>CM073603.1:24045594-25325594 GCA_037074985.1 Solanum bulbocastanum | reverse complement strand
CAGAATGAGTTTAAAAGAAGCTATAGATTTACTTCATGACTTAGTAGAAAGTCATAAGCAAATAGCGCTAAGGCTAAAATTATTAGAAATAGAAATAAAATCAATTAAAGAAAATCTACCAAGAAAATTAACCAATATAATAGAAAAAACAAAAAAAAATTGACAAAAGAATAAGTCAAAAATACATAAATGAACTTTTAGCTGAAAAATTCTTAAGGACAAGTTCTTATCAAAAAGGTAGTTTTGACGAAAAACTGATAGAAAAATTCTTGAAAAAACAAAAAGTTCAAGAAAAGACAGAATCTCCTGAAACAAACGAAGAAAATAAAGAACAGGAAGAAAAAGAACAGCTAAATAATAATGAATGAACTAGACGAACTAGTTTATGCTATGGAAGATCTGGATATTTCAGATATCAAAGTCTTCATGAATAAAGGGGATACAGGTGGACCCCAAGGAAACTTCTTTAAAGGAGAAAATTCTAATCCTTTAAAAATGGAAAAACAAGAAGAAAATAATGAACAAAATTATGTTAACAAAGAAACACATAATAAAGATTTTATTGGTCAATATCACAATAATAGATCCAAATACATGCCTAACAGGCTTGCAACAGGAGAAGTAGGAAATACTAGATTCCTAAATCTAGATTGCAAAAGAGAACCCGATAAAGAATTAGATCTGTGGGCTCAAAATACATTCCTCTTTTTCCTATTAGGAAAAGAAATGGATTATACAGATGAGGAAAAATATGTTGTTATGATAAATACTTTTGCTGGAAAAGAAACCTTTAGCATACAGGATTATCAAATGATGCCAGACAAATTATTAAAAATAGCACCATAGAAGGATTTAAAAATTACTTACAAGAAGGAATAGCAAACATAGTTCAATACATAGGAAATGAATTCTTAGGAGGAGAAGGAAATCCTTCTTTAAACCGAGAAAAAATAAGAATTGTTGCAAGAGAACAATTAGAAAAATTACAAATTTGTAAAATGAGCTATATTCAGAAATATACCTGTGAATTTGAAGAATATTATTACAAAATTTTTGATAGTAGTATAGAAATGAAACCATATATGGAAAAATATTATCAAAAATTACCAGGATTTTAGGCAAAATATTTTAGAGAAGAATATGAAAAAGTAATAACTGATAAAGATACTTTAGGACAAAGAATAACTTTTCTACATAATAGACTTGGACAATTATGCATGGTACATAATGTTCAAAAGAAAGCAAAAAGAATTAATACTCAAATCTATTGTTTGGATACCAGTGCAGCAACCCAATGGGGATGCAATGAAAGACCTTATAATAAAAGAAAAAAATTTAAGAAAAGTCTTATTAAAAGAAAGAACATTTCAAGAAAAAATTATATAAAGAAAGGTGTAAATGTTACAATTGTGGAGAAATAGGACATAAAAGCTATGAATGCAATAAAAAACATGTAAAAAGTTCAAAAATTGATAGAATAGAAATTGATTCTGATTTAGAATCAATAGCATCAATACAAAGTAATGAATTTTACGACGAATTATATAAAGAATATTCATCTAGTTCAGAAGAAAGTGATGAATAAGGAAGAAATCCAAGAAGTTGAAACTTCAGTGCAAGTAATTGAAACTGAAGAAGATCAAAGAGGATATGCCTTAAAAGCAACCTTTGATAATGAATTATTAAGAAAAATCCAAAGATTACAACTTAGGTTGAAAACTGAGGATAATATATTCAGTAGAATGCAACGAATGTTTTCAAGAAATAAAATATCTTATCATGAATACCAGGAAGTCGAAAAGGTAATTGAAATTAACCAGACAACTGGAAAACATAAATTGAATTTATTAACAAAACCAATGATAGATCAGATTTTAAGAAAAATTCCAGAAAGGAAAAGAAAGAAAATGAATTATGTCCATCTTGGTGGAATTCAAATTTTGGTAAAATCAACCTTCAAGGAAGGAATAAATTGTCCAATAGTTATTAATCTATCAGATGAAAGATTTATAAATGCAAGAGAAGGAAACTTAGTATAGTAGAAGGAAACTTAGCCTATACTAAGTTATTATTTACATATTATCCAAAATATTGTATATCCTTAAAAGATGCAGATTTTAATGATGCCTTAAGTTTGCATTTTCAAGTAAAGAGAAATGATCTCTTTAAACCAGGTAATCATATTATGAGTATATATTATCAAGCTTTATATACAGTTACAAACTCCAATTACGGAAGCATTTATAAACATAAAGAAATGATTGAGATTGATCAAGAATGTGTAGGAATTGCAAGGATAGTTGAAGCAGAAATTCAACAAGCAGTCATTCCCGATGAATATGAGATTTATTTTGGGAAAACAAGAGAAATAGAAAGCTCTAGTAATCCTAGGCTTTCTTTAGAATATGGACGTAATTTCATAAGAAAGATTAATTCTAGTCATTATGTTAAAAAATCCATTGAAATCACTAACATTTCTAAGATTTCAGGAAGAATTTTTAATGGATTGGAATGGAAAAATCAAGAAATCTTGATACAAACAAGAGCAACAGCAAATCATATTAAAGAAACATTATTAGAAGGATTACCAATATATGAGGTACCCCTTATAATTACAAGACCTTTGAAGGTAATAATTATAGTTGTATAAATATGGTAGATTTACCTATACAGTTAGATAATATAAGAATAACAGTCCCTTGTTATATTACCAATCATGAAAATGATAATAATATCCTTTTAGGAAATATGTTCTTAAATAGTCTTAATGACTATAGTATAGGAAAAAATGGAATAGAAATAAGCTACAGAAATGAAACTTGTTTTATTCCAAAAAGATAAATATGCCAAAAGAAATATCTTTTAGAGTATCAGTCTTTATAGAAATAACTTTGTATGATACAAAATTAACAACATGTTGTCAAATTGATAATGGTTCAGAAGCTAGTTTAGCTAAATCTTTCCTAATAAACAATTGGGATATTAATCAAAATAATATTTCTATGTTTGAAATAACAGGAGTAAAAGAAAAACTTACTAAATCAAAAGAAAAGGTAGAAATAATCTTAGGATAAAAAATTGTGTCGATAAATAAATTATTTGCCTATGATAAATTAGAAACTGATTTATTATTAGGAAATGATTTTCTACAACAATTTCAGGATTATCATCAAACCTTATATATGATAAGTCTTAAAAATCCATTTGGACAATTCATTGAAGTCCCAAGAAAACAAAATCCATATTATCTTGTAAAAGAAAATGGAAATTACAAATAAAAATATTTAGAAAATCTAAAACAAATTTCTTGTAGATGTCTTAATCTAGAAAAAATAAAAGAAAATTTACAAAAATCTTATGGTGAAAATCCATTAGAAAAATGGGGAAAAAATCAAGAAAGAGCAATGTTAACTCTTAAAGATCCTAGTATTATTATTAGAGTAAGACCTATGCTATATAATGAAGACGATAAAATTGAGTTTCAAACACAACTCAATGAATTACTTAATCTAAAACTTATTAGGATAAGTAAAAGTCCTCACGGTAGTCCAACTTTTATGGTAAGAAACCATGCTGAAATTAAAAGAGGAAAAGCAAGAATGGTTATAAACTATAAAGAATTAAATAAACATTGTGTATTTGATGGGTATTTTATACCAAATAAAAATAATTTAATAAATCTTGCTATAGGAAAAACCTATTTCTCAAAATTCGACTGTAAAAGTGGATTTTGGCAAATAAAGTTAGCGGAAGAATTTATTCCACTAACAGCTTTTAGTACACCTAATGGTCACTATGAGTGGATGGTAATGCCATTTGGATTAAAAAATGCCCCACAAATATTACAAAGAAAAATGGATAAAATATTTTCTGAAAAAGAATTTTTAATTGTATATATAGATGATACTCTAATATGTTCTAAAACTTATCAAGAACATTTAAAACATTTAAAAGAATTTTTAGAGATATGTTTAAAAAATGGAATTATACTTAGCCAAAAGAAGACTGAAATTAATCAAAATGAGATAGAATTCTTAGGAATGATCATCTCAAGAAATGGAATAGAATTACAATCTCATATTTCGAAAAAAATTGTTGAATTTCCAGATAAATTAACAACAAAAGAAGAAATTCAAAAATTTCTTGGATGTTTGAATTATGCAGGAGAATTTATTCCTGACTTAGCAAAGAAAAGAAATATTCTGCAAAAATTAATAAAAAAGTCCAACAGATTGGGATGGACTGAAGAGCACACTCAATGTGTAAAACAATTAAAGGAAGAATGTTCTAAGCTTCCTAAATTAAGGTTACCAGATGAAAAAAATAATTTAATATTACAAACAGATGCATCAGATTATCATTGGGGTGCATTACTTCAAACTGATTTAAATGAGATTTGCAGGTATATAAGTGGTACCTTTAATGAAGCTGAAATTCGATATTCAACAAATGAAAAAGAATTATTAGCAATCGTGAGGGGGATTAGAAAGTTTTCTGCATTCCTTTTACCTAAATCATTTATTATTAGAACTGATAATACGCAGGTATCAGGTTTAATATCAAATAAACTTCCATCAGAACCTCAATATAGAATATTGCATCGGTGGCAAGTTTTATTATCGTTCTATACATTTAAGGTAGAACATATTAAAGGAGCTGACAATTCTTTTGTAGATTTTCTCTCCAGGAATGTCCAATATGGACAATCGAACTCAAATTCTAGTTAATAGAATTTATGAACGAATGATGAAAGTGGACGAGTCCATAGATGACAAAAGCCACAAGCTATTCAACATAAGGGATGATTTGACAAAATTGTCTGAACAAGCTCGTATAATGCAATATGAAATTAATCAGCTAAATGATATGCAAGCTGAAACTATAAATGAATTTTTACTATTATGTGAACAATTGGACACATGTCCAAAAGGGAATTCCAAACCCGTCGGGAATATTAATCCCAATAAAGTGGCAGGAGATGTCCCACTAGCACATAGTGCCAAAAACATCTCGACGGTAAGCCAGGATATGTCGACACCTGAATCTACGGATAAAGGTAAAAGCCTAGCAAAAAAAAAGATGCCTCAAAAGAAGAAAAAGGCACATCATCTTCAACGAAAGTTGAAAAAATTATTTCTGGAAAACCAGAAAGTAGCTCTAACAAAGTTTCTTCGGGAACAAAAGTTTTCTCTTCTTTTCAGGGTGGAAAGCAGAATCCAAAAGAAGAAGAATATCTTGCTTTTTCAAGATATATCTATAATCTTCCAGAAGAAAGTGGAGAAACCTATGGAGTTTTGGGAAATACTAATTTATTTCCTAGAATATCAATATTTCCTAATGGATCTCCGAGATTTGCAGCCCAACTATTCGAATTTGGATACCTTGACAGGATATATGCTAAACCTGATCTTCAAGAATTGTCCAAATTACCTAAACAATTGCAAAACACAATAAAAACCTATGCACAAGGAGAAGGAGTTTATTGTCGGTTCTTCAGCATAGCTATGGAAGGCAAAGACTTGCAATCATATTTTTCCATGATTTATTATATCACTGTGGAAAAATTAAAAGATTTTAATGTTAAGGCGACTGGAGTAGATAAGAAACTCCCTTATCTTAACAAAAAATGGATTCAAACAAAACGAGCCTTAGGAATAAAAGCCGTATATTTTTTTCTTAAGAGATTATACAATGACGATTATAAAGTCTTAGATCACACTCCTTATTGGATCTTTAATGATCAAGGGAAAAAATAAATCATTAATATTGAAAGAAAAAATTGTTGATATAGTCATTGGCTAGAAGCCACTGACGAAACTTGGAAGCTCGCTTGCAAGTTCTTGGAGCATAAGCATAGAAACCAAGAAGATGAATCATCATCTAAATCATCAGATTAATGGTCTTCAACAAAGACAGCTGTAAAAAACAATAATGTAGCCATCAGAAGAAGACAAAGAAGATAACGTAAGCACTTACGTCATACAAAAAGAGACAAGAGACAAAGAATCTTATCTCTTCAAAAGTTTATCTCTCTTTTCAAAAAAGAGATTCCCACGTTGTCAGTCATCAACATCAGCATAATTGAAGGACCAGAAGACAATTATGAAAAATTGTAGGCACGTCCCTGCAAAAAGAAAAATTGTAAATTAGTCCCTCCTTACATCTATAAAAGGAGCGTCTAAACTCATTAAGGGCAGACTACATTTTCTCCATCTTTCCAATAGAGAAGGATGTTAGGTACCCAAAAGAGTGAGTAAGAACTTTCTCCCGCCAGAGAAAAGTAATTTCTTTTAGAGTTTTCTATATGTAAAAATAAGTGTGGTTTGTGTGTAAAATAATATTATGAAATAAAGAGTTTGGTTTGTATATCTCTCTCCTCATATATTTTGAATTAGTTCTAAGTGAAGGTTGCGATCTTCCGCCTAACTGAGGAACAGTAAGGAAGTAGCCATGTTAGACTGAGGTCGTGAAGGCGAAAACTGTTCATAGCAGGAAAGGAGAACTGCTGAGGGTGGTGATAGGAACTATTTCATAAATAAAAGAGAGAAAGGTATATACGTCACAACTCTGTATAAAAGGGATACAGGTGGACCCCAAGGAAACTTCTTTAAAGGAGAAAATTCTAATCCTTTAAAAATGGAAAAACAAGAAGAAAATAATGAACAAAATTATGTTAACAAAGAAACACATAATAAAGATTTTATTGGTCAATATCACAATAATAGATCCAAATACATGACTAACAGGCTTGCAACAGGAGAAGTAGGAAACACTAGATTCCTAAATCTAGATTGCAAAAGAAAACCCGATAAAGAATTAGATCTATGGGCTCAAAATACATTCCTCTTTTTCCTATTAGGAAAAGAAATGGATTAAACAGATGAGGAAAAATATGTTGTTATGACAAATACTTTTGCTGGAAAATTAAACCTTTGGCATACAGGATTATCAAATGATGCCAGACAAATTATTAAAAATAGCACCATAGAAGGATTTAAAAATTCCTTACAAGAAGGAATAGCAAACATAGTTCAATACATAGGAAATGAATTCTTAGGAGGAGAAGGAAGTCTTTCTTTAAACCGAGAAAAAATAAGAATTGTTGCAAGAGAACAATTAGAAAAATTACAAATTTGTAAAATGAGCTATATTCAGGAATATACCTGTGAATTTGAAGAATATTATTACAAAATTTTTGATAGTAGTAAAGAAATGAAACCATATATGGAAAAATATTATCAAAAATTACCAGGATTTTGGGCAAAATATTTTAGAGAAGAATATTACTTTATCGGGTTATCTTTTGCAATCTAGATTTAGGAATCTAGTGTTTCCTACTTCTCCTGTTGCAAGCCTGTTAGGCATGTATTTGGATCTATTATTGTGATATTGACCAATAAAATCTTTATTATGTGTTTCTTTGTTCATATAATTTTGTTCATTATTTTCTTCTTGTTTTTCCATTTTTAAAGGATTAGAATTTTCTCCTTTAAAGAAGTTTCCTTGGGGTCCACCTGTATCCCCTTTATTCATGCAGACATTGATATCTGAAATATCTAGATCTTCCATAGCATAAACTAGTTCATCTAGTTCATTCATTGTTATTTAGCTGTTCTTTTTCTTCCTGTTCTTTATTTTCTTCGTTTGTTTCAGGAGATTCTGTCTTTTCTTGAACTTTTTGTTTTTTCAAGAATTCTTCTATCAGTTTTTCGTCAAAACTATATTTTTGATAAGAACTTCTTCTTGAGAATTTTTCAGCTAAAAGTTCATTTATGTATTTTTGATTTATTCTTTTGTCAATTTTTTCTGTTTTTTCTATTATATTGGTTAATTTTCTTGGTAGATTTTCTTTAATTGATTTTATTTCTATTTCTAATAATTTTAGCCTTAGCGCTATTTGCTTATGACTTTCTACTAAGTCATGAAGTATATCTATAGCTTCTTTTAAACTCATTCTGACATGTTATTCATAATTTCTTCATATCCAAATAATATATAATCAATAGGAAATTCATCTTTGAATTCTTCCTCATTTAAAGTTGTAACTATTGTTTTTTTTTTTTTTTTTTTTTTTTTTTTTATTATTATTATTATTATCATTATCATTATCATTATCATTATCATTATTGTTACTATTATTATTATTATCATTATGATTATCATTCTTATTATCATTATCATTATCATTATCATTATTATTATTATCATTATGATTATTATTATTATTATTATTATTATTATTATTATTATTATTATTATTATTATTATTATTATTATTATTATCATCATCATCATCATTATCATTATCATCATCATCATCATCATCATCATCATTATTATTATTATTATTATTATTATTATTATTATTATTATGATTATCATCATTATGATGATGATGATGATGATGATCATCATCATCATCATCATTATTAGGCGTGATTTTTTAAATGGTATGAAAGCCATGGAATTATAGTAATTATAGGTGATGTAGTTCAACACTGTTTTACCGTGAATATCATGAAGAAGAAGTCTAGTGTTAAAAACAGTAGAAAAGAAGAATATGATATACCTCAACAATTGGATTTACTTAATAAATGGACTATTTCTAAAATATCTCCCAGAATTATATATCAAATGGGAATTTTAGAGAAACTTGGTCTCAAACCAGTGGTTAAAACCACCGAAGAAACTATTACTATTGATAATGATCATCAGACCTTTTGACTTATATCTGAAACTGATCTTGCCCCTTATAGGAATATTTATAGATTTATACATATTGGCCTGGTTCAGGTGGCTTTTAAGCCCCTTACTTTATGTGGTCTGCCTAAAAGCTTTATAGCAGCTTTATGTGATGGTAGAAATCATAATTAGAAAAAATCTCTTATAGGGACTATTCAAACTAGTCTAGCTTATGGACCAATTTACTTTAATGCTTATCCTAATTTGCAGATTTCTTTGCAAGATGAGAATTCATTAAGTTCTCTTATGCTAAATGTTAAACTTCATGGTTATGATTATATGTCTGGCACTGAAGTAGTGTGTATCTGTTATAGTATTTATTATAAACTGCTGCATACTTTGAATCCTATGTGCAAAGTCATTGATTTTAAAAATGAGACTATTTTAATAGAAACTAATTTTGGAAAATCTAGAGTAGTTATCGAAGACCGATTAAGTGAGAAGAAATTGATTTCCCACAAGAATGGGTTATTGAGGGAGCATGTCTTCTAGAATTACTAGATCAAATTCTTTATATATATCTCCCCTGGATTATATTGTGCAAGTACCATATAGAGCTTCTACTTCTCAAATTAGAGAAAATTATAGATGCGATAATATAAAAATTGATAAAGATAATCTTACTAGACCTAGCTCAGATTTAGATATAACTGAATCTGAAATGAATTTTCCAGATGGGTTAAATACATAGATTTGTTTTATGATGACTGAAAAACCTATTAATTTTAGTCCTGGTTCCCAAGAAAGAGCAAATATTGCTAAGGAATTTCAAAAATCCAAATGGAAACCTTTTAGAAAATGATTTTCCAAAAACTGTAATAAAGAAGAACAACTTCAATTTGAAGAAGAATTTTATAAAGATCTTATTGAATCAGAAAAAAATGTTTTAATTGTATTTGTTTCATGGTTTATGTGTAAATATGTTTATAACTACATTTCTATGTTAGAAAGAGATTTTACCTTAAGTAGTGGAGAAATTACGAAATCAGTATTTCTACCATTACAATCCTTTCAAATTAATAAAGATGATAAGATTGTTCATTTTAATGCTTTTTCAAAATTATTTGTAAATGATACTGCTTTAGTCACTAGTCAGCATATTAATTTGATGATAAAGCAGCATAATTATACAAACATTTATATGAGTATGCTAGGCGATCATATAGTATCTCTGCATGAGAAAGTTGATAAACTTTTATCTCAAGTGAGTATTGATAAGAAGGGTAAGGGTACGATTGTTCAACCTAGCATTCAACATCCCCTAGAAATTGAAGATTTCAAATTAAAGGATTTTTTTTTATTTAGAAAATTTCCTAGAAAATACTTTCAAAGGTAATAACCTTAAACCTTTGAAGATTATTAATCTTTCAGAAGGGGAAAGTAGTGGTGAAGGTAATAAGGAATTTTCTGATCAAATTAATAAGATATCAGAAAAATATGTAAGAAAACCAGTTCAGAGGATGTTCTACTATCCTAGGTCAACTCCTCAGGATGTTCTAATGGAAGAACATGAATATATTGTAACGAATAGTTATAATGGAAAAGAGATTTATGAATGGAACATAAATGGTTATACAGATAGACAGATTTATACAACTATGCATAGAATGTTGATGTACAGTACTATTTGTAAAACTAATAAAAATAGTGACAAGACTAATGTAGAAATGGTAAATACGGGGTTTATAGGCCAGTTGAAAGGATGGTGGGATAATTATCACAATCAAGAACAGAGAGATAAGATCCTTCAGGCTGTAAAACAAGAGGGTCAAGGAGAAGTTCAAAATTCAATTTATACACTGGTTTTGAATATTATAGAACACTTTTTAGGAAGATGGTCAGATATTAGTGAAACCATCAGGACTTTACTCCAAAATCTAAGGTGTAAGACTCTTACATATTTTAGGTTCTATAAAGATGTTTTCCTGTGTAGGGTTATGGAACTACCACAGTGTAATAGCACTCATTGGAAATCCAAATTTATTGTTGGATTTCTAGCTCTCTTTGTTGAAAGAATAAGGAAGGTTTTTAGAGGTGATAGTCCTAGCATTAATTATGAGAATTATACATATGGGAAATTGATAAGTGCTTGTGTGCAGGAAGATTTGGCTTTATGTAATGAAATTAAGTTGAACCAGCAGATTAAAAGGCATCGTCTTAATGAAAGACAACAGTTGGGAGAATTTTGTGAGCAATTTGCTCTAGACATCACCAAACCTACTTCTAAGGATAGAAAAGAGAAGCATAAAGAGAATTATTCTTCCAAGAATAGATCTTCCAAAAGAGATTATAAAGAATGGAAGAAAAAGAGAATAGAAAGGAAAGAAAGAAGGAAAAATGAAAGGAAAAGTGATCATAGATATTATAAATCTAAACGTTGGTATGATAAGATAGATATTTGTTTCAAATGTGGAAAATATGGTCATTATGCAAAGGATTGCAGAGTCAAGGAAAAAATAAGAAACCTTGATATTGATGACAATATTAAAGATTCTTTATATAAGATCATGCTTAATTATGATTCCGGAAAATCAGATTCAGGATATAGCAGTCATGAAGAATTTTCTTCAACAACTGAAGATCTTAAAGCTCTTCTTCAAGAGGATTATATGACTTCAGAAGATGAGTGTCTACCTTGTCAACAAGGATTAGAATGTGAAAAGGATAGAGAGGAAGATGATCTTCATAAGATTTACTCTCAGTTTAAAAAATTAAGCATCAACGTCATTGCTAATGACAAAGTCATAAAGCTCTTACAGCTAATTAAGGATCCTAAGATAAGAGCTCAAATTAATTGATAAGACTAATAATACATCATCTACCTCTAAGAATTATATTCAATAGGAAATACCAACTAAAGAAGGTTCATATACCATGGCAGAAGTCAAGAAACTTCTACTAGAAAGGAGGAAACTAGTAAGTACTCCTACTACTATAAATGATCTGAAAGAAGAGATTAATAACCTCAAGGATGACATCCGACATCTCAAAGAAAAGAATGTTATTATTGAAACAAGGCTAGATAGCTTTGAGACTAGACAAAATTTGAGTAATAACTCAACTTCTTCTTCAAATGAAGGAGAAGCTAATAACCTAGATTTTCTTAAAAATTTAAATTTTAGTAACAATAAAGGAGATTTTTTACAAAGCTTAAAAGCTTTTACTTCTCAAAAATTTTATACAAAAATTACTCTTCTTATAAATTATAATTATAAAAAGGAATTTATTGCTCTTATTGATAGTGCAGCAGACTTAAATTGTATTCAAGAAGGACTTATTCCTTCAAGATATTTCCATAAAACTACTCATAATTTAAGATCTGCAAATGGTAGTAAAATGAATATTGAGTTTAAACTACCTAAAGCTTTTATTTGTAAAGGAAAACATTGTGTTCCTCAAAGCTTTGTTTTGGTTAAAAATATTACTAATCAGATTATTTTGGGAGTAGCTTTTATAAATGATATCTTTCCCCTTACATATTGGGATAATGAAAAGATAATATGTACTTGGAATAATAAACCTTTTATACTATAATTTATTACTAAACCTTTTACTAGGATGATAAATGAATTAACCTCAAAAATGATTTTAAAAACTAATCAAATGAGTTTTCTTAAAGGAGAAATTAATAGCATTGAAATTGATACCATTTTACAAAATCCTAAATTACAGGATAAAATTGTCATTTTAAAAAATCAGTTTTCTCTTGATATTTGTGGAGATCATCCTAATGCTTTTTGAAACAGGAAAAAGCATGTTGTTAGTCTACCATATGAAGATGATTTCAGTGAGGAAAACATTCCTACTAAAGCTAGGCTATGCCAAATGAATTATGATTATTCAGAGTTATGTAAAAAAGAGATTGAATCTCTTTTACAGAAAGGCCTTATAAGGCATTCTAAGTCACCTTGGTCTTGTACGGCTTTCTATGTTAATAAACATGCTGAGCAAGAAAGAGGTGCCCCAGGTTGGTAATTAACTATAAACCACTTAACAAGGCTTTGAGATGGATCAGATATCTGATCCCTAATAAAAAAAGATTTATTAGATAGAGTTTATGATGCTATTATATTTTCTAAATTTGATTTGGAATCAGGTTATTGAAAGATTCAGATAAGTGAATCAGATAGGTTAAAAACTGTTTTTAATGTCCACATGGGCCAATTTGAATGGAACGTTATGCCTTTTGGTCTAAAAAACGCTCCATCTAAATTTCAAAAAATTATGAATGATATTTTTATGCCCTACATTAATTTCATAATAGTTTACATACATGATATTCTAGTGTTTTCAAAAAATATAGAAACTCATTTTAAGCATCTTGAATTATTCAAGAAAATTATTATTCAAAATGGTTTAGTTATATCTGCACCTCAAATGGCTCTTTTTGAAACTAAAGTTAGATTTTTGGGTCATCATATGGAGAAAGGAAAAATTAGTCCTATTAATAGAAGTATATAATTTGCTTCTAAATTTCCTGATGAGATTACTGATAAAACTCAATTACAAAGATTTCTTGGACGTCTTTATTATATTGCACCTTTTATAAACGATTTAGCCCAAGACACAACTATTTTATATGTCAGGCTTAAGAAGAATCCTAAAGCTTGGTCAAATAATCATACTGAAGCTGTCAAGAAAATTAAATCTAAAGTTAAAAACTTCCATGCTTGACGCTGGCCAATTCTAATTGGGAAAAAAATGGTAGAAACAGATGCTTCTGACCTTGGTTATGCTGTATTCTTACCCAATATTGTCCTGATGATAAGAGACATTATATTGTCCATTTTTATTTCGGAAAATGGAATGAAGCCCAGAAAAATTATGTCATGGTAGCTAAAGAAATCTTAGCAATTGTGTAAAGTGTTTTAAAATTTCAAGGTGATCTTCATAACCAGAAGTTTATAGTCAAGATTGATTGTCAAGCTGCTAAGTTTATGTTTAATAAAGACTGGAAACATGATGTTTCTAAACAAATGTATGCTATATGGCAAGTGTTTTTAGCACCTTTTGATTTTGATATAATTTATAAAAAAGGAGAAGATAATAGTCTTCCTGATTTTCTTACTAGAGAATACTTAGACTAATCATAAATGTCCTTGTTTTCAGGTATGAGGCCATCATGGCCCCCTACAAGGGGAAGAGGAGGACTAGGAAATAGAGGAAGAGGAGGTCATATCCTCGCTCAATTGGGTAATAAGCAATTGGTTGCAACTTTTAGCTCGTCAATAGCTACAAAAGGTTTTAATACAAACCATCCCATGTACAAAGAATTTATGGATTTTATGAAATCCAAACAAAGTCAGGATAATACTCCTCCAACTTACTCCACCATATTAGTGGATGAGGAAAATATCAAAGTATTTGATCTAATTGATAGAAAAAAAGTTATACTTCTATTGGAAAACCATGATTTAAAATGGAAAGATGATCCACGGCAGTTAATGAATAGGTATTTGGATACAATTTGTTATACTACAATTGCATACAAATATAGGATGCATTATGAGATGATACTCTCAGCAATAGGGTAAGCAAAATTTCAACATTTTTACCCTGATAATACCAAGAAAGTTTATAACTTTTCTAAGATAATCATAAAGAGAATTCTTTCTCCAGAAGAATGGGGAATGAGTCCTCTAAATAAAAAGGATTATATCCATCCTGAACAGAAAATTGCAGTAAAATATAATTACTGGGATTATGTGGACAGCTTTAATAAAGCATTGTTATATGAGAATGCTAATAGAAAGCACTCATGGTTCATAAAGATTTGTTCAAATGTTTATACACAGACTATTCCAAATTTGTTTTGCAAATGGTGGATGTTATATGGTCCATCCATAAAAGTTTTACTAGAACAATACAAACAGTTGTACTTGGAATGGGTAGACATCTCTCCAAAATTTATAAGCATGGAGAAAGATAATATCTTCTTCGAAGAGATGTCAGTGATGTACTTTTTCATAGAATTTTCTATCCCATGGATAATAAAATGGAATGTGGAAGTTAATACTACTTCAGAAGGATTTCCATGCTTACAACGAACTTTTTATACAAAGTTTTGGAGTAGTTAATAAATAAAGATCTTGATGGAAAGATACATAGTCAGGAAATACTAGACTTAATAAATGAAAAAATTAATAAATACCATGTCCAGAAAATTTCTACACTACAAGATAATACTCTCAGTGTAGAAATACCCTTACTTTCCTTGCAATTTGCTTAAAAGGACTAAGAGTATTATCATGTAGTGTAGAAATTTCCTGGACATAATATTTATTAATTTTTTCATTTATTAAGTCTATTATTTCCTGACCATGTATCTTGCCATCAAGATCTTTGTTTATTAACTTACTCCAAAACTTTGTATTAAAAGTTCGTTGTAAGCATGGAAATCCTTCTGAAATAGTATTAACTTCCACATTCCATTTCATTCTCCATGGGATAGAAAATTCTATGAAAAAGTACATCACTGACATATATGTAGATTTCTTTGCAAGATTGGAATTCATTAAGTTCTCTTATACTAAATGTTAAATTTCATGGTTATGATTATATGTCTGGCACTGAAGTAGTGTGTATCTGTTATAGAATTTATTATAAACTGTTGCATACTTTGAATCCTATGTGCAAAGTTATTGATTTTAAAAATGAGACTATTTTAATAGAAACTTATATCTGGGTCTGCCCTTATCACAGGGTAATCCAAACGGATCAAACTCATCTTTTATTAACATGCCATAAATTACTCAAATTAGACCTTAATTCCAGCTGTTTAAACCATCTTTAAACAGACACAATACCACGTAATCATAATAATCTAGTATGAGATAGCTTAACACCAACAAATTAGCCTATCATTTAGGCTAACACTAAGAAGAAATAAGTTAAAAGAGAAATAAGAGAAATGCCTGGACTCGAACTTCAAAATTCTTCAAACCAAATAGCAAACTTTTATTCAAACTTTGAAAGCTTTTAAATATATTGCAAGAGAGAATATTTAGAGAGAGAGGGGGGGGGGGGGGGTTCTCAAACCTGCCTCTTAATTAAAACCTACAACCTCTTATATAGAGGGAAGAAAAGACACAAAGAATAAGAACTTGGCCAATACTTTTTACAATGGCCAATTACACAATGATAAGGCCAACACACCCAAATGGCCTTCACCCTTATTTCATGTGGCCGACATAATCTATAATTGCCACTAAGTCATCTTATTCAAAGATGCTTATCTTTTATAAAAGTAGATACTTGCTTTATAAAAGTTGTTTGTCCATTACCCCTTTTTGTGATTGTGGTGGGATTGACTCTATACCTTTCAATCAGTTTCAGATATAATTCTAAAGGTCTGATGATCATTATCAATAGAAATAGTGTTTCCTTTTTGAATTTTTGAAATTCCTAAGCAATCTTTGCTCTTGCTTGGGAACCAGGACTAAAATCACTAGGTTTGTTAGTCATCATAAATCAATCCATCAATAAATTTTGATTTCCAATGAGTGCTATTACACCCTGGCAGTTGGTTGATTCTATACCTTTTCTTTTCCCTTGCATGTGCTCTTGTCGTAGGATTCCTCCACTTGCTCTTGGAATTTCATGAAAAGAGCATCTAGATCAATGTCTTCTATGCTATTATCATTTTGAGCTTCTACCACCAAACATACTTCATCATCTTGGTTTGTATGAGTTGCTGATCATCAAAATATCATCACCAATTTCTATGTCATCGAAGAAGATGTTATCTTTCTCCATGCTTATAAGTTTTGGAGAGATGTCTACCTATTCCAAGTACAACTATTTGTATTGTTCTGGTAAAATTTTTATGGATGGACCATATAACATCCACCATTTGCAAAACTAATTTGGAATAGTCTGTGTATAAACATTTGAACAAATCTTTATGAACCATGAATGCTTTCTATTAGCATTCTCATATAACAACGCTTTATTAAAGCTGTCCACATAATCCTAGTAATTATATTTAATTTACTGCAATTTTCTGTTCAGGATGGATATAATCTTTTTCCTTTAGAGGACTCATTCCCCATTCATCTGGAGAAAGAATTTTCTTTATGATGCTTCATCATCTTTGTTTGTATGAGTTGCTGATGTCATCGAAATATCATCACCAATTTCTATCTCAAGATTTTTCATTAAATCTTTCTTAGTTTCCTCCATATACAAGGCTATGAGCTTTAATTTAGACATGGCCCCTTTCTTCATTTGAAGTTTTCTTGCAATTTGCTTAAAAGGACTGAGAGTATTATCTTGTAGTGTAGAAATTTCCTGGACATGATATTTATTAATTTTTCCATTTATTAAGTCTAGTATTTCCTGACCATATATCTTGCCATCAATATCTTTATTTCTTAACTTACTCCAAACATTGTATAAAAAGTTCGTTGTAAGCATGGAAATCCTTTTGAAGTAGTATTAACTTCCACATTCCATTTCATTATCCATGGGATAGAAATTCTATGAAAAAGTACATCACTGACATATTTGCAGATTTCTTTGCAAGATGAGAATTCATTAAGTTCTCTTATGCTAAATGTTAGACTTCATGGTTATGATTATATGTATGGCACTAAAGTAGTGTGTATATGTTATAGAATTTATTATAAACTGCTGCATACTTTGAATCCTATGTGCAAAGTCATTGATTTTAAAGGTGAGACTATTTTAATAGAAACTTACATACGGATCTGCATCTATCCAGGGTAATCCAAACGGATCAAACTCATCTTTTATTAACATGCCATAAATTACTCAAATTAGACCTTAATTCCAGCTATTTAAACCATCTTTTAACAGACACAATATCACTTAATCATCATAATCTAGTATGATATAGCTCAACACCACCAAATTATCCTATCATTTAGGCTAACACTAAGAACAAATAAGTTAAATGAGAAATAACAGAAATACCTAGACTCGAACTTCAAAATTCTTCAAACCAAATTGCAAACTTTTATTCAAACTTTGAAAGCTTTTAAATATATTACAAGAGAGAATATTTAGAGAGAGAGAGAGAGAGGGGGGGGGGGGGTTCTCAAAACTGCCTCTTAACTAAAACCTACAACCTCATATATAGGGGGAAGAAAAGACACAAAGAATAAAAACTTGGCCTATACTTTTTACAATGGCCAATTACAAAATGATAAGGCCAACACACCCAAATGGTCTTCACCCTTATTTCATGTGGCCGACATAATCTATAATGGTTGCTTATATTTTATAAATATAGATACTTGCTTTATAAAAGTTGTTTGTCCATTACCTCTTTTTGTCTTTATGGTGGGGTTGATTCTATACCTTTCAATCAGTTTCAGATATAAGTCTAAAGGTCTGATGATCATTATCAATAGTAATAGTGTTTCCTTCTATATTTTTGAAATTCCTTAGCAATCTTTGCTCTTGCCTGGGAACCGGGACTAAAATAAATAGGTTTGTCAGTCATCATAAAACAATCCATCAATAAATTTGAATTTCCAATCAGTGCTATTACACTTTGGCTGTTGGATGATTCTATACCTTTCCTTTTCCATTGCATGTGCTCTTGTCCGAGGATTCCTCCACTTGCTCTTGGAATTTCATGAAAAGAGCATCTAGATCAATGTCTTCTATCTATTATCACTTTGAGCTTCTCCCCCCAAGAATGTTTCATCATATTGGTTTATATGAGTTGCTGATGTCATCAAAATATCAACACCAATTTCTATCTCAAGATTTTATTATTATTATTATTATTATAACAATTATTATTATTACTATTATTATTATTATTATTATGGTTATTGTTATTATTATTATTATTATTATTATTATTATTATAATTATTATTGTTATTGTTATTGTTATTGTTGTTATTAATATTAATATTATTATTATTATTATTATTATTGTCATTGTTATTGTTATTGTTATTGTTATTGTTATTATTATTATTATTATTATTATTATTATTATTATTATTATTATTCTTGTTGTTGTTGTTGTTGTTGTTGTTGTTGTTGTTGTTATTGTTATTGCTATTGTTATTATTAGTATTATTGTTATTGTTATTGTTATTGTTTTTGTTATTGTTGTTGTTGTTGTTGTTGTTGTTGTTGTTATTGTTGTATGGCTATAATCTGCCCAATCATAGATCAAGCAATTCAAGCATCCTTAATCTAGCGGTAGTCTGCCTGCGAAAGAATCGAAATATACAAGAATTTTGAGATAGTTTTTCAGACTATATGATAATCTTTTTACCCGAGCAAAGGTTCTGTCAAAATCTAATACAACAACTTATTGAGCTTATGCGTCTGCCAGTTCTAATCGGATAGGAGGTGCCCTACTTATCAAAATTTATCTTTCGGGCTAAAAACCACGACTGGCCAGACGGAGTCACTACGACAAATCCAATAAGAGTAGTGCTAGATTCGACTGCACCTCGATCTCGAAACCAAGTTGAAAAGTCATACTAAAGTTCCTTTATATTTAAATAGAGCTTAGATCCATTCATGGTCTATATAAGAGAGAAGTTAGTTATTCGACATAGATGATCTTTAGCCGGAGATAGTCCTGGATAGGAGAAACATACTAAAATTAAAGACTAAAACTAAAGATAAATACCTTATGAAGGACCGTTGTCTTCAAGATCCCAAACTCTGAAGAACTGACAATTTATTTATTATTATGATCGGAACAATACTTCAGAGGGATTACAAAGAGATTTGCAAAACTTCATAACAAGAAACAAAAGAGAGAGCTTAATTTTTTCTGATGCTTTCTCTCAAAATAAGCTAACACTTATATAGAAAAATAAAAAGACACAAGGAATCTATATACAGTACAAAAGGGCCCTCATCTAGGACCCTGAACAGTGTATCTACTATTTCAATAGTATTTTTCTTCATATGTCTTCACATGAATATGTCTCTTTCGTCTTCTTGGCTTTATCTAAGGCCTGCATTTGCTGTAAAAAGTCTTCAGCATCTTGCAATTCAGTGGCCGACAGCATATGTTCTGATTCGGCACGCTGTGAATCTTCCACGTCATTACTAGTTTCACTTTGCATTGAAGTGTCCGATTTATCAATCTTGGTTATTGTTAGAAGCTAATTTTTTCTTATTTCTTCAAGATAATCTTGAATCATTTGTTCCTTATCTCTTTCTTGAAAGGAGATTCTTCGGGCAATATGCTGAACGGAGGTATCCTTAACAATATTATATGGGTGAATTATTTGGTAATCAACAATTTTTTCCTTAATCGTGTCCATAAGTTCTTGACCAATTAATTGCTTGGTCTTAGGATCTTGTTTTAACAATTTATCCCAGAAATTTTTGTAATATGTCCTATACAGACAGGGAATATTTTCTTTGTTAAATCCAACTTTAGAGGCCCCCATTTATGTATCCATGGAATGGAAAATTCGATAAATAAATAGATTTGATCTATTTTCTCTGTCCAACAGACATGATCTTCTTGGTATAACCTGTTCAAATCTAGTGATACTTTTGCTCATTCTTTATATAAGTTTAAGAATGGCTCCGGCAGAATTTTAACAGTTGGACTGTGGTATGACCACCAATTGATAAACCAATTTGGTATATTTTCAGCAAAAATCTTTGCGCATACTTTTACAAACCAAGTATGTTTGTGTTTGTCGTTGTTATAATACATCACTACATCAAATGCTTGAATATAATCCCAATAAGTAAAGTTCATCCTAGCATTATTAAGGCTTATCTGTCTTTCTTTCATAGTTGACATTCCCCAATCTTCAACAGATATAATCTGTTTGATAATAAATTTAGAAAAGTTATAACTTTTCTCATGGGGGTTATTACCTGTGCTGGAGAAGTGCTGAAATTCTACACTTCCTATACTCATCAAGATTTCTTCATAGTAAGATCGAGTATTATATGACTCTCCCGAAAAATATAATCCATTAACTAGGTACCGTTGGAATATTTTCCAAGGTTCATCTTTTTGCTGCAGATCCCAATTTTCTAAGAGAAATATCATCTCTCTTTTTTTCGCAATTTTTCATAGGACTTAATATCATTAGAATCCTCTTTTATGATTGAAACAATAGTATCTTTTTGCTTCTTACCTTCTAGGTGGGCTTGCATATGAGCATACAAAGGACTGTCTTTTGGAATATCTTCCAAATGAACTAGTTGTTGTAAACTTGATGAAGATTCTTCTTGCGAAGAAGTCATTTTGTTTATTAATGTTCTTTTTCCCAATTGTATAATTGGGATATCGGATCTGTATGACGACCCGTGAGATGATTTGGTCATGGATCCGTATGACGAATTGCCATAGTTTCCTCTGTTGGGGGCGGTTCTTCCCCTTCCTCTTCCCTTAATGTGAATCCATGGTGGATCCATCCTGCAAACATAACATTTTTTTGTTATCATTCATAGAAATAATCTGTTAAACAATTATCATCTGAATATGAGAAAAATCTTCACTTTATATTTTGTCAACAATATTTTTAATAATGATATTTTTCATATCTCTAGGCAAGAACTCAAGAACTCTCAATATTTCAATAAGAGTTTCATCATCAAGAAAGATTCTAAAAAACATTATTTATTGAATGCATTCCCTGGATAAGAAATCAGGTAACGACTTATCAACTCCCTTTTTATACTGAATATCGAAATCAAAAGGGTCTAATTGCGCTTTCCACCTAGCAAATATTAATTTTGAAGCATCGTGCTTGAAATCTTTGTCAAACATAAATTTGACCTATTGAGCATCAGTTTTTATCAAAAACTTCTGGTTGTATAAATCGTCATGAAATTTGAGAACGCATTTAACAATGGTTAGCATTTCATGTGCTGCCGTCGCATACTTCTTCTGGGCTTCATTCTATTTCCCAATATAAAATCTGATCAAATATTCTTTCTTATCATGAGGATTAATCTGTTTAAGAATTCCTTCATATCCAATATTCGACACATCTGTCTCAATAATCTTTTGCCAAGTAGGGTTGGCTAGTGCTAAGCAGGGCAGTGATTTCACTCTCCGCTTAATATCTTTCACCAGATTGGTAAGAGTCTCATTCCAAAGAGACTTATTATCTTTCTTCAGCTTGTCATATAATGGACCTAGATCTCTAGAGAGATGTTTATAGAACGGAGATATATAATTTAAACTTCCCATAAATCTCTATAGTTGAGTCCTATCTATAATAATATTAGGAAATTTGTCAGCAAAATCAATGGCCTTTTGAATGGGAGTAATCTTCCCTTGACAAATTTATTGTCCGAATAATCAAATATCCTCTTGAAGTAAACTCATTTTTGGTTTAGAAATAACTAAGCCATTTTGTATTACAAATTTTTTAAAAATATCAAGATACTTAACATGTATTTCAAATGTTTTAGAAAATTCTAGAATGTCATCAATATAGACAATAATAAAATCCATATAAGGGTTGAAAATATCATTCATGATTTTCTGAAATTCAGAAAGGGCATTTTTCAAATCACAAAACATGATGTTCCATTCATATTGTCCAAATAAGACATTAAAAGCAGTTCTATAAGAATGCTCTTTAAAATCTGAATTTGCCAATATCCTGATTTTAAATCAAAATTTGAAAATATATTGGCATCATATAATGTTGATAATAAATCCCTTTTATTAGGAATAGGATACCTGATCCACTTTAAGTGTTTATTCAAAGGTTTGTAGTTAATCACCAATCTTGGAACACCTTGTTCCCTTTCAGCCGCGTTATTAACATAGAAGGTTGTGCAAGACCTAGGAGACTTAGAATGTTTTATCAAACCCTTTTTTAAGAGATTATCAATCTCAGTCTTGTAGAAATCTACTAACTCAGCATTCATCTGACAGGGCCAAGATTTAGTAGGGATATCATCTTCTACAAATCCTTCTTCATAGGGAAGAGTCACAATATGCTTTTTGCGATGCCAAAAAGTGCTAGGGTGATCTACACAAATATCGACAGCAATCTGCTCAGAAATCAATTTGATTTTTTCCTTTACCTTGGTAGACTTCATCGAATCTAGAATATTCATACTGAACAACTCCAATTGTAATGAGTCCATATTACTCTGCTTCATTTTAATCAATGCATTAATATCTCTCGTTACCGCATCTGTAACAAAAGAATAAGTTATCTCATTATCCATATACTTTGCTGAGAATCCTTTCGCATTGATTCCTGTGAAAGGATAAATTGCATTTATAAAAGGAGTTTCAAGTATAATTGGAGGGTTTAACTGATTCTTAACCAAAAAGAAGAAGTGAGGAATGCAGACTTTATTCTGACAAATCTTCACATTTGGTAACTTATACTCTATATCTAGAGCATGGCCAGAGGCAAATTTCACTAAATGCGTAGTTTTTTGAAAGTATTTAGTCGGAACTAAACCTTCCTGAATGCAACTGACATTTGCACCGCTATCAATCATTGCAATGTTAGTTATAGAAAAACTATTATCAATTAAAATAGTACATTTAATATACCATTTATGTGCTGTAACAATCTGCATCATTCCTAAAAATGAGTCTTGTTTAGGATTAGGACTGTCATGCTGGAGATTTTTACCTTCAACTTGTTTTTCTTTATTTTTTGAAAACCTATCTTCTTCAGTATTATTTATCTCAATCTGAGTAATACGATGATCACAAATCAATTGATTTTGTTTAAGAGTTTTAATCTCCCTTTTCAAATTGTCAACTTCGATTTTCAAATCATCGAAAGAAGAATCTTTTTCAAGAAAACTATTTTTCTTTAAAATACGATTATCAACTTCTTTTAAAGAATAAGATGTTTCATATTCAAAATCATCATTCCTTTTCTTTTAAAGAAATTTTGAAGAACTAGCTTCATTTGAAACAGCTAAATTTATAATTTTTTCACAAGGCCTACTATCATTAACTTCCTTTAAAAGTTCAATAACATTATCATAGGTGATAGTATTTTGATCAAAATCTTGCAATTATGAAGATGATGAAATTTATAAGCTTCAATCACAATTGCAGTCATGACCCTGACAAGTATCACAAGAATTAGTGCGATTATTATCATAATTAGAAAAATCAAATAATTCTATATTAGAATCCGAAACTGATTCATAATCGTCTTTAGATCCTGAAGTGTATAACAAACCATATACCTTTTCGTAAGTATCATTGTCAAGTTCTAAAGTTTTCAACTTGTTTAACTTGCAGTTTGGAGTAATATGCCCAAGTTTACCACATTTATAGCATTTTCCTTTTGAAAGATCTCTTCCAGATATGTCTTTAGTAAATCTATTAGATTTACGATAGCTTTTCCTAGCTTCACAATCTTCTTTGGATCTATGCCTTCACTTAGATCATCTCTTTCTGTGCGAATCTGCATCTTTTGAAAACCTGTAATATTTGTCTTCCTTAGAAGTGGGATTGGGTAAACCAAATTGTTCACAAAAATCTCCCAACTGAGATCGTTTTTTTAGTTTATCCATCTTAAGCTGTCGAGCCATATTTACTTTGTTGCACAAATTTCATCCTTCTTGTGTGCAAATGCCTATAATCTTTCCATAACTTAATTGGCCTTAAGGTTTCTCAATTTGATTTCCTCTAAGAGTTTTTCTAACTCTTTCAGCAAAAAGAGGAGGAAGTTCGTCTATGAACGTGGCATTCCAATATTCAAGCTTATTTTTGGGTAGTTCCATAACCCTAGTATCTTTATACCATCTGAAATGTGCTAAAGTCCTACATCGAAGACCATTAAAAACAGTTCTAACCATCTCATACTGATTGGAAAATCTACCATTAAAATGTTCCAAAATGGTTAGAACTAGGGCATAAACCGCATTTTCTCTATTTTTCACCAAGGCTATCCCTAGGTTATCCACTCCTTCATCTGTGGCTATGGCATTAACAACCAAAGCTTTTTCTTCGGTATTAAGATAATTATCCCACCATCCTCGAAGTTGTCCCGTAAATCCTGCAATAATCATTTTGCAAATTGTCCTATCCGTGTTTTTAACACTTTTTCAAATAGGTGCATACATCAACATACGATGTACCAAAATAGTAAGCTGCCTTTCTATCAACCCATCGAGATTCCATTAATAAATTTCAAAACCACTGTAAGATGTATTAGTCTAATTCCAGTCACGCTTTTCAATTAAAACATCTTGTGGAGTCAGACAATGATAGTAGTATGTATTCATACTCGGCTTGGTAGCATATCTGGTATTTTTGTTGGGATAATCCCTGAGTTTATTAAACTCTGAAGAGACTTCATTTTTAAAATCACCAGTATTTTCCATTTTATCTGGAAACTCTTGCGATAAATCCATCGGCCCAAATTTTAGTCCGGAAAGCTTTTTAGCAGCAAGATCTCCAATATCTAAATCGGAAAATTTTTTATCAAGAAGATCTTCTAAATTTTTCAAAGAAGTTGGTATAAAATCAGAAATTTCAATAGGCCTTTGAACAAAAGTAGAGACTATTGTAGAACTACTTTCAGAGGTCGAAACAATATCAGTAGTAGCAGTAAAATTAGTTTTGGCTATATCAGCCTTAATATCTTTTATCAAAATAGTTAAATCATCTAGTTTTTTGTCAGAAGAGCTAATATGCTCACCCAACACCTTAACATAAAGACTCAAATTATTGTTTTGAGTAATAAGTTTATTAATTTCATTAATACTGATTGAAGCAATATCTTCCTCAATGAATTTTTGAAAGCTGAGAAAGTAATACTAGTATTATTTGGTAAAACAAATGAGGACTGAAGAGGGTAGATAGCTTTTAAAATATTACCACTTCCATCTTTATAAGTTTGTTAACTTTAATATATAAAGGTAAATAAGTGGTTATAAACCAAGGGACGAAATACATAATTTGATTATGAAGAGAACAAATTTCATAAAACTCTTGAGAAATACAATTAAGATCTTCCTTGCTAAAAGCATCAAAGAATCAAGTTTTAAACCGATTCCATTTGTCATCAAAAAATTCCTTTTGAATATGTTTTCTTGCTAGTGAACCTGGACTAAAATCAATTTGGTGTGGAATCATTAAGAATCGTTTAAATCAAACTCCATTTCAGAAGCTGAAGGAATATCTTTGTCAAGAACATTATCATTTACCTGCACTATATTAGTTTTTGGGTCGATCATATCTTCCCACTTCGTGGACTCTAAATTCGGTTATATCCCCAAATCAGTTAGCCGATGTTGTTACTAATTCTGATTGTTCTCATATTTCTCAAAATCTCGATGAAAGGATTTGTATACAGTTTGCAGATAATAGCTATGCGCCTCATAGACAGTCTTTTAATAATAACAGACTTATGTCTTCTGTGCATCACGATATGAATCGACATTCTTTATCAAGTCGTAGACTATTACCGGCTATTAATCATATTTCCCCTATCGATCTAATTTATGGTCTAGCCCGAGATCGTGCGGCTTCACTACATACTATTGGTTCTGATAGGAACTCTGTGGTCGAAAAGGTAAGGATCCACCCAAAAACTAATATAATGCAGGTAAATGATAATGTTCCTGACAAAGATATTACTTCAGCTTCTGAAATAGAGTTTGATTTAAACGATTCTTAATGATTCCACACCAATTTGATTTCAGCCCAGGTTCACTGCAAGAAAACATATTCAAAAGGAAATTTTTGATGAAAAATGGAATTGGTTTAAAACTTGGTTCTTTGATGCTTATAGTAAGGAATATCTAAATTGTATTTCTCGAGAGTTTTATGAAACTTGTTCTTTTCATAATCAAATTATGTATTTCGTCCCTTGGTTTATAACCACCTATTTACCTTTATATATTAAATTTATTAAATGAACTGATAAATATGGAAGTGGTAATCTTTTAAAAGCTATCTACCCTCCTTAGTCCTCATTTGTTTTACCCAATAATATTGGTATTACTTATTCAGTTTTTCAAAAATTCATTGAGGAAGATATTCAGATTGAATATTATTCAGATGATAATTATTTAACAGATTATTTCTCTAGATGATAACAAAAAAATGTTATGTTTGCAGAATGGATCCACCGTGGATTCACATTAAGGGAAGAGGAAGGGGAAGAACCTCCCCTAGCAGAGGAAACTATGGCAATCCATCATACGGATCCCTCACTAGATCATCTCAAGGGTCTTCATATAGATCCGATATCCCAGTTATACAATCGGGAAAAAGAACATTAGTAAACAAAAGGACTTCTTCTCAAGAAGAATCTTCATCAAGTTTGCAACAACTAGTTAATTTGGAAGATATTCCAAAAGACGGTCCTTTGTATGCTCATATGCAGGCCTACCTAGAAAGTAAGAAGCAAAAAGATACTTTTGTTTCAATCATAAAAGTGGATTCTGATGATGTTAAGTCCTATGAAAAATTGCAAAAATAAGAGATGATATTTATCTTAGAAAATTCGGATCTACAGCGAAAAGATGAACCTTGGAAAATATTCCAACGGTACCTTTTTAATGTTGACTCGATCTTACTATCAAGAAATCTTGATGAGTACAGGAAGTGTAGAATTTCAGCACTTCTCCAGCACAGGTAATAACCCCCACGAGAAAAGTTATGACTTTTCTAAATTTATTATCAAACAGATTATATCTGTTGAAGATTGGGGCATGTCAACTATGAAAGAAAGACAAATAAGCCTTAATAATGCTAGCCTGAACTTTACGTTTTCGGATTATATCCGAGCATTTTATGTAGTGTTGTATTATAACAACGACAAACACAAACATACTTGGTTTGTAAAAGTATGCGTAAAGATTTTTGCTAAAAATATACCAAATTGGTTTATCAATTGGTGGTCATACCACGGTCCAACTGTTAAAATTCTGCCAGAGCCATTCTTAAACTTATATAAAGAATGGGAGAAAGTATCACCAGATTTGAACAGGTTATACTAAGAAGATCATGTCTGTTGGATAGAGAAAATAGATCAAATCTATTTCTTTATCGAATTTTCCATTCCATGGATACATAAATGGGCCCCTGAAGTTGGATTTAACAAAGAAAACATTCCCTATCTGTATAGGACATATTATAATAATTTCTGGGATAAATTGTTAAAACAAGATCCTAAGACCAAGCAATTAATTGGTCAAGAACTTATGGACACGATTAAGGAAAAAATTGTTGATTACCAAACAATTCGCCCAAATAATATTGTTAAGGATACCTCCGTTTAGCATATTTACCGAAGAATCTCCTTTCAAGAAGGAGATAAGGAAAATATGATTCAAGATTCTCTTGTAGAAGTAAGAAAAAGTTTACTTCTAACAATAACCCAAATTGATAAATCAGACACTTCAATGCGAAGTGAAACTAGTAATGACGCGGAAGATTCACAGCGTGCCGAATTAGAACATATGTTGTCGGCCACTGAATTGCAAGATGCCGAAGACTTTTTACAGCAAATGCATGCCTTAGATAAAGGCAAGAAGACAAAAGCGACATAGCCATGAGAAGACATGTGAAGAAAAATATTGTTGAAACACTTGATATACTATTCAGGGACCCAGATGAGGGCCTTTTTGTACTATATATAGATTCCTTGTGTCTTTTCATTTTTCTATGTAAGTGTTAGCTTATTTTGAGAGAAAGCATCAGAAAAAATTAAGCTCTCTCTTTTGTTTCTTGTTTTGAAGTTTTGTAAATCTCTTTGTAATCCCTCCGAAGTACTGTTCCGATCATCATAATAAATAAATCATCAGTTCTTCAGAGTTTGGGATCTTGAAGACAAGCGTCCTTTATAAGGTATTTATCTTTAGTTTTAGTCTTTAATTTTAGTATGTTTCTCCTAGCCAGGACTATGTCCGGCTAAAGATTATCTATGTTGAATAACTAACTTCTCTCCTATATAGACCATGAATGGAACTAAAATCTATTTAAATATAAAGGAATTTTAGTATAGCTTTTCAACTTGGTTCTGAGATTGAGGTACAGTCGAATCTAGCACTACTCTTATCGGCACTGTCTTAGTGACTCCGTCTGGCCAGCCGTGGTTTTTAGCCTAAAAGATGAGTTTTGATAAGTAGGGCACCCTATACTCAGTTAGAACTTCCAGACACATGGGCTCAATAAGTTGTATGTATTAGATTCTGACAGACCCTTTGCTCAGGTAAAAGGATTACCATGTAGTCTGAAAAACTATGTCAAAATTCTTGTATACTTCAATTCTTTTGTAGGCGGACTACCGCTAGCTTAAGGATGCTTGAATTGCTTGATCTATGACTGGACGGATTACCGCCAGGTCTTTGATCCTGTTTGCTTGATATATGACTGGGCGAATTACCGCCAGGTCCTTGATCTTGTAAATCTGGTTATTATTATTATCATCATCATCATCATCATCATTATTATTATTATTATTATTATTATTATTATTATTATTATTATTATTATTATCATCATCATTATCATTATCATCATTATCATTATTATTATTATTATCATTATCATTATTATTATTATTATTATTATTATCATTATTATTATTATTATCACTATCATTATTATTATTATTATTATTTTATTATTATTATTATTGTTATTATTATTCTCATTATGATTATGATTATGATTATCATTATCATTATCATTATTATTATTAGTATTATAATAATAATAATAATTAGTATTATTATTACTATTATTATTATTATTATAATTATTATTATTATTATTATTACTAGTATTATTTTTATTATTATTACTAGTATTATTATTATTATTATTATTATTATTATTATTATTATTATTATTATTATTACTAGTATTATTGTTATTATACTAACAATATGGAAGAGTAACAATATGCTTTTTTCGATTTCAAGAAGCACTGGGATGATCAGCACAAATATCAATAGAAATTTGTTCAAAAATTAATTTAATTTTTTCTTGTACTTTGGTAGATTTCAAAGTATCAAATATATTTATACTAAACAATTCTAGTTGCAAAGAATCAACATGCTTTTGTTTCGTATTAATCAAAACATTAATATCACGAGAAATAGGATCAGTGATAAAAGTATAACTAATAATCTCTATCTTCATAAGTAGCAAAAAAACCTTTAGCATTTATGCTAGTAAAATGATAAATAACATTTATAAAAGGGTTTCAAGTATAATTGGAGGGTATAGCTGATTATTAACTAAGAAAAAGAAATGCAGAATGCAAACTTTAGTTTGGTAAATGCAAGTATTAGGTAATTTATACTTTATATCTAAAGCATGTCCAGAAGCAGATTTAACCATATTAATTGTTTTTTCCAAATATTTAGTAGGTACAAGACCTTCTTGAATACAACTAACATAGGCTCCACTATCAATCATAGCAATATCAATTATTGAAAAACTATTATCAATCAATATGGTGCATTTAACATACCATTTATGAGAAGTAACAATTTGCATCATTCCTAAAAACATACCTTGTCTAGGATCAAAATTAAAGGGTTTTGCAAGAGTATTTTTTTTCAACAATGTTTTTACCCTTGTTATTAGCAGTTTCTGTCTGAGTAAGTTGATGATCACAAATCATTTGATTTTTTTAAGAGATTTAATCTCGTTTTTCAAAATTTTCAATTTCATTTTTCAAATCATCAAAAGAAGAATCTCTTGTGTGAGTAGTTTGTATATTAAGTTTGTCATTAATTTCAGACAAAGAATAAAGTGAATAATGTTTGAATCAAAATCATTCTTTTGTTTTTCTAAATTTTTTGAAAAACTTGAACTAGCATTATTATTAGTATTGATATTCAAATCTTCAAATTGAGATTGTAATTTATAAAATTCATCATTTTCACAAGAACAAATATCACCATGACAAGTACTGCAGGTATTACCATTCTGATTACTATTAGATAAATCAAACAAATCAATCTCTTCTTCAGAACCTGAATCAGAATCATAATCAGACTCAAAACCAAAGGTGTATAGGAAACTATAAACCTTATCATGAACTTCTTCATCAAATTCTAGGGATTTCAACTTTTCAAACTTACAATTCGGTGCTATATGATCGAAATTTCCACATCTATAGCACTTGATTTTGGTGAGATCTAGCTTGGACCTATTCTTGGTAAATCTATTAGACTTACGAAAGGATTTTCTAGTGTCGCATTCTTTCTTAGATCTATATCTAGACCTCTTTTTCCTATAAGGTTTTTCAGGATTGGAGTACCTAGAATCTCTATGTTTCTTGTTATTGCTATTAGCATAAATAGATGGTAAATCGAACTGGGTACAAAAGTCTCCTAGTTGAGATCTTTCTTTAAACTTATCCATCTTAAGTTGTCTGGATAACTTCAATTCATTGCACAAATTTATCCCTTCTTGAGTGCAAACTCCTATCAGCTTACCATAAGTATAATCCTTATAAGGAATTTCATCATGATCATTCCTTAGTGTTTTTCTAACTTTTTCAGCAAACAAAGGGGAAGGCCATCTATAAACATAGCTTTCCAATGCTCATAACTATTTTCGGGCAATTCCATTACCTTACTCATATAAGTATCTTTACACCATCTAAATTCTCCTAAGTTTCTACAATGTAGTCCATTTAACACGGTACGAACAGTCTCATATTGATTGGTAAATCTACCATTGAAATGTTCTAAAATGGTTAAGACCAAGGTATAAATAGTGTCTTCTCTATTTTTCACTAGAGCCATGCCCAAGTTATCAACACCTTCACTATCAGAAATAGCATTTATCATAGCAGCTTTTTGCTTAATGCTCATATAATTATCCCACCAACCGCTGAGTTGACCAGTAAAACCTACAATAATCATTTTGCAAATATTTCTGTTTGTGTTTTTAACACTTTTATAGATAGTTGCATACATAAGAATTCTATGAACAAGATTGTCTATCAGTCAAACCATCAAGATTTCATTCATAAATTTCAGACCCACTATAAGAGGTATTAGTCTAATTCCAGTCTGATTCCTCTATAAGCACATCTTAAGGAGTTGGTCTGTAGTAAAAATAGGTTTTCATGCTTGGTTTATGAGCAAACTTTGCATTACTATTCTTCTTGGGATAACCGCGAAGTTTATTAAATTGTAAAGAAACATGATTTTTAAAATCAATTTTTTTTCCATTTCATCTGCAAATTGTCTGACAAATCAATAGGCTTTGCACCAAATTCAGATATTTTTTTATCAAGAAGTTCTTCTAAATCATATAATGATTTAAATTTAAAATCCCGAATCTCAAGGGGCCTTTGCACATAAGTAGAAATAATCTGAGCTTCTGAATAACCTTTAGAAGTAGAAGCCGTATCAGAAGTCTTTAAATCATTTTTTATTTGAATTATCAAAGTAGTTAATTCATCCAATTTTTTATCAGGAGAACTAATATGTTCACCCAAAACTTTAACATAAAGTCCCAAATAATTATTTTGAGAAATTAAATTATTTATTTTCATTAATGTTGATTGCCGCAACATCTTCTTCAACAAATTTTTGAAAGGCAGTAAAGGTGATACCAATATTATTTGGTAAAATAAAAGATGACTGAGGTGGATAAACAACCTTAATAATTTTACCAGATCCATCTTTATAAGATCGTTCAAGAACGTTGTCTAATAATGGTAAATAAGTTGTTATAAATCAGGGTACAAAATACACAATTTGATTATATAAAGCACAAATTTCATAAAACTCTTGAGAAATATTATTCAACTCATTAGCACTATAAGTGTCAAAAAACCATGTTTTAAACTAGTTCCATTTATCACAAAAAAATTCATTCTGAATATACTTTCTTGTCAGTGAACCTGGATTAAAATCTATTTAGTGTACATTCATCATTAAGGTTTAGTAGGATCAAAATTCATTTCGGATACATAAGGAATATCCTTATCAAAAATATCAGAAGAATTTTTATTAGCTTGAACAATATTTAAACGAGGATCAATTTTTATTTTATTTTGATTAGCAGATATAATATAATGTATGGTATGTAAAAAGCAACACGATTACGACCTGGACCATACACCAGTTCAATGGGCAAAATATGTTGAACAACAAGCAATATTCTATCAGAAAATGAATGTCTATTATATGGAACACTCTTATCATCGAACTGAATGCAAATCTTATCATCAAGATTTTGAGTAATATGAGAATAATCAGAATTAATGACAGCATTTGTCATCTGACTAGGAGATATAGCAGAATCCAAAGTCCAAGTAGTAGGAAAATTAATCTCGTCCCATTTTATAGGTCTTATAATAGTTAACTTAGATTTAACAAAATTAGTTTCTACTAAAATAGTCTGATAAGATGTATCATATAACTTACATCTTGGGTTTAATGTAGAAAGCAATTTTAAGTACATTATATATGATAAATATATTAATTCACATCCAGGTGCATAATGATAACCATGCGTTATAACATTTAAAGTTAAAGTATCAAGAATATTTGCATCAATTAAAGATAATTGCAAATTAGGCTGAATATTAAAATATACCGAGCCATATGCCACAGTGGATTCAATCGAACCCATCAAAGATTGCCTAAAATTTAAATTTCTAGCATCACGAAGAGCAGCTAAAAATATTTCGGGTAACCCTTTAAGAGTTAATGGTTTAAAAGCAATTTGAACCATGCCAATATGCAAGAAATTATACTAAGTTTTATATAATTCGATATCTCGTTTATTTAACAATCGAATAGTCTGTTCAAACGAATTTAATGGCAAAGATTGCTCAGTAGTTTTTATTAATTGTTTATAAGATATTTTATCAAACCAACCATAATCATAAATGGTTTTAATATCAATTTTTGGAATAGTCCATTTGTTTAATAAATTAAGGTTCTAAGGTATATCTACCTCTTCCAATCAATTACTTTTAGTACTCATTTCTCCTAGATCCATTTTGAAAATAACATATCTATGTCGTATTCTTCACAACAATCTCATATTTACCATGAGAGTTCCTAAGGGAAGGGGAAGATCATCTATAAACTTAGCTTTCTAATGCTCATAACTGTTTTTGGGCAATTTCATCAACCTACTCATATAAGTATCTTTATACCATCTAAATTCTGCTAAGGTTCTACAATGTAGACCATTTAATAGGGTATGAACAATCTCATACTGATTAATAAATCTACCATTGAAATGCTCTAAAATGGTTAAGACCAAGGTATAAACTGAGTCTTCCCTATTTTTCACTTGAGTCATGCCCAAGTTATCAACACCTTCATAATTAGAAGTAACATTTATCATAGCAGGTTTTTGCTCAATGCTCATATAATTATCCCACCAACCTCTGAGTTGGCCAGTAAAACCTGCAATATTCATTTTGCAAATATTTCTATCTATATTTTTAACACTTTTACAGATTGTTGCATACATAAGCATTCTATGAACAAGAATAGTTAACTGTCTATCAGTCAAACCATCAAGATTTCATTCGTAAATTTTAGACTCACTATAAGAGGAATTAGTATGATTCTAGTTTGTTCTTCTATAAGCACATCTTGAGGAGTTGGCCTGGAATAATAATAGGTTTGCATGCTTGGTTTATGAGAAAACTTTGTATTACTATTTTTCTTGGGATAACCGCGAAGTTTAAAATCTAAAGAAACATGATATTTAGAATCAAAAATTTTTCCGTTTCATGTGCAAAATTGTCTGCTAATCAATAGGCTTTGCACCAAATTGAGATAATTTTTTGTCAAGAAGTTCTTCTAAATGATATAATGATTTAAATTTAAAATCCCGAATCTCAGGGTGCCTTTGCATATGAGTAGAAATAATCTGAGCTTCTGGATTACTTTTAGAAGTAGAAGTCGTATCAAAAGTCTTCAAATCATTTTTTTACGTGAATTATCAAATCAGTTAATTCATCCAACTTTTTATTAAGAGATCTAATATGTTCACCCAAAACTTTAACATAAAGTCCCAAATAATTATTTTGAGAAACTAAATTATTTATTTCATTAATGCTGATTGCCGCAACATCTTCTTCAACGAATTTTTAAAAGGCAGTATAGGTGATACCAACATTATTTGGTAAAATAAAAGATGACTGAGGTGGATAAACAACCTTAATAATATTACTTGATCCATCTTTATAAGATTGTTCAAGAATGTTGATGAATAAAGGTAAATAAGTGATTATAAACTAGGGTACCAAATACATAATTTGATTATGTAAAACACAAGTTTCATAAAACTTTTGAGAAATATTATTCAAATCATTAGCAATATAAGTGTCAAAAAGCCACGTTTTAAACTGGTTCCATTTATCACTAGAAAATTCATTCTAAATGTACTTTCTTGCAACTGAACCTGGACTAAAATCTATTTGGTGTACATTCATCATTAACTTTTATTAGGACCAAAATCCATTTTAGATACAGAAGGAATATCTTTATTAGAAATATCAAAAGAATTATCATTACCTTGAACAATATTTAAATGAGGATCAATTTTTATTTTATTTTGATCAGCAGATATAATAGAAGGTATGGTATGTAAAGAAGCTTCACAATTACGAGTTGGACCATACACCGGTTCAATGGGCGAAATATGTTGAATAGCAAGCAATCTTCTATCAGAAAATGAATGTCTATTATATGGAACACTCTTATCATCGAACTGAATGCAAATCTTACCATTAGGATTTTGAGTAATATGAGAATACTCAGAATTAGTGACAGCATTTGTCATCTGACTAGGATATATAACAAAATCCAAAGTCCAAGTAGTAGGAAAATTAATTTCTTCCCATTTTATCAGTCTTCTAGTAATGACCTTAGATTTAGCAAATGTAGTTTCTACTAAAATAGTCTGATAAAATGTATCATATAACTTACATCTTGGGCAATTTAAAAGATATTTTATATGATGAACATGTTAATTCAAATCCAGGTGCATAATTATAACCATGCGTTTTAACATTTAAAGTTCAAGCATCAATACTATTAGCATAATTTAAAGATAATTGCAAATTAGGCAGTATTAAAATATATAGGGCCATATGCCTTAGTGGACTTATGTATTAATTATCCTCACCGATATCGACAATTTCTTCATAATCATGTATAGAGAAATCTTCTCTAATAATATCATTGATAATTTCACATAAAGGTAATTCCTCTTAATAAAGATTTACATGAATTAATTTTATTTGAAATTATCAACAATATTATTAGAGAAGATTTCTCTATACATGATTATGAAGAAATTATCGATATCGATGAGGATAATTATCATAGTGACTATTGTGATACATCCAAATAAAGCAAAATGTTATGTTTGCATGATGGACCCTCCTTGGGTAACCAAGGGCAGAGGTAGGGGAACTAATACAAGAGGAAGGGGAAGATCATCCCCATAATCATCATACGGGTCCTCTTCTAACACCCTCGTTATACAAATGGGAAGAAGGAGTTAGATAAACTCAAGAATCTCCTAAAGTGAGGCGTCATCATCAATGTACTCTTCAGTACATCTAGAAGATATTTCAGAAGATAGCCGTTATATGCACAACTACAGGCTTATCTGTCACAAAAGCAAAATGATACTTTTGCATCAATAGCCAAAGAAGACAATGATGATATCAAGTCTTATGAAAAGTTATCAAAAATGAAAATGATATTTCTTTTAGAAAATTCTGAAATACAGATAAAAGAAGAACCTTGGAAGATATTCCAGCGATACCTGATAAACGGTTTATATTTCTCGGGTGAGTCATACAAAACCCGATCATATTACGAAACCATTCTGATAAGCACTAGTAGTGTTGAATTTCAAAACTTTTCAAGCTACAATACAAGTGAGAATGCTTATAACTTCTCAAAAATGATAATTAAGTAGATTATATTTGTTGAAGAGTAGGGTATCTCCACCATAAAAGAAAGGCAGATCAGCCTAAACAAAATCACTATGAGTTTCACATACTGGGACTATATTCAGGCCTTTGGTAAAGTCCTCTAATATAACAATGAAAGACATAAACATACGTGGTTTATGAAAATTTGTGCAAAGATATTTCCTGGACCAATTCATAATTGGTTTTTAAATTGGTGGTCATAGCACGACCCAACTATAAAAAATTTGTCGGATCCCTTTCTAAAATTATATAAAGAATGAGTTAAAGTTTCACTAGACCTTAATGAGTTATACAATATAGATCATATCTGTTATCTGGAGAAAATAGACCACATTTACTTCTTCATTAAATTTTCCGTCCCTTAGATTCATAAATAGACCCCAAAAGTGGGATTCACCGAGGAACAAATTCTTGCTTATGCAGAACTTTTTATAATAATTTTTGGAATAAATTGATGAAAAAGGATCCCAAAACAAAAATGTTATATGTGTAAGAACTGTTGGATCGTAATGCGAAAAGGATCCACAAATATGGTATAACTCCCCAAAAAAGAGTAGCTCAGTCAGGCATATTGCCAGGAAAATCTCCGTTAAAGATGGAGATAAAGAAGAAATGATCAAAATCTATCTAGAAGAAGTCAAGAGAAGTCTTCTTCTCAACATTACTCAATACAAAAAATCGGACACTTCTATGAGAAGTAAAACAAGCGAAGACGCTACCAATGATATCCAAAAAGCTCAACCTGTTGAAGTAGCTACATCAGAAGATACTTTGAGGAAGGCGGAGGATTTCCTCTAAAAATTAAAGGAAAAGGACAAACTGTAAGGACATCTCTACAGTAAAAATTCATCATCAACAATAGATACACTGTTGATCAACAGTAGATACACTATTTAGGAGACAGATGGGACCCAACATTACTGTACAAATATTCTAAATGTTTTTTATTTTTCAATAAATAAGTTTGTTTTTCATTTCATTAAGGAGAAGCTTAGACACACCTCTCTCTATTTTCTCTCTCCAACTATAAATCTCTTCCTGTAAAGCATTCAGTTTACTGGATATTGGCTGGAAGTAAATACAACTTGTATAGTTTCTCTCATAGGCCTTGGAGTCGGCCATCTTTATAAGGTATTATATTTTATTTCAATCTTTTTATATTTCTCTGATCTGAGCCGTGAGTATGTGCAGCTATAGACTTATATCTATGCCAAATAACTAACTTCTCTTTTATATCTACCATGAAAGATCTAGACTTTATCAAAATATAAATAAATTTATACATGGTTTCTTGATTTGGTTGTGAGATGATGGTCCAGTTAGATTTGATACTATTGTTATTAGCTTTGTCTTTGTGACTCCGTCTAGCCAGCCGTGGTTCTAAGCCCATTAAAGGAGAAAAAGGGCGCCTATACCCGGTTAGAACTGCTAGACACATGGGGTCAATAACAATACGTATTAAATCTTGATAGACCTTTTTCTTGGGTAAAAGGATAGATCATTCCATACAGTCATCAAACTATATAAAAATTTGTATATATTTCTATTAAGATTTATTCTTTGAGTTTGGATGCTAAACTAGATTGAAGATGACCACTCGAATTACCGACAGTCTTCAGAGATTCTGTATCAGGATGGACCCTCCTTGGGTAACCAAGGGTAGAGGTAGGGGAAATAATACAAGGAAGGAGATGATCATCCCCAGGATCATCATACAAATCCTCTTCTAACACCCCAGTTATACAAATGGGAAGAAGGAATTTGATAAACTCAAGAATATCCCAAAGTGAGGCATCATCTGTGGCGCATCCTCAATACATTTGGAAGATATTCCAGAAGAAAGCCCGTTATATGCATAACTACAGGCTTATCTGTCACAAAAGCAAAATGATACTTTTGCATCAATAGCCAAAGAAGACAATGATGGTATCAAGTCTTATGAAAAGGTATCCAAAAATGAAATGATATTTCTTTTAGAAAAATCTGAAATACAGAAAAAAGAAGAACCCTGGAAGATATCCAGCGATACTTAGTAAATGGTTTATATTTCCCGGGTGAGTCATATAAAACCCGATCATATTACCAAACCATTCTGATAAGCACTATTAGTGTTGAATTTCAACACTTTTCAGGCTACAATACAAGTGAGAGTGTTTATAACTTCTCAAAAATGATAATTAAGCAAATTATATCTATTGAAGATTGGGGTATCTACATCATGAAAGAAAGGCAGATCAGCGCAAACAAAATCGCTATGAGTTTCAGATATTGGGACTATAGTTAGGAATTTGATAAAATCCTCTATTATAATAATGAAAGACATAAAAATATGTGGTTTATGAAACGCATGGTTATAATTATACACCTGGATCTAAAATAATATGTTTATCATATAGAATTTATTTTTAAAAATTGCTTTCTACGTTAAACCCAAGATGTAGGTTATATGATACATCTAATCAGACTATTTTAGTAGAAACTAATTTTTCAAAATATAAGGTCACTACTAAAAGGCCTATAAAATGAGAAGAAATTAATTCTCCTACTACTTGGACTTTGGATTTTGTTATATCTCCTAGTCAGATGACAAATGATGTCACTAATTCTGAGTATTCTCATATTACTCAAAATCTTGATGGTAAGATTTGCATTCAGTTCAATGATAAAAGTGTTCCATATAATATACATGCATTTTCTGATAGAAGATTGCTCGCTATTCAATATATTTTGCCCATTGAACGGGTGTATGGTCCAGCTCATAATCGTGCTGCTTCTTTACATACCATACCTTCTATTATATCTGCTAATCAAAATAAAATAAAAATTGATCCTCATTTGAATATAGTTCAAGCTAATGATAATTCTTCTAATATTTCTGATAAGGATATTCCTTCTATATCAAAAATGAATTTTGATCCTAATAAAACTTAATGAAGTATGTACACTAAATCTATTTTAGTCCATGTTCATTGGAAAAAAAGTACATTCAAAATGAATTTTCTAGTAATAAATGGAACCACTTTAAAACATGGTTTTTTTGTCACTTATAGTGCTAATGATTTGAATAATATTTCTCAAGAGTTGTATGAAATTTGTGCTTTACATAATCAAAATTATGTATTTTGTACCCTGGTTTATAACCACTTATTTACTTTTATTCATCAACGTTCTTGAACGATCTTATAAAGATGGATATGGTAATATTATTAAGGTTGTTTATCCATCTCAGTCATCATTTATTTTACCAAATAATACTGGTATCACCTTTACTGCCTTTCAAAAATTTGTTGAAGAAGATGTTGCGGCAGTCTACAATAATGAAATAAATAATTTAATTTCACAAAATAATTATTTGGGACTTAATGTTAAAGTTTTGGGTGAACATATTAGTTCTCTTGATAAAAAATTGGATGAATTAACTGCTTTGATAATTCATATAAAAATGATTTAAAGACTTTTGATATGGCTTCTACTTCTAAAGGTAATTCAAAAGCTCAGATTATTTCTACTCATATGCAAAGGCCCCCCTGAGATTCAGTTTTTAAATTTAAATAATTATATGATTTAGAAGAACATCTTGATAAATAATTGTCTGAATTTCGTGCATCTAAAATATTAGCATCAGTTAAATTATTGATAAAATATAAATAAATTTATATACGATTTCTTGATTTGGTTCTGAAATGGTGGTACATTCAGATTCGATACTATTGTTATTATCTTTCTCTTTGTGACTCCGTCTAACCAGCCGTGGTTCTATGCCCGTTAAAGGAGAAAAAGGGTGCTTATATCTGGTTAGAACTGCTAGACACATGGGCTCAATAACAATACGTATTAAATCTTGACATACCCTTTGCTCGGGTAAAAGGATAGATCCTTCCATACAGTCATCAAACTATATAATAATTTGTATATATTTCGATTCGAACTTATTCTTTGAGTTGGGATGCTAAACTAGATTGAAGATGACATAAACATATGCTGTTTATGAAAATATGTGCATAGATATTTGCAGGACCAATTCCTAATTGATTTTTAAATTGGTGGTCATACCACGGCCAACTATAAAATTTTGCCAAATCCCTTTCTCAAATTATATAAAGAATGGGTTAAAGTTTCTTAGGACCTTAATGAGTTATACAATACAGATCATATCTGTTATCTGGAGAAGATAGGTCAGATTTACTTCTTCATTGAATTTTCGGTCCCTTGGATTCATAAATGGACCCCAAAAGTGGGATTCACTGAGGAACAAATTCCTTGCTTATACAGGACTTTTAATAATAAATTTTGGGATAAATTAATGAAAAAGGATCCCAAAAAAAAAATGTTATATCGGTAAGAACTGTTTAATATTATTTAAAAAAGGATCCAGGAATATGGTACTACTCCCCAAAATGGAGTAATTGCTGATAGCTCAGTCAGACATATTGCCAGGACAATCTCCGTTCAAGATGGAGATAAAGAAGCAATGATCAACAACTATCTAGAAGAAGTCAAGAGAAGTCTGCTTCTTAACATTACTCAATATGAGAAATCGGACACTTTGATGAGAAGTGAAACAAGCGAAGACGCTACCGATGATATCCAAGAAGATCATCCTATTGAAGAAGCTACGTCAGAAGATACTCTGAGGAAGGAGGAGGATTTTCTATCTATTAGTAGAAGTATCGGGTAAATCGAACTGGGTACAAAAGTCTCCCAGCTGAGATATTTCTTTAAGCTTATTCATCTTAAGCTGTCTGGATAACTTCAATTCATTGCACAAATTTATCCCTTCTTGAGTGCAAACTCTTATCAGCTTACCATAAGTATAATAAGGAATTTCATCATGACCATTCCATAGAGTTTTTCTAACTCTTTCAGCAAGCAAAAGGGGAAGGCCATCTATAAACTTAGCTTTCCAATGCTCATAACTATTTTCGAGCAATTCCATCACCCTACTGATATAAGTATCTTTATACCATCTAAATTCTCCTAAGGTTCTAAAGCGTAGACCATTTAACAGGGTACGAAGTGTCCCATACTGATTGGTAAATCTACCATTGAAATGTTCGATATTGGTTAAGACTAAGGTATAAACTGCGTCTTCTCTGTTTTTCAGTAGAGCCATGCCTAAGTTATCAACACCTCACTATCAGAAGTAGCATTTATCACAACAACCTTTTGCTCAATGCTCATATAGTTATCCCACCAACCTCTGAGTTGGCCAGTAAAACCTGCAATAATAATTTTGCAACTATTTCTATCTGTGTTTTTAACATTTTTATAGATAGTTGCATACATAAGCATTCTATGAACAAGAATATTTAACGGTCTATCAGTCAAACCATCAAAATTCCATTCATAAATTTCAGACCCACTATAAGAGGTATTAGTCTGATTTCAGTCTCGTTCCTCTATAAGCACATCTTGAGGAGTGGGTCTGGATTAATAATAGGTTTATATGCTTGGGTTATGAGCAAACTTTGTATTGCTATTCTTCTTGGGATAACCGCGAAGTTTATTAAATTCTAAAGAAACATAATTTTTAGAATAAAAAGTTTTTTCCATTTCATCTGCAAAATTGTCTAACAAATCAATAAACTTTGCACCAAATTCAATAATATTAGCATCAGTTAAAGATAATTGCAAATTAGGCTGAGTATTAAAATATACCGGGCCATATGCCACAGTGGACTCAATCAAATGTATCAAAGATTTCCTAAAATTTAAATTTGTAGCATCACAAAGAGTAGCTAAAAATGTCTCAGGTAGCCCTTTAAGGGTTAATGGTTTAAAAGCAATTTGAACCATGCCAATATGCAAGAAATTATACTGAGTTTTATAAAATTCGATATCTCATTTATTTAACAAACAAATAGTGTGTTTAGACGAATTTGACGCCAAAGATTGCTCAGTAGTTTTTATTAACTGTTTATGAGATATTTTATCAAACCAACCATAGTTATAAATGATTTTAATATCAATTTTTGGAATAGTCCATTTGTTTAACAAATTAAGGTTCTGAGGTATATCTACCTCTTCCAATATAGTACTTTTAGTACTCATTTCTCCTAAATCCATGTTGAAAAGAACATATCTATGTCGTAGACTTCACATCAATCTTTGAATTGGGGTAACTATCCCTTGACAAATATGATGTCCTAGAAATGGAACATCAGTTTGGAACAAACTCATTTTTTGTTTAGAAATGACCAAACCAATTTGTATAACAATTTTTTTAAAGATGCCTAGATGCTTAATATGCATTTCAAATGTTTTTGAGAATACCAAAATGTCATCAATATAAACAATGATAAAATTCAAATATGGGTTAAAAAATATCATTCATGATTTTCTGAAATTTAGATGGAGCATTTTTCAAACCGAATGGCATAACAATCCATTCATATTGTTCAAATGAGACATTAAAAGTTGTTCTATAAGCATGCACTTTAAATATTTGGATCTGCCAATATCCTGATTTTAAATCAAAATTTAAAAATATATTGGCATCATATAATTTAGATAATTAATCTCTTTTGTTTGGAATAGGATACCTAATCCATTTTAAATATTTATTTAACGATTTATAATTGATATCCAATCTAGGGACACCTCGTTCCCTTTCAGCAGCATTGTTAACATAAAATGCAGTACAAGACCAAGGTGATTTAGAAGATTTTATCAAACCCTTTTGTAACAAATGATCAATTTCCTTTTTGTAGAATCCTACCAATTCGGTGTTCATTTGACAAGGACAAGATTTAGTAAGAATATCATTCTCAGAGAAATCATCTTCATATGGAAGAGTAACAATATGCTTTTTTCGATTCCAAAAAGCATTGGGATGATAAACACAAATTTCAATAGCAATTTGTTCAGAAATTAATTTAATTTTTTCTTGTACTTTGGTAGATTTCAAAGTATCAAGTATATTTATACTTAACAATTCTAGCTGCAAAGAATCAACATGCTTTTGTTTCGTATTAATCAAAACATTAATATCACGAGAAATAGGATCAGTGATAAAGTATAACTAATATCTCTATCTTCATAAGTAGCAGAAAAACCTTTAGCATTTATGCCAGTAAAACGATAAATAGCATTTATAAAAGGGTTTCAAGTATAAATGGAGGGTATAACTGATTTTTAACCAAGAAAAATAAATACGGAATGCAAACTTTAGTTTGGCAAATGCGAGTATTAGGTAATTTATACTTTATATCTAAAGCATATCTAGAAGCAAATTTTTTCATATGAGTTGCTTTTTCAAAATATTCACTAGGTACAAGTCCTTTTTGAATATAACTTACATCAGCTCCACTGTCAATCATATCAATATCAGTTATTGAAAAACTATTATCAATTAATATGGTGCATTTAACATACCATTTATTAGCAGTAACAATTTGCATAATTCCTAAAAACATACCTTGTCTAGGATCAAGATTAAAGGGTTTTGCAAGAGTAGTTTTTTCAACAATGTTTTTACCCTTGTTGTTAGCAGTTTCTATCTGAGTAAGTTGATAATCACAAATCATTTGATTTTTTTAAGAGATTTAATCTCATTTTTCAAATTTTCAATTTCATTTTTCAAATCATCAAAAGAAAAATCTCTTGTGTGAGTAGTTTGTTTATTAAGTCTGTCATTAATTTCAGACAAAGAATAAGGTGCAGAATATTCGAATTAAAAATCAGTCTTTTGTTTTTCTGAATTTTTTGAAAAACTTGAACAAGCATTATTATTAGTTGCTAAATGAATAATTTTTTTCATGAAGATCATTATCAGTAACTTCTTTTAATCATCATCATCATCATCATCATCATCGTCATCATCGTCATCATCATCGTCATCATCATCGTCATCATCATCGTCGTCATCATCGTCATCATCATCATCATCATCATCATCATCATCATCATCATCGTCGTCATCATCATCATCGTCATCATCATCATCATCGTCGTCATCATCGTCATTGTCGTCGTCATCATCATCATCATCATTGGACTTAGCTTTGGATACGATTATCTTATATGATAGGCTTAAGAAAAATCTAAAATCCTGGTCAGCTGATTATACTGACGCTGTTAAAAGGATAAAAACTAAGGTTAAAAACCTTCCATGCCTCACTTTGGCAAACCCAAATTGGGACAAGACGGTTGAAACAGATGCCTCAGATATAGGATTTGGAGGTGTCAGACTTGGTAGTGGCCGTTGGATTACCCTAAGGGCGGACACGGATATGGATTCCTTATTATCATGCTATAGTTGTTTAAATTTTTAAAAGACCTTTACAGTAGGCTGTGCGATCCGTTTTCTTGTGGTATAAGAGCCATGAAATTATAATAATTATAGGTGGTATAGTTCAAAACTTGTTCAAGTTATGAATATCATAAAGAAGAATATGACATACCGCAACAATTGGATCTATTTAATAAGTGGACTATTCCAAAAATTTCACCCAGAATTATATATCAAATGGGAACTTTTGAGAAACTTGGTTTAAAACAAGTGATTAAAACCACTGAAGAAACCATTACTATTGATAATGACCATCAGACTTTTAGACTTATATTTGAAACTGATCTTGCCCCTTATAGGGATATTTATAGATTTATGCATATTGGCTTGGTTCAGGTGGCGTTTAAGCCCCTTACTTTGCGTGGACTACCTGAAAGTTTTATAGCAACTTTACGTGATGGTAGAAATCATAATTGGAAGAAGTCTCTAATAGGGACTATTCAAACTAGTCTAACTTATGGACCAGTTTATTTTAATGCTTATCCGAATTTGCAGATATCTTTGCAAGATGAGAATTCATTAAGTTCTCTTATGCTAAGTGTCAAACTTCATGGTTATGATTATATGCCTGGTGCTGAAGTTGTTTGTATTTGTTGTAGAATTTATTATAAATTGTTGCATACATTAAATCCTATGTGCAAAGTTATTGATTTTAAAAATGAGACTATTTTAAAAGAAACTAATTTTGGAAAATCAAGAGTAGTTACTCGAAGGCCTATTAAGTGGGAAGAAATTGATTTCGCACAAGAATGGGTTATTGAGGGAGCTACTCCTCCTAAAAATAATATTAATGAAGAAATTTCAAAAATTGTATAGTGGAATGATGGAACTGTTAAAATAAAGTTTTCAAATTTTATGACAAATAATAAAATTGAAAGTGGTAGTATGTCTTCTCGAATTACTAGATCTAATTCTTCATATGTATCTCCCTTGGATTATGTTGTGCAGGTACCATCTAGAGCTTCTACTTCTCAAATTAGGGAAAATTATAGATGTGATAAAATAAAAATTGATAAAGATAATATTGCTAGACCTAGCTCATATTTAGACATAACTGAATCTGAAATGAATTTCCTAGATGGGTTAAATATATAAATTTGTATTATGATGACTAATAAACGTATTGATTTTAGTCCTGGTTCCCAGGCAAGAGCGAAGATTGCAAAGGAATTTCAAAAATCCAAATGGAAACCTTTTAGAAAATGATTTTTCAAAAAGTTTAATAAAGAAGAACAAGTTCAATTTCAAGAAGAATTTTATAAAGATCTTATTGAATCAAGGACAAATATTTTAATTGCTTTTGTTCCGTGGTTTATAACTATATCTCAATGTTAGAAAAGGATTTTACATTACGTAATGGAGAAATTACTAAATCAGTATTTCCGCCATTACAATCCTTTCAAATTAATAAAGACGACAAGATTGTTCATTTTAATGCTTTTGCAAAATTATTTGAGAATGATATTGCTTTAGTCACATCTCAACATATTAATTCAATAATAAAACAACATAATTATAAAAATATTTATATGAGCATGTTAGGTGATCATATAATATCTTTACATGAAAAAGTTGATAAACTTCTATCTCATATGAGTAATGATAAAAAAGGAAAGGAAAAGGTTGCTCAACCTAGTATTCAACCTCCCCCAAATATTGATGATTTTAAGTTAAAAAACTTTCAGATTTAGAAAATTTCTTAGAAAAGGCTTTCAAAGGTAATAACCTTAAATCCCTAAATATTAATAATCTTTCAGAAGGAGAAAGTAGTGGTGCAGGTAATAAGGAATTTTCTGATCAAATTAATAAAATATCAAAAAAAAATTCTAGGAAGCCTGTTCAAAGGATGTTCTATTATCCTAGGCCAACTCCTCAAGATATTCTAATAGAAGAACAAGAATATGTTGTGACAGATAGTTACAATGGAAAAGAAATCTATGAATGGAACATAGATGGTTATACAGATAGACAAATTTATACAACTATGCACAGAATATTGATGTACAATACTATCTGTAAGACTAATAAAAATAGCGATAAGACTATTACAGAAATGATAACTGCAAGGTTTATAGGCCAGCTAAAAGGCTGGTGGGACAATTATTTGAACCAGGAGCAAAAGGATAAGATCCTTCAGGCTGTGAAACAAGAGGGTAAAGGAGAGGTTCAGAATTCAGCTTATCCACTGATTTTAAACATCATAGAACACTTTTCAGGAAGATGGTCAGATAATAGTGAAACCATCAGAACCTTACTACAAAATTTAAGATGTAAAACCCTTACATCTTTTAGATTGTATAAGGATGTTTTCCTTTGTAGGGTTATGGAATTGCCAGAGTGTAATAGCACTCATTGGAAATCCAAATTTGTTGATGGATTACCATCCCTCTTTGCTGAAAGAGTGAGGTAGGTTCTAAGAGGTGATAGTCCTAGTATTAATTATGAGAATTATACATATGGAAAGTACATGACCAAGGGGATTTCAAATGCCTTATAAGGCCTTTCTGTAGTAAAGATTCAATCTCTTTTTTACATAATTCCAAATATTCAGAATTCATCTGGCATGGTCTAGCCTTAGTCGGAATATTCTCCTCATTAAAATCATCTTCTATGGAAGACTATGAACATGCTTTTTCCTGTTCCAAAAAACATTAGGATGATCCCCACAAATATCAATAGAAAATTGATTTTTTAAAATAGCAATTTTATCGTGTAATTTAGGATTCTGTAATATAGTATCAATTTCAATACTATTAATTTCTCCTTTAATAAAATTCATTTGATTATTTTTTAAAATTATTTATGAGGTTAACTCATTTAACATCCTTGTAAAAGGTTTAGTAATAAATTCTAATTTAAAAGGTTTATTATTCCAAGTACCTATTATTTTTTCATTATCCCAATAAGTAAGGGGAAAAATATCATTTATAAAATGTAGTCCCAAGATAATTTGGTTAGTAATATCTTTAACTAAAACAAAGTTTTGAGGAACACATTGCTTTCCTTTACAAATAAAAGCTTTGGGCAATTTAAATTCAATATTCATTTTACTACCATTTGCAGATCTTAAATGATGAGTGGTTTTATGAAAATATCTTGAAGGAATAAGTTCTTCTTGAATACAATTTAAATATGCCACGCTATCTATTAAAGCAATAAATTCTTTTTTATAGTTATAATCAATTAAAAGAGTAATTTTTGTATAAAACTTTTGTGAAGTAAAAGCCTTTAGATTTTGTAAAAAATCAGCCTTGTTATTACCTAGATTCAAATTGGTAAGAAAGTCTAAATTATTAGTTTCTCCTTCATCTGAAGAAGAAGATGAGTTATTACTCAAATCTCTAGGAATATTTATGCTATCCAGATGAGCTTCTTTTATGACATTCTTTTCTTTAAGCTGTCTAATATCATCTTTGAGATTATTAATCTCTTCTTTTAAATCATTTATAGTAGTAGGAGAACTTATAAGTTTCCTTCTTTCCATCAGCAGATTTTTAACTTCCGCCATGGTATATGCCCCTTCTTTAGTAGGTACCTCGTTTTGGATATGATCCTTAGAGGTAGATGCGGTATTGCTAATTTTATTAATAATCTGAGCTCTTAACTCGGGATCCTTAATAGTCTGTAAGAGCTCTATAATTTTGTTATTATCAGTGACATTAATACTTAATTCTTTAAACTGAGAATAGATCTTATAAAGATCATCCTCTTCTCCACCCTTTTCACATTCCAACCCTTGTTGACAAGGTAAACATTCCTCTTCTGAAGACGTATAATATTCTTGGTGAATTGCCTTTAAATCTTCACTAGTTGAAGAAAATTCTGCATTGCTACTGTATTCTGAATATGATTTTCCTGAATCAGAATTAAGCATAATCTTATACAGAGATTCTTTAATGTTATCATCAATATTAAGGTTTCTAATTTTTTTCTCTGACTCTGCAATCTTTTGCATAGTGACCATATCTTCCCCATTTGTGGCAAGTATCTGACTTATCATATCGTCGTTTAGATTTATAAAATCTGTGATCACTTTTTCTTTCATTCTTTCTTCTTTCTTTTCTTTCTATCCTTTTTCTCTTCCATTCTTTATAATCTTTCTTGGAAGATCTATTTTTGGAAGAATGCTTCTCTTTCTGCTTCTCTTTCCTACTCTGAGAAGCAGGGTTGGGAATATCTAGAGCAAATTGCTCACAAAATTCTCCCAACTGTTGTCTTTCATTAAGACGATGTCTTTTAATCAGTTGATTTAGCTTAATTTCATTACATAAAGCTAAACCTTCCTGCACACAGACACTTATCAAATTTCCATATGTATAATTCTCATAATTAATACTAGGGCTATCACCTCTTAGAACCTTCCTTACTCTTTCAACAAAGAGGGATGATAATCCATCAATGAATTTGGATTTCCAATAAGTGCTATTACACTCTGGCAATTCTGTAACCCTCCAAAGAAAAACATCTTTATATAATCTAAAAGATGTAAGGGTTTTACACCTTAAGTTCTGCAGTAAAGTTCTGATGGTTTCACTATTATCTGATCATCTCCCTGAAAAGTGTTCTATACTATTCAAAATCAGTGTATAAACTGAATTCTGAACCTCTTCTTCACCTTCTTGTTTGACAGCCTGAAGGATATTATTTTTTTGCTCCTGGTTCAGATAATTATCCCACCAGCCTTTTAACTGTCCTGTAAACCCTGTAGTTATCATTTCTGCAATAGTCTTATCACTATTTTTATTAGTCTTACAGATAGTGCTGTACATCAACATCCTGTGCATAGTCGTATAAATCTGTCTATCCGTATAACCATCTATGTTCCATTCATAGATTTCTTTTCCATTGTAACTATTTGTCACAACATACTCTTGTTCTTCTATTAAAATATCTTGAGGAGTTGGCCTAGGATAATAGAACATCCTTTGAACTGGCTTCCTTGCAAATTTTTTTGATATTTTATTAATTTGATCAGAAAATTCCTTATTACCTGCACCACTACTTTCTCCTTCGAAAAGATTATTAATCTTTAGGGGTTTAAGGCTATTACCTTTGAAAGCCTTTTCTAAGAAATTTTCTAAATCAGAAAAGTCTTTTAACTTAAAATCATCAATATTTGGGGCAGGTTGAATACTAGATTGAGAACCTTTTCCTTTCCTTTTTTATCATTACTCATTTGAGATAGAAGTTTATCAACTTTTTCATGTAAAGATACTATATGATCACCTAACATACTTATATAAATATTTGTATAATTTTGTTGTTTTATCATTAAATTAATATGCTGGGTGGTGACTAAAGCAGTATCATTTTTGAATAATTTTGAAAAAGCATTAAAATGAACAATCTTATCATCTTTATTAATTTGGAAGGATTGTAATGGCGGAAATACTGATTTTGTAATTTCTCCATTACTTAAGGTAAAATCCTTTTCTAGCATTGAGCTGTAATTATAAACATGTTTACACATAAACCACGGAACAAAAGAAATTAACATATTTGTCCCTGATTCAATAAGATCTTTATAAAATTCTTCTTGAAATTGAACCGGTTCTTCTTTATTAAAGTTTTTGAAAACCATTTTCTAAAAGGTCTCCATTTCGATTTTTGAAATTCCTTTGCAATCTTTGCTCTTGCCTGGGATCCAGGACTAAAATCAATATGTTCGTCAGTCATCATAAAACAAGTTTATGTATTTAACCCATCTGGAAAATTCATTTCAGATTTAGTTATGTCTAAATCTGAGCTAGGTCTAGCAGTATTATCTTTATCATTTTTTATATTATCACATCTGTAATTTTCTCTAATTTGAGTAGTAGATACCCTAGATGGTATTTGCACAATATAATCCAGGGGAGATATATATGAAGAATTAGATCTAGTAATTCTAGAAGAAATACTACCACTTTCAATTTTATTATTTGTCATGACATCTGAAAACTTTATTTTAACCGTTCCATCATTTAACTGTTCAATTTCTGAGATTTCTTCATTAATATTATTTTTAGGAGGAGTAGCTCCCTCAATAACCCATTCTTGTGGGAAATCAATTTCTTCCCACTTAATAGGTCTTCGAGTAACTACTCTAGATTTTCCAAAATTAGTTTCTGTTAAATACTCTCATTTTTAAAATCAATAACTTTGCACATAGGATTTATTGTATGCAACATTTTATAATAAATTCTATAACAAACAGAAACAACTTCAATGCTAGGCATATAATTATAACCATGAAGTTTAACATTTAGTATAAGAGAACTTAATGAATTCTCATCTTGCAAAGATATCTGTAAATTAGGATAAACATTAAAATAAACTGGTCTATAAGCTTGACTAGTTTGAATAGTCCCTATTAGAGACTTCTTCCAATTATGATTTCTACCATCACGTAAAGCTGCTATAAAACTTTCAGGTAGACCACGCAAAGTAAGGGGCTTGAATGCCACCTGAACTAAGCCAGTATGCATAAATCTATAAATATCCCTATAAGGGGCTAAATCAGTTTCAGATATAAGTCTAAAAGTCTGATGGTCATTATCAATAGAAATAGTTTCTTCAGTGGTTTTAACCACTTGTTTTAAACCAAGTTTCTCGAAAGTTTCCATTTGATATATTATTCTGGGTGAAATCTTTGGAATAGTCCACTTATTAAGTAGATCCAACTGTTGAGGTATGTCATATTCTTCTTTTCTACTGTTTTTAACAGTAGACTTCTTCTTTATAATTTTCATAATTTGAACAAGTGTTGAACTATACCACCTATAATTACTATAATTCAATGGCGCTGATACCATAACAAAATAGATCCCACAGCCTACTGTAAGGGTCTTTTACAAATTCAAGTAATTTTTCAGCATAGTAACTCAAAGACTTTCACCGTATCCGGGTCCGCCCCATGGTAATCCAATGGTCTACTACCGGGTCCGCCCACAACACAGGGTAATCCAACGGATACATTCGGGTCCGTCCTTTTTACAAGATAGTCCAACGGATCAACATAATAATCTTTTAATACTATGCTAAAATTTCCTTTAATTAGACCTTAATTTCAGCCATTTAAACCATCTTTTATAGTTACAATTCCACTAAATTATAATAATCTAGTATGATATAGTTCAACACAATAATTTAGCCTGTCATTAAGTTAAGTATTAGAAGAAATAAAGAAATAAAGAAAATAATATTAATACCTGAAGACAAAACTCCAAAATTCTTCAAACCAAATTGGAAACTTTTATTCAAATGTTGGAAATATTTTACAAAGAAAGTATTTTAGAGAGAGAGAGGGGGTTCTAAAACCTGCCTCCAAACTAATACTTACGCCTCCTTATATAGAGGTCTAGAAGGGCAAAAATGTAAAAATACAATGGCCCACACTTTTTACATTAGCCAATAATAAAGAGATAAGACCGACATAGCCATGTGGTCTTCACACCTCCTAAATGTGGCCGACATTACTTTCGGTGGCCACTAGCTATCTTTATTAAAGATAGACTTCCTTTATTAAAGTTGTTTGTCCTTTACCCCCTTTGTCATCATGGTGGGGTCTTCTCCTTTATACTTTTGCCTATCCCTTGCATGTGGCTTTGTCAGAGGATTCCTCCACTTGTTCTTGAAATTTCCGGAAGAGAGCATCAATATCAATCTCTTCTGTGTTATAACTTTGTCCTTCTCCTGCAATGCACACTTCATCATCATGATTAATGTGGCTTGCTAATGCCATTGAGGTATCATCTTCAATTTCTACGTCAAGATTCCTCATCAGATCTTTCTTGACCTCTTCCATGTATAATGCAATTGTTTTTGCCTTGGAAATAATTCCCTTTTTCATCTGGAATTTTCTGACAATTTGTTTAAAGGGACTATTAATTTCTTTTTGAGGCGTAGATATCCTCTGGTTATGATAATTATCAATAGTGACATTTATGAAATCTATAATTTCTTAACCATGTATTTTTCCTTCAGGGTCTTTATTAATTAGTTTACTCCAGAACTTTGTATAAAAAGTTCTCATCAAACAAGGAAATCCTTCCAAAGTAGTATTAACTTCAACATTCCATTTCATAATCCATGGAATTGAAAATTCTATAAAAAAAGTACATAATTGATATTCCCTCAAAAAATATATTATCTTGTTCCAAACTAATCAGCTTTGGGGAAATATCTACACATTCCAAATATAATTGTTTATATTGATCTGGTAATATTTTAATGGAAGGACCGTATAACATCCACCATTTGCAAAATCAATTTGGAATTTCCTGCATAAAAACATTAGAACAAATTTTTATGAACCATGAATGCTTTTTTATTAGCATTCTCATATAATAGAGCTTTATTACAGTTATTAATATAATCCCAGTAATTATATTTTATTGCAATTCTCTATTTCGGGTGGATATGATCCCTTTCTTTTAATGGACTCATACCCTATTCTTCCGGAGAAATAATTTTCTTTATGATAAACTTTGAAAAGTTATAAACTTTCTTGGCATTAGCAAGGTAGAAATGTTGAAATTCTGCTGACCCTGTCGCTGAAAGTATCATCTCATAATGCATTCGGTATTTGTATGCAGTCGTAGTATAACAAACCGTATCTAAATACCTACTCATTAGCTGCCATGGATCATTCTTCCATTTTAAATCATTGTTTTCTAAAAGAAGTATGACTTCTTTTTTGTCATTCATATCATAAACTTCTGTATTTTCTTCATCCACCAATATGCTGGAACAAGTAGGAGGATTATTATCCTTACTTTGCTTGGATTTCATGAAATCCATAAACTCTTTGTACATGAGATGGTTTATATTCAAACTTTCTGTATCTCTTGATGAACTAGAAGCATCAATCAATTTTTATTTCCTAATTGAGCGAGGATATGGCCTCCTCTTCCTCTAGTTCCTCACCCTCCTCTACCCCTAGTAGGGGGCCACGAAGGTCTCATGCCTGAAAACATAGACATTTTATGATTAGTCTAAATATTCTCTAGTAAGAAAATTTGGAAGACTATTATCTTCTCGTTTTTTATAAACTATCTCAAAATCAAATGGTGCTAATAATGCTAGCCATCTAGCAAACATTTGTTTAGAAACATCATGTTTACAGTCTTTATTAAACATAAACTTAGCAGCCTAATAATCTATTTTAATTATAAATTTTTGATTATAAAGATCACCTTGAAATTTTAAAACACGCTTTACAATAACTAAGATTTCTTTAGCTACTGTGGCATAATTCTTCTGAGATGGATTCCATTTCCCTGAATAAATTGAACAATATAATGACGTTTATTATCAGGACAATACTGAGTAAGAACACCTCCGAATCCTATATCTGAGGCATATGTTTCAACTGTCTTCTCCCAATTTGGGTTTGCCAAAGTAAGACATGGAAGGTTTTTAACCTTAGTCTTTATCCTTTTAACAGCTTCAGTATGGTCAGGTGACCAGGCTTTTGGATTTTTATTAAGCCTATCATATAAGATAGCAGTATCCAAAGCTAAGTCCTTTATAAAAGGTGCTACATAGTTGAGACTACCAAGAAATCTCTGTAATTGAGTTTTAATCCCTTTGGTTTTGTATAGCCTTTTATGTTAATAAACATGCTGAATAAGAAAGAGGTGCACCTAGGTTGGTTATAAATTATAAACCCCTAAATAAAGCATTAAGATGGATTAGATACCCCATCCCTAATAAAAAAGATTTATTAGATAGAGTTTATGATGCAATTATATTTTCTAAATTTGATTTGAAATCAGGCTATTGGCAGATTCAGATAAGTGAGTCTGACAGGTTTAAAACTGCGTTTAACGTCCCTATGGGTTAATTCGAATGAAACTTCATGCCTTTTGGCCTTAAAAACGCTCCATCTGAATTTCAAAAAATTATGAATGATATTTTTATGACTTATAGTAATTTTATCATAGTTTATATAAATGATATTCTTGTGTTTTCAAAAAGTATAGAAACCCATTTTAAACATCTTGATTTATTCAAAAAATTATTATTCAAAATGTTTTAGTTATATCTGCTCCAAAGATGGCCTTATTTCAAACTAATGTAAGGTTTTTAGGTCATAATATTGAGAAAGGGAATATTAGTCCTATTAATAGGAGTATTGAATTTGCTTCTAAATTTCCTGATGAAATTACTAATAAAACTCAATTACAAAGATTTCTTGGTAACCTCAACCATCATCATCATCATCATCATCATCATCATCATCATCATCAATATTAAATTTCAGGGAGATTTGTATAATCAATTTTTTAAAATAAAAACAGATTGCCAAGCTGCTAAATTCATGTTTAATAAAGACTGTAAACATGATGTTTCAAAATAAATGCTTGCTAGATGACAGGCTTTATTAGGTTTCAAAGGTTGAACAATTTAATGACGGAACTGTAAAAATTAAATTTTCTGACCCTATGACTATGCATAATAGAATTGATAATCACAGCATGACATAGAGTGTAGCGACCCTTCTGAAATAATATAAGCCAATAACTCATGAAATTTTTATGCATATATTGTCCTCCCACTAGTAAAAATGATATAAAAAGAATATTACCAACTTCTGAGTACTCAAACTATGTGGTTCATGCTTTATACAATCATTCAAAACAAGTAGTAAATTTAATATATTACAAGACTTGGGCTTACACACCCCAAATGTACAAAACATGTAGCCATACTTATATTACAACCCATGGTGACACGATCAGATTTGCCCTCAAAATTTCATGTAAATAAACAACACATAGATCATGTATAAGTTCCAAAGTTTATACAAAATATAGATGCCTATATGCAAATGTGATCTTCCTTAAGCTCTCAAAATCTCCAACTCCAATGACCAACTTCGTGCCTCCTCTCGATCATTCCCTATGATAGAAACAACTATCGCTAAGCATATAGCTTAGTGGTGTAAAAACTATAGGTTCGGAGCCCTCAAAATTCAACAAGCTACCTTTCTCATGTCATGAGCAGCACAATCGAAACATAATAAATAAATCAAGTAACAATATATAAAGAGTATCAAGTTAGATATTTAAAGATCAAAATGTCAAGAACGCTCATAGCACCAATTTCCAAGAGATTCAATAACAAGGCTAGCCCAATATCTACATCATGTCGGCACACCAAGCACAAACATGTATCAAGAAGGGCTAACACCCTGTATCAAGAAGGGTCAAAGCCCAATAATCAAGAGAACCAAGAACCATATTAAAAATAGTTATCTAGTTCGTACTTAAAATGGACAACTTCCATTCTTAATACGGACTAAAAATTGAGAGTCAAGATGGAAAATGATCCAAATCAAAAGGCATGCCAATAGTGACAAAAGATGGAAAATGATTCAAATCAAAAGGCATGCCAATAGTGACAAAAGATGGAAAATGATCCAAACCAAAAGGCATGCCAATAGTGACAAAGTCACAGCCACAAGAAGGACAAGATTCCAACAAGAGTGCTAAGTGATCAAACAATCCGTACAAGTGGGCGAGTTACACAAGCGTTTTTAACGTCTTAAAGGATACCAACACGATAATGTAAAGTGACAAGAGGTAACCAAGGTACCAAGATTAACTTTCAGATATACCAGCAGTTAAAAGAGTGCAAGTATAAGTTTATACACACACCTCAATACTTTAGCGTAGAAACAGTCCAACACAACTTTGCGAGTTCAAACCGTAGATCAACCAACCTATCAAGGTCCTCAACTTGTTCATGAGTATGTACAACCTTAAAAATGCAATTACATAACTTCTTTAATTCCTAGTATCTCAATAATGTTGAAGTAAAATAGGATTATCATCACAAGTAAGATGAGCCTGTATAGATACATCTATGCTTCCAAAATAGTGATTCTGGCCAGCCTAGATTTGAAAAGGAAAACAGCCAAACTAGACTTTATAACCTTCATGAAAGATGTAGTTACATCTCTTAAGGTTGCAACCACATAAAAATCACCGCAAAATATATTATGTACGAAAAGATATATTCAAAACACTAACAGTTGTCCATATAGGATTTCTAATTTTGAAGTCTAGACAAAAATTTTCCTATGTTGCGTCCCATATTTAGAATCCATAACAACTAAATTAGAGTTTTACATAAACATAAGAGTTGTACATATACGATTTAGCTTTCCAAATCATATTTATTAATTGTAAATGAAGTTCTACAAAATAAGTTATGCTTAAAATACTAAACACTACCCAGCTCAAAAATAGATTTTTTCCACTTTCCAAAGAGAAGGGCACCTCGAATCCCAGCCAAAAGGACCAAGTTTTTATCTTGTGATTTTGAAGAAAAAATGGTTAGATAATGTTCTAAGGTTCTTAGACTTCAAGGAAAATGAAATTCACTAAAGGAGGTGTCAAAATATAGTCTTAAGAGTGATGTTTATCACAATGCACAATTGTCTCCAAAAGGTGGCTGCCCAAAATGCATACATATATACCTATATGTATAACCCTCATCTCTCTTTCAAGTTATACATAATTCTAGTTTGTATATTATGTAAATACCCCAATACAATCCCTTAAATTGCGATCTCAATTTATTTTAAGAAAGTTAGCAATTATCACAACATTTCAAGTTCCCAAAATGAGAGTAAAACATATTGTAGAAATTAAGCAATGATAAATCGACATGCGACTCTTGGTTAGTATTTAGGGGTGTTACAACTCTCTCCCCTTTAAGGAAATTTCATCTCTAAATTTACCTTACGCTATTCCCGAAACAAGTGCGGATACTGGGTCCTCATGTCTTCTTCTCTCTCCCAGGTAGCTTCTTTTCTCGAATGGTTCATCCAAAGTACCTTTACTAGGTGGATTTCCTTGTTTGTAAGTTGCTTTACTTCCCGAGCTTGAACTAAAAGAGGTTCTTCATTATACATCAAGTCAGGATTAACCTCAATAGATTCAACTGGAAGAACATGAGATAGATCATAACAATATCTTCTGAGCATAGAAACATGGAAGACGTTAGGGATCTTGTCTAACTCAGGTGGCAAAGCCAATTTATATGCAACTGGTCCAACCCTTTAAAGTATCTCATAAGGTCTAATAAATCAGGGACTAAGTTTTCCTTTCTTGCCAAATCTCATAATCTTTTTCCATGGAGACACCATTAAGTATACTTTATCTCCCACTTGATATTCAATGTCAATCCTTTTAAGATCAGTGTACGACTTTTGTCTATCTGAAGAAATCTTTAGACGATCTTTGATAATTTTACCTTGTCCTCTGTTTGTTGCACAATTTCAGGACCAATAAATTTCCTATCACAAACTTCACTCCAACAAAGAGGGGTCCGACATTTCCTTCCATACAATGCTTCATAGGGAGGCATTCCAATACTCAATTAGTAACTGTTATTGTAAGCAAATTCTATCAGAGCCAAGTGTTTGTCCCAACTACCCTCAAAATCCATAATGCAAGCTCGAAACATATCCTCCAAAATTTGTATCACTCTTTCCAATTGGCCGTCTGTTTGAGGATGGAACGAAGTGCTAAATTTCAACTTAGTACCCAATAGACATAAGGGTCCCATGTAGTCTTACGATCTCATTAATGTACAATTAGGTTAAACACTCAAGTGCATAATCCATCCTGATTGCTAAGAAGTGAGCACTCTTGGTTAACCTGTCCACAATCACCTATATTGCATCCTAATTTCTTTGGGTGCAAGGATGTCTAAAAACAAAATCCATGGTTATTCACTCCCATTTCCATTCCGGCATCGACAAGGGCTGTAGTAAACCAACTAGGACCTGATGTTCTGCCTTTACTTGTTGACAAACCAAACATTTAGAAATGAACTCCACAATGTCTCTCTTCATACCACTCCACCAATAATTTTCTTTGATGGTCTGGTACATCTTTGTACCCCCAGGATGCATTGCATATGGTGAGGTATGTGCTTCACTTAGTATCTCTCTCCTTTATTTTTCATCATTAGGGACACATAGTCTATCTTAATAAAATAAGACACCATCCTCTGTTATGTAAAATGACGTTTTTCCCAATTTTGAACTTCTATGGTCAATTTTACAAGTTTCTCATCTATCTTTTGTGCTGCCTTCACCTGTTCAAGTAATATTGGCTTTACTTGCAAATTATCAATAACCGAACCATTTAAATCAGGTGCAAAACAAACATTCATGGCTTTTAACTCAAGGAGCAAGGGTAAAGGACTCAAAGAAATTATTGCGAAGGATTTTTGACTTAAAGCATCTGCAACCACATTGGCTTTACCTGGATGATAATCAATTGTGCAGTCATAATCCTTGATGAGATCAAGCCATCTACGTTGTCAAAGGTTTAGCTCCTTCTGAGTACTAAAGTACTTTAAGCTTTTGTGATCAGTGAATATATGACACTTCTTCCCATACAAATAATGCTGCCATATTTTTAAAGAAAACACTACAGCAACAAGTTCAAGATAATGGGTAGGATAACTCAATTCATGCGGTTTTAATTTTCGAGAGGCATAAGAAATAACCTTTCCTTCTTGCATCAAAATGCAATCAAGACCATTGTGAGAAACATCACTGTATACTACATACTCCTTCCCTTCAATTGGTACAGTAAGTATAGGAGCTTGAGTTAGAAAGGATTTGAGAGTTTCAAAGCTCTCTTGGCATTTGTCATTCCAATTAAACTTCACTTCCTTTTGCAAGAGTTTAGTCAATGGAGAGGTGATAATGGAAAAGCCTTTCACAAATATTCTATAGTATCCTTCTAAGCCTAAGAAACTTCTTTCCTCAGTTTGACTTTTGGGAGGTCTCCATTCAACAACTACTTGTAGCTTACCAGGATGCACCTTCAAGCCTTCGGCTGATGCAACACGTCCCAGAAACGTCACTTCATCAAGCCAAAATTCACACTTGGAAAGTTTAGCATAGAGTTTCTTCTCCTACAAAATTTGCAAACTAATCCGGAGGTGTTTATCATGGTCTTCACCACTTTTGGATAATATTAAAATATTATCTATAAAGACAACCTCAAACAGATCAAGATAAGGCTTGAATATTCGATTCATCAGATCCATGAATACTATAGGAGTCTTTGTCAATCCGAATGGCATCACCAAAAGTTCATAATGACCATACCAAGTTCTAAAAGTAGTTTTAGGAATATCTTTCTCTCTAACATGCAGTTGGTGATATCCAGACCTTAAACCAATCTTTGAGAATACTTTAGCATCCTTTAGTTGGTCAAACAAATCATCGATCCTTGGTAGTGGATATCTATTCTTAATTGTTATTCTGTTCAATTGTCTATAGTCAATACAAAGCCTAAGAGTGCCATCTTTCTTCATTACAAATAAAACAGGGGCTCCCCAAGGAGAAACACTAGGTCAAATAAAACCCTTCTCAAGAATTTCTTGTAATTGAGATTTCAATTCTCTTAACTCTGCCGGAGCCATTCTATAAGGAGTGATAGAAATAGGGGTAGATCCAGGAATAACCTCGATTGGAAATTCAACCTCTCTTTTCTGGGGCAATCCAAGAAGGTTTTCTGGGAAGACTTCTGGGAAATCACGTATAGTAGGTATGTCCTTGATACCAGGACTGTCCAACTGTGTATCAACTATGTGAGCAAGGTATGCCCCACAACCTTGATGCATCAACTTTCTTGCCAAGGCCTCAACAATAATACTAGATGTTAATGATCTTTCAACTTGTACAATGATGTGTGAAAATGTAGGATTTTTAAAAGTCACATGCTTAGATCTACAATCTACCATTGCATTATGTTTATAAATTCAATCCATCCCAATAATACTATCAAAATCCTTGAAGGGCATTTCAATCAAATCAGCAGGGAAGACTAGATTTTGAATTACGAAGGAACAATCTTGCTAAACTCGATTACACACAACTTGATAACCCAAAGGACTTTCAACCAACACATCAAAATTAAATCTCACAGATTTCACGTTTTCAGGAAGAGCAAGTGATGAACAAAGATAGGAATGTTTAGAACTAGGATAAAACAATGTAGACACACATAAGCCAAATAAGTGAAATTTACCGACAACAACGTCTTTTCCATCTTGATCCTCCCTCTGCCTCATTGAATAAGCATGTACAGTAGCCCTTGGTCCACTAGCTTTATTCACTCCACTTGCCCCTACCGTTTAGGGGTTTTTAGGTCTTGCACCTTTATTAGTTTGAGGAGGATTAATAGAAGGCTTATGAACTGAGCCTTCAGTTTTCAAGGAAGGAGCATTATTAGGATTAGGACAATCCTTCACTTTATGATCAAAGTACACACAATTGAAACATGCACCAGAAGCTCTCTTGCAAGTACTATAATGATTCTTTCTACATTGTTGACAAGTGGGAACACGAGGCTTGCCTTGGCCATAATTTGGAGTTCTAGCTGTAGAAAATTCTGATTTGTTTTGCTTTTGCTGAGGTGGCCTATTAACAATACCAGCCTTAGAATCATCAAACCTTCCCCTTTTGGATGGACCTCCATAATCTGGTCAAGGCATTCAGAATTTGTTTTCATTTCGACTAGCTTCTGCTTTATCAAGTCATTCCCAAGTAAAAACAACAAACACTAACTTACAAAAGTTCTCATGTTGCAGGATCGCCACATTCTTCCTAATGAAATCATTTAAACCATCTTCAAATTTCCTACACTTGTCTTTTTTCTCTTTAATAATACCTCCAGCATAATGAGAGAGCCTTAGAAACTTCTGTTGGTACTCAGCAATAGACATGCCTCATTGCCTTAAATTAAAAAACTCCTTTCTCTTTGCATCACAATAAGCAGGTGGGACATAATTCATATGAAATTCCCTAAGAAATTATCCCAAGTAAGAACATAAGGTTTTACCTTGGCATTCGGAACACTTACCCACCAATCGTAAACATTCTTTTGTAATAGTGATATAACATACTTAAATTTGGCAACATATGAACACTCTAACTGCTCAAATACCTTTTCCATGTGCTCCAGCCATTGTTCAGCATCCGTGGGATCAACGGTGCCTTCAAACTCCACTCCACCCATTTTCCTCATTTTCTCAAAGTTAATCCCATTGGGATCATGCATTTCTTCATCCATGTGGTGGAAGAATTCAGCCATTTGTTGTAAAGGAGGATTCATGGCAGGAGTACCATGACTCATGTGAGGATGTGAACCAGTTCTTACACCCTGAAGGCTTCCCACTTCAGACCCACTAGCGTAGGGAACATATTGATCCGAGAAAGGTTCTCCAACCTTTTCTAGTGCATGAAGTTGGGAAATAGAGGCACCCGAACCTTCACGAGCAACTTCCATAGGTCGGTCAGAAGAAGAGGCCATAAGTTAATTCCTTTAAAAGGGAAGATCACATTGCATTAGGGACATGTACATGATGCATGTGCACTGTACATGTGATTAAAAAGTATTATAAATCATGTAAGTGAACAAATAATCCAAATAAAACCTTTTCTGAAAGCTAACAAGTATATAAGTAATTCACAACAAAAGTCCTAGAACCACAAACCTAGGCTTTAATACCAACACTTGTAGCGATCCTTTCGAAATAATATAAGCCTATAACTCACGAGATTTTTATGCATATATTGTCCTCACACTAGTAAAAATGATATAAAAAGAATATTACCAACTTCCAAGTACCTAAACTAGGTGGTTCATGTTTCATACAATCATTCAAAATAAGTAGTAAATTTAATATATTACAAGATTTGGGCTTACACACCCCAAATGAACAAAACATATAGCCATACTTATATTACAACCCATGGTGACGTGATCTGATTTGCCCTGGAAATTTCATGTAAATATACAACACATAGATCATGTATAAGTTCCAAAGTTTATACAAAATATAGATGCCTATATGCAAATGTGATATTCTTAAGGCTCTCAAAATCTCCAACTCCAAGGGCTAGCTTCATGCCTTCTCTAGATCATTTCCTATGATAGGAACAACTATCGCTAAGCATATAACTTAGTGGTGTAAAAACTATAGGTTCGAACCCCTCAAAATTTACCAAGTTACCTTTATCAAGTCATGAGTATCACAATTGAAACATAATAAATAAATGAAGTAACAATATATAAAGAATATCAAGTTCGATATTTAAAGATCAAAATGTCAAGAATGCTCATAGCACCAATTTCCAAGAGATTCAATAACAAGGCTCACCCAATATCTACATCATGTCGTCACACCAAGCACAATCATGTATCAAGAAGGGTCGACACCCTGAATCAAGAGGCATGCCAATAGTGATAAATTCACAGCCACAACTAGGACAAGGTCTCAACAAGAATGCTAAGTAATCAAACAATCCATACAAGTGGACGAGTTACACAAGCGTCTTTAACGTCTTAAAGGATACCAACACGATAATGCAAAGTGACAAGAGGTAAACAAGGTACCAAGATCAACTTCCAGATATACCAGCAGTTAAAAGAGTGCAAGTACGAGTTTATACAGAAACCTCAATACTTTAGCATAGAAACAGTCCAACACAACTTCGCGAGTTCAAACGGTAAACCAACCAACGTATCAAGGTCCTCAACTTGTTCACGAGTATATACAATCTTAAAAATACAATTAAATAACTTCTTTAATTCCTAGAATCTCAATGACGTTGAAGTAAAATAGGATTATCATCACAAGTAAGCTTAGCCTGTACATATATGACTATGGTCCCAAAATTGGCCAGCCTAGTACCTCATGTTGCAACATAGGTTTGAAAAGTAAAACGGCCAAACTAGACTTTATAAACTTCATGAAAGATGTAGGTACATCTCTTAAGGTTGCAGCCAAACAAAAATAACCGCAAAATATATTTTGTACAAAAAGATATATTCAAAAAACAAGCCGTTGTCCATACAGGATTTCTAAGTTTTTATTTTTATTTTGATTTGCTTTTCGGTGTCTTTTAATTTTTTGGTGTCGTAATAGGCTTTATGACCTCTTAATTATCTTATTTTTTTTTTTTAAAAAACAATTTGAATATAATTTAATAAAAAGTTTTACTAGTGTGACTATAAATTTGATAAAAAAAATTATTTGCCAACTTTCCACAAAAATATTTTGATGCAATAGTACAACTATTTAATATTATTTTGAAAAAAAAAGAAAGAAGAAGAGTTAATGATGTTTTAGCAAAGAACTTTTTTGCAAAGGAAGTGTACAAATGAATAAAGTGTGAAGGGTAAATTTGTAAACATATATATTTATAATAGAAATTATGCAAGATTTGTTATTTCTAATACATCAAACCAAACAATGTATAAGAAATAATGCTTGCATAACTAATGCAAGTATTACTAATGCACCCTATTTTAATTTATTCTTATACACTCTACCAAACGACCCCTTAGTGTTTTATAAATCAATTCTTTATATATATAAAAAATCTCTCCTGATTTCTTTTGTCTATCTTTGTTAGTTTCTAGCTCCTAATTTCTTCTAGAAGTGCTTATTGAATTATGGGGGATACACCTATACTGGGTTAAATATTCTTAAGGATTTTGTTTGACACGCCTCAAGCTTTGATGAATTTTATACAAGTACCCATAGAGAAGGTATTTTCCGTATGATTTTGAACTGTCTTTAATGTATGTGACAAGATATATTCAATTTTGAATCATTTAACATGTCTGATTTGGTTTCTTTATGTAAGAAATGTATTATATTTGAATTATTCTTTGAAGTATATCACCCTAAATATAAAGAAATTAAAGAATTTTGTATATTCATAAGTAAAGTTATCAAAAAGATAAATTTCAAGTAAATATAAATTATGTATAATTATTCATATATAGTAAGGATTCAAAATTAGATTTTATTAATAAATAAGGAATGAATTTTAAAAAAGGAAAAAAAGATAAAGCTTGAAACAAAAAATCCAAATTAGATTACAAAAAAACCAAATTCAAAGTATGTATATTTTTGTGTGTGTGTGTGTGTGTGTGTATGTGTGTGTGTGTGTGTGTCTATATATATATATATATATATATATATATAATTGCCCAAGAAACACCAAATTCTTCAACAAAATTTCAAAGAAAGTAAGTTTTCATACTTTCACATTCCATTTATTTTTTTTGTTGTTTCTTCTCTTTCGTCGTGTTGTTTCATGATGATTTTTTCTCAAATTTATTTGTGTTTGGATAAAGCATAGATTTGTCTTGATTTTTTTTCTAAAACTTTTTGGAGTTTTCTAGCATTAGCCAATTTCTTTCCTAAATTGATTATTCCTTCATATAATTCAGGTTGAGAAGAGAAATACGTTGAATTCCGTCTCATTTTGCTCTTATAATGAAAGACAATGAGTATGTCATGGTGAGTTTTATACTTTCAAAATTTAATTTTGTATCTTAATATTTCTACCTTTTTATTCACTTTTTCTTCTACACTTTGACCTAGCAAGTGTTACTGCTTTAGAAAAATGATTGCTTATTTCTCCTATCATGAATTTGAAATAATTTTTTATTTGTTTCTTTAATCTCTCTTTTGATAGTAGGGCAAACCTCTCTTGATATATGTACGAAACAATCTTATATTAATCATCATCATCATTATACTATACAAAAAGTTGGTCGCCCCAAATTTAAAGTTGAAATAAGAAAATATTCTTGAAAATTTTAAGGATCATTTTACCATTCATAAAAAAAAAATACCTTCCATTAATTGATTAGTTTTAACTTAACAAGAATTATATAATCTAATAAATACAAATAAAGATATAAAAATTGCACTATAAATCATCTAATGATAAAACGATAACATAATAGGACACTTTGGTTTCTCCTTATTAAATTGTGTCCTATGGACAAGTTTAGAATGCTTAGATTTCATTTCTTCTGAGAAATGTCTATTAAATGTTTCGAAATTGCTTTCATCTTTCCACACTCATTATTGTATTAACTCGTAGGTCTACATTTATCTGACCAATTCAAACTAATTTATCCAAGTATTCTTGTTGAATTTTGCTTTAGTTACTGCAATTATTTTTAATATAATAAATTGTCTAGGTTTAAGATAAATTTGAAATTTAAATTTTTATTAGGTTGTTTAAGTTGTTTAGAAATTCTAGCTTTTTTGAATTACAGATTTTTTGCATATTGTGTGCTCAAATTGACTATTTAAACCCCTCCTATGCTTAATAAAGTTGGTGATCCTGAATATCTATATCTTCATCATGAAACGATGCAGGCCAAATGACATTAGTACATGGAATGTACGAGCATGTAAGGGGAATTCTAAAGCAAAAAATAAGCTTCAGTTGATAAAAAGGGAACATACTTACCTCGTCTCATCTCACTCAACTCGACTCAAATCAAGAATACTCAACTCAACTCAAGGATACTCAACTCAAAGATACTCAAATCAAGGATCCTCAACTCAAAGATACTCAACTCAAAGATACTCAACTCAAGGATAAAGTAAAAAAAAAAGATTCAACATATGAAAAACTTTTAAAATAGTAGATAATAACTCAATTGCATGTAAAAATACAATAATAATTCAATTGTATGTAAGAATACAATAATAACTCAATTGTATGTAAGGATGCAATAATGGCTCTTATTTCTATGTAAGAATACAATAATAACTCTTACTTGGGAGATTTTCTAATCGACGACCATCACTATGAGTTATGTGATTATACAACCTCTCGCCCACGCTGCCAGAACTTTCATATACCTCATCGGAGTAGAGGACATCCTCAACTAAGTGGATCCACTAAGCTGCTCTTAAAATGCAATAAAGAATCATCTAAACACTACAACATTTTAGGCCTAAGGCCACACTAAATCTGGACAACGCTTGTAAAGTGTTCCCTAAAACATTTTTGGCTATGCTTTTAAAGCATATCCTTAGTTTTTACCATTTCGCTACGGTAATTTTGGCAACGCTTATAAAGCGTGCTTTTTGATAGTATAGGCTACACTTTATAAGTGTTGCCACATCATGATATAATTAGCAATGCATATTTATACATATGACTATGCTTTTAAAGTGTGATATTTTTATAATTCTTAAAACAACACTTTATAAGTGTGGCCTTATAATTTTCCTAAAATTTTCACCAAAATAATGTATTCCCCCCAATATATTTAACTCTCCCTCAAATTTCTAATTTGCAAAAAAATAACCTCAATATAAACATAACTCTGAAAACGTTTTGCCCCCAAATTAAAATGCTCTCCTAGTTTTGCCTATATCAAAAATTAAACCCTACTTTCTCTCCTTCTGATTTCCACCCAAAAATTCTCCATTGTAACCTTATCGATGTTTGGTTGTGATTTCCTTAATCGTTATTTACCTCTATGGGAGAGACTAGAGAAATAATTCGAAGAATCCCAGATTTGGAGGAATCGGAGAATCTACATGCTGTGGCGATTTGGAGGAATCGGAGAATCCCAGATTTAGTCACTCGGCTCATATATGTCAGTCTTCTTCTCGATATCATTCTCGCCTCATCGTATATCAGTTTTTTGTAGAATCTTGCATGAACGTCAGTAATTGTGAACTATGTTCTTTGTTTTTTTTACTTTATTGGGGTGTCCTAGTGTTGATTAATGCTTTTGACATCTTCATTCTACTTATGAAGTTCTTAAATTTGTACTTTCTTTTCATTCTACTTGTGAATTTCTTGAATTTTTAAATGAGCATATCAATATTTTGGAGTATAAATGAGAGACAACTGTGACACAAGCTGAATTTAATTAGACTTTGAATATAGTTGGGTGTCAGGCTATGCAGTTGTTGAAGTGTATTATATTGTTCACTATCATATTTTGATCATTTCTTAGTCACTTTAATGAACAATGTATTTGTTGATCAACGTTGATCTAAAGTTAGGCTGTCTATCTTCCTCTTAAAAGTATAGTTGTTAGCAATAGAACATGGCATCAAGAGAGATCATTGTATAGAGGTCGATTCTTTGAAACTTAGTCATTATTTAGTTATGTAGGTTAAATATATAGAAGAATTTTATCCAAATTTATACAAGCCTTTGTTGATTCACTCAATTTTTGAGAAAATGAGCAACTTGATTATGTTTATTCATGACTTTTGAGAGCTACCAAATGGTAAAATGAAGATATCTTAATTTTCGAGTTAAAAATAAAAGATGCCTGAAATTAGATTTGAAGATGTGGTGTGATTATTATTTAATCCTCTGTTTCTACTTTCTGAAAATTGAAAGGAGGGAAACTCCATTTATAATCCTTTAGCATACTTTATGCATATATATTTTGAGAAAGCTATGGTTTAATCATGAGTTAATTTTTATAAAAGATTGAACATATCTAATCTTGAAACTCTTGAATAGGGTAGGCATTGAATACCTCTTGTACATGTGTTTTGTTATTTGTTATTAACATATGATGTAGGGGTCATTCCTAACGCCCCATCTTGAAGGTGGTTTTAAGGAAAAGAAAACCCTTTCACTATGCATTTTAAGGATTTAAATCAACAAATACCTTTAATATAATTTGCAATTGTGAAGAGTTGTATAGGTCAATACCATCCTTTTGGTCCTATCCAAGCAAAGGATATGTTGTGACTATCTTTGGAGTGTGCTGGAAACATAATCTGTTACATTTGATGTGGTCATTTTATTACAGAAGTTAATAAAGGCTGAGGTTACTCCATCCATCGAGTGAGACAGAGGGAGTGATAATTTTGGCATTTCAATAGTTTTATCATGAATGTGGCTCAAGGTTTCTCCATCAATTATTGCAACTATTTTTATAGAGTCTGATATACAATTGTGCAAATTTCGAATGTACAACTAGAGTAGCTACTATTTTTTCCTGCAGGTTGGTCGACCGGTTATCTATGGCCTGGCTACTAATGGAGAATCTGGGGTAAAACAAGGTATTGAAATGCTCAAGAATGAACTAGAACAGACTATTGCTCTTGATGGCTGCTGCACTGTGGCAGAAATTATTAGAAATTATGTCAAGATGGAGAAAGAAAGGTTCCTAGGTAGGATGTAGTTTAATCATCTGTTAATTTCCAAATGAATGGTCTTGTCAAAAAATTATATCCTGTATATTAAAAAAGTATACTTCAATACATATGTCAAAACTTACATTTTATCTTAGTATCATCTCTTTCATATTTTGATGTAAGAATTACTTGTAGGTTATTGTTGGCTTATGGGTTCTTTGGATACTTGGAAAATTTTGGAACATCCTCACCTTGTTTTACATTTGTAAGCAATCTACTCTAATGTTTCTTACTTGAGTGACAGATTTGTAGGGATTATTTAGAATTCTGATAGTGTGTGATTTCTTCTTTGAAAATAGGCTTTTTATTTCTCCATGTCATTCATGATAATCTAAGGTCATTGTTTATTTTAATTTGATTAAAATACGTAATTTTAATGTATATGTGTGCTGTAAATTTAAATTACTTGGTATTTCTTTTCAATTTTCTATAACTAGAGAGTGATTGAAGTAAATAAAGTATTGTACAGGTTTTTTATTCTTTAATCCTGTTTATAACCTGAATCTGATTCTTGTTAAAATTTCTTAATCTAGATTAGTTTATTTTGTATTTATTAATTGCTAAGGATATATTTTATCAGCAAATCATTTTTCTGCGTTCCTTTTAAATTAGTAAAGATATGAGTTTGTCAAGTTCTGACTTGTCAAAAATTAAGTTGTACTTAACAATCTGGTAGTTTAGTGCTTCTACGTGGCTTGGATGTCATACTTTGTACGTGGCTTGTAGTCTCAAAATTCAGTGACGTGGTTGCTTCCCCTCCTTTGGAGTTTAGTGTTGGATTTTTGGGGTTTTTTTTGCCTTCTTGTTGTTTGATTTTGTCCTGGGTATTGAGAATTGGTGGACCTACAGAATCATGTGAAACTTTGTTTTGGCTTTGGTCATTTATTTGTGTATTAAATGTATTTTGATTGTGTGAGTAATTGCTTTTCACGTGTGCAGGTTGTTGGTAGTTTGATTTTTAACTTTTTTGGCACATTACCGTTGTCCAACCTTTGTCCTCATTTGATTTTTTTAGACTCTTTATTGGCATTGGATAATCTGGTAGTTTAGTGCTTCTAGAAGTGGATTGGATATTGTTTGGTTTGTTGGGACATGAGTGTACTAAGTGTCCAAGTTTGCCACATTTTTTTCAAGCATCCTAGTGGTTTAAATTATATTAAGCATGCACTTGTTCTAGATGTTACTTATGCAAGTTATTATGTAGCTAATTGATAATCAGTGTGTATCCTTTATGTTATATTGGTATCTGACTGCTTGAGTTGCTTATTATATCATCACATGTACATTATATATTTACTAGTCTTATGGGTGTTGTATTGTGGCTATTTCAACGTTCAGGTTACTGCAGTGGGTTATGCTATCATGACAACACGATCCCTTGACCTTAACTATAAATTAGGGCATTGCGAGTTTTACCAATGTTTCTGTTGCCTGGCTTATCCTTCATTACATATTCAGCGTTTGGAAGTTTTACAAGAAATGTAAGTAATTAATGGTTGTTAGAAACCAAAGTTCTCATACTACTCATTTCATAATCGTATTGTCTTACATACTCATTTACCCCTTTTCCTTATTGTCTCTACTTTTGGATGCTAAATGTGATTTAGTACTTTGATTTTTATGGCAAAATGGAAATTGCCTGAGAGATAACTAGGTTATTTGTAGGTGCTTTAACTTGGTTAAATAAATGTGGTATACATGATTGAGCCCATGTCATTCAAGTAATAAATTAACCATGATTACATGTACAACTACTAGTAAAATCATGCTAATGTCAATGTGTTTCTTGGTTTATAGCAACAGAAACACTTGACAGGTTGTTGACCAAAATTGTGAGCTGATTTTCTTTCTCTCTAATCTGATCTCAAGTAGTTTGATAGACATTTTGAGTAAATGGATTTGTTATTTATATGGTATGTGATTGTCATGCAATGTAAAAATATTTGAAGAGGTACATGAACAACAGTTCAAGGAGAACCTTTTCTGATAAAGTTGCACACTTTTCTATTATATGAGATAAGACATCTCATTATGGATTTAATTTGGTAATTAATGAATTAGTTAAATTTTTTGTGCATGCCATGAAGACAAAAGGAAATGAATATATAGTTATAAATGTCTATTCTGTTTCTAGTACCATTTTGGTTTTAGTTGGCCTCAGAATAAAGTAGAAGTGATTAATATTGTAACTTCATCGTAAGAAAATTGAACACACAACTTATTAATCAACTAGGTGTGGTCTCTCGGCTAAGAGATCGTGTACAACATATAGTGTTGAGATGTTTTTGTATCGCTATAGACATTTTGGTCTTGTTGCAAACATTGAAGATGTACTATTGACTTGGAATGCAATCTGGAATCTCTTCTCTATTTTATGGTGTCATCATGTATTAGTATATCTAAATTGTAATCTGCAATCTGGAACTCAATAAATCTGCAAACTGAAACTGTAATCTGCAATCTGGAATTGATTCTGAACTGGAACTGTAATCTGCAATCTGTAATTTGGTTTTAATTTGCCTCAGAATCTGCAAAGTGAACTAAAAAAATCTGCAATCTGCAATCTAAAACTACTGCAATTTGGAATTAATCTGGAACTTCTTGCCTCTTCTATAAATGTTGCAATCTGATTTTGTTGTATATTTTAAATGTGTAGGGAAATGGAGGTGATCAAATTTGAAGGGTTGTCACAAGTCAAATTTCTGTGAAGGCTTCTGCTGCTAGGCTGTTTTTTAGTTGTTCACTAATATGGATGGTAGAGTTCTTTTCTTGATTATTTTATTAAAAAAACTTCTTGGTGATGGTTAATTGTGTAGATTAATTCATCGCAAATGTAATCCAGTATCCACATATTTTTGAAGACCTTATGCTGGAAAATTTAAAAAGCTGGACAACGGATGACAGAACCGGATTATCTGGTGATGATCATTATTGGAAGTATGAGTCTGGTGATCAGAGGTCCTCTGATTCTGAGATGCTAAAGACCTACTCTACTGGATTGATGACTGGAAAGATATTTTATTTTGCATTCTATTGGCAACATGTTGTTGTTCTCATGCTTGCTACTATTAATGTCCAAATGTTTTTTTCCTCCATCTTGTTTAGTTATTGGTTCACCTGGTAAGTCTCCTTCTCATTTTTTTTCCCTTTTCCTTTCTTATTTTCCACATGTTTCCAGCCCTCTTCAATTTCACTAGTTAAGGCCTCTAGATCTTTTAGGCATCTCTTTTTGATGAAGAAAACTTTGATTTTTAGAAAAACTTTAAGCAGTCATACCTGGATTTTTTGTGGTCCCTTCGATTCTATGCTTGTCATTATTGTTCTCCTTTTTGGGATTCAACTTCTTTAATATTTGCTCTGTTGATGTTTTGTTTTCAAGTATAGAAGTACAAGATGTAACAAGTACAGAAGTACAAGATGGGATTCCTTCTACTATCAATCACTCTTATATGGAACTATTGCGAATATTATCTACAGATTTCATTTTTTTCGGGCATCCTGGTGGTTTAAATTATATTAAGCCTGCACTTGTTGCAGATGTTACTTATGCAAGTTATTATGTAGCTAATTGATAATCAGTGTGTATCATTTATGTTATATGGGTATCTGACTGCTTGAGTTGCTTATTATATCATCACATGTACATTATATGTTTACTAGTCTTATGGGTGTCGTATTGCGACTATTTCAACGTTCAAGTTATTGCAATGGGTTTTGTTATCATGACAACACAATCCCTTGACCTGAACTAGAAACTGAGGGCATTTCGAGTTTCACCAATGTTTCTGTTGCATGCCTTATCATTCATTACATATTCAGCGATTGGAAGTTTTACAAGAATGTGTAAGTAATTAATGGTTGTTAGCTAACCAAAGTTCTCATACTACTCATTTCATAATCGTATTGTCTTACATACTCATTTACCCTTTTTCCTTACTGTCTCTACTTTTTGATGTTAATGTGATTTAGGACTTTGATTTTTATGGCAAAATGGTAATTGCTTGAGAGATTGAGTTGCTTGTCATCTCAGTTACTGTTTCTAATTCAGTGTGCCACGTGATAGAAATCTGTGACGTGGGGAAAGAATGCTTACTTTCTTGTGGGGAAAGAATGCTTACTTAAACATGTTATAATCTGTTTGCTGCAGGTATTGATCGAGAAAAGTTCTTAGCGGATACAACCTGTTGGCAAGATCAAGTTCTCCATTATTGGAGACTGATGGATGTAAACGAGAAAGAAATACATAATGTAATGGACATGAGTGCTGGAAATGGATTGTATCCTTCGACCTCAGGTAACATTTTTCTTTCAGAATTTGATGCTTGTGAGGCTACAGAATGTCACTCAATTCATAATATTTTGCTGCTCGTTGTCATGGTCCTTCAGTAAATTCTCTCTTTGGTCTGTAAAAATCCAAAAGATCTACTAAGTTAGTTACATCAGAGAGATTACTCCAAGCAAAATGGTTTACTAAACATCTAGACGTAAAATGTGTATGAGGAGTTAGAAGTTCCTTCAAAACATCTAGAGTTCTAGGCTCATTCAAGCTGATAATATTTGGATGAAATCGACTGGTTGTTCTTATCCACGATCATTCAGACACTGGTAATCTGCTATCTAGAACTCAATAAATCTGTAAACTGAAACTGTAATCTACAATCTGCAAACTGGAACTATAATCTGCAATCTGGAATTAATCTGGAACTGTAATCTGGAATTAATCTGGAACTAGAATTGTAATCTGCAATCTGGAATTAATCTGGAACTGGAACTGTAATCTGCAATCTACTATTTGGTTTTAATTTGCCTCAGAATCTGCAAAGTGAACTCAAAAAATCTGCAATCTGCAATATGGAACTGCTGCAATTTGGAATTAATCTGGAACTTCTTGCCTCTGCTATAACTACTGCAATCTGATTTTGTTGTACATTTTAAATGTGTAGGAAAATGGAGGTGATCAAATTTGAAGAGTCGCCACAAGTCAATTTGATCTCATTGAAGTGGATGATGAAGAGTTTTTGAACTATTATAAAAGTTTAAATATATTATGTTTGATTTTGTGAAATATATTCATTGCTAGAATATATTGAACTATTGTAAGAGTACTTTTTGAACTATAGTGTACACATATTTAGAATATTGCTTTATAAGTATGTGTATGTATTCAAGACTTACTATCTTTTGAAGTTTATTGCAAATCTATATGTTTGAATTACTTATTAGCCAATTTAATGCTTGAGATTATTTATTGCAAAACAAAATTGGTGTTTTTTAATTAGAAATTGTGGTATATAAATATTTTATAGCCAAAATAGTATTACCACACTTAAAAGTGTAGCCATAGGACTGTAAATTGTGGTATGCATGTGGGCAAGGACTACACTTCAAAGTGTTGTCATACACTAGATAGAAAAGGCAACACTTTAATATCGTTGTCATACATTAGATAGAAAAGGCAACACTTTAAAATTGTAGGCAATAAGGAAGAAAAGGCAACGGTTTAAAGTGTAGTTGTTTGAGATAGAAATGTTGCTATATGAGGTACATCAAAGCGTCGCCATTTTGCCTTTTAGGCTACGCTTTTAAGCGTAGCTGATAAGGCAACACTTGAAAAGTGTTGCCTAAACTCTAAGGTTACACTTCTTTCGGCCACCCTTGGAAAAGCGTTGCTTAAAGTCCAAAAGTGTAGCCTTTTATCAAAGGCCACACTTTTTGCTAGTTTAGGCAACACTTTACAGGGGTGGTCGTAGGCCTAAAATGGTGTAGTGAAAAAGTAAGAAACATTACCCATGTTGGTAGACATGGATTATGAGGATTTTGAGTTATGTGAACTCATGCCCATATTGGTGCTCAATTCTATTCCCAAAAATGTATACTCATGCTTATATATTTAAAAACATAACTCGTCCTCTGGTTTGAGATAATTACTCAAACTATCCTCTTAAAAGAGGTAATTGCTTTTGAAATATCTTTTAAACTCATAACTCATAACTCATTTAGAAATCTCGGTTTCTCTTTTATCAATGTAAAAATTGATACCTTTGAGAATACATAGTCCCCTTATTCTCTTAATCAACTCATACTTGAAAACTCATTCTCAAAACATATCAAAATCATATTATAGTATTATCATTGATGACTCGGGAAGTCATACTGCATAAACATTGATGGTATATCCCGATACCATATTGCTCATACATTGATGGCATACTTGATTTTCATAATAATCATGTTTTAGAAACTCTTTTCTCAAAACTCGTCTTTACCTTCTCAAAACTTAGTTTAAGAACTAAAGTGTTGGCTTTTTAAAAGCTCTTAAAGATTTGTAACTTTAAATCATAAGGTTTATGTAAAATTATGGAAATGAACGACTCAACTCAAGGATCTTAATAGCAATATGGAAACTCAGTACTCAGAAATCAAGACTCAAGAACTTAGGAACTCGGACTCATAACTCAATAATATTAGTCTTCTTAAAGACACAAAATTTATGGAGTTCATGCGGAATTATGGGCATGAACGACTCGACTCAAGGATATCAATAATAATGTAGACTCATGTATACACTCTTCTCATTCTCATACTCATTTACTCAAGTCTTGAAACAAATTATAAATAATTATAGAAGACTCCTCGAAAACACTTAAAAGGATTTTCTCGAACTTTACTCTTAACTCTACCTTGAATTTAAATTATGAATTCAAGAATTATGATTCATGATATATAAGATCTCTTGATGATTAATGAAGGTTTAAATTATTAAGATTAAGAATGGAATGAAAGCTCGACTTAAGGGAACAACTGCGGAATGAAAATAAAGAAGAAAGGTGGCTTGACACTTAGGGTGTAAGGATGGCGCATCGTGCCAGGATCCATTGATTGAGGCTGGTTTCTGGAGCACTGCTTGAGCACTGCCCTAACCCATCTAGCACTATGGTGGTGCGCCGCCTCAGCCCCTCTGGCGCTATAGGGGTGCTTTGCCCCAACAGAATTCTAGGATGTCCCGACTAATTTTTCTTCTAGATTTTTAATCCTTATTCACCTAGAATCAATTGATTTCTTCCAAACTTCCATAGATTCATATACCCGACATAAGTAAAGAAAAATCTACTCCAATATCCTCAAGAAGAACCAATCAAACTTCAATAAGAAAGATTTAAGAAAGAAATTTGAAGAAACTCATGAAGAACCTCAATACATGGATTTTCATTGACGAAATTAAATCAAGAAACTCATGATCGGTGTGAGGGTGAACGAACCCATCACTCTGAAAGCCTTGTGAGGATCAAATCCTTGGCGAAATTCCTCCAAGATCGCAAGAATTTTGAACGCTTGGAACTTTGCTCCCTTTTCTCCTCTTGAAATTTGCCCTAGTTTTCCAGACACTTTTAGAATTTAGCGTAAATTGAGTTTAATCAGCTTTGATCCCTTATTTGGGTGGAAAAACATGTAAACTTAGTGCAGTAAGGAAAATGCCAAAATAACCCTCCTTAATTCGGAGGAATTTCCTTAACTGGATAGGTTACACTCAAACGGACATATCTCCCTTATATGCACTTGAAATTTAGCAAACTCGGTGGTGTTGGAAAGAGGACTCAGGGATCATTGATTTGATATTTTATGGCCCACGTAACACTTTCTGTGCTGAAAGTTATGGTCGTTTGAAATTGACCAAAGAATAATCTCACAGAGAAATTCAATTGGAAGGAATGTTTCCAACTCAACTTTATGCTATGGAATTTTAGTAACCTTAACATCTAAGAAAATTTTGAGTCACTCAGAAAAAAACTCATTCACCATAAATGATGACCCGAGTCTCAACATAGATATTTTTGGGATTTTACAATATCTCCCCCTTGGGATCATTCATCCTCGAATGACGACTATACTGAGAATGGAAAGGGTTTATGCTTACTTCTTCAATCCTAGTACAATAACCTTTCCATGGACTCCTACTAGCCACTCCTTATAAGAATTCCTCTCCCTCTCATCAGTTGTACCACCTAAACTATCATGCATTACTACCATCAAGCTGACTTAGTACTCATTGTAAAACCTTGTCTCCTTCTCCCTCCACATTCATAAACTTAGATGGAATGGACACACATCACTGTCACAATAAGAAATAACAATCCTCTTCTCTATCATCATACAAATACTATCAACAACACCACTCTCAAAACAAAAAAGGATAACTGAAAGAGCTTAAGGGCGAAAGATCATAAGGACGATTCATTCAAGATGTCTGATATAATAATCTGTATGACATAATATTATGTTGCTAGCCTTTGAGATTAAATTATGAATTTGCGAGACTAAAAATACTACGATACATGAATTCTTATATGAATAGGTTCATATCATGGAGTTGGTATCCATAACTTTATGGATTAAACTCGAAGTTAATGGGCCAAAGTCTATGCCCCTCATTCTAAAAACTGAGCATAAATGTGAAACTCTCTGAAGTGTATGAGCATTGGTTATAGACACAATTTTGATATAAGAAGTATCATCATGATGTTGCAATGACTGAACTCTGAGGAATACGCTAGAGTATGAATGGATTGATGTTCTTCCTTAACTCTTTCTGAAGGCATAACTATCTCATTCTCAACACTTGACTTGGTTTCTCATCTTATCATCTCCACCTTAGGTCTAAAGCTGACACTAGAAAACTATGGACTTATTCCATCATCTCTAAACTGGTCTACAATTGTCTTACTCCAATACTCAGGAAAAACTTATCTCATGGCTACTGAACTCTCCATAAGAAGGTACGAAGGGTTGTTTGGTAGGAAGTATTAGGAGAAATAGTCCATGCATTAGGTATAGTATTATTTAGTACTATGTTTGGTAGAATATTTGGGGCTAAGTATACACCCTACATGGTATTATAGGATGTATTACTAATACCTTCCATTTGGTTGTATTAGTTATACACTGAATTTAATACCATGAGTTTATCCATGTAAAGACAAAAATATCCCTCAAGTCCTTTTAATCATTTTATTTATTTTCTTGATTTTATATTTTATATTTGTACTAGTAAATTTATTTAAATAAATTAGCTTACAAATTTTATCATTTAGAGAGAGTTGGTTGTTGTTAAATATATACAATACATATCGATACAATATTTAAAATGTGAGTTATTTAACATATACTAATTGAAAAGGAAAATATAACACCACATGATGTTTGTGATCTTAATTGAATATATTATTTGTTGATATATATGTGGTTTCTATTTTTTTTTTATTTTGAACAATTTATAAATTACATACATATTAAAACTACAACTTGCAATTTTTACGTGTAAATGTAGATGATTTATTTGATTTTAGTATTGTTTACCGCCTTTTCGATTTTAAAGTAGATGATCTATCTATTCTAAATTGAAAATTAATGTTTTTAAGTGATTAATTTCTTTAGATTACAATTATTTACCCTCAAATAATTCAAGTAAGAAAATAGCAAACATGACAACAAAATTGTTCTTCTCCTAGCTAGTTAGAAGGCCATAAAAAAATAATATTATCCATCAATTAGCTACCTTGTCTCGATTACATAAAATAGAAAACCTCATAATAACTCAAGGGTATAACTGGAAAAAAGCTTTTGTAGAGTTTTAATCCAAACACAGGATGAGTTGGGAAGCAATGAACCAAACACTTAATAAAAAATAAACCCAGCACTACTAATCTCTGCATTACTAATCCCTGCGTTACTAATCCATGAGTTATTTATTTTTCTACCAAATGACCCCTAAGGCTCCTTCTTAAGACCTCTTTCTAAGATGCTTCTCTTAACTTCTTCTCATTGGCTTATAAGGCCGCTCCATCTAACTTTTTAATGAAAAAAATGGTGCTTACATTAGCCTATTCCACATTGAAAACTCAAATATGCTATCTAGGCATACATGAAAACAATAAACTTAATTGGAACCTTGTCTGATTACAAAAAAAAAAAAAAAAAAAAACCATGGGTACACCTCTTTATGCTCTACCTTCATTTCTCTCCTCTATGGGTCATAATACCACATTTTCATTGCAAAGTGCCACTTTGATTTCCTCTAACTTTTTTTTGGTCAAACCTACAATATTAGATTCCAAGACTAACATCATGACCCTCATGGTGTCATTCTTTTGATCAAGACCCTCATCTCAAATTCAAGCTTAGTGTCTATTTCCAAACATGAATATCAATATAATTTCTCACATCTACCATACTAACTTATGAACACTATGTAACCTCAGGCAACACTCGCCAATTAAGACCTCCTGGCAAGTAGGAAATCTTTATCTCTCAGTCTACCTTCCTACGAATTACCTTCACCTTCTATTTTACAAATTAAGTACCGTTTACTCACTCATTATACATCATTGCCTAATTATTTCTATGAAACTTTGAATATTATGGGCTATCCCTCAAAATCATAAACCTAGCTTGGATCTATCACCCCATCATAAACTCCATTCTAGTTAAATATACTCTAACTCATCCTAACTTGCAAACCTTACTCTACCTCCTATCAAGAAACCTTCACAACTCATCAGTTATTAGTGTACCCATATGAGAAAACTCCTCATTAATAACTTACTAGGTGCATGACTATAGTACCATAGCTTGCCATAACACCGTCTCCCTTTCATAGATTACTGAACCTCTGCATACTTTCCCCTAACTCTGGGAACTTTCACTACTACTGCTCAAAATTTCGTAACTCATACTACCTTTTTCGGTAACAACACTACCCAAGCTCTAAAACACACTTTCCCATAAGGGTCTTAATTGAAACAAGGTTTAGAGAAAAGAGTGTTGGAATACATCCCATTTTTAGCTTGAACGCACAATTTATATGAATGTGAGTGCATTCCTTCAAAACTCAACACTTAACTTACTCATGGGCTTCTCTCAAGCCCCTCTGCAGTCTCAGGAATTCCTCAAGACTTGGAATTTACTTTTCAACCACTTTTAGTATGAGGGGTAGTCGAATGGATATGAGGAACACACGAGTTAGAAAAAGTCTCTATGACATAGTTCTATTGCACGATTTAGAGTATGAAGAAGGGGAACTTTTCTTTAATGCCCATAGTCCCTCAATTATAGAAGTGGACACCTCACAACCATAAATAAGATCCTACGTACACCACTTCATAGACATCCTATGACACGTGAACATTGTGCTTTGATACCATGTTTGTCACAACTAGAGCCTACACCCTAGACGTGGCCGATACTTGAGAACCATTGCTGGACCCCAAGCGAACCCTCATCCTAGCTGACTACAAGCTGAAGACTAACTTAAGCATACATAAGCTTAAAGCTGAATTAAATTCATTGGCCTCAAATACTCAACTTTACAAGTCTGAACAATATTCAAAAGAAAGTATATACAGAAAACTCCTCAACTCAGTCTATCTATGAAGCCTGTACTATTACAAAAGGATATTGGGACAAAACCCACGATATTTCCAACTACTAACTATAAGGTAAATGTGAAGTCCTACGGAATACAAGAAGTCTCACCAAAGCTTACTGGAATATCAGATGACCTCAATGAAACATTTCTTAATGATCCTGAACATTTGTATCTGTATCAAGAAATGATGTAGGCTAAATGGCGTCAGTACATGGAATGTATGAGCATGTGAGGGAAATTCTAAAGCATAAATATAAGCTTCAACTGATAAAAAAAGAAACATACTTACCTCGTCTCATCTCACTCAACTCGACTCAACTCAAGAATACTCAACTCACCTCAAGGATACTCAGCTCAAAGATACTCAACTCAAGGATTCTCAACTCAAAGATACTCAACACAAAGACACTCAACTCAACTGAAGGATAAAGCAATAATAAATGATGCAACATATGGAAAACTTTTAAAATAGTAGATAATAACTCAATTGTATGTTAAAATACAACAATAACTCAATTATATATGAATACTATGATAACATAAATGTATGTAACGATATAATAATAACTCTTATTTTTATATAAGAAGACAATAATAACTCTTACTTGGAAAATTCTCTAATTGACAGCTATCAATATGAGCTATGTGATGATACAACATCTCACCCATGATGCCAGAACTGTCTTATGCCTAGCTGGGGTATAGGACATCCTTACGTAAGTGGATCCACTACCCTATGCTTAAAAAGAAATAATGAATCATCTAAAAAGTATGACATTTCCCCATGTTAGAAACAAGGTTTATGAGGATTTTGAGTTATCTGAACACATCCCTATGTTAGTGCTCAAAACTACTCTCACTAATATATACTCATGCTCATCTGTTTATAAACATAACACTTCCTCCAGCTTTTAGATAATTGCTCAAATTACCCTTTTAAATATCTTTTAAACTCAGAAATATCAGTTTCTCTTTTATCAATATAAAAATTGATACCTTTGAGAATATATAGTCCCCTTATACTCTTACTCAAATCATACTTGAAAATTCTTTCTCAAAACATATCAAAATCCTATTATAGTATGATCATTGATGACTCGGGAAGTCATACTGCATAAACATTGATGGCATATCCACATACTATGCTGCTCATACATTGATGACATACTCGATTGTCATACTATCATGTTTTATAAACACTTTTCTCAAAACTCATCTTTACCTTCTCAAAAGTCAGTTTAAGAACTCAAGTGTTGGCTTTAAAAAACTTCTCAAAATTTATAACTCAGATCATATGGTTCATGTGAAATTATGGACATGAACGACTAAACTCAAGGATCTTAATAGCAATATGGAAACTCAGTACTCAGAACTCAAGACTCAAGAACTCAGGAACTCAGGACTCATAACTCAATAATGTTACTCTTCTCAAATATACTCAATTTAAGGTTTTTATTTTCTAAATTATGGGCAAGAACGACTCGACTCAAGGATCTCAATAACATTGTAGAATCATGAATACACTCTTCTCATTCTCATACTCATTTACTCGATTCTTGATAAAAATTATAAATAATTGTAGAAGACTCCTCGAAAAGACTCAAAAGGACTTTCTCGAACTTTACTCTTTAATCTACGTTACGTTTGAATTATGAATTCAAGAATTATGATTCATGATACATAAGATCTCTCAATGATTAATGAAGGTTTAAATTTTTAGGATTAAGAAAGGAATAAAAGCTTGAATCAAGGGAACAATTGAAGAATGAAAACGAAGAAGAAAGATGGCCTGACTCTTTGAGCAGAGGGGTGGCGCATCGCGCCAGACCTCCATTGACTGAGGCTGGTTTCTGGTGCACTATTGGCGTGATGTACCAACTCCGTGGTTCTATGGGTGTGCATTGCCTAGCCTCTCTGGCACTATGGGGGCGCGTCTCCCCAACCAAATTTCAGGATGTCCTAACTAATTTTGCTTCTTGATTTTTTATCCTCATTCACCTAGAATTTATTGATTTTTTCCAAACTTGCTTAGATTCATAAACCCAACAAAAGTAAACAAAAATCTACTAAAATATCCTCAAGAACAACCCTCAAACTCGAAAACCTCGTTTCAAGAACTCATCAAAATACAATAATAAAGATTTATGAACAAAAGTTCAAGAAACTCATCAAGAACTTCAATACATGGTTTTTCATGGACGAAATTAAATCAAGAAACTCATTATTGACAAGAGGGGGGAACAAATCCATTACTATGAAAGTTTACATACATCGTAAGGATCAAATCCTTGGCGAAATTGCTCCACGATCGTAAGAATTTTGAACGCTTGAAACTTTTCTCCCTTTTTTCCTCTTGAACTTTGCCCTAGCTTTCCAAACACTTTTTGAATTTAGAGTAAACTGATTTTAAGTAGCTTTGAAACCTAATTTTGGTGTAAAAACGTGTAAACTTAGTGCGTTAAGGAAAATACCAAAATACCCCTTCTTAATTCAGATGAATTTCCTTAACTGGACAGGCTGCACTCAAACGGGCATATCTCCGTCATATGAACTCAAATTTTAGAAAATATGGTGGCATTGGGAAAGGGCTCAGAGATCTTGGATTTGATATCTTATGGCCCACCAAATTCTTTGTGTGCTGAAAGTTATGGTTATTTGAAGTTGACCAAAAAATAATCTCATAGAGAAATTCAATTGGCATGAAAGTTTCAAACTCAACTTTATGCTATGGAATTTTAGCGACCTTAACATCTCAAAAAATTTTGAATCACTCGGAAAAAAACTCATTCACCATAAAGGATTACTTGAGTCACAACTTAGAAATTTTTGGGTTGTTACAGTTACATTCACTAGATTTTTGAATTAATGACATGATAGCTAGGTTTAATGTTTTATGGGATATTTTCATATTTGTATAAATAAATGCTCAATATAAGTTTGGCATTGGCAAAATAACTATAATTGAAAAAGATATTTTTTTCACTAAATTGTGCTAGTATTGAGAAATACAACTCTTATCCTATTGCAATTTTCTACAATTAAAAAAAAACCATTTATTCTTTTTCCATGGTTTCTTGAATTGGTAAAGAAATTTCATACATATATGTTCTAACTTTTTTTTATTATTAGTATTATTATAAGGAGAAAGCTTAACAAAGTAGTTCTGCTCCTAATTAATTGAATTGTTTGTTCCTATATTAATACTTTGATTGTCAACTTTAAATCCATTAGTACTATAGAGGAAATATTTTACTTTCAAGTAAGCATGAATTCTTAAATTTAAATATATACCTCGATTGATCTTGTCTTTTGTTTGATTCCACAGATCTTTGGAATGAAAATTGAAAAGGGAAGGAAATCCCCCATGAAGATGGTGCAAAACATAAAGTCCGATGTAGAAATGAAGGACAAGGGAGAAAATCTAATGCTGAATGAAAAATCTGATGAAGACACTAACTCAAAAGAGAAAAAGGATTCATACGGCTTTGTTGACAAAGAACAACAAAAAGGCATTAATGGTAATTGGTTAGAAATTTTCTTATAGAGTTATAATAATTTCTATTTTTATATTTTTGGATGGTGTATGCTAGTAAATTGGGGGGGAGGGGGATACAAATGTCGTAGAGGCGTATCTTAAATTTAATATCAGCAAGTATTGTGCCCCATTTTTGTACATGATTTGTTTTTTCTTTTTTTTTATCAAAACAATTTTTGTTCATACATTAGAATGATTTTTTAGTTAGTTTTCAAAACATTACTTTTTAAAGTGTCATTCAATTTTTATCTAAATGCCTACATAACATAAATCTAATTGCCAAATGTTGAACTTCATATAGAGGAAGCTTCCAAGCCTGGAGCAACTATAGATAACATGGATGACAATTTTAGGATTGTTGTTCATGAATCAACTTCAGAAGTAAGTGTATTTTTCATCATCTTTTGCTCTATATATACTTAAGTAATCTACATAGACTTAAAATAATATGTATGCATCCTGCTAAGGAAGATGTTCAGACCTCCCTTCAACAAAATGATATTGTGCAAAGACCATCACAAGCAAAACGGAAAAAGGTATGACAATACACCGTAAGTTCAAATTTTTGTACCTACTTTGGATTGTTAAGAAGACTAATTATGTACATAGACTCATTTATTTTCATTAAGATTATGAAGTCTGAATATGAATACATATTTAAATATTAAGATGTGTGTTGGAATCACGACCTCCATAGTTATTCTAGGATCATTTATGGGTTATCTGATCCTTATAATGTTTAGTAGTGCGTTTGTAATTGCCCAACAATTTCACTTTCAAACTTTTGTAACTCAATAAAACTTCAAACTACAAACGATTACAAACGAATGTAACTTAAGGAATTATAAACTCTAATTCCTAGACTCAAAAAACAAACCCCTACGTTTTTGTTCTAGATCTTCAAGTTACCCCTAACTCAAATATCCAACTACACTAAATTTCATAGAAACCAAAGTACGACAACTCTAACAATAGACTCAAAGTAAACATAATAGAAATTTTAAATTATCTTCTTTACAGAACATAAAAAAACTCCAATTTGAACTCTCTCACAATAAGACTATGTTTTACTCGTATCTCTCTATGTAAGTGCGCAACCTTCTTTAGAGAAAGCCTTGCTCTATTTATAGAACACAGTCCCTTCCTACTACAACTCTAATTCAACAAACTTGTAGTGATTCCTTTTCCTTGTGGGAGTTGGAATACCTGTAGTGGTTACTTTTTCTCACGGGACTTGGTGCACTGTATTGTTTCCACCTCCTGAACATTGTTCTTTCTCTCTATGCCAAGTTGGGAATTGATATTCTGTGATTATATTTTTGGACTCGTTCTTTGCACCTGTCACTTGGCAAAACCTATATATGTCTAACAAATGCCCCCTTTTTGATGATGACAAACCCATGAATCCGTGTGTGCATTTGAACATGCCGAAAGACATTATACAAATATAGAACTCGAAGTAACATGTTAGAAGACTAGGAAATAATCATATAGAACACCTTCCCCTTTTTAATATCATAAAAATATATCAATAAAGTATAGAAGTAATTAGTCTCACGGTTGAAAAGCAATCACCAAAACTATCAAGGCTAAAACAATTGCTACTAATACCAAGTAAATTAATAGGAAACTGCATAAAGCAAAAACATAGTGCCAATGGATCCATTTTCCAGAGTGTATACACCACCACTTGCACAAATGCCAAAAAAAGAAAAAGAATAGAAGCAAAAGAAGATACACTAGGAACACATGGAATGGAAAGGCTAGGGAGGAGTCGATGTGGAAGGAGAGGTAGGGGAAGATCCTTTTTCAATAAGTCATAGAGGCATTTGAGATTAATAAAGTTTGTGAATTTTTCAGCTAATGGAGCTGCCTAATCTAAAAAAAAGTCCCCCTTCAGACGCACATTATCTCTCTCCAAACCTGCATGTTCAAGATCATAAGAGATATTCAACTGATTTATTGCTGCCAAATGTATCACGCTCCTAGCCTACACCCTAGGCGGGACTAGCAATCGAGAAGCATTGCTGGCCCCAAGCCAACCCTTGGCCTGACTTACTACTCAGTGGAAGACTTTACTCGACAAAGATAAGCTCATGAAATACTTAGACTGTTGTAAAGGAAACATTCAATAGCCTATAAGGCAACTCAAGTCTTATAACAAACCAAAACAGTTCAAATGAATAAGACTGATTAACTAATAATTTCTAACTGTCTATGAAGCCTCTAATAATATGAGGAATGTTGGGACAAGACCCCCGATCATCCTAACAACTAAAATAAACAAAGTGACAAAAGGGATCCTCTAGAAAGCAAAGAGGCTCACCAAATATCTGAGCGCTCAACTTGATCAACGAAGAGCTGGATGCTGATCCTAGTTACCAATATTTACATCATAAAATGATGCAGGCCAAATGGCATCAGTATATTGAATGTATGATCAAGCGAAGGGTATTTTAAAACAAAACACATTCCTGAAAAGGAACTGAAGAAACTTACCTCGCCTCAACTCAACTCTACTCATTTCAATATAAAGCAGTAATAAGGATGCAGTACAAAGAAAGCTTTAAAACATTATAACTCAGTGTATAAAAAAACACAATAGTACTTAGTTTTGTATATAAAAGTAAAAGTAACTCTGTGGGAGATTCACTAGCCGACAAACATCACTATGAGCTATGTGATGATACATGGTCTTGCCTCATGCTTCTAGGGCCGTGGTATACCTTTTCGGGGGTATAGAACCTACAAATAAGTGGATCCACTAGTGTATGTTTAAAGCACTAAGGAATTATCAAAAAAATGTGACCTTTTTCTACCCATGTTGGCTAGACGGTTTGTGGAGACTTCAAATTATCTGAACTCACACTCATCCCCAAGTCGGTGCTCAATACTACTCCCAAGATGTAACTAGCTCATATTTTTAAAAACGTAACTCTTTCTTTGGTTTGAGATTATTACACAAAAACTAGCTCAAAAGCTCTCTTGGAAATCGGTGTTTCCTCTCTTGTTTAAATGTGAAAACATTTTACTCTTGGGAATACTTAGTTCCCATATAATCTTTTGAAGAACTGAACTTCACTCTTACTCTTACTCAACTCAATTCTCAAGTCTTTAAAACAAGTTAAAACATTTGTAAAAGATTTTTGAAAAGACTCTAAGAACTCTCTAGACTTGGCTCTTGACTTCCCTTGAATTTGAATTTATGGATTCAAGGTTATGATTCATGTTTATGGATGATTTCTAGATGTTTAGAAGTCATTTAGAGTAGTAAGAAGTGATACAAAGTGTTACAACACTTTAGGAGAACTTAGAAGGGTAAAACGGCAGAGAACAGGTGGTGGGTAGACGTCCCGGGTGCACTGCTGGTGTAGGGCGCCATCCCCTAAAGCTTAGAGGCTGCAAAATGGCGCACTGCTGGCGCGCCACCCCAGCCCCTCTGCGCATTTGGGGTGCACCGTGCCAGCCCCTCTCTAGGTGGTTCAGGCGAAATTTTCAATTCGTTTTCTCATCTTAATTTGACTAAAAGTTCAATTCTTTTTCTCAATTTCCATTTAGATTTAGATAACAACTACATGTACACAAGAATCTAATCAAACAAAACCCTAAAATCGACATGACTCCCTCAAGAACTCATCAATCTCATCTCATTCTCAAGAACAAAAGTCAATTTCAAGAACACTATTCAAGATCATCAACTTTCAACTTTCTAGAACGTATTTAACACTAAAATTAACATGATTGGCATGTAGGTGAATGAACCCAACGCTATGTGAACTCACATACCTCTTTAGGGATCAACCTTTGGCGAAACGACCTTCGATTCTGCAAGAAATCTCCAAGAACGCCTTGACTTTTCTCCTTTTCTCCTCTTCTTGAACTTCTCTAAAAATCCTAGCGTTAATTTTGAATGCATAAACTGAACTAAATCAGTTTAGAACCCAATTAATTACTAAAAATGAAATAACCTAATTCGGTAAGGAAAAGACCAAAATACCCCTCTTAAATTTGGGTAGCTTTCCTTATCTGGACAGCCCAACTTCAAACAGGCATGTCTCCCTCTTACGAGCTCAAAATTTTCAAACTCGGTGGCTTTGGAAAGAGGACTCAGAGATCTTTCATTTGATATCTTGTATTACCCCTAACTCATCTTGTACTGGAAGTTATTGTCATTTGAAGTTGACCCAAAATTCATACTTCACATAACTTTGTCAAATTTTAGATTTTTATTCTTTACAAAAGTGGTTCTTTCTAATTCTAGCTATTTCAAATAGCGGGGTGCTCAAATATCTCTCCCTTGGGAACATTCATCGTCGAATGAGATTACTGTTAGTAGTGTAAGGGTGTAACATCTAACATTCAGTTTAAACACCCAACAAGCAATGTATATACACAACGTGCCAACTTAAAATAAATTCCATAAAAGGATTTTAGTACCTTAGTTTGGCAGTTCTCCGGACTCAAAGAGATGTGGGCATCTCTTCTTCATGTCCTTCTCAACTTCCCAAGTAACTTTCTCAACAAACTGATTTCTCCACAAAACATTGAGTGATGCTACTTCCTTGGTTCTCAACTTGCGAACCTGGTAGTCTAAAATCTGAACATGAATCTCCTCATAAGATAAGCTATACATAATACCAATATCTTCAGTAGGTATGATAAGTGAAGGATAGCCCATACATTTCTTCAACATAGAAATGTGAAATACTGGATGGATCGCTGCTAAATCTTGTGGTAGCTCCAACACATAAGCCACATTATCGATCCTCTTGGATATTCTGTAAGGTCCAATATATAGGGGACTAAGCTTTCCCTTCTTGCAATTTCTCATAACACCCTTCATGGGTGAAAACTTCAAGTAAACTTAATCATCTACTCCAAACTCTAAGTCTCTTCTCGTAACATCTGTATAGTATTTCTGGCGACTCTGTGTTGTTTTCAATCTCTCTTGGATAACCTTCACTTTCTCTATAGCTTGATGAACTAAGTCTGGTCCTATCAACCTAGCTTCACCAACCTCAAACTATCCAATAGGAAATCTATATCTTCTCCCATTAAGAGCCTTAAACAGAGCCATTTTGATGCTAAAGTGGTAACTATTGTCATAAACAAACTCTATTAGAGGTAGGTGATCATCCTAATTACCTTTGAAATCAGTCACACAAGCCCTCAACATATCTTCTAAAGTATGTATTGCGCGCTCTGCTTAACCATCAGTCGTAGGATGAAAAATAGTACTCAAATTCACTTCCAAACCTAAACCTTTCAGGAATGACTTCCAGAATTGGGCAGTAAATTATGCACCTCTATCTAAAATAATTGACACTGTAACTCCATGAATCTAAATACCTCTTAAAGGTATAACTTGGCGTAATCCTATGCTGAATGTGTAGTCTTTGCTGGTAAAAAGTGGGTTGATTTAGTTATTCAATCTACAATCACCCAAATGGAATCATGCTGCCTGCTAGACCGTGGTAAACTTGTAATAAAATCCATATTGATAATCTCCCACTTCCATTTCGGAATCTCTATTTCTGAGCCATACCACCACGCCTTTCATGCTCTACTTTAACTTGTTGGCAATTTGGGCACTTACCAACGAACTCTGCGATAACCTTCTTCATGCTACTCTACCAATAAACTTCTCTCAAGTTGCAATACATATTTGTGTAACTCGGATGGATAGAATATCTAGAGCTCTGAGCTTCTTACATGATCCTTTTTTGGAGTTCATCCACCTTTGGTACATACAATCTACCTTGATAACTCAATCTATCATCTCTTCCTTGTTAAAAAGCCATTACTTTTTGCTTATGAACCTTTGCCTTCAATTCAAGAAAAATATGATCTTGGTCTTGTTTCTCTTTAACTTCAGACATTAATGATGATTCAGCCCCATTCATCATCACTACTCTTCCTTCATTGGAATCCATCAGATGAACTCTTAATCGTGCAAGTTTATGCATATATTTTTCTAAATTTTTCATGTTTTCCTCAAAATGGGCGGTACTACCCATAGACAAAGCATCAGCAACAACAATGACCTTACCTGGGTGATAGAGAATACTTATGTCATAATCCTTGAGTAACTCTAACTACCTTCTTTGTGTGAGATTAAGCTCCTTATGACTAAACAGATATTAAAGGCTCTTATTATTGATGAACACATCTACATGAACACCATAATGATAATGACACCATATTTTCAAAGCAAATACTAGGACAACCAACTCTAGATCATGAGTTGGGTAATTCCTCTCGTGAATGTTAAGTTGTCCAGAGGCATAAGCTATAACCTTGCCATTCTGCATTAACACACCCAATCTAACTCTGGACGCATCAAAATATACCACAAAACTTTACGTACCCTCTGGTAAGGTCAATACTAGGGCAGTAGTAAACCTCTTTTTCAATTCCTGAAAGCTTTTCTCACAAGCTTCAGACTATTGAAACTTAACTATTTCTTGAGTCAAATTAGTCAATGGGGATGAAATAGATGAGAACCCCTCGACGAACCTTTTATAATAACCAACTAATCCCAAGAAACTCCTAATATCAGTTGGAGACATGGGTCTAGGCCAGTTCTACACTGCCTCTGTATTTTGTGTGTCAACTCCAATCCCATTACCGGAAACAATATTGCCTAGGAATGCTACAGACTCAAGCCAAAATTCAAACTTAGAAAATTTAGCATACAACTCCTTAACCTTTAGAGTTTGGAGAACTAGTCTGAGATGACTATCATGTTCTTCCTCATTCCTCAATAGATTTGGACGTCATCAATGAATATGATAACAAACATATCTAAATATGGCTCGAATATTCTGTTCATATGGTCCATGAATGCTGCAGCAGCATTGGTCAAACCAAACGATATAACTAGGAACTCATAAAGACCATAGTAGGTCCTAAAAGTTGTCTTAGGGATATCACTTTTTCTTACTCTCAACTGATGCTAGCCAGATCTGAGGTCTATCTTAGAAAATAAAGTGGCACCCTGAAGTTGATCGAAGAGTTAATCAATTCTCAGAAGGGGATACTTATTCTTAATAGTAACGTTGTTCAACTAATGGTAATCTATGCACATTCTAAGAGAACCATCTTTCTTTCTCACAAATAAGACCGGAGCGGCCCAAAGTAAGACACTTGGTCGAATAAAACCTTTCTCAAGAAGATCTTTCAACTGCTCTTTTAACTCTTTCAACTCAGCTGTAGCCATTCTATATGGCGGAATAGAGATAGGATAAGTATCGGGAAGAATATTTGTACTAAAGTCTATTTCTCTCTCAAGAGGGACTCCGGGAAGATCGTCTGGAAATACCTATGGAAGCTCACTAACAATTGAAATTGACTGAAAAGGTGGTATCTCAACACTAGAGTCATTACTTGGACTAAGTGATAGGCCCACCCCTTGCGAACTACTTTCTTTCCTTAAGGTATGGAATGGAATGACCCTTAGGCACTGCTGAACTACTCTTCCACTCTATAATTGGCTCATTGGAAAACTAGAACTTAATAACTCGAGTTCTACAATTGACTGATGCATAATAGGCATGAAGCCATTCCATACCTAAAATGACATCAAAATATACCACATCTAACTCAACTAAGTCAACCATGATGTTCTTGTGATTGAGGAAAATAGTACAATCACGATAAACTCTCTTAGGTAGAATAGACTAACCAACAGGTGTACAAACACTGAAGGGCTTAAGAAGTATTTTAAGAAGAACATCAAAGTTCATCGCAACATAATGAGTCACAAAAAATAGACTCGCTCCTGTATCTAGCAAAACGTAAACATCAAAATTAATAACTTAGATCATACCAGTGACAACATCTGGCAAATCCTCTTGCTCTTGGCTACTAGTAATCACATATAGATGGTTTGCTCCTTCGCCTGCCCCAGAAATAACTGCTCTAGATGCAGCCCTGTATGGTGGAGATACTAAAGAAGAATGGGCTCTATTGCCCCCATTACTATTTCCTTATCTATTCTTAGGGTACTATTTAATAAAGTGATTGTTCTGACCATACTTGAAGCAACTAGTGGAGCCATCACTACACACCCCTGAGTGGGTCCTACCACACCTAGCACATGAAAGAGTCTCATTACCTCCTTGTGCAACACTACCTTGAGAATTTGCAGGTCTAGGTCTGAAATTTTGTGAATTCTGATTGTTGAACTCACCTCTGTTCCTTGGTGCAGGTGCACTAGCAGATGATGTTGCAGGTCCCTTCATCTTAGTTGGAAAGAAAGCTGGGTCACATTACTTTTTTGCTGTCTCCGTGATGTTGTAGCCTTCTCGTTTCTACACTCTTCTTTATCCCTCAGGTTGTCCTCTTCAACCCGTTTTACATGCATCATCAACCTTGCTATGTCCATATCTCTTATCAGCATAGCTGCCTTGTCTTCCTTACTTGACAAACAAGATAGCCAACAATGAATAAACTCATTTTGCTCTTCATGTCAACAACCATCTCCGTCGCATAGTAGGAAAGTTGGGTGAACTTCAGAATGTACTCATGAACACTCATAGATTCTTGCTTAAAAGTGCAGAATTCACTTGCCTTTGCCTCTCTTGGCTCATGGGGAAAGAACGCCCCATAAAGGCACTCGCAAACACTGCCTAGCTCAAAATTGGTGCATCATCAGCTCTATTCTTCTTCCACTGGTCAAACCAAATTGTAAGAATACTCTTTAGTTGATATGCACCTAGTTCCACTCGCTCAGCATCGACAACATGCATAAACTCAAACACTTTCTATAGTTTCTCTACAAAGTTTTCTAGGTCCTCATTGACACTTAAACCAGTGAAACTTGGATGATTCATCCTTAAGAATTCACGGATCCTAGAAGTGTCAGCCACTTCTTGACGATTCTCTCTTTGTTGTCCAGCTTGGTTGGACACAACTTTGCTCAACATTTGGATGGCCTCACGAAACTCAACATTGGTAACCTCTCCAAGTTTGTCACGCCCCGAGCCTATACCCTGGGCGGGACTGGTACTCGAGAACCATTGTTTGCCCCAAGCGAACCCTTAGCCTGGCTTACTACTCAACAGAAGACTTTACTCTACAAAGATAAGCTCATGCTATAATTAGAATGTTGTAAAGGAAACATTCGATAGCCAATAAGGCAACTAAAATTTATAACAAACCAAAAAAGCTGATGTGAATAAGACTAATGAACTAATAACGCCTGATCATCTATGAAACCTATAATACTATGAGAGATGTTGGGACAAGATCCTCGATCATCCTAACAACTAAAATAAGCAAAGCAATAAAAGGGATCCTCCAAAAAGCAAAGAGGCTCACCAAATGACTGTGAGAGCTCAACTTGAGCAACGAAGTGCGGATGTTGATCCTGGTTACCTATATCTACATAATATAAAGATACAGGACAAATGGCGTCAATACATTGAATGTACGAGCATGCGAGGGGAATTCTAAAACAAAACATATGCCTAAAAGGAACTGAAAAACTTACCTTGCCTCAACTCAACTCTACTCATTTTAATATAAAGCAGTAATAAGGATGCAATATAAAGAAAGGTTTAAAACATGAAAATAATAACTCAGTGTATAACAAAACACAATAGTACTTAGTTTTTTATATAAAAGTTCAGTTACCGGTGTATGCACTGGAGTCTTGGACCCCACAGCTTCCTCCCTTTCAGACTTAAAGGAGGTGAGATGAGTGGAGTTGATGCCCATTTTGTTCGATTAGCTCGAATTGGAACTTGCCACCACATGTTTCTTCCCCTTGCTCTTGACACTCCCCTGAGGAGGTTTAGGACGATTGGCTTGTGGAGGTGTGACCTCTGCTGCAATGACAACCTATTTTTCCTTTTTTGAGGGTGCTATACCTCTCACTGGAAGCTTTGGTCTAGCCATATCTGTAGAAAAACACAAATAAAACATATGTGGTTGCAAAGAGTTAGCAAAAATGTCATTTTTGAGAAGAATGAAGGAAAACTCACCAAACCACTCGGTGAGTCGTCAAAGCCATTCGGCGAACTATAGAGGGCTCGCAGAATGTTCCAGAAGAAAGCAATAGAAATTCACCACAAAAGGGCGTACTAAAAACCATTCGGCGAGTCACCAAGTTGACTCGAGTACTAGAGGTTTCTTTGCCGAATGCCATATAAACAAACAACCTACAAGGAAGTAAGCAAGGCGAGATGGAAACCATTCGGTGAGTACCCGAGTATACTCAGCAAGCACAAGCATATTGCTAAAAGTTACAAAGTAATTTACCAATATTTCAAGTAAAAAAGTTGATAATGTGGGGGTCAATTGGTGTGCCACTGAGTCACTCAATGAGCTCGCCAAATGGCCCAACATGGCAGATTCCCAACCCAAATTCCAATTCTCAATGCACAACCTACAACAACCAATTTCAAGGACAATTCTATGCAATTCAAGTCTACCCACAACGATTATCTAACCCAGAGTACTCAGACTTCTATCAATTAATCTAAAGTCGACCAAAAAATAATTTTGTCCTTAATAACAACGTCACCCAATCCATCATTGGGAAAATTTGAGTTGTTTGGTGGAGTTTGGGTTACTCAAACTTCACCTACACAAAACCCAACATGCAACCTGTAATTCAAGTAATTTAAATGCAAAAACAAAACTAATTTAAGCTAAACAAGGTATTAGGCATTCTTGATTATGAAATATCTATTAATGAGCAACTTAGCACAAAATGAAAGGAAAAAATAGATCTACGATCTACTCAAACACATGCTCAACAAAAATTGCACAATATAAAACAATTTCAAGAAAGCAACCTCAATTGCAAAAATGGGACACTAAGGCAAAGAGAAAAGGGAGGGCAACGCTTCAGATTCCAACCACACGAGGACACCCACAAAAATTGAGGTAAAAAACTATGATCTAAAATATGGTTGTAAGAGTGGAAGAGTCAACAAGTTCAAAATAAGGAGAGGATTTAAATTCGAAATGGTTGAAAGGCCTTTGACTCGTTACTTTGCGTCGTGATCGATGATGTTCATTAACGCCGCCGATCCACTCGGTGATTCGCTGAGTGGAATTTATCCCACCGAAGTTAATAGAAACTTGACCACTTAGTTCATCAAAAAGGTAATCTACATCGGGCTAGTTGAACCACTCGGCGAATCACCGAGTGGGCTTTAGCTCGCCCAATTTTCCTTTACCTCCAAAATTCGAATTTCAACCTCCACATCAAACAACCTCCCAAGAAGTACCATATTTAATGTTGTGGTACAACGTGGCCATGTGATCATACCTGATTTTTCGGGTTAACTAAGGTATCACTAGGAAGACCTCCTTTCTGTCTTGGATTTAAATGAGCTGAGATTTGACCCATTTAAGTTTCAAGCTGCTTAATGGAAACCTAGTGCGAAGTAACCATTTAATTTAGAGAAGAGAAATTTTCTTTCATCTCCTTGAGTACCTTATCTGATCCTTCCACCTTGTTCAAGATATGGGCAAGCATATCCTCAGTACGAAAGCTTTAGAGATCTGCCTTTTGTTCCTTTGGCTTTTGATGTCCATGATGAGGTACATAGCAATCATTTTCACCATCTCCATCTCTCCACTTTTTACCACAGTCATGCAATTCTTGATCTCGATCTCTTCAACCATCATCCCAATCTCTATTCAAACCTTGATTCCCGCCCGGCCTTGGAAAGATTGGACGAAAACCTTACTTGGTTTGACAAGAACTGAACCTCTTCGTTGTACATGTCCTTAAATTGTGCGTCATCAAGGTTAACACAACTATTAGCACCAACCGCATTGACAGCCTTGTAACCACCTCCCATGACATGTTTCGTTAATAGGTCCATTTGGGTCATTATCTTGGCCATTTTTTCATCTCGTTCTTGGTTATTTTCCATTTGTTCCTTTGTCAGCCCAAGATTCAAAAGAGACACCTGATCTTCCCTTGTGTACCATGAACGATTGATTTTAGTCATCTTATCAAGAAGGTCTAACACAATGTCAAAATGTTATCTCATGATTCGACCTCGAATGAGTTGGTTAGCGTCACACTTGTTGATTGTGTCAAGGCATCAATAAAAATATTGCAATAGCACATGGTCGACCATCCATGACTTGGACATTGGAGAACCAACTTTTGGAACCTTAGGCATGTTTCATGGAAGGGCTCACCATTAATCTGCTTGAAATTTTGGATATTATCCCTTAACTTAACCATCTTCGAGGGAGGAAAAACCTTTCATAAAACACTTTTGTGAGCTCCTCCCAAGAAGTGATAGATTCCCTTGGTAGTTAGGTCAACCACATTGTTGCTTCCCCCATTAGAGGAAAGGGAAACAAACAGAGTCGTACTGACCCTTGAGTAATGTTTTTGAAGGAAAATGGTCCACACATATCCAAAAAATTTATGATGTGGTCATGAGGGTCCTCATGAGTAAGCCTTCCAAAGAGACCCTTCATTTGCAAGAACTGTAACATTGTGTTGGTCACATGAAACACTGCATTGCCTATAGTTGGAGGCAATCGAATAGCACCAACACTTGCAAACTGATCCTTATTGACATCATGAAAGTTTCCGATGTTATCATTGTTCCCAAGTTGACTTGCATTGATCCCGACACTCATTTCTTCACCTGTTTTAGAGCAAACAACAAGAACAGAAACAAGAAAATTCAACTACAAAAAAATTAGTTCATGAAAGCACTTCAATAAAAGAATTTTAAACACCACTACCGAGTAGAGGCACCATTTTTTATAACGCTCAACTACACTTCATCAAATTTGAAGTGTAGGCGGTTGCTAACAAGTATAAACTCAACTAAGATTTGAGGGCGATCCCACTAGGGGTGATACAACAAATAATTTAACTATGAACTAAAAAAGGGTTCTAATCATTTATAGAAGTAAAGATTTAACAACATAAAATTAAATCATGAAGTTTCAATGATCAAATGGGGGGATTTAGTAACCAATTTGTGGCAAAGATAAACTAACAAGGGAACTAGACAAATAGAGATTAGACCTTAGGAATGTGATCAATGGAATGTTAATTTCTCTTAATGAGTCATTACTAATTGCTTCATGTTGTTGAATCTCAATGGGTACACTAGGTTTTGAATACAATAGCCATCTCTGATCAACTATCATGTTTCGAGTGAGTTCTCTGGAACCTCTACAAGCTTAACACTACCAAGCAACCCAATTCCTTAATTAACCCACTTTCTCAAAATGGATTTGTAAAGATGCAATCAAACCCATTTTTTCAAGGTAAATTGAAAAGACGCAATCAATAAAACTATCAATCATTCATTCTACTATAATACCTCTTTCTTAAGAAAGCATAAAGAGCTAAGCTGGAACTGAATTTGCAACTTCAGTTCATCAATTAAAACATGAACAAAAAATTGAACCCATTTCAAAACAACATTAAATTGATCAATTAATAACACCCATTAGCTAATTAATGCATTCAACTAATGATCACACCCCTAAGGTAGGGGGTTTTAGCATAACATAGTAGAAAGTAAGAAATTGTTACCAATAAGATTATCCATCTAAATTGATAAATATCTGGAATACCCAATGCCAAATTCAAAGCTAAAATCCTATAATCTCAAATCGTAGATCCAAATCTTCTTCAAGAATGTTTAACATTTTGAAAATGTAAAAACCCTCAAAGACTCAGGAATACAATGTGTGTGAAGCCTCTTTCTTCTTTCAAAAAATAAATTTATACATTCCCAAAAAATCAACATGTAGTTTAGTTGGTGAGGTTAGTCGAGCTCACCGATCAACGCAACGAACCGTCGAGTTGTGCTTCTTCTCGCCTTTTTACCTAACTCATGCAGCAATTTATTCTGGAAGTTTGGGCGAGTTGGATCACGATCATCAATCTAGTTGGCAAGTCGTTGAATCGTCCTTTTGCTCACCAAGTAGGTTTGGAATATGGGCCAATTTGCTGGAAGTTTAGGCGAGCTGGAGGCTCACTCGGTGAGTCACCAAGTGGCTTTTGCGAGATCCATCTTCTCTTTTCTTCATATTTTCTAACTTTTTCGCTCCTTTTCGCATCGTTATGTCCTTGCCTTGTTCTTAAGCCTTCATTGATTTATATAAACATATTAACATCAATTATCACAAAATAGGCATTAAGGACACTAAATGATTAATAATAAGCCCTAAATGAGTAGACATTCACGAATCGTCAAGGGGTATATTTGATCATTCTTACCTATGAATTTGTTTGACTTCTTTGATTCAACAACTAATTTGAGTTTCAAATATCTCTCTTATAGATCTATTTGTTTATCATTATTTCAGTTTTTAGTTATTATTTTATTTTTTAGAGAGAAAATGTGAGAAACTAAAAGAAATAAGTGTGAATGAAAAAAATGAAAAATAATGTAAGAAAACATACTTATTTACAAAAACCTACCCGTTGTCGTGGTTTAGGGAAACCCTAAAGTGATTTTTATTGGAATGACCAATATGACTGTTGACCTACCTTCCTCTAGTGTTGGTCTGAAATTACCTCTATTTTCTAATACTTCCTTCTCCAGTCTTAAACATCCCAATGCCCCTATTCATTCAAGATTACTAGACACCGTGCCTATTTTGTAAAACTTCCCTACCGGTTTACCTATCAACTTTATTGGTAAGGAACTCAACTCAAAAAGAGAATACTTTTTGTATATTTGGAAGGCTGAAATTGATGGACAAAAGATTCAGATTTCAGCAACACTAATCACCATAAAGAAACTCTACTAAAATGAAGGAATCCCAAGAGTTTTTTCGACTAAAAAAGCGGATGACAGAATTAATAAAATAGAGCATCTTCAATACATAGTGGTGGGAAAGTTCTCCTATGGGTGGCCTGAAATTGAAGAATTTAGAATCCAAATCCCAAAAAAGTATCATATTAAAGAAGAATGCAAAATTGAATTGCTAAGAAGCAGAGATATTCTGCTAAGGTTTAATCGTCAGGAGGATTTCATTAATATGATGTATAAACCTAATTATTATATAGTTGCTTGATATGAGGCTAAAATTATATATATTTAATCATTATTTACCTTATATTTAATCTTTTAATTATCCTTTTTGAACATAAATTTTATGAGTTATTCTTATATTGTGTATTTTATTTGTAGGATTAAAATGGGGTGAAGATGAAGAAATTTGGAGTACAACTGAATTAAAAACAAGAATCATATAAGGAAATCAAGAAGACAATTTAATGGATTAAATTTATTAAAATAATATATTTACATATATGGGCAGTAAGCTTAACAAAAGTGTCAAATTACAAATTTGCAATTGCGTAACTGACTGCCATGTGTCAGCAGCTGAAGCCCCTCCTATTATTGAAGGTGGCGACAATAACAAAATCTAGAAAATGTGGAAACCAATTCCTTCTAGGTTTTTATTTCCTAATTTGTCTTGAACTCAATTATTTTATTTAGGGTTTCTATATCTATAAATAGGGCATGAAGAATTATTCTTGAAGGGAGCCAAGAGCCAAGAAACAATACACAATATAAATTTTCTTATAGCTTAGGAACTTTGGAAGAACCGCCGTGGAGACTCTACTGGAGATTTTATTTTTTTATTTTTTAAAATTTTTGTCTTTTGGAATAATTTTGCAAGCTTTTAGCAATTTAATTCCAGAAGTTAGTTTTATAGAATTTGCACTTTGGATTTCAATTCAAGATTTTGGTGTTCATCTACTTTAATTATCAATTCATGATTCTTCTTACTAACAACATTATGAATTTTGAATTCTCAAGCATAAGTAGCTAATCCCATAACTTGGGTTGTGGGAACCATGAGAAATTAACAATGTATGAATAACAACTAAGTAATTCTTGAATAGTGTTTATGCATGTATTATTAATTCTTTTGTTTGGAAGTCTTTTTAACGTGGGGTAACATTGGAACTCACCTCGTTCCTACTTTCCTTACCAAGGGGGCAATGAATGAGAAAAGGATTAAATAGGGGAGATTTAGTTAAGGATTTGCTGATATCTAATAGTTTGACTTTAATTAGTTGACGTAAGGGTGAATACCCAACTCAATTAACATGAGGACTAATCCAGGGTAAAGGTAAGGGTCAATAAAGCACAGAAATGATATTTGTGTAATCATGGACACAACTTCTGATGCAAGTGTCTACGATCGTGCAATAGTATAATAACCCTACCAAGGGTTAGGATCGTTCCCAAGATAATGGTTTTGAGAATTAATAGAAAAATAAAATTTAGTTATAACTAGTCGTAGCTAAAGACATTAATGATTAAGAACATTGTAAATTAAAGAGGGACATAGGAGTGTCAATTAACAATGGGGGGTTTTGTCACAAGTAAGTAAAAACAACAAAATAAACAAGGGTTTCTAAGTAATGAGAGGGAATCCTTGGGATGTGACGGAAATACGAGTTAAGCTAGATTATTGGGTACATGTTTCCGATAGAAGATTCATAGAATAATTGTGACTAGACTAGACTTTAATGGGGATAAGCTCTCTCTCAAGCAATTTACCCAGTTTCAAATGCATTCCTCTCAGACACTCACTTGCCGCATGAAGACCAGCCTATGCCTTAACCCACTCACTCTCTCCAGCTGAATATGTGGACATGGGACTAGGGTTCACTCTCTCAAGTTGAACCTCACGTCGACCCACTCACACTGGCCATCAATTTAGTGGTCTTAGTTTTATGACCTCTCTCTCTCAAGCAAGCCGAAAACAAATAAATAAACTTGTATTTGCAAGTACAAATTCAAGAAATTCATCCACAACTAATAAACGAAATCATATTTAAACTACGAATAGACTATCAACAAGCAAGAGCCAATAGTTTTGTTAACCCATATTCATTAAATCACACCGAAAGAATTGGAGTTTTTAGCCACACATCAAGTGATAGAAACTTACACCTAAATAAGCTTGCATTTAAATGGGTATGAAGATTTAAGTGTTGTTACAGGCCAAGAATGAAGAATCCAAGAAAGCAAGTACAAATCCTTGGAGATGAAACCCTCTTCTTCTTCAAGTTTTCAAAAACCTCTCAAACTCAGAGCAAAAATATGAAAATGTACTATTATATAAGAAAATTATAATAATTGTTCGACTCTTAAAACTACAACTCTAACAAGTATTTATAGCTTTCACAGATTTGTGCTGCAGTGGATCATTCAGTGTCGTTGGTCGAAATTGCCAATCAACTTAGCGATTCGCCTTTTGGTGCAGCTCATCGTTGTCTTGCACCCTCTTTCAGTGTGCTCTGGGTCATTGGGTGATATGGTACTACTTTGTGAAACTTCTTGGCGATGCGTCGATTGCTCCCTTTTTCCGCCAACTTGATCCTTTCCTTTGGGGCGCAACACACTGGAACAAAAGACGAAGAAAGACCCTTCGTCGACTCGCCAAGTGGACTTGGCGATCATCAGGCCTTTATTTCTACATTCTTTTCAGTATTTTCGTTCATTTTTTTGCGACGTAGTGTCGATGCTTTCCTTCAAACTCCAAATATCTGAAACGTAAGTGTTTTCATGAGATATGGAGATAAAATAAGCATTTGAGGACACAATTTCTATCAAAATATATCCCTAAATGAGTCCAATTTGTAGACTCCTCAACAGCCCCCAACTTAAACTTTTTCTTGTCCTCAAGCAAACTGAAGTTCAACTGTTCAAAAAGGGTGTCTAAAACAGTGCTACAGAAGACTCAATCATGAATGCAGACAACAATACTCAATTTACTTATGCAATGATTAAATGTGCACTTAATGATTCTAGTTGTGACTCACCAATATCAAAGATTCTCAAGCTCTCAATACTTACTTCTAATGCAAGTTCAAGCTCAACAAAATCCTTCAAATGCCTTCACACAAATGATGATTCCATTTCCACACGCAAAGGTATAATCAATTTAAAGTTTAGGAATCAGATACAATGCTCACACTCACAAAGATGAACATAATGCATGCTTTCACCCATAGGTTTGCCCGTATTTTCCAATCAACATTAGTTTCGACTGTCTCAAGATCACAAAGGTCTTAACAAGTCTTGTAAAGGTATAGTCATTTAGGCTCAGTGACTTTTATCCTCATAAAATGTGGTGCTCTCAACACTTCCTTTCTTTTTCCTTCATCATTTTCATCAGTACATCATAGGTCATCCTATTATTCTCTTCCTATGGATTGTTTGGGAACCCCATCTCTTTTGTACTTTATTCAACAACTTTATTTTTCGTTCTTTTTTTTTATATAGAGGGGTTCCATTTTTCTCAAAACCATGGGTAAGAGGAGACTTTCCTTGCACTTCTCGGCTTGCCCTTATCTTTTCACCACACCCCTAACTTAGGCTTTTGGCCTAAGTTGGCTATTCAACTAACCACAACTCAAGAGGATTATAGGTAATGGATTAAGAAAGGTCTAGTATTCATCAAGTTTCTGCCAAAGAAGGGTAAGGCTCAAAGGCGTTTCAAGGGAGAATAACACGCTCACAAGGTAGGTCACAAAAGAGGTATATGTCAAATTGGTTCACTCTCTTCGAAGTTGCCTAAGATCATATCAAGAGAAACTCTTACTTAGTTAAATGGACCATCAACGAAAATTCTAGGTGTTGTCATGCATGGTTCCCGGTAAGGTTATTACACAAGGCATCGACACTTAAGTCAAATAAGACTCCACACTTTCTCTAGTGTGCAATGATCATCACAAGAGAATCGATTTGATAAATAGCTAATCACAATGAGATGCAAAGAGTTCACATATTGTCTTTGTAACTTCATTTGGCCTCATCGTAGCCGTACATTCATGTTTGTTTGATTGTAAGAACTATTCAAGTCATCGGTATTGATCAAAATCGAGACTTATATTTTGCCAAAGAATATCCATATTCAACACACGAGAGGTGACAAAAATTTTTGGACGGGTCAAAAAAAATCATTTTGCAATTTAAAACAAAAGGAGCCATAAGCTCAAACATCCAAAACAAGCAGTGTAAAAGCAAAATTTTAAAGCAGAACAACACAAACATATGCACAAAACACAACTGTCTAAGTAGTCGCTCCTTATGTTTGGGAATTAGTGCCCGGAGTGACCCCGGAAGGACCAACTTCACTGAATCCAGCAACAAGAGCCATTCCCAAGGAAGCCTGCACAAAATCATCTATCATTATTTTTTCAGTCTCGGCTATGTCATCCGTTGTAGCTCCTCAAACATTTCTTCGTCAGTCTCTACTCTGATTTAGGATCGGTTGTATGCTACATTCCATCCCCATGTCCAATGGTGGTCTGAGGCATTTCGGGCACATCTGGAATTTCCATTTTTCCAAAGATCATGGACATATCGGTGGACTTTAGGTAGTCCACATCTTTCCTCAGCTTTGTAATGACGGCCTTTAAGGATGTCACCTCCTCTGTGGCTCCTTCGTTGCACTCACACACTGCTATCCTGGCTGCTAGAGCATCAATAGTAGTGCTCAGTGACTTCATAATATCATCGAGGGTAGCCTGAATCATGCCTGAATGGAGCTTTCTATGTTGGTAGCACGACAATTGGCAGATTGGGCAAGCCGTCCTATAAGAATCAAGAATGCATGAGTAATCGGCTCACATGAGGCAAAATCAGAAGTAGGTATGGATGATAATGCAGCAACAGAGGGACCTGGAGGGTCAACAGAAGTTGTAAAGGCGTCAGATATACCTGAAGGCCCAGGGGCTGGAGTAGGCAAAGATGCTTCTACAGGTATAGATCGAGTGGCCATAGGTTCCTTCTGCTTCTTTTCACTTGGTCCTTAAGATATTCGACTTCAATCTTTCAGATATTGGTAGAGGCGGTGATAACAAATTCCACATCCTTCTTGGCCTATCTAGGCACCCGAGCACTTTTGCACAATGCAATGATTAATATCGAGATTTTGGCTCTGCTTTGCACGCATATGGATCTCAGAAGCAATGATCATCCCTACATTTATCCTGGTTTTCTCTATGATGCATCCAAGACAAGCTGTCTTAACAAGGCGAATGATTGATTCATTCTGTGATGGCATAATTGTGCTGCTGATGAACTTGAATCATTATCTTCCAACTATGTTCAGATCTTTGTTTGTAATGAAAACTCCTTCTTCCAACCATTTCGGAGCATTATCATCTGAGATTAGCGGGGATAACAACTTTTTCATCTCATCTAGCTTCTCTGTTTTGATCAAGTACTGGCATTGATTATTAATCTTATTGGACATACCCAAGGCTGTGTTGGTAGCCTCACTATCACAAGCTACCTTCCTCCCTCTCACAACCACGCAGTCAATTGCTTTACAGGACGACACTAGCCTTTTCCATTGAGGTACTAATGTACGGTATGCATTATAAAATTCTCTGACCCAGCTTGGTATGTAAGAGCCATGAGGTTCTCTGAAGATTTGAAATTTGTGATATTTCAGGCACTGCATTATATCAGGATACCTATCTATCACCTGATATATGAACAACAGTTTTTCCTCACTAATCATTCTTAGCTCCTCAGACTTTAATCAATTCATTGATTTAGGTGGGGGGGCCTTGTACTGGAGGTGCCAGTACTATTGCCTGCTCTGGAGCTGGAGAAGTCCGAGTGGTGGATCGAGGATTTCAAATCTGAGATGGGTCGTTCAGCTGTTTAGATCATAACTCATTCCTCTGTGCCTCCATCAGTTCATGTTCATCAAAACCCATACTCTCACTACAGTCATATGTTGTTGGGTCATTGGTGTAAAAACTAGTACTATCGGAACTTGTATCTGATAGCTCAACGATTTTATCCTTGCACTTGCCTTTCCCACCAGCTGTGGAAAGTTTAGTGGCCTTGTTCCTGGCTGCAGTTGCATCTTCATTGATTGCAACCCCTTTTTCTTTGCCTTGGGGTGGTGTGTTTCTACCTGCTTTGTTAGGCTTAGTCATACCTGAAAAAGATTGGGAAGAGTTAAGGGAAAAATGAAATAGAAGTACAACCAATCTACTGCGGGAAGACTTGCCAAGTGGATCAGTGAGTCGCCGAACCTCTTTGGCGAGCTAAATTGGGTTCGCCAAAAGGATTGGCTTCAAATTATAGAAAGTTGGCGATGGGAAGGTACTTTCAGCAAATAGCCGACTCATTTCAGCGAACATGGGTTTGTCAGTCGAAAGTTACAGTGCATTAGGGCGTCAAAATAACATATAAAGGGCGATCAAGAGTAGTTTTAGTGAGTCGCTGAGTGCATTCGGCTACCCATGGCTTCTTGCTGAAAGATACAGACTCAAATATCCAATTTGACACGATATTAATGGTGAGATAGAGACATTGGGCAAACTGCAGTACGATTCGGCGAGATCTATGTAGCTCGCCAAATGGCCCAACGTGCCCATTTTCAATCTATCTTCTCAAAATCAATCCCGCAAGCCCTAAAATCCAAATCTAAGCATGCACTAACAAGATTCAAAGAAGACCCATACTACCCATCACTCCGGGATACTCAAATTTTTCTCGGGTATGCCAAAATTTGCCATTTGACAATATTAGCTCTTAAGAGTGGTGTTACTCGCTATATTATTGAGCAATTTTCATAATTTATCACATGCATGGGTTACTCAAACTTCACCCAATCAATATAATGACACGAAATCACAACCCAATTTATTAAAAAGCACAAAAATTACGGGCATTTGACAATCAAACAATACGGGAAAGATTTTCAAATTAAAATAGGTATTTAAGAATTCAAAACCTATCAGAGAAGCCCAGCACACATCAATAAGATATGATCATTTCAAAAGAGTACAAACTATTCAAAAGTACACGTGTGATTTAGAGAACTAACCTTCTGCGTCGATTAAAATGTGATTGAAAAGCTAGGTAGCAAATCTAACTCCGACCATAAATCAACCAACCAAATACTAGTGGAATATAAGAATATTGGAAATACTACCTTTGTGTGAGTTAGTGAAGATTAAAAGCTAGGGAAAGTGGAGGATTTCAACTTCTAGGACCTTTGGCCATAATAAACCGTTTAGTTCGCACCCATTCGGCGACATTAATCGCACTCGCCTATCCAGTCGGCGACACGCCAAATGGTCATTTACCTCATCGAGTTTTATAGGACCTTCGATCAAAATGAAGGTCCAAACGGCAATTTTCATCGGGATCGCCAACCCGTTTGGTGATTCACTGAATGGAACTATTAGCTCACCAAACATAATTTTCACACACTCTCCACACTTACTGTATCCTGTTCATTCAAAACACAACTATTTCTGCCTCCCAAACAACGCCTTAGTTAATGTCGTGGTATGACGCAGGTTAACCCCTAAACTTTCCTTTTGGGGTTAGTTGAAACATCACTTGGCAACCCCTACTTTGTGGCGGATGGATATGAGGTCTCACATGACCCGTAAGGTTATCGAGCAACTGAATGGATCTGGATTGAGAACCAATCATCTATTTCATCACTTTGATGTTCTCATTCATCTCTTCCATTACCCTATCATGCTCACTTACCTTGTTGAAAATGATTGAGAGCATTCCTTTGACACGTTTACCCTCATTGTCCTTGGGCTTTCCTCACTTATGAGGGGGGACATATCTGTCCTTCCTCTTGTATTAGCCTTCAATTTTCACTATCTTTTTGGCCAACTCATCCATTTGAGTCATCAGCGCGGCCAACATGATGTCCTTCTCTATTTCTTGGTTTGATTCAGCCCTGTGATCAAGTAGGTGGGCTGCTATCGCATAAGGCTGTTGCGTAGTACCACCCGTAATGAGTTGGTCAGCTAATGCTTTGTTTTCGGGACTAAGACTTCTGTAGAAGCACTCCAAGAGAACTATATTGGGAATTTCATGAGTGGGGCATCGAATCAGAAGCGATTTAAACCTTGCCAATGCTTTATGAATCTGTTCAACTTCTAATTGTTTGAAGGTTAGAGTGCGATCCCTGAACATCATTACTTTTAATGGAGGAAACTCCATTTGCTCATGAGTACTGCTTGACATACTCACCTTTTATGTTTCAAAGCTCAAACAAGCAACATACAAAACTAAAAATTAAGTAAGTAGACTACAACTAAGAGGAACAAATATTCTATTAATCTAAAAATTCTCAAATAACACCACTCCCCGGCAGCGGCGCCATTGGATGTTTGTGTAATCAAGGACACAACTTTTGATGCAAGTGTCTACGATCGTGCAACAGTATAATAACCCAACCAAGGGTTTGGATCGTTCCCAAGGGAGTGGTTTTGAGAATTAATAAACAAATAAAATTTAGTTCTTACTAGTCATAGCTAAAGACATTAATGATTAAAAACATCTTAAATTAAAAGGGGACACAAGAGTATCAATTAACAATGGGAGGTTTTGTCACAAGTAAGTAAACACAACAAAATAAACAAAGGGTTTCTATGTAATGAGAGGGGATCCTTGGGATATGACGGGAATATGGGTTAAGCTAGATTATTGGGTACATGCTTTCGATAGAAGATTCATAGAATAATTGTTACTAGGCTGGACTTTAAGGGGGATAAGCTCTGTCTTGAGCACTTACCCCATTTCAAATACGTTCCTCTCGAACACCCACTTGCCGCATGAAGACCAGCCTACGCTTAACCTACTCACTCTCTCAAGCTGAGTGTGTGGACATGGGACTAGGATTCACTCTCTCGAGTTGAACATGATGTCGACCCACTCACATTGGCCATCAATTTAGTGGTCTTAGTTTTACGACCTCTCTCTCGAGCAAGCTGAAAGCACATAAATAAACTTATATTTGCAAGTAAAAATTCATTGAATTCATCCAAAACCACTAAATGAAATCACATTTAAACTACGAATAGACTATCAACAAGCAAGACGCAACAATTATCTTAACCCATATTCGCTAAATCACACCCAAAGAATTGGAGTTTTTAGCCACACATCAAGAGATAGAAATTTATCCCTAAATGAGCTTGCATTCAAATGGGTATGAAGATTTAAGTCTTGTTACAGGCCAAGAATTAAGAATCCAAGAGACCCAAGTCCAAATCATTGGAGCTGAAATAAGTTTTCAAAACCCTCTCAAACTCAGAGCAAAAATATCAAAAAGTACTATTATATATGAAAATTATAATAATTGTTCGACTCTTAAAACTACAACTCTAACTAGTATTTATAGCTTTCACAGATTTATACTGCAGCGGATCATTCAGCATCATTATTCAGAATCGCCGGTCAACTCGGCCATTATCCTTTTGGTGTAGTTCATCACCGTCTTGTAAGCTTCAGCATTGTTGTGCTCTGGGTCATTAGGCGACATGGTACTGCTTTGTGGAACTTCTTGGCGATGTGCCAACTGCTCCTTTTTTCCGCCCACTTGATCCTTTCCTTCAAGGCTCAGCATACTGGAAAAAAAGGCGAAGTAAGACCCTTCGGTGACTCGCCAAGTGGACTCGGCGATCCTCAGGCCTTTATTTCTGCGTTCTTTTCAGCATTTTCGTTCCTTTTTTGCGATGTAGTGTCCATGCTTTCCTTCAAACGTCAAATACCTTAAACTTAAGTATTTTCATTAGATATTAAGATAAAATAAACATTTGAGGACACAATTTCTATCAAAATATAGCCCTAAATGAGTCCAATTTGTGGACTCATCTACACCCGTAGACGTACCAAGTTGTGAGGTGACTATTCCTATTTGGATTACCAATCCCTTAGGGATACCTAACTTATCAGCCTTGCATGTCAAACATTAGGATAAAATTAGTATTATTGGGAATAATGCGTTGCGAGCTTGTGGGGAACACATATGCCCTAGTTTCCTTCTTATATTGATATCTTAAATTGCGAATATTGTTTATGTCACGACCCAGGGGTACCCCCTAGATGTAACAAGACGTACAAGACCCTGAGGCACCTCATACAAGCCACTTAGCATATCATAACATAAAGTAATAGAAAAGGTGTAGAAATTTAAAACTTTTTTAATGCAATTGAATTATTTATAAAATAGTCTAATACAATTTTCTCAAACCATCTAAACATCATGAATAATCTTGGGACACAACCCATATAATAGTCCAACATAAAAGGAAAGATATAAACAGAAAATGGGGATCAAATCCTCGAAAACTATGAGGACTCACCAAATCTTCAATCCTTGATCTACTATGATCCAAGCCACGAGTGTGCAAATCAATATCACTGGACCCTACATTTTGAAAAGAAATGTAAGCCAGAATATGCGTTAGTACAAAAAATGTACTAAATATGGTAGCTTGCATAAACAACATAAACATAGGCATTAGTCAACATAAGACATAAATAAGAATGAATACACATAAAGCTTCATAACGAAAGATGAATACTTCCTTAAGCAACCTCACTTATCCTTCATCAAGACTTGGGTCATCCACCTCTAGTCATGCTTACATCATGGAAGGCAACTCATGCAACAATCCAAGCTAATCATCTTCATAATAGAAATCTTATTGTTCATACTTAATTTTAAAGACATGGGCATGTGCCTCCTTGCCTAATTTATAAATTATAATGGGTATTCCCCTCTTACCTTGCTTACTTTAGGATTATGGGTACTCACCTCAACAACCACATCATATGACATGGGTACTCGCCTCCATATCATTTCATATGACATGGGTACTCGCCTCCACATCATTGCATATGACACAGGTACTCGCCACCATGTCATTTCATTAGGATCATAAGTACTCGCCTCCATGTCCATTCATCATATTAGGAACGTGGGGAATTGCCTCTTGTTCAATACTAATGAGTAGGGGAGATCACGGCATATCCTTCTCATATGGAAGTCATGGGTAGTCGCCTCTAGCCTCATCAATTACATAGTCTTTTAGTCTTGATTCGTTTTAAGTGAGCAATCCTTTAAACCTAGAATCATTCATATGAATAAACCTTTCACATTCACATAATCATGCTTAAGAATTCATTGTGGGAATTATCCCTTCCACACTATATCATCAATAATTAATGATTCATAATCTAGGCTTTACTCTTAAAGAACTATATCTAATGATCATCATCTATGCTTTACTCTCATGCAATTAACATCGTATTCATCATATATGCTTCAATCTCAAGCAATTCTAATCATAATTCATCAATCCTATAAGGATACATCTAACCCATAATGTTTAACTTCAAGGTATCCACTCAATTCTATATATTCTAGGTTAGAATCATGTAATAGGCATGGGTAAAAGTAATTTCATCCTAAAAACATGTAATCCTACCAATTCAATCATAAACCATCATAATCCACTTAATTGAATCAACATTCATCATAACATATAACATTGGAAGAAACCCTTACTAGAATTGGGGATTTCATCTTCACAATTAGGGAACTCTAGGTGACACCATGGAAGAAAGGATTCTATGGATGAAAAGCCATCATACCTTAGTCACAAAGACCACAAAAGCTTGAAGATTGGAAACTTTACTTAACCCTAGCTTCAATTTCTTCCTTCTTCTTCCAACTTCTAGAGACAGAATATTTGAGAGGAGTTGGGTTTTCTTTTGAGAATTTAAGAGAATGACATGAAAGGGAGATTTTAGGGGTTAAAAATACTTATATTGGGGTTCTAACTATAGGCAAACCGTCATAGTATAGGAATTAATTAATTAGGAAAAGACCCATGTGCCCCTAAAAATAATCGCCAAACCAGTGACCTACGGACACCCGATTAACAAACCATCGACTGACCTACGGTCCGTCATGAAGATTTTGGCCTATCAACAGACCCATGGATCACAGACCGTGGACCCACCTACGGTCCGTAGGTCTAGTTGTGGGCGTGCCCTTGAGAATTTCTAAGGGCCCAATCCATGGACCTGGTTGGGACCTAGGATGGCACCTCGGAGTTTTGAAATCTACCAGGCTTTCCTCTTTTGAATTCGGGGTGTTACAATATCTCCCCCTTCGGATCGTTCATCCTTGAATGAGATTGAAACTTCTTCTAAAAGAGTAGGAGAGGAACTAACAACCCAACCTATAATGCAGTGCAAACTACCAAGGAGGAACTACCAACTCCAAGCTAAAACATTCTCAAAACATCATATGAAGGGTGAAACTAACTCTAATAGCCCATCATGCATGCAATGCATATATATATGGAGGAAACATCAACTCCAACTTATCACACTCAAATGCAACATAAGGAAGTAGGAACTACATCTAACAACCCAATATGTATGAATTCTCAACATTTATCATGCTCAAGGAGGAACTACCTTCCCCAAGCTATGAGCATGCTTAACACAATCTTATGGAGCTCATATGCAATTTGATCTCAAAAAGCATATCTAAAGCATGTTTATCAATTCATCTCATGGAGTGTATATGTGATTCGTACTTAATGCAGCACAACAATAGGAAACTCAATTATATACTCATTGTTTCTTTCAAGCATAAGTTTTCATAAACATGCATCACATAAGGAAATCAAACATCTAAACACACATGACTTCAAACAAATAGTAAATCCTAAGGAGAATCACTACCTCAAGCTAGCATAGAAGGAAAATGATGAGGATATCAGGACGTCATATCGGCCTTGGCCTCCTATGTAGAACCCTCAACTAAGTGATTCCTCCACAAAACCTTCACGGATGCAACTTCCTTGTTTTTTAACTTCTTAACTTGTCGATATAGGATGTCAACCGATACCTTTTCATAAGGGAGAATTTCATCAATCCCCAAGCCTTCTAAGGGAACTATGGATGGTAAATCTCCAACACACTTCTTAAGCAAAGAGACATGTAAAAATAGATACACTGATGCCAACTGATTAGGCAATTCAAGCTCATAAGCAACATTACTAACACGTCTCAAAATCTTATACAAGCCTACATATAGGGGACTAAGCTTCCCCTTCTTACCAAACCTCATTACACCCTTCATAGGTGAGATTTTCAAGTAAACCCAATTATGAACATCAAATTCAAGCTCTCTTCTTCTAACAATAGCGTAGGACTTTTGTCGACTTTGGGCTATTCTGAACCTTTCTCTAATAAGTTTGACCTTATCCATACCCTCATGAACTAATTCGGGTCCTATCAACGCAACTTTACCCACTTCAAACCACCCTATAGGATATATACACCTCCTACCATAAAGAGCTTCAAAGGGGGCCATACCAATACTCGAATGGTAGCTATTATTGTATGCGAACTATATCCATGGAAAGTGATCATCTCAACTCCCCTTGAAATCGGCGACATATTATCTCAACATATCTTTTAAAGTTTGGATCGTTCGCTTTTCTTGCTCATTAGTTTGTTGGTAACAACTCGTTCTAAGATTCAGTTTAGTGCCACCACCCTTTTAGAATGACTTCCAAAACTGAGAAGTAATTGAATACCTATATCGGAGATAATGGACAAGGGAAACCCATGCAACCATACCATTTCCCTTAAATACAACTTAGCATATTCTTCCGCCATATAAGAAACTTTGACTAGAATGAAATGGGCCGATTTTGATATTTGGTCTATTATGACCCAAATCGAATCATATTTTCGCTGAGTGCATGGCAATCCTACTATAAAGTCAATATTCAAGTCTTTCCACTTCCAATTAGGAATGATAATGTCTTGGGATAAACCTCTCGATTTCTGATGCTCAACTTTCACTTGTTGGAATATTTGACACTTAGCCACAAATCCCATAATATCCTTCTTCATCCCATTCCACTAATAGATCTCTCGCAAGTCACGGTACATATTGGTGCTCCTAGGTTAATGGAATACCAAGAAATATGGGCCTCTGTCAAGATTTATTCCCTTAAGTCATAAAAATTTAATCGACCTTGGTATCTAAGTACCCCATCTTCCTCTTGGGAGAAAGCCTTAACAAACTTCTTGAGCATCACTTCCTTCAATTCTACCAAAGTCGGATCAAGACATTGCTTAGCTTTCACATCACTCACAAAAGACGATTCAGAACCATTGTGAACCATAACACCACCTTTGGTAGAGTTCATTAATTGAACACCCAACTGGACCAATCTATGTACATCTCGTACCAATTCTTTCTTATCATCATCAATGTGAGTGACACTACCCATAGATAGCCTACTAAGAGCATCCGCTACTACATTCGCCTTTCTGGGGTGATAAAGAAAACTCATATCATAATCTTTCAATAACTCAAGCCACCTTCTTTGGCAAAGATTTAGATCTTCCTAATTAAACACATATTGCAAGCTTTTGTGGTCGGTGAACACATCTACATGAACATCAAACAAATAGTGCCTCCATATCTCTAAGGCAAAGACCATCACCGCTAATTCAAGATCATGGTATAATTCTTCTCATGAACCTTAAGTTTCCTTGAAGCATAGGCAATAAACTTTCCATTTTGCATAAGCACACATTATAACCCAATTCACGAGGCATCACAACATACCATAAAACCATCCATTCCTTTCGGTAAAGTCAAAATCGGAGTGGAAGTAAGACGATCTTTCAACTCTTGGAAACTTTTCTAACATATTTCAAATCACACAAACTTAGCCTTATTTTGAGTTAAAGCCGTCAATGGAGAGGCAATGGAAGAAAATCCCTCAATAAAACGTCGATAATAACAGACCAAACACAAGAAACTTCTAATATCTGAAGGTAATAGAGGTCTAGGCCAACTCTTGACCACATTCGTCTTCTTTGGATCTACCTCAATACCATTACTTGACACAATATGACCAAGGAAAGCTATAGAACTTACCCAAAATTCACACTTGCTAAACATTGCAAAATGTTGTTGGTCCTTGAGAATTTGCAATACAATCTTCAAATGATCTATATGCTCATCCTTGCTCCATGAATAGATCAAAATATCATTGATGAACACAATGATAAACATGTCAAGGTATTGTCTAAACACCCTATTTATCAAGTCCATAAATGTCGCCGAGGTACTAGTCAAACCAAAGGACATCACCACAAACTCATAATGACTGTATCGGGTCCTAAAAGCCATTTTTGGAATATCTTCTTCTCTCACCCTCAATTGGTGATAACCTTAGAGAAATAACTTGCCCCTTGAAATTGGTCAAACAAATCATCTATTCTTGGAAGAGGATACTTATTATTAATGGTCACCTTGTTCAATTATCGATAATCAATACACATACGAAGGGACCCACCTTCTTTCTAACGAACAAAACTGGAGCACCCCATGGAAAGATACTTGGTCGGATGAAACCCTTATCCAACAAATCTATCACTTGTTCTTTCAACTCCTTAAGTTATGTTGGAGCCATTCTATAAGTAGGAATAGAAAGAGGTTGCGTATTTGGGAGAAGGTTAATACCGAAGTCTATTTCCCTTTATGGAGGAATACTGGGTAGATCATATGGGAAAATTTTCGAAAACTCTTTCACAATAGGGATCGACTCAAAAATAGGGGTTTCGGAATCCACATCCCTCACCCTAACTATATGATAAATGGAACCCTTAGAAATCATTTTCATAGCTTTAAGTTAGGAAACAAACTAAATCTTAGGCATAGAATTTCCCCTTTTCAACTCTAGAAAAGGCTCATTTGGAAATTGAAACTTTACTACACAAGTCCTAAAATTAATAGAAGCATAGCATGAGTGCAACTAATCCATTCCAAGGATGACATTGTAATCTAGCATATCGAGCTCTACCAAGTCAACTAGAGTAACTCTATGTGATAAGGAGACGAGACATTTTCTATATACTATCTCAGCCATCATAGAATCACCAACATGAGTAGAGACAAAAAAAAAGTTCTAACAACACATTAGGGGGCACATTAAACCTCATTGCCACATATGGAGTCACAAAGGATAGAGTAGCACCTGGATCAAGTTAAACATACACATATATTTGGAAAACTTTTAACATACCAATCACCACATCCGGGGAACTCTCTTGATCACCTCTAGTCTAGAGAGCATAGAATCAATTTTTCTTAGGAGCATTCGCACCCCAACCACTTGGACCAGATGAAAGGTACGGTTGAGCCCTACGATGAGTATCTCCCTCATTCTTAGCAATTGAAGGACAACTCCTTATTTAGTGATCCGTCTTAGCACACCCAAAGAAAGCATTACAGCTCACTAGACACTTACCCTTATGATTCCTTCCACATTTAGCACAAGTAGGCATTAAAGACCTATTACCATCTCCTTGAGGTTTAGGGTTAGACACCCTTTCATTGCTAGACCTTAAAGAAGCAATAGAAGAATCTTTCCTGGAGGACTTTTTTCGGCACCTTGAACGACCCCATCCACTAGACCTAAAATATGAAAAGTTACCATCATTCGTTCTTGCCCTCTTCGCTTCCCTAGATCTTCCCTTGAGCTTTTCCTCTTCAATCTGTTGGGAATGCACGATTAGACAAGAAATGTCCATGTCATGGACAAGCATAGTGGTGCCACAGTCTTTGACAACCAAGTCGGACACACCCGACACAAATTTACACATCATAGCCCTATGATCCACCATAATAGAAGGAGCATAATTGGACGATGGAGTGAACCTCAAAGCATATTCCCTTACACACATATTTCCTTATGGAAGGTTAATGAGCAAAAGCACCTTGTCCTCTCTTATCTCAAGAGGGAAATATCTATCAAGAAAAGCATATTTGAACCTTTCCCACTGTATAAGGCCCCCTCCTTCCGGCCTTGCCTCTTTCCCTTGATTGAACCAAATCTGAACAACCTTTTTGAGTTGAAAAGCGGCCAATAGCCAGTATCTTACAGACCTCATCAATAAACTTTGTAGATCTTCCTTAACTTTGGAGCCATAAAATTTCGGGGAGTTCATCCTTGTAAAGAGTCCTCACTCTTGACGCTGTCGTACCCACATTTGGTTTCATGGGGACTACAACCTCTTTATTGGCTTGGGCCATCATGGTTTGAGCCAACTCTTGAAAAACCAACCTAAATTCCGCAGTTGTGACATTGTCAGGAATGGATCAATCGGAGCTTGAGGATGAGCTTGGGAAGGAACTTCTTTCCCTACATTGTCTCCCTCATTTCTTCTAGCAGCTCTTCTAGTAGTTATATCCTGAAAAACATCAGGCAAGGATTAGGATAAATACATTATAGAGTTAAATTCCATGGAACGACTTAGATAAGTGAAGTAGTGAAGTTTCCTAAACATCTAGTAGCCTCTCATCCATAAATGTAGCACATTTCACACTCATGAACAAGACTCTACTTGACGTGGTTTGAGACATCCTAAAACCATTAAAAATCTTGAGCTCTAATACCATGTTTTTCACGAACTATGGGTACTCCCTAGATATAACAAGGCGTACGAGACCCCGAGAGGCCTCATACAAGCCACTTAGCATATCATAACATAAAATAATAGAAAAGGTGCAAAAATTTAAAACTATTTTCAATTCAATCGAAGTCATTATAAAACGAGTGGAAGTCCAATACAATTGTCGCAAACCCAATAAACATAATGAATAATATTGGAACACAACCAATACAATGGTCCAACATGAAAAGAAAGACAAAGGGAAAATGGTGGTCAAATCCAAGAAATATATGAGGACTCACCAAATCTCCAAACCTTGATCTACTATGATCCTAGCCACAAGTGTGAGAATTACTATTGCCAGACCCTACATTCTGATAAGAAATATAGGCAAGAGTATGCATTAGTACAAACATGTAATAATATGATAGTTGGCATAAACAACATAAACATTGGCATTAGTTAACATTAGACATAAAGCATAATCAATACACATAAAACATCATAATAAAAGAGGATACTTCCTTAAGCAACCTCACTTATCTTTAGTCAAGACTTGGGTCATCCGCCTCTAGTCATGCTTACATCATGGAAGGCAACTCATGCAACAATCCAAGCTAATCATCTTTATAACATAAATCTCATTGTTTATACTTACTTTTAAAGACATGGGGATTCACCTCCTTAGCTAACTTATAAAGGTTAATGGCTATTCGCCTCTTGCCTTGCTTACTTTAGGATTACGTGTACTTTCCTCCACAACCACATCATATGACATGGCTACTCACCTCCGCATCATTTCATGACACGGGTGCTCGCCTCCATGTCATTTCATATGACACGAGTGCTCACCTCCATATTGTTTCATAAGGATCATGGGTACTCTACTACATGTCCATTCATCCAATTAGGAACATGGGAAATCGCCTCTTATTCAATACTAAGGAGTTTGGGAAATCACCTCATATCCTTCTCATATGGAGGTCAAGGGAAGTCGCCTCTAGCCTATTCATTTACATAGTCCTTTAGTATAGATTCATTTTAAGTGAGCAATCCTTTCAATCTAGAATAATTCGTGTGAGTAAACCTTTAACATTCATACAATCATTCTTAATAGTTCATTGTGGGAAGTATCCCTTCCACGCTATATCATAAACAATCAAAGATTTATAGTTTAGTGTTTACTATCAAAGCACTACATCTCATAATCATCATCTATTTTACTCTCAAGAAATTAACATTGTATTCCTAATATATGTTTCAATCTCAAGCAATTCTAATCATAATTCATCAATTCTATAAGGATACATCTAATCTATAAAGTTTCCCTAAAAGGTATCCACTCAATTCTATCAATTCTAGGTTAGAATCATGGAATAGGCACGGGTACATGTAATGTCATCTTAAAAACATGTAATCCTACCAAATAAACATTCACAATCCACTCAATTGGATCAACATTCATCATAACCCATAATATTGGAAGAAAGCTTAACTAGAATTGGGGATTTCATCTTCATAATTATGGAAATCTAGGGGACTCCATGGAAGGAAGGATTCCATGGATGAAAAACCATCATACCTTAGTCACAAAGTCTACAAAATTTTGAAGATTGAAGACTAACTTGACCCTAGCTTCAATTTCTTCCTTCTTCTTCCAATTTCTAGAGAGAGGAGTTGGGTTTTCTTTTGGGAATTATAGAGAATGACTTGAATGGGGGATTTTATGGGTTAAAAATACTTATATAGGGATTCTACTTATAGGTAAACCATCATAGTATAAGAATTAATTAATTAGGAAATGATCTATGTGCCCCTAAAAATAACTGCCAGACTAGTGACCTACGGACCTCAACCGACGGATTGTCGACTGACCTACGGTCCATCCTAGTGGTCCATCACTAAGTATAGAGATTTTGGTCCATCGACAAACCCGTGTACCATGGACCATGGACCCACTTAAGGTCTGTAGGTCTAGTTATGGGCCTGCCCTTGAGAATTTCTAAGGGGACAATCCATGGAACCTACTACGATTTGTGGCTTACGCCACGGGCTGTGGTTGACCCCTGTGGATGGCACCTGGGAGTTCTGAAATCTGCCAAGCTTTCCACTTTCGAATCTGGGGTATTACAATTTACTTGCTACTTAATTATTATACCAACAATCTGTTATTTTATTTACAACCCACCTCCCCCCCCCCCCCCCCCAACCCAATCCCTTTTTTTTTCTTCTCAAAAATAGTTTGGTTAAATAGAGATAATTGTAAGTTACGTTTAATTCTAAATCATATTCATCGTGGGATGGACCCTAACCTAAACGTTAGATTTTATATTTGACAATGACCGCTTATATTTCTTTAGGTATGTGTAATTTGGGCTTATCAAATTTTGGCGCCACTGCCGGGGAATACAACGTTTAGATTAAATTAACTACATTATTGAACTTTAGTCAAGTATTTCCCAGTTTTAATTTTTTATTTTTATTTTTGTTTTTTACAAGTTTCAACTCCAGTGTATGCTAAGTACACGAAGTCAAGGAAATCCCCTGATGCCATACAATCCAAAATAAGGACAACTTTGAGAAGAATGGTCGGAAGAGGCATAAATATCAAGGTACACAATGATCCTATTGGAGAGGGTAAAGGGCATTGAGTGGGTTTTCAACCTCCTGAAGTTGTTAATTTTCCCTCTCAGGTTCAAGGTGATCATCTAATTGAAAATGCAGAAATGCTGCAGAATCCGCCGGCACCGAGGGGTCGTGATAACTATAGGGTTGACTACGAGGAGGCCGGATCAACTGGGCCTATTGTTCTCCCTCCACTACCTGCAGGACATACATTTGTGGTGACTTGCAGTATTATGCAAAGGCTTACAGCAAGAGGGTTGTTCGCTGGGTTATCGTCAAAATACCCATATTCTCACATTGCTAAATTGACAAGTGTTTGTAAGAGTAGTGTAGGACATCCGAACTTAGATATGATAATTATAGGTTTGATAGTATTCCCACTTTCGTTGACTGGTGATGCTGTTGTGTGGTTTTCTGAGCTGCCATACAATTCAATATACACATGGAACCAACTCAATAAGGTGTTCATGAATAAGTACTTTTTGGTGTTCAAGAAGTTGAATTACAAATTTCATGGTACAACCTAGAGAGTCGGTAAGAAGTTCATGGGATAGGTTCACTGGATTCATCAGGAGTGTTCTGAATCACCGCGCATATGATGAGTCACTAAAAGAGTACTTCTACAGAGGATAGGATTACAATGGAAAGGTTGTGTTAGATACTATTGCTGGAGGATCATATGGTGAGTGCACTTTTGATTAGATTGCTGAAAAACATGAGAGAATCTCCCAGAACAATAAAGCATGGAGCACTAGGAAATCAAATACTGGTAGAAGCATGTTTGTTGTCCAAACTGCACCAAGTCAAATAAATGATGACATTAGTGAAAATATGGCTCAAATGAGGATAAAAGTTGTCTTGGTATTAAAACATGTGATTGGAAGTGTAGAAAAAGTGAATGCAGTGAACTATCTAACTAGACCTAAACCACCGCCAGTTGAGGAGTATTACTATGAGGAGGATGCGAATTTGGTTAATGATCAGATGGGGGGTTTTTGAACCAATGCCTAATATTCCAACTTGGAAAACTGGTAGCAACGTTAAGGATACTAGGGTCGAAACTATGAAAACTACAATCGTGCGGGAAACTATGGCTGAGATGGGAACTTCAATCATGATAAAATTACAATCGAAACAACTATGGCAATAGGAATGAGAATGCTGGGCCCTATGTTCCACCTGGTAATAGAGAGGTTGGTACTAGTATGACTCACAATGAAGATATGACACAGAACATGATGAAGAGGTTTGATGCGACAGATGAAAATGTGAAAGAGAGGTGTAATGATTTATTTGGGATTGGTTAAAAAGTTGATGCCCATGCAGTGTCGATCAAGTAACTTGAGCAGTAGTTTAGTCAGTTGTCCGCTACTCTGAACCCACGCTAGCCTACCCCATTTCCTAGCAACACCATCCAAAATACAAAAAAATGATGGTCGTTGAATAAAAGTCACTACTCGCAGAAGAAAATAGACTATGGATCCCTCCACATCTTCTGAGGTTGAAAAAGTGATAAGAAATAATTAGGATGATAATAAGGTTGTTAAAAATCCGACAGTTGATATAGAGAAGGAAGCTGGGGTGACCTAAAAAATTGTTCCCATGCCTAGACCTCCATCGCCATTCCTACAAAGCTTGGTGAAAAAGACTGAAGAAGAAAAATATCATAGGTTCATCACTACCCATTGATACAAGCTTTGGAAAAGATGCTTGGGTATGTAAAATTCACAAAATACTTGGTGACCAAAGAGAGGGCTGTCCATTTTGAGAATGAGGAAAAGCTATAACATTATAGTGTTATTGCCATTAGGTCACTTGTGCAGAAGAAAGAGGATCCTAGAGCTTTCCCTATTCCTTGCACCATTGGGATATTGCACTTTGCAAAAGCTTTGTGTGATTTGGGGGCCCTTATTGACTTGATGCCATTATCGATCTCTAAGAAGTTGGATTTAAGAGCTCCAAAGCCAACTGCAAAGCTTTTACTTATGGACTATAGAATTGTGAAGAGGCCTATTGGAGTGCTACAAGATGTCCTTATGAAAGTGGAGTCATTAATCCTTTCGACCGACTTTGCGATACCAGATTTTGATGTTCCTATCATCTTAGGGAGACCATATCGTGCTACTGGGCATGCATTTGTTGATACAGAGAGAGGTCAGATGAAGTTTTGTTTAAACAATAAGGAGGTTACTTTTAACATCTATAGGTCTATGAAGCATGAGGATGATCTTAAGTCAGTATCGGTGTTCAATCATATTGAGGAGAAAGAATCTAAAGTGTCCTTTGAAGAGAGGTTAAGTGTTAAGGCATTATCAACTGTGATGATGAATTTTGACCGTGATGGCATTGAGAACTATGATGATCTAGTTGCTGCCCTTGGTAGGTTTGAGTATTGTTTCAAACCAAAATGGTTAGAATTAGACATGAAGAATCAAGACACCCTATCGGAAAAATTGTTTGTTGATGAGCCTCCAAAACTAGAACTCAAGGTTCTTCCATCCCACTTGCGGTATGTATTCTTGGGATGCAATAGCACCAATAATCATTGTTGCTGACATGAGTGAAGGGAAAACAGAGGCCTTAGTGTCGGTACTGAAGCGGTTTAAGAGGGCTATTAGATTGACTATTGCAGACTTTATTGGGATTCCACCAGGAATTTGTTCTCACAAAATTCAACTTATGTCGTACAACAAGCAAAGTATTGAGCATCAAAGGAGATTGAATCCCCTAATGCAAGAAGTTGTGAAGAAGGAGATCATTAAGTGGTCAGATGCTAGATTTATATATCCAATTGCTGATAGTAGTTGGATCTTCCTAGTTTAGTGCATGCCAAAGAAAGGAGGAATTACTGTGGTTCCAAATGCTAAAAACGAGCTTGTTCCAATGAGACCGGTGATTGTTTGGAGAGTGTGCATGAATTACCTCAAGTTGAATGCATGGACTAAGAAAGACCATTTCCTAATGTCAATCATGGATTAAATGTTGGATCGTCTCGTTGGTAAGGGTTGGTATTGTTTTCTAGATGGGTATTCAGGCTATAATCACATTTCAATAGCTCCATAAGACCAACAGAAGAGCACCTTCACATGTCCTTATGGGACTTTTGTGTTCTAAAGGATTCCATTTGGGTTATGTAATGCTCCAGCGACCATCCAGCGTTGCATGATGTCGATATTTTCAGATATGTTAGAGGACACGATTGAGGTATTTATGGATGATTTCTCTGTAGTATGTGACTTGTTTGATGACTATTTGATGCATTCGACAAACATACTAAAAAGGTGTGAAGAGTGCAATATTGTGCTCAACTGGGAGAAGTGTCACTTTATGGTGATAGAGGGTATAGTTTTGGGTCATCAGACCTCTCATAAAGGTATTGAGGTTGATAGAGCTAAAGGTGAGGTAATAAAAAGTTTCTATCCCACATCTCTATTAAAGGTGTTAGAAGTTTTCTTGGGCATGCACGTTTCTACCGGAGATTTATAAAGGGTTTCTCTAAAATTGCACACACATTATGAAATCTACTTGAGAAAGGGGTCTACGTTTGAGTTCGATGATACTTTTCTGAGAGCATTTGAGGAGTTCAAAAAGAAACTAGTGTCAGCACTTATCATTTCTTCACCGAACTGGAGACAACTATTTGAAGTGATGTGAGATGCAAGTGGGGTAGCGCTTGGTATAGTTTTAGGGCAGAGGCGAAAGAAAATTCTTCAGCAGATCTACTATGCCAGCAAAGCTCTAAATGTGGCTCAAAAGAACTAAACTGTTACTGAACAGGAACTGCTTGTTGTGGTTTTCACATTGGAGAAATTTAGATCCTATTGGCTTGGTACAAAGGTTATTGTACATAATGAGCATTCTGCATTCAGGTATCCAATGGCTTAAAAGGATGCGAAACAAAAGTTGATTATATTGGTGGTTTTGCTGCAAGAGTTCAATTTGAGGTAAAGTACAGAAAGGGAACTGAAAATCAAGTTGTTGATCACTTGTCTAGACATGAGGAGGAAGCTAGGAGATGGAATTGACATAAATGATGTGTTCTTTAATGAGTAGGTATTGCAGGCTTTATATGATCTTATCCCTTGGTTCGCAGACTTTGCTAACTACTTGGCAAGTTACTTGGTGCCGTTGGATTTATCATTTCACCAAAGGAAAAAGTCCATGTCTGATGTGAAGAAATTATTTTGGGAAGATCTTTACTTGTTTCGTGTTTTTGCTGATAAGATTATTCGCCACTGTGTACTTCAGGTTGAGATGACGAGTACATTAGGGGAATTTCATTCATAACCCATTGAGGGGCACCAACCATAAAATTTTGCAGTGTGGGTATGGCCTACCATTCATCAATACACTCATGATTTTGCCATGTCTTTTGATCAATGCTAATGTGAACGAGGGATTTTGAAAAAGCAATAACTATCAATGAACCCAATACTAGTGATTGAGCTTTTTGACATTTGGGGTCTTGACTGCATAGGTCCATTTGTGAGTTCGAATGAGATGTAGTACATTTATGTGGAAGTTGACTATGTATCAAAATGGGTGGAAGCAGTCGCTCTTTCAAACAATGAGGGAAAAAGTGTCGCCGCATTCTTGAAAAGTAATATCTTCTCTAGATTTGGTACACCAATGGCAATCATTAGCGAAGGGGGTTCTCACTTTTTTAATATATTGTTCAAGTCATTGCTTGAGAAGTATGGTGTTCGTCATAGCTTAGCAACCCCTTATCATCCGCAGTCCATTGGGCAAGTTGAAGTGTCAAATCACGAGATAAAGCAAATCTTCGCAAAGACTGTAAATGCTAACATAACTGATTGGTCAAGAAGGCTTGATGATGCTCTATAGGCTTATCGCACTGCATTCAAAACTCTAATAGGTATGCCCCCCTACCAACTTATGTATGGGAAGTCTCTTGTCATCTACCGGTAGAGCTAGAGCATAAAGCGATGTGGGCACTCAAGAAACGGAATTTGGATTGGGGTGCTGCATCGAGTCAAAGAATAAATGAGATCAATGAGCTTGATCTAAAATCATATGAAAGTTCATCCTTGTACAAGGAGAAGATGAAGAAGTACCATGATCAGAAGATCTAAAAGTGTGAATTTGCTTTCGGTGATATGATGTTATTATTTAACTTAAGGTTGTGCTTGTTTCGTGGAAAACTCAAGTCCAAGTGGATAGGGCCATTCAAAGTAACTTCAATATTTCCACATGGAGCGGTTGAACTCGAGAACAAAGAAGGAATGAGGTTCAAGGTGAACAGTCAGCGAATAAAGATCTACTAGGGGCAATCTGAGAGTGTTAATGAGGTGATAGAATAGTAGGGTCTTGATGAAGTCTGAGTAGTCAAGGTGTCTGCGTCGTGCCGCGACGTTAAATCAAGCGCTTATTGGGAGGCAATCCAATTCGTAGTGTAGCTTCTTATTTTTTTTTTTATATATTTTTAGTGTCATTTTTTTTGTTTTTGTTTTTTTTTTTTTTACAGATTTAGGGGAAGTCTGAGTACACAAATTTGAAGCTAAGGAACACATTTTGCGCTTAAGTGTGGGGGTGCGCGCGACCCTTGATTAAAGGAGAGAAAACATGTTGTTAGCTAGGCCATAGAGTGCCTGAGAGAGTATTTCTCACCCTTCTTCTTCTCCTCTTTTCTAAAAATTGCTTTGGGGACAAAGCATGATTTTAAGTGGAGGGTGAAAATTCTTCCGATAGTTTCTATCTTAAGGGTGAATATATCATAGGATTTTATTTCTTTTTTTCAAAAAAGAAAAAAAATACAAAAAGATTTTCTTTATTATTTTTTATTTTCTTTGAAAAAAAAGAGTTACAAAAAGATTTTTGTTTATTATTCTTTTTATTGTAGTTTTTAGTGACATATCTCATCCACCCATTAGTTTTTCCTATGACCTCGATTCTTTTCCAAGGGCGGAACCCTTTGAACTGGGTAATTTATTTTTTTAGAGTAATTTTTTATTTTTTATATATTTTTGGGAGAAAATAAAGAAAAACAAAACAATTTTGACTTGTTTGATACTAACAATTTAGGCTTGAGTTGAGTAGTATTTTTCTTGAGTTCTTGAGAATGAAATTTAAAATAAACTTTTTGACACCTTGGCTCATGGTCGTGACTCTATATATATAACTTATTCTTATTTTTTATGTTATAATGACCCTGTCCATCTTAGAAGTAGAATTGATCCATCTTGATTAAGACTAGTGCCATGTGTGGTGAGGTTGTTTCCATATATTCCATATTTTGCATATTAGTCTAGAACTTGCCCTGCATATTATTGAAGTGAAACAAAATGTATTGCTTTTGTTAGAAGATGATAATAGGTTTTCTTTGATTTGTCTTATAAATTTTAGTCTTTTCAGATGTTATGTCACTAGTAACCTCTTTGAGCTTGTAGCCTTTCGTTTGGTAGTGTTATATTTATCTTGATCCATTTTTTTGAATCCCTAATTTTTGCACCCTGCTTCCTTGAGCACTGTAGCATAAATTGTGATAAAATTATTAAATCTAAGAAGGGATGGTTGGTAACAAAAAACACCAAAAAAAGGGGGTGACCAATGATAATTATTTGCAATGAGAAGGCCCTCTTAGAAAGAGTGTGACATGAAACAAAATTATTTGAAAAAAATATTGATTGAAGCATTCTTGATATGATGAGAAATACATGTGAAAATAATTGAAGAGAGGGCTGAAAACAAAAGTGATAAAAAATAATGGGTGATGAAAAATAAAAATAAAATGCAAAATGCCTGGGGAAGTTTTAAGTCAGTATGATATAGTTTCCTACCTGCCCCCTAGCCAACATTACAACCCGTTAAAGTTCTAGTTGATTCTACTGAAGCATACTTAATTAGTGGATATGTACATAATGGGCAAGCCTAAGGTTCTTTGTGCATACATGTGAATTCTTTTATGAGTGAGAGAGTTGTTCTTTGATGCATAGTCCTTAATATAGAGTTGATTCTTTAAATTGAGTGTGTGGACTATTTCTTCTTATGAGAGCACTTGTTTCATGATAGATAGGTGATTGTATTATATTTCATAGATGGAATAGGGGAACAAACCTAATTGGATAAGTGTAGTTTTTCTTTGAGGTTAGAAGGTTAGAAGTTTATTGTTTATTCTATATCTTGCACAATGATTGGAAAAAGTACTTGATTTTGTGCTTTGTTACATGGCTTAATTGTTTGTATCAATCAAAGTGATGATTCCGAGTACCATTTTTTTGAGATGAGTTGTAATGGTTGCTCGAGAACGAGAATAAGTTTAACTGTGGGGTGTTGATTTGAGTCTAAAATTATACATATTTAATCATTATTTACCTCATATTTAATCTTTTAATTATCCTTTTTGAACATAAATTGTATGCGTTATTCTTATGTTGTGTATTTTATTTGAAGGATTAAAATGGTGTGAATATGAAGAAATTTGGAGCACAAATGAATTAAAAACAAGAAATCATAGAAGGAAATCAGGCACACAACTTACTAGATTATATTTATTAAAATGATATATTTACAACATTAAGCTTAACAAGAACAGAAAATTGCAAATTTGCAATTGCCTAACTGACTACCACATGTCAGCAGCTGAAGCACCTCTTATTATTAAAGGTGGCGGCAACAACAAAATCCAGAAAACATGGAAACCAATTCTTTCCGGGTTTTGGTTGCCTAATTTGTCTTGAACTCAATCATGTTATTTAGGTTTCTATATATATAAATAGGGCATGAAAAATTATTCTTGAAGGAAGCCAAGAGTCAAGAAACAATACATAACATAAATTTTCTTATAGTTTAGGGACTGTGGAAGAGCAGTTGTGGAGACTCTACTAGAGACTTTTGTTTTTGTCTTTTGTAATAATTTTTCAAACTTTTAGCAATTTAATTCTGGAAGTTAGTTTTATAGAATTTGCACTTTGGATTTCAATTCAAGATTTCGGTGTTCATCTACATTAATTGTAAGTTCATAATTCTTCTTATTAACAATGTTATGAATTGTGAATTCTCAAGTATGAGTATCTAAAACCATAACTAGGGTTGTGGAAACCATGAGCAATGTATGAATAATAATAAAGTAATTCTTGAATAGTGTTTATGCATGTATTGTTAATCATTTCATTTTGAAGTCTTTTTAATGTAGGCCAACGTTAGAACTCGCCTCCCCCCCCCCCTTTGTTACTTGCTACTTATTAATTCAAACCAACAATCTATCATTTTATTTACAAACCCCCCCCCCCCCCCTTTTTTGTTATTTTTTCTCAAAAATAGTTTGGCTAAACATAGATAATTGTAAGTTAAGTTTAAGTCTAAACCATATTCCTCGTGGGATCAACCCTAACATAAAAGTTAGGTTCTTTCTTTGACAACAACCACTTATACTTCTTTCGGGAGGTATAATTTATGCGCATCATTGCAAAGGATTGAATATTCTTATCTGATGAGACCTCTCATCTATGATGGAAAATTCAACACTGAAGAAGAGACAAACAGGCAATGGCATGGATTTCCTTTACGGATTTAAAACCAACATACTTTGTTAAGGGATCCATATTCTCACTAGCATCAGCAGTTAGGAAACCATTTCATTGAGATATGACTACTATAAATAAAACTCGACCTAGTTGTGTGAGAGTCAAGGTACAAGTAAATATGCTTGCTAAATTCCTGAAGTTTGTTGAATTTGAACTAGTGAATGAAAATAAAAATGTCTCTGGGGTGGAGAGGTTAACATCCATTATGATATGCTATCAAAGTATTTCAAAAAATACAAGTTATAGGGACATATTGAAGTTGACTATAAGGTTCTTCACCAAAAGCTTTGTAAAGTTAAACCAATTACTGGGGAGGTAGATAGTCCTAATGAGGAATAGGTTTCTAATGAGGTTGAGGTGGCTGCTCCTCAAGTAGAGGTACCTTTAATAAGAGTTGAACGACATTTCAAAAAATGGCAGCCTACAAGCAGATTTATATCTACTGGTAAATAAGGGATTAACACAAATGATAATGCAGTGTTACATACTGAAAATTCATTTGAAGCATTAAGGGAAAAGAATACAAATAAGGAGATGGACGTATCACATACATAAAGTTCACCAATCAATATTGTGAGTAGAATGGGAGAGCACAAGAATAGATAGAGACCACAACTAGAGAATGTAGTGCATGATCTAAGTATAGATAATGGGCAGAAAATGAGCAATACTGTGGAGAAAGCTGGTAAGCAACAAGATAATACCAAAAATTACGTTAACGGGGTGTTTACAAAAAAACAAAAACAAAAAATAGCACCAATGAAGGATTCTCCATTGATTGCATATCTCATGATGAGTAGTGACTTGACAAAGCCCGATGGAGAGAATGAGGAGGTTGGTCTAGCAATTACATGTGGTGCTGATAAGAAACAAAACTTAATTAAGGTTTCTGTAATTAAAGAAATATCGGCTAAGGAACAAGAAAAGATTGTGATGAATCATGATAGTTGAAGGAATATTGTACATTATCCTACTATTGCAAATTTTATCCATGCAAAATAGGAAATGGATTATGTAGATCCGTAGAGTTAGATGGACAAGGCACTAAGAACATTACATGAGGACAAGGAACTAATATTAATAGAAGATTTGGCTAATTCTATTAACCAGATACCATTACAAGTAGGCAATCTGATTGAAGGGAGTTTTCCTCCTAAGCAAATGAATATCACCAGATGGGGCAAATGGTTATACAGAATACTGCAGGAGCACTTATACCTATCAACGTGGGAAGTCTGTCTCAATGAAAGCACAACATGGTTTGGTTTCTCATAAGAACACCAATTAGGATCCTGTAGAGAATTTGAAAGTTATCATATCATCAGAAGAGGTAATAAAAGACAGAAATAAAGGGGGAACTGTTAGAAATTCACAAATTATTTGTAAAGAGGATGGTATATCTCCTAAGGTGCCTCAAAGAACCTAAAGGTAAAGCAAAAGGGGACAAGTGTAGTGGTGTACCAACAAGGGTTCAGACTAAAATATTGGTCGAGTCAGGGTCTGTATAAGTTACAAAGCTTTGTTTTGGAAAATTAGGCCTTTTAAATCTCAGCAAGTCTTCCGTAGAGTTCAAATGTTACATAAACATCACATATTTTCCCTAATTACACTAATGAAACCATTTCAAGCTACTAGAAACATTTAAAAGTTCATAAGGAGGTTGGGAATGCAATATGTTAATTTTAATAGAAATGGACAGATTTGGGTATTTGTGAATTGTCATATTCAAGTTGGTGTTATCCCAGACTCTACAGCAACAATTAATCCTGTTATTGACCTTTTAAGAGGGCTCTCAAGTGTTGTCAACTATGGTGTATGCTAAATCCTTCAACTATTGAAAGATTAAGTTTGTGGGATTAGTTGTACTCCTTAAGTCTTAAATTCTCAGTAACATAGATTGTTGGGCTAATTTCAATGTTATTCTTAGTAAGGATAAAAAAATTGGAGGGTTTCCTGTTTACTCTCAAGAGTATGAGGATTTTTAGATACTGTATTAACTCTTGTGATTTTTTGATGTTAATTTTATAGGTGTAACACCCCATAAAACTAGTAGACTACACTACAGCCTAACCTAAAACAAGTACACCAACTAGAGCTTGTTGTAATTGTTAGAGTTGTATAATTTTCTTCTCCTACTTAGAATGAAGAGTTTAGGGGTTAAATGTCAAGGTACAACTCCCCAAGGACCAACCAAGGGTCCTTGAGGAGGATCCTAAAATTAACCAAAAAATATGCCCAAGGGAGTGACCCACGATGGGGACTCATGCCTGGGTCAATCCATGCCCCATAGGTAGGGCTTGCGGGTCAAGCCTGTTATAAAAAGGCCATAAACTTCAGACCACACCCAACCAACAAGTGTCGTGGTCCAACCCACGATCCGTGGATCATGGGTTGTAAGTCATGCCTGAAACTGCCATTTGGCAGGTAGACTTAGGGGTATTATGGGGTTTTCCTATTTTAAGTTAGAATTAAGTGAAAATGTTTTATATATATTTAGGAAACCTATATAAGTATTTTAAACGCCTAAACTAACTCATCTTCTTCATAATTTCTAAATTCCCAAAACAAATCAAGACCCTCTCCAAAAATCCTCTCTCTAAAACTCCAAGTACGAAGAAGAAGAAGGTGAAAGCTAGGGTTGAAGGATTCATCAATTTTATTCAATTTTGTGGGAAATATTTACCATGGTATGGTGGCTTTTCAACTATGGAGAGAATTCCTCCATAGAGCCACTTCAAAGTCTCCAATTTCAAAAGTAGAAATCCTAAAAGTTAGGGTTTTTTTTCAATATCATGGGTTCCTTTCAAAAACGTTTCTAATGATTGATTTATGATATATTATGGGTTAATTTATGATTTCCTATGGTTTATACCTTGAATTCCCCCAAAAACCCATGAATTCCCCAAATTTCTCCATTATCATATTGAGATGTGAAGTTTGTCGATTATAGAAGAGTGTTATGAAATCATGCTTATAGTAATCTAGATAGTTGAATTATGTTATCATCCATGTATAATTTAGTAATTCTAGATGTGTTGGTGACTCATGATATATTGTCCTTGAAGGGCAATGTATGAGAATTGTGCATGATTATGAGACTTATATACATGCTTTTAGATTACTTTGAGAGTAAAGTGATTATCATTACGATCTAGGTGTTCTGTTGTTGGATGATATCCTCATATGCACACCTATGTATGAATATTATATGATGTGAAAAGGTTTGTTCACAATATGATTATTCTAAGGTTGAAAGGCTATTCTCACGTATTGAATATAGGAGTTATAGTACGAATTATGTTGGATTGAGTGTCGAGTCATTCTTCCATGAATATGAATTTAAGTCAAGACTTAATATGAAATATATGATAATCTATGCTTAGCACCAAGTGGATATGAGTATGAGATGAAATCTTCTACTCTTTTTGATTCAGGCTTTCCAATTGAGTTCCTTTTTACGCCAGTTGAGTCCAGGTTCCAAAAGTATGTATCTCATGAGATGGAAACCTTTTACGTTGGTTGAGTCCGGGTTTCTAGTAGAAATCTCTCTATCCCTTAATGTGCCTTCATAGGTCTTTATCTAGTGGATCCACCTAAGCTATTATTATGGTTCTACCATAGGCAAGTAGGACACCCCTTTTCGGTGTGGGGAAGACACCAGATTCCATGTTTAGTTCACATGTTCTATGTCATTTAAGGCTTATTCCCACTATGCATAATATGAATTAGAACATGAGTGATGAACTACGGTTACCTATAGAGCTTTACTTAACTTGGGTAGGATTATGAGATCTTATCCTTGCATTGGACAAGTAGACTTTATGGGTGCTTATGGTGAGTTCCTCTTATGATATGATGATTTATGAGTTAATTATGCTTATGACTTATGTGGTTCCATTATATTCAAAATGAGGTTTTAACTTAGAAATTTCATGCATTCAACTAAAATTTCCTTTTTAATATGTTTTCACTATTTTTGTGCATGGCTATCATACTTAGTGATTTTGTACTAACCCATATTTTCTACATTTTCCATAACTGTAGGGTCCAGTTCTGATGGTGGTCCCCATAGTAGCTAGCTCTTGGATTTGTTCATTCCTCCTTGCTTTTGGTGAGTCCTCATGATTCGAGGACAGAAGATGTTTCTTTCTAGTTTCTTTCCTTGTACTTTCTTTTGAGAACTATGTTGTAAGGGCTGTGACCCTATTTGATACTTCAATTTTAATATATGGCTAATTGAGACAAGTCTAGACTTCTGCTTTGCTTTTATGAAAATTCCTTAAGACTCTAAATGTGTTTTACTCTTTATTTTTCTTTACTTCTATTATGATATGCTAAGGGGCTGACATGGTACCTTTAGGGGTTCTATGTGCCTTGTTACATCTAGGGTGTACCCCTGGGTCATGACAAACTTGGTAATCAGAGCAAAAGGTTTAGATTTATTCTAGGATGATGTCTCTTAAGCAATGTCAAGTAGAGTCTTATTCATGAGTGTAAAGTGTGCCACATTTATGAGTAAGAAGCTATAAGATGTTTAGGAAATTCCACTTCTTTCATTACTCTTAGTTCATGCTTTAGAGCTTTATTCTATGGAGCTCATCTTATAATCCTCCTTGTATGTTTTCAGAATATGAATACATGAAGGGCTAACGCTAGAAGGATGGAAGAAGAAAATATGTACCAGGGAGCTCTTCCTCAAGATAATCAAGATCCAGTTGATCCCGTGGTTGAGAAAGTGACCCATGCAGAGTTTAGGACCACTACCCAAATGTTGGCTCAAGCTGTGACTCCGGTGAATGCTAATGCGAATTCGTCTGTCTCAAGGGTTAGGGACTTTGCTATAATGAACCCTCCTGAATTTCATGGCTCCAAAGTAGAGAAGGACCCTCAAAAATTTGTGGATGAGGTTTACAAGATACTTAATGTCATGGGGGTGAGTTAGGTAGAGAAAGCAGAGTTGGCCGCTTATCAATTGAAAAGTGTTGCTCGAGTTTGGTATGATCAATTGAAGGGTGAGAGACCCGTTGGAGCAGAATCGGTAGAGTAGGAGTTATTTAAGTCGGCCTTTCTTGATAGGTCCTTCCCTATAGAGTTGAAATAATGAAAGATGCAAGAGTTCATTAACCTTCGTCAAGGGGGTATGAGTGTGAAAGAGTATGCTCTCATGGTCACTCAACTATCCAAGTATGCTCCAACCACAGTGGCGGACTCGAGGGCAAAGATGAATAAGTTTGTGATGGGGGTGTCTGATTTGGTTAAAGAAGAATGTCGTACTATAATGCTCATTGGTGATATGAACATCTCATGTCTTGTGGTGCACTCCTAATAAATTGATGAGTTTGAGCTCAAGAAGAAGAATAAAGATGTAAAAAAGGCTAGAATCAGTGATGGGAACTTCTCCAATGCTAGGTCCGATGGACAAGGTTGGCCAAGGTTCAACCAAATGTTCTCCAACCAAAGTGCCTCTAGTGCTTCTCCAAGGGTTAACAAGGATAGGGTGTCTAACCCTAAACCTCAAGGAGGTAATAGTGGTGGTTCTTATGTGGCTAGGCCTAATTGTACAAAATGTGTAAGAAAGTATGATTCCAAGTGCCTAGTTGGCACCAATAGGTGTTTTAATTGTGAAAGGTTGGACACAAGATGAGAGATTGTCCTATGCTCAAGACTAACGGGAAAGAATATAAGTAAACTCCTCCTAGAGGCTCAAACTTCGATGCTCCCAAGAAAAACCACTTTTATGCTCTCCAATCCTGAAGTGACTAAGGGAGCTCCCAGGATGTGGTTACCGATATGCTAAAAGTTTTTCTTATTAATGTGTGTGCCTTATTAGATCCTGGTGCTACTTTGTCCTTTGTGTATCCTTATGTGGAAAAGTTTGATATGCTCCCCGAAGTGTTATTAGAGCCTTATTCAGTTTCTACCCCGGTTAGTGATTCAGTTGTGGCTAGAAGAGTTGAACGAAGTTGTCCCATTTCCTTGTCTCATAGAGTCACTTTGGTGGATTTGGTAGAATTAGACATGATAGACCTTGATGTGATTTTGGGTATGGATTGGTTGCATGAATGTTATACCTCTATTGATTGTAGGACTCAGGTGGTTAGATTTCAATTTCCAAACGAGCCTATCTTTGAGTTGAAAGGGGGAAATTCTATGCCTAGAGGTCAATTTGTTTCTTTTCTCAAAGCTAGGAAAATGATCTCGAAATGGTGTATTTATAATCTTGTTAGGTTGAGGGATGTTGAATCCAAAACCCTTTCTCTAGAGTCGGTTCCACTAGTCAATGAGTTTCCAAAATTTTTCCCAATGAACAGCACGGTGTTCCTCCCGAGCAGGAAATAGATTTTGGTATTGATCTTTTACCAGATACGCAACCTATCTCAATTCCTCCTTATAGAATGGCTCTGGCAAAATTGAAAGTGTTGAAAGAGCAACTAAAGGAATTGCTAGATAAGGGCTTTATTCGTCCGAGTATCTCTCCATGGGGTGCTCCCACCTTATTTGTTAGAAAGAAGGATGGTCTCTTAGAATGTGCATTGATTATCGTCAATTGAATAAACTGACCATTAAGAACAAGTATCCTCTTTCTAGAATTGATGACTTGTTTTACCAGCTTCAAGGGTCTAGTTATTTCTCAAAAATTGATCTTCATTCGGGTTATCACCCATTGAGGCTGAGAGAGGTTGATATACCAAAGACGGCCTTCAGGACAAGATACAATCTCTATGAGTTTCTAGTAATGTCCTTTGGTTTGACTAACGCTCCGGCGGCGTTCATGGACCTAATGAATAGGGTGTTTCGACAATATCTTGACATGTTTGTCATCGTGTTTATTAATTATATCTTGATATACTTAAGGAGTGAGAAATAGCATGTCGACCATTTGAGGGTGGTATTGCCTATTCTAAAGGATCATCAACTTTTTGCACAGTTTAGCAAATGTGAGTTTTGGTTAAGGACCGTAGCATTCCTTGGCCATATTGTGTCAAGAAAGGGTATCGAGGTAGATCCTAAGAAGATGGATACGGTTAAGAGTTGGCCTAGACCTCTAAACCCTCTTGACATTAGAAGCTTTTTTGGGCTTGGCCGGTTACTATAGGAGGTTTGTTAAGGGATTTTCTTCCATTGTTTCTCATTTGACAACCTTAACTCAAAAGAAAGCTAAGGTTGTGTGGTCGGAAGCTTGTGAGAAAAGTTTTCAAGAGTTGAAAGATAGACTTACTTCACCCAGGTGTAGACCTTATCGGAGAGTACAAATTGTTTTGTGGTGTGTTGTGATGCCTCTAGATTTGGGTTGGGATGTGTTCTTATGCAATATGGTAAGGTGATTGTCTATTCTTCACGGCAACTAAAAGTCCATGAGAAGAATTATCCAACCCATGATCTTGAGTTAGCGACGGTTGTTTTTACCTTAATGATATGGAGGAATTATCTATATGGGCTCCATGTTGATGTATTTACCGATCACAAGAGTCTTCAATATATTTTTAACTAAAAAAACTTGAATCTCCGCCAAAGAAGGTGGTTGGAATTATTGAAGGACTATGACATGTGTGTCGTTTATAATCCCAACAAAGCTAATGTGGTAGCGAATGCTCTTAGTAGGTTGTCCATAGGGAGTGTGGCGCTTGTAGTGGATGAAAAGAAGGAATTGGTTCGTGATGTGTATAGGTTGGCTGGGCTAGGTGTTAGACTAATGGATTTCACTAAGAGTGGTGTCATGATCCATAATGGGTCTGAATCGTACTTTGTGATGGATGTGAGTCGGTACTCAAAAAGTCTGTTGAGGCATTCTCCCAAGGGCGAAATGGGGTGCTTAGTTACCAAGGTCAGTTATGTGTTCTGGATGTTGATGGCTTGAGGGAGAAAATCTTAGAAGAAGCTCATAGTTCTTGATATTCTATTCATCCAGGAGCCACCAAGATGTACCGTGATCTATAGGAAGTCTATTGATGGAATGACATGAAAAAGGATATAGCAGAATTTGTGGCTAAGTGTCCTAATAGCCAACAAGTTAAGGTTGAGCATCAAAGGCCGGGAGGCTTCTCACAAGAAAAGATATTCCCACTTGAAAGTGGGAAGAGGTGAATATGGACTTTATTTTGGATTTTCCTAGCACTCAAAGGCAAAATAATTCTATTTAGGTTATTGTAGATCGGATGACAAAATCAGCCCACTTTATTCCCGTCAAGGTTTCCTTTTTGGCGGAAGACTATGCCAAGTTGTATATCAAGGAGATAGGAAAGTTGCATGGAGTTCCTTTAGCCATTATTTTGAATCCTGGTACTCAATTTACTTCTCACTTTTGGAAGTCATTCCAAAAGGGGCTTAGTACCAAGGTGAAGCTTGACACGAAGTTTCATCCTCAAACAAATGGGAAAACGGAGCATACAAGCAAAACATTAGAAGATATGTTGAGGGCATGTGTTATAAACTTCAACGGTAATTGTGATGACCATTTGCCATTAATAGAGTTTGCCTACAATAATAGTTATCACTCAAGTATTTCTATGGCTCCTTTTGAAGCCTTGTATCATAGGAGGTGTAGGTCTCCGGATAGTTGGTTTAAGGTGGGTGTGCTTTGATATGTCCTGAAGTAGTTTTTGAGGCCATTGAAAAAGTATGACTCATTAGGGAAAGGTTAAGGACGGCCCAAAGTCGACAAAAGTCCTATGCCGATATGAGAAGAAGGGATCTAGAGTTTGAAGTTAATTATTGGGCTATGAAGGGTGTGATGGAGTTTGGAAAGAAAGGGAAACTTATTCCTTGGTATGTGGACCCATATCAAATTTTGCAACGTGTTGGAAAAGTTGTCTATGAGTTAGATTTACCAAATGAGTTGACTCCGGTTCATCCGATATTTCATATTTCCATGCTCAAGAACTGTGTTGGAGATCCGACATATATTATCCCCTTAGATGGGTTGGGGGTTGATAAGTGCCTTTCGTATGAGGAGGTTCTGGTAGAAATCCTAGACCGACAAGTTAAGAGATTGAGAAATAAGGAAATAGCTGTCATAAAGGTGTTATGGAGAAACCATCTAGTCTAGGGTGCTACTAGGGAGGCAGAGGCTGATATGAAGTCGCGATATCCACATATTTATCCTTCAACTCCTATTCAAGCTTGAGGAAGTAGTTCCTCTTGAGTTTAGTATTTTTGGAGTCATGTGTACTAGATGTGTTTTCCATGATTTCCGTATGTTGTGCATGTTATAAAGAAATTCATGTTGAGTAATATGTTTATATGATATATGTATTCCTGATGTTGTTGTGCATTAAATATGAGTTGCATATGTTACTCCATGAGATGAGTTGAGGAACATGCATTAGTATGTTTTTGAGAGTAATTGCTTAATAGCTCCATAATGTTGTGTTGAGCATGCTTGTAGTGGGAGAAGGAAGTTCCTCATATGATTAATGTTGAGTTTTGTGCATAATGGGTTGTAGATGTAGCTCCTACTCCCTTGTGATGCATTGATTATGTTGAGATGGAGTTGAAGTTACCTCATTTGAATAGAGCATTTTGTGAATTGTGCATTTTTGAATTTTTTTCATTATTTTGATGTTTCATGCATGATGGGCTGCTAGTCTTGAGTCTTTAATTCTGTAAGGTGCCTAGATCTTCATTCGAGTACGAATGTCCCCAAGTGGAAGATATTGTAACACCCCGTAAAACTAGTAGACTAAGTTAGAGCCTAATGTAAAACTAGTAGACTAACTAGAGCTTGTCGTAAGTGTTAGAATCAAATAATTTTATTGTCATACTTAGAATGAAGGGTTTTAGGGGCTAAATTTCAAGATACGACTCCCCAAGGACCAACCACGGGCCCTTAAGGAGCATTCTAAAATTAACCCAAAAAACTTCCCCGAGGCTGTGACGTACGATGGGGAATCACGTTTCATGGGTCCACCCACTACCCGTGGTTGGGAGGCATGGGTCAAGCCTGCTCAAAATAGGGCACAAACCTCAGACCATGCCCAAACATCATGGGCCGTGGGTCATGGGTCGTAGGTCATGTCTGAAACTGTCATTTGGCAATTAGACTTATGGGCAATATGGGGTTTTCCTATTTTAAGTTAGCGTTAAGCGATGCCATTTTATACATATTTAGAACACCTACATAGGTGTTTTAATCACATAAACTAACTCATCTTTTTCATAATTTCTAAATTCCCAAAACAAATCTTCAAATATCCTCTCTCTAAAACTCCAAGGAAGAAGAAGAAGAAAGTGAAAGCTAGGGTTGAAGGATTCATCTTTTCTACTCAATTTCATGGGAAATATTCACCAAGGTATGGTAGTGTTTCATATATGGAGAGAATTCCTCCATAGAGCCCATTCAAAGTCTCCAATTTCCAAACTAGAAATCCCAAAAGTTAGGGTTTTACTTCGATATCATGGATTCCTTTCAAAAACGTTTCTAATAATTGATTTATGATGTATTATGGATTAATTGATGATTTCCTATGGCTTATATGTTGAATTCCCCCAAAAACCCATGAATTCCCCAAATTTCTCAATTATGATCTTGAGAAGTGAAGTTTGTTGATTATTGAAGAGTGTGATGAAATCATGCTTATAGTAATCTAGATAGTTGAATTATATATCATCCATGTCTAATGTAGTAATTCTAGATGTGTTGGTGAATCATGATCTACAGTTCTTGAAGGGCACTGTATGAGAATTATACATGATTATGACACTTATCTACATGTTTTTAGGTTACTTTGAGAGTGAAGTGATTATCACTATGATCTAGTTTTTCTATTATTGGATGATATCCTCATATGCACACCTATGTATGATATAATGTGAAATGGTTTGTTCACAATATGATGATTCTAAGGTTGAAAGGCTATCTTCACCTATTGAATCTAGGAGCTATAGAATGAATTATGTTGGATTCACTGTCAAGACATTCTTCCATAAATATGAACTTAAGTCAATAATTAATATGCAATATATAGGTGAGATGAAAGCTTCTACACTAGTTGAGTCCCGCTTTCCAATTGGGTTCCTTTTACACTAGCTAAGTTTGGGTTCCCAAAGCATGTATCTCATGAGATGGAAACATTTTACGTTAGTTGATTTTGATATTCTAGTAGCAATAACCCTATCCCTTAACTATGTGACCTCATAGATCTTTAGCTAGTGGATCCACCTAATCTAATATTATGTTTCTACTTTGGGCAAGTAGGACACCCCTTTTCGGTGTCGGGTAGACACCGGATTCCACGTTTAACTCAAATGGTCTGTGTCGGTTAAGGCTTATTCCCACTATAGAATAATATGAATTAGAATATGAGTGATGAACTATGGTTGCCTACAGAGTTTTACTTATCTTGGGTAGGAGTATGGGCTCCTAACCTTGCATTGCAAAAGTAGACTTTACGGGTACTTATGGTGAGTTTCTCTTATGATATGATGATTTATGAGTTAATTATGCTTATGACTTATGTGGTTCCATTATCTTCAAAATGAGGTTTTGACATAGCAATTGAATGCATTCAACTAAAATGTCCATTTTAGCATGTTTTCACTGTTTTTGTGCATGACTATCATACTTCGTTAATTTTTGTACTAACCCATATTTTCTACATTTTCCAGAAGTGTAGGGTCTGATTCTCAAGGTGGTCCCCATAGTGCCTACAACTTGGTTCGAGGACATAAGATGTTTCTTTCTAGTATCTTTCCTTGTACTTTCTTTTGAGAACTATGTTGTAAGAGTTGTGACCCTATTTGATACTTCAATTGTAATAGATGGCTAATTGAGACAAGTATAGAATTCCACTTTTCTTTTATGAAAATACCTTAAGACTCTAAATGTGTTTTACTTTTTATTGTTCTATAGTTATGTTATGATATGCTAAGGGGCTTACATGGTACCTTTAGGGGTTATATGTGCCTTGTTACATCTAGAGGTATCCCTGGGTCCTGACATAGGGAAACCCTTTTACATGGTGGAATGGCAAGGTGAATGAGGAATATATTTTCAAATGAGTAGATAGAGTGGTTGTTAATCAATCATTATTAGCTTTCTATGGTTATATTGGGTTACAACACCAAACTAGGATTCAATTTGACCTTGCTCCACTACTAAAGTCTGTGACTTTAGTAATATTGATGTTCTAAAACCTTTCAAATTACTGAAATTTTAGACCAAAAGAGAAGATTTCAAAGTAGTTTCTCAAAATTGGATTGATGAAGCCGAAGGTGATATTTTTGTACAATTAAAACACAAATAGAAGCGAACTAAGGTGGTGATATCTAAATGGAGTAAAGAAAATTTTGAAGATATTTTTAAATAGTAGGATATTAGGGAAGAGATTTTCATAATTAAAGAAGATTTATCCCGGCAAGATCCTAATCCTAGCAGTGGAGTTATTCTAGAGTAAGCTCATGTTGAATGAAACTATATTTGCATTATAAAGAGGAGTTTTGGAGGCAGAAAGCCATAGCTCAATGGTTCAATGAATGGTATAGAAACACAAAAAATTTTCACTTTCTTGTAAAAGGAAGAAAGAAGAAGCCGAAACTTAACAGACTTCAGAAGATTGATGGATCTTAGACTAAAACTGCTGATGAAATAGCTACTAAAGAGTTCTATTTTTTCAAATGTCAATTCTCTTGAAGGAGTAATTCTGAAGATATTACTTTCCTACAGTATATTCAACCTATTATTACTCAGGAGGAAAATGATTTTTTTAATGTTCTGCCAAATGAAGAGGAGATTAAAAGGTGGTGTTTGAGGTTAATTCTGATAATGCTTGTGGATTAGATGGCCTGACAGGTTGCTTCTACCAAACTAGTTGGGATATAGTAGGTCCTGATATTATTAAGGTAATTGATGCTTTTTTCATGGGGCTACTTTACCAAGTCTATTATATATACTAATCTAGTTATAATTAAAAAAAATAGATACAAACATTTTTGGATCTTAGGCAAATTAGTCTGAGAAATTTTTTGAACAAAATTATTTTCTAACTTGTCCATGATAGATTAGAAATGTTCTTGCCAAGGTTAATCTCTTAGAATCAAAGTGGATTTCTTTAGGGTAGAAATATCATTAAGTATTGTGTCTAACATTAGAAAATGAGGCAGACCAGATAATGCGGTCATTCAATTGGATATGGCCAAAGCATAATATAGGGTGGATTGGAGGTTCTTAATTAAGATCTTAGGAAAAATGAGATTTCATGTTGTACTCTTGGATATGACTTGGAGGATTATTGCTAACAACTAGTATACTATGTTGATTGATGGTCAAGCCTATGGATTCTTACATACTGTAAGAGTTGTTAATAAGGGAGATCCATTATCCCCTACTTTATTTATCCTATCCTATGGATTCTTTCATACTGTAAGAGTTGTTAATATGGGAGATCCATTATCCCCTACTTTATTTATCCTATCTACTGAAGTCTTGACTAGGGCCTTGAATTGGTTTATTTTACAACTACGAGTTTAAGGCATTTGGGATGCATAAATGGAGTGAACAATTGAATCATATTTCTTATGCAGATGATGCAATTATGTTTTCTTAAGCTGATAAAAGAACCATCTAGCTTATTATGGAAACTCTGCATATGTATAAAGAGCAATCAGGACAATTTAATAATAAAGGGGAATTTTTTTCTGTTTACATAACATGGCAATTCAGACTTCCATACAGGTGGTGGAAAAGTAAAATGGGTTTGAAAAGGGAAGGTTCCCCTTAATGTATTTGGGTTGTCCTATTGGTCATGTAAAAAGGAAAGAACTTCACTTCTCTTAATTGATCAAAAATATTATTAACAAGCTCCAAATGTTGAAGGGAAATGTATTATCTTTTGGGGGAAAAGTTGTGTTGATTAATCATGTATTGCAAAGTATACCAATTTATTTTCTTTCAGCTATTAATTCTCCTAAATGTGTAATCTATGATATCCATCGAATTTTTTCTAAGTTCTGGCAGCTTGGAAAAGATATTTGTGTTCCTAAAGTTGAGGGTGGTATAGGTTTAGATCTTTATTTGATGCTTTTAATGCCTTAGTTTCTAAGCTATGGTGGAACTTTAGAACCTTAACTTCTTTATGGTCTAATTTCCTATTGAATAAGTATAGTAAAAGATATAGGTCACAAGTTGTTAAATGGAAGGGAGGCTCTCAAGTATGGAAGGTTATGTTACAGGCTGGAGACATCTTTGGTCATAAGATATAGTAGGAAATTGATGGAGAAAAGTTCAATAATTGGTTTGATAACTAGACACAATTGGGAGCTCCTTACTTACAAATGCCTATCACTCATGAACAGAATCCTCAAGAGTCAGTGTATAAACTTTTCAATGAGAATGGGTGGGTTCATAATGTGTTGAGGGAGATGTTTAATGAAGAAGTGTAGATATTTGTAAAGCTTTGTGGATGGCTTGTACTTGTGGAAAGTTCTCCATAGGATCAGCCTGGGAAATGTGTAGACAAAGAGAAGACCATGTAATCAATATGTTGAATATATGGGATAAAGGACTGAATTTCAAGGTGTCTTTTCTATTGTGAAGGATGTGGTTTGGTAGAATCCCTATTGGAGAAGTTCTCATTCGAAGGAAAATTGTAGACTCTGTTGAATGTTGTTATTGAAATGCAAAGCTACAGAAAACCTTTAATCACTTGCTTATTGAATGTCCATATGCTAAGTTTTTTTTTTGGAATCTATTCTCAGAAGTTGTAGGGTTGCAAATTAATGTGATACAAATTAATCAAGGCCTAGAATAATGGTAGAAAACTAATAGTTCTTCTAAGTTAAAATCTATATTTAAAATAGGCCCTGATTTTATTATTTGTGTAATTTTGAAGAGAAGGAATAATATTAGACACGAAAAAATATGAGTAGACAATCCATGATTACAAAAATAAATAGAAATTTGTACTTGTTTAACAAGAATAGATATCCATGATTGAATGCATTCCTAGTAATTGGCCTCTTTTTGTTAATATTTGTAGGAGTATGTACCACTTATAAGAAATAAGGTGGTTAAGTGGACTCATCCTTCAAGTGGAAGCTTTAAATATAAAACTTATAGATCTTGCGAAGGAAATCCTAGGGATGGTTCTATGGCTTTCTATGTCAGAAATGTGTTTTAGGGATTTGGTGTTTGTTGAGACAAGACGACTGGAAAAGTGTAATGTTATTGAATATGAGATTAAGACTATTAGAATGGGGATTGTATATTGCATGCAACATGAATTACTCCTACAGATTGTGAAAATTGACTCTTTAATAGCAGTAAAAGTGATAAATAGAGTATGGGAAATGTCATGGTTAGTATCTCTAGTTATATTGGACATATAATAAATATGTCTGTAGTGTTCTAGTGGAGGTGGTGTATATATTCAGAGAAGAAAACCATTTGGCGGATATTTTCACTTAATATATTGTTGCAGGAATAGAAGTGAAACAATTTAATAATGTCCCAGAGATATCACATCAAGAAAAATCAATCATTCAATTAAAAAAGTTACATATTCCTAATATTTTGAATAAAGAAGATTCTAAATAGAATATATAAGGCTCAAAACAATAGAGAGACAAATTAACTCATTTTCAGTTATCGATATATCAAAGGCAATACAATCCAAGAACGAGATACCTTTTCATGTTTTGACTTGAAACATAATTGATAATTGCAAGTCTTTAACAGTAATATTAACTCCTTCGGAGTTAACCATGTTAAGATATCTAATAAAAGCTATGAATCAATAATTAAACTTGAAGGTTATAGGGTTTGTGTTTCGTAGCTTGATTCTTTGATGGAGCTTGTCAGGGGGAAGAAGGCGGAAGATTTCTAGACATGCACTCAGAATTGCAAGCTCATCTTAAGGATTTTGTCAAAGTTTGTCTTAAGGAATGTTCTCAATAACATTTACCTCTACATCTAAGTAATAGTTGTACTCCCATGTGGAAGAAGTGTTCACTGTTGTTTGAATCATGATGTCTATGAGATTTTAGATATTCAAATGATCTCAACCTGTACTTGGTAGCATCACATATTTACAATAATATGTAGGTGAGTGTGAGGTGGTGACGAGGTTTCTGGCAAGTTGAAGATGGCGATGAAGAATCTTTTTCCGCTTGAAGAAGAATATTTATTTGAGATTGGGATTTTCGGTCAACTTCGGGCCTAAAATATGTACTTATGCTGATTTTTATTTAATAAAAGACTCGTGTGGTTGGCGTTTACCCAAAAAATCTAAGAAAATATTTGAGACTATTTTTTACCTATGTTGTAATTTTATTTTTGATATCTATATACAATAAAAAGGGGTATCTATGATAAGTTTTACAAGAAGAGGAGTGAAAAAATAAATTTAATCACTAAGGGGTCGTTTGGTACAAACATTGATAACGCAGGGATTAGTAATGTAGGGATTAGTAGTGCAGGGATTATTTTTTGTCAAGTGTTTGGCTCATTCTTTCCACTTAATCTTGTGTTTGATTTAAAACTCTACAAAAAATTTATTTCCTATTATACCCTTGTGTTATTATGAGATTGTTTATTTCATGTAATTGAGTCAAGGTAGATAACCGAACCATAACACTACGGTAATTTTTTTTAGAAAATAACAACAAAGAAAAAGAGTGTTATATAAATTGAAACAATTTTTTTTCTTCTTTGTGCATAATTAATAACAAGAATTTAATACTACACAACAGTTGAATAAAATTCATAGTAAAAAAAATGATAAATCTTTATTTATTTATTTTTACAAATTTTAACCTGTATATTTATTGTATATGGAAACTGGATGTTGACAAAAGAGTTTAAACTTATCAAAAATGAAGATCTAAAAATATACTTATACAATTTTATACCAAAGTTCCTTACCCGGATAATAATTAATCAAAGTTGTTGTGGGACAATATTGTTTTTTTTAGGATTTTCTAGTTAAGTTATATATATATATATATATATATAATTTGAGGTATGATGCACCACTTTTTTGTTGGTCAAGTATATCTTAAACTTAACATAGATTTAAGACTACTTATATTGTTCAATAGCTAAAGCTTATTAAAAAAAATAGTTCAAGTGGTTAATCGATGAACTACATTGAATAAAAAAAAGGAGAAAAAAATATTAATGAAATCATTAAATTACACTAAACGAATTTGGAGAATTGAAAAGAACTTTTATAATTATTTCAATATAAATAAAAAGAAAATTAAATTACAAAAGAAATTTAGGAAAATGAATAAAGGGATAATTTTGTCATTTAGGGGTCTTATCCAAGGTTTAACAAACCTTGGATTAGTTATCCCTCCATTTACTAGGGATTAAATAAGACCATATAAAATGTATTAGCAATCCATGGATTAAACAAAATAATGTAACCAAACAATGTATTAGATGGATTAAATTTTAATCCAGGGACTATTCTATTTAATACCGCCTACCAAACGAGTCCTAAGATTATACATCCAAATTGCTCATTGAATTAAAAAAAAGAAAAAAAGCACATATATACCTTTAAAATACACTATGAAATAGTGTAGGGGGTTAAAAGGTCCTTTCCAAAGTTTGGTATCGTTGCAACAATTTCAATCAAAATTCGGATATATTTTAGACCCTTTTACCTAAAATATTCAAGCGACATGTTTTATTGATGCACTTGTCAAGTATAAAACCTTCAATTTCATGTTGCTTTTTAGTAATTGTCTATATATTTTAAATTTATAAAATAATTCAAATGATATTGAATTTAAGATGTATTAATTTCAATAAATATTGTGAATTAATATAGTTTGATTAATTTGTCAAAGTCCAATAAATACGAATTAAATTAAAGTCCAATTTCATTGATTTGAGTAATAAATGATGAGCCAATTTTGTAGTCCAAGATCTTTTCCTTGAGGCCCATTATGGTCACCTGTCAAATGACGTGGCATGTCAAGTGGAATGATTAAGCAACTAAGATCATGCTATCTGTCAAAGTTACATGGCATGCCTAGTTAAATCAAAGACTAGTAAAGATGTGTCACGTGTGCACATGGGACCTGTTCCAACCAATCAAACATCACCATTCCACTTGAATTGAATTGGCTGAAGGAAACCTTTCTTTATAACTACTCCTCTGCTACGCCACTTAACTATGATTTGGTAAAGAAAATTCTATTATCATCATAACTCCTCCATTGTACAACTTTAAATAAAGGTTTCTCATAATGCAAAAAAGATAGCAAAATCCAAGAAGAAAGAGAGCTCCCAGATCAAACGCCACCGATTTCTATACAAGTTACAATTTAAAGAATTGCAGAGTTCAAGTTGAACAACAACTTAAGATTAAGACTTCCAAACTCAAGAACATGCTTAGTAGACCTTGAGTTTAAGTACAAGTCAAAATCAAGTCTCCAAAATTCAAGATCAAGCTTGAAGGTCCTTGGATCCAAAGTGCAAGTCAAGAACAAATTCATCAAGATTCAAGACCAATCTCACAAGACGATGAATTTATATTTTGAAAGATGAATCACATTCATAGAATTGTAACGCTCAAATTAATTTCAAATAAAATAATATGATTAGTACGATGTTTTATGATGTTGATTATTATTTTGTCGACACAAATTTTACTATCTAAAAATTCTGGCATGCCCAATGGGAAAATATTTACCTTTCATCGTAACTTTTTAATCATCAATGAACATTGCAATGGCTTCCAAGGAGATCAACATAATCAGTTTTTTCTAAGGCTCATGATTTGAAGTAGAAGTAATTCTTGATGTTACCTGTAGAAGTTTTAGAGTTGTTAGGAGTAGCAGTACCAACTACCTCAATAGGAGGCTCATTGTTATTCTCTTTTTTGAGAAACACCTTCTCATCATTCACAACATTATTATCCATCACAATTTGCATCGGTGCACTAATCTTTACCCTACTATCCACTTTTTCACACACAACCCTCTTGGGGTACAACATTCACATTATCAAGTAACTATATATTTTTTGTAACTATTGCAATACATTGACCATCATCCTTACAAACAAGAAGAGTGTCACTAGGAAGTTTTATTTTGGCCCTTGGATTCATTTGCATGTATAGATGATTCATTTGGTATTCCAAATGCTTTTATCTCTTCCCATAGATGTCTGAGTCTTGTTTGATCAATTTATGATGTTGTTTTTGAAATTGGATTCAAAAGTTGTGAGTTTTGGAAGTTCTAAAGTTTTATAGCCTTAAAGTTATTAAAAGTATGTTTTGGTAACAATCAGAGCTACAAGTGTTGGAATGGAATTGTGCAAGTTCTAGCAACTCAAATGAGGAATCTAGTCTAGGAATATTGTATTGTTCAGTTTTGGAGTCTTTTATGGAATTAAGCTCTTGAGTTGGAAGTTTAATTGAAAAAATGTCAAGAGTTGACTTTCGTCAATGTTTGAAGTTTGGATGCCGGGATTTGATTTTGTTACGACCCAAGGTAGACCCTAGGCATAGCATGACGTATAAGACCCCGAAAGGCCCCATACAAGTCACTTAGCGTTCATAGTACAAGATAATAAAAATATAAGAGATTTAAAAGACAATTTTTAACATATAATAGTTTATAAAGTGAAGTGGAAGTCTAAGAGATTTAAAAGACAGTTTTTAACATATAATAGTTTATAAAATGAAGTTGAAGTCTAAACATTGTCTCAAAGACATCGAATACATAAGAAATGATCGGGACACAGCACGTACATCAAGTTCAAAACTGAAATGAAATGACAAAATGAAATAAAGACTCGGTCCTCAGAGCATGAGGACTCATTAATCTTTAGTCTTTCACTAATAGATCCCTAGATATGGAAGTGCAAGTCTGGAGCGGCGGACCCTACATTTGGGTAAGAAACATTGGTAAGAGTATGTGTTTGTACAAATATGTACCAAGTATGATAGCGATAGATGATGTGTAAAAATCATGATAAAGGGGCATTTTCGTAATATATAATGACCAAGCTAAACCATGATATAAAAGAGTTGGAAAATGTAAGTCATTAAACATGGTCAATGCAATTAGACATCATCTTAAAACATATGTGAGATACTTCTGGAAGTGCCCTTAATTTGTAGTGTGGGAGAATTACCTTTAACTGATATGTAAGATCATGTGAGCTATTAACATGGAATCTGCTGTCTATTCTACACCGAAAAGAGGTGTTCTCACTTGCCAAGGTAAGAATCATGAACTTCTAGCTTACGTGGATCCACTAACTAATGTCTATTTATACAACCTACGGTGCCACATTGTTTATGTTACATGGGTAATCACCACTTCTCCACTCGGTGCTAAGCATAACTCCCACAAAACATTCATTAATCTTATTAATCTTTTCTTTAAAGGGACTTGGGTAATCATCTCTTGTCCTTAAACCATATTACATGGGTAATCGCCGCTTGCCTCATTCTTAGAATATCTTTTTAACTTTGATTCATTTTAGGTGTGAAGACCTTTCAACCTTAAAATCCTTTATGTGAGAAAAACCTTTCACATTTATGAGGTAATTATGTGAGAAATCCTTTCAAAACAGTTAACAACAACAACATCATATGTACTTTACCCTCAAGAAATTTACATCATATCTCATTAATTCCATAAGAATATGCATATTTCCATAATTAATCTTTCGTAGTTCAAAACCCACTTTCAATCATCAATATATAGAAAACATGGGTTAATCATGGGTTCATAGGGAGTTATCTTAAAATCATGCAATTATCTCAATTCATACTTGATAGATTATAAAGAAATCAAATAAATCAATATTTAAAGGAACCAATGACATAGATGAAAACCCTAACTGAATTGGGAATTTCTAACTTTATAAATTGGAGAATCTAGGAACTCAATGGAGGAAAGGGTTCTATCGATGAAAAGTATCTTTCCTCAATACCAACAGTATGCCTTCAATGGTGGTATGAATGCTTGACCTGAAAACCCTAGGTTGAATCCTTCTTCTTCATGCTTTCTAGAGAGAGAAATATTCAAGAGAGAAAGACTTGTCCCTCTTTTACGAATTTTAGAGAATGATTTCAGTTGGGGAAATTTGGGGGTAAAAACACTTATATATGGCTTTCGGTGAAGGGTAAAATGAGTAGTATAAGGATAGAATAATTAGGAAAAAAGCCAAAAGAGCCAAACTTAAAACTGACGCAACCACTACCCTAGTGCCCTTCACGACCCATGCATCAAGGACTCTACGAGCCATTATGGCAGTTGTAGTCCTTTACCAGTGGCTGTGGAAAAGACCCATTTTGCCTTGACCCTCATCACGACCACCTTGTCGGTCTGTGATGCTCACCACGAGCCGTCTAGGATTCGTGGGAGGGGAACCTTATTGGATAAGTTCTGGAAACCCTTCACGAGAACCATAATGAGTCATGGTTTCCTACATGGACCATCAAGGGCTCTGTGGAGGGTTTCATTGCCCTATTTGGGCTGGTGACTACCTGCTTGGCCCCTTTCCTAGCCTTCTTGATTTTGAGGTGTTACAGATTTATGACAATTCCATTGGATTTAGAGGATGATTTTAGTCATATAGGAGGTGTTGGTTGAAATTTTATAGGTTCCAAGGGCAGTTTGGTATTTTTGGGTGAAAGTTAGTTTATTGTGACTTTAACGATTTTCGGGTCAAGGAGATCTTGAATCCGTATTTAGATGGTTCCTTTGAATCAATAATGACAAATTTAGTTAGGTAGCATATCTGATTTGTGTGCTCGGGTTCTAAATAAATTCCAATGTCCATTCAGTGAAATTTTTTTCTTCGTGTGTTGCTATATTTTGTATCTGGTGTTTGTCCTTTCTTCCTCACAATCACACATCTCTTGGTCGCGATTGTGTAGGTATATTGTCATATGCTTTGCTATCGCATGAAGGGTGTCACAAATGTGTAGTAATTATATCCTAATCATCGTGATCATATGGCCTAATGTCACATTCGTGATGGTCAATCATGAGTTGACAAAGATTTACTCATCGCAATCGTGAGGTTTGGGGCTGCGATCGCAAAGAGAAAACCTAACATGAATAGTGTTCTTCTTAGAAATGGGAGTTTCATCCCCAATTCACCATTTTTGAGCTTTGAGAACTCTTGTGTGGCAATTTTTAAGAGGTTTTTCTAGATTTAATGATTGGGTTACTATTTTTGATCCAAAATCTTCATTACCCATTAGTCCTTTATTATTTTAAACATCAAATTCTTAATTTTGAACTGCAAAGTTTGTGTGGTTTTTTCAAGAAACTAAAGTCATTAAACAAAATGGTGATTTATGATTGCTTTCAACCTATTTTTTTATATGGTTTTCACTGTTGAGTTTCAAAACCGTTGGGTAATATGATTTTTAGAGGAAATTCCAAATCAAACCCTAACCCACGAGAATTACTTTTTGGGTCATTTAACCCAATTTTAAAAATCATCGATATGGGCTTTGTTGTTCTTGAAATCTTATTGTGACTTCATTTTTATTCAAATTGTGTTGATTCGGAGAAGCATCAAAGAGGAAAAGCTCAAGTGTTGAGTTAATTATCTGGTCTTTTGAGGCAAGTGGACCTTTTGACCCGTCATTAAGTGTATATAACCTTGTTTGTCGTATTGTGTAAATGGGAGTAATGGGAATCGGTGAAGCGATTAGTAATTCTGGGTCTTGTTAAATTTCAAATGAATTCTAGAGTTAATAATGTGAGCTAAAAAGGAAACTGTTGTTATTCTATTGTATGTTGTGCCTTAAATACTTGGACGGTTATGTTAATTCACCTTGATAAAGTACCTAGATTATTTGTGATTGGTTGTTGGTGTTGGAACTTCATCCTTTAACTGAGCATTTGCACATGCCTATTTGCATTAGGACTGACACACTGTTATGATGAGCACTATGTAATGTTGATGAAAAAAAAAATAAGAAAACCACAAGAGGATATACCATTCTAAGTGGCGTGTCACACATCGTAATGGATACTATGATTTTGAGGGACGTATCATATACTGATTTAACGTTTCAGGCACACCTCATCCAATTCTAGGTGTAAACAATTGTTAAGCAATATAAAACCCTACAAATGAGTTGGGGTTGAACCCACAGGGAGTGGTACATGTTCAAAGTTCAGTTATGAAATACAAATGTGATCTAATTAGCTATAGGGATAGATATTATCAGAAAAGACATGAAAACAAGTCAACAAGGGTGACACAAATGTCAAATAGGGGGTTTTGGTTTGCAATTATCATTTATAACACAGTTAAACAATGATAAAATAACAATAAGGGGAGGAATTCTCAAGATGTGATTGATTATAAGCAAATTTCGCTTATGGGTAATTGAAACTATTAATAAATAGCTAAATATCAGTGGGTAGGCTAGACTATGAGTGAAATAGCTTTCTCTCAAACAACTATTCTACTTCAAGTGATTTGTTTCGAACAACAACAAGCATAGCAATTAAGAACAACCCACAACCTTAATACATCTTATCTCTCGAGCAAGATGGGTAGGATTGGATTTAGGATTCACTCTCTCGAGCTAAACCCAAATCAACCCAATACCTGCAAACCATTAATCACAAGCCTTATTCCCAAAACTTCTCTCTCGCACAAGTTCTATAACTTTGGGCGATTACTCTTGCCATCGTGGAACTGATCGGCGATTAGCCGATTGCCCCTTTCCTGTCGCTGACTTGGTTTCTTCTCTCAAGGCTGGAATACTGGAAATTTAGGCGGTCTAAATAGCCACTCGGCGATTCTCCAAGTGCTCTTAGCGATCATTAGGCTCGCCTTTCTTCACTTCTTCGGTTTGTTTTGTCCCTTTTTGCCTGTTAGTGTCCTTTCTTTCCTCCTCAATTCATATACCTAAAAATAATGGCTTTAAAATCAGTTGTGGCACAAATTAGGCATTTTAGGACACTAAAACTATTAAAACAAAGCCCTAAATGAGTCAAAATCTCGGACTCATCAACACCCGCAACTTAAACTTTTGCTTGTCCTCAAGTAAAACTCAAGATCAACAGTTCAAAAGGATGTCTCAAATAGTGTTGCATAAAACTCAATCATGAATGTACACAACAAGGTTTAACTTACTTATGTAATGATCAATTGTGCACTCAAAGTTTCAAATTGTGACTCACCATTATCAAAGATGCTCAAGTTCACAATAATTGCTTCAAATGCAAGTTCAAGCTTAGCAAAGGTACTCAAATGCCCTCACAACAAAGATGATTCCATATTCTCACACAATTTCTCAACAATTTAATATTTCTGAATCAATTACAACTCTCACACTAACAAAGATGAACACATGCACGACTTCACCCATAGGTTTGCCTTTTTTTTCCCAATCAACATTCATTTCAGCTCACTTAAGATCACAAAGGTCATTTCAAGGCTTGTAACGGGCTGAGTGTCAAGGTAAGATCATTTAGGCATAGGCGCTTCTACTTTCATGAAGTATGGTTTAAACATCACTTTCCTTCTTTTCTTTAACATTTCAAACATGCTTATTATCTACCCCATTATTCAACTACATATAACTACCAAATACCCTATTTCTTTTGCAACTTCCACTACTTTATTTCACAACTTATTCATTCTTTTTCTTTGCTTTCTTCATTTCTCTTTTTTTTTTTAAATGGAGGGGTTCCATCTTTGTTTTTTAAAAAACCATTACTCAAAGGGGGATTTATCACACTTCTTGACTTTCCATCTCTTTTCACCACACCCCCAACTTAGGCTTTTGGACTAAGTTGTCTATTCAAACAAACCACACTTCATGAAAGTTATGGGTGAATGGAATAAAGGGAGGTCACAAATTTTCAAGTTTCTTCCAAGAAAAGGGTAAGGCTAAAAAAATGTGCCAAGCAAGGTTTAGTCATCTCACAAGGTTGGCCATAAAAGAGGTATATTGTCAAATATTTTGGACACTCCAAAATTGTTTCCTAAGATCATTTCAAGTGCTTGCATCACTGAATCAACCGGACCAACGAGAAAATTCTAGGTGTCATCACACACAATGTTGAAAGTAAGCTCATCAGGCAAGGCATTGGTACCAATATAAAACAAGACTTTTCACTTTCTAGCTAGTGTGCACTGTTCGTCACAAGAGACTAATTCGACAACCGGCAAGTCACGACGAGATGCTAAAAGTTGACATATTGTCTATGCAACTTCGTTTACCTCATCGTAGACATACATTCATTTTGTTCAATTAAGAGCATTATTCAAGTCATCGGTATTGATCACAATCGACTCAAATTTGCACAAGAACAACCACAATCACACATAAAAGAGGTGGCAAAAATTTTTAAATTAGGTTCAAAACCATTTCCATTAAAAATAAGGGCAACAAGCTAAAACATCCATAGGATCAAGATCAAAACACAAATATAGATCACAAAGCCCAATATTCACAAAAAAACAGAATCACAAAAGGTAAGTATAGAAATACCTCACCCCACCCACACAAATAAAGCAGTTTTCCTCAAATGCAAACAAAATAGGAATAATTAAGAAAAGCAACAAAGAGGGAGGTAAAAATATCATACTGCCAAGCAAAGTGTAGGGTGAAGTCTGCATCTCAATTGCTCCATCATTCGAGGTCTGGCGTTGGGCATTAGTGCCTGGTGTCTTATCAATTATAGTTGCACCAGAACGTGCCACAGAAGTATCCCTCAAGGAGGTCTGTGGATCATTATATACCATAGCCTCCTCTACCTCAATCAGGCCCTCAAACACAATCTCTTCCTGAACACCAAGCTGCTCCTCATCTGTCTCAACCTCGAACTTTACAGCTGCATCATCAGCTTTAACCTCATCTCCGGTGGTGGCCGGAGGCACATTAGAATGAGCTGGAATATATGTACTTAGGCCATGAGGGATATCCACAGTCCCAAAAATTAGAGAAAAAACAGTAGACTTCAGCTAGTCCACATCCTTCCTCAACTCCGCAATCGCGGTCTTTAAAGTCATCACCTCATGAATTGCCCCCTCATCTCTCTCACACACCTCTATCCTCATTATTAGGGCATTAATAAAACTCTGAGAGGTGCTAATGCATCAGTGAGAGCTCTTTCAATCGACCTCTAGCCTTGAGGCACGCACATCAGCAAAATGGGTTAGATGCCCCATCCGTAGCAGTATGGCCTAGGTGAGCAGAGGTTGGGATGCAGCAGTGCTAACAGCAAAAGAACTCAGAGTCACGGAGGGGGCAGGTCTAGAAATACATGAAGGCCCAGTGGCCGGAGTAGGAAATACTGCCTCTGCAGGTAATGTCTCAATATCAACCACAGGGGATGTATCCACCGGAGCTGACTTCCTTCTCTCAGCCTCATCCTTCAGAAACTCAGCCTCAATACGCCGGATGTTAATAGAGGAGGTGGGAGTGACTTCCATATCCGTCTTCTCATCTCATAGAACACATGTCTGTCTGTATAGCACATTGTTCAACACCGCAAATGGAAGAGATGTCTGGCATTTCTTTGCCCACATTGCCATCTATTTCTCAATAATCACACCTAAATTTAGTCTCTTCCTTGCATTAATGGATTGTAACGACCCAAGACAATACCTCGAAAGAAAAATGGCGTACTCGACCCCGAAAGGGTCTTATACAAGCCTTATAGAATTCATTCATCGTACATGTAATAGAAATAGTATGAAATTAAAACTTTTTATTCAAAACCATTCAATCTAATGACATTTATAAAGCAGCGGAATTCTAAAGTCTCACATGGCTATCTTAGACAAAACTTTATACAAGAATGGGTCACGACCCTTTACAATCGAAATCTTAACAATAGTCTTAAAACATGAAAGAACTTAGAAATATTAAAAGTCCTTCTCCTCAATCTATGAGGACTTACAAACAAATGTCTTGGATAATTATATTCCAAGCTTGACTAGGAAGGGATCAAATTGAGTGCCAATCCCTACACTTCATAAAGGTAAAGAAAATTTGGTTTAGCACATAAAGTACTATGTATGATAGCCATGCAAAAACATGCTCAAAAAGGACATTTGTTTGTAAGTCATGATATATGACATTTTAGTAAAACTTCATGAACATTGATAAAAGAGGCATAATATAAGTCACAACCAACATGCAACTCACATTTTCACACTTTGAACAAAATCCCATGTAAACCTTAATTTTCACCTCAAGTAACCCTCATGCTATACCTTGTGCAATGTATGAATAGTGTCCCGTACCACCATCCACACCAAGGTACCACATTAAGATCACGAAAAGTGAACTTCTTATTCCTTCTTTATACCTTTACCCAATAAAGCATATAAGAAACATAAACATCACATGAATCACATTATCACTTTAAGACTAACATTTAAGACAACTCTAAGTCATACTTGTGCAATGTGCAAGTACCACCCCATACTGTTACTCACACTAAGTACTCCTTTGAAGTCACCACAGACAAGACACATTCATATACAAGAAGTCATAACAAGGAAGTAACTCATAATACAAACAAGTGTAACATCCATCTTTACATTTAAACATATAAGAGTCAATATCCTTCATTAGCTTCATTACATTAAGAGAACCTTCATTCAATAAACATTAGATCACGATTCTCACAAATATCATTATAAGAGCCCATTCATTTCATTAACAATATAAGGAACACACCTTGACCTTCCTCGAATGCCTACTTGGGCAATGCATAGATGGCGTCCCATACCACCATCCACACTAAGTAGTACATCCTTAAGAAGACATAGTTCATTAACATTCTTTGTGGGGGTAAACCTTAACCGATATAAGACCATGAATGCTTGACATGATATCCCGGTGTCTCCCTCACCGGATAAGAGATTCCTACTTCTCTAAGGTAGGACAATTGTTCTTCAGGTTAAGTGGATCCACTAGCTACACCTATGTGCACATAGTTATGGGATAGGGAGATTGCTACTAGATACCCCGCCTCAACTCACGGATGAGCATCCATCTCAAGAGATTGCTACTAAGTGCCCCTCATCAATTCGCGGGTGAGCACACATCTCAAACCATATCCTCTAGGTGCATAGCATTATTCCCCACGTAGTACATTACAATCATTACATTAGTTCATTATGGGGTGAAGGATTGCTACTGGATACCCCGCCTCAACTACCGGATGTGCATCCATCCCAACCCAACATTCATTCATTAATTGGAAACCTGATAGATTCAAAGATGAGAATAGACTTTCACCTAAGAACCCTATTATTGTGAGAAAGTCCTTTGACGACAAGTCATTAACAGTCATTAAAGTACAATTGAGAATAGCATTTCAATAGACTCACCATCAGTAACATTCAGATAGAACTTCATTCATTATTCAATCATGAATGTGTGGATATGTGAGAATGACTTTCAAATATTGCCTCATCATTCATAGGTGTTGATTGAGAAATAACATTCAATCATAACACATTTTGAGTCTAAAAATGATCATTATATATTAATTGAAATCACACATATATACTTTAACTTCATAAGCATATGTAGTAATTAAACACCTCAACCTTTCAAGTGGATCAATAGCTCTAGAACAATTCTATTACAACAAGTAATTGGGAATAACTTTCCCTTTCAAGGCCATGATCACAAATCATCAAATCACCAACAATTTACCATAATTAAGTCTTAGATAATGATACAATTCAATAATCCAAAGCAATTTAGACATACTTCATTCATAAGCTTTCATAACCATCAAACCCACTTCATAAAGCAACAATTTAGGAATTGAGAGAATTCATGGGTTCATAGAGTATTTTCATCATAAATCATCAATTAAATACTAAATCACTCATAATTTGTCATTAGAAACTATTTTAAAACGTTTGATGAAAGAACCCATGGGATTGAGTAAAACCGTAGATTTTTGCATGCTTTGTAATCACCTTTGAATTGGCTCCTTGAATGAAAAGTTAGACAAGTATCAAGACTACCATACCTTTCTATTGATTCCCATGAAATTCCATTGAAAATCTCTTGAAAACCTTGCAGAATTGACCTTGGAAGCTTGGAGTCTTCACCTTTAACGGACGTTCTAGAGAGAGATCTTTTGGAGTGGAAAGGTGGTTTGTATTTGGGTTTTTGAAATAATAGAATGTAAAATAGAGTTTAACACTTTTAATACTCTTAAAATATGTTAATAAACCCAAAATATCCATCTATACACTTAACTAGCCAAGGGAGGAATTTACCAAACCACACGTGGTTTGGCCGGCTTAAGACAGAAAGTTGAAGCCATTCACTAAAACCCCATCCACGGACCGTGGATGGGGTCATGGACTGTACTATTCCTTCGTTATCTAGTTAAGAGAGGGTGCATTTGGGGGCCATGACCTACGCAGGCCATCCACTGGGTGTAGCTAGACCTACGAGGCGTGGTCCTCTTCCGTAGGTCACCAAATTCTTGGCAACATTTTAGTTTCAAGGGGTCTTGGGGGTTAGGATTAGGGTCGTCCTCAAAGACCCCTAGGGTGGTCCATGGGGAGTCTTACCTTGACGTTTAACCCCTAAATCCCTCAACCCTAGCTCCGGACAACATCAAAGAATATGAAACCTTACTCAGACCCAAAACTAACTCAAAACGACAATCGTCAAGCTCCAGTTCAACCTATTAGATTTTAGGTTCATTACATTATCCCCCACTTAGGAACATTCGACCTCAAATGACACTTTTAACACATTAAGGGGTTAACGACTCAAGACTAGCAGCCCATCATGATGCATGGAACATCAATATAAATGCATAAACATAGGAAAAACATCAATTCCACATCAAAAGGCTCAGAGCAAACAAGAAGGTAGAAACTACATCTACAAACTCATTATGCATCAAAACTTCAACATTTCACATTTCATTGGAGGAACGTCCTTCTCCATATCACATTATGCTCATCACAACATCATTAAGTACATTATGCAATTACTCTGGAAGTCATTATTAGGCATGTTCAGCAATTTCACCTCATGAAACACACAGACAACTCATTATAGATGCATATTTAAAATGTGGAACATAAAGCATGTAAACTCATTTTCTCAACTAACAAGAATTCAACTAGAACATGCATAACATAAGGAGACCTTGGAAACACAATGTCACACATGACTCCAAAACATGAAACAAGCTATAAGGAGCTCTTGGTCTCAAGCTTGAATAAGAATAGAAGGAAAGGGATAAGGATATCACAACTACCAAGAAACTTACTATTCAACATACCATCCCCCACTTAGGAGAAAACCCAACTAAGGCTAACATTAAAACAAGATAGGAACCTCAATAAAACATTCACACTATAAGGAACCATCAACATACCAGAGCTTTTAAACTAGGAAGGTCCTCATTAAGCAACTCTTGCTCACAACAACTTTACCAACACCACTCAAGTTCTTATATAAGTCTACCACACCGGGTCTAAACGCCTCAAATTCATTACACCTCATAAGGTGAGAATCAAGCAAGCCTAACTTATGAATATCAAGGATACTCAACCATCTTTCCATGTAAGCACATTATCTCTCCCCCCTTAGGGGTAAGCCTATGCAAACTCTCTACAACATCACTTCTTTCAATTCTTAGGTCGGAGCAAAACATCAATAAACCTTCACACTCATCACACAAGGATGATTCCAACACAAGGTGAACTACACTTATACCCTCTTTTAAGGAGTCTACTAACTCAACACAACAAAACATTTATAAAGCACCTCACTTCATCAACTCTTTCCACATACCTCAAAACTAATCATGACTTTGTACTAACAACACACATAACCATCCATACTAAAGACAACATCACCATCTATCACCTCAAATCGAATAAGTCACATTGCCGCAATTGACATCAATACTCATCTTTTTCTCCCTCGATCCTTAAAGCATTAACCCTTCTAGTAGCCACATCTTCAAGACCACCGAACAAGGAATAAGAAAAACAACATATGGAGTCAAACTTTATGGCACGACTTGAAGATTAATGAAAGATGTGTAACTTTATAACATTCTATAGCCTCTCGCTCATAGATATGTCGCGACTCACACCGATGAACAAGACTCCACTAGACTTGGCTAGTGAGACATCAACCTAAAAACCATTCCAAAAACCTTGTGCTCTGATACCATATTTGTCACAACCTTACACTATAACCCGAAAATCAACATGGCGTACTCGACACCGAAGGGGTCTTATACAAGCCTCATAACATTCATTCATCATATAGGTAATAGAAATACTATGGAATTAAAGCTTTTTATTCAAAGCCATACAATCTAAAGACATTTATAAAGCAGCCAAATTCTAAAGTCTGACATGGCCATCTTAGACAAAACTTTATACAAGATAGGGTCATGACCCTTTACAGTCGAAATCTTAACAATAGTCTTAAAACATGAAAGAACTTAGAAACATTAAAAGTCCTTGTCCTCGATCTACAAGAACATACCAATAGATGTCTTGGAGAACTCTATTCCAAGCTTGAATAGGAAGGATCAAATGGAGTGCCGATCCCTACACTTCATAAAGGTAAGGAAAATATGGGTTAGCACATAAAGTACTAAGTATGATAGCTATGCAAAAACATGCTAAAAAAGGACATTTGTTTGAAAGTCATGATATATGACATTTTAGTAAAACTTCATGAACGTTGATAAAAGAGGCATAATATAAGTCGCAACCAACAAAAAGTCACATTTTCACACTTTAAACAAAATCTCATGTAAACCTTTACCTTCAACTTAATCCTTCACCTCAAGTAACCCTCATGTTATACCTTGTGCAATGTATGGATAGCGTCCCATACCACCATCCACACCAAGGTACCAAATTAAGATCACTAAAAGTGAAATTACTATTCCTCCTTCACACCTTTAGACAATAAAGTATATAAGAAACATAAACATCACATGAATAACATTATCACATTAAGACCAACTTCTAAGGCAACTATAAGTCATACTTGTGCAATGTGCAAGCACCATCCTATACTACTACTCACACTAAGTACTCCTTTGTAGTTATCATAGACAAGGCACATTCATATACAAGAAGTCATAACAAGGAAGTAACCCATAACACAAAAAAGTATAACATGCATCTTTACATTTAAACATATAAGAGTCAACATCCTTCATTAGCTTCATTACATTAAGAGCACTTTCATTCATTAAACATTAGATCACCATTCTCATAAATTTCATTATAAGAGCCCATTCATTTCATTAACACTATAAGGAAAACACCATTACCTTCCTCAAATGCCTACTTGCGCAATGCATAGATGGCGTCCTATACCACCAGCCACACTAAGTAGTACATCCTTAACAAGCCCATTGTTCATTAACATTCTTTGTGGGGGTATGACTTAACCGATATAGACCATCATAGCTTGACATGGAATCCTGGTGTCACCGTCAGCGGATAAGGGATTCCTACTTGCCTAAGGTAGTACCATTGTTCTTTAACTTAAGTGGATCCACTAGCTAGACCTATGTGGGCACATAGTTATGAGATAGGGAGATTTCTACTAGATACCCTACCCCAACTCACGGATGGGCATCCATCTCAAGAGATTGCTACTAAGTACCCTGCCTTAACTCAAGGGTGAGCACCCATCTCAAACCATATCCTCTCAGTGCTTAGCATTATTCCCCATAGAGTACATTACATTGATTACATTAGTTCATTATGGGATTAAGGATTGGTACTAGATACCTGCCTCAACTTTCGGATGAGCATCCATCCGAACCCAACATTCATTCATTAATTGGAAAACTCATAGATTCAAAGATGAGAATAACCATTCACCTAAGAATCCAATTATTGTGAGAAAGTCCTTTCAAGACAAGTCATTAACATTAATTACAGTACAATAGAGAATAGCCTTTCAATAGACTAACCATCATTAATAGTATCATAGAACCTCATTCATTATTCAATCATGAGTGTGTGTATATGTGAGAATTGCCTTTCACATATAGCCTCATCATTCACAGGTGTTAATTGAGAAATAACATTCAATCATAACACACTTTCAGTCTAAAAATGATCATTATACATTCATCGAAATCACACACATATACTTAACTTCATAAGCATATGTAGTAATTAAACACCTCAACCTTTCAAGTGGATCAACGGCTCTAGAACAATTCTATTACAACAAGTAATTGGGAATAACTTTCCCTTTCAAGGCCATGATCACAAATCATCAACTCACCAACAATTTGGCATAATTAAGTCGTAGATAATGATACAATTCAATAATCCAAAGTAATTTAGATATACTTCATTCATAAGCTTTCATAATCATCAAACCCACTTCATAAAACAATAATTTAGGAATTGAGAGAATTCATGGGTTCATAGAGTATTTTCATCATAAATCATCAATTAAGTACTAAATCACTCATAATTTGTCTTTAGAAACCATTTGAAAACGTTTCATGAAAGAACCCATGAGATTGAGTAAAACCCTAGATTTTTTCATGCTTTGTAATCACCTTTGAATTGGCTCCTTGAATGAAAAGTTAGACAAGGATCAAGACTACCATACCTTTCTATTGATTCCCATGAAATTCCATTGAAAATTCCTTGAAAACCTTGGAGAATTGACCTTGGAAGCTTGGAGTCTTCACCTCTAATGGAGGTTCTAGAGAGAGATCTTTTGGAGGAGAAAGGTAGTTTGTATTTGGGGTTTTGAAATAATAGAATGTAAACTAGAGTTTAACACTTCTAATACTCTTAAAATATGTTAATAAACATAAAATAACCGTCTATACACTTAACTAGCCAAGGGAGGAATTTACCAAACTACCCTTGGCTTGGCCGACTTAAGACAGAAAACTGAAGCCATTCATGGAACCCACATCCACGGACTGTGGATGGGGTCACGGACCGTGATGTCCCTCCATCATCTAGTTCAGAGAGGTGTATTTGGGAGCAATGACCTATGGAGGCAATTTACGGGGCGTGGTCCCCTTCCGTAGGTCACCAAGTTCTTGGCAACATTTTTGTTTCAAGGGGTCATGGGGGTTATGCTTAGGGTCCTCATCAAGGACTCCTAGGGTGGTCCATAGAAAGTCCTACCTTGATGTTTAACCCCTAAATCCCTCAAACCTAGCTTAGGACAATATCAAACAACATGAAACCTCACTCAAAACTAAAACTAACTCAAAATGACACTCGTCAAGCTCTAGTTCACCCTACTAGATTTTAGGGTCATTACATAGATCCAAGAAGGGCTGCCTTTGTGTGGGGGAGGATAGATTCATTCTGGGATGGCACGATTGTGCTGCTAATAAAATCGAACCAGTACTTTATTGCTACATTGAGGTCTTTCTTCTCTATTGGCACTCCAACCTTCATCCACCTAGGAGTACTGTCATAAAAGAAGTAAGCCAACCAACTTTTTATATCCTCCAATGCCATTTTCTTGATCATGCTCTGGTATTCATTTGTAAAGTTGTAAGTGCATTTTAAGACGGCGTTTATTTCATCACTATCATATTTTACCTTCTTCCCACGGACAACCACATAATCCACTAGTTTGAAGGCATTGGCCTTGCTCTTGCCTTGTGGTACCAAAGCTCCATAGGCTAAATAGAACTCCCGAACCGAATTAGGAATGTCAGGACCCTGTGGTTTAGTGAAGAGCTAGAATTTGTGGTGCTTAAGGGTGCTGCAAATCTCCAAATACCTGTCCACCACACCATTTGTGGATAATCTCTTCTCCTTAATGATAGTCCTTATTCCCTCAGCTTTTAGTCTATTGAGAGAACTAGGAGGAGGACCCTGTACAGGTGGTGCTGGGACCACCGTCTAAACTGAAGATGGAGGGAGAGGAGGAGTCTAAGGCACCCGGATCCTAGACAGATCATAAATCCCCTTGGAGAGAATTTCTGCTCTCAGGGTATGTAGAAGCTACTCATCCTCATTCTTAGAGATGGAAGCCTGAGAGTCGTGGGGTTCTCCCTAGCTGTTTGATGAGGTTAGGTGAGTCGCGTAGACTCTCTCACTGTTGAAGCTGACCTCCAGTGACTCAACCATGGGCGCTTTGCCCTTTCCTTTTCTTTTCCCTCCCTTGGTAGGGAGTTTGGTTTCCTTTGCCTTGGATGCCGCTGCATCCTCATTTCTAATGATTACTTTTGCCTACTTGCGGGGCGGCATGTCTCTTCTTGGCACTTTGGGTCTAGCCATATCGTCAAAACACATAGAAACATGTTAGAAATAGTTTAAGAAAATTGCAAAATTTAAGTTGTTGAAAGACTCGCCGAACTAGTCGCCGAGTCACTTAGGTGAGCCAGATAAGGCTTGCTGAAAGTACCAGCTTAAAAAATTTCCTGAACTAAGGCAAGTCGGCGATGTTTAGGGCAATTCTGAGAAACGCCTACACCAATAGGCAAACTTGGGGTAGCCCGCCGAAAGGTATAGTGCATTTTAGGGATTAGGGGAGCAGAACGGGCAATCAAGAAGACCTTTCGGCAAGTCACAATTCAACTTCAATAAAAGAATTTTAAACAACACCACTCCTCGGCAGTGGTACAATTTTGATTTAACGTTTCAGGCACACCTCATCCAATTCTAGGTGTAAACGATAATTAAGAAATATAAAACCTAACAAATGAGTTGGGGTCGAACCCACAGGGAGTGGTACATGTTTAAAGTTCAGTTATGAAATACAAATGTGATCTAATTTGCTATAGAAATAGATTTTTCGGAAAAGACATGAAAAAAGTCAACAAGGGTGACATGAATGTCAAATGGGGGGTTTTGTTTTGGAATTATCAACTACAATGCAGTGAAACAATTATAAAATAACAATAAGGAGAGGAATTCTCGGGAAGTGAACGATTATAGGCAAATTTTGCTATTTGGGTAATTGAAACTAATAATAAATTGTTAAATATCAGTGGGTAGGCTAGGCAATGAGTGAAATAGATTTCTCTCAAACAACTATTCCGCTTCAAGTGATTTATCAAACATCAACAAGCATAGCAATTAAGAAGAACCCACAACCTTAATACATTTTCTCTCTTGAGCAAGATAGGTAGGATTGGGTTTAGGATTCACTCTATTTAGTTGAACCCAAATCAACCCAATACCTACAAACCATTAATCATACACCTTAGTCCCAAAACTTCTCTCTCGAGCAAGATAAGAACAAAAAGTTAGAACTGCATTTCAAACTACAATTCATAAATTAAACCTATGCTAATGATTAAACCCACTTCAATATAGCATTTAAATTAGTAATAAGAAATATCCATAAGCTAATTAAACCCATAATCACATGATCACACCCAATAAATTAGGGTTGTAGCAAAGAATCATAAAAAGATAGAAACACTTACCAAATCCTTTATCCATTAAATGGGTAAGATTATTCAAGTCTTTACAATGCTCCAATTTGAAAAAATTTAGTAACCCACTTGCAAAATCTCAAAATTGAGTCTCAAAAAGCCTTCTAGTCTATTAGGAAACTATTCTAAAATGGTAGTAAGCTAAAATCTGGGAAATAGAACTTGGAGAACTTCCAAATGAACAGTTTAAAATTCAATTTATAGTTGCTAAAAATTAGCCATGAAGGACCATTAGGCAAGGTAAGTTGGGTTCATCGAGTGGTTCGGCGAACCGCCATCACTCTATTCTATCACCTTTTTGTATTGTCTCTCAGCATCCTCAAGTTCTGTAATTTTTGGCGATCATTCTTACCATCGCGGAACTAATTGGTGATTCACTGATTGCCCTTTTCCTATCACCGACTTGGTTTCTTCTGTTACGGCTGGCATACTAGAACTTTAAGTGGTCTAAATAGCCACTCGGCGATTTGCCAAGTTCTCTTGGCGATCATTTGGCTTGCCTTTCTTCACTTCTTCAGTTTGTTTTGTCCCTTTTTCCCTGTTAGTGTCCTTGCTTTGCTCCTCAATCCATATACCAGAAAATTAAGGCTTTAACATCATTTTATGGCACACATTAAGCATTTGAGGACATTAAAACTATCAAAACAAATCCCTTAATGAGTCTAAATCTCGGACTCATCACATACCATGACAAATTATATTATATCAAGGCTCGTGTCTGACACCGCAATGGATTCATCAATAAATATGTCACTCATGGATCCTAGAATGAGATTCAATAGGTATGTATAATTAGGACAGATAGGCATAATTCTATATGACATTACATTGCACTTAATCTTTGTGTTTGAAATTCTTGAGTGGTGTTATGGCCTTGTGATTGTTGAATTATGGAAGGCTATCTTGGTATCTATATATATATGTGTTGAGGTTCAAATTTTGGGGTTCTATATGTTCTCTATTGTTATTGAGTAAGGATTGTTAGGTTTGGCTAATTAATTCTATGCACAACATAGTTTATGTAGGTTTTAATGGTGTGTTGGTGTAAAGTGTTCTCTATTACTTTACTTAGGGTTACTTATGGATGTTTGTTGGATACCCTTGTTATTTCATACTCACTTCCTTGATTTCTACACTTGTGTAAGTTATGATCCCGGATCGTCTTGATTATCTCTTCTCACCTTTGTTTGAAACTTGCTTGAGTAGTTCGTGAGGCAGGTCCTTGTCACTTCGGTAGACATCACTTACTTTTTTGTTATGTTTTTGTTCTATTCTAGACACAACAACATTCAAATTTGTATTTCTTTTGGATCTAATATAATTTTAGAGACTTATACGCGTGACACTAATTCTTGTTTGCTTTGTGAGTTATGTAATGATTTCCGCAGATTTATGTTTCGCTAATCCTTTGATGTTTTACTTCTGCATTTCTATTCCCTTTTTTCTAAGATTTAGGCTTAACTTCCAAACTGAGATAAGAAATGTGTCATCATACCCGATTTTTGGTTGTGACAACAAAGACCTTGGGAATTATGGATTTAGAATGAGATGGCAGTTTAGGTGAGGAGAAAAGAAGGTGAAATCTGTGTTTTATAGGAGAAAAATAATAATAGAAGTTGAAGTTTTAATGGAGTAGTGGGGGAGAAAAACACGGGGAAGTGGAGTGTGTGGGGAATTAATGTAGAAGAAAAACAAAGTTTTAGGCATTGGGAATTTTGAGAAATGCGGTAAAAATCCTATTCTATTATTCCATAATTAAAAAGTTTCATATTATAATAGAGTTTAGAACATAATTGCAAGAAACTCTAACTTTTTTCTTGGAAAGACATTATACAATTATAGGAGTGGTTGGGACATAACATGTATACCACGTACAAGTCTGAAAACAAAAGTCTCCATGATTGTGCCCTTGAAGTATGAGGGCTCACCAATCTACTAAACTGAGATAGCAATACGAACTAACCACAAGTGGGGGGAGGAGGAGTGTAAGATCCTATATTATAAAACAATATAGGCACAAGTATGCATTAGTACATGGAATGTAATACGTATGGGCAAATATGCTTTCACGACTAGGTTCTATACCCTACACGTGGCCGGCACTTGAGAACCTTTGTTGGTCCACAAGTGAACCCTCATCCTGGCGGACTACAAGTGGAAGAATAACTAAAGCATACAAAAGCTTAAAAGCTGAATGACATTAAAATACTGAACTTCAAAATAATCTGAACAATACTCAATAGATAAACTCAAAGTTTGTACAAACAACTCAAAGAAGATACTTATTGAAAACTACTCAACTTCATCTATCTATGAAGCCTCTACTATTATAGAAGGATATTTGGACAAGACCTATGACATCTCAAAACTACTAACTGTAAGATAAAGGTAAAGATCTCAAGACTATAAAAAGGCAAATCAAAGTTGACTTGAACATCCCATGACCTCAATAAAACACTTATTGATGATCTTGAATACATGTATTTGCATCATGAAATGATGCAGGCCAAATGGCTTAGTACATGGATTGTAGGAGCATGTAAGGGGAATTCTAAAGCATAAAAATAAGCTTGAACTGGTGGAAAAGAAACATACTTACCTCTTCTCAACTCACTCAACTCAACTCAACTCAAAGAAACATAGTTCAACTCAACTCAGAGAAAATAGGGCTCCACTCAGTGAAATAAGGCTATAATAAAGTATTAGGCTCAACTCAATAATAAGATACTCAACTCTGTATAATCAACTCAGGATATTCAACTCAATATAAAGGAGCAATAAAATATGCAATATATGGAAAGCTTTTAAAATAGTAGACAACAACTCAATGTATTGTAAAATACAATAATAACTCAGTTCGTATATAAAAATACAATATAACTCTGTCTATATAAGAATAAAAAATATCCATGTGTGAGTTTCTCTAACCGACAAACATCACTATGAGCTATGTGATGATACAGTGTCTTGCCAACGCTGCTAGAACATTCTTATACCTAGTCGGGGTATAAAACCTACTACTAAGTGGATCCACTAGTCTGTGCTAAAAGCATTAAGGAATCATCTAAAAAGTACGACCCTTTCTACCCACGTTGGCTACATGGTTTATGGGGGATGTGATTTGTTAGAACTTTCCCCTATATCGGGACTTAGTACTACTCCCAAAATATATCTAGCTTATATGTATAAAAATATACCTCTTTCCATGTTTTGAGATTATTACTAATAAATCATTCTCTTAAAAGTGATGGTACTCAAACTTCTCTAAAACTTTTTTTGGAAATCTCACTTTCTTCTCATCTTAAATGTAAAAACATATACTTTTGGGAATACTTAGTTCCCACATATCATTTTAAAGAAAATGAACTCAACTCTACTTTTCTTCAACTCAGTGGTCAAGTCTTTAAAACAAGTTTTAAAACAATTTGTAAAAAGACTTCCTAAAATAGGGTTCATGTCGAATTATGGATGTGAACGACTCAATTCTAGGTTTTCAATAACCATGCATAGAACTCAATACATGGAACTCAAAAACTCCAAAATTCAATGACTCAATGATACTACTCATCTAAAAAATGGTCGACTTTGAGGATTCATGTGGAATTATGGGCATGAACTACTCAACTCAAGGACTCAATGATATCTCTCATCTCAAGATTGCTACCCATAGGTTACATGCGGAGCTGTGGGTATGAACTACTCAACTCAAGGACCTTCATGGGTAACATGTAGTAGCTCTATGATTAGGAATATAATTTTAAAATGATTAGGAACTCAATACTCGAGACTTAGAACTTGAAGATACTACACCTTTCAAAGATAATCAACTGATGGAGTTCATGCAGAATTTACGGGCATGAACGACTTGAATCAAGGGTCTAAATAACAATACGGAACTCATGTATATGACTCTTCTCATTCTCATACTTATTTCCTCAAAAATTAGTTTAAAACTCAAGTGTTGGCTTTCAAAAACTTCTCATGATTTATAACTCAAAATAGGATTCATGCTGAATTATAGACATAAACAAATCAACCCAAGGATATCAATAAAAATATAGAAACTCAATAATTAGGAATAGAAATTTTAAAAGAACCATGAACTGAAGAAATCAAATCAACTTATCTTAATAATACTCAAATCTAGGGGTAGAATCCTAGATTTCTCTTTTACTGATTTGAAAGATGATGTAGGGCATGAGGACGAAATAGTCCAACACTATGATAGCCTTACATAAATGGAAGAACAAAGTTCTTGAAGAATATAGAATAATCTTCAAGAAGAACTTGATCAAAAGCCTTGAAACCCTAGCTTGAAAGTAAACGATCAAGAAAACCTTTCTTGAGATTCTTGAATTAGTTTCTTGAAATATCTATGGCCAAGAATTATGATTTTCATTAGTGATTCATAATTGTATGGAGGAATTTGAGTTAAAATGAATGTAGTTTCTGGAGAAAGACTTACCTTGAAGAAGAATCTTGAAAAAGATTGAAAGAATCATTAATGTAGCCTTCTACATTGATTTTTCCTTAGGGTTTTGACCTAGGGTTTGAGAGAGAAGAGAATGATGGATTTAAAAATGAAAATGTGATTGTTTTGAGACTTTTATTAGTCAAGAAATTTTTTTAGGGTTTTTTTGGAGGGAAAAAGACAAAAATATGACCCTTTTTAATGTTTTCCCATCGGCAAATTCGTAACAACACTATATCAGGATACTAAAATAGTCATAAAGTTTTAGTCAGATATTGGATTAATGTGCAACTTGAGGCATTGGAAAGTAGATACAAACACCTTTAATTTGATAGGTTATGGGCCGCATAACTCTTTATATTCTAAGAGATATGATCATCTAAAGTTGACCCAAGTAAATCTTTCAGCAAATTTAATCGATAAGGAAACTTCAAGAATACTTATCAGGAACTCATCAAAAAATTAAATTGCTCAATATTTATGGATAGATTCACAAAGAAACTCATGATTGGAGTGTGGCTGAACAAACCCAACACTATGAAAGCATACATAGCTGAAAGAACTAGGTTCTTGGCGAAATCTTAAATTTCTAGATGAACGCTTGAAACTTTGAACTTTTCCTTCTCTTGAATCTTCTCTATAAAACCCTAAACACTTTTGGGGTTGAATGAAACAGATTTTCATCAGTTTAGACCTTTAAGTGGGTGAAATTTGCGTTTAGAATAAGTGGAGGTAAGGAAAAGACTAAAATACCCCTCCTATTTTTTGGTAACTTTCCTTAAATGGATACCCTGACTTCAAAAGGGCAAATCTCCCTCATATAAACTTAAAAATTAGAAAACTCGATGGGGTTGGAAAGAGGACTTAGAGATATTTCATTTGCTATCTTGTGGGTCTCCTAATTTGTCACGCCCCAAACTCAAAGGGTGCAACTTGCTCCTAATGCCAAAACTCAGGGCCAAGCATACCCTACTGAACCATTTGCTACTAGCGCATGTTAGACAAACGCAATAAAGAAAACAAACTAATATTTCCCGGCTTAAAACTAAGCCCTTGGCCGGTAAGGCCCCTATCAACATATATATAAAAGAAACAACTACTTTCAAGAGTTCATATAAAGAAATATCCAACTAGCACAGACGTCCTGACTGGGCCGTCGAGGCCACCATGATATCTATACAAAAACTGGAAGCAGGTATATATCAAGACAATACATCAAATAGCTCAGAAACTTCAGCAAACAAACAAAACTAGGACAGCATAGCCATAACCTAGATGTACACCCTACACACTAGTTTGCAAGCCTCAAAGTATAGTAAAGATTAGCGGTACAGGGCCCTAGCCTACCCATAAAAATATACACAAAAAAAGCTAACAAACCTCCAAACTCTGGCAGCTCCGGAGGAAAGGGGCTAGCCAACCGGATAAAAATCAATCCTGCTACTGATGAGGTCTACCCGGTCGTCTTTCAGGACCTGCATGCATGAATGCAACTCCCCCAGGCAATGGGTGTCAGTACAAAATAATGTACAGAGTATGAAAGGCTGTAGACTAAATCAAAAAGTGTCATAATATACCGAAGCAATCAGGTAAGGAAATCAAATTTAGATAAGCATACCAACCCACTATTAAATCTAATAAAATACAATAATGATCAAACATCAACCTAACCAAGCCCCTATAAGCCTGGTAGGTACAAATAGCATACCACCTACTTAGGCCCTTATAAGCCCAGAAGGTGCCAAATCAATCAACATAACCTTATCGATAGTCGCTTGTCTTTGTAAGAAGTCACATAGCCCTTTTTGGCAACAGTATAGCCCCGTAGGCACCGCATAGCCCTCTTATGCAATATCATAGCTCTGTGGGCTGCACATAGCCCACTTTTGCATCACATAGCCTTGTAGGCAATACATAGCCCTCTTTGGCATAAAAATAGCCCTGTAGGCAACACATAACACTTTTTGGCATCAATATAGCCCCAAGGGCAACACATAGCCCTCTTTGGCAATAACATAGTCCTATTAGACAACATCATAGCCCCCATAGGCTATTCATAGGTCAACAACTAACCACAATAGGCCCAAGGGTGACTACAAACAATTAAATAGGTTGAAGGCGAGCAATTTAGCTATAAACAATTAAGTATGAATAATGTCAAAGTTGTTCCTAACTTAGGGTTGTTCGGAACAGAATATGAGTCCCTAAACTGAGGGTTTATGACAACTCAATCAGCCAACCACTCACAGTTACATCTACAACATAACTAACATTAACTACCCTATTATATCACTCCCTAGCTCTAAGGAAACATGCCGAACGAAGGGAGTAGCCTTTACATGTCTTTTCCTTTATAATTTATGCTGAAAATACCTCTGTCCACACCACTACAACACTAAACAAAAAGGTAAAATCAATCAGTAATTAAGGATAAAAATTACTAGTACAATTCGACAAACGATACGGATTCCTATCGTAAACTATAATCTAAGACCTAAGGTATCCGTAAACTGATAAAAGGTGATTCCCATCCTTCTTTAAATAACTAGAACACTTGATACAATCACTCCACTGAAAAAAAAAAAAACCTTGCTGCCACAACCTCCATAGAGCTACACCGCTCAATTCACCGTGAAAATTATACCAAAACAACGAACTAGCGACGTAGTGCAATTTTCGATAAGAGGCCCAGAAGAAATCATGAACACACAAGGATGATTTGAGGAGTATTTCTCTGACTTTCGTGTGTTTCTCACGATTTGGAATAAAGAAAACTGAAGAAGATGCTATCTTATAAGCTTCCACCGACATAGGGGACCTACCTCACGTGCCTGCTTGTGCAGTCTCGCAAAAATGTGAATATCTCTCTATTCTGAAGTCATATGAACAAACCGTTTGATGCGTTGGAAACTAGACTCGTAGACCTTTGATCTAATGGGTTGTGGGTCCCATAACTCATTATATATTGGGAGAAAACTGCCGAATCATTTGACCCAAATTTCAGAGAAATCTTTAAAAATGAGCTTACGAAAACTTTCGCCCACTTTTATTTTGCGACTTACCTTACTTCAAAACATGAGACACAATACTTGAAAACTTAAAATATGACATACCACATCATTATTAATTTATTACTCACCATCTTTGTCTTTCCATGAATGTACGAATTAATTTATATGTTCCGAAAAGTTGGGGTGTTACATAACTCATCCCTGAAAGTAATGGTCGTTTGAAGTTGACCCAAAACTTAGAGGAACCTAGGAATGACTTGAATGAATTATCTGTAGTTCTTTTTTGTACATAAGGTTCTACATCTAGTGACCTTAACTCTTAGGAAAATTTTAAATGCCTTGGTAAAAACTTACTCACTACAAAGGATGGTTCAAGTTTTAGCTCAAAAATTTTCTCGAGTGTTACACTATCTCCACCTTGGGATCATTTGTCCTTGAATGACGACTGGACTAGGTATGGAATGGGGTTACTCTTACTAAGGTCTGAGTCTAATGGTATGGTCTTACTATATATAAGCTTAACCCAAATCCTTAAGTTCAAGTTCTATACCTCCCTATAGGGAATCTCATCCTAAAACTCTTACTCTTTACCACCACATTGGGCTCATATGAAAAAACACCTAATGTTTAACAATTCCGCATTCAAGCTTAGTACTCTAACAACTCCATGGACTCCTACTAACCAGCTCCTTAAGAAATTCTAAACACTTGACTTGATTTCTCATATCATCTCCCCCTTAGGTCCAAAGCTAACACTTGAAAGCTATTGACCTATCAATTATGCTATCTAGGCAGATATGGAAAATGATAACTTAATTGGAACCTCATCTAGTAACATACCATCTCCGAATACCTCTTAATGCTCTTGTTACTCTTGTGACTTAGCCACACTTCACTGCCCTTATCTAAACATTAAGGTCTCTCACTTGTACCACTCATATTTATTGTAGATTATGACTTCAATTCCTAACCTACTCTATGTCAAGTCTTCTAGATCAAATCTGAAAACTAGTATCGTTATCCTCATGTTTCCATTCTTTTTATCATGACATTGATCTAAAATTCAAGCTTAATATTTATGAGTAAACCGAATATCAATATGATTACTCGCTTACTATACTAAATTACAACTACTGGATACAAATTGAGAAACACTCGTCCACTATTACCTTATGACAAATATACAATTCTTACCTCTTAGTATTCATACTTACAATTTACTATCATATTTCCCTTCACTACTTGAGTACTATTCATTCATTCACTATATATCAATGTATAATTAGTTATATAACACTTTGAATATTATGGGCTATCCCTTAAAATCATAACCCTAGCTTGGATCTATCATCTCATGTATACTCCTGCTCTTCTATTCAATACATACACTTGGTCAGTACCTACACAATAACACTTCATCACAAACTCCTTTCTAGCTACATTACACTCTACCTCCTATGATAGTATTTTCACAACTCATCACTTCTTAGTCTACCTATCAGGGAAAAGTCCGCATTAGTAACTTACTAGGTGCATAACTATAGTAACATAGCTTGTCAAAACACCATCTGCCTTACTTATATTACTAAACCTCTACATACTTTCCTCTAACTCTGGGCTCTTTCATTACTACTATTCATGATCTTGTCATTCATATTATATTTTAGATTGAAAATACTACCAAAGCTCTAAACATACTTTTTCATAAGGATCTCAACTAAAACCGGACTTAGAGAAGAGAGCACAACTTGCTTTTAGCTCAAACGCACAATTCATATGAATATGAGTGCACTTCCTCGAACTCAATACTTAACTCACTCACAAGAATCTCTTAAGGCCCTCTAAAGTCTCATGACTTCCTCAAGATTTTTTTTTTGTAAGAGCAACTCATCAATAAAGGACTGACTTTGCTTTTCAACCACCTGTAGTAGAGGGGTAGTTTAATTGATATAAGAACACAAGAGTTAGAGTAAATCTCTATGACAGAGATCTATTATATGGTTAAGAGTATGAAAGAAGGGAAACTTTTCTTAATTGTCTCTAGTCCCTCATTTATAGAAGTGGGACCCTCAAAACCATAAATAAGATCCTAGTTGACACGACTTCATATACATTCTAGGACACTTGAACTCTATGCTCTGATACCAAGTTTGTCACGACCTGAGTCTACACCCTGAACATGGCTAACACTCAAGAACCAATGTTGCTCCCTAAGCAAACCCTCATCCTTGCTGACTACAAACGGAAGACTAACTCAATCATACAAAAGCTTAAAAATTGAATTAAATTCAAATACACAACTTTAACATAATCTAAAGAATACTCAATAGACAGACTTAGAGTTTGTCAAAACAACTCAAAGAAGATACATACTAAAAGCTACTCAACTTTCTCTATCTATTAAACCTCTACTCTTACAGAAGGATATCCTGACAAGACCCAAGACATCACAAAATTAATAAATGTAAGATAAAGAGGAAGTCCTCCAAAATATAAGAAGGCTTACCAAAGGTTACTAGAACATCCATGACCTCAACAAAATGCTTGTTGATGATCTTGAATACACATATCTGCATCATGAAATGATGCAGGGCAAACAGATCAGTACATGGAATGTACGAGCATGTAAGGGGAATTCTAAAGCATAAACGTAAGCTTGAACTAGTTAAAAAGAAACACACTTACTCTTCTCTACTCACTCAACTCAACTCAACTCCAAGAAACATAGTTCAACTCAACTCAAGTAAACATAGTTCAACTCAACTCAGAGAAAATGGGGCTCAACTCAATGATAAGATATTCAACACGGTGAAATAAGGCTCAACTTAATAAAAAGGTATAAGGCTAAACTCAATAATAAGATACTCAACTCTGGATACTCAAATCAATATAAAGCAACAATAAATGATGCAATATATGGAAAGCTTCTAAAAATAGTAGACAATAACTCAATGTATTGATGAATACAATAATAACTCTATTAGTATATAAACATACAATATAACTTTGTGTATTTAAGAATACAAAATATCTCTGTGGAAATTTCTCTAACCGACAACCATCACTACGAGCCATGTGATCATACAATGTCTCGCCTACGCTATCAGAACTATCCTATACATTGTCGCGGGTATAAAACCTACTACTATGTGGATCCGCTAGTCTATACTAAAAGCATTAAGAAATCATCTAAAAAGAATGACCATTTCAACCCACGTTAGCTACATGGTTTATGAGGGATGTGAGCTATTAAAACTCTCCCTGATATCGATTCTCAATAATACTCCTAAAATATATCTATCTCATATGTTTAAAAACATAACTCTATCTGTGTTTTGTGATTATTACTCCAAAATCCTTCTATTAAAAGATATGGTACTCAAAATGCTCAAAACTCTTTTGGAAATCTCAGTTTCCTCTCATCTTAAACATAAAAACATTTACTCTTGGAAATACTTAGTTACCATACATCATTTTAAATAAAGTGAACTCAGCTTTACTCTTCTAGATCTCAATGCTCAAGTCTTTAAAACAAGTTTTAAAACAATTTGTAAAAAGGCTTCTTAAAATAGAGTTCATGCCAAATTATGGACGTGAACGACTCAATTCAAGGTTTTCAATAACCATGCATAGGACTAAATACTTGGAACTCAAGAACTCACGGAGTCAATGATACTACTCATCTCATGAATGCTCAACTTGGAGGGTTCATGCAGAATTATGGGCATGAGCTACTCAACTAAAGGAACTTCATGGGTAGTATGCGGTAGCCCCGTGATTGGAATATAATCCCAAAATGATTAGGAACTCAATACTCAGGATTTAGAACTTGAAGATACTACTCCTCTCGAAAATACTAAACTGATAGATTTCATACGGAATTTATAGTCATGACCGACTCGACTCAATGGTCTAAATAACAATATGGAACTCATGTATACGACTCTTCTCATTCTCATACTTACTTCCTCAAAACTCAGTTTAAAACTCAAGTCTTGGCTTTTAAAAACGTCTCAAGATTTATAACTCAAAATAGGGTTCATACTAAACTATAGACATGAAAAAATCAACTCAAGGATCTCAATAAAAATATAGCAACTCAATTACTAGGAATAGAATTTGTAAAAGAACCATTAACTCAAGAAGTCAAATCAACTTATCTCTTGAATACTCAAATCTAGGGGTAGAATGCTAGATTTCACTTTTACTGCTTTGAAAGAAGATGTAGGGCGTGAGGATGAACTAGTACAACACTATGATATCCTTACACACTTGGAAGAACAAGGTTCTTGAAGAATCTCAAAAAATAACTTGATTAAAAGCCTTGAAACCCTAGCTTGAAGCTAAACGATCAAGAAAACCTTTCTTGAGATTCTTGAATTAGTGTCTTGAATATCTATGGGCAAGAATTATTATTTTCATTAGTGATTAATAATTGTATGGACGAATTTTAGTTGAAAAGAATGGAATTGTTGGAGAAAGACATACCTTGAAGAAGAATCTTCAAAAAGATTGAAAGAATCTTGAATGGAGTCTTCTACTTTAATTTTTCCTTAGGGTTTTGCCCTAGGGTTTGAGAGAGAAGAGAATGATGGATTAAAAGATGAAAATCAGATTGTTTTGAGACTTTTATTAGTCATGAAATTCATTTAGGGTTTTATTGGAGGTAAAAAGACAAAAATGACACTAATTAATGTTTTCCCATCGGTAATTCATATCACACTGTATTAGGTTACAAAAAAGGTCAGAAGTTTTTACTTAGAAAGTGGATTGATGAGAAATTATTGGCATTGCAAAGTAGATTAAAATACCTTTAATTTGAAAGGTTATGGGCCACATAAGTCATTATATTCTAAGAGATATGATTGTTTGAAGTTGACCCAAAAACAATCTTACATCAAAACTTAATCGATAAGAAAAATTCAAGAATACTTATCAAGAACTCATCAATAAATTAAATTGTTCAATATTTATGGATAGATTCACAAAAGAAACTCATGATTGGCGTGTGGGGGAACAAACCCAACACTATGGAAGCTTACATATGTCGAAGAACTATTTTCTTGGTGACATCTTGAATTTCTTGAACGAACGCTTGAAACTTTGAACTTTTTATCCTCTTGAATCTTCTCTCTAAAACCTTATACACTTTTGAAGGTGAATGACACATATTCTAATAGCTTTAGACCCTTAATTTGGTGAAATTTGCGTTTAAAATAAGTGGGGGTAAGGAAAAGACTAAAATACCCTTCATATTTTTGGGTAACTTTTCTTAAATGGACAGCTTGACTTCAAAACGACATATCTCCTTCATACAAACTTGAAAATTAGCAAACATGGTGGCATTGGAAAGAGGACTTAGAGATCTTTTGGGTCTCTAAAATCATTACGTACTAAAAGTTATGGTCGTTTGAAGTTGAGCCAAAACATAAAGGAACCTATGATTGACTTGGATGAATTCTCTCTAGTTCTTTTTGGAACACAAGGTGCTACATCTAGTGACCTTAAAACTTAGGAAAATTTTAAATTCATTGGTAAAAACTTACTCACTACGAAGGATGGTTCAAGTCTTAGCTCAAAAATTTTCTGGGGTGTTACATATGCATAAAAGTAGACATGATATCATCATAGGCTCAAAACATGAAACACGTGATCAAGTATGCCCAGTCACTTTGTAGTACCTTTGAGAAACATTTAGGGATTTTCTAGCATAGTATATAGGATGAAGAAAATTCTCACACCTTTTCCTTAACACGACGCTAAGTGCTAGTCCCGTCAGTTCACAAATAATTTTAATGATTGATCCCAAATTGTTCAAATGATGATGCGGGCAAAAATTAGCTTCTCTTTCAATTCTTCAAACGCCTTCAAACAAGCCTCATAAAAAACAAACTTCATCTCTTTCTCGAGTAACTTACACAATGGATGTGTTATGTTTGAGAAATCTGTGATAAATTTGTGATAAAAGCCAACATATCCCACGAAACTTATTACACCCTTTACAGAGATAGGTGGTACCAATTTCTTAATGAACTCAATTATGCTCGATCAACTTTAATGCCTTTATTAGAGATATAGTAGCCAAAACTATGCCTTCTTTCACCATGAAATGACACTTCTCCTTATTTAGCACGAGATTTCATTCTTTACACCTATTTAGTACATCACCTAGATGAGACAACAAATAATCAAATGAGTCACCTACCACTAAAAATTCGTCCATAAAAATCTCAATTGTGTCTTCCATCATGTCTGAGAATATGGACATCTTGCAACATTGAAAAGTTATCGATGCATTACACAACCCAAATGCCATCCTCTTGAAAGTAAATGCCTCATAAAGGCATGTCAAAGTGGTCTTAGGAGCGATTGATATCTAATTGTAGCATGAATCACCATCAATAAAATAATACTATCCTTTACCTATAAGACAGTCTCATTTGATCCAAGAATGACACTAGAAACTTATTTTTCTTAGTCCACGCATTCAAATTACGATAGTCCATGCATACTCTCAAACCAGTGACCATCCTCATAGGAATAAGCTCATTCTTTGAATTTTGGCACCACAATAATTCCTCCGTTCTTAGGCACACATTGAACAAATCTTACCCGTTTACTGTCAGCAATGAGATAAACCGTTCTACCATCTAACCACTTGATAATTTCTTTCTTGATGGCTTCTTGCATGGGTACATTGAGCCTACTATGTTGCTCAATTCTCGATTTGTAGATAGGCATGAGTTCGATTTTATGAGATCATATGTCTAGTGGGATGCCTATAATCTCCGCAATGGTTGCTCCATTTGCCCTTTTAAAACATCTCAACACATATATCAAAGGCTCCATTTGACGTTCAGTTAGATCTGCAACAATAGTGACTGAAAAGGTATTGATGTGGCCTAGAAACACATATTGCAAGTAAGAGAGAAGAGCTTTAAGTTATAACTTTGGAGCCTCATCAATGGACAATTTTACTGGTAGTGTTTCTCTATTTTTTAGATCCAAGTCAAGTTTCTTTGGTGCAAAATTATATTTCCCCAATTCATAAAGTGCATTAACCTTCTCCTTGTACTCTCCAATGTGCTTTCCATAAAAAATCATGATCATTGGCGGTAGATCCTCAACACCTAGTTTCTCTTCAATTGGCACTTTAGGTTGCTCTTCACTAACTGAATTCACGATTGACTCCACTTTGAGATAATTTTGATGCATGATTGATTGATAGATGTTGAAAATTACTTCTTCATTATTCAATCTAAACTTCATAAACCCTTTCTCCATATCAACTAAAGCATACCCAATTGCAAGGAATGGTCTCTCCAAAATGACACGCACTTCAAAATCCACCTCACAATCTAGAATCAAAACTTCTGTTAGAAATATGAATGCCTTTACTTTGATCAGCACATAATGAAGGAGTCCAATTGGTTTCTTGACGGTGTGATGTACCATAAGTAGTTATTTTACAGTTTGTTAAGGGATCATAAGCCCAATTTGTGAAACACTGATAGTGGCATCAAATTTATACTAGCACCCAAATTACATAGGGCTTTAGTAAAATGTAATGCTCCAATTGTACATGGGATTGTGAATGCTCCACAGTCTCCATTTTTCTACACTAACGATCTGGTGGCTATGCCACTATAATGTTGCAACTTGTATTTTCCATCAAAGGTGACAACTCTCTTCTTGAGTCGCTAGATCTTCATGAAATTCACATAGCTCGGCATATGTTCTAGTTTTTCAATTAGAGGAATATTTATTGAGAGGTATATCAACACCGAGATAAAATTGTGTTAGATTCCTTCCTCAGTTTTCTTGACTAATCTCTATGGTAAAGGTGGAGGAGGTTGAGGCATGGGAATTATTTTTTGAGTGGCTTCCTTTTCCTCCTGGTTTAATCTTTGGGTTCTTCGACATGTTCATCTTAGTCGTTTTGAGTTCCCTTGAATTTTCAACCACTATTGGCATTGTGGGATCTATGGTTTGTTTTCCACGTCAAGTACTGAATGCCATATAATGTCCATCATTCTTTGGATTTTGAACTATGTTTCTTTAATGTGTTCCTTTTAGGCATGGATTTAAGGATGAGGAAATATGACCTAACTGCTGCTCAATTTATTCGATGGATGTAGCATGCGACTCTACTTTCTGATTTATACTCGATAGGTCATTTCACATCTATTTGATATTATCAATTTCAAATATTTTCTTCTTCGATCATCATGTCTTCAAGCCTTACAAACCCCGATCCACCATCTCGATTCCCTAGTGGAATATATGCACCACTCCTTTTGTTTCTATTATTATTTGTCCTTTCCAAATCACCTTCTCTATCTTGGCCTTGTCTCCGGTTATTTTACCCAATCCAGTTGTAGTTTTGCACAATTGAAGTCTTCATCCCAATTGTAGTTTTTATCGAAGCTGTAGTTACCTTCTCAGTTGAAATTGTTGCCTTGATTGTGGTTCCGACCTTGATTCCCTTGACCATGGTACCAAGTATCTAGATTGGAAGCTTGGGTATTGGTCTACAAACTCCCTGTGTAATTAGTCACATAGTATACATCCTTCTCATATTTGTAATCATCATGTATTGGTGCTCTACCTTAGTAGGCTATTGTATTGACTTTTTCTGAACCACTTTCTCTATTTCCAACACCAAATTAATCTTCATTTTTAATATGCTAATTAATCCCCCTTACCCCATGCTTTATCTATTTCAGCAACCAAATAAAGTTTCTATACCGTTTCTTCAACAGTGTATCCCATAATTGTTCCTTCAGTGATAGTGTCTACCACTACTTTTCTATTGTTGTCCAATTCTCTATAAAATATCTCAAGAAGCAAATCATTAGTTATTTTGTTGTTTGACACACTCCTAATATAATTTGTACATCCTTCACATGCTGCACTTATTCACTCTCCAGGTAGTTGTTGAAAGTTGTTGATTTATTCTTCAGCTACAACTTCTTGAATAATGGGAAGTGTTTTTTAAGTAAATCATCATTTACCTACCTCCATGAAGCAATTGAGTTATATCGAAGCTCAGTTAGCCAAAGATTTTCTTTGGTTGTAAGTGATAATGGGAACACATGCAATCCATTTAGGATCGATCCTACGAGGAATAAGGTTCAGACTTAGCTTGATTGTTATTATTCGCGCTATTAGTCGTACTATTTCTATAAGGTGCTGTATAAAAATAATTAATTGGAATGATTACAACTAACAAGTATCAAATTAACATCTTTATGTATAAGAAAATCAATAGAAGATGAAACTAGGATATTTAAGAAGAAAAAGATATAAAGCATGTCGGGGACTATTATGTAAATAATTAGGGACTTACTATGTAAATATTTTTCTTATTTTGCACTCATAGTCCTTAAGACGATTGTATATAAAGGAGAGTAGTTCGTAAGAAGAAAGGCAGTTATCACAATTATCAAAATAGGAATGACAAAAGACTATATTATTCCAGACGAAATTATTGAACAACCACTTATATCGAAAACAGAACTACTAGAATTTTATGCAAACAAAAGAATTATTGGACTCAGTACGATATTAGCAGAATTAGCAAACGCATATGACGAAACAAATTATATATGGAAATATCATTCCAGGAATCACTTATTAATTTATTCAACAACAAAGGAATTAAAGCCTATGGATAAGGAAGAAATAAAAAATTGGGCAATATTGCTACTTAAACCAGAACAAGATCCAATCACAAAAGCAATTAGAAAAGGATTTATCTCAAAAGACAATCTAAATCAATACTGTAAACTAATTGGGAAAAAAATATACGGAACAAATATGCAGCAAGTGCAGTGGAACAAGCAATCATATACCAAATGTCAACATAGATTGAGAAAGACAAACAAATGGACGGACAAGAACTAAAGAAAGAGCAATTACTGACAAAGACATAAAGAAGGAATCCGCTTTTGACAAAAGAAAGAAAAGGACAACTAAGTGGACAACTAAAAGAACTTAAAAGACAACCACGTGGATGGATACAAATTAAAGAAGGAGCACTTACCAACTTTCCAAAACAGCATGTGATAAAAAAATAAGGAGAAAGCGACATAAGAAGAAAAAGATATAAAGCATGTCGGGGACTATTATGTAATTAATTAGGGACTTACTATGTAAATATTTTTCTTATTTTGCACTCATAGTCCTTAAGATGATTGTATATAAAGGAGCGTAGTTTGTACGAAGAAAGGCAGGCAATCCAAAACAAGCCAACACATCTCTCTAAATATCCAGCTTTGTAAAACTAATTATCCAATAAAATTATTACTTTTATCCCCAAATTATGGAGAAAAACTTAGCAGATACTGCAACTCTACAGCATGTATATTCATAGGGAACTCTTTCTAGTTGGGAAGTTGATGCCCCTTGAGTGGATTGAATAGTTGGGTGGCCTTGGTTTATAGGCACTATTGCTAGTTGGGTTGGGAGTTGACTGTTTGAGGTTATTTTCACTCTTGCTACCTGTGCTAGGAGTTGATTGGTTTTGGAATTCGAATCTAGATTACTCTTCTTTCTTGTAACTTAGTTATTTGTGTACCTCTCAAATTTACGGGGATCTGTTAAGGTTTTATTTAAACTTGTGCACGAGAGTACCTTTTAGCTTATGGTGTCTAGTTAGGTTTAGTTTAGTTGTGCTAATACTTACTTTTGGTATGATCGTGTTTCTTCTTTTCATATCTGCTTAGCCTCTGTTTGTCTAGACTCTATCTTTTCTGATTGTCTTTACCTTTCTTGCTCAATTGGCATATGATGCCTACTAAGTTACTTGTTTTGGCACTTATGCTACACTCTGCATTTTCTCATGATGCAAATCCTAGTACTAGCTACAAGTAGGGATCATTAGTTCCATCTTTTGCAACTTGGGGATATTGGAGACAAGAGTGAGCACTTGGTTCCCTGGATCAGCCTGTCTTCTTTTGTACATATGTTAGCTTCGCTTTTGACTTTGAGATGGCTTTTTTGTGGCCCACTTTTTAGGCTTGTATTTATTCTTGTTAGACAACTTTGTACTCATGAGTTCTAGGTTCTAGACGGGTATCTATTGTACAAAGTTTTGGGTTTGCTTTCTATTTTTGCCTTTTCTTATTCTTAGTATTATTTTTCTGTTTAGTTTTACCCTTGTACTTAGTACTTGTCGTTTTGGGAATGGGTCAGCTTAGCTGCAGATGGGTTTTAATAGGTGCTATCATGGATCAGGGAGTTGGGTCATGACGGGGCATGGTATAGTGTGATATTTGAAAGTGTTAAAACTATAATTTCGATATTCGATTTTTGAAAGATTATAAAATTACAATACCAATTTAACTTGGTATGGTTCGGTATTTTTGAATTTTGGTTTCGGTATGCTATGGTATGGTAAATCGGTAACCATATTTTGTTCAATTTGACTAATATATACTCGCATAATTGAGTATTATGACTTCGACATTTGAAAAAAAGTGTCAATTGTATCATATTAAAACATTACACATGTAGAAATATATATTCAAAATAAAGTACAAACAAGTACTTTTGTTAATCAATTACATTTTAAATACATTTCAATCAAAATAGAATAGTAATAGTTTCAACTTCTAAACCTTTAGTTTATACGAATACTAGGTTTCATATTTGTTAGTATTTTAATAAAATATATGTTGTTTATGTAACTATATACATATACTTCGGTGTGGTATTCGATATTTTGGTATGTTATTTATAAATAACAAATATCATACCGAATATCAAAAAAATAAAATGTATACCACATACCATACCAAATACCTTAATACTAAAACCACAGTATTCAATATTTTTGTATGGTTTGGTAATTTGGTATATTCCATACCATGCCCACCCCTAGTTAGAACAAACCTTCTCCTCATCAAGGACAATCTTCTTTTTATTAGCCAACCACATAACTCTATCCTTGAAAACAAAACATTTTTCAAGTGAGTGACTCACAAGTCTATGATAGGTGCAATAATTTGGATAATAACTTTTTCCAACTTTATTAAGTTGCTTCATCTATAGAAACTCAATGAGATTTAACTCAAACAACTTATCAAAAATCTTTGAAACTTCATAATCCAAGAATGGGTAATCCTTTTCTTACATCTCCCTCAAGGTCAACTTTTGATTTCAACGCACTTGGAAAGTCGCTTTCACACTTTGCTTCTTACTTTCCTTCGTAGTGAACTTTAGAGGAGACACACTGAAATTCATGGATTCTTTGTTGTGATTCTACGCATAAATTTTCCCCGTCTGTTGGGTTCCTACTTGTCCCTTCCTTTGCAAGGATCATGGTCAACGATCATATCTTTTCCAACAGAAGACATGCTAAACTCAATATCACGAGCATGAGTAGCTAGATCTTCGAAGGATTTTGGCTTTATACCTTCTAAGATGTAAAGAAGCTCCCAGTGCATTCCATGGATACACAGTTCTATTGCAGAAGTTTCACAACCCTATCAATGTAATTTAGGCTCACATTTTTCAATTGATTTATGAAATCTATAACCAGTTCATCCTTCTTTTGATGTGTAGCTGTGAGTTTTATCATGGTCATCATACACTTTGTGTTATAAAAGTGATTGTGAAACTCATGCTCTAGCTGCTCCAAACTATTAATAGTATAAGGCTCAAGATCTGTGTGCCAATCAAAGACATTTCCTTTTACAAAGGGGACGAACTACTTGAAAAGATGGTCTCCATAGGTTTCAACATTAATACATGTCTTCACAAAGTGTACAACATGTAACTTCAGATTTCCTTTAACCCTCGAACAGTTGAAATTTGGGAGGTTGATAATCAGCAGACATTTTGAAGTTATCAACGCTTGCAGTGTATGGCTTGGCATACATATGAGAAGACTTGGTGGAGACTTCATAATTATCTTTGATTTTCTGATTTGATGAACACCTTCAATTGATCAAGTGGGATCATTCCTTCAAAAAAATTGGCATCTCCTTGACAAGCGATGCTTGCTCATTAAGATTCTTAATCTCTTGTGCTTCAACAATCTTTCCAAGCGCATGACTAGTTCTCTATCCAAAAATTCTTCCATCCTATCCATCAGCTTATCAATTTGAGACTCTTAGTGGTATACATGCTTTCTCAATCCATCAACCAACTTCGTGAGACTTGCAAGTCATTCCTCCATGGATGAAGCAACAATTACCATTGCTTGCCTGATCGTTGGGGATGTAGGAGGGAAACAAGGATTCTTACACAAGTTGATCTTCAACATACTCATATTATGTAATGCATGTGTAGATGATTCATTGGTTGAATCATATTTCTCCTTTGTGATAGGGTTCTTGAAACTAGATTACTCAAGTACAGTTAAGGTCTTCTTGATCATTTCAGCAACACATGATTCCTCCTTTTAAAGCATTTGTGGAGGACCTTGACCCTTTTTGAGTAGAAGACCCAAAAATAGGAGTTGACGTGCACAAGACTAGAAGTTTTTGTTGTCGCAGCAAAGTGGACTTTCTCCTCATAATAGATCTGAAATTGTCTAAGGTAGCCCCAAGGATTCCTTAAACTTCAGTAGGGAACTGGGAGTTAGCAACCTTAGAGGCAGTTGAATGAGAGTTGATCTTCTTTAAAGTCATCTCAATATTCTTTGATGCTTGAACATTAAGATGAGAGGTAGAGATTGTCCCATTGGGCGTGCCCAAATTTGTACATAGTAAAAATTGAGTCAAGAAAATAATAATCAATACTGGAAAATAAAGCAACAATCATATTTATAGATTTTAGAATATGAGTGTTGCAATTTCTATTATTCCTCTTATTCTTGTTTTCTGTTATAAATTCAAGGGCTCTTGAGCTTGATCTTAAATTTATTCTTGAACTTTATCTTGGATTCAAGGGCTTTGGAGCTTGTTCTTGAATCTTTGATGAACTGGAAATCTATCTTGGTCTTGATCTTGACTTATACTTGAATTCAAGGGGTTCTAAGCTTGATCTTGATTTGTGGATTTGATGAAAGTGATATGGACATAAACTTAATGATCTTGATCTTGGATTCAAGGGTTTTGGAGCTTATTCTTGAATCTTTGATGAACTTGAACTTGAACTTTATGTTGATCTTGACTTTTACTTGAATTCAAGAGTTTCGAGTTTATTCTTGAATTTGATGGTCTTGATCTTGATCATTCTTGAACTTTGATGCTTGAATGCTTGAACTTGTAGCTTGTAGAGAAATATGTGGCTTTTGATCCACAAGTTCTCTGTGCTTGTTAAAATTCTTGTCTATTTTCTGAATTATGATGAACACTATTTATAATTTGTTAATAGAGGAGTTGTAATAGGAACATGTTTCCCATCGTCTAACCAGGTTGAAGTGACATTCCCTATTGGGCTTTACAAAGTGAATTTGTCATCTAGACTTGTAGCATGATCCTATTGACTTCTTTGTTTCACTTGGCGTGCCACATCATTTGACATTTGGGACCAAACTGGGCTTCTAGGATGAGAAGACATTGGGCTTAGCTGACTGGGCTCATATATTGTAGAACAAATCAATTAATTTGGACTTTAATTAAATCCATATTCATTGGACTTCCATAATTAACTCAATTATATTCATGCATAATATTTATTTGGACTAATATATTCATGAATTTAATATAATTCAAATTATTTTATAAATTTATATTTAATAAATTTTAAGTTATTACATCGAGACCTCTAGTTAAGGGTGAAGTGTTTCTACCAATACACCACAACTCATTTTATATGTCATGTCAGATATTCTAGTTCTTTTTACCCACCCGATGTCCGAAGCACTCATTAGAGCCCTGACTAAATTCGGACCGCCAAACTGTCTAGTTCATGTTCACTAATAATGTTGGAGCAGGATACTGACATTTGTAGTTGGCAAAAAATACTCTGATCTTTTTTTGTAGTTTATGTCATTTTATATATTTGTAATTTGCTAATTTTCCCTCCTCAAATATTTTTCAAAGGATGTTTTCAAGGAATTAAGTAAATTAAGGTGCAAATTATTAAAAAATATATATTTTGCAAATTACAAAAGAAAGAATAAATAAAGAGAATGAGAATAGCACGAAATTATGTCAATTTAACAGAATTTATAAAAAATCGAACCTGAGAGGAGTCAAAATATAATTATGTAAATAATGTATGTTTTTACTAAAAATTTAATTTTTTAAGTAACACGATGAAACACTTTAATATAGTGTCAGAATACATTGAAGTCTTGTGAACAAATCTTATCGTCACACATTATAAAAAATAATCATATGCTTGATCCATGTAAAATTAATCAAGCCTCACTGTGAGGAGGCATATTGAAAGTATAATTTAGGTTAAATGATGTGCTACATTTTCGTAGATTCCCTCTTCTTAAAGCTATTACACATTCCCCCTATGTTTCAAATATTTGTTCCTCGTTGTTCTACCATATTTCTTAAGAAAATTTCAATAAGAAGTGTTGTCCTTGTCAGTATGTTATTACACGAACCAACCAAACGATACCTAAAAGTAAAGTGAGTCAATTTAAACTCATCAAGAGTCGACCTTTAGTATTTTAAATTCTGGTTTAAAAAAGATAATTACAAAGTTTGTCAGATTTAGTTAGATATAGTACACTTTTTTTTATTTTTAATTTGTTGTCTGAATTTTACTTGACATAATATCTTAAAAAGTAAAATTATACTTTTTAGATCTTGTGATCTTAAAGATATCTATCAAATATATCATAATGTTTTTTAATTTTATGGTTTTAAAGAAAGTTAAAATTGAAATGTTACTAGAAAAAAAGGGAAACAAAGAAATTTTTTTTTAAATGAAATTAAAAAATAATAATAATAAGCAAATTGAAGAAAATGATGTACTTGAAAAATAATTAATGTGATGTAAGAACTAAGAATTGTCTTTGATGCTTGCGTCCCAGAATTATAAGCCTGATAAAAATAAAATGTTTTTGAAGTTAAATAATTTTTTAAATATATTTTATTAAAAAAATAAAATAAAATCTAAAACAAATTAAAAGAGTGCATTCAATCTACAATTAAGAAAATAGTCAAAGGCAAATAAATAATATGATCAAAAAAATAAGTAGCAGTTTTACATGACCATCATAAACACCATAGAATATGCTATCACATTGTTCTTAGTATATGTATCAAATTTTTCTTACTATAAACAAATTTGTGTGTACTATACACTTTCTCCTCCTTGATTTCTCATCAAATCAAATACAATAATGCTGATGTTATCATGACTATTTCGCTCCATAGCAATTTGAGTGCGTAGTGTTGTTGCTGATTCACTTTGTGAAAAAATATTGCATCTCCTTGAAGACACACTCTAGCCACTCGATACACCGTTTCGCTTGAAACAACATCCCACAAGCCATCAATCGCATGAATCAAGCACTCCTCATTTAAATTCCTTTTTATGAAGTTAATCTCAGGCTTAGATATGACATAGGGCTTCAGATAATTGTACCATGTTTGTAACAAGTAGTTGAATCTCTTTAACATTTAGTTACTAGTAGTTGAATCTCTAAAATATTTACTTACTAGTAATTGAATCTCTATAACTACTAGTAAATATTTATGTTATTTTTTTCTTGTTTCAAATAGAAAAAAATTATTTGAACCCTATGTCAAATCTAAGCCTGAGATTACCTTTGTAAAAATAATATATATTACTAGTGCTTGATTCTTTTGAGTGAAGGTTAGTGGGATGCTGTATCAGGCGAAACAACGTGTCGGGTGACTACAGTGTGTCTTCACGGAGATGCAATATTTTTTGTCTGGTGGCTAGAGTAGTTGAATCTCTATAAGTACTAGCAAATATTTATATTATTTTTACTTGTTACAAAAAGGAAGCAATTATTTGAAGCCTTATGTCATATCTAAGCCTACCATTACTTTATAAAAAGGAATGTAGATGATGAGTGCTTAATTCTTGTGAGTAATTGCTTGTGGGAAGTTATATCAAGCGAAACGCATGTGAGGTAGCTAGAGCGTTTCTTCAAGGAAATTGAATTTTTTTTTGCAAAGTGAAATAGTAGCATTGCTACTTACTTTGGTTGCTTTGGGTCAAAATAGTCATGACAACATCAACGTTACTGTAGTTGATTTGAAAAGAAATCTGGAAGGAGTGGAAAGATCATAGTACAATCATATCAACACATGTGTGCACTATGCACTTTCTCCTCCTTCCTGATTTCTCATCAAATCAACTACAATAATGATGGTGTTATCATGACTATTCCATCCCATAGCAATGTGAGTACGTAGTGTTATTGTTGATTCAATTTAAGAAAAAAATATTGCATCTCTTCGAAGACACACTCTAGCCACCTGACATACCATTTCACTTGATACAACATCCCACATGTAATCACTCTCCAGAATAACACACTCATCATCTACATTCATTTTTGCAAAGGTAATCTCCAGCTTAGATATGACATAGGGCTTAAATTACTTACATCCTATTTGTAACAAGTAGTTGAATCTCAACTTACTCAGGCTGCCATAGGAGGGAATAGTTATGATAACGTCATCATTATTGTAGCTGTTTTGATGAGAAATCTGGATGGAGGAGAAAGTCCATAATACAAACATATTATCATATACGTGTGTACTACGAACTTTCTCCTCCTTCCTAATTTCTCATGAAATTAACTACAATAATGCTGATGTTATCATGACAATTTCGTCCCACAATAATTTGAGTACGTAGTGGTGTTGTTGATTCACTTTGCGAAAAAAATATTGCATCTTCTTGAAGACACACTTTAGCCACCCGACAAGCCATTTCGCTTGATACAACATCCCACAAGCCATCACTCGCAAGAATCAGACACTCATTATCTACATTCCTTTTTACAAAGGTAATCTCAGGCTTAGATATGACGTAGGGCTTCAAATAATTGTACCCTGTTCGGAACAAGTAGTTGTATCTCTAAAACATTTAGTTACTAGTTGTTGAATCTTTATAACATTAATGTTGTAGTAGTTAAATCTCTATAACTAATAATAAATATTTAGACTACTTTTTTTGTACAAATAGGAAACAAAAAATGTGAAGCCTTATGTCATAGCTGAACCTAAGATTTCTTTTGTAAAAAGGAATTCAGATAACGAATGGTGAATTCTTGGGAGTAAAGGCTTGTGGATGTTGTATCAAGTGAAACACATGTCAAGTGGTTAGAGTGTGTCTTCAAGGAGATGCAAATTTTTTTTGTAAAGTAAATTAGTAGAATTGCTACTTTTTTGGGTTGCTATGGGATGAAATAGTCATGATAACGTCAATTTTATTGTAGTTATTTTGACTAGGAATCAGGAAGGAGGAGAAAGTTCATAGTACCATCATTTAAACATATATGTGGGCACTATGGACTTTCCCTCCCTTCCTGATTTTTATCAAATCAACTACAATAATGATGGTGCTATCATGACTATTCCGTCCCATAAAAATTCTAGTACGTTTTGTTCTTGCTGATTCACTTTGCGGAAAAAACATATTGCATCTCCTTGAAGACACACTTTAACCACCTGACACGCCGTTTCACCTAATGGAACATCTAAAAATCCATCACTCGCAAGAATCAAGAACTTGTCATTTAAATTCCTTTTTACGAAGGTAATATCAGGCTTAGATATGGCATAGGGCTTCAAATAATTGTATCATGTTTGTAACAAGTAGTTGATTCTCTATAACATTTAGTTACTAGTAGTTGAATCTCTATAATATTTAGTTACTAGTAGTTGAATCTATTTAACTACTAGTAAATATTTATGCTATTTTTCTTGTTACAAACATGAAACAATTATTTGAATCTCTATGTCATATATAAGTCTGAGATTACCTTTGTAAAAAGGAATATAGATCACGAGTTTTTAATTCTTGCAAGTGATGACTTGTGGGATGTTGTATCAAGGGAAACGGCGTTTTGGGTGGCTAGAGTGTGTTTTCAAGGAGATGCAATATTTTTTGCAAAATGAATTAGTAGCATCGCTAAATACTCAGGTTTCCATGGAACGGAATAGTCATGATAACATCAGTGTTATTGTAGTTGATTTGACAAGAAACCAAGGAGGAGAAAGTCCATAGAACAAACATATAAACGTATAGGGCATAAAATATTTGCATCCTATTTGTAACAAGTATTTGAATCAAATATAATTTAATTACTAGTAGTTGAATCTCTATAACCTTTAGTTACCAGTAGGTGAATTTCGATAACTACTAGTAAATATTTATGTTACTTTTCTTGTCACAAACACGAGACAATTATTTGAAGCCCTATGTGTTATCTAAGTCTGAGATTACCTTTGTAAAATGAAATGTAGATGATGAGGAGTGTTTGATTCTTTTGAGTGATGGCTTGTTGGATGTTGTATCAAGCGAAAAAGTGTGTCGGGTGGCTAGAGTATGTCTTCAAAGAGATGCAATATTTTTTTGCAAAGTGGATCTCTAGCATCGCTACTTACTCAGGTTGCTACATGATGGAATAGTCATGATGACATCAATGTTATTGTAGTTGATTTGACAAGAATTCAGGAAGGAGGAGAATGTTCATAGTAGAAACATATAAACATTTATGTGTACTCTTGACTTTCTCCTCCTTCCTGATTTCACTTAAAATAAACTATAATAATGCTGATGTTACCATGATTATTACATCCCATAGTAATTTGAGTATGTAGTGTTGTTGCTGAATCACTTTCAAAAAAAAAATATTGCATCTCCTTGAAGACACACTCTCGCCACCCGACACGGCGTTTCTCTTGATACTACATCCCACTAGTTGTCACTCGCAAGAATCAAGCATTTATTATCTACATTTTATTTTACAAAGGTAATATAAGGCTTAGATATGAGTTAGGGCTTCAAATAAGTGTATGCTTTTTTTAACAAGTAGTTGAATCTCTATAACATTTGGCTACCAGTAGTTGAATATATATAGCATTTATTTACTAGTAGTAGAATCTCTATAACCACTAGTAAATATTTATGTTATTTTATCAGGTTAAAAGGAGGAAACAATTATTTGAGGCCCTAGGTCATATCTAAGCCTGAGCTTACCATTGTAAAAAGGAATTTAGATGATAATTTCTTCATTTTTGCGAGTGATGGCTTGTCACGTGTTGTATCAAGGGAAAGGTCGTGTCGGGTGGCAAGAATGTGTCTTCAAGGAGATGTAATATTTTTTTGCAAAGTCAACTAGTAGCATCGCTACTTACACAGGTTGTTAAGGGAATAAATATTCATAATAACATTAGAGTTATTGTAGTTGAGTTGACGAGAAATCAGGAAGGAGGAGAAAGTCCATTGTACAAACAAATAAACATATATGTGTGTATTATATATGGACTTTCTCCTACTTCCAAATTTCTTATCAACTCAACTACCATAATGCTGATGTTATCATGATGATTTCGTCCCATAGAAATTCGAGTACGTTGTGTTGTTGTTGATTCACTTTGCAAAAAAAATATTTCATCTCCTTGAAGACACACTCTAGCAACCCGACACACCGTTTCGCTTGATACAACATCCCACAAGCCATCACTCTCAAGAATCAAGCACTCATCATCTACATTCTTTTTTACAAAGGTAATCTCAGGATATGGCTTTAAATGATTGTATCATGTTTGTGATAGGTAGTTGAATCTCTATAACCATTAGTTACTAGTAGTTGAATCTCAATAACTACAAGTAAATATATGTGTTATTTTTTCTTCTTAAAAATAGTAAACAATTATTTGAAACATTATATCATATCTAAGACTAAGATTACCTTTGTAAAAAGGAATGTCGATGACGAGTGCTTGATTCTAACGAGTGATGGCTTTTGGGATATTGTATCAAACGAAACGGCGTGTCAGGTGGCTATAGTGTGTCTTCAAGGAGATACAATATTTTTTTGCAAAGTTAATTAGTAGCCTCACTACTTACTCAATTTACTATGGGAGGGAATAGTCATGACAACATCAGCGTTATTGTAGGTTATTTGACAAGATTTCAGGAAGGAGGAGAAAGTCCATAGTAAAAACATACAAACATATATGTGTACTATGTACTTTCTCCTCCTTCCTGATTTTTATCAAATCAACTACAATAATGATCATGTTATCATGACTATTGTGTCCCATAGCAATTCGACTACATAGTGTTGTTGCTGATTCACTTTGTGAAACTATATTGCATCTCCTTGAAGACTAACTCTAGCCACCTGACACTTCAATTTTCTTGATACAAAATCCCACACTCCATAACTCGCAAGTATCAAGCACTCATCATCTATATTCCTTCTTACAAAGGTAATGTCAAGCTTAGAAATGACTTAGGGCTTCAAATAATTGTATCCTATTGGTAACAAGTAATTGAAACTCAATATCATTTAAGTACTAGTAGTTTAATCTATAAAACCTTTAGTTACTAGTAGTTAAATTTCTATAGCTGCTAATAAATATTTCTGTTACTTTTTCTTGTTACAAATTGGAATGATTTATTTGAACCCCTATGTCATATCTAAGCTTAAGATTACCTTTGTAATAAAGAATGTAGATGATGAGTGCATGATTATTGAGAATGATGGCTTGTAGGATATTGTATCAAGCAAAACAGTGTGTCTAGTGGCTAGAGTCTGTCTTCAAGGAGGGTGGAATATTGTTTTGCAAAGGGAATTAGTAGAATCGCTACTTACTCAGGTTTCTATGGGATAGTATAGTAAAGATAACATCAGTGTTATTGTAGTTGATTTGACGAGAAATCAGGAAGGAAGAGAAAGTCCATAGTACAAATATGTACTTGTATTTGTGTGCACTATGGCCTTCCTCCGCCTTCCGAATTTCTCATCAAATCAACTACAATAATGATGATGTTATCATGACTCTTCCATCCCATAACAATTCGAGTATATAGTGTTTTTGTTGATTCACTATGCGGAAAAAAATATTGCATCTCCTTGTAAACGCATACTAGCAACCTGACACGGCATTTCTCTTGATACAAAATCTCACAAGCCATCACTCGAAAGAATCAAGCACTCGTCATCTATATTCCTCTTTACAAAAGTAATATCAGGCTTAGATACGACATAGGGCTTCAAATAATTGTATCCTATTTGTAACAAGTAGTTGAATCTCTATAACATATAGTTACTAGTAGTCTAATCTCTATAACATTTTGCTACTACTAGTTGAATCTCTATAACATTTTGTTACTAGTAATATTTATATTATTGTTTCTTATTACAAATAGGAAAAAATTATTTAAAGCCATATGTCATATCAAATCCTAAGATTACCTTTGTAAAAAGGCATATAGATGATCAGTGGTTGAATCTTTCAAGTGATGGCTTGTGGGATGTTGTATCAGGCGAAAAGCATGTCAGGTGGCTAGAGTGTGTTATCAAGGAGATGCAATATAGTTTTGCAAAGAGAATCAGTAGCATCACTACTTACTCAGGTAGCTATGGGGAAAATAGTTATGATAGCATTAGCGTTATTTTAGTTTATTTGATGAGAAATCAGGAAGGAGGAGAAAGTTCATAGTACAAACATATAAACATATATGAGTTACTATGGACTTTCTCCTCCTTCCTGATATCTCATAAAATCAACAACAATAATGCTAATGTAATCTTGACTATTTTGTCCCACAACAATTTGAGTACGTAGTGTTGTTTCTGATTCTCGTTTCGAAAAAAATATTGCATCTCCTTGAAAAGACACTCTAGCCACCTGACACGCCTTTTTTCTTGATATAACATCCCACAAGCCATCACTCGCAAGAATCAAGAACTTATCATTTACTTTCGTTCTTACAAAGGTAACATCAGGCTTAGATATGATGTAAGGCTTCAAATATTTGTATCATGTTTGTAACAAGTAGTTGTATCTCTATAATATTAAGTTACTAGTTGTTAAATCTCTATAACATTTAGTTTGTAGTAGTTGAATCCCTATAACTACTAGCAAATATTTATATTATTTTTTCTTTTAACAAACACGAAACAATTATTTGAAGCCCTATGTCATATCTAAGCCTAAGATTTCGTTTCTAAAAAGGAATGTAGGTGATGAGTTCTTGATTCTTTCGAGTAATGGCTTGTGGTATGTTGTATCAAGCAAAACTCATGTCCGCTGGCTAGAGTATGCTTTCAAGGAGATGCAATATTTTTTTGCAAAATGAATTAGAAGCATTACTACTTACTTGGGTTGCTATGGGATGAAATAGTCATGATAATATGAGCATTATTGTAGTCGATTTGTCACGAAATCATGAAGAAGGAGAAAGTTCATAGTACAATCATATAAACACATATGTGTACTATGGGACATTCTCCTCTTTCCTAAGTTCTCATCAAATCAACTACAATAATGTTGATTCCGTAGCAATTCGAGTATGTTGTGTTGTTGCTCATTCACTTTGCAAAGAAAAATTTGCAACTCCTTGAAGACACATTCTAACCACCCAACACGCTGTTTCACTTGATTCAACAACCCAAAATAAATCACTTGCAAGAATCAAGCACTCATCATTTGCATTCCTTTTTACAAAGGTAATCTCAGGCTTAGTTATGATATAGAGCTTCAAATTCTTGTATCTTGTTTGTAACAAGTATTTGAATCTCTATATCATTTAGTTACTAGTAGTTGAATCTGTATAACATTTAGTAACTAGTAGTTGAATTTTTATAACTACTAGTAACTATTTATGTTATTTTTTTCTTGTTACTAAAAAAGAAATACTTATTTGAATCACTATGTCATATCAATGCCTGAGATTAACTTTGTAAAAAGGAACGTGGATGATGACTGCTTGATTCTTGCAAGTGATGGCCTTTTGGATGTTGTATCAAGCAAAATGAGTGTGTCGGTTGTCTTGAGTGTGTCTTCAAGGAGATACAATACTTTTTTCAATGTGAATATTTAGCACTGCTACTTACTCAGGTTTCTATGGGATAGAATAGTCATGATAATGCCAGCGTTATTATAGGTGATTATTCTAGATATCAGGAAAGAGGTGAAGGTCTTTGGTGCAAACATATAAACATATATGTGTACTATGGACTTTCTACTCCTTCCTAATTTCTAATCAAATCAACTACAATAATGCTGATGTTATCATTACTACTCTGTCCCATAGTAACTCGAGAAGGTTGTGTTGTTGTTTCACTTTGCAAAAAAAAATATTGCATCTCCTTGAAGATACTCTCTAGCCACACGACACTCCGTTTCACTTGATACAATATGCTACATGCCATCACTCACAAGATTCAAGAACTCGTCATCTACATTCCTTTTTACAAAGGTAATCTCAGGCTTAGATATGACATATCGCTTCAAATAATTGTATCCTATTTGTAACAAGTAGATTAATCTCTACAACATTTAGTTACTAGTAGTTGAATCTTAGTAACTACTAGTAAGTATTTATATTATTGTTTCTTATTACAAAAAGGAAAAAATTATTTGATGCCTTATGTCATAATCTAATCCGGAGATTACCTTTGTAAAAAGGCACACAGATGATGAGTGCTTGAATCTTGCAAGTGATGGCTTTTGGGATATTGTATCAAGCGAAACAGCGTGTCAAGTGGCTAGAGTGTGTCTTCAAGGAGATGAAATATATTTTTTCACAGTGAATCAGTAGCATCAGTACTTACTCAGGTAGTTATGGGAAAGAATAGTCATGGTAATATTAGTGTTACTGTAGTTGATTTGACGAGAAATCAGGAAGGAGGAGAAAGTTCATAGTACAAACATATAAACATGTATGAGTTACTATGGACTTTCTCCTCTTTCCCAATTTCTCATAAAATGAACAACAATAATGCTGATGTTATCTTGACTATTATGTCCCATAGAAATTCGGGTACGTAGTGTTGTTACTGATTCTCTTTGCAAAAAAAATATTGCATCTCCTTGAAGAGACACTCTAGCCACCTGACACACCTTTTCTCTTGATACAACATCCCACAAGCCATCACACGCAGGAATCAATCACTCATTATCTACATTTTTTTTTACAAAGCTAATCTTAGACTTAGATATGACATAAGGCTTCGAATATTTTTTTTCCAAAGGGAATTAGTAGCATCGCTACTTACTAAGGTTGCTACAGGACAGAATAGTCATGATAACATAAACGTAATTGTAGTGGATTTGATAAGAAATTAGGAAAGAGTAGAAAGTCTATAGTACAGACATATAAAATTTCGACTTTTGATGACTTAAAATTGTTCAATTTAGTACCCTTTGTCTTGTAAACTTTTTAATCATCTTGTTTTAAACAAAATTTTTAAATATTAAGGTTTGACTTTTGTTGACTTAAAATTGACTCACTATACTTTTTGGTATCGTATGGTTGGTTGGTGAAATAACATAGACATAGACAAGGACATCATTTTTCGTTGAAATTTTCATAAGAAAAATGCCAGAACAACGAAGAGCAAATAATATTGAAATATTTGCGAAAAGTGTAATACCTTTAAGAAGAGAGAATGTTTGAAAAATATAGCTCATCATTTAACCTAAATAATATTTTCAATGTGCCTCCTCACATGTTGGCTTGATTAATTTTACGTGGATCAAGTATTTCATTTTGTTATTTTTTTATAATGTGTGACGGTAAGATTTTTTCATAGGACTTCTATTTATTTTGATACTATATTAAAGTGTATTATGATGTTATTTAAAAGATTAAATTGTTCATAAAAGCATACATTATTTACATAATTATATTTTTGACTCCTCTCAGATTCGATTGTTTATAAACTCTAGGGGTGACCGTTGGGTGGGTTGGGTCAAAATTTGGATGGGTCATAATACGTGAAGATAACAATCGAGTCATGACACAACCGAACCCAAAGGTGCTTGGTTCAAAACGGGTTGGGTCAAAAAGTAATGTGTTACATTACGGGTCAAGATCAAATCCAGCCCATTTTTAACTAAGCTTAATTATTTTATTTGTTCTTTTAATCCCTTTTAGTACATAATAAAATTATTTTTTCTCTATTATGGCTATAAAGGACCAATCAAATTGAAAAAATAATTAAAAATATTTCGAGAAGATTTTTCATGATCCGATTCGGATTAGTGTCCACCCAATTTTTAATGGGTTAAAATGGGATGAGCTAATTAATTAGCGGATCAGTAACCCGCTCAAACTTAAATGGGTTAGATAGATTAAGTTAGATTTTTCCACCCCTGATAAATTCTACTAAATTGACATAATTTTATGCTATTCTCATTCTCTTTATTTATCTCTTTATTTTGTAATTTGTGCTGTATATTTTTTTTTACCTTCATTTACATATTTCATTGACAAAATCCTTTCAAAAATATTTGAGGAGGGAAAAGTAGCAAAATAAAAAATTTTAAAAATGGTATAAACAACGAAAAATGAGCTCAAAATATTTTTTGCCAACTACAAATGGTAGTACCCTGCTCCAACATTAGTGATCATGAACTAGATTGTCTGGCGATCCAAATTAATCCAGGACTTTAATGAATTCTTCTGAAATTAGGTGAATTTTTTTATAAAAAAAGCTAGACTATCTCATATATTAACATGGGTGGTGGTGTATTGGTGGAACAGATCTAACCTTAAATAGAGGTCTTGGGTTTGAGTCCTGGGTATGGAGAAAATCTTGTTATCGGGTGGGGAACCCAAAAAAAAATCTAGATTATCTCTGATATACTTCATTGGTATTTCGATCCTCTCAATTACACTTTCACTCGATTTTTTTAAGTACACATTTGAGTAATTTCCATAGATAGAAACCCATGTTTGGGAAAATGCAATATCACTTGTGTTTGTTTGAAGAAGACCAGTCCAGTGTGAATACATGGGTTATGCAAAAGTCACAAGCATAGATTAAAAATTATCTACATTATGAAGAGGAGTATTGGAAGAAAAAATCATACTTTCATTTGTTTGAAAAATGAGAAAAAAATACTAGATTCTTTCATAGTCTACTAAAGGGAAAAAGAAAGAGATTGATGCTGACAAAAATACCCAATGACCAAGGTGAGCTCCTATAGGTTAAAGAACATATTTGTGATAAAGTTGTAAAGTTTTATTAGAAAGAATTTACTAAAGACATTGATGATACTGAGTTTTCTCTCCTTAGGCACATTCGATAGATCCTTTCAGTTGAGGTTAATGCATCTCTCGACTATATGCCGACAAAGGAAGATGTTAAATTTTTTTATTAAATCTTAGTGGGATAGTGCACGTGGACATAATGGTTTCAACGGTCTTTTTTATCAGAATTGTTGGGACATAGTGGGTGATGAGTTATGAAAGTTGGTTACTGCTTTCTTTGAAGGAAATACACTTCCCAAATTCATTACACATACAAACCTTGTGTTGTTACCTAAAAAGAATGACATTTAATCTTTTTTTTATCTAAGACCTATCTTTTTGAGTAACTTTGTTAATAAGGTTATTTCTAGGGTAATGCATGAACGATTACAGATGGTGCTTCTCAGACTGATATCATCCAATCAATCTGGTTTTATAAAAGGAAGGAACATTATTGGAAATGTTTTACTCACTCAAGAGAATGCCTTACATATCACTAAAAGGAGAAAACCAGCTAAGATCATTATCAAAAGCTTATGATAAAATCCTAAGAAAAATAGGATCTTCACAAGTGTTTATTGATATCATTTGTAGGACCATAGCTAGTAATTGGTATTATGTGTTGGTGAATGGACAGGCAAAAGGCTTTTTTCACTCTTCTAGAGGGGTAAAATAGGGAGACCCTTTATCTCATGCTCTGTTTATTTATAGTGCTGAAGTTCTGTCAAGGGATTTGAATTCTTTATTTGACGATGGAAACTATGTGGGATATGGTATGCCTAAATGGAGTCAAATCTTAACCATCTTTCTTATGCATATGAAACAATTTTTTTTGCAGATGCACATGAAAAGTCCCTTAGAATAATAATGAAGGTTTTAGGTAGATATGAGTCTCAATCTGGACAATTAATCAACAAAGGAAAGAGTGCTTGGTACATGCATCGGATCACTAACGCTCAAATAGGAGGTTTTGTTGATAGATGTACATATATCTCAAGAGGTCAATTTCCAATTACTTAACTATGGTGTCCTATCACTCATGCTAAGAGGAGAAATAGTGATTGTAATGATTTAATTAAGAGGGTGAAGGACAGGTTTCAAACATGGAAAGGAAAGATGATCTCTTTTGGTTGTAAGGTAACTTTGATCAGTAGTGTGCTACAAAGTATTTCTATCAACATTCTTTAAGCAATTGTTCCCCCTAAATGTGTAATCAATGAACAAAACAAGCTATTTTTGAAGGGTTCTTTATTTTTTTTTTGGGTACAATAAAGAGATAGGGAGAAGTAAGAATTTGGATGCTTAACAAAATAGTTGCTTTCCCAGAGTAGAAGAGGGTCTTGGTTTTAGATCGTTATTTGATATTTCCAAATCTGTTTTTACAAAGATGTGGTGGAAATTTAGAATTCATAATTATTTATAGGTAAGCTTTATGTGGAATAAATATTACAAAAATGAAATTCCAATTTTTGTGCAAGGGAAAGGTGGTTCTTAGCTATTGAAGATGATATAGAAAACACAAAACAAATGGAGAACAACATGTGGTGGGAACCTAGAGAGGCTCTACAAATATTTGGTATGAAAATTTGTTGAAAGTTGGTCTTTTATTTCTAGAACCAGATTTTATCATTAGCCCTGAAATGGATAATCAACCATGTCCAAGAATATTTGAGTTGTTTTAAGAAAAAGATACCCAATACAAGTATATTTGGGTGGAGTGATTTCCCTTTAACTTTTGCTTCCTAGTTTGGAGAATCTTGCGTAATAAAACTCCCATGGCTATTTAATTGCTAAATGGGACAACAATGCAAGTACAAATTGGTTGTGTTGTATAGTACCTTCCCTTGAAATTGTAAAACACTTTTTCTTAACAGTTGAAATAGTAAGAGACGTTTGGTATAATTTTACAAATGTTTCTGATCTACATGGTCCTTGGATTCAAATTAAACAAACGGTACCAAAGTGGAGAAATGATCCTGGCAATGAGAAGTTTAAGACTATTATGATTGTAGTCCCTAAAATTATTTTATGTTTTAATGAAAAAGAAAAATATCATTTTACATAGAGGTTTTTATCTAGTTAAGAAGATTATTCATTGGATAAATGAGAATATTAATAAGTTCACCAGTGTCAAATTTCCTTTCTTCCTAAACCTACCAGTGAATTGGCCCTCAATTGTAAAGGTTCTAGAATGTTGGGAACCAAGGTGTAGACACAAGATTGTGATATGGATACATCCTCCTTATGGATGGTATAAAGTAAATTTTGATGCTGCTTTAAAAGGTAATCCTGTCCGTAGTTCTGCTGCCTATTGTGTAAGAAATTGTTCAAGTGATAGTATAGTGGTGAAAGGGAGAAGACTTCTAGTTTCTACTAATCTTTTTTGCAGAAGCAGTAGCAATAAATGAAGGCATTCAAATCATTCTTGACATAAACCTTTTACCTTTTATAGTGGAGACAGATTCACTCACCATGATAAATATATTGGAGGAAAGGTGGGAGGTACCTTTGAGTGTTGCTATGGAGGGAGAAACTATAAAGAGAATGAGCGAAGGTGTCCTTATTTAGTTGAAACACACTAAAGGGAAGGCAACATTGTGGCTGAATTTTTTGCTAACATGATTGTTACTTTTTTAGATACTTATATGTTGGAAAACTTTCAGGGTCTGCCAATGAGATCAAAGAAATTGATCAATATGGATAAAATAAGTATGCCTCACTTAAGCTTGGGTCATCTAGGCAACTAATTTGGGCATATGTTATTCTTCATAATCATCTCTTTCCAGCCTAATTAAATAGGGGATGTTTTTTTACCATACTGTAATGCCTGAACTGATTTCATAAAGTCTATTTTTTATGGCACCGACGAGAGTACTTCTGGGTGCACAATGACAATAGACTAATCCATAGACAATGGGTTAGTCAATTTACTCTATTTTATTTACTTCTTTATGATTACGATTTTCCAATAGATTTTGGGGTAGCTGAGTACTATTCAGTCATAAAACAAGATTCTAATTTCTTTCTTCGATGTGTGGTATTAATCTTTGAGGTTCATTTTGTCAAAGGAGAAACTAGAAGCAAATTTAGTGCTTCTTAGTGATTGGTTGCTATCTAAATTCCAGGAGTAAGCTAGTAGGAATTTGACATTAAATCTATAACCTCAGTTTTTCTATTGATATGTGGTATTAGCCTCTTTAAGACTGATCGTATCAAAGATTAATAATAGGGAAATGATTTAATGTCATTTGAATACAAGTTTAGGGGTTAACTTGCAATAATCTATGAAGTGTTTGGAATTCTTTCTAGTTATGCAAGTTTATTCAAAGAATTGGTTTGTACTTCTTTAATAGAACTTTTAATACGAGAGGAGATGTACAAGTCTATGCAGAGAGATAGATTTTCCTACTTCTACATAGTTATCTGTATCTGGTGAAGTCTTTGAAATTCTTTCGAGTTATTCAAGAATCAACTAATCCTACTTCAATTGAGCTTTCTAAACAAGAGGATTTATATAAGTTGATGAAGAGAATCAGATTGTTCTATTTCAATAGGACTCTGTATTTGAGATATTAAAGTTCAAGGAAGGAAGTTTACCTCATTAGCTTATCTCTCTTGGTTTCATAAGACGGAACTTGAAGCTCTCCAGGTCTGACTGATTTAGCTCAGGAAGAGTTAAAGGTTAGAGTTTCTTCTGAGATGTGCTGGTAGCAACTAAAGAAATTCAATATTGAGGAGTCGATTCTCTGGCACTAATGCTTGGAACTCATTCATGGCGGAGGAATCGATGTGGAGAGAAGCCGCCTCTCCATTTCCCTCTTTGGTTCGTACTTTAGTATTATGTTATCCTTTCAACCTTTTGTGCATTTTTCTTTTGTTTTATATAGAATTGTATATATTCCTTTGATTTTAATAAAAGAGGCTTACAAACCTAAATTTTGAAGTTAGAGTAAAAATGGAATGGCATGTCACATTTAGGCGTATCCAAAATGAGCCCACAGGGTGCTCACATTATTCCTTTTTTATGACTAATATTTTTTTAATTCTTTAAATAAAATCTTGTTTAATCTCTCTACCGAAAACTTCTTTTACATATTCAATTGAAGCATTTATCCATTCTCTATGAAGATCTAGTTACTTCAATTTTATAGTGGAAATCTTTATCCTGCGTTCCATTCACGAGCATTTTCCGGTATATCCATACAAAAATTTAGTCTTGCGATCGAGGAAAAAAAGATGATAAGGAATATAAATAAATTTGGTAACAAATTTCTATCATCGCCTTACTAGGATATATACACAAAAAAATTTGATCTTCAAAATAATATTTTAACGCTTCAAAAAAGCATATCATAATTTGCTATAATTTACTATAGTGAAATTGATGACATATGGGGATATTTTCAGGATTGTCAAATTTGTGTAACATCTATCAAATTGAAAGAAACTAGAAAGAGCTAGAATTCAAAAGAGTGGTTTTTTGGAAATAATAAAAATCTGGAAAATTGGATAAGTTAAAATTGGATAAGTTAAATTTGAGTTTTTGTGTCAATTTCAAATGACCATAAATCCTAGCTTAGGTTGAGTCAGGTGTGTTTCTAGATATCGTAGGAAAGATCTTTCCAATGCCACTGAGTTTGCGCAATTCCTAGTTCGTATGAGTGAGTTATGCCCATTGGAAATTGGGTAGTTCAAATAAGGAAAGTCCAATCTGGATTTTAGCAGGGCATTATGGTCTTTTCACCACCCAATTAGTTAATTATGTTTTTGGTAATTATTTTAAGGTCTAAACTGATTGAATTCAGATTACACCATTGGAATTTAAGTTAGGGTTTTGAGAGAAGAGAAATGAAGAATAGAAAAGAGGAGAAGGAGCAAGGAATCATCAAGTTGATGAAGCTAGGCTTGTGGTTTTTGTCAAGGGGTGATCCCTACGAAGTATGTGAGTTCACACATCATTGGGTTCGTTCACCACCAAACATGTTTATGTAAACGTGAATTCGTCCTAAAAATTGAAAGTTTGAATGTTCTTGATGAGTCTTCTTGAATTTACTTTCGTTCTTAAATTTAGGATGATATTGAGGAATTCTTGAGAGTTTAAGGTCGATTATAGAGTTTTTTAGAGTTAGGTTCTTGGGTATATTTGTTCGTTATTTGAATTTAAAGAGGATTTGAGAAAAAGAATCGAATTTAGGCGAATTGGCGTTAGAAAATAAAGAAGGAACAAGTCGGCAGAATCTGGGTACTAAGTTCTCATCGCGGACTTGTTCCTCAGATTTGAAAGTTTTCCCCCATGTCGCAGAGCTATCACGGACCGTTCTGCCTCAAAAGTTATTTTGGCGACCAAAATTTAAATACACCTCTGCGTCGCAAACCAGCTATCAGGTAGTGATTTCTTGATCTTTTCTCATGTTTAGCTATCTAAAATCTTTTCTATCACAAATCACAACCCTTGAATCCATAATTCAATTCAAGGAAAGGTAAAAGTCAAGTTAAGATAAGTTAAGAGTCAAGTCAAAAGAAGTTAAAAGCCAAGTCAAGAGAAGTTCATAGAGTCTTTCAAAAGTCTTTTAGAAATGATTTAACTTTGTTTTAAGACTTGAGTTTTAAGTTCAGGAAAGAGTAAAGATGAAGTTCATTTCTTTAAATGTATATGGGGACTATGTATTCCCAAAGAGTTTTAAACGTTTTCACATTTAAACAAGTAAGGAAACATTGATTTCCAAAGAGCCTTCGAGCTAGTTTTCTGAAAATAGTAAATGCTTTCACATTCAAACACGGAAACATTGATTTCCAAGAGCCTTTGAGCTAGTTTTTAGGAAATACAAAATGCTTTCATAATTAATCAAGAAGGGAAACTTTGATTTCCAAAGAGCCTTTGAGCTAGTTTTCAGAAAAGAGTAAATACTTTCACAATTAAGCAAGAAGGGATACTGAGATTTTCAAGATGGCCTTTGAGCTAAGTTTTGAGCAATTATCTCAAACCACAGAAAGATGTTATGTTTTCAAAACATAATGACCTAGTATATTTTTGGAGTATTATTGAGCACCGATATGGGGGAGAGTTTAGAGATCTCCGAGTCGCCATAAACCATGTAGCTATCATGGGTAGAAAAGGGTCATACATTTTAGATGATTTGTTTAGTGCTTTATAGCATAGACTAGTCGATCCGCTTAGTAGTTCATGTTCTATACCCCTGGCAAGGTATATGACGGCCCTGGCAGCATGAGGCAAAATGTTGTATCATCACGATAGCTCTTAAGTGATGGTTGTCAGTTAGAGAAACTCCCACAACAGTACTTTGTATTCTTATATACATCAAAAATATTTGTATTTTCATATACAAATAGAGTTCATATTGTATCTTAACATACATATACATTTATTATTGTATTTCTAAATAGACAGAGTTGAAAACCATGTTTTAAATCGTTTCTTTATAATGCATTTATTTACACTGCTTTATATTTAAATGATTTCTGTTGAGTTGAGCCATGTAAGTTCTTCAGTTCCTTTCAAGCTTATGTCTTATTTTAGAATTCCCCTCGCATACTCGTATATTCTATGTACTGATGTCATTTGGCCTGCATCTTATTATGATGCAGACACACGTAACCAGGATAAGCATCCAGCGCATCGTTGATCCAGTTGAGCACTCAGAGTCAGTTGGTAAGCCTCCTTGCTTTTTGGAGTATCCCTTTGGTTATGTTTTGTTTTATTGCTTGCTTATTTGAGTTGTTAGGATGATTGGGGGTTTTGTCTAGACACCCGTCAGAGCTTAGAGGCTTCATAGATAGAGTTAGTGATGTTATTCATGAGTCTTTACTTTTCCTTTTCAGTTAAGTTGAGATTGAGTTAGCACTTTGAAAGTGAAAGTTATTATAATACATTCTAAGTCATATTTTGAGTAGTTCAGTTTACTTGTTTTAAAATTATTTATCTTGAGTAAAGTCTTCCACTAAGTAAGTAAGTTAGGCCAAGGGTAGGGTTCACATGGGGCCAGAATGGTTCTTGAGTGTCGGCTACATCTAGGGTGTAGGCTCAGGACGTGACAAATTATGTATCAGAGCACCGAGTTAAAGAGTCCTAGGGAGTCTATGAAGCCGTGTCTATAGAGTCCTAGTTATCGGTGTGAACTATGCCACATTTGTAATTAGGAGGCTGCGATATTTAGGAAATTACTTCTCTTCCTTCATACTCACTTCATGCGTAGAGTGTATCTCAATAAAAGTCTCTTTCTAACACGTGCTTACTCATAACTGATTTTGAGCTGGCCTATGGTTGATAGTGCTTTCTGAGGCGTTTCTTTCATCGTGAGCTAAGAGAAACAAAGAGATGGTTGCTAATAGGAGGAGTAGGATGAGTTTATTCATAATTGGGTTGCCTCGTCTCTTAGATAAGAAAATTAAGGCAACCATGCTAGTAAGTGACATGGGCATAGGAAGGCTGATGATCCATGTGCAAAGAGTTGAGGAGGACAAGCAGAAGGATAGAGAAGGGTTTGAGAATAAGAAGGCTAAGACATAAGGGAATGAATCCAGGCAGCAAAAGAGTGATGCGAACCGTTCTTCATTCCAACATAAGCAGAAAGGACCTGTTTCATCATCTGCTAGTGCACCTGCACCAAGGAACAAATGTGAGTACAATAGTCAGAATTCTCAGAACATCAGAGCTAGACCTGTGCATTCGAAAGGTAGTATGGTACAAAGGGGTACTAATACTACGGCATGTGCTAAGTATGGTAGGAGCTGCTCAGGGATATGTCGTGATGAGTCCACCAGTTGCTTCAAGTGTGGCCAGAATGGTCATTTTATGAGAGGCTATCCTAAGAGTAGACAAAGTAATGGTAATGGGGACAATAGAGCCCAGTCTTATTCAGTTGCTCCACCAGATAGAGTTACATCTAGATGAGCTACTTTAAGGGTAGGCGGAGAAGGAAATCGTGTTTATGATATCGGTAGTTGCCGAAAGAAAAATGATTCGCCAAATGATGTCACTGGTATGATCCAAGTCTTCATTTTGGTGTTCTTCCTCAGAAACTTCTTTAGCCTTTAGTGTTTCTACACTTGATGGTGAGTCTATTCTAGTAGAAAGTGTCTATTGCGATTGTTCTATTTTCGATAATCACAAGAGTACCATGCTGATTTAGTTGGGTTAGATATGGTAGATTTTGATGACATTCTAGGTATGTACTGGCTTCATGCTTGTTATACATCAATAGATTGTAAGAACTGGAGTAGTCAAGTTCTAGTTTCCAGTTAACTAGTTATAGAGTCAAAGAGCAATTCAACAGTGCCTAAGGGTTGTTTTATTTCTTACCTTAAGGCAAAAAAGTTAGTTTCCAAGGGGTGTGTCTATCACTTAGTTTGAGTTAATGACTCTACTGTAGATATAGCTCTTATTCAGTCAGTTTCAGTAGTAAGAGAGTTTCCAGAAGTCTTTCTTGAAGATCTTCCCGGAGTCCCTCCTGAGAGAGAAATAGACTTCAGCATAGACATTCTTCCAGATACTCGTCCTATCTCTATTCCCTTAAAGAGCATGGCACCAGCAGAGTTGAAAGAGTTAAAAGAGTAGTTGAAAGATCTTTCAGAGAAAGGTTTCATTCGATCAAGTGTCTCACATTGGGGCGCTCTGGTCTTATTTGTGAAGAAGAAGGATGGTTCCCTTCGGATGTGTATAGAATTTCGTCAGTTGAACAAGGTTACCATCAACAACAAGTATCGTCTTTCGAGAATTGATGATCTTTTTGATCAGCTTCTGGGTGCTACTTGTTTCACTAATATAGACCTCAGATCAGGCTACCATCAGTTGAAAGTAAGGGAATGTGACGTTACAAAGACAACATTTAGGACCCGTTATGGTCATTATGAGTTCCTAGTCATGTCCTTTGGATTGACCAATGTGCCTGCAATATTCATGGACCTTAAGAATATAGTTTTCAAACATTATTTTGATATGTTTGTTATCGTGTTCATTAATGACATACTAATCTATTCGAAGAATGAGGAAAATTGTTCTAGTCATCTCATATTAGATCTTCAAACTTTGAAAGATAAGGAGTTATATGCTAAGTTCTCTAAATTTGAGTTTTGGCATGAGTCTATGGCATTCTTGGGCCACATAATTTCTAGTGATGGAAGTAGAGTTGATACCCAGAAGATAAAGGCAGTGCAAAATTGGCCTAGACCCATATCTCTAACTGATATTAGTAGTTTCTTGGGTTTGGCTAGATATTATAGAAGGTTTTTCAAGGGATTTTCATCTATTTCATCTCCTTTGACCAAGTTGACATAGAAAATAGTGAAGTTTCAATAGTTTGAAGCTTGTGAGAAAAGCTTTTAGGAATTGAAAAAAAGAGGTTGACTACTGCCCCAATGTTAACTTTTCCAGAGGGTAGTCAAGGTTTTGTAGTGTATTTTGATGCATCTAGAGTTCGTTTTAGTTGTGTGTTAATGCAGAATGACAAAGTTATAGCTTATGCCTCTAGACAGTTGAATGTTCAAGAGAAGAATTATCCAACCCATGACTTAGGGTTGGTTGATGTAGTATTTTCTTTGAAAATATGGCGCCATTATCTTTATAGTGTTCATGTAGGTGTGTTCACCGATCACAGGAGTCTTCAGTTTGTATTTAGTGAGAAAGAGTTTAATCTCAGACAGAGGAGGTGGTTAGAATAATTCAATGATTATAACATGAGTATTCTTTATCACCCATGTAAGGCTAATGTTGTTGTTGATGCCTTAAGCAGGTTGTCTATGGGTAGTACTACCCATTTTGAAGAAGATAAGAAAGAGTCAGCAAAAGAGGTGCATAGACTTGCACGACTAGGAGTTCGACTAATGGATTCCACAGAAGGAGAACTAGTGGTGATGAATGTGGCTGGATCATCATTAGTGTCAAAAGTAAAAGAGAAGCAAGACCAAGAAGCTTTATTTCTTGAATTAAAGGAAAGTGGAGATAAGAAAAAAGTAATAGTTCTGAACACGGGGAGATGGTGTTTCGAGGTATTAAGGTAGATTCTGTGATTGATTTCATGCGTAATTGGGATGATCACCCACCTCTCATTGACTTTGCTTACAACAATAGTTACCACTCTAGCATCCAAAGGGCTCCATATGAAGCCCTTTATGGGAGAAGATGTAAATAAGCAATTGGATGGTTCGAAGTTGGTGAAGTAGGGTTGATAGGACTAGATTTAGTTCATCAAACTATGGAGAAGGTGAAAGTGATTCAAGAGAGGTTGAAGATGTGCAGAGTCATCAGAAATCCACCATTAATGTTAGGAGAAGGTAGTTAGAGTTTGAGGTAGATGATTCGGTATATTTGAAAGTTTCACTCATGAAAGGTGTTATGAGAGTGGGTAAGAAGGGGAAGCTTAGTCCCAGGTATAATAGCCCTTAAATAATATCCAAGAGGCTTGGCAATGTAGATTATGAGTTAGAGCTACCACAAGTATTAGCAGCAATCCATCCGATGTTCCACATCTCCATGTTGGAAAAGTGTATGGGAGATCCTTCATTGATCATACCAATTAAAGATATTGGAATCAAGGATAGCTTGTTTTATGAGGAGATCTTGCTCATATTCTACACCGCCAAGTTCGCAACATGAGAACAAAAGAGGTAGCATCAATCAAAGTTCTTTGGAGGAACCAGTTTGTTGAGGAAGATACTTGGAATTTGAGGAAGATATGAAGAAGAGATATCCACATCTCTTCAAATTCGGAGAAGTTCCAAATTAAGGTGCTAATCCTTTTCTTGGCTTTTATTTATAAGATTAACATGTTGTAATTGGATTGCTTGTTAGGTGTTTGAGCTGAATGTTAAATGTTACACCCTTAGCCTACTAAGAGTAATCTCATTCTAGGACGAATATTCCCAAAGGGGAGATATTGTAACATCTCGCAAATTGAAAGAAACTAGAAAGAGCTAGAATTAGAAACAGTTGTTTTTTGGAAATAATAAAAATCTGGAAAATTGGTCAAGTCAAGTTATGTTTGAGTTTTTGGTCAACTTAAAATGGTCATAATTCCTAGCTCAGGATGATTCAGGTGTGTTTCCAGGTATCGTAAGAAATATCATGGAATAATATTTCCAAGGCCATCGAGTTTGCATGATTCCCAGTTCGTATGAGTGAGTTATGCCCATTGGAAGTTGGGTTGTTCGAATAAGGAAAGTACAATGTGGATTTTAAAAGGGCATTACGGTCTTTTCACCACCCAATTAGTTAATTACATTTTTGGTAATTATTTTTAGGTCTAAACTGATTGAATTTAGTTTACGCCTTTGGAATTTAAGTTAGGGTTTTAAAAGATGAGAAAAAAAGAGGAGAAAAAGAGGAGAAGGAGCAACGAATCATCAGGTTCTTGAAGCTAGGCTCATGGATTTCGTCAAGGGGTGATCCTTATGAGGTATGAGAGTTCACAGAGCATTGGGTTCGTTCACCCACGCACCAAACATATTTAATTATGAATGAATTAGTCCTAAAAATTGAAAGTCTGAATGTTCTTGATGTGTGCTCTTGATTTTACCGTCATTCTTGAATTTGGGATGATATTGAGGAATTCTTGAGAGGTTAAGGTAGATTATCTAGTTTTTTAGAGTTAGGTTCTTGGGTATATTTGGTGGGTATCTTAATTTAAAGACGATTTGATAAAAAGAATCGAATTTAGGTGAATTGGGGTTAGAAAATGAAGAAGGAACAAGTTTGTAGAATCTGGGTACCAAGTCCTCATCGCGGACCTGTTCCTCAGATATGAAAATTTCCCTTGCGACGCAGAGCGGTCATGGACCGTTCTGCCTCAATAATTTTTCTCGCGACCAAAATTTAAATACACCTCCGCATCACAGACCTATTTTTAGGCAGTGATTTCTTGATCTTTTCTCATGTTTAGCTATCTAAAATCTTTCTTATCACAAATCACAATCCTTGAATCCAAAATTCAATTGAAGGAAAGTTAAGGGTCAAGTCAAGAGAAGTTAAGAGTCAAGTCAAGAGAAGTAAAGAATCAAGTCAGGAGAAGTTAAGAGTCATGTTAAGGGAAGTTAAGAGCCAAGTCAAGAGAAGTTCATAGAGTCTTCCCAAAGTCTTTTACAAATTATTTAACTTTGTTTTAAGACTTGAGTTTTGAGTTCACTAAAGAGTAAAGTTGAAGTTCATTTCTGCAAAAGTATATGGGGACTATGTATTCCTAAAGAGTTTTAAATATTTTCACATTTAAACAAATAAGGAAACTTTGATTTTCGAAGAGCATGTGAGCTAGTTTTCCGAAAAGAGCAAATGCTTCACATTTAAACAAGTAAGGAATCTTTGAATTCCAAAGATCCTTTGAGCTAGTTTCAGAAAAGAGTAAGTGCTTTCACAATTAAGCAAGAAGGGAAACTTTGATTTCCAAAGAGCCTTAGAGCTAGTTTTCAAAAAAGAGTGAATGCTTTCGCAATTAAGCAAGAAGGGAAACTAAGATTTCCAAGATAGCCTTTGAGCTAACTTTTAAGATATTATCTCAAACCATAGAAAGAAGTTATGTTTTTAAAAAATAAAGAGCTAGTATATTTTGGGACTAGTACTGAGCATCGATTTGGTGGAGAGTTCAAAGAACTCTGAGCCACCATGAATAATGTGGCCATTATGGGTAGAAAAAGGTCATACTTTTTAGATGATTACATTATGCTTTTTAGCATAGACTAGTGGATCTACTTAGTAGTTCAGGTTCTATACCCCTGGCAAGGTATAGGATGGCCTTGGAAACGTAAGGAAAAACAATGTATCATCACGATAGCTCTTAAGTGATGGTTGTCGGTTGGAGAAACTCCCACAGCAGTACGTTGTATTTTTATATATATATATATATTAGAAATATTTGTATTTTCATATACAAACAGAGTTCATATTTTATCTTTACATACATACAGAGTTATTATTATATTTCTAAATACACAGAGTTGAAAACCATGTTTTAAAGTTTTTATTATACTGCATTTATATACACTGTTTTATATTGAAATCAGTTGAGTTGAGTTGAGTTGAATTGAGCCAGGTAAGTTCTTCAGTTTCTTTTTCAAGCTTATGTCTTGTTTTAGAATTCCATCGCATACTCGTACATTCAATGTACTGATGTCGTTTGGCCTGCATCTTATTATGATGTAGATACAGGTAACCAAGATCAGTATCCAGTGCATCATTGATCTAGTTGAGTACTCAGAGTCAGTTGGTGAGTCTCCTTGCTTTCCAGAGGATCCATTTGGTTATGTTTTGTTTTATTGCTTGCTTATTTTTGTTTTTAGGATGATCGGGTGTTCTTGTCCGGACATCCCTCAGAGTTTAGAGGCTTCATAGACAGAGTTAGTGATGTTAGTTCATGAGTCTTTACTTTTCCTTTTCAGTTAAGTTGAGACTTGAGTTGCCACTTTGGCTATGAATGTTATTATAATAAATTCTAAGTTATATTTTCAGTAGTTAAGTTTACTTGTTTTAAAAGTATTTATCTTGAGTAAAGTCTTCCGCTTAGTAAATAAGCTAGGCCAAGGGTTCACTTGGGGCCACCAATGGTTCTCAAGTGCCGGCCACGTCATGGGTGTAGTCTCGGGGATTGACAGTTTGGATTCAATTTGTGTACAGAGAAGGTATTTCTTTGGCTCATTATTTAGGTAATCTAGCTTTTGATAATCCAGGTATACTTGTTTATTATTATTTTATAGAATTACCAAGGCAAGCTAAGAAAATCGTGATCACTGACAAGCAACAACTTCCTACTTTAAGAATAAGAACAATGAAAATAGATCAAGAAAGGGAAGGGGGACAAGAAAATACAGTGACATTCATCACATAATCATATTATTATATTATATTTATATTTATATCTATATTTATAGCTATCTATAGCTATCTTTCTATCTATATTACCTTAAAAGCATGTGAACTCCTAGCTTGAATGATAAATTACTATAATATCTCTAACTTAGGTTGTGACTTTTTCGATGAGTTGTGACTTTTTCGATAAGTTGTGACTTTTTTTGAGGGGTTGTGATAATTCGATGAGTTGTGACTTTTCCGATGAGTTGTGACTTTTCCAATAAGTTGTGGCTTTTTCATTAAGTTGTGACTTTCCAAAGGGTTGTAGCTTCTCGAAAAGGTTATGACTTTTCAGATAAGACACATAAAATATTTTTTCATAGTGCCTTTTGTTGACTATAAATAGAGGGGCTTCCTCTCATTTTTCAACCCCAATATTTTCAATCTTCTACTCTTCTTCTTCTTGCATTTTAGTTTTTTTTGTGTGATTTATTGCCGTTGAAAGTTTGAAGTTTAGCGGAATATGAGGTACCACTATTCTGATGAAGTAAGTCGTATATCCTAAGAGAGTATATACATTAGTATGTAATGATCCAATATATGAAGTTAACATGATGTAGTCTAAATTCATTTGTTTTTGTTAACAATTTCTCTTGTGATGTAGATATATGTTTCTGAATATCTTTTCCAAAATTTAGAGAATGACCACGATTTGTTTTTGATGCTTAATACAAAAGAATGACTTTATTTATCAATGTTACTTATGTGATTTAGTCTATCCTGAAGAGTGCTTCAAAATAGTTATTACCATATAAACATTGCCCTTTTGTTTTACGTATTTACTGTTTCTCAATATTTCAGTATTTTAGACGAAGAAAAATTGATATGACTTGTAATTACGCCAGTTGAAGTTTGTTTTAGTTTAATTTTTATTATTTATTTAATATTTAATTTTATGAGATAAATATTTTCATTAATGCAAATATATATTTATATTTGGGTAGGTATTAATATTTAAATTAAGCTATTATATATGTTACAAATGTACTATCAGGATAACAAGTTCTTCCAACTTCAAAATATATTATTTTTTAAAAAAAAACTCACAAAAACTATGAAATATGTGACGATATAAAATTTAGTTGTTCTCTTCCGATATTCTTATGACATCTAAACAATTTAATGTTGAATACACATGCAAAGCATATACACTTAGATGAAAAGAAAAATAAAAAGCAAATATTTTCTGTAAGGCAATATTAGAAAGATAAGACTAATTACATAGTTGAACCTCATCAAATTGAAATAAATATATACATTATTGCATTTAACTAATAAAATTTTTCATTGACCATCTTCATAGATTTGCGTGAATAATAGATACATATGACGATCCACGTTGAACATTCACAAAAGAATTTGCAATATTATTTTTGCTAAGCTTATTATTCAAATCTTTGCTTAAATAAGCAATACTATTTACTCCAACATATATTTATGGAATTGGTAATCACGTGCAACACACATGTCAAAAAACTAGTTATACTAAAAGTGAGAAGTTACTAACTTAAAAGTGGAATAACATTTTATCCTTATCCTTATTTAAAATATTATAAAATATCTAATAAATTAATTATTAATTAATCAAAATGTCTTTACAACCTTTTCATCTCCTAACTTAATTGAAATCTAAAGAATCATAAAGTGTCCATATTCATCAGTAAGTAGCACAGTGACTCATGGGAGAAGAGAGAAGACTTCTTATTTATAACACCCAAAAAAATTTCTAAGTTAAGCCCTGAACTATTCTTCATTTACATGTAGGTTCATATCGGGTTATTCTTAAATTACCTATATCTGTAAAGGTAATTTCTTTAGTGTGGGAATGATTTTTGTTATCAATTAAGGTCACTAGAAACTTCTAGTACACAGTTGAGTTGAAAGTTTCCTTATTGATTAAGTTTTGATGCAATATTCTCTTTGGGTCAAATTCAAACGACCATATTTCTTAGAATACAAGGAGTTATGATTAACGTTTCAGGTACACCTCATCCAATTGTAGGTACAAAGGATTGTTAAGCAGTATAAAACTCAACGAAGAGTTGGGGTCGAACCACAGGGAGTGGTATGTGATCAAATTAATTTATGAAGTACAAATGTGGTCTAAATAGTTATAGAAATAGAAATTATCGAAAAAGACATGCAAACAAGTCAAGGGGGTGACAGTAAATTTCAGATGGGGGGTTTTGGTTTGCAATTATCGGCTATAACGCAACCAATCAACGATGAAATAACAGTATAGAAAGGAATTCTCGAGAGGTGATTGGTTATAGGCAAATTTATTTATATGAATAATTTAAACAATTAATAATTAGCTAAATATCAATTGGTAGGCTAGGCTATAAGTGAAATAGCATTCTCTCGAACAACTACTTCGATTCAAGTGATTTCTCTAGACCATCAGCAAGTTTAACAAATAAGAACAATCCACAACCTTAATACATCCTCTCTCTCGAGAAAGATGGGTAGTATTTGGTTTGGGATTCACTCTTTCGAGCTTAACCCACATTAACCTGATACCTACAAACCATTAATCAGAAGCTTTGGTTCAAAAACTTCTTTCTCAATCAAGCTAAGAGCTCAAACTTAGAAATGCATTTGCTACGACAATTCATAGATAAAAACATAACTAATAATTAAACCCACTTCAATATAGCATTTAAATTAGTAATAATCAAATATCATAAGTTAATTCAACCCATAATCACACCTTAAAAACTGGGGTTTTAGCCATGGTCTGGGTAAGAGTCTCTAAGCCATTACAGTGATATCTAGGAACGAAATTCAAAGACCCACTTTCCAAATTCTCCAAAATTGTACAGTTCTAACTCAAAATCTAGAGAAAACTCTAACTCTAGAATGAGAACTGTAATATATAGGGGAGAACTCCTCAAAATTACATTTCAAATCCAATTTATAGTTGCCTAAAATTTGGCCTAAAAATCCATTAGGCTAGGTAAGTCGGGCTCGCCGAGTGGTTCGGCGATCCACCCTTTACTCTCTTCCATTTCCATTTTGCATTGGTTCTTAGCATCCTTAAGTCCTGTAACATTGGGCGATCCATTTTGTCAATGCGGAATCGATCGACGATTCGTTGATTGCCCTCTTCTGTCGTCGAATTGGTTTCTTCCTTCAAGGCTGGCACATTGGAACTTTAGGCTGTCTGAAGAGCCACTCGACGGTTCACCGAGTGGTTTTGGCGATCACCAGGATTGTTGTTCTCCACTTCTTCATTTTGTTTTGTTCCTTTTTGCATGTTCCTTTCTTTTTTCCTTAGTCCACATACTTGAAAATCAAGGCTTTAACATAAGTTTGTAGCATCAGTTAGGCATTTAAGGACAGTTAAACTATTAAACAAAGCCCAAAATGAGTCCAAATCTAGGACTCATCAACACCCCCAACATATACTTTTGTTCGTCCTCAAGTAAAACTCAAGATCAAAAGTTCAATAAGAATGTCTACAAATAGTGTTGCATAATACTCAACATAAATGCACACAACAAGGTTCAAATTACACATACAATGATCAATTGTGTACGGAAAGATTCAAATTGTGACTCACCATTGTCAAATATGCTCAAATTCACAATACTTTCTTCAAATTCAAGTTCAAGCTCAACAAAGATGATTCTATATTTTCACAAAATTTCTCAACAATTTAAAGTCCTTGAATCACATACAACTCACACACTTACAACGATGGACACATGCATGACTTCACCCATAGGTTTGCCCTTATTTTTCGATCAACATTCATTTCAGCTCACTCAAGGTCACAAAGGTCTTTTTAAGGATTGTAACAGGGCTGAGTGTAAAGGTATGGTCATTAAGGCTTAGTTGCTTCTACCTTCATGAAGTATGGTTTGAACATCACTTTGATCCTTTTCTTTGACATTTCAAATATGTGCATAATCCACCCCATTATTCAACTTCATATGAACCACTGGATACCCCATTTCTTTTGCAATATTAACTACTTTATTTCACAACTTTTTTGGTCTTTTTCTTTTCTTTTTTTTTAACATGGAGGGGTTCCATCTTTTTCAAAGCAGTCACACAAAGGGGGATTTCTCACACTTCTTGACTTTCCTTCAGTTTTCACCACACCACTAACTTAGGCTTTTGGCGTAAGTTGGCTATTCAAACAAATGATACTTCATGAAAGTTATGGGTGAATGGATAAAGAAATGTCACAATAGCTCAAGTTTCTTCCAAGAAAAGGGTAAGGCTTAAAAGGTGTCAAGCAAGGTTCACACATCTCACAAGTTTGCGACAAAAGAGGTATATTGTCAAGTTGGTTCACTCTTCAAAATTCTTTCCTAAGATCATTTCATGTGCTTACAATACTCAATCAACCGGACCAACGAGGCAAATTCTAGGTGCCATCAGACACAATGTTCAAAGTAATCTCATCACACAAGACATTGGTACAAATATCAATCAAGACTCCACACTTTTTAGCTAGCGTGCAATGTTCATCATAAGAGTCTTATTTGACAACTGGCTAGTCACAATGAGATGCTGAAAGTTCACATATTGCCTATGTAACTTCATTTTCCTCATCGTAGCCACAGATTCATTTTGTTCAATTAGGAGCACTATTTAAGTCATTGGTATTGACCATAACCGACACTCAAATTTGCACAAGAACTACCACAATCATACACAAAAGAGGTGGCAATTTTGTTTTAAAATTAGGTTCAAAACCAATTACATTCATGACAATAGGCAACAAGCTAAAACATCCACAACACACTTTCAACAACTAAGATATATATCCATAAAACAAATAACCCCAATATTCACAAAACATTCACAAAAGGTAGGTATGGAAATATCTCACCCCACCCAACAAATGTAAGCAGTTGTCCTCAAATGCATCTAAAGCAACATAATAGTCAATAAAACAATAGAGAGGGAGGTAAAAAGTCATCCTGCCAATCTAAGCCTGGGTGAAGTATGCATCTTAGTCACTATATCTGTCTGGGCATTACTGTACAAAGACTCGTTTTGGGACATCATGATCGTACAACTAATAAACCCAAACCAATACCTCACCGTCACATTGAGATCCTTCTTCTCTATTGGCCCTTTTGTCTCAATCCACCTAGGGGTACTGTCAGAAGAAGAGGATCCAACCAACATTTTAAGTTATTCAACGTATGTGTCTTGATCATACTTTGGTAGTCATCCATGAAGTTATAATTACACCCAAAATAGAATTTATGTCCTCACTTTCACATTTCATCTTCTTGCACATGACTATCACAGAATCAACCGGTTTGAAAATTCTTGCTTTTCTCTTCTCTTTTGGCACCAAATCTCCGTAAGCTAAATAGAACTCCTGGACCCAATTTAGAATATAAGGGCCCCAGGATTTAGTGAAAGTCTAGAATTTTTGGGACTTGAGGATGCTCCGTATCTCCGGATACCTGTCCACCACACCATCTGTTGATAACCTCTTCTCCTCAATAATAGTTCTAAGTCCCTCCGTCTTTAGTCTGTTGAGAGACCGCAGAGGAGGAACCTGTCGAGGTGGAACTGGGACCATAGTCTGAGCTCAAGTTATGGGAGGAGGAGGAGTGTGAGGCATCGGGATTCTAGACGGATCATGCATCCCCTTGGAGCTAAGTTCTACTCTCTGAGCATATAGAAGCTATTCATCTTTAGGCTTAGAGATGGAAGCCTAATAATTCTGGGACTCTCCCTCATTATATGAGAGGTGAGGTGAATCTCGTAGACTCTCTAATTGTTGGAGCTGACCTCTGGTGACTCCACCACAGGAGTCTTGCCCTTTCCTTTGCCTTTTCCTCCCTTTGTAGGGAGTTTTCATGCCTTTGCCCTGTATGTAGCTGTATCTTCATTTATAATGAATCCTCTTGCCGGCTTGCAGGGTTTCATGTCTCTTCCTGAAACTTTGGGTCTAGCCATACTTGAAAAACAATAGAAAAAATTTAGAAAAATTTCTAGAAAAATACAGAAAAGTTAGTTGCAGAATGACTCGCCGAGTAACTTTGGCAAGCAAGATCAAAATGTTTCTATAATCAAGATAGGTCGGCGATGTTCAGGGCCATTCGGCGAATCACCAACACAAATTGTCTAAATAGAAGTGGCACGCCGAAAGTTATAATATATTTTAGAGATTAGGGGCTCAAAAGGACGATCTAGGAGACAATTCAATGAGTCGCCGAGTTTATTCAGTGAGATCAGGCATCTTGCCGAAAGTTACAGAACAAACTCAACAAAAAATAGAAATCAAGGGCTATCTGAGGGGGACTTTGGCAAACCACCAAACAACTCGACGAGCTCAACCTAGCTCGCCAAATAGCTCAACAATCAAGTTTTAAACCCCATTTCTCAAAATCAAGCCGCAACCCCAGAATTCATAATTAAACATATAAACCCTCCGATACTACCCATTCCCTCAGGGTAATCAGACTTCCCCTGATTTGGCTAAAATTAGCCATTTTACGACTTTTACCCTTAAAAGTGACGTCAATCGCTCGATTATGGGGTAAATTATGTCATTTAGCATAATTTGGGGTTACTTAGACTTCACCCCACTAGAACCAACACACTAACACCGCAACCCAACAATTTAGACTCGATTTTACAATCAAGAACATGGGAATCGATCAATTTAAAGCACTTCAGCACACATTTTAAATCATTACAGGCAAACCAACACTTAAACACGGTTATAACCATTGCCCGACAACAAACAAAAATAATTTTAGCTATGCATTAGATTTCAACCATGAACATAAAGTATAGGGTATACAAAACCAACATTTCTGCCGAATTCAAAAGTTGTATAGCTAGGCGGCAAAGTTCCACAATTCTGATCAACTATTTCACACAAAGAGTGGGTAAAAACAATAAAATATGAAAGATCAACTGTGGAGTGAGAGTACGGAGTTGAAAATGGGAGAAAATGAAGGATTTTGAAATTTTAAACCGTTGGCCTTTAAAACCTTTCAGTTTGCGGCTCCTTCGGTAGAGTAAGTTGTGCTCGCCGACCAACTTGATAATGCACCGAGTGGTATTTTACATCGCCATGTTTTATAGGACTCCCAAAAATTTCGGGGGTTCAAATGACGCACAAAAAGGGCTCGCTGACCTGTTCGGTGACTCACCGATTTAGCATGTAGCCTATCAAGCTTTAGAGAGTTCCCCTTCAAACTTGGTGGTTCCAACGGGGTTCTGAATTAGGTCTCGCTGACCTATTCGGCGTGTCGTTGACTGGACTTTGGCTCACCAAACTACTTATTTTTTAACACTCTTCACTTTTAAACCTGCACAATCAACAATCGTTATTCAAAATAAAAACTGAGTTATTAAAAACATGGGTTGCCTCCCAAGAAGTGCCTTAGTTAACATCATGGCACAACGAAACTACCAATTTATGGATCATTCTTCTGGTTTGCCAAGGTATCACTTGGTAGTGCCCCTTTTGGCCTTGGATTCAAATGAGTAGAAATTTGACCCATTTGGGTCACCAACTGATTGATTGATACGAAATGGGAGGAGACTGTCTGTTAAAGTGTAGAAATGTCCTCCTTCATCTCTTTCAACACTTTGTCTAACCGTTCAACTTTGTTTAGAATACGTGAGAGCATGTCTTTCGTATGGACATTTTTAGATTCCTTAGGCTTTTATCGCTCATGGGGTGGGATGTACCTGTCCTTGTTACCCTCTCTTTCCTTCCAAGTTGTGTTACGATTACTCCATTCTCTATCATGGTCTCTCAATCCCTCATCTCTATTCCAACCCAGATTTCAACCCAACCTTGGATGGTTTGCACGATAGACTCCTCCTTGATGAGTTAGGAAGTTCACTTCCTCATTGTACAATGCTTCAAACTGAGCTTCTTTGGGGTTCACTCCACCAACACCCACAACATTAACACTTTTCATACCACTACCCATCATATTTTTTGCCAATAGATCCAGCTAGGTCATCATTTTGGCCATGTCTTTATCTCTCTCTTGATCCTTTTTTATCTAATTTTTTTTCATTATAAAAGAGATAGGAGAGACTTGGTATTCACGAATGTACCATGCCTTATTGATCTTATTCATGCCATCAAGAAGCTGAGACGCAACTTCATAAGGCTGTTGCATTATACCACCGGGAACAAGTTGATTAGGAACTCCTTTGTTCACCGAATCAAGGCTCCTATAGAAGTACTGGTGAAATATATGATTCGGCAGCCCATGGGTAAAATATTGAAATACAAACTTCTTAAACCTTAGCCACCTCTCATAGATAGGTTCACCTTCCAAGCATTTGAAAACTTGGATACTATCGCTATGGGTCATCATCCATGACAGGGGAAAAAATCTCACATGGAATGCTGTAGTAAGCTTATATGAAGAGATGATGGAATTCCTTGGCAACTCAGCCAACCATTTACTAGCCTCACCCATCAAAGCGAATGGGAACAACCTGAGACAAACTAATTCTTGTGATATGTTCTTGAATGATAACGGACCACAAACGTCCACAAAGTTTTGAATATGCTCATATGGGTCTTCGTGAGCCAATCCTCCATATAATCCATTCATTTAGAGGAGCTGTAGCATTGTTCTTGTAACATGGAAGACTACAATCCCTTCAATTGGAGGTAGACATATTATACCCACGCCACCTATTGTAATTGGGTCGATAACATTTGGATCATTACATCATTGAGGTTTCCCATATCGTCTTGGTGGCCCACTTGGCAACCAATACTCCTATTTACACTCATCTCTTCCTCTCTTCAAAACAAGCAAGACATAACAAAAACTAAAGTAAGTAGATTCAACTACAACCAAAAAGATCACAATTCAACTTTAATAAAGGAATTTCAAACAACACCCCTCCCCGACATCGGCGCCATTGATGTTTGCGTAATCAAGACAGAACTTCCAATGCAAGTGTCTACTATCGTACAATAGTAAAGTAACCCAACCAAGGGTTGAGGTCGAGTCCCAAAGGAATGGACTTGAGAATTAATAGAAAGTTAAAATTTAGTTCTACTTAGTCATAGCTAAAAACCTTTTCGAATATAAACATGTTAAATATAAGGGGTGATGCAAGCGTCAATTATCAATGGGGGCTTGTCACAAGTAAACAAAAACAACAAAAATGCAAAGAGTACTAATCAAGGAGATGAGGTTTTTGGGATGTGGCAGGAATATAGGATAAACTAAATTATTGGGTACATGCTTTTGATAATGAATCTGATGAATATTTTTTACTAGGCTAGACTATAGTGGGGATAAATTATCTCTCGAACAAATTACCCCAAATCAACTCAGTTTGTCTCAAACACCGAGTTACAGCATGAAGAACAACCTCCACCTTAGCCCACTCACTCGTTCGAGCTGAGTGTGTGGCAGAAGGACTAGGGTTTACTTTCTCGAGCTGAATCTCATGTCGATCCAATACAACTGGCTATGTATTTAGTAGTCTTAGTTTTACGATTTCTCTCTCGAGCAAGTCAAAAACACAAAGGTGAAATTATATTTTCAACTACAATTTCATTAAGTTCCACCACAACTACTAAACGAAATCAACTCTAAAAAAAAAATAAATCATCATCAAGCAAGACCTAACAGATAATCTAACCTACATTCACAAAATCAAATCCCAAGAATTGGGGTTTTAGCTAGACATGTAATAGAGATAAAAAAATTATACCAATCACAATTTCCATCTATGGGTATGCAAGGTTAAGTTTTAAAACAAGACAAGAGTGAAGAATCCACAAGGCCCAAGTCCAAATTCTTGGAGTTGAAACTCTTTGAATCTTCACATTCTTCAAAACCCTATCAAATCTTAGAACTCAAAATTCTATGTTAAACATTCTATATTAAAACTCTAATGTTAAGCTAGAAATCTCAATGAGCATTTATAGTTCTCAAAAATCTGTGTTATAGCGGATCATTGGGTGCCATTAGTCGAGATTACTGATCAACTCGGTGATCCGCCCTTTGGTAGGTTTCATCGTCGTCTTTCTTTATCCTTCAACATCATCATGTTTTGGATCATTGGGTGACATAGTACTGCTTCATGGAATTGCTCGATGACACGCTGACTGCTCCTTTTCACCGCCAATTTGATCCCTTCTTTCATGGATCAGCACACTAGAACAAAAGGCGAGGTAAGACATATTGGCGACTTGCCGAATGGGTTCGGCGATTCTCAGATCTTCAATTATTCGTTCTTTCAGCTGCTTTTGTTCCTTTTTGCTAAGTAGTATCCATGCTTTCCCTCAAACTCTAAATACTTAAAATTTAAGGGTTTTCATCAAGTATTGAGACAAAATATGCATTTGAGGACACTAATTCTATTAAAATATAGCCCTAAATAAGTCAAATTTGTGGACTCATCAGCTATTTTGATTAATGTTTCAAGTACACCTCATCCAATTCTACGCGCAAACGATCGTTAAGCAGTATAAAACCCAACTAAGAGTTGGGGTCGAACCCACAGGGAGTGGTACATGTTCAAATTCTATTATGAAGTACAAATGTGGTCTAAATAGTTATAGGAATAGAAATTATCGAAAAAGACATGTAAACAAGTCAAAGGGGGTGACAACAAATGTTAGATGAGGGGTTTTGGTTTGCAATTATCAACTCTAACCCAATAAAACAATGATGAAATAAAAATATAGAATGGAACTCCGGGGATGTGATTGATTATAGGCAAATTTTTTCTATATAGGTAATTCAAACTACTAATAAATAACTAATTATCAGTGGGTAGGTTGGGCTATAAGTGAAATAGCTTTCTCTCAAACAATTACTTCAATTCCAGTGATTTGTCTCAAACAGCAATAAGCTTCGCAAATAAGAATAATCCACACCCTTAATATATCCTCTCTCTCAAGCTAGATGGGTAGTACTTGGTTTGGGATTAGCTTTTTTGAGCTGAACACACATATACCCAATACCTACAAACCATTAATTAGAAGCTTCGGTTCAAAAACCTCTTTCTCAAGCAAGCTAAGAACTCAAAGTTAGAACTGCATTTGCGACTATAATTCATAGATAAAAACACAACTAATGATTAAACCCACTTCAATATAGCATTTAAATTAGTAATAATCAATACCCATAAGCTAATTCAACCCATAATCACACCCAAAAAATTGGGGTTTTAGCCACACATCATAAAAACAAAGAAATAGTTACCAAATGAATTAACCATGGTATGGGTAAGAATCTCCAGGCCTTAACAATGATTTCCAAGAATGAAATTCAAAGGCCTAGTTTCCAAATTATCCAAAATCCTACAATTCAAACTCAAAAAACCAGAGAAAACTCCAAGTCTAGAATGGGAATTGTAATATCTGTAGGAGAACTCCTCAAAATTACCTTTAAAATAAATTTATAGTTTCCCAAAATTTGGCCGAAAAAATAATTAGGCGACGTAAGTTCGGCTCGTCGAGTGGTTCGATGATCCGCCCTTTTCTCTCTTCGACTATCCGCCCTTTGCTCTTCCAACATCCTCATGTCTTGTAACTTTAAGCAATCTATTTTTTCATCATGGAACCGATCAAAGATTCACCGACTGCCAATTTCTGTCGCCGACTTGGTTTCTTCCCTCAGGGCTGGCCCACTAAAACTTTAGGTTGTTTGAGCAACCACTCTGTGGTTTGCCGAGTGGTTTTGGTGATCATGAGGATTGCTTTTCTTCATTTCTTCTTCTTGTTTTGTTCCTTTTTTCCTATTAGTGTCCTTACTTTGCTCCTTAGTCCACATTCCTGGAAATCAAGGCTTTAGCATCAGTTTATTGCATAAACTAGGCATTTGAGGACACTACAACTATCAAAACAAAGTCCTAAATGAGTCCAAATCTCGGACTCATCAAGTTGTGTGGCCATTAACATATGAAATTAAAAGTATTTGAATCTACTTTCCAACACCACTAATTTGGAAACAATTAGTTTTGAGTAAAAAGTTATGACCATTTTAGTAACCTGATATAGTGTAGTGATGAATTAGCTGACAAGAAAACATTCAGAAGGGTCGTTTTTGTATTTTTACCTCTAAGAAAACCCTAAATAAATTTATTGACTAATTAGAGACCCATAACAATCAAATTTCATCTCTTAATCCATCATTCCTTTCTCTCTCAAACCCTAAGGAAAAATCAAAGTAGAAAACTTCATTCAAGATTCTTTCAATCTTTTTCAAGATTCTTCTTTAAGGTATGTCTTTCTCTATGAATTTCATTCTTTACAACTTAAATTCCTCCATACAATTATGAATCACTAATGAAAATAATAATTCTTGTACATAGAGGTTTCAAGAAATTAATTTAAGAATCTCAAGAAAGATTTTGTTGATTTTTCTCCTTCAAGCTAGGGTTTCTAGACTTCTAATAGAGTTCTTCTTCCTGATTCTTCAAGAACCTTGTTCTTCCACATATGCAAGGCTGTCATAGTTTTGGACTAGTTCATCCTTGCACCTTACATCTACTTTCCAAAGAGTAATGTATGATTCTATCCCTAGATTTGAGTATTCTCGAGAGTTGATTTTGAGTTCTTGAGTTCAAATTCTTTTTGAAATTCTATTCCCAATCATTGAATTTCTATATGTTACATATTAAGATTCTTGAGTTGATTCATTCATGCCTATATTTTAGCATGAACCCTATTAATTGAGTATTTTTAAGATGATTACTATGGTTGAATTTTGAATACTGAGTATCCATATTGCGATTAAGATCCGTGAGTTAAGTTGTTCATATCCATAATTTCGTATGAAATCTATGAATTTGTGTTATAAACATTGAGAAGCTTTATAAAGTCAACACTTGAGTTTTAAACTAAGTTTTTTAAAAAGTAAATATGAGTTTTGAGAAAGAGTTTCTAAAACATGAATAGTATGACAATTGAGTATGATCAATGTTTACGACATATGGTATCTAGTTATGCGAACAATGTTTATGTAGTATGACTTCTTGAGTCATCAATGATCATATCACAATATGATTTTGATATATTTTTAAGCAAGATTTTTCAAGTAGGAATTTAGTAGGAGTATAACGGAACTAAATATTCCCAAAGGTATTAGTATTTACATTGATAAAATAAAAACTTTGATTTCTAAATAAGTTCTTAGCTCAAAGATATATTAAGAGAAGTTACCACTTTTAAGAGGATAGTTTGAGCAATTATCTCAAACCAGAGGAAGAGTGTATTTTTAAACATTGAGCGTGAGTATATATTATTGGGAGTAGTATTTAGTACCGATATGGGGATGAGTCAAGACAGCTCAAAATCCTCATAAACTATGTATGCCAACATGGGTAAAGGATCATATTTTATAGATGATTCTATATTGCTTTTATGCATATTTTGTAGGATCCACTTGATTGAGGTTTCCTATATCCCGACAGGGTGTAGGAAAGTTTTGGCAACATGGGCGAGATGATGTATCATCATGTCGCTTATAGTAATGGATGTCGGTTATAGAATCTCCAATATAGTTAAAGTGTATTTTTATATATCACTTATTATGTTGAGTTTAGGATGAGCAATTATTTTGTAAAGAATTAAGTGATTTAACTCCTTTATTTCTTTATATTCAACTTGAGTACATTGTTATCTATTCAATTCCTTTCTTTTAGTTATTTGTTATTAAACTACATTACATACTCGTAGTTTCAATGTAATGATGTCATTCAACATGCATTTTTTAATGATGCAAATACAAGTTATTAGGATCCTTAACAAGCATTTGTTGAGATAACTTCATCCACTCGTTTGCTTATGAGTGAGACCTCCTTGCCTTTGGAGTACTCCAGTTTTATGAGTTGTTAGTAGTAGTTCTTTTGAGGATTAGTGGGTCTTGTCCCGACAATCATCTTTGTATAGTAGATGCTTCATAGATAGAAAGTTTCAAAGAGTCTTTCAGTTTTCAGATGTTATATTTAAACTTATGTTTCATACTCAATATATTAAGCAATGTTTTGAGATTTTGTAAACTATTTTTTAAACGTTTCTTTCAATTTGATTCTTATTTATACTTGAGTATGTCTTCCACTTGTAGTCATACAGGATGAGGGTTCTCTTGATGACCAACAATAGTTCTTGAATGCCGATAACAAATATAGTGTAGGCTCGGATCGTGAAAATCTTTGTATTAGAGTACAGAGTTCAAGTGTCTTGGAGTGTATGAAGCCATATCAGTAGGATCTTATTTAAGGTTGTGAGGCCCTCGGTTCTATAAATATGAGACTACACACATTTAGGAAAATTTTTCCTTCTTTCAAACTATAAATCATGCAGTAGAGTTGTGCCATAAGGAACTTATCCAAACTCGTGTGTTTCTCTAATTCATTTTAATACGCCTCATACTCAAGGTAGTTGAAAAGCAAAGCTTAGATCCTTATCGATGAGTTACATTAGCCAAAAGTCTTTAGAAAGTCATGAGATTGTAGAGGGGCTTAAGAGAAGCCTATGAGTGAGCTTAAGTGTTGAGATTCAGAAAAACGTACTTTTTTTCATATGATTCATGCATTTGAGCTAAAAGCGAGAGGTACTCCTAGAATCTCTTGTTTAAGCCTTTTTTGAGTTGAGACCCCTATGTGAATGTGTGTTTGGATCTTGGATAGTATTTTTACCTGGAAAGATAGTATGAGTTATGAGATCATAAACTGTAGTAGTAAGAATGCCCAAAGTTAGAAGAATGCTTACAGAGGTTCAATGATCTAAGAAAGGGTGATAGTGATAAGGTAAGGTAAGCTATTATAGTCATGCACACAATATGTGATTACTGGGGAGCTTTCCCTTGTCGATAGACTAAGAAGTGACAAGTTTGTGTAGATTGCATGATAGGAGGTAGAGTAAGAGTTACTAGTTAGGATGAGTTAGAGTATACTTTAATTAGAAATAAAATTATGATGATGTGTGATTGTGTTGGTAACGACCAAGTGTAGGTGCTGGAGAGAAAATCAGGAGTATTCCTGAGGTGATAGATCTAAGCTAGTATTATGATTTTTAAGGGAAAGCCCATAATATTCAGAAGATGATAGAACTATTTGAGAGGTAATGCATAGTAAGTGAGTAAATAGAACTTAAGTTGTGAAATAGAATGTTAAGGTATTATGTAAGTAGCTACACGAGGAGCTAAACATTTCCTACTTGTCATGAGATCTTAGTTGGTAAGTGTTTCTGGAAATTTCTAGTAGCCGCAAGTAGTATAAGGTGTGAGCAATCATATTGATTTATGTGTTTAGTACTAGACACTAAGCTTTAATTTAAGATAAGTGTCGTGACCAAAGATGGCAACATGAGAGTGATGATGTTAGTTTTGAGATCTGATCTAGTAGGTTTCACCTGAAATAGGTAAGAAGATCAAAGTGATACCTTGCTATGAATATGTGGTACTATGACCCATAGAGGAGATGAAGGTAGAGCAGTAAGAGGTACACCCAAGATGGTTTGTGACCAGACGAGGTTGTAATTGAGGTTATGAATTATTTTATGTGTGCTTAGATTGTATAATTAAGCATCCAATATGGGATAGCATGTTGCGAGTGTAATTTTGCTAAATATTTAGATGAAGCATCCTTAGGAGCCAATGAAAAGAGGTCAAGAGAAATATCTTAGAAAGAGGTTGTAGTACCTGCTTATGGAGAGTTCGATAGTTGTGAGATAAACTATTCCCGAGTGTTAGAATAAAGGGGGTGATATAGACCAGTTTAAAGATGATAGAATAGGTCCATATCTTTTATGTGTCAACTTTACACCTAAGGGGCATGATAAGATGATAAATCAAGTCAACTGTTGAGAATAAGATATTAATGTGGTCAAAAGAGTATGGGAGATATCTTTTCAGAGGTCCTTTTAGTACTGCAGTGATATTAGAAGGAGAAGGTTAATGATTTTATCATGATAATGATTGTGTGATAAATCCATCTAAGATTATAAATGAGAAGGATAACGTTTTACTATGAGAAATAGTTAAATGAGAGCCCTTAGTTTGTTCCGAGTAGTAATGCGAGAAATTCTAGGTCGTATGGCAGAGATAATGAGAGAATGAGAACTTCTTAAGGAGCTGGTTAGTAGGAGTCCATGGAATTGTTAGAGTACTAAGTTTGAATGTGGTGTTGTTAACATATGGACAATTGCATGATGCATTAGGTTTTTCTTGATATGGGCTCAAGGTTGGTCAAATGTAGTTATATGGAGAAGTATTCTTGGGATGAGATTCCCTATAGAGGTATAGAACCTATATCTTGTGGTTCATAGAAATATCACCATATCACATTTAGAACCTTGTGAATTAGATATTACTTTTGAACACAGTAAGAGCAAGCGATTTCATTTCGACGTTTGCAAGAGTAGTCATATACTCTAGTGGGAGCTAGGAGTTGAAGCTAATGAAATTTAGTAAACAGAGAGAACAACATAGTTGAGAAGTGTTTCTAAGCTTGAAAGCTACCACTCATATCACTCAAGGCATAGTATTCCAATTCGTAGTTCGTTCCCAGATATTATGTCAACTAATTTCAGATAGAGCGTGACTATATATGCTCAAAACAATATCATTCTTGACTTATGTGCTATAGACAGTTTCAAACTCTTAGTATGATTCAATTCCTCTTATGTTAGTAGGGAAGTTCACAAGATAAAATGATAGTACGAGTAACTCCCTTTCCTTCCATCCTCAGTTTAACCATTATTCGAGGATGAATGATCCCAAGGGGGAGATATTGTAAGACCCCCAAAAAAGTATAATCTAAGACCCAAAGTATTCTTCATTTAAATGTAGGGTCATATCGGGTTATTCTTAAATTACCCATATGTGTAAAGGTAAATTCTTCAGTGAGGGAATGATTTGACTTATCAATTAAGCTCACTAGAAACCCCTAGCACAAATTTGAGTTGAAAGTTTCATTATTGATTAAGTTTTGATGTAAGATTCTCTTCGGCACAACTTCAAATGTAAATATTTTTTAGAATATAAAGAGTATGTGGAACATAACCTATCAACTAAGGTATTTGAATACACTTTCCAGTACCGCTAATTTCGCATTAATCTGAGTTTTGAGTAAAAATTTATAACCATTTTAGTAACCTGATATAGTGCAGTGATGAATCACCCGAGATGAAAAAATTAAAAAGGGTCGTTTTTGTCTTTTTACCTCGAAGAAAACCCTAAATGAATTATTTGACTAATTACAGACCGAAAACAATCAAATTTTCATATGTTAATCCGTTATTCTCTTCTCTCTCAAACCCTAAGGAAAAATAAAAGTAGAAAACTTCATTCAAGATTCTTTCAATCTTTTTCAAGATTCTTTTATAAGGTATGTCTTTCTTCAAGAATTTCATTCTTTCCAACTTAATTTCCTCCATATAATTATGAATCACTAATGAAAAACATAATTCTTGGATATAGAGATTTCCAGAAATTAATTCAAGAATATCAAGAAAGATTTTCTTGGGTTTTCTCCTTCATGCCAGGGTTTCAAAGCTTCTAATCGAGTTCTTCTTCATGATTCTTCATGATTTTTCATGACCCTGGGGTACCCCCTAGATGTAACAAGGCATATACAACCCCAAAGGAATCCATACAAGCCACTTAGTCCTCATAACATAAGCAAGAGAACAAGAAAAGTAAAACACATTTCAAGTCTCAAAAAGTTTTTCATAAAAGAAAGCGGAAGTCTAGAAACTTTTTCTCATCATAGCCATCGATTACAATGTTGAATGAAATAAGGCCTAGCCCATACAACATGTCAAAAAAGGAAAGTACATGAAAGAAGCTAAACATAGGAAAATATGTCCTCGAACCTTGAGGACTCACCAAGATCAAGAAAGCAGTCAAATCCAAGCTCCAGCCACTAAATTGATCACCTCGAGTACCGGAGCCTACATTTGGGAAAAATATAGGAAAGAGTATACATTTGTACCAAAATGCACTAAGTATGATACATATGCATGAAAACGTTTAACACATGTAAAACGGGACATTTCATTTCAAATAATGCAATTTGCCAAGTTAAACATGATATAAGAGGTTAAAAATCATAAGTCATAAAACATAGGCAATATAAGTCATCATCATCTTTGAAACCCTTAAATTCATGGACAAAGTTTCTTGAAGTAACAATAGTTCATTATTAATGCTCTTGTTCTTGTTGTGGGAATATGCCTTAACCGACATGAGAGCATGTGAGCTATAACATGATCACTAAGGGTAGTCCTACTTGCCTAAGGTAAAACCATTGTTTGTTAGCTTAGGTGGATCCACTAGCTAAATATCCTACAGTGGCACGTAGCTTATGGGATAAGGAGAATTTTACTAGAACCCCAGACTCAACTTGTGTAAAATGTTTCCATCTCATTAGACATATATAGAAACCCAGACACAACTTGTGTAAAGGCTTCCATCACATATTCAATATCCACTCGGTGCTAAGCATTAATCCCACAGAATACTTACTAAGTCTTAACTTAATTCTTGTCTCATGAAAGGATGTACCTAACAATAAATCCAAATTAGTTCATTAGGATAGCTCTTAGATCATGCGTGAGGAAACCTTTCATGTTCCTGTCCTCATGTAAGTATTAGATTCAATTAGGTGAGAAAGCCTTTCAACCTAAAATATTCATTATGTGAGAAAACCTTTCGCATCATGTTCTTTATGTGTCACTCTCAAAGTGTTCATAAAGCATTTACATAGATTTCATAAAACATGCATAATTTCATAAAATTGCCCTTTCAAGGTTCAAAGCTCACTTTCAATCTACATATCTAGAATTCAAGCATTAGACATGGATTTCATTATAATGCATGTGATTCTATCACTTCATGTGTAAATTCATAAAATTCCTCTTTCATCAACAAAGACCCACATCCTAAGATCACAATTGAGAAATATTGGAATTACATGGGTTTCTTGGGGATACATCATAAAACAAAAGGAAATCATCAATTCATGCTTAATTGCATATATTCAAATCAAGTTTTGAATCAAACCCTAATAATTGGGGATTTCTATCTCTTTTGAAATGTACATTTTTAAGGAACTCCCTCGATGCAAGATTTGAAATTGAGATTTTGAAGGAACTCCAAGGATGGAAGATTTGAAATTGAGATTTTAAAGGAACTCCATGGATGGAAGATGTCCATGGATGAAAGCTATCATACCTTATTAGCCGAGCCCAAAGTAATTGATGCACTAAAGCTTGCTCTTGAAACTCTAGCTTGATTCTCATAAAATTCAACTATTGGAATCATGTTTTAAAGGAACCCATGACTTTAGAATCAAACCCTAATAATTGGGGATTTCTATCTCTTTTGAAATTGAGATTTTGGATGAACTCCCTGGATGCAAGATTTGAAATTGATATTTTGAAGGAACTCCATGGATTGAAGATTTGAAATTGAGATTTTGAAGGAACTCCATGGATGGAAGATGTCCATGGATGAAAGCTATCATACCTTATCAACAAAGCCCAAAGTAATTGATGCACAAAAGCTTGCTCTTGAAACTCTAGATTGAATCTTCTTCTTCTTCTTTTTCTTCTTTTTCTTCTTCCTCTTGAAACTCTAACTTGATTATTCTTCTTCTTTTTATTCTTCTTTTTCTTACGGATGCACAAAAGCCCTGGGAACATTCATCCTGAATGACGCTCTAGATACCTTATGGAAGTAAAGACTCAAGTCTAGCAGACCATCATGCATGCAACATCATAACAATGCACAAAACAAAGTTGGAGACATCAACTCCAAACCAAATATATTCAATGCATCACAACGAAGTAGGAATTACATCTAACATCCCATTATGCATGAAATTTCATCATTTCTCATGTTCTTAGGTGGAACAACACTCTCCAAGCTAAAAGCATGCTTAACACAATCTCATGGAGTCTTTATGAAAATTTATTCTCAAAAAGTACAGCTAAAACATGTTCATCAATTAATCTCATTAAGTCAATACGTAATTTATACTTAATGCACAATAACATGAGGAAGATAATTATATAAGCTAATTTTCTTACTAAACATAAGTTTCTCATGAACATGCATAAATAGGGAAATCATGGAAAGCTCATATAACAAGCATGACTCCCAACACAAGAAAACTGAAAAGGAACTCATTACCTTAAAGGAGTATTAGGAAAAAGATGAGGATAACATGACATCATATCGGCCTCAGCCTCCCAAGTAGCACCCTCAATTAGTTGATTCCTCCATAAAACCTTCACGGAAGCTATTTCCTTGTTTCGAAACCTCTTAATTTGCTGGTCTAGAATCTCTACCGGAACTTTCTCATATGAAAGACTTTCATAAACTCCCAACCCTAATAAAGGAATTATGGATGCCAAATCTCCGACACACTTCTTATGCATAGAGACATGAAATACTAGATGCACTAAATCCAACACACTTGGCAATTTTAACTCATATGAAACCTTACCAATATGTCTAAAAATTTGGTATGGGCCTACATACCGGGGAGTAAGTTTCCCTTTCTTGTTAAATCTCATCACACCCTTTATGGTTAAGATTTTTAAATAGACCCAATCATTAACTTCAAATTCTAAATCCGTTCTCCTCTCATCGGCATAAGACTTTTACCGACTTTGAGCCATTCTCATTCTTTCTCATATGAGTTGGACTTTCCCAATGGCTTCAAAAAACCTATTTGGGACCTATCAAAAAAACTTCACCCACCTCAAACCAACCAATGGGAGACCTACATCTCCAACCATACAAAGCATCAAATGGAGCCATACTGATACTTGAATGGTAGCTATTATTGTAGGGAAAATCTATCAATAGCAAATGGTCATCCCAATTACCCTTAAAATCAATCACACAAGCCCTTAACATATCTTCCAAAGTTTTGATGGTGCGCAACCTCTTGCCCATAGGTTTGGGGATGAAAAGCCATTTTAAGTATAACCTTGGTGCCCAGTCCCTTTTTGAATGACTTCAAAAAGTGAGAAGTGAATTGATGGCCACGATTGGAAATAATGGATAAAGCCACTCCATGCAACTTCACCACTAGTCTTATGTACAACTTAGCATAGTCCTCCACCGAAAATGAAACCTTTACGGGAATAAAGTGAGCCAATTTTGTCATCTGATCTACAATAACCCAAATAGAGTCATGTTGTCTCTGGGTACTAGACAAACCGACGATAAAATCTATGTTTACATCTTCCCACTTCCAAGTGGCAATACCTATATCTTGGGATAAGCCTGTCGGTCTTTGGTGCTCAAATTTAACTTGTTGATAATTTGGACACTTAGCCACAAATTCCACAATGTCCTTCTTCATCCCATTCCACCAATAGACTTCCCGCAAGCTGCGGTACATCTTGGTGGCTCCCAGTGAATTGAATATTGAGAACTATTGGCTTGCGACAACTATTGGGAACACATAAAGACCTCGATATCTAAGTACACCATCTCCACCCTAGGAGAAAGCCTCAACGGATTTCTTAAGCACCGCCTCTTTTAATTCCACCAAAATAGGATCAAGACCTTGCTTAGATTTTAAATCCGCAATAAAAGACGATTCAGACCCATTGTGAACCATGACACTGCCCTTGGTGGAGTCTACTAACTGAACACCTAATAGGGCCAACCTATGAACATCTCAAACCAACTCTTTCTTATCATTATCGATATGAGCAACACCACCCATAGACAACCTACTAAGAGAATCCACTACCACATTTTTTTTCTGGGAAGATAAAGAAAACTCATGTCATAATCCTTACATAATTCAAGCCAACTCCTTTGGAGAAGTTTCAAATCCTTTTGGCTAAACTTGTATTGTAAGCTCGTATGATTGGTGAAGACATCAACATGGACCCCATACAAATAATGTCTTAGAACCCTTTAAGGCAAAAAGGACCGCCGCTAACTCAAGGTCATGGGTAGGATAATTCTTCTCATGGATTTTAAGTTGCCTTGAGGCGTAGGAAATTACTTTACCATTTTGCATAAGCACACATCCCAACCCAACTCTAGAGGCATCACAATACACCACAAAATAATTCGTACCTTCCGGTAAAGTCAACACTGGAGCGGAAGTAAGTTTATCTTTTAACTCTTGGAAGCTTTTCTCACAAGCCTCCGACAAAATTAACTTAGCCTTCTTTTGAATCAAGGTTGTAAATGGAGAAGCAATGGAAGAAAATCCCTGAACAAACCTTCTATAATAATCGGACAAACACAAAAAGCTTCTAATATCTGAAGGAGCTAGAGGTCTCGGCCAACTCTTGACCGCATCCGTCTTCTTAGGATCTACATCAATACCTTTATTAGACACAATATGACAAAGGAAAGATACAGATCTTAACCAAAATTTACACTTCCTAAACTTTGCAAAAAGTTGTTGGTCCTGAAGAACATTCGACACAATCCTCAAATGATCAACTTGTTCATTCTCACTTCTTGACTATATCAAAATATCATCAATGAATACAATAACCAGCATGTCAAGATGTTGCCTAAACACCCTATTCATTAAGTTCATAAATACCACCGGAGCATTAGTCAAACCAAACGACATCACTAGAAATTCATAATGAACATACCTAGTTTGGAAAGTTGTCTTTGGAATACCATCCCCTATCACCCTTAATTTGTGATAACCCGAATGAAGATCAATCTTGTGGAAATAGCTAGCCCATTGAAGTTGGTCAAACAAATCATCTATCCTTGGAAGAGTATACTTATTTTTAATGGTCACTTTGTTCAACTGTCGATTATCGATGCACATACGAAGAGACACATATTTCATTGTAACAAAAAACACGAGAGCATACCATGGTGAGATAGTCAACGGATGAAGCTCTTATCCAACAAGTCCTTTAACTGTTCTTTCAACTCCTTTAACTCAAGCATGATTATTCTATAAGGAGGAATAGAGAAAAGTTACGTATCTGGGAGAAGGTCAATACCAAAGTCTGTTTCCTGCTAGGGAGGAATACTAGTAGATCCTCTAGGAACACTTCTAAAAACTCATTTAATGTGGAGACCGACTCAACAGCAGGGGTTTTGGAATTATATCCTTCACCCTAACAAGATGGTATATTCAATCCTTTAGAGATCATCTTTCTACCTTTAAGACATGTAACAAACTAACCCTTAGGCATAGAATTTCCCCCCTCCACTCTAAGATAGGCTCATTCAGGAATTGAAACTTTACCACATGAGTTATATAATCAACAGAAGAATAAAAAGAGTGCAGCCAATCCATACCTAAGATAATATCAAAGTCTAACATATCAAGATCTACTAAATCAACAAGAGTAACTCTATGGGATAGGGAAATGGGACATCTTCTATAGACCCTTTTTGCCACCACAGAATCACCAACAGGTGTAGAGACAACAAAAGGTTCTAATGATTCCTTAGGGAGCACATCAAATATCATAGCCACAAGGCATCACAAAATATGAAGTAGCACCGGGGTCTAACAAAGCATACATATCTATATGGAAAAATTTTAACATATCGGTGACCACATCTGGAGAACTCTCTTGGTTACCTCAGTTATGGATAGCATAGAAACAGTTTTGCTTAGGGGCATTCGAATTCGAACCACTTGGAGGAGCTTGCTTGCCCTCTCTTCCTTTAACCTTAAGCATCAGGCAATCCCTCATTTTGTGACCACTTTTTCCACAACTATAACAACCATCCGTGCCAGCAAGGCACTTACCATCATGTTTCTTCCCACACTTCACACAAGTAGGCTATCCACTAAAGATCCACTACCACTACCTCTTTTAGGTTTAGGGTTAGACACCCTCTCCTTGTTGACTCTTGGAGAAGTGTTTGAGGAACATTGACTGGAAAAACTTTGTTTAAATCTAGGTCGGCCTTGCCCATCGGACCTTGAAATAGAGAAGTTCCCATCACTTGTCCTAGCCCTTTTTTCCTCCCTATTCTTTCACTTGAGTTTCTCTTCCTCCATTTTTTGGGAATACACCATGATACGTGAAATATCCATATTTTGGATAATTATTTTCGTATGACATTCTTTGACTACTATGTCAGACATCCCGGTCACAAATTTATTTGCCTTAGCCCTTGAATCCGCCACCATAGTTGGAACGTACTTGGATAATTGGGTGAACTTTAGAGCATACTCCCTCACACTAATACTTCCTTGACAGAGGTTAATGAACTCTTGCATCTTTGCTTCCCACAACTCTAGGGTAAAGAATCTATCAATAAACGCTGATTTAAACACTTCCCACTCTACGAGACCCGCTCCTTCCGGCCTTTCCTCCTTTAATTGATTATACGACATTTGAGCAACACCTTTCAATTGGTAAGCCGCCAACTCTGCCTTGTCTATTGGAGTTACCCCCATAATAGCAAGTAACTTATAGACCTCGTCAATAAACTCTTACGAATTTTCCTCAACCTTGGAGCCATAAAATTCTAGAGGGTTCATCTTTTCAAAGTCCCTCACTCTTAAAGCCACCGAATTCACAGTAGGGTTCATGGGAGCTACAACCTCACTATTGGCTTGAGCCTTCACGACTTGAGACAAGACTTGAAAAAACTCCATAAACTTCGTATTTGTCACTTCTTTGGCCAACAGATCCATTGGAGCGTGAGGAGGAGCTCCTTTATTCACAATTCCTTCCTCATTCCTTCCAGCAAAAGTCCTTTGAGTAGTCATATCTAGTAGACCATCAAATAAGGATTAGGAGAAAGACCTTATAGAGTTAAACTCTATCGAACAATTTAAGATTAATGACAGAAGTGAAATTTCCTAAACATCTTGTAGCTTCTCATTAATAAATGTTGCATACTTCACACTCATGAACAAGATTCTACTAGATGTGGCTTATGAGACATCATCCTAAAACCATTACAAAACTTGTGCTCTGATTACCAAGTTTGTCACGACCCTGGGGTACCCCTTAGATGTTACAAGGTGTATAGAACCCCGAAGGACTCTATGTAAGCCACTTAGTCCTCATCACGAAAGTAATAGAACAATAAAAGTAAAACACATTACCAGTCTCAAAAAGTTTTTCACAAAAAAAAAGCAGATGTCTAGACACTTTGTCTCATCATAGCCATCCATTACAATATCGAATTAAATAGGGCCTTAGCAGATACAACAAGTCCAGAAAAGAAAGTACATGAAAGAAACTATACATAGGAAAATCTGTCCTCAAACCATAAGGACTCACCAAGCTCGAGAAAGCAATCAAATCCAAGTTGTAGCTAGTGAATAGATCACCTCGAGTACCGAACCAAACATTTGGGGAAAATGTAGGCAAGAGTATGGGTTAGTACACAAATGCACTAAGTATGATAACTATGTATGAAAACCTTTAAATCATGTAAAAAAGGACATTTCATGTTGAAGCATACAATTTGCCAAGTTAAACATGACATAAGAGGTTAGAAATCATAAGTCATAAAACATAGGCAATTTAAGTCATCATCATCTTTGAAACCCTTAAACTAATTTACAAAGCTTCTTAAAGTAACCATAGTTCATTATTCATCTTCTTGTTCTTGTTGTGGTAATAAGCGTTAACCAATGTGAGACCATGTGAGCTATAACATAATCACCCAGTGTTACCCACATCAAAAAGGGTTATCCTACTTGCCTAAGGTAGAACCATTGTTTTTCAGCTTAGGTGGATCCACTAGTTAAACATCCTATGGGGCCGGGGCACATAATTTATGGGATAAGGAGATTGTTACTAGAAACCCGGACTCAACTTGCATAAAAGGTTTCCATCTCATGAGACATACATGGGAAACCCGGACTCAACTTCTGTAAAAGGCTACCATCTCATATTCAATATCCACTTGGTGATAAGCATTAATCCCACGGAGTACTTACTAAGTCTTAACATAATTCATGTCTTATGTAAGGATGTCCTTGACAATCATACCACATTAGTTCATTAGGATATCTTTTAGATCATGCGTGAGGAAACCTTTCACGTTCATGTCCACATGTAATTATTAGATTCCATTAGGTGAAAAAGCTTTTTAACCTAGAATCTTCATTATGTGAGAAAACCTTTCGCCTCATGTTCCTTACGAGTTCATAATAATAGCCTTTCAATCAACACAACAACATTATCATAATCATTGACACTTCATTCTCAAAGTGTTCTTAAAGCACTTACATAAATTTCATAAAACATGCATAATTTCATAAAATTGCCCTTTCAAAAGCTCACTTTCAATCAAACATATACAATTCAAGCATTAGACATGGATTTAACTATAATTCATGTGATTGTATCACGTCATGCATAAATTCATAAAATTCCTCTATCATCAACAAAGACCCACATCAAAAAATCACAATTGAGAAATATGGGAAACATGACGTAGTATCAAATTAGGTTTTCTTTTAGATTCTTGGGAGAATGAATTAATTGAGGGAAATTTGAGAATATAATGCTTATATAATTTCCTATGTAAGAGGTAAACATGACGTAGTATCAAATTTGAAAAATTATGAAGAGACAATAAAGACCCCAACTTAATTTTAAGAGAACTGGACGATGAGGCTCGATCAAGGCACTTGGCGACTCTCCAAGTGGACCCTTGGCTCGCTTAAAGTTCCAGTAGCTCACTCACAGAGACAGGTCACTTAGGTGATGGGGAGGAGTCCTTGGCGAAGCACCAACCTAAACGGCAAGCCCCGACTTTGCTCGCCTAATTTTCTAGTATCTTTGGCCTTCTTGGAACACCACTAGGCGATTGTGGCTCCACTTGGTTGATCACCATGTCACTTTGGTGATGGCACTGACCCTTGCCAAGTGGGTCAAGGTGAAAATTTTTCTCCTTCAACCATTTCAAAGGTATTAGGTCCTTGCCCTCTTTTACGGCTAGCTACCCCCACATTTAGCCTTAGTTTTGCCTACAAGATTCTGGGGTGTTACATGATTCTTCCAGATTCTTCAAGAACCTTGTTCTTCCAGTTATGTAAGGCTATCATAGTGTTGGACTAGTTTGCCCTTACGCCCTACATCTACTTTCTAATGAGTAAAAACGTTATGTAGGATTCTATACCTTGATTTGAGTATTTTTAATAGTTGATTTTGAGTTCTTGAGTACCAGATTGTTTTTTAAATTGTATTACTAATCATTAAATTGATATATGTTATGCATTAAGATTCTTGAGTTGATTCGTTCATGTCTCTATTTCAGCATGAACCCTATGAATTGATTAGTATCGTTAGGTTCTTAATGCTTGAGTTCTGAGTACTGAGTTTCCATATTTCCATGAAGATCCGTCAACTTAGTCGCTCATATCAATAATTTCGAATGAATCCTATGAATTGAGTAATAAATTTTGAGAAGATTTTTATAGTCAACACTTGAGTTTTAAACCGAGTTTTTGAAAAAGCAAAGATAACTTTTTAGAAAATGTTTCCAAAATATGATTAATATGACAATCAAGTATGCCATCAATGCTTAATCAGTATGGCATCTAGTTATGCCATCAATGTTTATGCAGTCTGATTTCACGAGTCATCAATGATCATAACACAACATTATTTTGATATATTTTTGAGAATGAGTTTTGAAGTATGAATTTAGTAAGAGAATAAGGGAACTAACTATTTCCAAAGGTATTAGTTTTTACATTGATAAAACTGAAACATTAATTTCTAAATGATATATTAATTCAATGATATTTCAGGAGCAGTTACCTCTTTTAAGAGGATAGTTTAAACAATTATCTCAAGCTAAATAAAGAGTATATTTTTAAAAATTGACCATGAGTATATATTAATGGAAGTACTATTAAGCACAGATATGGGGATGAGTTCAGACTACTCAAAATACTCATAAACCATGTATGCCAACATGGGTAAAGGATCATACTTTTTACATAATTATTTATTGCTTTTAAGCATAGCTTAGTGGATCCACTTAGTTGAGGTGTTGTAATGCCCTGAGTTTAAATGAGGGCACCATAACAAATTTCAACAGTTCCAGGTACCATCCACGGTGGCCAACAACAGATATATGGTTGGTCTGTGGATTGGCCATTCAAAAATTTCCCAGGCCATGAATGAGGGCTTGACCTACGAAGTATAGGTGGCTGCATGGTCCATGGTCAAGGGGTCGTAGGTCCACGCAAATGTCTATGACCACCATCCATAGTCCACCAGGAGTCAGACCACGGTCCGTAGATTGGGTCGGTCAGTTGGTAGGTCAGTGGCAGTTGGTAGTTTGCTTAGAGATAGTTGGGTCTTTTCCTAATTAATTAGTACCTATACTATGCTGTTTTAATGTTTTGTAAGACCCCAATATATGTTTTTTCAACCCCAAAAGTAACTAATTTAGTTCATTCTTCCATATTCACAAAAGACGACAAAATTCCTTTTCGAATATTCTCTCTATAAAACCATAAAGAAGAAGAAGAATGAGAATTCATCTAGGGTTTCAAGATAAGGTTCCAATTCCTCCATTGAAGTCTAGCATTTGGAGTCAAGGTATGATATTTTTTCATCCATGGATTCCTTTTATCCATGAAGTTTCCAAATTCCTATATTTTGAATGGTAGAATTCCCCAATTGAGTTAGGGTTTTCTTCAATTAGCATTGGTTCTCACTTATGTTAATTTAAATGATTGAATTGTGGTTTCTTATGCATGAATTGATGATATATGTTGATTTTATGATGACTTCCCCATGAACCCATGTAATCCTCCGGTTTCAAGTTATGAACTATATGATGTGGGATTTTGATCTTCAAAGAAGTGTTTTATAAATTTAAGTATGTATTGCAAGCTTTACATGATTTTATGATGAAATCCATATCTAACCCATATTTTTTAAGAGTTTATCATTGAAAATGGGTTTTGACCTCAAGAGGTATATTATGGACTTATGGATTTTCTTACAAAAACTATGCAAATGTTATAAGGGTTCTTTGAGAGTAAAGTACCAAAGATGTTGTTTTGTTGTGAAAGGAAATTATCACTAAACACATACTAGCATGATGTGAAAGGTTTTCTCACCTAATTTATTTAAAGATAAGGAGTTATCCTAAAGAACTAGCTCGGTTTGGTTGTCCAATGGTACGTTTCCATGAGTTATGAATTAAGTCAAGACTTAATAGCTATTGTATGGTAATTTATGCTTAGCACTGAGTGGATATTTATTGTGAGATGGAAGCTCTCCCGTAGTATAGGCTGGGTTTCTAGAAGCAATCTCTTGAGAAGGAAGCTCTCCCATAGAAGAGGCTGGGTTTCTAGTAGCAATCTCTATAGCCCATAACTATGTGCTCACATAGGTTTATTATATAATGGATCCACTTAATCTAGCAGTTCATGGTTATACCTTCGTCAAGTTGAACAACCCTTTTCAGTGTGGGAGACATTGGAGGATCATGTTATAGCTCACATGGTCTTAATTTCGCTTAAGTCTACTTACCCACAAGTAAGAATGAACTAAGGTTACTTAAAGAAATAATGCATATGATTTCAAAGGTTTTAAAGAAGAAGTTAGCTTTCTTTGACCATGATTTATGAATTATATTTTATAACTCTTTCATATGATGTTTTAGTTTGGTCAATTGCATGTCATGAAATGAAATGCCCCTTTTAGCATGTTTTTAAAATATTTTATCCATAGCTATCATACTTGGTACATTGTTTTGTACTAACACATACTATTGCATACATTTTTCCCAAATGTAGGGTTTGATATTCAGGGTGCTTTGTTTCGTGGCTAGTTGGTCATTTGATTGATTCCCGAGCATTGGTGAATCATCATGCTTCAAGGACAGACTCTTATTCTTTAGTATCTTTCATGTATTATCTTTTGGACATGATGTATAGGCTAGGCTCAATTTCAATCTATTGTATTAGATGGCTGTGATGAGACAAGAGTTTAGACTTCCTCTTTTCATTTTATAAAATGTTTTGGACTTGGACTATTGTTTTACTCTTATTGTTCTATTTCTTATGTTATGAGAGCTAATTGTCTTGTATGGAGTCCTTAGGGGTTCTATACATCATGTTACATCTAGGGGTACCCCTGGTTAGTGATAAACCTGGTAAGTAGTGCGCAATGTTTAGAATAGTCCTCGGTTGTTTCATAAGACATGAGTAGTAGAGTCTTGTTGATGAGTTTGAAATGCAAAACGTTTATGAATTAGAGGCTACAAGATGATTACAAAACTCCAGTTCTTTCATTACTCTTAAGTCATGCGATAGAGTTTAATTCTATAAGGTCTCTTTATTAATCCTTATCCTATGTTCTTCACGATATGGCTACCGAAAGAGCTTATGTTAGAAGGAATGTGAAGGAGAATGTGGAAAAATAGGCTCTTCCCCAAGCTCCTCAAGTTTCGGTCGATCCTTTGGCCAAGCAAGTATCTAATGTGGAGTTTAGGGCCATTTTTCAAGTTTGGCTCAAGCCGTGACGGCCGAAACCAATAGGGAGGTTGTTGTTCCAACAAGCTCAAATGTAAATTCAGCGGCTTCAAGAGTGAGGGACTTTACAAATATGAATCCTACGGAGTTTCATTGTTTGAAAGTTGACGAAGATCCTCAAGAGTTTATCGATGAATTCTATAAGGTGTTGATTATCATGGGAGTTACGCTAGTGGAAAAGGTGGAGTTGGCCGCTTACCAATTGAAAGGTGTGGCTCAAGTATGGTATAAGCAATGTAAAAAAGGGAGACCGGAAGATATAGGTCCTCTAGATTGGGAGAAGTTTAAGGCCATGTTTCTTGATAGATTTTTTCCCCTTGAGATAAGGGAAGCTAAGGTGCTAGAATTCATTAACCTTCGACAAGGGAGTATGAGTGTCAGGAAATATGCTTTAAAGTTCACTCAATTGTCTAAGTATGCTCCAAAAATTATTGCAGATTTAAGGGCTAAGATGAGTAAGTTTGTTTCAGGTGTGTGCGAAGTTATGGTTAAAGAGTGTCGAACCACAATGCTCATCTATGATATGGGCATCTCTCATTTTATGGTGCATGCAGAACAAATTGAGGAGGAGAAGCTCAAGGAATGGTCTGGAGAGGAAAAGAGGGCTAAGACCGGTGAAGGTTCCTCTAATGCTCCTCCTAAGTTCAACCAAGATAGGGTGTCTAACCGTAAACCTCAAGGAGTTAATGATAGTGGATATTCATTGCCTAGGTCTAATTATACTAAGTGTGGAAGGACGCACGATGGTAGGTGTCTAGCCAACATGGATGGTTTTGGTAAAGTGGTCACAAAATGGGGGATTTCCCAATGCTTACTGCTAAAGGAAGATAGGGTAACCTAGCTACTCCTAGTGGTTCGGGTTCTAATGCTCCTAAGAAAAACCGCTTCTATGCACTCTAGACCCAAGGTGAACAAGAGAGTTCTACAGATATGGTTACCGGTATGTTGAAAGTTTTCCAACTTGATGTTTATAATTTACTTGATCTCGGTGCTAACTTTTATTTTGTGATGCCATGTGTGGCTATGGGGTTTGATGTGCTCCCCGATGTGTTGGTATAACCTTTTTTTGTCTCTACTATTATTGGTGATTATGTGGTGGCTAAGAGGGTCTATAGAAAGTGTCCCATTTCCTTGTCCCATCGAGTTACTCATGTTGACTTGGTACAACTTTATATGTTTATCTAGGGTATGGAGCAGTTGCACTATTTTTATGCTTCTATTAATTGTAGAACTCATGTAGTCAAGTTTTAGTTCTCAAATGAGCTTGTCCTATAGTGGAAGGAGGGAAATTTTATACCTAAAGTTTAGTTTGTCTCTTATCTCAAAGCTAGAAACATGATTTCTAAGGGTTTCTTTTACCATCTAGTTAGGGTGAGGAATGTAGATTTTCGAGTCTGTCCACATTGTTAAGGAGTTTCTGAAAGTGTTCCGAGATGATCTACCAAGTATTTCTCCCGAGTGGGAAATATACTTTGGTATTGACCTTCTTCCAGATACGCAACCTATTTCTATTCCTCCTTACCGTATGGCTCCAGTATAACTTAAGGAGTTGAAAGAACAATTAAAGGATTTATTGGATAAGAGTTTCATCCGATCGAGTATCTCTCCATGGGGTGTTCCAGTTTTATTTGTTAGAAAGAAAGATGGGTCTCTTCATATGTGTATTTACTATCTTTAGTTGAACAATGTGACCATTAAGAATAAGTATCCTCTCCCAAGAATAGATGATTGAATTTACAAACTTTAAGGGGAAAGATATTTCTCTAAGATTGATCTCCAATCAGGTTATCGCCTATTAAGGGTGAAGGAAGATGATGATCATTATGAGTTTCTAGTAATGTCATTTGTGTTGACTAATACTCTGGCAGTGTTTATCGACTTGATGAACATGGTGTTTAGACAATACCTTGACATGCTTGTGATTGTGTTCATTGATGATATTTTGATCTGCTCAGTGAGTGAGGATGATCATATGTATCATTTGAAGATCGCGTTGCAAATTCTTAAGGACCATAAACATTTTGCAAGGTTTAGCAAATGTGAATTTTGGATAAGCTTCATAGCTTTCCTTGGTCATACTAAATTAAGCAAGGGTATTGAGATAGACCCTAAAAAGACCGATACGGTCAAGAGTTGGCCTAGACCTCTAACTCCTTTTATGACTTTGACATAAAAGAAGACTAACTTTGGTTTGGTTGTCCAAGGGCACCTTTCCATAAGTTATAAAATAAATAAAGACTTAATAACTATTCCGTGGAAATTTATGCTTAGCACTGAGTGGATATTGATAATGAGATGAAAGCTCTCCCGTAGTATAGGCTGGGTTTCTATAAGCAATCTCTTGAGATTGAAGCTCTCCTATAGAATAGGTCGGGTTTCTAGTAGCAATCTCTATATCCCATAAATATGCGCCTGTAACACCTCGTAACCTAAAGAGGGAAAACTAGCAAAATTGTTGAACCTAGAGGTGTCACCCACGAGGGCCAACCATGCCCCGTGGTTGGACCCACACCTAGTGGAAGGGTTTCGAGGATGGACACTGGAGGCACTATTTTTCAGTAACGAACCACGAACAGGACCCACACCCTGTGGATGGGTCCAGGGTCCGTGGTTAGGGAGTCATAGGTAAAGGTACTGGAAACTAAGTCACAAACCAACAACCACGCCTTACCAGAATGGGACGTGGGTCCATCCACGGTCCATGGGTCATGGTCTCGTAGGTCATGTCAGGTAAATTATTTTAGGGACTTAAGGATCTTTTTCAATTTTAATTTAGTTGAAGTGGTGTTATTTTTCCTAAGAATGAAACACCTATATAAAGATTTTAGACATAAACTCACTCAAATTCACTCAATTAAGTCATTCTCTCAAATCCCAAAAGAAAACCCAAATCCCCTCTTAAATATTCTCTCTCTCGAAGTTAGAAGAAGAAGAAGATTGAAGCTAGGTTAGGATCAAGTCCCACAATCTTCAAACTTTTGAGGGCATTGTGACTAAGGTAAGATGGATTTTAATCCATGGGATCCTTTCTCCCATTGAGTCCCCTAGATTTCCCCTAATTGTTGAAGAATTGCCCAATTCTAGTTAGGGTTTCTTCCAATGTTTTGGGTTATGTTGAATGTTGATCAAATTGAGTGGATTGTGATTGTTTATTATTTAATTAATAGAATTTAAATTTTTTTAGGTTGAAATTACATATACTCATTCCTATTTAATGATTTGACCTAGAATTGATATAATTGGGTTGATACCATGAAAGGAAACTTTGTGGGCTTAGGCTTGCCCATATAGGATTGATGAATTATGACTAGAATTTCCTGAGATTGAACCCTAGATGATGATCATGATAATTAGAGCTTGGACAGTAAACCTTATGATATGAAGTGTTGGTAATTTATGTTATGATATGGAAGATATACTTCCAACAATGAATTGCTAAGCATGATTGAATGAATGTGAAAGGCTTAGTCACATAAATGATTCTAGGTTTAAAGGATTACTCACCTAAAATGAATCTAGAATAAAATACTAAATGAGTGACGAGGCTAGAGGTGACTATCCTTGACCTCTATATTCAAGGATATGTGGTGATTTCCCATACTCCATAGAGTTGAACTAGAGGTGATTCCCTATGTTCCCAACATAATGAATGGACATGGAGGCAAGTACCCATGCTCTTTATGAAATGATGTGGAGGTGAGTATCCGTGTCATATGATTGATTGTGGAGGTGAGTACCCATGATCATAAGGTATGTAAGGCAAGAGGTGAATACCCGTTAGCATTTGTAAGTTAGGCAATGAGGCAAATCCCCAGTGTTTAAAAGTAAGTATAAACTAATGTGAATTATCTTATGAAGAATGAATAGCTTGGATTGTTGCTTGAGGTACCTTCCATGAGGTAAGTTGACTGAGAGGTGATGACCTAAGTCTTGACTAAGGATGAGTAAGGTTTCCATAGAAGTATTCATTTCGTCTTAAGATATTGATGTATGTGCATGATTATGCTTATGGTTTTTATTGATTAACCATGATTTTTATGTTGTTTATGGTAGCTGTCATACTTAGTACTTAATTGTACTAACACATACTCTTCCCTACATTCTTATCAAATGTATGGTCCGGAGACATAAATTCTCACACTCGTGGCTAGCTCTCTTATTGGTCAAGGAAGTGAAGTTTTGGTGAGTCCTCATTGTGTTTGGGGATGTGATCACCCATTTCCCTTGTGTCTTTCTTTTCTATTTTGGTCTATTGTATGGGATATGTCCCATGACTTTATTCATGATATTTAGATAGTTTAAGACTATGGTATGAAACTTCCGGTCATTTTTATAAAAGACTTTGATTATATTGAATATTTTTAATTTTTGCTCATTTCTATTACTTTATGTTATAATATTCTAAGTGGCTTGTATGAGGCCTCTCGGAATCTTATACGCCTTGATACATCTAGGGGGTACCCCTCGTGACAAACTTAATAATCACAACACAAGGTTTAGAATGGTTCTAGGATATCTCAAAACCACGTCTAGTAGAGCCTTGTTCATAAGTGTCACGACCCGAGCCCACACCCCGGACGTGACACGGCGTACAAGACTCCAAAGAGCCTCATACAAGCCTCATAGCATTCATAACATAAGACATAAGAAACAGTGTGGAATTTAAAAATTTTATTTAAATCCATACAATCAGAAAACATCATATAAAATAGCGGAAGTCTACTTGTCTCACATGTCCATCTAAAATCATCTTGAGTTAAAATTAGGGTCACGACCCTAAAAATAGAAAGTGTAATAAGTGTCTAGTATAATTAAGAAATGAAATGACAGTAAAGCACTTGTCCTAAGATCCATGAGGACATACCACAAACTGGATGAATAGTCAACTCAAGTTTTAACTAGTAGAAATCAACTCAATTACCGGAACCTACACTTTGTAGAAAAATAGAAGAAATATTGGTTAGCACAGAAAAATATACTAAGTAAGAAATATGGGTTAGCACACAAAAATGTACTAAGTAAGAAATATGGGTTAGCACATAAAAATGTACTAAGTATGATAGCCATGGAAAAACCATGCTTAAAAAGGACATTTTGGTTAAAAACCATGCATTATGCCAATTTTTAGAAACATCATGAACTTTAGTATAAAAGGCATAAGATACAAACATAATCAACATATAAGGTACTACATCCCATTAGGACCATTAGCTTAGATAACCCCCACCCACACTACGTAGTGCATTCTTGAGAGACCATATAGTTCATTATCATTCTTTTTTGGGGTAAGCCTTAACCGACATACCATGTGAGCAAATCATGGAATCCTAATGTTAACCATACCGAATAAGGGATTCATACTTGCCTAAGGTAGGATCGTTAACATTAAGCTTAGGTGGATCCACTAGCTATAAACCTATGTCAACACATAGTTATGGGATAGGGAGATTTCTACTAGATACCCCGCCTCAACTCACATGAGGGCATCCATCTCAAGAGATTGCTACTAGAAACCCCGCCTCAACTCATGTGAGAGCTTTCATCTCATATAGTTATCCACTCGGTGCTTGGAGTTATTCCCCACAGAGTACTTGACATTACACACTTTCATTCATTATTTTGGAAATAATAGATTGTTACTAGATACCCCTCCTCAACTCACGTATGAGTATCCATATCAATCCCAACATTCATTCATTAGATAGCTCATACATTCAAAGATGAGAATATCCTTTCAACTAAGAATCCCTATATTGTAAGAAAGTCCTTTCACAACATGTCATTATCATTCATTAGTGTCCAATTGAGAATAGCCTTTCAACCAACATATCATCATTAACATAATAATAGAAACTTCGTTCATTCTTCATTCATGAGTGTGTTTGTGTATGTGAGAATAACCTTTCACATATATCATCATCATTCACAAGTGTTAAATTGAGAATAAAATTTAAATAATAACATAATTGCACATGATCACATTACTTTCATTGAAATCGCAAAGCATATACATAATTCTTATAGTCATGTATAGGTTTTTCACTCATAGCCCTTCAAGAACCCTAGATCAAAATTTATGATTCACATCTTGCATCACTATTCTATACATGGATATTCACATATTTCAATTAGATTAACTACTACATGCATAATTTAATCACAATCCACCCACATTAATCATCACCCATACTTTGAGATCCAATTTGACAACATAAGGGAATTCATGGATTCATAGGTAATTTATCAGAAAAGCAGTAGTAATTCATCAAATTGATCATAATATAAGACAATAAACACTTTTAAATTGTTTTGAAAGTGAATCCATGCCATAGATTGAAATCCCTAGGTTTTGGAGAATTTCAACTGTGAGAAAGAGAGTTTTGAAGGGACTCCTTGGATGGACTTAATCAAGGATGAAGACTGTCATACCTTAATGGAGTCTTCCTCAAGAAATTGTAGAGAAAAGATGAAATCTTGAGCTCCACACCTTCACTCTTCTTCTCCAATGGAGTTTTCTAGAGAGAGAATATTTTGGAGAGGGAGAAGTTTCTATTTTGTGTTTTGGGAATAATGAATTGAAAAAAGGGAGTTTAAAAAGCCTTAAATAATTGAAATAAAACAATATAAACCATCCCAACCCATAACTAATTAATTAGGAATTTACTAAGTTGCCCTTCCCTTGGCCGAGATTGGGTAGTTTCCAAGTGAGACTTACGCCCACCAACCTACGGACTGTCAATAGGGTGACGCCCCATATTGTACATCTGTGGTTTAGTTCAGGAACCTCTTATTTTGAGGCTTTACCTAAGCATGGGTGCCAAGAGGTGTCGGTCCCATCCGTAGGTCTTCATTTTTGACATCTTTTGGCTAATTGGTGCAGCTTTGGGGTTAGGCTATAGGGTCCTCCTCAAGGACCCTTGGTTAGTCCTTGGGGAGTCGTACCCTGATGTTTAACCCCTAAACCCCTCAACCTAAGCTCAGGAACTTATTTTACAACATAAAGCCTTACATAAACTCAACAACACACTCGTTAGGCTCTAGTTTCACCTATTCATTGTATGAGTTATTACATTATCTTCCCCTTAGGAACATTCGTCCTCAGATGATAATTTAAACACTTTACAGAATTAAAGACTCAGCAGCACATCATGCATGAAATATAATCAACGGTGCACAAAACTAGGATGAAACATCAACTCCATCTCAAACATAATCGATGCAACACAAGGAAGTAGGAACTACATCTACAAACTCATTATGCTTGAAAACTTCAACATTTCTCATTTCCTTGGAGGAATTACCTTCTCCAACTAAAATCATGCTAATCATATCATCATGAAGCAAACCATGAAATTATTCTCAAAAGCACATTTAAGGATGTTCAACATTTCATCTCATGAAGCATATAGACAACTCATACCAAATGCACATCAACATGAGGGACATAAATCATAAAACTCATTTTTTCTCACTAAACATGGATTCATTAAGAACATGCAAACATAAGGAGATCATTGAAATACATAATCACACATGACTCCAAAACATGAAACAAGCTAAAAGGAACTCTTGGTCTTAAGCTTGAATAGGAATAGAAGAAAGTGATAAGGATATCGGAGCTCTCAACAACCTTTCCTTCTAAGAATACTATCTCCCCCGTAGGAGTAAGGCCATACTAAGTCTAACACCAAAATAACATAAAATAACATAGGGACCTCAATAAGACATTCACAATCATAAGGTATTATTAACACACTGGTGCCTTTATCCAGGGTTCCTTTGTCCTCTCTAGCCTGAAGTGCATAGAAAAGACTATTCTTTGTAGCATAAGGATCCAGGATAGTAGCAGAAGCTTGCTTGGCCTCTCTCTCTTTTGCCATGAGTGTTGGACAATCTCTCATTCTATGACCTTTCTTCCCACACCCAAAGCAACCATCTGTTCTGGTAAGGCAGTTACCCAAATGTTGCTTCCCACACTTGGCACACATAGATCTTTCAAAAGAAAAACCGCCTCCATTTCTTCAATGAGAATTAGGGTTAGACACATTATCCTTGCTGACCATTGGGGAATCTTTGTTAGAGGACCTCTTTTTGGACTTTGGTTGTCATCTCCCTATTGTTGCCTTGGAGTTTCTCACTCTCCATTTGTTGGGCATACACCATATGACGTGAGAGATCCATGTCATGAAGAAGCATTGTCGTTTGCCTGTCTTTCCTTAACTCATTGGATATACCTATCACATACCTACTCATCTCATTTCTTAGATCTGCCACCATAGAGGGGGCATGCTTAGACAATTCAGTAAATTTTAGAGAATATTCTTCGACACTCATACCTCCTTGACGAAGGTTGATAAATTCTTCAACCTTGGCTTCCCTATTCTCTCGGGGAAAGAACCTATCAAGAAATGCTTTCTTGAACACCTCCTAACTTATGGGACCCGCTTCTTCCAGCCTATTCCTCTTCCATTGAGTAAACTAAACTTGGGCAACATCATTCAATTGATAAGCATCTAGCTTCGATTTTTCTATAGAAGTCACCCCAATAGCATTTACTTCCTTAAACAGCTCATCCATAAAATCTTAGGGATCCTCTCCCATTTTGGAACCAAGAAATAACAGAGGATTCATCCTCACAATGTCCCTCGACATAGAAGCCATAGTGCTCACATTATGGTTCACATGAGCCTCAACACCCTATTGGCTTAGGCCATCATAGCTTGGGCATGAGTTGTCATAGCTTGAGCTTGAGCCATCAAAGATTGAGTTATCACTTGGATTGTGGTCTTAAACTCTTCTAGGGTAACATTTTCAACAGGAATTTGATTGCCTTGAGGAACTTGATTACCTTGAGGAACTTGATTCTCTTGAGGAACTCCCTCATTCACATTCTTCTCTTCCATCCTTCCTGTGTTCACCCTTCTTCTATTCATATCCTATAAACACATTAGAAGGGTTACGAAAAGGACTTCACAAAGTTAAAACTCTATCACACGACTTAAAGACTAATGAAAGAAGTGTAGTTTCCTAACATCTATAGCCTCTAATTTATAAATGTCGTGCACTTCACACTATGAACAAGATTCCACTCAAGGTGGTTTATGAAACACCAATCCTAAAAACCATCCTAACATCTTATGCTCTGATACCATATTTGTCACAATCCAAGTCTACACCCAGGACGTGACATGGCATACAAGACTCTGAAGAGTCTCATAGCATTTATAACATAAGACATAAGAAATAATGCATAATTTAAAACTTTTCTTTAAATCCATACAATAGAAAAACATCATTTAAAACAACGGAAGTCTACTTGTCTCACATGGCCATCTAAAATCATCTTAAGTCAAAACTAGGGTCACGACCCTTACAATAAAAAGTTTAATAATTGTCTAATACAATGAAGATATGAAATGACAATAGAGCACTTGTCCTCGGATCCATGAGGACATACACAAACTTGATGAATAATCAAGTGAAGCTTGAACTAGTAGAAATCAACTCAATTGCCAGAACCTACAATTTGTAGAAAAATAGAAGAAATATGGGTTAGAATACAAAAATATACTAAGTCTGATTGCCATGCAAAAACCATGCATAAAAAGGACATTTTGGTTAAAAACCATGAATTATGCCACTTTGGAGAAACATCATGAACTTTATTATAAAAGGTATAAGATACAAACATAATCAACATATAAGCCATTACATCCCATTAGGACCATCAGCTTAGATAACCCTAAGGTATAATTGTGCAATGTAAGAATAGCATCCCATACTACTATTCCTACTATGTACCGCTTTAAGACCACCTTAGATGAATTTACTATTTGTCACACTCATCTTTAGTCAATACTCATGCATAAGGAACATATACATTTCATTAGTCATGACAAGGAAACTAACTCATAATACAATCCAATAAAGCACACATCATTACATTAAGCATTTAAGTCAACATTCTCATTTAACCTTATTATAAGAACATTAATTTCATTTAACATTATGACATTGAGAAACACACCATAGCCCTCTCAAAGCCTACTCGTGCAATGCATGAATGGCCACTAAAAAAAAAAGCTCAATTTGTGGCGGATAATTTGTGGGACTATTTAGAAATCCCACTAATAATTCATTTTGAGACGTTTTATTGTAACTCCTACAATATAAATCTTTCTATGGTGGTTTTATTTAGGAGGTTAGAAAATCACCACAATTTAATATTGTTAGTGGCGATTATTAACCCCCAAAAATTTATTTAATTCATTACTTTTAGAAATTATGTATATATATAAAATTGGATTCCAAATAAATAATTATATTCATTTATATTTAATTTTGTTTGTATTTTAATTGTATTTGAGCTTTTATAATACTTGTTGATTTTTTAAGGTGAAACACTCAATTAATAGTTATTACTAATTAATAAAATTAAAAAATAAAAGTGTTTTATGCAGTAAAATATTATTTTGTCTTTTATTTGAAGACAACCCAATTAATATATATGCATCTCTCTCTCCAAAATATTAAAAAAATAAAAACCATAATTTCCCCCTGAAACCATTCAAATAACCACTCCTCTTTCCCACCCATGACCCTCCCACGTAAAAAAAATACACACACTCACAAAAATCCCATTTCTTATTTCTCATAATCCGTTTTATATCTGTAACCCTTCCTCTCTTCTCTCTTCCATTTTTGATTCAAGGTTTTTTTTTTTGTGTGTGATTTTGCTAAAAAAAAAATTAGCCTCTACAAAGTGAAATAAAGTATAGATAATTATTTGAATATAAAGGCAAATCTCTATTATATAAGTTTGATTATTTATATTAGAATTTAAAATTAATATTAATATATTATTTATTTAATTTATAGGCATCTTATATTTTACAAGTTGTTAAACTTAATGCTTCGATGATTTTACCCATTTCAGGCATGCGTACCCAATCTTTGATTGATTTCTGGTAAGCCATAATTTTATTTTTGTTTAGTTAAGGATCGTAAAATCATTTTATTCTTCATGGGATTTGACTATTAAAAATTAAATAAGAATTTTGCATATTAAATTAAGATTGATATCAATATAATTTTAAAATCATGTATTCTTATTCACTACGGTAAATTATTGAAGTTAATTTTATTTTGGTAAATAAAAGAATAAACTAAGGTCAAGGTGGAAGTTTGACATATAAATTAAAAGAAGTGAGAAATGATAGAACCAACGTGTTAAATAGAATGAACATCAATATATGATTTTGTAAAAATTAGTATAGTTTGTTCTTATGTAGGAATAATCATAAAGTCGTTATTATTCACATTATTAGTGTGTATGAGAGAATACTAAAGTAAATTTCTTTCATATCTTATATTTTTTTTGTCAAACCAAAGCTTTATATGAATTTTCTTTTAAAATGAATTGAATTTTAATTTTTTTTTTTTAATCAAGATGTAGAAATATATGTATTAATATATATTTATCTAATTATGTATATTGTTTTCATTGTTTCAGACTGATGCAAAGATTGAACTTATTTCAGTTTGGATAAAAGGATTGGATGAAAACAACTTAAATCACCAAGCAAATGCTATAGATATTTTTTATTAATGTTTATTTGATGTGGATTTTAAAGGAATTAGAATTGTAATATTGACGTTAATATACACAAGTTTATATTACTTTTATTTTACATTAATTTGAATTTGTGAAGCTTATTAATATAGACATGTTTAATGAAATTTGATTTTCTTTAAATGTGTTATTTAGTAAAATTATTTATCATTTTGAAGGCTTGATGTATATCAAAGCACACATTAATTATTAAAATAAAAATAAAAATTTTATAAAACTCCACAGATCTAATTATGTAAATATTAATCTCATGTCATGACATTTTTAACCCACACAAATCTAATTTTTAAAATATTGAGATCATATTGTAAAAGTTCAAAACCGTCACAAATTAATACTAAAAACCTCAACAAATTTAAAAGTGATTTTTCGGGGGACGTCGTGAAGGTTTACTAAAACCGTTGCAAATATGCTCGGGGCAATGGTAATTGAAGCGCTTTTAAAAGACGCCACAATTTAAATTGTAGGATCTCTAAATCGCCATAAATTGACAAAATAACCCCCATAAATTGAACATTTTTTTGTATTGCCCATACTACAACCCACACTTTATAGAACTTCTTGAGTAACCATAACACCTAACTCATATACTTGATCATGAAACATTATACATAATGGAACACACCATGACTACTCTCAAAGCCTAATTGTGAAATGTATGGATGAAGTCCCATACCCCCACCCACACTAAGTAGTGCATTCTTGAGATGCCATAGTTCATTAAGGGTAAACCTTAACTAACATAGACCGTGTGAGCAAATCATGGAATCCCGATGTTACCCACACCGAATAAGGGATTCCTACTTGCCTAAGGTAGGACCGTTAACATTAAGCTTAGGTGGATCTACTAGCTATAAACCTATGTCAACACATAGTTATGGGATAGGAAGATTGCTACTAGACACCCTGCCTCAACTCACGTGAGGGCATCTATCTCAAGAGATTTCTACTAGAAACCCCGCCTCAACTCACGAGAGAGCTTCAATCTCTTATCGATATCCACTCGGTGCTTACCATTATTCACCACGAAGTACTTGACATTCATTACTTTAGTTCATTATTATGGGAATAAGAGATTGTTATATACCCTACCTCAACTTACGTATGAGTATCCATCTCAATCCCAAAAATCATTCATTAGATAGCTCATAGATTCAAAGATGAGAATAACCTTTCAACTAAGAATCCCCATATTGTGAGAAAGTCCTTTCACAACATGTCATTATCATTCATTAGTGTACAATTGAGAATAGCCTTTCAATCAACATATCATCAGTAACATAATCATAGAAACTTCATTCATTTTTCATTCATGAGTGTGTGTATGTGAGAATAACCTTTCACATATATCGTCATCATTCATAAGTTTTAAATTGAGAATAACCTTTGAATAATAACACAGTTGCATTCTAGACATATCAACTTACTTTCATTGAAATCACAAGGCATATATATAATTCTCATAGTCATCTATAGGTTCTTCATTCGTAGCCCTTCAAGTGCCCTAGATCACAATTCATGATTCACATCTTGCATCACTATTCTATACATGGATATTCACATATTTCAATTAGATTAACTACTACATGCATAATTTAATCACAATCCACCCACATCAATCATCACCCACACTTTGAGATCTAATTTGACAAAATATGAGAATTCATGGATTCAAAAGTAAGTCATCATAAAAACAGTAGTAATTCATCAAATTGATCATAATATAAGACAATAAACACTTTGAAATCGTTTTGAAAGTGAATCCATGCCATATAATGAAAACCCTAGGTTTTGGAGAATTTCAACTTTGACACATAGATTTTTGAAGGAACTCCTTGGATGGAACCTAACAAAGGATGAAGACAACCACAACTTAATGGATTCTTCCTAACAAAATTGAAGAGAAAAGATGAAATCTTGAGCTCCACACCTTGGCTTCTTCTTCTACAATAGAGTTTTCTTGAGAGAGAATATTTTGGAGAGAGGGAAGTTTCTATTTTGTGTTTTGTGAATAATGAATTGAAAAAGGGAGTTTAATACTTTAAAAATCCATAATTAAGTGAAATAAAACAATATAAACTATCCCCAACCCATACCTAATTAATTACAAATTTACTAAGTTGCCCCTCACTTTGCCAAGATTGGTCAATTTCCTGGTGAGACCTACGCCCACCAACCCACGGATCGTGAGTGGGGTGAAGCCCCATACTGCACATCTGTGGTTAGGTTCAAGAACCCCTCATTTAGGGACTTGACCTACATATGCGTTTCAAGGGGTGTGGATGGACTTAAAAGGCATAGATTCTATCTGTAGGTCCTCATTTTTTGACTGCTTTTTGCTAATTGGGGCAGCCATGGGATTAGGATTAATTAGGGTCCTCCTCAAGGACCCTTGGTTGATCCTTGGGGAGTCGTACCTTGATGTTTAACCCCTAAACCCCTTAAACTAAGCTTGGGAACTCATTTTACGACATAAAAACTTACATCAACTCAAAAACACACTAGTTAGGCTCTAGTTTCACCTACTCATTTTCTGAGGTGTTAGATTATGTGTGAAGTGTGCCACATTTATGAATCAGAAGCTATTAGATGTTAAGAAAACTTCAATTTTTCACTTCTCTAAGTTGTGCCATGGAGTTTAACTCTATAATTATTTCTCCTAATCTTTACCCGATGTTTTTCAGGATATGACTACTAGAAGAGCTAATACTAGAAGGATGTAGGGAGGCAATGTTGTTCTAGAGGTTCCTCCTCAAGCTCCTTCTCAAGCTCTGATTGACCCATTGAATGAGAATGTAACAAATGGGAAGTTTAGGTCGGCTTTCCAAGTGTTGGCTCAAGCCATGACGGCTTAAGCCAATAGAGAGGTGGTAGCTACAGTTAACCCATGCGTTGGTACGGTGGCGGCAAGAGTGATGGATTTTAAAAGAATTAGCCCTCCCGAATTTTATGCCTCTAAAGTTGAGGAAGACCCTCAAGAGTTTATCGACAAGGTCTACAAGATACTTTCTATTGTGGGAGTGACTCCAATAGAGAAGGCATAATTGCCTACTTGCAAACTCAAAGGGGTTTCTCAGAGATATTTCAATCAACGAAAAGAGGCAAGGCTGATGGAAGCGGCTCCATTAGAATAGGAAAGGTTCAAAATTGCATTTCTTGATCAAACCTTTCCTCTTGAGATGAGAGAGGCCAAGGTACTTGAGTTCATCAACCTTAGGCAAGGAATTATGAGTGTAAGGGAATTTACGTTGATTTTCACACAACTATCTAAGTATGTCCCTTCTATTGTGGCGGATTGTAGGACCAAGTGAGTAAGTTTGTGTCGGGAGTGTCCAACTTGTTTGTCAAAGAATGCCGCACTGCTATTCTTTTCCATGACATGAAAATGTCTTGCCTTATGGTGCAAGCTCAACAAATTGAGGAAGAAAAGATCAAGGAAAGATCTAGAGAGGCAAAGAGAGCAAGAGTGGATGATGGAAACTATTAACATTATAGGTCTGGTGGCTGGGTCGTTCAAGGTTCTGGAAAAAGTTCTCCAAGAAAGCTTCTAAAAATGCTCCTCTAAGGCCTAATAATGAGAGGGTGTCTAACCCAACACCCCAAGGAGATGGTAATAGGCCTTCAATGCATACTTGTGCTGAATGTGGGAGAAACCATAAGGGTAAGTGTCTAGGGGTTTCCAATGCTTGCTTTGGGTGTAGAAAGATGGATCACAAAATAAGGAATTGTCCTTCTGTTGCAAACAATGAGGGATATACTTGTCGTAGGGCTCAAACCTACCCTTCATTTGGTCTAAGTGGTTCGGGTGCATGTGCTTCTAAGCAAAACCATTTCTATGCTCTCCAAAGTAGAGGTGATAACGAGAACTCCTCGGATGTGGTGACTGGTGTGTTAAAAGTTTTCCATATAGATGAGTATTCTTTGCTTAATCCATGGGCTACTTTGTCCTTTGTGACTCCTTATATAGCTATGAGGTTTGATGTTCTGCCCAATGTGTTATTAGAACCTTTTTCTGTCTCTACCCATATTGGCAATTTTATGGTGGCTAAGAGGGTCTATAGAAGGTGTCCCATTTCCCTATCCCATTGAGTTAACTTTTTTGATTTGGTAGACCTTTATATGTTAGAATTTGATGTCATACTTAGGATAGATTGGTTGCATATGTGTTATGCCTCTACTGATTGTAGGGATCGAGTAGTCAAGTTTCAATTCCCAAATGAGCCTATACTAGAGTGGAAGGGGGCGGGGGCTTCTATGCCTAGAGGTTAATTTGTTTCTTACCTTAAAGCTAGGAAGATGATTCCCAATGGTTGTATTTCCTTTATAGTAAGGGTGAGGGATATGGATTCTGAAATCCCTTCTCTTGAGTCGGTCCCCGTTGTAAATGAGTTTTCTACAGTTTTTCCGTCTTATCTACCTAGTGTCCCTTCCTAAAGGGAAATAAATGTCGGTATTGACCTTATTTCGGATACACATCCTATCTCTATTCCTCCTTAAATAATGGCTCCGGCAGAACTTAAGGAGTTGAAATAGCAGCTATATGATTTGCCAGATAAGGATTTCATTCGACTGAGTATCTCTCCTAGAGGTGCTCTGGTTTTGTTTGTTAAGAAGAAAGATGGGTCCCTTCGTATGTGTACCGATTATCGACAATTGAATAAGGTGAACATTAAGAATAAGTATCCTTCTCCAAGGATATATGATTTATTTGATCAACTGCAAGGGGAAAGTTATTTCTCTAAACTTGATCTCCGGTTGGGTTATCTCCAACTAAGGGTGAAAGAGGAATATATTCCAAAAATGACTTTTAAGACCTGATATGACAATTATGAGTTCTTAATGATGATCTTTTGTTTTACTAAAGCTCTAGAGGCATTCATGGACTTGATGAATAGAGTATTCCGACAATATCTTGGCATGTTTGTGAAAGTGTTTATCGATGATATTTTGATATATTCAAGAAGTGACAATGAGAATATTGATTATTTGAGGATTGTATTGCAAATCCTCAAGGCACAATAACATTATGTAAAGTTTAGTAAATGTGAATTTTGGTTTAGGTCTGTGGCATTCTTAGGCCATATTGTTTCAAGAAAGGGTATTGAGGTGGATCCAATTAAGATGGATGCGGTCAAGAGTTGGCCTAGACCTCTATGACCGACATTTATTAAAAGCTTTTTGGGTTTGGCCAGGTATTGTAGAAGATTTGTTAAGGGAATTTCCTCCATTGCTTCTCCTTTAATGACCTTGACTCAAAAGAAGGCTAAGTTTATGTGGTTGGATGATTATGAGAAAATTTTTTAAGAGTTGAAAGATAGATTTACTTCTGCTCCAGTGTTGACTTTACCGAAAGGTACGAATGATTTTGTGGTATATTGTAGCACCTCTAGAGTTGGGTTGGGATGTGTGCTTATGCAAAATGGTATGGTGATTTCCTATGCTTCAAGAATACTAAAAGTTCATGAGAAGAACTCTCCAACCCATGACCTTGAGCTAGTGACGGTGGTATTTGCCTTAAAGATTTGGTGGCATTATTTGTATGGGGATCATGTCGATGTTTTCACCGCCCATAAGAGTGTACAATATGTGTTTACCCAAAAAGATGTAAATCTTCGCCAATGAAGGTGGTTGGAATTCTTGAAGGACTTTGATATGAGTGTTCTTTATCATCCCAAAAAGTCAAATATAGTAGTGGATGCTCTTAGCCGACTATCGATGGGTACTGTTGCACATGTTGATGATGATAAAAGAAATTTAACTCGGGATGTTCATATATTGGCCCGATTGGGTGTTCGATTAGTAGACTCCGCCAAGGGCGGTGTCATAGTTCATAAAGGGTCGAAATCATCCTCTGTGGTGGATGTTAAGGTAAAGGAATGACTTGATCTGACTTTATTCAAACTAAATGAAGCACTACTTAAAAAGTCCGTTGAGGCATTATCCAAGGGTGAGATAGGGTACTTAGATACCAAGGCCATTTATGTGTTCCAAATGTGGATAACTTAAGGCAAAAGATTTTGATAGAAGCTCATGGCTCGCGATATTCCATTCACCCGGGAGCCACCAAGATGTACTGTGATTTACGGGAAGTCTATTGGTGGAATGGGATGAAGAAGGATATTGCCAGATTTGTGGCAAAATGTCCAAATTGTCAACAAGTAAAATTTGAGCATCAGAAACTGGGAGGTTTAGCTCCAGATATTAGCATTCCCACTTGGAAGTGGGAAGACATAAATTATGGACTTTATAGTTAGTTTGCCTCACACTGGCGACAACATGACTCTGTTTGGGTGATTGTACATCCGATGACAAAAGCGGCACATTCCCTTCCCGTCAAGGTTTCTTATTCGGCGGAAGATTATGACAAATTGTATCTGATAGAAATGGTAAAATTACATAGTGTTCCCTTGTCCATTATCTTCGATAGAGGTACTCATTTTACTTCTAAGTTTTGTAAATCATTCCGAAAGGGACTTGGCACTTAGGTTAATCTTAGCACAACTTTTCACCCACAAACAGATGGGCAAGCAAAGCAAACAATCAAAACATTAGTGGATATGTTTAGAGCATGTGCGATCGATCTCAAGGGAAGTTGGGATGATCATTTACGATTGGTAGAATTTGCTTATAATAATTTTTACCATTCTAGTATTGGTATGGACCCCTTTGAAACTCTTTATGATAGGAGGTGTAGATCTCTCGTAAAGTGGTTTGAAGTGTGTGAAGTTGCCTTGATATGGCCCTAGTTATTTCATGAGGCTGTTAAGAAAGTTTGACTCATTAGAGAGAGGTTGAGAAATGCCCAAAGTCGAAAAAAGTCCTATGCCGATATTAGAAGAAGAGACCTAGTGTTTGAGGTTACTGAATGGGTCTATTTGAAAAGCTCACCTATGAAGGGTGTGATGAGATTTGGCAAGAAAGGGAAAATTAGTCCCCTATATGTGTGCCAGTATCAACTTTTGAGATGTGTCGGTAAGGTTGCGTATGAAATTGATTTGCAGAATGATTTGGCAATGGTGTATCCCATTTTCAATGTCTCTATGCTTAAGAAGTTTGTTGGAGATACAACATATATAGTTTCTCTTGAAGGGTTGCGAGTTGATGAAAATATTACTTATGAAGAAGTTCCAATTGATATTCTACACCAGTAAGTTAAGAGATTGAGGAACAAAGAAGTTGCTTTCGTAAAGGTTTTGTGGAGAAAGCACTAAGTTGAGGGTGCTACTTGGGAGGCTGAAGACGATATGATGTCCCGGTATCCCCACCATTTTCCTCCTATTCGAGCTTGAGGTAATGAGTTCCTCTTGGTTTGCTTCTGTTTGAAGTCATGTGTGTTTTATGTGTTTTTATGATTTGCTTATTATTATGCATTGAGTATGAATTACCTATAGACTTCATGAGATGAGTTGTTGAAGATGCCTTGACTTGGAGTGGAGATTTCCTCCTAGAAATTGTGTTTTTTCAGATTAAATTGCATATGAGCTCCAAGAGATGTGTTGAGCATGCTTTTAAAGTTTGGAGATAGTAAGTACCTCCTTGTAGTAAGAAATGTGAAAATTTCATGCATATTGGGTTGATAGATGTAATCCCTACTTCCTTAAAGTGCATTAAATAGAGTAGACTTGGAGTTGATGTTTCCTCCTTAGTTTTATGCATCTTAGATGTTTTGAATGGATGATGATTGCTAGTTTTAAGTCTTATTGTTTAGAAACGTTCTTAGAATCTCATTCATGGACGAATGATCCCAAGGGGGAGATATTGTAACACCCCGTACCCTAAATAGGGAAAACTAGACAAATTGCAGAACCTATAGGTGTCACCCACGAGGGCCAACCACACCTCGTGGTTGGGCCCACTCTCTGTGAAGGAAGGGCTTCGTGGATGGACACCTGAGGTAGTGTATTTGGGAAATGAACCATGGCTAGGGCCCATGCCCCATGGATGGGTCCACGGTCCATGGTTAGAGGGTCGTAGGTCAAGGTCGTGGAAACTAAGTCCCCGACCACCAACCATGCCTGACCAATATGGGTCGTGGGTCCATCCATGGTCCGAGGATCATGGTCTCATGGGTAAAGTTAGAGAAATTATTTTAGGGACTTAAAGGTCTTTTCTAGTTTTAATTAAAATTAAGTGTTGTCATTTTGCCTAAAACTAAAATACCTATATAAAGATTTTAGACCCCTAAACTCACTCAATTAAGTCATTCTCTCAATTCCCAAAGGAAAACCCTAATCCCCTCTCAAATATTCTCTCTCTAGATGTTGGAAGAAGAAGAAAAAGATTGAAACTATGTCAAGATGAAATCTCCCAATCTTCAAACTTTTGAGGGAATTGTGACTAAGGAATGATTGCTTTTCATCCATGGGATCCTTTCTCCCATGGAGTCCCCTAGATTTCCCCCAATTGTTGAAGAATTTCCCAATTATTGCTAGGGTTTCTTCCATTGTTGTGGGTTATGTTGAATTATGATCCAATTGAGTGGACTATGATTGTTTATGATTGAGTTGATAGAATTACACGTTTTTAAGATTAAATTAAATGTACTCGTGCTAATTCCATGATTTGACCTAGAACTAATATAATTTGGTTGATGCCATAAAGACAAACTCTATGGGTTTAGGCTTGTCCTCATAGGTTTGATGAATTATGACAAGAATTGCTTGAGATTGAAGCTTAGATGATGATCATTATAATTAGGGTTTTGAGAGTAAAGCTTATGATATGAAGTGTTGGTAATTTATGTTTTGATGTGGAAGAGATACTTCCGTTAATGAATTGCTAAGCATGACTGAATAAATGTTAAAGGTTAACTCACATAAATGATTCTAGGTTGAAAGGATTACTCACCTAAAATGAATCTAGACTAAAATACTAAATGAATGATTAGGCTAGAGGCGACTACCCTTGACCTCTATATTGAGGGATATGTGGTGATTTCCAATACTCCTTAGAGTTGAACTAGAGGTGATTCCCTATGTTCCCAACATGATGAATGGACATGGAGGTGAGTACCCATGTCATACGATGTGATTGTGGAGGCGAGTACCCGTGTCATACGATGTGATTGTGGAGGCGAGTACCTATGATCTTAAGGTTTGTTAGGCAAGAGGCGAATACTCGTTATCCTTTGTAAGTTAGGTAATGAGGTGAAACCCAATGTCATTAAAAGTAAGTATAAACTAATGTGAATTATCTTATGAATAATGAATAGCTTTGATTGTTGCTTGAGGTACCTTACATGAGGTAAGTTGACTAAGAGGTGATGACCCAAGTCTTGACTAAGAATGAGTAAGGTTGCCATTGATGTATTCCTTTCTTCTTATGATATTTATGTATGTGCATGATTATGCTTATTGTTTATATTCACTAACCATAATGTCTATGTCTTTTATGGTAGCTATCATATTTAGTACCTATTTGTACTAACACATACACATGCCTACCTTCTTATCAAATGTAGTGTCCGGCGACATAGATTCTCACACTTGTGGCAAGCTCTCTTGTTCATTAAGAAAATAATGTTTTGGTGAGTACTCATTCTGTTCGAGGATGTGATCACTCATTTCCTTTATGTTTTTTTTCTGTGTTTTGGACTATTGTATGGGCTGTATCCCAAGACATTATTCATGATTTTTAGATGGTTTCATACTATGGTATTAGATTTCCGCTCGTTTTTATAAAAGACTTTGATTGTATTGAAAGTTTTAATTCTATCCATTTCTTTTACTTTGTGTTATTGTATACTAAATGGCTTGTCTGAGGTCTCTCGGGGTCTTATATACCTTGTTACATCTAGGGGGTACCCCTGGGTCATGATAGTTCCCGCATAGGTTCATTAGCTAGTGGATCCTCTTATGCTAGAAGTTCATGGTTCTACTTTTGGCAAGTAGAACAACCATTTTCGGTGTGGGAGACACTGGGTGATAATGGTCTCAATGTTGGTTAAGGCTACTTCCCCATAAGTAATAATGAACTAAGGTTACTTCAAGAAGTATCACATATGAGTTTAAAGGTTTTAAAGAAGAAGTTAGCTTGCATTGACCATGATTTGTGACTTATGTTTTATAACTCTTTCATTTGATGTTTTAGCATGGTCGATTGCATGTCATGAAATGAAATGTCCCTTTTAGCATGGTTTTAAATGTTGTATGTGTAGCTATCATACTTGGTAAATTTTTTTGTACAAACGCATACTCTTTCCTACATTTATCCCAAATGTAGGGTCCGATATTCAGGGTGCTCAGTTTCATGGCTAGTTGGTGATTTGATTGATTCCTGATCTTTGGTGGGTTCTCATGCTTTGAGGACGAACTTTTGTTGTTTAGTTTCTTTCATGTATTTCTCTTTTGGCATGATTTATGCGCTAGGCACAATTTCATTATATTGCATTAGATGGCTATGATGAGAAAAGTGTTTAGACTTCTGCTTTTCGTTTTATAAAATGTTTTGGATCGAACTTGTACTACTGTTTAACTCTTATTGTTCTATTTCTTATGTTTTGAGAGCTAATTGGCTTGTAAGGAGTCCCTGAGGATTCTATACGCCATGTTACATCTAGGGGGTACCCATGGGTCGTGACAGGTGTCCTATATCCCGACAAGGTATAAGACAGATCTGGCAGCATTGGTGAGACGTTGTATCATCATGTAGCTCATACGGATAGTTGTCGGTTAAAGAATCTCTTAATAGATTTAAAGTTTATTTTTATATATCACTTATTATGTTGAGTTAATAGATAAGAAAGTATATTGTAAAGCTTTAAATGATTTAACTCTTTTATCTCTTTATATTCAGCTTGAGTACATTGTTATTTATTCCAATACTTTTTTTAGTTATTTGTTATTCAGCTTTTTTACATACTTGTACATTCAATGCGCTAATGTCATTCGACCTGCATATTTTGATGATGAAAATAAAGGTTATTAGAATCCTCAACAAGAGTCTGTTGAGATCACTTCATCCACTTGTTTGCTTATGAGTGAGACCTCCTTGCATTCAGATTACTCTAGTTTTATGAGTTGTTAATACTAGTTCTTTTGAGGAGTCATAGGTCTTGTCGTAGGTCTTGTCACGACAGTCATATTTTTATAGTAGAGGCTTCATAGATAGACAGTTTTGGAGAGTCTTTAAGTTTTCAGATGTTTTATTTGAACTTATGCTTCATACTTAGTACATTTAGCAATGTTTTGAGATTTAGTAAACTGATTTTGAAAGGTTTCGTTCAATTTGATGCTTATGTATGCTTGAGTTAGTTTTCCTCTTGTAGTCAACTAGGATGAGGGTTCGCTTGAGGACTAACAATGGTTCTCGAGTGCTGGCCACGTCTAGGGTGTAGGCTTGGGTCATGACATTATTCCTCTTAAGGGATGATTTTAAAGTGAAGAGAACCCTCTATATATAGGGGAAAATTGACTTGGTCCCAAAGTTAGAATTCCTAATTTTTCTCTAAAAGATAGACATTCACTATATTAATAACACTCCTCCTTAAATGTCTAATTCGTAGATGATGTGCCTCAATAAGAACCTTACTAAAAAACTTTAAGGAAAGAAAAACTCTATTGAAGGTAAAGAGTAAACATATCTAATAATAAACATATAGGCTACCTTATTGAGAAACTTACAAGGAAAACCCATTGGGACAAAAACCTCGTAAGGAAAAAAAAGAGTACAACACGTATTAACTCTCCGTAATGAGAAAACCAATCCAGGGACTTGCATTTTCGCATCCCAAACTTGTGCAGCATCTTCTTGAAAGTTGTAGTTGGTAGAGAATTGGTGAATAAATTAGTCATATTATTACTTGGACAAATATGTTACATGCTGATATCACTATTGTTGAGAGCTTGTGTGTGTTGAAAAACTTTCACTAAAATTTGCCTTGTTCTATCTCCTATTATGAATTGATCCATGACCCATGATCCCTTTAGGATCAAAGAATTCTACAAGTTCCTTACTTCAAATTCTTTAATACAACAATTTATTGCCTTCTGAAAACTCTTTAGGAGTTAATTCAAGCTATTAACTTACATAACAATACAAAAGATTCTTGATTGATTTAATCAATATGAAGATTATAACAAGTTTTCCAAAATCTTGCATATGGTTCATGCATTTTGAATACATCAGATATTTTTATGTCAATTTTTCCAATTGACAACATTGAATATTGAATGTATGACATCATCTAGTTTCTAGACTGTAAGTCCAATAAGCTTTACGCTTACCAAGATGCATAATTCCACTTTTCACTTCATAATTAATTCTACACCAACATATTTTAATAGATGTACAATTCATATCATCATTATATTGTACAATGTTGCACTATATTGTATCAAATATATCATCGATGAGATATAACTTTGTATCAATTAACAATACCAAATAACTTATTGAGATCTGATCACTTCATTATTTTCAAGTACGTACATTCTGATGAGATTTCATGAAGTGTTATGTTGTAGTCTTTTCCAGAGTACATTACCTCCTTATTATGATCATTTTGATTATTTGTTCCTCCCACTTTTTCAATGATTATTTTATTTATAATCAATTAGTCTATCATGCTTCATGCATGTCATAGACTCTATTCTTTAGGGATGCATGTCATAGACTCTATCCATTACGGATATTCAGTAGGAGCATTTACAATTCTTGTGTTGCTTCTTATCTCCCCCTTATGTTATATAAACTAACATATATATCAATCTATTTTGGAGAGTCCATCTTTGTGCATAATGGTATATTTATTCATCATATACTATACATCAAAATTATCTAATGAAAAATATTTAGCCCCTGACCATAAACCAATTGAGAGAAAAATTGATCATAATTTATTGGTCAAATACATATAATTACTTTTGTATACAATATCGTATTTCAAATCAACACATAAAACTTTGTTCACATAAGAAATGATTCGGCTATTTATCTAAGGCATTTAATATCTCTTCAGTTTGAATATTTATCAATATTATCAAGATAAATTGTCTAGATTACATATTTTGAAAGTCATGCTCTTAACTCAATTATCTTGCACAAACAATTTTGTGAATGTCAAACTGTAGGTTGACAATAAATACACATGTGATTATCTTGTAGATACATCTATTTAACATATCACATGATAGGTGAACGGTCCCATATTCATCTTTTAAACTTTCCAAAATTTAGGGATTTCATCTCAACCATAGATGATCCAATCAACATATGATGAGAACATAGAAAGAATTCTTGAAGAATGTTGTAGTTTTTCAGTGTATGTCTAATAAGTAAATTTCAAGTTTACCATGTCATGTGCCTTTTGCTTTTAGTAAATATCTAATTTACTATCATGTGAGAAAATTTTAGATAAACTATTCTGCAAGTAATTGTCATATTTATTTAATTATTTTCAATCACTTTCCCTTGTCTAAAGGTGAGTTGTGATTGCATCACAATGAAGTGCACATTCAAATTGATAAGCTTTATTTATTACTATCATATTCACTTTAGTATAGAGATTATTCAATGTCAGTCGACCAACAATAATTATTAAATGTTTGGGATGAAACCTTTACACTGTTATCAAGGCGAATGGACTTAATGTTATTATCAGGAAATTGTTCCTGTATTCGTATTGTTTGTGCCAACAATTTTTTAAATGCCAAGTTGCGAGATGACAACAGACACACATGAGACCACTAGAAGAAGAATCTATTAGGACCATGAAGTATCTAAATTAATCATTAGGTAGATGAATAGGTCCTCAAATATCCTCATGTATACGTTTCAATAATAAAAGGGACTCACTCACAACTTTCGTTGATGATGGTTTCATAATTAATTTGTCTTGATAATAAGGCGTACAAGAAAATCGCCATTTCAAAAAATCTTTAGATTCTTTAATTGATGTCCATTTATAATTTCTATAATTCATCTCATCATTATAGATCCATAATGTCCTAGGCGATCATGCAAAAATGCGAAAGTATTGGAATTAATTAATAAGTTTCTTATTTACTATAAAATGTGTCTTAATTGCACTAATTCTTGCCCAATACAAGCCAATAGATCAAGTATAAAACTTTTCTATAACACATGTTTCTCTAGAGACATTCTTGGTGATACCACGTCCATGATCAAGGGAGCGACCTTTTGCATGCCTAGCATAGTGGGCTTACACCTCATTCACTTCAAAGAGTGGACCTATATTTTTGACATTTATCAAAAGTTCTCATTTTTCATGGATAGAACACAATCATCTAAATATATCAAGTTATGATAACTTAGTACCTCATTGTAGGTTCATGTTCATTAAATCACTTGCCTACTTTCACACATATTATGCAATGCTACCACATTCATATTATATAATAGAGAGATTTAAATGGAATAGGTTTCATGACTAATTTGAATCAATAGCACATTATTTTACCTTAGTCATCATTAGATCATCAATAGGGTGCATTGAGACTCAAGCCCAACATCTTATCCATATAATGGATATCTCAATAAATCGATGGGGCATGAACCCAACATCTTTCATTACGGTACAACATGATAAGAACTTGATGTATTACCCTTTTGGTGAGATTAGACTTCAATCTATTGTCGTACCCATAATTAATGACATATTATGCCAAAATACACCAATATTCACCATCAAACCTTTAAAAATATCACAACTTCCAGTTGCTAATAAAATTAGCTACAACAGACCATATATAAAATACATATAACTATTACTAATTTGTCTTTAATATATCTTTAATTAAAATCATAAAAATCCTATAAAAATACCTCTTTCAATGGTTATAAGCATATACATAATTTATCCATAACATAAGTTAAATATGAAACTAATCGCCACTTCAGATAGCCATATATTTCTTGCCAACTCTAGAGGAGTTCAAACTTATATATAATCAAACTTCATTTGATCACTAACTTAACCTTTCGTATACGTAACACCCCGAATCAGAAAGAGGTTAAGAAACACTTTTTGTGAGCTGTAGGTGCCAACCCACAAGGGCCACCCATGGCCCATGGATAGGACCACGAACCGTAGGCATGGTCCATGGATGGAACCCCAAAAATAGATCCTTAAGGCAAGAACCCATGGCCTAACCAAAGGACCGTTGGCTAGACCATGGTCTGTGGTTGGAGCCCTTGGTTTGATAGCCAAAAGCCAAATTTCCAACCACCATTGACAATCGTGCAAGATGCACCATCGGTCAGTCCGCAGTCTGTCGATTGGTGGCCATGGGTGAAGTTTCAGCAATGAAGTTTAGGGCCCTTTGGGTGTTTTCCTAATTATTTATTATTATACGACATCGTTTTACCTTTCACTAAGACCTCTATATAAGTATTTTAACCCATAAGTTTCCCAATAGAAATCATTCTCTCAAAATCACCAAAGGAAATTAAGCTCTTTCTTTCAAAAATATTTCTCTCTCTAGAACTTGAAGAAGATGAAAGGGGTTCAAGGTAGGATCAGGTTCAAGTCTTAATTCCTCCATTGAAGATTAAAATTTGGCTTTGAGGCGTGATAGTTTTCATCCATGGATTCCTTCCATTCATGGAGTTCCCAAATTCCTCTATTTTCAAAGTTAGAATTCCCCAAATTGAGTTAAGGATTTCTTTAATTCTCATAGGTTCGTTTGATTATTGATTTAAATGATTGAATTATGATCTCTTATGAATGAATTGATGAAATACTATGGTTTTATGATGATTTTCCCATGAACCCATGTAATCCTCATTTTTTTTTCATGTTATGATCATATGGTGTGTGATTTTGACCCTAAAGGAAGAGTTTTATGAAATCAAGCATGTATTTAGAGAATTACATGAATTAATGATGAAATTCATATCTTACCCATGTTTTCTAAATGTTGATGACTTAAAGTGGGTTTTGAAACTTGAAAAGTAAATTGTTCAATTATGCATGTTTTTGTGAAATATATGCAAATGTTTTAAGGATGCGTTGAACGTAAAGTATCATTAATGATGATGTTGATGTGTTATTGAAAGGACTTTCTCATATACACATAAAAGAATGGTGTGAAAGGTTCTCATATAATAAATGATTCTAAGGTTGAACGATTTTCTCAGCTAATTGAATAAATGGTTAAGAGCTATCCTAATGAAACCTAGCTTGGATTGGTTATTAAGATATACCTTTCCATGGATGATGATTTATCTTGGATTGTCAAGATGACATGCCTTTCCATTAATAATAAGAAAAAGTAAGAAATGACTGTTCTATAGGATTAATGCTTAGCACCGAGAAGATATTTAGATGGAAGCTCTCCTGTTAGGAGAGGCAAAGTTTCTAGAAGCAATCTCCTTATCCCTTACCTATGTGCCCGCATATGATGATCTTCTAGATAAAAATTAGCTAGTGGATCTACCTAAGCTAGAAGTTCATGGCCGTTACCTTGGCATGTAGGACAACCCTTTTCGGTGTGGGAGTCACTCGGAACATGGTATAGCTCACATGGTTTCTATGTCATTTAAGGCTAATTCCCCACATTAATAATGAACTAAGGCACTTCAGGAAATATCTCATATGTGTTCAAAGGTTTTAATGATTTTAGCTTGCATTTACCATGTTTTATGACTTATGTTTCAAACCCTTTTATATCATGTTTTAGCATGGTCAATTGCATGTCATGAAATGTCCTTTTATCATGATTTAAATATTTTATTCATAAATATCATAATTGGTATATTGTTTTGTACTAACGCGTATTCTTGCCTACATTCCCCAAATGTAGGGTTTGACAGTAAGATTTCATAGTTTGGTTAGTGGTTGATTTCGAGGTTCCTGAGCTTTGGTGATTTTTCATATTTCGAGGATGAATTCTATTGTTTCATTTTACCTCTTATATTTCAGTTTTTGACATATTGTATGGGCTAGGCCCACTTTTATTCTATTGTATTACATGACTATTGAGACAAGTGTTTTAGACTTCTTCTTTCCTTTTATAACAACTATTGGACTTGAAATGTCATTTTACTTCTATTGTTCTATTTCTAATGTTATGAAAGCTAAGTGGGTTGTATGGGGTCTTTCGGAGTCCTATACTCTATGTGACATCTAGGGGGTACCCCTGGGTCACAACAAACTTGGTAATCAGAGCACAAGTTTTAGAATGGTCCTAGGATGTCTCATAAACCAAGTTGAGTAGAGTTTTGTTCATAAGTCTGAAGCGCGCCACATTTATGAATGAAAGGGTAGAAGATGATTAACAAACTACACTTCTTTCATTACTCTACAGTCATGCTATAGATTTTAACTCTATAAGGTCTCTCTCATAATCCTTATCTGATGCTCTACATGATATGGCTACTCGAAGAGCTTATGCTAGAATAAATGTGAGGGAAAATGTGGAACAAAAAGCTCCTCCCCAAGCTCTTCAAGTTTCGGTCGATTCTTTGGCCGAAAAAGTGACTAATGCGATGTTTATGAAAGCTTTACAAGTGTTGTCTCAACCTATGACAGCCCAAACCAACAGGGTTATGTGGTTCTTGTGAATCAAAATATGGATACGGCGGCATCTATAGTGAGTGACTTCACTAGGATGAATCCTCCGGAGTATCATGAGTCGAAAATTGAGGAAGTTCCTCAAGAGTTCATTGATGAGGGCTATAAGGTTTTGGTACAATCAATGGAAAGAAGAGAGACTGGAAGATGCGGGTCGTCTTGATTAGGCGAAGTTTAAGGCCACTTTTCTTGATATGTTATTTCCCTTTAAGATGCGGGAAGCCAAGGTGTTTGATTTTATCAACCTTCGACAAGAGAGTATGAGTGTGAGGTAATATGCTTTAAATTTCACACAATTTTTCAAGTATGATCCAAAAATGATTGCCTATTCAAGGGCAAGGATGAGTAAGTTCGTGTCGGGCGTGTATAAAATGATAGTTAAAGAGTGTCGTACCGCCATGCACATTAATGAAATAGACATCTCTCGTCTCATGATTCACGCCCAACATATTGAAGAGGAGAAACTTAAGGAAAAGTCTAGAAAGGTAAAAAGGGCTAAGACCGGTGATGGAAATTTCTCTCATGCAAGGTCCGATAGACATGGTCGTCCTAGATTTTGACAAAATGGTCGAGGTTCCTCCAATGCTCCTCCTAAGTTCAACAAGGATAGGGTGTCCAACCCTAAGCCTCAATGAAGTAATGGTAGTGGATCTTCATTGCCCATGTCTACTTGTACTTGGTGTGGAAAGAAGCACGAGGGCAAGTACCTAGCCGGCATGGCCACTTGCTTCTGTTGTGGTAAGAATGATCATAAAATGAGGTATTTCCTATGCTTATGGTTAAAAGAAGAGAGTGCAAGCAATATCCTCCTAATGGTTTGGGTCCCAATGCTCCTAAGAAAAATCGATTCTATGTACTTGAGATTGGTGCTGAATAAGAGGATTCTCCCTATGTGGTTACTGGTATGTTGAAAGTTTTCCAAGTTAATGCTTATGCTTTACTTGATCCCGGTGCTACCTTGTCTTTTGTGATGCCATATGTGGCTATGAGGTTTGATGTTCCTTCGAATATGTTGTTATATCTTTTTTCTATCTCTACATCTGTTTGTGGTTCTATTGTGGCTAAGCGGGTCTATAGAAAGTGTCTCATTTCCTTGTCCCATAGTGCTACACTTTTTGATTTTGATAGAGCTTGATATGCTAGATTTTGATGTTATCCTTGGTATGGATTGGCTGCACTCATGTTATGTTTTTATAGAGTGTAGAACTCGTGTAGTCAAGTTTCAATTCCCGAATGAGCTTATCCTAAAGTGGAAAAGGGGAATTATATGCCTAAAGGTCAATTTTTCTCTTGGGTCTAAGCTAGAAAGATGATTTCTAATGGTTCCATTTACCATTTAGTTAAAATGAGGGATGTGGATTCTGCAAGCCCTTCTCTTGAGTTGGTTGCTATTGTAAATGAGTTTCTTGAAGTGTTCCTAGATGACTTACTCGGTATTCCTCTCGAAAGGGAAATAGACTTCGGTATTGACCTTCTCCCAGATACGTAACCTATTTCTGTTCCTCCTTATCGTACGGCTTAGGTAGGACTTAAGGAGTTGAAAGAAAAATTGAAAGATTTGTTGGATAAGTGTTTCATCTGACCGAGTATCTCTCCATAGGGTTCTCTTTTTTTGTTTCTTAGGAAGAAAGATGGTTCTCTTAGCATGTGTATTATGTATCGTCAGTTGAACAAGGTGACCATTAAGAATAAGTTTCCTCTCCCAAGGATAGATGATTTATTTAACCAACTTCAAGGAGCGAGTTACTTTTCAAAGATTGACCTCAGATCGGGTTATCACCAAATGAGGGTGAGAGAGGATGATATTCCAAAGACGGATAAACATACTTCCGCTCCAGCATTGACTTTACCAGAAGGGACTCATGGTTTAATTATTTATTGTGATGCCTCGAGAATAGGTCAAGGGTCTGTACTTATGCAAAATGGGAAAGTTATTGCCTATGCTTCAAGGAGTCTTACGATTCATGAGAACAATTATCCTACCCATGACCTTGAACTTGTGGCGGTTATTTTTGCCATAAAGATTTGGAGGCATTATTTTTATGCTGTTCATGTAGATGTGTTGACCGACTACAAGAGTTTGCAATATGTGTTTAATCAGAAAGATCTAAAGCTTTTCCAAAGAAAGTGGAATAAGCTATTGAAATATTAAGACATGATTGTTCTCTATCGCCATGGCAAGACAAATGTGGTGGTGGATACTATTAGTCGGTTATCCATGGGAAGTGTAGCTCATAATCAAGAAGAAAAGATAGAGTTGGTTCAAGATGTTCATAGGTTGGCCCGATTGGGTGTTCGGTTAGTGGACTCTACCAAGGATGGTGTTATGGTTTATAATCGTCTTTATTGGTGGATGTGAAAGCCAAAAAAGGTCTTGATCCAATTTTGGTCGACTTAAAATATGCGGTATGTCACACCCTAAGCCTACACCCTGGGCGCGACTAGCACTCGAGAATCATTGTTGGCCCCAAGTGAATCCTTGGAATGGCTTAAATCTTAGCGGAAGACTTAAACATCAATAAATGAAATAAAATGTAAACTTTACTCAATTGTCTCAAAGTAAACTTAGAAGGTTTTACAAGTAAACATTCAACTAGCAAAAATGGCAACTCGAGTCTCAACATAAATGAAAGAAAATAACAAGACTCATAAACTAACGTCTATCTATCCATGAAGCCTCTTATACTATGAGGGATCTCGGGACAAGACCCCTATTATCCTAAAAAAACTGAATAGTAATAAAAACATGATAAAGGGGATCCTCCGAAAGAAAGGATGCTCACCAAACAACTCTGGAGCTCAACTGGATCAATGAAGCAATGGATGTTGATCCTGGTTACCTTTATATGCATCATAAAAGATATAGGCGAAAAGGCATTAGTACATTGAATGTACGAGCATGTGTGGGAAAATCTAACACAAGACGTAAGCCTGAATTGGAGCTGAAAGAAACACTTACCTCATCTCAACATTACTCATTTCAATATAAGGTAGTAGTAAAGAGTGCATTATTTAAAAAAGCTTTAAAAATTGTAGATAGCAATCTCATGTATTTAAAAATACAATATACTCAATACGTATGCAATAATCCAAGATAAACTCTGTGTGTATACGAAAAGACAAAATAAAATCTGTGAGAGATTCTCTAAATGACAACCATTATTATGAGTTATGTGATGATACAACATGTAGCCCACATTGTCAGAACTGTCCTATACTTTGCAGCAGTATAGAACCTACTAATAAGTGGATCTACTAGTCTATGCTAAAAATCATTAAGTAATCATCTAAACAGTATGACCCTTTCTACCCATGTTGGCTCTATGGTTTATGTGGGCTATGAGTTGAACGAACTCTCCCCCATATCGGTGCTCAATACTACTCCAAAAATTTACTAGCTCATATGTTTTAAAAACATGACTCTTTCTGTGGTTTGGAATTATTACTCAAAAATCTTTCTCTTAAAAGAGATGGTACTCAGAACTATTCACGAAAACTCTTTTAAAAAATGGTGTTTCCTTTTTTCTTAAATGTAAAAACACTTCTCTTAGGAATAATTAGTTCACATATATCATTTAAAGAAAATGACTCAACTTTACTCTTCCTCAAACCCACGGCTCAAGTCTTAAAATAATTTCAAAAAGATTGTAAGAAGCTTCTTAAAATGACTTCAAGTACTCTAAAAACTTGGCTCTTAACTCAACATTGAATTTGAATTATGAATTCAATGTTATGATTTATGATAGGAGGATATCTTGATGATTAAATAAGTTTTAGATAGTTAATAATGAGAAACAGTTGAAAAACACTATTTGGGGAGCAAGTATGCGATGCAGAGATGAATTATAATATTTGGTAACGAAATAATTTTTGAAAGAGTGGAGTCGGTATTCTTTTTGCAACACAGAGAGGGAAAATTCACTCTAAGGAACAGGTCCGTGACACCTGGTTCCTTATTTTTTGCTCGATCTTTTCTTACTCATTTTCGACCCTAATTCGACTAGAATTGAATGGTTTCTTTTCCAATCACTTAGATTCTAATACTGAACTTATGTACACGATAATCTACTTCAAAGCTCCCTCAAATCACTAACTTTTATCTCAAGAACTCATAAAATCCATCCTAATTCAAGAACAAAAACATTTTTTTCAAAAAACAAATCAAGAATTCAAATATTCTTCAACTTCAAGAGCGAAATGTCGCTGGAAATAGCATGATTGGTGTGTGGGTGAATGAACCCAACACTATGGGAAACTCACATACCTCTTAGGGATCAAACCCTTGGCAAAACCCGCAAAAAAAACTTCAAGAACTTTATGAACACTTGACTTCTATCCTTTTGTCCTCTTCTTAAACTTCTCTCAAAACCCTAGCGTAAATTAGGATTTTCAAAACTGCACTAAATAAGCTTAGGCCCTTAACTAATACAAAATTTCGTCCTAATCTGATTGGACAAGGAAAAGACCAAAATAACACTCTTAAATCCAGGTAACTTTCCTTAAATAGAAAGCCCGACTTCAAAAGTCAGATCTCCCTCATACGAGCTAAAAAATTAGCTAACTCAATGGCGTTGGAAAGGGGATTCCAAGACCTTTCATTTGATATCTTATGGGCCACCTAACTCATCCTGTCCTGAAAGTTATGATAGTTTGAAATTGACCCAAAACTCATACTTGGCGTAACTTGCCAAAATTTCCAAATTTATTCTTTCCAAAAATAGCACTTTCTAATTCTATTTCTTTCTAAGGCGGGATGTTACAATATCTCCCCCTTAGGAACACTCATCCTCGAATGAGATCAGTCAACGTAGACTAAGGGTGTAACATCTAACATTCAGCTCAAACACATAATAAGCAATATATAACACAGCATTTCATCTTAATATAAATGCTAAGAAAGGGATTAGTGCATTATTTCTGAACTTCTCCGGATCGAAATGATATGGGTATCTCTTCTTTATATCATCCTTATCCTCTTAAGTGGCTTCCTCAGCATACTGATTCCCTCACAGAACCTTGACTGATGGTACCTCCTTGATTCTCAACTTATGAACCTGACAATCTAGAATATGAACACGATTCTCCTCATATGATAAGATATCCTTAATACCAATACCTTCATTAGGTATGATAAGTAAAGGATCGCCCATACACTTCTTTAACATTGAAGTGTGAAATACCGGATGGACTGCTGCTAACTTTTTCGGTAGCTCCAACTCATAATCTACCTTGCCAATCCTCTTGGATATCCAGTAAGGACAAACTACTGGGGACTAAACATCCCCTTCTTACGAAATCTCAGGACTAAACCTTCAAATATACCCAATCATCTACTTCAAACTCTATGTCTCTTCCCCTAACATCTTCATAGGATTTATGACGACTTTGCGCTGTTTTCAACCTCTCATGAATGATCTTTACTTTTTGCATAACTTGATGAACCATGTCTGGCCATATTAACCCAACTTCACTAACCTAAAACCATGCAATAGGAGATCTACATCTTCTCTCATAGAGAGACTCATAAGAAGCCATAAGAATGCTAGAATGATAACTATTGTTGTAAGAAAACTTTATGAGAGCTAAGTGATCATACCGATTCCTTTTGAAATTGATTATATCCTTTAAAGTCTGAATTGTGCACTCTTCTTTACCATCTATCTGAGGATGAAAAGTAGTACTCAAATTTACCATGGAATCCAAACCTTTCTAGAAAGACTTCCGAAAGTGTGCGGTGAATTGCGCACCTCTATCTGAAATAATAAATACCATAACTCCATGAAGTTTGAATACCTCTTGAATATATAACTTAGCATACTCTTTTGTTGAAAAGTTAGTATTTACCGACAGGAAATGGGCTGATTTTGTCATTCGATCTACAATCGCCCAAATCAAATCATGTTGTATGTGAGACTGTGGTAAACCTTTAATGAAATCCATATTGATGATCTCCCACTTCAATTCTAAAAGGTCTATATTCAGTGCCATACCACCGGGCCTCAGGTTCTCTAAGTTAACTTATTGGCAATTTGGGCACTTAACAATGTAATACACTTCATCATACTACTCCACTAATAGACTTCTCTCAAGTCACGATACATCTTTGTGGAACACAAATGTATAGAATATTTGGAGCAATGTTCTTCCTCCATGATCCTCTCTTGGAGTTTATCCACCTTTGGTACACACAATATACATTGATATCTAAGCACACCATCTCCCCTTTGTTCAATAGCAATCACTTTTTGCTTACGAACGTTTTCCTTCAATTTAAGCAAAATAGGGTATTCGTATTGTTTCTCTTTCACTTCGGACACTAATGATGATTTAGCCCCATTCATCACTACCACTCCTTCATTGGAATCTATCAATCAGACTCCTAATCATGCAAGTCTATGTCCATATTTTGATAACTTTTTCTTGTCCTCCTCTACATAGGAAGTACTACCCATAGAGAACTTGCTCAAGGCATCAACAACAACATTAACCTTACCTGGTTGATAAAGAATACTTATGTCCTAATCCTTGAGTAATTCCAACCACCTACTCCATCTGAGATTAAGCACTTTCTGAATAAACACATACTGAAGGCTCTTGTGATTAGTGAACACATCCATATGAACACCATAAAGATAGTGACCCAATATTTTCAAAGCGAATACTACATTAGCCAACTCTAGATCATTGATTGGATAATTTCTCTCATGAATCTCAAGTTATCTGGAGGCATAAACTATAACTACGATATTCTATATCAATACACAACCCAATCCAACTCTGGACGCATGACAATATACCACAAAACCTTGCATACCTTCTCGTAAGGTCAACACTAGTGCAGTAGTCAATCGCTTTTTCAATTCTTCAAAGCTTTTCTCACAAGCTTCAGACCGTTGAAACTTAATTGTTTTGTAAGTAAACTTAATCAATAGGATAAAATAGATAAAAATCCATCGACGAACCTATTGAATCCACAATTTGGACTCATTAGGACTTTTTATAAATAGAAATAGTGTCCTCAAATGCATATTTAGTCTCAATAGCTGTTGTAAATCCTTAAGTTTCAGGTATTTGGAGTTTTAGGCAAAGCATGGACACTACTTAGTAAAAAGAAACAAAATAGCAGAAAAGATGAAGAATAGAAGGAATAAGGATCACCTAATGTATTAGGTGAGTCATCGAATGGCCTTAACCTAGCCTAAAGTTCCAATGTGCTGAGCCTTGAAAGATAAGATCAAGATGGCAATGAAAGGAAGCAGTCGGCGTATCGCCGAAAAGTTCCACGAAGCAGTACTACATCACCCAATGATCCAGAATGCAAAGATGTTGAAGGCAAAAGCTGAAAGGCAATAAAGCAGACCAAAGGGTGGATTGCCGAGTGCATCGGCGATCCCAACTAATTGCACTGAGTGATCTTTCGCAGCACAAATTTTAGAAAACTATAAATACTCATTTAATTTTATAGCTTAGTATCAAGTTGTAAAGAATTATTACTAACACTTAGAATATTTTCAGTTTTTAGTTCTTAGAGTCTTTGGGAGACACTGTTCTTAAGCTTGAAGGTTTTGAATGTTTTTAACATGAAGAAATTGGAAGTAGGTATCCAAAAATCTTCATCTTAGGCCAATTTAAAGACATATTCTATCATACCCACTTGATGGAAACACTTGTTGGTATTGATTTTTATCTCTTTTTCATGTCTAGCTAAAACCATAATTTTGTGAATGTGGGTTGAAACGGAATTCCACAATTGTATAAGCTTCAGTCTTAATCGATTATACTTTTCGTTAATTGGGTAGGTGTCAATAGCAGCAAAATTTCCTACTGGGTGTTGGTTATTGTTATTCTATTTGTTGTTTAAATGTGATTTTATTTAGTAGTTGTGTTTGAACTTAATAGGATTGTAGTTGCAAATACGATTTCATCTTAGCATTTTTGGCTTACTCGAGAGAGAAGTTTTAAAATTATGACTACTAAATTGATAGCTAGTGGTTATTTGGTCATTGTGGGTTTCGCTAGAGAGAGTTAATCCTAGGCCTTTTTCCCACACATTCAGCTTGAGAGAGTGAATGGGCTAAGGCAGTGGTTGTATTTAATTAAGGCAACTCGATGTTTGAGAGAAATTGAGTTCATTTAGGGTAAGTTGCTCGAGAGAGAATTTATCCCCACTAAAGTCTAGCCTAGTTACAAATGTTTAGCAATTGACTAGCAATAACATTTACTTGATTGTGTATTTTATCACATATTCCTTTCACATCCTAAGAATCTCGTCTCCCTATAGTCGCATTGTTGTATTTTTGTTGTTTTATTTGTTAATCGAGTACAAACCCCCATTGATAATTGACATTCTTTTCAACCCCTTGATTTATCATGTTTTTACTCGATAATGTTTTTCGCTATGGTTAACTCTAGCATATTCACACTTATCTCTTAATTCTAAAAAATGGATCCCTTGGGACTCGACCCCAACCCATTCGGTTGGGTTATATTACTATTGTACAATCATAGACACTTGAATCAAAAGTTGTGTCTTGATTACGCAAACATCAAAATCGCGTCACTGTCGGGGAGTGGTGTTTCTTGAGAATTATTAGTATAGTTGAATGTTGCTTTTGTTAGTCGTAGTTCTACTTATTTAATTTTTAGTTTTGTTTTGTTGGTTTGAGCTCCGAAACACAGGAGGTCGGTAGGTCGAGCAGTGCTCACGAGCAAATGGAGTTTCCTCCGTTGGACGTAATTATGTTCAAGGATCGCATCCTAAACTTCAAACAATTGGAAGGTGAACGGATCCATGAGACATGGGAAAGGTTTCAGGAATTGATAACTCAATGCCCAAATCATGAAATTCCCGATATAAAAGTCCTGGTTCCAGAAATAAGGTGTTGGCAGATCAACTAATTCTAGGTGGCATTCCAAAATAGGCATATGTGATAGCAGTCTAACAGCCTGAGCACATGGCCGAGAAAAACTAAAAAGTAGAAAAGAACTTCATGATGGCCATAATAATGACTAAGACGAATGAGTTGGCAAAAAAGGTTAGAGAGCTTAAAGTCCAGTGCATCAAGAATGACCGTTATGTCCCTCCTTATGAGCAAAGAAATTCAAAGAATAAGGGGGATGGACAAACTGAAGCAATACTCACACTCCTTCTCCTGAAAGCCAATACGCAAGACAGGGTACTAGAGGAACTCAAGGAGAATGTATTGCTGTTGAAATAGATGTAACCTTCCCATGCCATGCTCATCTAGCTACTAGGATCCCAAATGTACCAAGAACTAAATGAAAGTTATAAAGATCCAAAAAATGGGTTGCCTAATGAAATTGAGACAAACAACACTAGTAGAACTTAAGTGTGGACTTGTGTCTTGCCATGACGTTAACTAAGGTGATTTTTGGGAGGTAACCCAAAACCTTTTATCACTTTAATTTTTGATTTACAAATAATGGTGTGTTGATTGTGTAGGTTTGAGTGTGGAAAGTAGTTTAAAAATACAGGTTGGCGAGCGAATGTTCCAGTTGGTGCAGCACTGAAAAGGTCGGCGGACCCAATTTAATCCGCCTTTTGGCTCAGCATAATTTTAATTTGGAGCCTGTAAACTCAGTGAGCCCAGGAACAACTTGGCAATTCGCCGACTAAGTCAGCGATCTTGATGTTGCCCACCGTTTGAATCCCCAATCAACTAAAGGTCTTCTAAAAGTCGTCGGGGTGAATGACCACTTGGCGTGTTACTGAGTGGATCAGAAAATGTGCCTAACATCGTCCAATGGACATGAACTGGATGGTTATTAATTACCAAAAGTAATAAAGATTCAAACTCTTCATTTTCCCTCGCTTTCAAACTTCGCAAACTCACACCAAGTTAGAACTTCAATATTTTAATATTCCGTAAGTATTTTAGTTGTTGATTAGTGCTCAAAATTGGGATTTAATTGCCACCAAACATTTCAAATTATTTAATAGGCACAAAGGTTGGTTTTTCGAACCCCTAGTTTACTTTCAAAAATTTGGTACTCATTTGCAATTATCATATTGTATTGTCATGTGATGGGCCTCTCTGATAGGATTAGAATGCTTAAATGACAGTTTGAATTTGATAATCTTGCCTGTATTGTTTTGATCGTCGAATGCCCATATTTTTTATGTCTTAAATTGAGTTAAAATTTGTGGAGGTATGCTTGTATGTTGGTTTGATTTGTTGGGTAAAGTATGAGTAGCTCGTATTTGTTGTAAATGGCGTAAATTGCACAATGATGGAATGGGTGCCACTATTCTTAAGGGAAAATGTCTTCAAATGGTCAAATTTTGCAAAACCATGAAAAATATGAATATCCCGAAGCAATGGGCGTTATGGGTCCGAGCTTAATTGTACAAGTGCATGCTTTGATTTTGTTTTCAAGGGTTGCGGGGTTGAATTCGAGAAGTTGGGTTAAAAATAGGCATATAGGGCTATTTGGCGAGCTGGGTCGAGCTCGTTGAAGCACTCGGCAGTTCGCCTAATGTCCCCATCTCACCTTTGATTTCATGCTTTAGTTGATGTTTGATTCTGTAACATTCAACGAGAATCTTAATGTCACCAAAGGCACTCAGTGACTTGCCAAAATGCTTCTTTTTCGCCCTTTGTCTACACCCCTGAACCCTTGTGCGCTGGAACTTTTGGTTGGCTAGCCCTTGATCACTAAAAGCTATAGGAGATTCATCGAAAGGGACCTTCCATCGCCAATTTGCTGAGAATGTTTAGCCAATCCCTTCGGCAAGCCCGATTTAACTTGCCGAAGCGATTCGGAGATTCGACAATTTGACCGGCGAGTCTGTCTACAGTAAATTTTCTGTTCTTTGATATGAATATTTATTAACTTTTATCCAATGTTTTGCAGACATGGTGCAAACAAATCTAGATAGGCCACCCCAGAAAAAGGTACGGGACATTATTATAAACGAAGAGGGATGAAATCCTCCAAAGAAGAGAAGGCAAGAACTCCCACTGGGAGACAAAGGAAAAAGAAAGAAGCACACATCTGATAGAATGGCTGTTGACACCTGAGCTAATTTGTCTGAGCCTGAAGATGAGCAGGCTTTGATTTCCCAAAGAGATGAGATCCGGGATACATCTCAACCCATGTCTATAAGAATTCCCCCAGCTGCCACCCCTCCTACAACAGAATCAGTTCCAAATTAGGTACCTCTTGTAACCCCTGCACTTTTTGTCATTCCTTCTCCCATGCTTCTGAACAGATTGAAAGGTGAAGGTTTAAAAACAATCCTTGAGGAAAAACTTTTTTCTACAGAAGGCTTGGATGGGAAGTACTCATATGTGAGGAAGACCCTCCAATTTCACATGTTTGAGCACTTCACTAGGCCCCGAGGCCCCTAGTTCCCAAGAGAAAGAAGAAAGCCAATGACTTCAGACCGGTAAAGGCGATCATGGTCCGAGGCAAGGAGGTTGGGTGCAACAATGAGTACATTAATGTTGTACTAGGAAGAGATTTGCACTCTACACACCCGTATAATACATTGCCTATTGCCCAATCATTAGATGATCTGAAGAGGTGGCTGGCCTCTTTGATTTTTGATATCACCGCGAGATGGATCGATGCAAGCGCTGCTATTAAGAAAAAGGGTTTGAGTATTGCTACCCATTTTTGGTTTGGCTTCATCAGTTGCACTATTATGCCATCACAGAACAAGTTAGTCCTTTGCCATCCTTGGGCGGCATGGCTAGTATCCATCATATCTAGGAGGCACATCGACCCGGGACATCTTATTTCACAAGAGATGGCCATAAGAGCCAAGTAGAGTCCGACCTCACTGTCATTCCCAGTACTGATCACAGAATTACGCCGGTGAGCAGGAGTGCCCGAGGATGATACTAGGGATACTGAGATTACTCCTTCCTCCTCCACTGATATCCAGCGTATTGAGGCCAAGTACACACGAGAGGAGGTTGACAGGAGGAGAGAAACTCCGAAAGATACTTCTCCAGAGGTTGATGATGTTTCATTACCTACAGAGGCATCTTCGCCTACTCTGAGCCTTCAGGTACTTTTGCCCCTTCTAGTTTTTCTCAGATTTAAGGCACCTCCACCTTCTCCCAGTCTATCAAGATCACTCCAGCCATGATCCTGAAGATTGGATGCTTGGCTGAATCTGCTGATGCGAGGGTGACCCGAATTCAGATATCCATTCCAGGAATGATTGAGAGTATCATTCTTGCTGCACTTAGACTCCTTCTGACTTTTGTCGATGAGTTGGTTGTGAGAGTCATATTTTGTGAGAGAAGACAAGGGAAAGCATCTGAGCTGACAACTTTGGAAGCTGAGGTAGCAGATTTGGAGAAGCACGTAGACTATTTGAAGTCTACAGACTTCACTTCATTGATTCAGGCTGTAGATGACGTGCATGCTCTTGAGACCTCAGGGATTCCTCTGGATACTACTAGCAATGCATATTGGGATGTGCCTACAGTTAAGGAGTCAAATGCTGAAACTAACGAGGAGCAAATTATGGTATAGAAGGAGAACATATTCAGAGATTTGTTAGATCTTGCAGTAATGGTTGTGCAGACATCAGTGGTAAAGACCACTATGGTTGTCTCTAGTGGAGTAGTTGCTTATGAGGTGATTGCAGGCACTAATGCCCAAGTCCAGACTGCTGCACCGAGCACTAAGGCCCAAACAGATGGAGAGACTACGTAGACAGGATCCCTTCTTTACCTCCCTCTTTGTCTTTTCTTTATTTTGAATTATGTAGAGACTGCTGCACCAAGTGCTAAGGCCCAGAAAGATGGAGAGACTGTGTAGACAATATGTGAACTTTTTGCATCTTTTTGTGACTAGCCAATTATCAAATCGAGTCTCTTGTGATGATCGGTGCACACTAGCGAAAGTATAGAGTCTTGTTTGACCTTGGTGCCAATGCCTTGTGTGATGAGCTTATTGTGAACCATGCATGATAACACCTAGAGTTTTCCCTATTGGTCCGGTCGACTAAGTAACGTTATCTTTTGATATGATCTTAGGCAACTTCGAAGAGTGTGAGTCAATTTGACATATACCTCTTTTTGTGGCCTACCTTGTGAGTGTGTGAACCTCTTTTGAACACCCCTTGAGCTGTACCTTTCTTTGGAAGAAACTTGATGAAAAAATGACCTCCCTTAATCCACTACCTATAATCCTCTTAATTTGTGGTTGATTTATTACCCAACTTACACTAAAAGCCTATGTTGGGATTGTGATGAAAAAAGAAGGCAAGTCAAGAAGTGCAAGAAAAGTCTCCTTTAACCCATTGTTTGAGAAAAATGGAACCTCTCCATATAAAAAAAAGGGAAAGAAAATAAAGAAAAAAGAAGAATACAAAATTTGTGGACTAAATTACAAAACAAATGGGGTTTCCAAATAATCCATGGAAAGTGAATAATCAGATGACTTATGAGCACTAATGAAAATGATGAAAGAAGAGGAAAGGAAGTGTTATGAGCACCACATTTCATGAGGATGAAAGTCAGTGAGCCTAAATGACCATACTTTTACAATCAACCACATTACAAAACCTGAAAAGACCTTTTTGATCTTGATAGTTTTCTATTGGAAAATACGGGCAAACCTATGGGTGAAAGCATGCATAGTGTTCTTCTTTATGAGTGTGAGCATTGTATTTGATTCCAGAACTTTAAATTATGAACCATTGTGTGAATATGGAATCATTTGTCTTGTGTGAGGACATTTAAACACTTTAGTTGAGCTTGAACTAGCATTTGAAGCAGATATAGTGAAATTGAGATTCTTTGATAACAGTGTGCACAACTTCAAACTTTGAGTGCATATTTGATCTTCACATGAGTAAATTGAGTCTTATGTGTGCATTCATGATTGATTCTTGTGTAGCACTGTTCGAGACATCCTTTTTTAACTGAAGAACTTGAGTTTTACTTGAGGACAACCAAAAGTTTAAGTTGGGAGTGTTGATGAGTCCACAAACCAAAGGGCAAATCACCCAGTGCATCGGCGATCCCAACTAACTGCGCCGAGTGATCTTTCGCAGCACAAATTTTTGAAAACTATAAATACTTATTTAATTTTGTAACTTAGTATCAAGTTGTAAAGAACTATTACTTAGACTTAGAATATTTTCAGTTTTTAGTTCTTAGAGTTGTTGGGAGACATTATTCTTTAGCTTGAAGATTTTGAATGTTTTCAAATCCAAGAAATTGGAAGTGGGTATCCATGAATTTTCATCCTAGACATGTTTAAAGACATTTTATATCGTACCCACTTAATCAAAACACTTGTTGGTATTTCTTTCTATCTCTTTTTCATGTCTAGTTAAAACCACAATTCATGGGGTGTGATTTTGTGAATATGGGTTACATTTCCTATTGGGTATTGCTTAATGTTAGTCTATTTTCTGTTAAATTGTAATTTCGTTAATTAGTTATGTTTGAACTTAATGGAATTGTAGTTGCAAATACGATTTTATCTTAGTGTTTTTGGCTTGCTCGAGATAGGGTTTTTTAAAAATAAGACTACTAAATCGATAGCCGGTGGTTATTGGGTCGTCATAGGTTTAGCTCGAGAAAGTGAATCCTACGCCTTTTCCTACACATTCATAGTGTTCTTCTTTATGAGTGTGAGCATTGTATTTCATTCCAAAACTTTAAATTATGAACCATTGTGTGAATATGGAATCATTTGTCTTGTGTGAGGACATTTAAACACTTTAGTTGAGCTTGAACTAGCATTTGAAGCAAATATAGTGAAATTGAGATTCTTTGATAACAGTGTGCACAACTTCAAACTTTGAGTGCATATTTGATCTTCACATGAGTAAATTGAGTCTTATGTGTGCATTCATGATTGATTCTTGTGTAGCACTGTTCGAGACATCCTTTTTTAACTGAAGAACTTGAGTTTTACTTGAGGACAACCAAAAGTTTAAGTTGGGAGTGTTGATGAGTCCACAATTTAGACTCATTTAGGGATTTACTTTAATAGAATTAGTGTCCTCAAATGCATATTTTGTCTCAATAATTGATGTAAATCTATAAGTTTCAGGTATTTAGAGTTTTAGGGAAAGCATGAACAGTGCTGGGAAAAAAGGAGCAAACGGCTAAAAGGACGAAGAAAGAGAGACCAGAGGATCACCTAATGCATTAAGTGAGTCACTGAATGGCCTTAACCTTGCCCAAAGTTCCAGTGTGCTGAGCTCTGAAGGAAAAGATCAAGTTGGCGATGAAAGGGAGCAGTCAGCGTGTTGCCGAAGAGTTCCGCAAAGTAGAAATATATCACCCAATGATCTAGAACGTGAAGATGCTAAAGGAAAAAGCTGAAAGTCGATGAATCAAACCAAAGGGCAAATCACCCAGTGCATCGACGATCCCAACTAACTGCGCCGAGTGATCTTTCGCAGCACAAATTTTTGAAAACTATAAATACTTATTTAATTTTGTAGCTTAGTATCAAGTTGTAAAGAACTATTACTTAGACTTAGAATATTTTCAGTTTTTAGTTCTTAGAGTTGTTGGGAGACATTATTCTTTAGCTTGAAGGTTTTGAATGTTTTCAAATCCAAGAAATTGGAAGTGGGTATCCATGAATTTTCATCCTAGACATGTTTAAAGACATTTTATATCGTACCCACTTAATCAAAACACTTGTTGGTATCTCTTTCTATCTCTTTTTCATGTCTAGTTAAAACCACAATTCATGGGGTGTGATTTTGTGAATATGGGTTACATTTCCTATTGGGTATTGCTTAATGTTAGTCTATTTTTCTGTTAAATTGTAATTTCGTTAATTAGTTATGTTTGAACTTAATGGAATTGTAGTTGCAAATACGATTTTATCTTAGTGTTTTTGGCTTGCTCGAGATAGGGTTTTTTAAAAATAAGACTACTAAATCGATAGCCGGTGGTTATTGGGTCGTCATAGGTTTAGCTCGAGAAAGTGAATCCTACGCCTTTTCCTACACATTCATAGTGTTCTTCTTTATGAGTGTGAGCATTGTATTTCATTCCAAAACTTTAAATTATGAACCATTGTGTGAATATGGAATCATTTGTCTTGTGTGAGGACATTTAAACACTTTAGTTGAGCTTGAACTAGCATTTGAAGCAAATATAGTGAAATTGAGATTCTTTGATAACAGTGTGCACAACTTCAAACTTTGAGTGCATATTTGATCTTCACATGAGTAAATTGAGTCTTATGTGTGCATTCATGATTGATTCTTGTGTAGCACTGTTCGAGACATCCTTTTTTAACTGAAGAACTTGAGTTTTACTTGAGTACAACCAAAAGTTTAAGTTGGGAGTGTTGATGAGTCCACAATTTAGACTCATTTAGGGATTTACTTTAATAGAATAAGTGTCCTCAAATGCATATTTTGTCTCAATAACTGATGTAAATCTATAAGTTTCAGGTATTTAGAGTTTTAGGGAAAGCATGGACAGTGCTGGGAAAAAAGGAGCAAACGGCTAAAAGGACGAAGAAAGAGAGACCAGAGGATCACCTAATGCATTAAGTGAGTCACTGAATGGCCTTAACCTTGCCCAAAGTTCCAGTGTGCTGAGCTCTGAAGGAAAAGATCAAGTTGGCGATGACAGGGAGCAGTCAGCGTGTTGCCGAAGAGTTCCGCAAAGTAGAAATATATCACCCAATGATCTAGAACGTGAAGATGCTAAAGGAAAAAGTTGAAAGTCGATGAAGCAAACCAAAGGGCAAATCACCCCGTGCATCGGCGATCCCAACTAACTGCGCCGAGTGATCTTTCGCAGCACAAATTTTTGAAAACTATAAATACTTATTTAATTTTGTTGCTTAGTATCAAGTTGTAAAGAACTATTACTTAGACTTAGAATATTTTCAGTTTTTAGTTCTTAGAGTTGTTGGGAGACATTATTCTTTAGCTTGAAGGTTTTTAATGTTTTCAAATCCAAGAAATTGGAAGTGGGTATCCATGAATTTTCATCCTAGACATGTTTAAAGACATTTTATATCGTACCCACTTAATCAAAACACTTGTTGGTATTTCTTTCTATCTCCTTTTCATGTCTAGTTAAAACCACAATTCATGGGGTGTGATTTTGTGAATATGGGTTACATTTCCTATTGGGTATTGCTTAATGTTAGTCTATTTTCTGTTAAATTGTAATTTCGTTAATTAGTTATGTTTGAACTTAATGGAATTGTAGTTGCAAATACGATTTTATCTTAGTGTTTTTGGCTTGCTCGAGATAGGGTTTTTTAAAAATAAGACTACTAAATCGATAGCCTGTGGTTATTGGGTCGTCATAGGTTTAGCTCGAGAAAGTGAATCCTACGCCTTTTCCTACACATTCATAGTGTTCTTCTTTATGAGTGTGAGCATTGTATTTCATTCCAGAACTTTAAATTATGAACCATTGTGTGAATATGGAATCATTTGTCTTGTGTGAGGACATTTAAACACTTTAGTTGAGCTTGAACTAGCATTTGAAGCAAAAATAGTGAAATTGAGATTCTTTGATAACAGTGTGCACAACTTCAAACTTTGAGTGCATATTTGATCTTCACATGAGTAAATTGAGTCTTATGTGTGCATTCATGATTGATTCTTGTGTAGCACTGTTCGAGACATCCTTTTTTAACTGTAGAACTTGAGTTTTACTTGAGGACAACCAAAAGTTTAAGTTGGGAGTGTTGATGAGTCCACAATTTCGACTCATTTAGGGATTTACTTTAATGGAATAAGTGTCCTCAAATGCATATTTTGTCTCAATAACTGATGTAAATCTATAAGTTTCAGGTATTTAGAGTTTTAGGGAAAGCATGAACAGTGCTGGGAAAAAAGGAGCAAACGGCTAAAAGGACGAAGAAAAAGAGACCAGAGGATCACCTAATGCATTAAGTGAGTCACTGAATGGCCTTAACCTTGCCCAAAAATCCAGTGTGCTGAGCTCTGAAGGAAAAGATCAAGTTGGCGATGACAGGGAGCAGTCAGCGTGTTGCCGAAGAGTTCTGCAAAGTAGAAATATATCACCCAATGATCTAGAACGTGAAGATGCTAAAGGAAAAAGCTGAAAGTCGATGAAGCAAACCAAAGGGCAAATCACCCAGTGCATCGGCGATCCCAACTAACTGCGCTGAGTGATCTTTCGCAGCACAAATTTTTGAAAACTATAAATACTTATTTAATTTTGTAGCTTAGTATCAAGTTGTAAAGAACTATTACTTAGACTTAGAATAATTTCAGTTCTTAGTTCTTAGAGTTGTTGGGAGACATTATTCTTTAGCTTGAAGGTTTTGAATGTTTTCAAATCCAAGAAATTGGAAGTGGGTATCCATGAATTTTCATCCTAGACATGTTTAAAGACATTTTATATCGTACCCACTTAATCAAAACACTTGTTGGTATTTCTTTCTATCTCCTTTTCATGTCTAGTTAAAACCACAATTCATGGGGTGTGATTTTGTGAATATGGGTTACATTTCCTATTGGGTATTGCTTAATGTTAGTCTATTTTCTGTTAAATTGTAATTTCGTTAATTAGTTATGTTTGAACTTAATGGAATTGTAGTTGCAAATACGATTTTATCTTAGTGTTTTTGGCTTGCTCGAGATAGGGTTTTTTAAAAATAAGACTACTAAATCGATAGCCTGTGGTTATTGGGTCGTCATAGGTTTAGCTCGAGAAAGTGAATCCTACGCCTTTTCCTACACATTCATAGTGTTCTTCTTTATGAGTGTGAGCATTGTATTTGATTCCAAAACTTTAAATTATGAACCATTGTGTGAATATGGAATCATTTGTCTTGTGTGAGGACATTTAAACACTTTAGTTGAGCTTGAACTAGCATTTGAAGCAAATATAGTGAAATTGAGATTCTTTGATAACAGTGTGCACAACTTCAAACTTTGAGTGCATATTTGATCTTCACATGAGTAAATTGAGTCTTATGTGTGCATTCATGATTGATTCTTGTGTAGCACTGTTCGAGACATCCTTTTTTAACTGTAGAACTTTAGTTTTACTTGAGGACAACCAAAAGTTTAAGTTGGGAGTGTTGATGAGTCCACAATTTAGACTCATTTAGGGATTTACTTTAATGGAATTAGTGTCCTCAAATGCATATTTTGTCTCAATAACTGATGTAAATCTATAAGTTTCAGTTATTTAGAGTTTTAGGCAAAGCATGGACAGTGCTGGGAAAAAAGGAGCAAACGGCTAAAAGGACGAAGAAAAAGAGACCAGAGGATCACCTAATGCATTAAGTGAGTCACTGAATGGCCTTAACCTTGCCCAAAAATCCAGTGTGCTGAGCTCTGAAGGAAAAGATCAAGTTGGCGATGACAGGGAGCAGTCAGCGTGTTGCCGAAGAGTTCTGCAAAGTGGAAATATATCACCTAATGATCTAGAACGTGAAGATGCTAAAGGAAAAAGCTGAAAGTCGATGAAGCAAACCAAAGGGCAAATCACCCAGTGCATCGGCGATCCCAACTAACTGCGCTGAGTGATCTTTCGCAGCACAAATTTTTGAAAACTATAAATACTTATTTAATTTTGTAGCTTAGTATCAAGTTGTAAAGAACTATTACTTAGACTTAGAAGATTTTCAGTTCTTAGTTCTTATAGTTGTTGGGAGACATTATTCTTTAGCTTGAAGGTTTTGAATGTTTTCAAATCCAAGAAATTGGAAGTGGGTATCCATGAATTTTCATCCTAGACATGTTTAAAGACATTTTATATCGTACCCACTTAATCAAAACACTTGTTGGTATTTCTTTCTATCTCCTTTTCATGTCTAGTTAAAACCACAATTCATGGGGTGTGATTTTGTGAATATGGGTTACATTTCCTATTGGGTATTGCTTAATGTTAGTCTATTTTCTGTTAAATTGTAATTTCGTTAATTAGTTATGTTTGAACTTAATGGAATTGTAGTTGCAAATACGATTTTATCTTAGTGTTTTTGGCTTGCTCGAGATAGGGTTTTTTAAAAATAAGACTACTAAATCGATAGCCTGTGGTTATTGGGTCGTCATAGGTTTAGCTCGAGAAAGTGAATCCTACGCCTTTTCCTACACATTCATAGTGTTCTTCTTTATGAGTGTGAGCATTGTATTTGATTCCAGAACTTTAAATTATGAACCATTGTGTGAATATGGAATCATTTGTCTTGTGTGAGGACATTTAAACACTTTAGTTGAGCTTGAACTAGCATTTGAAGCAAATATAGTGAAATTGATATTCTTTGATAACAGTGTGCACAACTTCAAACTTTGAGTGCATATTTGATCTTCACATGAGTAAATTGAGTCTTATGTGTGCATACATGATTGATTCTTGTGTAGCACTGTTCGAGACATCCTTTTTTAACTGAAGAACTTCAGTTTTACTTGAGGACAACCAAAAGTTTAAGTTGGGAGTGTTGATGAGTCCACAATTTAGACTCATTTAAGGATTTACTTTAATAGAATTAGTGTCCTCAAATGCATATTTTGTCTCAATAACTGATGTAAATCTATAAGTTTCAGGTATTTAGAGTTTTAGGGAAAGCATGGACAGTGCTGGGAAAAAAGGAGCAAACGGCTAAAAGGACGAAGAAAGAGAGACCAGAGGATCACCTAATGCATTAAGTGAGTCACTGAATGGCCTTAACCTTGCCCAAAGTTCCAGTGTGCTGAGCTCTGAAGGAAAAGATCAAGTTGGCGATGAAAGGGAGCAGTCAGCGTGTTGCCGAAGAGTTCCGCAAAGTAGAAATATATCACCCAATGATCTAGAACGTGAAGATGCTAAAGGAAAAAGCTGAAAGTCGATGAAGCAAACCAAAGGGCAAATCACCCAGTGCATCGGCGATCCCAACTAACTGCGCCGAGTGATCTTTCGCAGCACAAATTTTTGAAAACTTTAAATACTTATTTAATTTTGTAGCTTAGTATCAAGTTGTAAAGAACTATTACTTAGACTTAGAATATTTTCAGTTTTTAGTTCTTAGAGTTGTTGGGAGACATTATTCTTTAGCTTGAAGGTTTTGAATGTTTTCAAATCCAAGAAATTGGAAATGGGTATCCATGAATTTTCATCCTAGACATGTTTAAAGACATTTTATATCGTACCCACTTAATCAAAACACTTGTTGGTATTTCTTTCTATCTCTTTTTCATGTCTAGTTAAAACCACAATTCATAGGGTGTGATTTTGTGAATATGGGTTACATTTCCTATTGGGTATTGCTTAATGTTAGTCTATTTTCTGTTAAATTGTAATTTCGTTAATTAGTTATGTTTGAACTTAACGGAATTGTAGTTGCAAATACGATTTTATCTTAGTGTTTTTGGCTTGCTCGAGATAGGGTTTTTTTAAAATAAGACTACTAAATCGATAGCCGGTGGTTATTGGGTCGTCATAGGTTTAGCTCGAGAAAGTGAATCCTACACCTTTTCCTACACATTCATAGTGTTCTTCTTTATGAGTGTGAGCATTGTATTTGATTCCAGAACTTTAAATTAGGAACTATTGTGTGAATATGGAATCATTTGTCTTGTGTGAGGACATTTAAACACTTTAGTTGAGCTTGAACTAGCATTTGAAGCAAATATAGTGAAATTGAGATTCTTTGATAACAGTGTGCACAACTTCAAACTTTGAGTGCATATTTGATCTTCACATGAGTAAATTGAGTCTTATGTGTGCATTCATGATTGATTCTTGTGTAGCACTATTCGAGACATCCTTTTTTAACTGAAGAACTTGAGTTTTACTTGAGGACAACCAAAAGTTTAAGTTGGGAGTGTTGATGAGTCCACAATTTAGACTCATTTAGGGATTTACTTTAATAGAATTAGTGTCCTCAAATGCATATTTTGTCTCAATAACTGATGTAAATCTATAAGTTTCAGGTATTTAGAGTTTTAGGCAAAGCCTGGACAGTGCTGGGAAAAAAGGAGCAAACGGCTAAAAGGAAGAAGAAAGAGAGACCAGAGGATCACCTAGTGCATTAAGTGAGTCACTGAATGGCCTTAACCTTGCCCAAAGTTCCAGTGTGCTGAGCTCTGAAGGAAAAGATCAAGTTGGCGATGAAAGGGAGCAGTCAGCGTGTTGCTGAAGAGTTCCGCAAAGTAGAAATATATCACCCAATGATCTAGAACGTGAAGATGCTAAAGGAAACAGCTGAAAGTCGATGAAGCAAACCAAAGGGCAAATCACCCAGTGCTTCAGCGATCCCAACTAACTGCGCCGAGTGATCTTTCGCAGCACAAATTTTTGAAAACTATAAATACTTATTTAATTTTGTAGCTTAGCATCAAGTTGTAAAGAATTATTACTTAGACTTAGTATATTTTCAGTTTTTAGTTCTTAGAGTTGTTGGGAGACATTATTCTTTAGCTTGAAGGTTTTGAATGTTTTCAAATCCAAGAAATTGGAAGTGGGTATCCATGAATTTTCATCCTAGACATGTTTAAAGACATTTTATATCGTACCCACTTAATCAAAACACTTGTTGGTATTTCTTTCTATCTCTTTTTCATGTCTAGTTAAAACCACAATTCATGGGGTGTGATTTTGTGAATATGGGTTACATTTCCTATTGGGTATTGCTTAATGTTAGTCTATTTTCTGTTAAATTGTAATTTCGTTAATTAGTTATGTTTGAACTTAATGGAATTGTAGTTGCAAATACGATTTTATCTTAGTATTTTTGGCTTGCTCGAGATAGGGTTTTTTAAAAATAAGACTACTAAATCGATAGCCGGTGGTTATTGGGTCATCATAGGTTTAGCTCGAGAAAGTGAATCCTATGCCTTTTCCTACACATTCATAGTGTTCTTCTTTATAAGTGTGAGCATTGTATTTGATTCCAGAACTTTAAATTATGAACCATTGTGTGAATATGGAATCATTTGTCTTGTGTGAGGACATTTAAACACTTTAGTTGAGCTTGAACTAGCATTTGAAGCAAATATAGTGAAATTGAGATTCTTTGATAACAGTGTGCACAACTTCAAACTTTGAGTGCATATTTGATCTTCACATGAGTAAATTGAGTCTTATGTGTGCATTCATGATTGATTCTTGTGTAGCACTGTTCGAGACATCCTTTTTTAACTGAAGAACTTGAGTTTTACTTGAGGACAACCAAAAGTTTAAGTTGGGATTGTTGATGAGTCCACAATTTAGACTCATTTAGGGATTTACTTTAATAGAATTAGTGTCCTCAACTGCATATTGTGTCTCAATAACTGATGTAAATCTATAAGTTTCAGGTATTTAGAGTTTTAGGCAAAGCATGGACAGTGCTGGGAAAAAAGGAGCAAACGGCTAAAAGGACGAAGAAAAAGAGACCAGAGGATCACCTAATGCATTAAGTGAGTCACTGAATGGCCTTAACCTTGCCCAAAGTTCCAGTGTGCTGAGCTCTAAAGGAAAAGATCAAGTTGGCGATGAAAGGGAGCAGTCAGCGTGTTGCCGAAGAGTTCCGCAAAGTAGAAATATATCACCCAATGATCTAGAACGTGAAGATGCTAAAGGAAAAAGCTGAAAGTCGATGAAGCAAACCAAAGGGCAAATCACCAAGTGCATCGGCGATCCCAACTAACTGCGCCGAGTGATCTTTCGCAGCACAAATTTTTGAAAACTATAAATACTTATTTAATTTTGTAGCTTAGTGTCAAGTCGTAAAGAACTATTACTTAGACTTAGAATATTTTCAGTTTTTAGTTCTTAGATTTGTTGGGAGACATTATTCTTTAGCTTGAAGGTTTTGAATGTTTTCAAATCCAAGAAATTGGAAGTGGGTATCCATGAATTTTCATCCTAGACATGTTTAAAGACATTTTATATCGTACCCACTTAATCAAAACACTTGTTGGTATTTCTTTCTATCTCTTTTTCATGTCTAGTTAAAACCACAATTCATGGGGTGTGATTTTGTGAATATGGGTTACAGTTCCTATTGGGTATATCTTAATGTTAGTCTATTTTATGTTAAATTGTAATTTCGTTAATTAGTTATGTTTGAACTTAATGGAATTGTAGGTGCAAATACGATTTTATCTTAGTGTTTTTGGCTTGCTCGAGATAGGGTTTTTTAAAAATAAGACTACTAAATCGATAGCCGGTGGTTATTGGGTCGTCATAGGTTTAGCTCGAGAAAGTGAATCCTACGCCTTTTCCTACACATTCATAGTGTTCTTCTTCATGAGTGTTAGCATTGTATTTGATTCCAGAACTTTAAATTATGAGCCATTGTGTGAATATGGAATCATTTGTCTTGTGTGAGGACATTTAAACACTTTAGTTGAGCTTGAACTAGCATTTGAAGCAAATATAGTGAAATTGAGATTCTTTGATAACAGTGTGCAAAACTTCAAACTTTGAGTGCATATTTGATCTTCACATGAGTAAATTGAGTCTTATAGATTTAAATGTCCATAAGACTCATTTAGGGATTTACCTTAATAGAATTAGTGTCCTCAAATGCATATTTTGTCTCAATAACTGATGTAAATCTATAAGTTTCAGGTATTTAGAGTTTTAGGCAAAGCATGGACAGTGCTGGGAAAAAAGGAGCAAACGGCTAAAAGGACGAAGAAAAAGAGACCAGAGGATCACCTAATGCATTAAGTGAGTCACTAAATGGCCTTAACCTTGCCCAAAGTTCCAGTGTGCTGAGCTCTGAAGGAAAAGATGAAGTTGGCGATGAAAGGGAGCAGTCAGCGTGTTGCCGAAGAGTTCCGCAAAGTAGAAATATATCACCCAATGATCTAGAACGGGAAGATGCTAAAGGAAAAAGCTGAAAGTCGATGAATCAAACCAAAGGGCAAATCACCCAGTGCATCGGTGATCCCAACTAACTGCGCCGAGTGATCTTTCGCAGCTCAAATTTTTGAAAACTTTAAATACTTATTTAATTTTGTAGCTTAGTATCAAGTTGTAAAGAATTATTACTTAGACTTAGAATATTTTCAGTTTTTAGTTTTTAGAGTTGTTGGGAGACATTATTCTTTAGCTTGAAGGTTTTGAATGTTTTCAAATCCAAGAAATTGGAAGTGGGTATCCATGAATTTTCATCCTAGACATGTTTAAAGACATTTTATATCGTACCCACTTAATCAAAACACTTGTTGGTATTTCTTTCTATCTCTTTTTCATGTCTAGTTAAAACCACAATTCATGGGGTGTGATTTTGTGAATATGGGTTACATTTCCTATTGGGTATTGCTTAATGTTAGTCTATTTTCTGTTAAATTGTAATTTCGTTAATTAGTTATGTTTGAACTTAATGGAATTGTAGTTGCAAATACGATTTTATCTTAGTGTTTTTGGCTTGCTCGAGATAGAGTTTTTAAAAATAAGACTACTAAATCGATAGCCGGTGGTTATTGGGTCGTCATAGGTTTAGCTCGAGAATGTGAATCCTAGGCCTTTTCCTACACATTCAGCTCGAGAGAGTAAAGGGATAAGGCGGGGGTTATGCTTTATTGCAACAACTAGATGTTCGAGATAAACTGAGTTGATTCAGGGTAAGTTTCTCGATAGAGAATTTATCCCACTAAAGTCTAGTCTAGTTACAAATGTTCAGCAATTGACTATCAGTAGCATTACCTGATATTGTATTTTATCCCATATTCCTATCACATCCTAAGAATCTCGTCTCCCCCAACAGTCACATTTTTGTATTTTCGCTGTTTTAGTTGTTATTGATAATTGAAATTTGTGTCAACCCCTTGATTTATCATGTTTTTACTCGATAATGTTTTTAGCTATGGTTAACTCTAGCATATTTGCTCTTAACTCTTAATTCTTATAAATCGCTCCCTTAGGATTCGACATCAACCCATTCCATTGGGTTATATTACTATTGTACAATCATAGACACTTGAATTGGAAGTTGTGTCTTGATTAAACAAACATCAAAATCTTCTATAATAACAAGTCAATCCTAATAAACTCCTACTATTAGTTGGAGATGTGGGTCTAGGCCAGTTTTATAATGCTTCAATCTTTTGAGCATCAACTCAAATCCCACCACCAAAGACAATGTAACCTAAGAATGCCACAAAATCAAACCAAAAATCACACTTAGAAAATTTAGCATACAACTCTCTATCCTTGAGAGTGCAAAGACCTACTTTGACATAATTAGCATGATCCTCCTCACTCCATTAATAGATTAGACTGTCATCAATGAATATGATAACAAACATATCTAGATAAGGCTACTCTGTTCATAAGATCCATATATGTTGCGGGATAATATGTTAGGCCAAAAGACACAACCAGAAACTCATAATGACCATAGCATATCATGAAAGTTGTCTTAGAGATGTCACTTTCACTTACTCTTAATTGATAAAAGCCTGATCTGAGGTCTATCTTAGAAAAACAAGTGGCACACTAGAGTTGATTGAAGTGATCATAAAATCTTGAAATAGCATATTTATTCTTGATAGTAACCTTGTTCAACTGACGGTAATCTATGCATATTCTAAGAGAACCATTTTCATCCTCACAAATAAAACCAGAGCGCCCAAGTTGAGACAGTTGGTCATATGAAACCTTTCTCGAGAAGGTCTTTTAACTGCTCTTTCAACTCTTTTAACTCAGTTGGAGCCATTCTATGTGGCAGAATAGAGATATGACGAGTATGAGGAAAAATATCTTAACCGAAGTCTATTTCTCTCTCAGGTGGGACTTCGGGAAGATCATTTGGAAAGACCTCTGGAAACTCACTAACAATTGGAACTACTGAATAAGTGGTGTCTCAACACGAGAGTCATTAACTTGGACTAAGTGATAGATGCACCCCTCGGAAACTAACTTTCTAGCTTTAAGGTAAGAAATAAAATGACCCTTAGGAACTACTGAACTACTCCTCCACTCAATAACTGGTTCATTAGGAAACTGGAACTTAGCTACTCAAGTTTTACAATCAATTGAAGCATATAAGGCATGAAGCCAGTCCATACCTAGAATAACATCAAAAACTTCCATGTCTAAGTCGACCAAGTCAGCCATGGTGTCCTTCTGATTGTTGGAAATGGTACGATAAATGATAAACTCTATACGCTAGAATAGACTCACTAATATGTGTTGAAACACTGAAGGGATCAAGAAGTTTCTTAGGAAGAATATCAAAATTCATTGCAATATATGGAATTTCATAAGATAGACTCTTTCATGTATCTAATAAAACGTATACATCTAAAGAAAAGACTTGTGACAACATCTGGCATAATTGTCTTGCTCTTGGCGATTGGTGATAACATAAAGACGATTTGCTCCTCTGTCTGTCCCTCAAGTAGCTCTTATAGGTGCAGCTTTGTCTGGTGGAGCCATTAAAGAAGAATGGGCTCTATTGCCACAATTACCACTACCCTGCCTCTTCTTTGGGCACTCGCTCATTAAATGATCCTCCTAACCATACTTGAAACAATAAGTGGAGTGATGAGTCCATAAATTGGACTCATTTAGGGCTATATTTTAATAGAAATTATGTCCTAAAATGCTTATTTTATCTCAATATCTGATGAAAACTCTTAAGTTTTAGGTATTTGAAGATTGAAGGAGAGCATGGACACTACTTCGTAAAAAGGAGCAAAAAGGCTGAAAAGAATGAAGAAAATGTAGGCCTGAGAAATATCAAGTCCACATGGCGAGTCGCCGAAGGGTCTCACCTCGCCTTTTGTTCCAGTGTGTTGAGCCTTGAAGGAAAGGATCTAGTCGGCGGAAAAGAGGAGTAGTCGATGCATCATCGAGATGTTCCATGAGGCAGTACTATGTCGCCCAATGACCCAAAGCATGACGATGCTGAAGGATGGTGCAAGACAATCGTGAGCTACATCAAGGAGCGAGTCACCAAGTTGATCGATGATTCCAACTAATGTCGCCTCATAGTCCACTGCAGCATAGATTTCTTTAAAACTATAAATACTCATAGAGAGTTTTAGCTTAGTATCAAAGATTTCTATAGTGAAACAATTATTATAATTTTAGTAATTTTATTTTTGCTGTGAGTTTGAGAGGGTTTTGAAACTTGAAGAAGAATAAGATTTCATCTGTAAGGATTTGGACTTGGGTATCTTCGATTCTTTATTCTTGGCCTATAAAAAGACTTAAATCTTCATACCCATTTGAATGCAAACTCATTTACGTATAAATTTTTATCTCTTGATGTGCAACAAAAAACCCCAATTTTTGGGGTATGATTTAGTGAATATAGGTTAAGATTGTTGCTGGGTTTTGCTTGCTGATAGATCAAATGTAGTTTAATGGTGATTTCGTCTAGTAGTTGTGGATGAATTTAACAAATTAGTATTGCAAATACAAGTTTATTTATGTGGTTTCGGCTAGCTCGAGAGAGAGGTCGCGAAACCAAGACTACTAGATTGATGGCCTAAGGAATGGGTCGACATGAGGTTCAGCAGGAGAGAGTGAACCCTTGTCCCATATCCTAACACTCAGCTCAAGAGATTGAGTGGGGTAAGGCGTAGTCTGGTCTTCATGATGCAAGTGGGTTGATGAGTCCACAAACTGGACTCATTTAGGGCTTTATTTTAATAGAAGTAGTGTCCTCAAATGCTTATTTTATCTTGATATCTGATGAAAACTCTTAAGTTTTAGGTATTTGAAGTTCTAGTGGAAGCATGGACACTTAGGCGCAAAAAGGAACAAAAAGGCTTAAAAGTACGAAGCAGCTGAAGCCTGCACATTGCTAAGAACACTTGGCAATTCCCCGAATGGACGCACTCTGCCCTTTTTTCCAATACGTGAAGCCCTAAAGGAGAAGGATCAAAAAGGTGATGAAAGGAGCAATCGGCGTTTCACCGAATAGTTCCACAAAGTTGTACTATACCACCCAATGGTCTAGAACGTGAATATGATGAAGGCAAGCACGACACAGCGGTTAATTCCCACTTTCCATCAAAGTACATAGTGGGGAGTTATAACAAAAATAAACTTCGCATATTTATCCAATTAGAATTTAGTTAGTAATTAAATATTAAACCAAAACAATATTAATGTGAGCCATAAAAAAATAACACAAGTGGGCCATAAAACTAACATTCTCCCACTTGCGACACATAACATCATTTACTTAATGGTTTAGTAAACATTTCAATTACAATGTGCACATATACTAAATCCAACACATTATTTGTTGTTTGAACAAATTAATTAATAGGAGTCCTGGCGGTCATACATCACTTCTTGATATAATTCCTTCCATGTATTACAATATTAGTATATTGCCCAAAAAACCTTTAAATACATAATGGTTCAACAATAATGCTTACAATATCTTTATCTAAAACAAATATGTCATCGTCATATTTGCACCCAACTCTTTCGCAACCTTCTAGTAATTCAACAAGGTCCCATACTTCATTTTGTTCCATATATTTCAACTTATCTTTCATAGAATTTATCCATATATCAGAATTATTACTTTCAATAGCTTGTGAAAATGAAACAAGATCATTATTAATTCCATAGTCAATTTCTGACTCGTGTAAATATACCAAAAAGTCATCAGAAATAGCATATCCCTTTTGTCTTTGAGATTTTCTTAATGCTAATTGTAGTGGTACATTTACTGTAGGTTCATCAATTATCACTTCATTGAGATTAACAGGACCATCGATTTGTTGTTCTTGTTGATTGTTAGGTTGTACAATAGCTTCAGGAACAAAAACTTTAAAAGAAGTAAGATGTAGAGGAAATCTCACCCTAACTTCTTTAATTTCCACTTTATGTGGTTCTTTATTCCCACTAACTTCACCATTCTCAATGAACCTAGCATTTCTAGTTTCAACTATTCTTTTACTATGATTAGGACAGTAAAATATATAACCATTTGATTTTTCTGGATAACCAATGAAGAAACCAGTGCCTGTTCTTGAATCCAGTTTATTTTCTAGTGCGTTACCTTTGTGTGTCTTGTTTGTTTTCCTTTAACACAATCCATAGAAATGTTAAGGTGTGTAAAATCTAATTTTGAAAGAATTTCATTCTTAACTAATCTTTGAAATATTTCTTTGGATATGTGACCTAAATAGTTTTGTCACAAGAAAGCAGATTGTTCATTCACCTAACTTTGTTTGGTTCCAAAACTATGATGCAGAGTTAAGAATGCTTCGGCAAATAGATTATCAAGATTTAGTTAGTATAAGTTATCACAAAGAGGACCAGTACCAATGAGATAATTATGTTTAAACAAACTAAAATATCTATTACCGAAATTAAAAGAATATCCACTCTTATGTAACTTAAACAAAGAAACTAAATTTTTTGGAAGAGAAGGTACATAACTAGTCTCAAGTAAATCTAAGTGATGCCCAATATCAAGGATCAAACGGTAAGTTCCTATAGCCTTAATGGAGCCTTCACTCTACTCCTCATATACACATATCTTTCATTCTGGTTTATCGTTTGTGTTGTAAGGAATCCCTGCATCGTATTAGAAACATGAACAATACAACCAGTGTCAATCCACCAAGTATTATAAGGAACTTCAGTTAAATTTAATTCGATACATGTAAAATCACTAAGCTTACCTTTCTTCTCAAGTCATGCCTTAAAGTTCAGACAATCTAACTTAAAGTGTCCAAATTTTCCATAGAAACGACACTTATCATTCTTGTGTTCCTTCTCACGTACTTGAGAGGAGGGCTCATTAACATTACGGTGCCTCTATTTTCCCTTAGCATGTTTCTTTCCTTTCTTTCCAGCTTGTTGATGACATACAAAGTTGATGGAGTGGGTTCCTTGATTCTTGAGCCTTATTTCCTCCTAAACCAGCATTCTGTGCAATTCATGCACGTTCTATTTTTCTTTCATGGTGTTGTAGTTCATTTTGAAAGGGTCTTACTCATACAGTAATTAGTTGATGATGAATTGTACAAGGAAATTTTGTTCCACTTCCATTCCCAAAGTCTTAAGTCTTGCTGCTTCGTTTTTCATTTCAATGACATGCTCATGCATGGTACATGAATCATCAAACATCATCTTGGTCAAAGTACCCAAAATTATCAGCATTTTGAAAGGATTCTTCCACATGTTTCAGAAAATCTTTTTCATTTTTAGTTTTGGGAAGAGTAGTCTTAATGTTTCTCGCAATATTCATTCCCATAAACATTATGCCTAATCTGTTAGATCGATCACAATGCTTATAATAGGACCTTTCTTCAGTACTGCTAATTTCAGTAATAGCAGTTGGCTTCTCACTGTGAAGTGCAAAATCTAGATCTAAAACTCTGAGATTGAATTTGATCTGTTTGTAGAAATTTGAGAAATTAAGACCATTAAAGGTCGTAACGGAGGCAGAGTGCGAATGAAGAGCAAATGTTGAAAATATAATATGCACATTTGTTAATACTTTGAGTTATGAATTTAAACATACTATCAAATTAAAAAGTGGTTTATAAATTCTTATATGTATATTGATGTCCTCTTTTGGGCGAAACATAATAAAACTTTAGACATAATGTATCTTAAAAATAAAGTTTGTTATTCTATAATTTTTAAAATATCAATTAATAATATTTATTAACTTTGGATAAATAAATAAAATTAAACGATACATCTAATTTATCTCTTTAATGTTCAATAGTTATATAAACAAACAATCAACCTTTGGGTGATTCATAAATGTCTTAGAACGAAAAACTTCAATTTATCTTTAAATGTTATATCAATTATAATCATCAAATCCAATAATCCTAATGATTAATGTCAAAATATTTCTATCCAGATCATATATGATGCCTCTCCCATATTTTATTTCAAAATTGTTAGAGAGATATTGCTTGGTATCGTGCAACAAACCCAGATCATTTGCAGCAAGCAAGATGTCATCAACCTACATGACTAATATAATGAACTTACTCCCACTAGCCTTCAGATATATACACCGATCTACCGTGTTTTCCTTAAATCCAAGAGTTACAATAGTTTCATTAAACTTAAGACACCATTGTCGGGAAGCTTGTTTAAGTTCGTATATTGACTTCTTAAGTTTACACACCATTTGTTCCTTTCCTTTAATAGAAAACCCTTCAGGTTGATTCATATAAAGTTCTTTCTCCAAATATCCATTAAGAAAAGTTGTTTTTACATCCATTTGATGTAGCTCTATGTGATAATGAGCTACTAAAGACATTATAATTCTGAATCTTTTCTAGAGACGAGTGAAAATGTCTTTTTATAGTCGATTCCATCTTTTTAAGTGAAACCTTTCGCAACAAGTCTTGCCTTGTGACGTTCGATGTTACCAGTTGAGTAAAATTTAGTCTTAAAAATCCATTTACACCTAACTCTTTTGCAACATTCAAGTAATTCTACAAGGTCAAAAGCTTCATTCTGTTCCATAGATTTAGCTCATCTTTCATAGCATTTATCCATCTATCAGAATTATTACTTTCAATAGTTTGTGAAAATGAATCTAGATCATTAATAATTCCCAATTAAATTTTTGACTCGTGTAAATATACCAAATAGTCATCAGAAATAGCATATCTCTTTTGTCTTTGAGATTTTATTAATGCTACTTCTACTGGTACATTTATTGTATGTTCATCAACTATTGCTTCATTGAGATTAATAGGTGTATCAATTTGTTGTTCTTGTAGATTCTTATGTTGTACAACAGCTTCAAAAACAACAAATTTAAACGAAGTAAAAGGTAGATGAACTCTCATCCTATCTTCTTTCATTTCCACTTTACGTGGTTCTTCACTCCCACTAACTTCACCATTCTCAATGAACCTAGCATTTCCAATATCAATCATTCTTGTACTATGCATTAGTGCAGTAAAATTTATAGCCTTTTGATTTTTCTGAATAACCAATGAAGAAACCACTGATTGTTCTTGAATCTAGTTTCTTTTCTTGTGGGTTATAAATTCTAACTTCTATCGGGCAACCCCAAATATGCAGGTGCCTTAGAGTAGGCTTCGTACTAGCCCATAAATCGAAAGATGTCTTTGGAACTGCTTTACTAGGAAGTCTATTAAGTAAGTGAACAATGGTCCTTAAAGCATAAATCCACAATGAAAGAGGTAAAGATGAATTACTTAACATACTCCTAACCATGTCCATTAATGTACGATAACGCCTTTCTACTACACCATTTTATGTGGTGTTCCAGGCATTGTGTATTGAGTACACATTCCATGAGTTTAGAAGAATTTATCAAATGGAAAGCCTAGCTGTTGTCCAGTTTCATCATATCTTCCATAATATTCACCACCTCTATATGACCTGATTATTTTCACCTTTCTATCCAGTTGTCTTTCAATCTCAGTAATAAATACCTCAAAGGGATTTATCGCTAGAGATTATTCATGAAACAAATAGACATACCCATAATGTGAAAAATCATCAATAAAACTGATAAAATATTTTTCTTTACTAAAATATGCGATATCAAAAGGACCACATATATCAGTGTGTATAACTTCAAGAAGTTGTGCTTCTCGTCCTCCTTTCTTTGTGTTTCTTGTTTGTTTTCCTTCAATACAATCCACAGAAATGTTAATGTTTGTAAAATCCAAATTTGAAAGAATTTCATTCTTAACTACTCTTTCCAATCTTTCTTTGGATATGTAACCTAAACGTTTGTGCCACAAGAAAGAAAATTGTTCATTCATCTAAATTCATTTGGTTCCAATATTATGACACAGAGTTTAGAGTGTTTAGGCAAATAGATTATCAAGATTCCGTTTGTATAAGTTATCACAAAGAGTATCACTACCAATGGGATAATTGTGTTTAAACAAACTAAAACATCTATTACCGAAATTAAAAGAGTATCCTGTCTTATGTGACTTAAAAAAAGAAACTAAATTTCTCAAAAGAGAAGGTACATAACAAGCTTCAAGTAAATCTAAGTGACGCTCAGTATCAAGGATCAAACGGTAAATTCTTATAGCCTTAACTGGAGCTTTCAATTTATTCCCCATATACACATATCTTTCATTATGGTTTATCCTTTGGGATGCAAACAATCCCTGCATCGTATTAGAGAGATAAATTGTACAACCATAGTCAATACACCAAGTATTATAAGGAACTTCAGCAAAGTTTGATTCGAGACAAGTAAATGCACTAGGCTTACCTTTCTTCTTGAGCAATGCCTTAAATTTCAGACAATCTAACTTAAAGTGTCCAGATTTTCCATTGAAACAACACTTATCATTCTTGTGTTCCTTCTCACGTACTTGAGAAGAGGACTCATTAACATTATGGTGAATCTGTTTTCCATTAGCATGTTTCTTTCTTTTCTTTCTAGCTCCTTGATGACATACAAAGTTGATGGAGTGGGTTCCTTGATTCTTGAGCCTTATTTCCTACTGAACCAACATTTCGTGCAATTCATGCATGATCCATTTGTCTTTCATGGTGTTGTAGTTCATTTGGAAAGGGCTGTATTCAGACAGTAATTAGTTGGTGATGAATTGTACATGGAAATTTTGTTCCACTTCCATTCCCAAAGACGTAAGTCTTACTGCTTCGTTTGTCATTTCAATGACATGCTCATGTATGGTACGTGAATCATCAAACTTCATGGTGGTCAACGTACCTGAAATGATCAGCATTTTCAAAGGATTCTTCCACAAGTTTTAGAAAATCTTTTGCATTTTCAGTTTTGGGAAGAGTAGTCTTAATGTTTCTCGCAATGTTCATTCGCATAAACATTATGCCTACTATGTTAGATCAATCCCAATGCTTATAATAGGTCCTTTCATCAGTACTGCTAGTTTCAATAATAGCAGTTGTCTTCTCACTGTGAAGTTAAGACTGTTAAAGGTCGTAACAGAGGTAGAGTGCGAATGAAGAGCAAAAGCTGCAAATATAATATGCTTCTTTGTTAATACTTTGAGTTATGAATTTTGACATACTATCAAATTCAAAAATGGTTTATAAATTTTTAAAAGTATATTGACTTCCTCCTTTGGGTGAAACATCAAAATACAACTTTAGACGTAATGATGCTTAAAAATAAATTTTGTTATTCGATAATTTTTAATATATCAATTAATAATATTTATTATCTTTGGATAAATAAATAAAATTAACAATACATCTAAATTATCTCCTTAATTTTAAATGGTTATATAAACAAACAATCAACCTTTGGGTGATTCATAAATGTCTTATAATCAAAAACTTCAACTTATCAATAGGTGTTATATCGGTTATAACCATTAAAATAATAAATAGTCGAATTTAAGTTTAATCATTATTCTTTTGAATTAATTCTTCAATGATTAGACCACTTTGGTGATTAACTAATCTCATATATAATTTCAAATTGTTCAATCAGTATTATTTTCACATAATAGAAGCATTAAAACTTGTGCATGCTTTCCGCCAGAAGAACTTAATTTTCTCATACATACTACATAAAATTCATAATAGAATTTCTATTGAATAAGTGTTACAGGACACACAAGTGAAAGTTAATAATTGCTAAGTTGACCTACATAAAGAAACTTTAAGGCAATTTTCTTTTTCTTTATTTCATCACCTTAAATTCCTCCATCATCAACATTTATATTTACTTTATTTTATTGTAAATTCATGTTAACACAACCAAGTAGGCAACAAACACTAAAATTCAGATTACAAAATTGAGATATAACTTGAGCTGTAAAATAAATAAGTCCCTAACATTTTCAAAGTCATATTTGTAACTAACACTAATTATGACTTCTAAAACTTCATTAATAGGATTCATAAAATTGAAAGAAACATAGATTTTAAATGAGAAATCATTAGTTCCTAAATTGGCTCTGATACAACATGTAAGGATTTCTGTGATTGAGAACATATGCAAATAGATATGAAATACTATCAGTTATTCAGGATCACAGAACTATATGATTTTCATATAAATCTATTACTATAATAATTGAGTCAAGAATACATATCTCAATCTGCCATTATAATTCTTGACTTGAATTGAGTGGAAGTGTTTTCCTGATTCTTGACAAGGAACTAGTTTTACTTTCTTTCTCTTTACCTTGTGTGTATCAAGATACCGTAGATGGGATAGGTTATTCCCTTTTAATAGGCAGAGAAAGGACCAAGTGGTTAATTCTCACTTTCTATCAATGTAGGTAGTGGGTAGTTATAATCAAAATAAACATCCCATATTTATCCAATTAGAATTTAGCTAGTAATTAAATATTAAACCAAAACAATATTAATGTGAGACATAAAATAGTAACACACGTGGGCCATAAAACTAACATCCTCCCACTCTTCTTCTTCATTACATTAGAAGGAAGAACGTGTCAAACATTAAATACTTTTGGCTAATGATCTTCATGATTTATTAGGTTCATGTAATAGGAATACACATTCTTGAAGGTATCAATGTGATATAATGAATTCACATAATTTTTCATTTTTTCACTATTATCGATAATACTAATATAGACATGAGGACAACCCAGTTAGCTCAAATCTCCTACAAGTACAACTCTTAATCATCATATCCACCTGATATGTCCCACTAGATCCATTAACCAACACCCTTGGTCCCCCAAAATAGTCAGGTTTAAACATAACAAACTCATTTATAATTTTATTAGGGTTTTTAAAATATTTGGTGCAAATCATGCCTTGATATTTTTCAATCTAAATTATCTTGCTATGTACCCTCTTTGCTAACTTATTATTTATAAGTTATAGCATTGTAATGATTGTTTTATCCGTGACATCAATTAGAACATTATTTATTGCAGCTTATTTCTTATTGTTATTATCATATTATTAGACTATATTACTATATAGTTAGTTATTCTGTTTCCACTATTCTAGTGATTTAATATTTTATATTAACTGATCTTTGCATAGTTTCCATCATAGGAGGGACTCTAGTTTTTTATGTATAAAGTTCGGTTTATCATTGATTAATAAAATTAGTCATTTGCTTTATCTTGTTCAAGTCATTATATGGTTTCAAAGTTGTCAACCTAACTCTCTCGAAATTTTTTTCGATCCTTTGACCAAGCGTATAGCCTTCAGTTCCATCAAGATCAATTGATCTAGATTACCATCATGTCTTCTGTCGATCCAACAATGGTTGCAACTATAGTTGCTGCCTCTTCTGCTATACCTACTTTGGACACTCTGCATCTTTCTTATGCCAACAAGTCCCTAACACACATATTTAGCCTTAGTGACCAGCTCACGCATCTACCAAAGGACTCCCACCCAATGGCCGATTATCTCCATCAAGTGTGCTCTTTATGCAATGAGCACTGCTGGTGCTACAACCACCAATGATGAACTGGTTGTGAAAATTTTTAGTGGTCTTGGGTTTGATATTCATGAGATTTCCGTTGCAAATCAAGAAAGAGATTTATCATCTCATTTGATGAGGCGTATGGGAAACTAATTGATTATGAGCTCTTCCTCAAACAAGAGGAAGGAAGAAACTAGTTCCATAACTAAATCTATGGTAACTCATAACGAATCCATCTATTCTAATAACCACACTGCTCGTCAACCCAACAACACCACCTAGTGGTGTTCAACAATCATACAACTGCTCCTGCACAAGGGTGTTACACCAATAACAATATTACTTATGCAATAAATAAGGCCATACAACAAAATGTTTACTTTTGTTCTACTCATCATGTCACAATAGAGTCTACCATTCTTAAAGAATATCATGGTTAAGAAGGCATAACTATGGGCGATGGTAAAATAATTTCAATTACTCACCATGGTTCTACTTAATTAGTTGATTCAAATATTACTTTAGACTAATTGCTACTTTGTATGCACCTACTATCAAACAAAACATTCTTTTTGTATCAAAATTTTTTCAAGATAATATGGCCTTCGTTGATTTTTCCCATTTACTTTTTTGTGAAGGACTTGAAAATGATGGCATCGCTGGTCTCCAGTCAGAATAAGAATGGACTCTATGAATGGGCCAATTTCACTGTTAATAAACCTACTATTCAAGTTGCCACTATAAAGTTCCTCGTCAAATTTGGCAGTGTTGCCTTGGCCACCCTCATACAAGAATCTTGAACTTTGTTTTGGATAAATTCTCTCTTCTAGTTTCATCTCCTAACATGTTTACTTTATGTATTATTTTTATTCAAATAAATTTCAATGTTTCCATTCAATTTCTTATCTCTAATTGGTATTGGTCTACTACATCCTTTTTGGTTACTTGTGGGGTCCATCGCCTGTTCTTTTCATTAATAAAACACAATATTAATGTATTTTTATTGATTCGTACACCAAGAATATATAGTTGTACACTCTTAAAAACAAATATGAGGTTTGCGACATTTTTCCTAAGTTTCATCCCTTAGTGGAAAAATATTTTAAGCAGAAAATAGTTTCGCTATATATTATTGGAGGAGGTGAATATAAAGGTCTTTATCCGTATCTAACTTTAAATGGCATTCAACACCTAGTATCACCTCCTCATACACCTCAAAGGGTGTCCACACTGGAGAGTCATCATTGGCACATTGTTGAAACTTCCAAAACACTTTTACACGAGGCATCATTCAAGTTTTTGCTCGTTTGCTTGTCAACATAAAACTTATCATAGTTTCTTGGAGTTGTGGTTCATCTAGATGGCAAAGGACTTCTACTGTTACAAGAAAAATATGTCTCAAATCTTCTCTATGATATTTTGATACAAGACTGTAATGGTGTTTTCACACCCATGAGCTCTTCAGAAAGTCTTATGTTAAATGATGGTACTCCATCACACGATGCTACTGAATGTAGAAAGGTCATTGGGAAGTTGCAATACTTTTATTTTACTCGGCCTGATGTTTCTTACTTAATTAATAATTTTTTTTCAATTTATGCATGCCCTATCTAAGCTCACTGGATTCACACCTCATTCGATATCTCAAAAGCACTTCTAATTATGGCCTTAGAATTACTCCAACCATCAATCTTAATCTCTTTGTGTTTTCTACTATTGACTGGGCCGGTAACCTCTCTGATCCCAGTTCCACCACAGTTTATATTGTTTTTCTTGGCCTTACTCTAATTAGTTGGTCATAAAAAAAAAAAATATACTATTGCCCACTCGTCCACTGAAACTGAGTACCGAGTTGTTGCTAGTGCAATTGATGAGACCACTTGGGTGAAAAATCTTCTTAAGGAACTCCCTGTCAAAATCCTCACACCACCTACCATTTTTTGTGACATGTCACCTACTTATGTGAGAACAAAAATTTGCACAGCCTCATAAAGCATATAGTTGTTGACTACCATTGAAATCTCAAACAGGTTAATGAGAAGTATTTTACCTTCAAGCATATTCCTAGGTTTGACAAACTAACTGATTCTCTCACAAAATTGATTCAAAGAACTTCATTTCGTCGTCATTTGTCGTACATCATGTACTAAGACTATGGGTACTTTAGCGTATCCCTAACCTCATAAAATTTAAATAGGTAGATAGATTCAAAGACATGCTAGTCTGGGAGTTTGACTTGATGAAACTTAGAATACTAAGTTAGTTGGAATTCCATAGACACCGATATCGTGGATAGATCTAATCCAACCAATATTAAGATAAACTTTTAGTGAAGTTAAGGAATTGGTTGTTGAATTGTGAGTACACTTAATTCAAAATTGATGCAATCTATAATGTTTTGAAACTGGAGTATTGTATGTGTATTCAAGATATTGATGATCTTTGATAAAAATTGATAGTGCAAGCTCAGATTTCCAAATATTCTGTGTATATAGAATCCAAAGAGATGTATAAAGATTTGAAACAACATCATTGATGGAAGAGCATGAAAGTTGATATATCCAATTTAATGGCCAAGTGTTTGAACTGTCAGCAAGCGAAGGTTGTGCATCAATGACCTGACGGGTTGGCTCAGAATATTATTGAAATCCCGTAATGGAAATGGAAATGGATCAATACAAACATTGTTGTGGGTTTATTGGTCCAATTAAAAGACCAAGTATAATTTTATTTAAGTGATTAGAGATAGCCTTACGAAATCTACATAGTTTTTTCCTATGAAAACAAAATATATGGTGACTCATTATACCAAGTTATACTTTAAAGAGATAGTGAAGTTGTATGGTATTGCAATATCTGTTATATCAAATAGAGGTAAACAATTTACTCATTTTTAAAAATCATTTCTAAAGGGTCCGAAAACTCGTTTCAATAGAGGATCATTTTTTATCCTCTAACGAATGAATAGGCAAAAAGACCATGCAGACTCTCGAGGATATAATAAATGTGTGTCTGACTAATCTTCCTATCTATCGATATCTTTTTAATCTAAATCTAAACTACCTTAAAAGAATGAACTGCATACCTTGAATGTTAAATTACTATAAAACCCCAAACTTAAAACACCAAGTTTAGTATATCTTATATATTTTGTATTGTATTATATTTATTTATTTGTTCTATATTATATTAGAAGTTGACACCTTATCTCATTAATGGGTAGTGACTTTTCTAAATGGTTGACTTTTTCTATAGAGCTGTGACTTCTTTGATGAATTATGACATTACCAAAAAGTTGTGATTTTCGGAATGGTTGTGACTTATCTGATAAGGCACGATAAGCATCTTTTCATACTATCTTGTGTTGTCTATAAATAGATAGATTTTCTAAAACTTTTAAACTACAAATTTTGTAAGTTTTCTGTTCTTCTTCTTAAAACAAAGAATATTGTGAGAGTTATTCAATTATGCAATTACAATATTTTTCGTGGGTATACTAGATAGATCAACAAAGATTGATGCAACAAGGAGAATGGAATAACACAACTTCAAATCAAAAGACTATCTATATAATTAATATGTGCTTAGTTTTATAGTCATACATATACTTTTGCATCTAGTTCTACTTCACAAGAAGTCAATGATTTTCTGCACAAACTGCAACTTAGGTGTGCAAGTTGTGTAAGTCTCAAACTACTGTTGAAAAAAGATTTTATAAAAGACTTGTTTGAAGATTCCAAACTAGATTTAATAGGTACTCCTCATTTTCCAATTTATTTTGGTACATTTATTTTTAATCAGTTTAATACAGGATGTTGGTTGTTCTAGGGGGTGGGGGTGCATCTTTAAGACCACAAAGTGAAAAGACTTTTTTATTTATTATACCTATCCTTAATTGAAAGGTCTTCTTTATTTTTTAATATTTCATATAAATTAAAAATAGATAAATCTATATCTATCTCTTATTGTTTTAATATATATCTATCTATACTACCTTAAAATAATGAACTACCTCACTTAAATGATAAATTATTATAATGCCCCCAACATAAAATACCAAATTTAATATATCTTCTATATTTTTTATTGTATTAAATTTATAATATATTATATTATATTAAGAGCTAACATCGTTTCACATTAAAGGGTTGTGACATTTCCAAAGATTTACAACTTTTCCGATAAGTTGTGACATTTTAGAAGGGTCGTGACTACTATACATGGTTGTGACATTTCCAAAGTGTTATGACTTTTTAAATGAGTTGTCTCATCCCCCTAGATGTAACATGGCGTATAGAACCCCGAAGGACCCCATACAAGCCACTTAGCTCTCATAGCATAAGAAATAGAACAATAAGAGTAAAACAATAGTCCAAGTCCAATAGTTTTTATAAAAGGAAAGCACAAGTCTATAACACTTGTCTCATCATAGCCATCTAATACAATACAATGAAATTGAGCCTAGCCCATACATCATGTCCAAAGAGAAATAAAAGAAGAAAAGGAAACGATAAAACTCCGTCCTCGAAGAATGAGGACTCGTCAAAGCTTGAAAATATCAAATCAACCATTAGTTGTTAACTCAGGACCCTGACTGTCGGACCTTACATTTGGGGATATGTAGGCAAGAGTATGCGTTAGTATAAAACAATGTACCAAGTATAATAGCCATGCATAAAACATTTAAAACATGCTAACAGGGACATTTCGTTTCATGACATGCATTTGACCAAGCTAAAACATGATGTAAGAGAGTTAGAATACATAAGTCATAAAACCATGATCAATGCAACTGAACATCATCTTTGAACACATGTGAGATACTTCTTGAAGTAACTTAGTTCATTATTATTGTGGCTGATTTGCCTTAACAGACACAGAGACCATGTGAGCTATAAGATGATCCCCCGATGTGTCCCACACCGAAAAGGGTTGTCCAACTTGCCAAGGTTGAACCATGAACTTGTAGCTTAAGTGAATCCACTATCTAATCATCCTATAGGGGGACATATTTTAAGGGATAAGTAGATTGCTACTAGAAACCTCTACTAACGGGAGAGCTTCCATCTCAAGAGATTACTTATATAAACCCGACCTCTACAAATGGGCGACCTTCCATATCAATATCAATATCCTCTCAATGCTAAACATAATTATCACAGAGTAGTTATTAATCTGAACTTGTTTCATGATCCATGGAATGATATCCTAGAATAACCAGTCCAAGCTAGTTTCATTAGGATAACTTTTACTCTTTAATTCAATTAGGTGAGAAAGCCTTTCAACTTAAGAATACTTATGATGTGAGAAAGCCTTTCATATCATGCTACTATGTGTTTATCAGAATATCCTTTCAACAACACAACAACAACATCACCATTGACAGTTTACTCTCAAGCACCCTAAAAACATTTGCATAGATTTCATTATAAAATGCATAATTCCATAATTTACCACTTGAGGTTCAAAACGCACTTATAATCATCAATACTCAGAAAACATGGGTTATATATGGATTTCATCATAAATTCATGTAAGGCTAGCAATACATGCCTAATTTCATAAAACTATTCATTTACAATAAAAATCCCACATCACATGATCCACAACTTGAAAACATGGGGGTTACAAGGGTTCATGTGGAAATGATCATAAAATAATATTATTTCATCAATTCATGCATAAGAGGTCATAATTCAATTATTTTAATCAACATTGTAGAGAACATATGACAATTGAAGAAAGGAATTCATGAATGAAAACTTTCATACCTCAAAGCCTAATGGTTAAATTCAATGGAGGAATTGAGAGTTGACTTGAAACCCTAGGTTGAATCCTTCTACTTCAAGCTTTCTAGAGAGAGAAATATTTGGGAGAGGAGATTTGGTCTTTTTTTTTATTCTTGAGAGAATGGGTCTTAAATTGGGAAAATTGGAGAGACAAATACTTATATAGGTCTCTAGATTAAGGGTAAAACGACGTAGTATCAAATTAGCATAAATCTAAAAAGACCTAAAAACCCTTGACTTAAAACTAAAAATAATGTTCATTTAGGCTCGCCGAAGGTGACTTGCCGACTCGCCAAATGAGCCTTAGCTCGCCTAAATTTATTGTAAGTCAACCTAGGATCCAGATGAGTTAGGCGATGGGGTTAGGACTTTGGAGACACGTCGAATGGAACGGCGATCTCGGTTTGAGTCGCGTAAAGTTCCAGAATGCAAGACATCAGGGATCAAGCCAAAAAGCTAGGAGGTACAACTTGGCGGATCGCCAAGTCACTCAGTGATCACACCATACTTCGCCTAGTCAGCTAAGGAAGTGAATATTCTCCCCTTCTCTAAAATCTGAGGTGTTACATTATCTCCCCCTTGGAAACATTAATCCTCGAATAGCATTGTAGAGACCTATTCAAAGAAAAGACTCAATAATAGCAGCCCATCATGCATGGAATCTCATCAAAATGCACAAAACAAAGGAGGAAACATCAACTTTATGCTAAACATATTCAATGCATCATAAGGAAAGTAGGAACTAGGCCTAACAACCAATATGCACGAAATTTTAGTATTTCTCATATTCAAAGAGAAAGTACCTTCTCCAAGCTAAAAGCATGCTCAACACAATATCATGAAGCCTATATACATTTCTTTCTAAAAAAGCATAGCTAAAGCATGTTCAACAACTCATCTCATTAAGTCTATGGAAAATCATACTCAATTAACAATCAATTTGAGGACAATCAATCATGTAAACTCATTTTCTTTCAAAACACAAGTTTTTCTTGAACATGCATAACATAAGGAAATCATCAAAAAACATAAACCACATGATTCCAAAACAAGGACAAACTAAGCAGAATTCATTACCTCAAGCTAGAGTAGTAGTAAAAGGAAAAATATGAGGATATCAGGAAATCATATCACCCTCAGCCTCCCAAGTAGCACTCTTAACTAATTGAATCCTCCACAACACTTTCACGAAAGCTAATTCCTTATTTCTCAACTTCTTGACTTGTTGATCTAAAATCTCAATTGAAACTTCTTCATAAGAAAGATTCTCCTTAACTCCCAACCATTTTAAGGAAACTATGGATGTTGGATCTCTAACACATTTCTTCAACATAGAGACATGGAAAACCGTATGCACCGATGCCAACTCATTTGGCAATTCTAGCTCATATGAAACCTTACCAACACGTCTCAAAATTTGATATAGGCCTACATACTGGGGACGAAGCTTCCCTTTCTTACCAAAACTCATTAAACCCTTCATGGGTGAGATTCTCAAGTAAACCCAATCATGAATATCAAACTCAATATCCTTTCTTCGCACATCGGCATATGACTTTTGTCGACTTTGAGCAGTTTTGAACTTTTCTCTTATAAGTGGAACATTCTCTACGACCTCATGTACCAACTCGGGACCTATTAGGGCAACTGTACCCACCTCAAACCAAACAATGGGAGATGTACACCTCCTACCATATAAGGCCTCAAATGGATACATATCAATTCTCGAGTGATAGATATTGTTATAAGCAAATTCAATCAATGAAAAATGGTCATCCCAATTACCCTTAAAATCAATCACACAATCTCTCAACATATCTTCCATAGATTGGATAGTACGCTCTACTTGCCCATCGATTTGGGGATGAAAGGTTGTACTAAGCTTAACACGAGTACCTATACCTTTTTTGAAAGACTTCCAAAACTAAGAAGTGAAATGGGTACTATAATCGAAAATAATTGACAAAGGCACTCTATGCAACTTTACCATTTTTCTCAAGTACAGCTTGGCATAGTTCTCCGGTAAATAAAAAACCTTGATGGGAAGGAAATGAGCCAATTTCATCATCCGATCTACTATCACCAAAATTGAGTCATGTTGTCGCCAGGTGCGAGGCAAACCAACAATAAAGTCAATATTCACATCATCCCACTTCCAAGTAGGAATACTAATGTCTTGGGATAAACCTCCTCATTTTTTATGCTCAACATTCACTTGTTGGCAATTAGGACACTTAGCCACAAATCCCGTAATATTTGTCTTCATCTTATTCCACCAATAGACCTCTCATAAATAACGGTACATCTTGTGGCTCCTAGGTGAATGGAATGCCGAGAACTATAGGCTTTTATCAAGATCTTGTCCCTGAAGTCATCAACATCTGGAACGCATAAATGACCTTGATATCTAAGTACACCATTTCCCCCTTGGGAGAAAGCCTCAACGAAATTTGTAAGTACCGCTTCTTTCAATTCTACAAAAATTGGATCTAGACCTTGCTTGGCCTTGACATCCGCCAAAAAGACGATTCTGTCCCATTATGAACCATAATAGCACCTTTAGTGGAATCAAATAATTGAACGCCCAATCAAGCCAATCTATGTACATCTGGTGCCAATTCCTTCTTATCTTCTTAAATATAAGCAATACTACCCATAGATAACTGACTAAGAGCATTCGCTACAACATTAGCTTTACTAGGGTGATAAAGAACAGTCATGTCATAATCTTTCATAACTCAAGCAACCTTTTTTGGATAATATTTAGATTTTTTTACTAAACACATATTGGAAACTCGTGTGGTTGATAAACACATCTATATAAACTCCATACAAATAGTGTCTAAAATTTTTGAAGGCAAAAATGACCACCACTAATTCAAGGTCATGGGTAGGATAATTCTTCTCATGAACCTTAAGTTGCCTTGAAGCATAGGCAATAACCTTCCCATTTTTCATAAGCAGACATCCTAACCCAACTCTAAAGGTGTCACAATATACAACAAAACCATTTGTCTCTTCCGGCAAAGTCAACACTAGAGTGAAAGTAAGTTATCTTTCAATACCTAAAAACTCTTTTCATAAGATTCAGATATATGAACTTGGCCTTCTTTTGAGTAAAAGTTGTCAAAGAAGAGGCAATTGAAGAGAATCCCTCTACAAACCCTCTATAGTAGCCGGCTAAACCCAAGAAATATCTATCCGAAGGAGTTAGAGGTCAAGACCAACTCTTCATCGCATCCTTCTTCTTAGGACCTACCTCAATACCCTTACTTGAAATAATATGACCAAGGAAAACTATGGACATTAACCAAAATTCACAATTTCTAAACATTGAAAAGAGTTGTTGGTCCCTAAGAATTTCCAACATGGTCCTCAAATAAAGAAAATGCTTATTCTCACTTTATGAGTTGATCAAAATATCATCAATGAACACAATTAGAAACATGTCAAGGTATTGTCTAGACGCCCTATTCATCAAATCCATAAACGACGCTGGGGCATTAGTAAATTCAAATGACATTACCAAATCCTCAAAATGACTATACCGAGTTCGAAAGGCCGTCTTCAGAATTTCATCTTCTTTTACCCTCAATTGGTAATAACCCGATAGAAGGTCAATCTTACAGAAGTAACTTGTTCCTTGAAGTTAGTAAAATAAATCACTATTCTTTGGAAAGGATACTTATTCTTAATGGTCATCTTATTATACTGACGATAGTCAGTACACATACGAAGAGAACAATCTTTATTTCTAACAAACACAGCTTCAGTACCCCCATGGAAAGATACTCGATCAGATGTAACTCTTATCCAACAAATCATTCAATTGTTCTTTCAACACCTTTAGTTCTGCCAGAGCCATACGGTAATGAGGAATACAAATAGGTTGATATCTGGGAGAAGGTCAATACCAAAGTCTATTTTCCTTTTGGGAGAAATACTGGGCAAATAATCTCAAAACACTTTCGGAAATTAATTAACAATAGGGACCGACTGTATGGTAGGGTTTTCAGAATCTGCATCCCTAACCTTAACTAAATAGTACGAGCAACAGTTACAAATAATCTTTCTAAATTTAAGATAACAGACAAACTGACCCTTAGGCATAGAAGTTCCCTCCTTTCACTCTAGGACAGGCTCATTCAGGAATTGAAACTTGACTACACCAATTCTACAATCAATAAAAGAATAACATTAGTGCATCCAATCCATGGCAAGATTTCTATAGACCCTCGTAGCTGCAATAGAATCACAAACAAGAATAGAGACAAAAAAAGGTTCTAACAGTACATCCGAAAGAACATCAAACCTCATAGCCACATATGGCGTCACAAAATTCAATGTAGCACCGGGATCAAGTAAAGAATAAGCATCAAGTTGGAAAACTTTCAACATACTGATAACCACATTGGAAGAACCGACTTGCTTAACACAAGCCTGAAGTGCATGGAAATGGTTTTGCTTAAGAGCATTGGAACCCGAACAACTAGGAGGAGCTTTCTTGCCCTCTCTTCCTTTAGCCATAAGCATCGCACAATCGCTCATTTTATGACCACTTTTAGCACAACCAAAGCAACCATCCATTCGGCTAGGCACTTACCTTTGTGCTTTCTTCCACAATTAGTACAAGTAGGCATAGGTAATGAAGATACACTACCATTAAATCATTGAAGGTTAGTTGTTGAACTTAGTAGGAGCATTGGACGAATTTTGACGGGAAAACCTTGTCGAAATCTAGGACGACCAAATCCATCATACCTTGCATGATAGAAATAACCATCATTGGTCTTAGCCTTTTTTATCTCCATAGACTTTTCCTTAAGTTTCTCCTCCTGAATTTATTGTGAATGAACCATGAGATGAGAGTTGTCCGTGTCATTGATTAGCATGGTCATACGACACTCTTTAACCACCATTTTGGACAAACCCAAAACAAACTTACTCATCCTAGCCCTTGAATCGACAACCATTGTTGGTGCATATTTAGATAATTGGGTTAAATTTAGGGCATACTCCCTCACATTCATGCTCCCTTGTCAAAAGTTAATGAACTCAACCACCTTGGGGTCCCTTATCTTAAGGGGAAAGAACCAATCAAGAAAAGCAACCTTAAACTTCTCCCAATTAAGAGGACCCATATATTAAAGTCTTCCTTACTTTCATTGTTTAAAAAGAATTTGAGCCACACCTTTTAGTTGATAAGAGGCCAACTCTTCCTTTTCCACTGATATAACTTTCATGATCATCAAAACCTTATAGATCTCATCAATAAACTCTTGAGGATCTTCCTCAACCCTAGAACAATGAAACTCTAGAGGATTAGTCCAAGTGAAATCTCTCACTCTTGAAGTCGTTATATTCACACTTAAGCTTGTGGGAACCAAAACCTCCCTATTGGCTTGGACCATCATTGCTTGTGCCAACACTTGAAAAGTAGCCCTAAACTCTGCATTAGTCACTTGTTCGGGGGAAGGATCGGTCGGAACTTGAGGTGCTTAGGGAGGAACTTCATGTTTCTCATTCTCCCTAACCTTCCTTCTAGCATGAGCTCTTTGGGTAGCCATATCCTGAAAAACATAGGATAAGGATTAGGAGTGAGACTTTATAGAGTTAAACTCTATACAACTTTAGATTAATGAAAGAAGTGGAGTTTCCTAATCATTTAGTAGCCTCTCATTCATAAATATGGCGCACTTCACACTTATGATCAAGATTCTACTAGACGTGGCTTTTGAGACATCCTAGGACCATTCTAAACCTTTTGGACTGATTAACAAATTTGTCACGACCCAGGGGTACCCTCTAGATGTAACATGGCATATAGAACTCCGAAGGAAACTATACAAGCCACTTGTCACTCGTAACATAAGAAACAGAGCAATATGAGTAAAATAATAGTCCAAGTTCAATGGTTTTTATATAAGAAAACTGGAAGTCTAAAACAATTGTCTCATCATAGCCATCTAATAAAATATAATTAAATTGGGCCTAGCCCATACATATGTCCAAAGAGAAATACATGCAGGAAACTGATACAATAAAACTCTTTCCTCTAAGCATGAGGACTCACCAAAGCTTAGAAATCTCGAATCACCACTATCCACGAAACAAAGGATCCTAACTGTCAAGCCCTACATTTGGGGAAATATAGGCCAGAGTATGCGTTAGTACAAAAAAATGTACCAAGTATGATAGCCATGCATAAAACATATAAAGCATTCTAAAGGGACATTTCATTTCATGACATGCATTTGACCAAGCAAAAACATGATATAAGAGAGTTAGAAAACATAAGTCATAAAACCATGATCACTTCAAGTGAACATCATCTTTTCTTTGAACACATGTGAGATACTTCTTGAAGTAACCTTAGTTATTTATTATGTTGAGGAATTAGCCTTAATCGACGTAGAGACCATGTGAGCAGTAACATGATCCCCCGATGTCTCCCACACCAAAAAGGGTTGTCCTACTTACCAAGGTAGAACCATGAACTTATAGCTTAAGTGGATCCACTAGATAATTATCCTATCGGGGCACATAGTTTAAGGGATAAAGGGATTATTACTAGAAACCTGGCCTCAACTAACGAGAGAGCTTCCATCTCAAAAGATTGCTTCTAGAAACCTGACCTCTACTAAAGGGAGAGCTTCCATCTCAATATCAATATCCTCTCGGTGCTATGCATAAATATCACAGAGTAATTAATAATATTAGCTTGTCTCACGATCTATGGAAAGGTATCCTAGGATAACCAATCTAAGCTAGTTTGATTAGATAGCTATTACTCTTTGATTCAATTAGGTGAGAAAGCCTTTCAACCTAAGAATCCTTATTATGTGTGAAAACCTTTCACATCATGCTAGTATGTGTTTATGAAAATATCCTTTCATAGATTTTATTAGAAAGGATTTCCATAGATTTTATTAGAAAATGTATAATTCCATCATTTACCTCTTGAGGTTCAAAACCTACTTTCAATAATCAATAATTAGAAAACATGGGCAAGATATGAATTTCATCATAAATTTATGTAAGCTAGCAATACATGTTTAATTTCATAAGACTCTTCCTTTACAATCAAAATCCCACATTACATGATCCACAACTAGAAGACATGGAGGTTACATGGGTTCAAGGGAAAATCACAATACAATCATAGTATTTCATCAATTCATGCATAAGATTTCATCATTCAATCATTTAAATCAATATTGAAGATAACCCATGACAATTGATGAAAACCCTAACTCAATTGGGGAATTCTAAATCTGAAATTAGAGGAAAGTTGGAACTCCATGGATAAAAGGAATCCATGGATTAAAACCATCATACCTCAAACCCCAATACTTAATTTAAATGGAGAAATTTAGAATTAACCTAAAACCCTAGGTTGAGTCATTCTTCTTCAAGATTTCAAGAGAGAAATATTTTGTAGAGGAGATTAGGTCTTCTTTTGGATTCTAGAGAGAAGGGGTCTTAAATTGGGGAAATTTGAGAGTAAAATACTTATATAGGCCTCTAGATAAATGGTAAAATGATGTAGTATCGAGTTAGCATATATCTGAAAAGATCCAAAAGACCTTGACTTAAAACAGAAAACATTTTTTATTGAGGCTTGCCGAACGTCGCTTAGCGACTCGCGTAGGAGCCAGACAAGTTAGGCGATGGGGAGAGGACTTTGGCGACATGTTGAACGGAATGGTGAGCCTAACATGGGTCACCTAAAGTTCCAAAATGTAGGACATCAAGGATCAAGCAAAAAGGTGAGGAGGTTGCACTTGGCGGATCGCCAAGTCACTCGGTGATCACACCCTACTTCGCATAGTTGGCTAAGGAACTGAATATTCTCCCCGTCTCTAAAATCTAGGGTGTTACAACTTTTTGAAGGGTTGTGACTTTTTAAAAGGGTTCTGACGTTATTATAAGGCACAATACTCATTTTTTCATACACTACCCATTCTTGGCTATAGAAATAGGTGTTTCCTCAAATATTTTAACTACCATTTTGAATGTTTTTCATTGTTCTTCATCTTTTTGGAAACCCAATTTAGTATATATTGTATATATTATGTTATATTATATTATATTAAAAGAAGATACCATTTCACATTGAATTTCTACGACTTTTCCAACGAGTTGTGACTTTTCGATGAATTGTGGCCTTTCTGAAGAGTTGTGACTTTTATGATAAGAAAAAATATGGGCATGCTTATACTACCCATTGTTAATTATCAATAGAGGGGTTTCTCACATTTTAAAACTAAGATTTTTTTTATTCTTTTCTATGCTTCTTTTCTTAAAAACTGAAGTTTTATTTACAAACATTGACAATCTCAAAGTTAGTGAAATTTGAACACTCCCTAGGATGAATGTTAAATTAATATAATACTCCAACTAAAAACATCCAATTTGGTATATCTTCTACATTTATATATATATATATATATATATATATGTGTGTGTGTGTGTATGTATGTATGTATGTATGTATGTATATATACTCCAACAACACAATAATAACTAATTATGCACTATGAGAGAGGGAGGAGAAATTCTGTTTAAGAGATGTAACTAAGAGATTTTAAGAGTGACTAACTTCAGTAGTAATCATAAGAATGTTTACATCCACTATCCATAGGAACTTATACATTATCATTCATTGTATAATTGCTAACAAAATAGTGTAGTACATGGTTTGATATTCACGTGCAATATGAGTGCATCAAAACTAGTATTACTTCAAAACATGAAATCCTAAACTTGAATGTTAAATTACTAAAACACCCTTACTCATTTATTTAGTTTTAAAAGCCAACTAATTCGTGTTTCACTAGTATTTTTGAAGATCTAATTTTTTTTATAGACACCTCTAACGTCAATTCCTGAACAATTGCCTATGTTTACTCATTTTGTTGTTTAATATGGTGCTTCATATTTGTGAATAAAACTTTATAATGTCCCAAGATTATAACTAGTTTTCCTCTTTATGGTGTTCCTGTATAATTTCTTTTAATTCAAATGTCTAGCATGGTAAGTCCAAATCTAGTAAACCCAGATTTGGGTGTCTTCATGATAAACAAAAAGTAGGATGTTTGTTTCACATGGCTTATAGATGATTTTGTCGAGTGACAAATGAATCTTCCATTATGATTTTATCTTTAATGGAATACATTATCATATCAATTAGACTTAATGACTCTTTGACAAAAAGAAAAAAGGAGATATATATGAAAAATTGGGTGGACCTAAAATATTTACTTTATTTAATGTAGAAGCAATAACGCCGAATCATCCTCCTTAAAACTGGTAAAAAAGGGACATTAGTCATTGTCAAAAAAATCCAATCAAGATTCGGGTCGAATCACACAGAGAAATAGTATATCCTAGATAATTCTTATCAAGAAATTTGGATAAAATTTCTCATTTGTAACAGTAAGAACAAGTGGGTTGATGTTTCCACCAGTTTTAATAAAAAGTTTTGGTTATCAATTGCCATAATTATACTAAAATTTCAAAGAATTCAATAGTTTAAAAGCAATTTAGGGGTTCGGGGATTGAAAATCGATTTCACATAGGGGTAATTGTGTGACTCTAGAATGATGAACATTCATGAATAGGCTAGGTCATCTTTAATGATGCTAATCATCTTTCGATCTCAAAGCATTTATGCATACAATCTCCTTTCGGTCTCATCTATATGTCAATTTAAACAACACAATACTTTACTCTATTCTCTCTTTCCATGTAGAGATAGGGAAAATCGATCTGACTCAGAATCTCTATTTTGAAGAAAGTTAAAGATATCAAACCTAAGTTGCTTGTGTTGGACTAATTACCCGCTTTAATCAATCTCTTCTGAGCGTTGCCTGGATATCGGAAGCAGGAATTAAGTTTACAACCTTAACCCCATGCTAATTAGCCCAAATTCATTTATGAACAACAGAGAAATAGAGCATAACACAATAGCCACTACATTAAATCAACACACAACCTCATAATTACACCGCTAGATCTTGGGGTTTTAGCCACACATCATAAGAAGTAAAGAAAATATACCTTCCATTGGAGCAACCATGGGTAACATGAAATTAAGCAATTACAAGTAAACCCACTTTTAATGCTACTTCAATTTATCAAATTCAAGAATAAAGTTGAGAAAGCCCTAAAATCTAGAAAGTGTTTTTCACAAAGTAAAGTGTTTCTCTATGTACCAAAATATTCAAACTCAAAAAGTAATCTCACCAATTCGAAACACTTCTTTTCTCTCTCATTTGGACTATTTATAGTTCTCCAAAATTTGGCCCAAAAACTTAATGCACGTCTCATTCGGCGACGTTAGTCGGGCTGGTGCGAGCTCATTCAGTAAATAACCTCAGATGCTTCAACTCGCCTTTTCATGCTCTAGGCTTCCAGTGTTTGAACCTCAGCCCGCGAACTTGTTTGAGTTTGCCTTTCACGTTCTGTGAATCCCCGAGTACCACATTGGTTTACCTTTCAAGCATTAACTTTTTCTCCTTGCACCGTCATATTCGTAGACACTCACCAAGGTCACTTTTTTTATTCGATGAGTCATCTTTTTAGTCGGACATTGCAGACCCATCTCCCTAGATCCAAGTGTTGTGCATTGCCCATTTAGGTGAGGCTATGGTCAATAGGTGATTCACCTTTCTTGTTTGGTGATCTTCAATCTGTAGTTGCACTTCTTTTTGCATTTTGGCCATTCTTTCACACATTTATCCTTGCCTTTTCCATTTTCCTTCATAGATGCAAATCATCAAATTATCATTGTAATATGAAAAAATAAGGCTTTGAAGACACTAATTATTGAGCTAAATAGGCCTCAAATGTATTCAAATCTACAACTTTTTAATACAGAACTTAAAATTTTTCTTGTCCTCAAGTAAATCAAGAATAAAATTGGCTCAATAAGGTGTTCTACAACAATACTCAATGAGAGATAACATGCAAGTGTCATTACAAGACTACTCAACAACATGTTACACTCAATCATGATCACAAAGCTCTAAATGATGACTAGTCGGTTTCCACAAAGCTCAAGCTCACTTTAGCTTCTTTTCTAATGCAAGACCATGTTTCTAAAAATTCATTGAAGTTATCTCACATCAATAATGATTTCATGATCTCGCAAACCAAGTCAATAAAGAAATAAGGAATCAACAGAACTCTCATTCTCGTAAAACAAACATACAGCATGGTTAGTGCAATAAGTTCGCCCATATTTTTCGATCATCACATCACCTATTTTATGCAAGATATGAAGGGTATTTTAGGATTGTAGTGGGATAGATGGCTAAGTTATGGTCAATTTGTCTCGGTGACTTCACCTTTGCAAAGCATTGTTGCAATCATCTTCACCTCTTCCCAAGTTATCTTTATTCATTTTCATTTGAGAACACAAACTTTGCTTTATCACACAATTTATTTTAAATCCCTTTTATTCACTACTTCACTTTTTTTCATTTCTATTTTTCTAAAGCATTTTCACCACAACATCTCTTTTTGTTCAAGGAGGAGTTCCTTGTTTTTATACCAAACTTCAAAGTTGAGTCTCATTTTATCTTTCTTTTCCCTTCACTTGTTTTTAATTCATCCTTCCTTTCAACACCCCCAACTTAGGATTTTGGCCTAAGTTGGCTATTCAAACATAGCAATGCTTCAAAAAGTGTTTTAGGTGAGGAAGGTATGAACAATTTGGCTCAAGAGGTTTACTTTTGGTTTTGCCAACAATTGGGTTAGGCTCAAATGGTACCAAAATGTATGCATACCCTCACAAAGTAATCACAGAATATTTAGGACATTTGGGTTCTCTCTTTGAATTATTGCCACAGATAGCGCCTTGCATTCACCAAAATTTGATCAATGATAGTAATTAGAAAAATTCTAGGACTCCACACACATTCTTTCAAGTAAGACCTCTCCATACATTGCACTTTGAAATACACTCATTTAGCTAGGACTAAAACTATTAAAAGCACATATGCAATGTTCATTGCAAGGCTCACATCAAAACGCAACTAGTCAACAAAAGATTCAAAAATATCGCTTCAAAATTTAAAAATAATTTCATTATTGCAACACCAACACTATACACCAAGCTCATCATAACTAATATTCAAGACATCATTATTGGACGCAATCAATCTTGAATCATTATCAATGAAAATTCAAGCATTTCACAATTTTCAACTCATGTGGGGTTGCAAAATTGATAAAAAATGAAAAAGACAAAAGAGATACACTAAACCGAATGAAGCACTATAATATAACCAAATGTAAACAAATATCAACTTCCAAAACTGAAAAATAACAAAATACAAGCAAAAGGGACTATTGGCTTACAGCCCTTCACCCCAACAAAAAAAAAAACAAGTAGTGACCTCAATGCGATGATAAATAAAAGCACGAGAAGTTGAGATAGAAGGGTCCCTCTGACAGGCTATGCATGTGGAGCACACTCGTCTAGAGTCTCCGAAAGGGAAACATCATTTGAGGCATCAATGCTCAACAATAGGATCACCGAATGAAGCTGTAAAGACTAAACTTGTCACGATCCAGGGGTACCCCCGAGATGTAACATAGCGTATAAAACCCTAAAGAGCTCCATAAAATCCACTTAGGTCTCATAAAATAGGAAATATAACAATAAGAGTAAAACATTAGTCCAAGTCTAAACCATTTTATAATTAAAGTGGAAGTCATAACTCATCTCTCATCATAGACATCTAATACAATATAATGAAATTTGGCCTAGCCCATACATCATGTGCAAAAGAGAAAATATATGGAAGATAGTGAAAAGAATAAACTCCATCCTCGAAGCATGAGGACTCACAGAAGCTCGAGAATCAATCAAATCAGCCACTAGCCATGAAACTGCGCACCCTAAATATCGGACCTTTCATTTGGGAAAGATGTAGGAAAATTATGTGTTAGTACAAAACAAAGATTATGTGTTAGTACAAAAAAATGTACCAAGTATGATAGATATGCATAAAATATTTATAACATGCTAAAAGGGATATTTATTTCATGACATGCAATTGAACAAACTAAAACATCATGTGAAAGCGTTATAAAACATAAGTCTTAGATCATGGTCAATGCAAGCTAACTTCATCTTTAAAGACATTGAACACATATGTGATACTCCTTGAGTAACCTTAGTTCATTATTACTTATGGGGAAATTAGCCTTAACCGACATTGAGACCATGTGAGCTAGAACATGGAATTCGGTGCTACCCCGCACTAAAAAGGGGTGTCCTACTTGCCAAAGGTAAAACCTTGAACTTCTAACTTAAGTGGATCCACTAGCCAATCAACCTATAGGGGCACATAGTTAAGAAGTATGGAGATTGCTACTAGAAACCTGACCTCTACTACTGGAGAGCTTCTATGTCATGATGCTACTTTGGAAACCCAACCTCTACTACGGGAAAACTTCTATCTCACTATCAATATCCACTTGGTGCGAAGCATAAATTCCCATGGAATAATCATTTATTACTTGACTTCATTACTTATGAAAACATTCCCTTGGACAACCAATTCAAGCTAGTTTCATTAAGATAGCTCCTTGTCTTCGATTCAATTAGGTAAGAAAACCTTTCAACCTAAGAATCCTTTCTATGTGAGAAAGCCTTTCACATGATGCTAATTAATTGTTTATTAGAATGTCCTTTCACAATACAACATCATCATTGGTACTTTACCTCAAAGCACCCTTTAAACATTTGCATAGATTTCATAAGAAAATGCACAAGTCTATAATTTACTTCCTTGAAGTCAAAACCGACTTTCACTCAATAACTCTTTGAAAACATGGGTTGGATATGAATTTCATAATAAATTCATGTAAAACTAGTAATGCATGCTCAATTTCGTAAAACTCTTCCTTGAAGATCAAAATCCCACATCTTATAGTTGATAACTTGAAAACATGCGGATTACATAGGTTCATGGGGGAAAACATCATAAAACCATTTCAATTCATCAATTAATTCTTAGAAGGTCACAATTCAATCATTTAATCAATAATGAAAGGAACCCATGCTAATTGAAGAAAAACCTAACTCAATTGGAGAATTCTACTTTTTGAAAAAGAGGAATTTCAAAACTCTATGGATGAAAGGATCAATGGGTAAAAACCATACCTTGACTCCAAATGCTAGCCTTCAATGGAGAAATTGACACATTAAGTTGAAACCCTAGGTTGAATCTTCTTCTTCAAGTTTCTAGAGAGAGAATATTTAAGGAGGAATTTGGTTTTCTTTTGGGAAATTAGAAGAATGAATTAAATGGGGGTGAATTTGGGGGTTAGAAGACTTATATATATATATATATATATGGGTCCTAAACATAGGCAAAACAATGTAGTATAGGAACTAATTAATTAGGAAAGACCCAACTACCCTTGAACTTAACTGTCAGTTGTCACCCACAAGACCACACAGATGGACTGTGGATGGACCAATGGTCCGTCCTACACATCGTCAGTAAGTTTAACGACTTTTTGCCTAGACCTAGGGCCCTTGGAACATGGACCATGGACCTACATACGGTTGGTACTTCATGTCGTGGTCCTTGGCCTGGACAATTCCTGAGTTGCCTTTCCACGGATCTACCTATGGTCCGTGGTTCAACCAATGGGCCACGACCACTGTGGATGACACTTGGTGCTACTGAAATTTGCTAGGCTTCCCTCTTTCGGATCTAGGGTGTTACAATATCTCCCCCTTGGATTCATTCATCCTCGAATGAGATTTTGGCTGTGTCTAAAAGAGTAAGAGAGGAACGAAAAACCTAACCTAACAATGTAATGCTTACAACCAAGGAGGAATTATCGACTCCAAGCTAGGACGTTCTTAATACATCATAAGAGGGGTGAAACTAACTCTATCAGCCTATCATGCATGCAATGCACAAATCAAGGAGGAAACGTCAACACCAACTAAACATACTAAATGCATTATATTAAAGTAGGAACTACATCTATCAACCCAATATGAATAAAATATCAAAACTACTCATGTTCATGGAGGAACTACCTTATCCAAGCTAAAATCATGCTCAAAACAATCTTATGAAGCTCATCTGCAATTTACTCTCAAAATGCATATCTAAAGCATGTTCATAAATTCATCTCATGAAGTCTATAGGCAACTCATTCTCAATGCACAACAACAAGAGGAAAATCGATCATATAAACTCATTTTCTTTCAAAACAAAAGTTTTTCATGACCATGCATAACATAAGGAAATCATGGAAACACATATAAACACATAAATCCCAAAACAGAGAACAAAGCAAGAGGAACTCATTACGTCAAGCTAGAATAGGAGTAGAATGGAAAATATGAGGATATCGGGACATCATATCAGCCTCGGCCTCCCAAGTAGCACCCTCAACTTAATGATTCCTCGACAACACTTTTGCAGAAGCTACTTCCTTATTCTCAACTTCTTGACTTGTCTGTCTAGAATCTCAATCGAAACTTCCTCATATAAGAGACTTTCATTAGCTCCCAAACCCTCAAAGGAAACTATGGATGTCGGATCACCAACACATTTCTTCAACATAGAGATATCGTCCTACATATAGTGGACTAAGCTTCCCCTTCTTACAAAACCTCATTACACCCTTCATGGTTTACATTTTCAAGTAAGCCCAATCGTTAACATCAAACTCAAAATCCCTTCTTCTCACATCAACATAATATTTTTGTTGACTTTGAGCTATTTTCAACCTCTCTCTAGTGTGTCGAACATTCTCTATGTATTCATCCACCAATTCTAGATCTCTGAGGGCAACTTCACCCACCTCAAACCAACTTATAGGATATCTACACCTACCACCATATATGTCTTCAAATGGAGCCATATCGTTACTCGAGTGATAACTATTTTTATAAGCACACTCAATCAATGGCAAATGGTCATCCCCCGTACACTTAAAATAAATAACACGAGTCCTTAACATATCTTCCTATGTTTGGATAGTACGCTCCGCTTACCTACTAGTTTGGGGATGAAAGTCCATACTAAGCTTCACTTTACTGCCAAGACACTTTTGGAATGACTTCCAAATTAAAACTGAGAAGTGAATTGGGTACCACAGTTAGAAATAATTGACAAAGGCACTCTATGCAGCCTTACCATCTCAATAAAATACAACTTGTGATAGTCCTCCACTGAATAAGAAACCTTAACGGGAATGAATTTAGCTAGGTGCGAGGAAAACCAACAATAAAGTCCATATTCAAGTATTAACACTTCCAAGTAGGAATGCTAATATCTTGAGATAAACCTCTCGGTTTCTGATGCTCAGACTTTACTTGCTGGCAATTTGGACACTTTGCTACAAATCCCGCAATATCTTTCTTCATCGCATTTCACCAATAGACCTCCCATAAATCACTGTACATTTTTGTGGTTCCCGGGTGAATGGAATACCGCGAACTTTGAGCTTCTGTCAAAATATGTTCCCTCAAACAATCTACATTTGGAACACAAAATTGACCTTGGTATCTAAGTACACCATCTCCCTATTGGGAGAAAGCCTCTATGGATTTCTTAAGCACTACCTCTTTAAAATCAGCCAAAATTGGATCAAGACCTTGCTTGCTTTCACATCCACCACAAAAGATGATTCAGAACCATTATGAACCATAACACCACCTTTAGTGGAGTCCACTAGTTGAACACCTAAATGAGCTAATCTAAGAACATCTCAAATCAGCTACTTCTTTACTTCTTCAATATGAGCTACATTATCCATAGATAACTGACTAAGAGCATCCACTACAACATGAGCTTTACCGGGGTGATAAAGAACACTCATGTCATAATCCTTCAATAGTTCAAGCCACCCTACTTGGTGAAGATTCAAATCTTTTTTATTGAACACTTATTGCAAACTCTTGTGTTTGGTAAAACACATCAACATGAACTCCGTACAAATAATGTCTCCAAATATTTAAGGCAAATACGACCTCCATTAATTCAAGGTTGTGAGTCGAATAATTCTTTTATGAATGTTAAGTTTCCTTGTGGTATAGGCAATAACTTTGCATAAGCACACACCATAGCCCAATTTTTGAGGCATCACCATAAACAACAAAACCTATCGTCCCTTCTGGTAAGTTCAACAATGGAGAGGAAGTAAGTCTGTCTTTCAACTCTTTCAACTCTTCTCAGAAGCTTCGGACCATACAAACTTAGCCTTCTTTTGAGTCGAAGCCATCAAATGAGAGGCAATAGAAGAAAACCCCTCAACAAATCTTCTAAAGTAACCGGCTAAACCCAAGAAACTTCTAATATCTGAAGGAGTTAGAGGTATAGTCAAACTCTTGACCGCATTCGTCTTCTTAGGATCTACCTCAATACCCTAGCTTGACACAATATAACCAAGGAAAGCTATGGACCTTAACAAAAATTCACATTCGCTAAACTTTGCAATGAGTTGTTGGTCCTTGAGAATTTACAACATGATCGTTAAATGATTAATATGCTCATCCTCACTTCTTGAATAGATGATAATATCATCAATGAACACAATTACAAAATATCAAGGTATTCTCTAAACACCATATTCATCAAATCCATAAATGCCGTTGGAGCATTAGTCAATCCAAATGACATAACCAACAACTCATAATGACCATACCGAGTTTGAAAAGTCGTCTTCGAAATGTTATCTACCTTCACACTTAATTGGTAATAACTCGATCGGAGATCAATCTTAGAGAAATAACTTGCCCCTTGAAGTTGGTTGAACAAATCATCTATTCATGGAAGAGGATATGTATTCTTAATGGTAACCTTGTTCACTATCGATAGTCATTACACATACGAAGGGACCCAACTTTCTTTATAACAAAGAAGACTAGAGCACCCCATAGATAGATATTCGGTTGGATGAACCCTTATTCAACAAATCTTTCAATTATTCTTTCAACTTCTTTAATTTTTCTGTATCCATTCTATAAGGAGGAATAAAAATAGGTTGCGTATATAGGAGAACGACAATACCGAAGTCTATTTCCTGCTCAGGAGGAATACTATGTAAATCATCTGGCAATACATCCAGAAACTCATTAACAATGGGGACTGACTCGAGAGAAGGGGCTTCAAAATGTATATCTGTCACCCTTACTAAATGGTGAATGCATCCTTTAGAAATCATCTTCCTCGCCTTAAGATAAGAGACAAACTGACCCTTAGGCATAGAATTTCCCCCCTTCCACTCTAGGATAGGCTCATTCGGGAACTAAACTTGACTACACGAGTTCTATAATTAATAGAAGCATAACAAGAGTGAAGCCAATCTATACCCAAGATAAAACCAAGTTTAACATATCAAGATCTACCAAGTCAACAAGAGCAACTCTATGGGAAAAAGAAATGGGATACTTTCTATAGACCCTCTTAGCAACCACAAAATCACCTATAGGAGTAGAGACAGAAAAAGGGTTCTAACAACACATCGAGGAGAACATCAAACCTCAAAGCCATATATGGCATCACAAAATACAAAGTAGCACCAGGATCAAGTAAAGCATATACATCAAGTTTGAAAACATTCAACATACTGGTAAGCACATTTGGAAAACCATCTTGTTCACTTCGGGTTCGGAGAACATAGAATCGGTTATGCTTAGGAGCATTGGAACCCAAACCACTATTAGTAGATTGCTTCCCTCTCTTTATTTAGCCGTAACAACAATCTATTTTGGCTAGACACTTACCCTCGTGCTTCATGCAACACTTATTGCAATTAGACATAGGCAAGGAAGATCCACTAGCAATCCCTCCTTATGGCTTAGGGTTAGACACCCTATCCTTGTTGAACTTTGGAGAAGCATTGGAGGAACCTTGACTGGAAACATTTGTTAGAATATAGGACGATATTTCCCATCGGACCTTGCATGTGAAAAGTTACTATCACCGGTCATAACCCTTTTTACATCTCTTGACTTTTCCTTGAGTTTCTCCTCCTCAATTTATTGTGCATGTACCATGAGACGAGAAATGTCCATATCATGAATGATCATTGCGGTTCGGCACTCTTTAGCCACCATTTCGGATACCCCCAAAACAAACTTACTCATCTTAGATCTTCAATCAGCAACCATCGTCGGAGAATATTTGGACAATTAAGTCACCTTAAGAGCCTATTCCCTCACACTCATATCCCCTTATCGAAGGTTAATGAACTCAAGCATCTTATCTTCCCTCATCTCAAGAAAAATGGCCTTAAACTTCTCCCAATCAAGAGGACCCGCATCTTCTGGTATTTGTTCTTTCCATTGATTATACCAAATATGAGCCACACCTATTAGTTAATAATTGGTTAACTCTGCCTTCTCTACCGGCGTAACTCCCATGATCATTAAAATCTTGTAGACTTCATCGATAAACTCTTGCAGATCTTCCACAACCATAGACCCATGAAACTCCTAATGGTTCATCCTTTTGAAGTCCCTCACTCTTGAAGCCGCCATATTCACACTTGATCTTGCAGGAACTACAACCCCCTATTGGCTTCGATCGTCATGACTTGAGACAACAGTTCAAAAGCAGCCCTAAACTCTACATTAGACACATGCTCAGCCAAAGGATCGACCAGAACTTGAGGAGCTTTGGGAAGAGCTTCTTGTTCTACATTCTCTCTCACATTCCTTGTAGCATAAGATCTTTGGATAGCGATACGCTAAAGAACATAGGATAAGGATTAGAAGAGAGACTTTATAGAGTTAAACTCTATCGCACGACTTAAGAGTAATGAAAGAAGTGGAGTTTCCAAATTATCCTGTAGCTTCTCATTCATAAGTGTGGCACGCTTCATACTCATGAATAAGACTCTACTAGACATGTCTTATGAGACATCCTTGGAACATTCTAAACCTTGTGCTCTAATTACAAAGTTTGTCACGACCTAAGGATACCCCATAGTTGTAACATGGCGTATAGTACCACAAAGGGCTCCATAAAAGCCAATTAGCTCCCATAACACTGGAAATAGAACAATAAGAGTAAAACAATAGTCCAAGTCCAAAACATTTTATAACGAAATTGGAAGTCTAAACTCATGTCTTATCATATCTATCTAATACAATAGAATGAAATTTAGGCTAGCCCATACATCATGTTCAAAAGAGAAAATACATGTAAGAAAGTGAAAACAATAAAGCCCGTCCTCGAACCATGAGGACTCACCAAAGCTAGGAAATCAGTCAAATCACCCACTAGCCAAGAATCTGAGCACTCTTAATATTAGACCCTACATTTTGGGAACATGTAGGCAAGAGTATGTGTTAGTACAAAACAATGTACCAAGTATAATAACCACGCATAAGACATTTAAAACAAGCTAAAAGGGACATTTCATTTCATGATATGCAATTGACCAAACTAAAACAACATATGAAAGATTTATAAAATATGAGTCATAAATGATGGTCAATGCAATCTAACTTCTTCTTTAAAACCTTTGAACTCATATGTGATACTCCTTGCATAACCTTAGTTCATTATTACTTGTGGGGAATTAGTCGTAACCAACATTAAGACCATGTGAGCTACAATATGGAATCTAGTGTCTACCCCACACCGAAAAGGGGTGTCTACATGCCCAAGGTAGAACCTTTAACTTCTAGCTTAAGTGGATACACTAGCTAATAAACCTTTGGGGAAAATAGTTATGGGATATGGAGATTGCTTCTAGAAACCCGACCGCTATTATGTGAGAGCTTCCAGCTTATGAGATTACTTTGGAAACATGGCCTCTACTTTGGGTGATCTTCCATCTCACTATCAAAATCCACTCGGTCCTAGGCATAAATTCCCATGGAATAGTCATTTCTTTCTTGACTTCATTACTCATGAAAAGGTTCCCTTGGACAACCAATTCAAGCTAGTTTCATTAAGATAATTCCTTGTCTTTGATTCAATTAGGTGAGAAAACTTTTCAACCTACGAATCTTTTCTATGAGATAAAATTTTTCACATCATGGTAATTGTGTGTTTATGAGAATGTTCTTTCACATCACAACATCATCATTGGTACTTTACTCTCAAAGCACCCTTAAATCATATGCATAGATTTCACAAGAAAATGCATAAGTTCATAATTTTGCTCCTTGAGGCCAAAACCCACTTTCAATCATCATCTCTTAGAAAAAATGGGTTAGATAAAGATTTCAACATAAATTCATGTAAAACTAGTAATGCATGCTCAATTTCATAAAATTCTTCCTTGAAGATCAAATTCCCACATCATATAGTTCATAACTTGAAAACATGGGGATTACATGGGTTTATGGGGTAAAAAATCATAAAACCATTGCATTTCATCAATTCATGCTTAAAAGGTCACAATTCAATCATTTAAATCAATAATGAAAGGAACACATGCTAATTGAACAAAACCCTAACTTAATTGGGGATTTATACCTTTTGAAATAGAGGAATTTAGGAACTCCATGGATGAAAACTATCATACCTTGACTCAAAATGCTAGCTTATAATGGAGAAATTGGCACCTTAGCTTGAAACCCTATGTTGAATCTTTTTCTTCATTTTTCTATAGAGAGAATATTCAGAGAGGAGTTTTGTTTTATTTTTTGAATTTGGAAGAATGAATTAAATGGGGTGAATTTGGGGATTACAAGACCTATATAGGAAAAACCCCAACTATCCTTAAACTTAACTATCAGTTGTCCGCTGTCACCCACAAGACCTCACCGACAGACTGTGGATGGACCAACGGTCTATCCTGCACATCGTTAGTAAGTTCAAAGACTTTTAGCTTGGACCCACAGCCCCTAGACCATGGACCATGGAGCTTTCTATGGTCTGTAGGTCCAGTCGTGGTCCTAGGAATGGACAATTCCTAAGTGGCCCGTCCACGGACCTACCTACGGTCTGTGGTTCAACCCACATTCCAAGGTTGGCCACTATGGATGGCATCTGCTGCTGTTGAAAATTGCTAGACTTCCTTCTTTCGGATTTGAGGTGTTACACAACTGTATCAGTTCCGCACAACACTCAAAAGAATGGTGGACTTTGAAGAGACTCTACAAGAACAAACCACTGAAGTCTCTCGAAGTGATCTCTATAGGGTCACCTTAAATATAACCTACTAGTTCACCTCCATATCCGTAAGAATCTATGCAACCCCATACTCCTCACTCCTCAACTCCTCCTTGTATATATCCTTGGACAAATCAATATTAGCCCCATAAATATCAACTTCAGCAAGATCAACACCTACAACTATCTTAGGCTATGCACTAGATGTTGGATCACTACTTGGCATCACCGATGGCTAAGAGGGTAGTGCATCTCGTAGAGGTATATGACCCCAAATCATGGACATATATGTATACTATAGCTGAGCCATGTCTACTTGCAAAGAAGAAAGCTCACCCCTCATGGTGTCTAGTGCACCAGTATTGTCCTTCGCCATCTTTTTAGGCCTCCAATCTAGAAGTAAGGTTATCCAACCTCACACCATAGCCCTCAATCAACTACTCACACCTATCCATACTATCCCTCAAGGGATCTAATGCCCACTTAATAGTCCTATCTCTGTACCCAAGAAAGTTCTTTTCAACCTTTGCATCTCTAACATATGCCAATCGGGCAATAATACCCATTTGATATATAAGTACTTGGGTAGTATGAGAAGGGGTAGGCAGAACATTAGAAGAACTAGAAGAAATAGTAGGACTAGAAACTGATGGCATATAGAAGGGGCTGATATACTTTCCAGCTCTATATAAGGAGCAAGTGTGCTGGCCTCATATGTTAGACTATATCGATCATCTACAGACGTAGTATCTGGTCGTGGCTGCTTTCTTTGAGACACATCGTCTTGTAAGCACCCAACCTTAATCCTCTAAATGCTACCAGAAAATGCAAGGGTGATCATCATATTTGTAGGTGCTCTGAAGAGAACTCATGCCCTCTCGTACAAATGTGTGATCAAAACTAAGAATGGGATAGAGGTCTTTTCTTGCCTAGCTCTCATTACTATCTCCTCTAAAATAATGGCTCCTACATGAAAATGCTCTCTGTCAATGATCATGCCACAAAGACCACCTTGGGAAAGCGATGGATCAACTCATTTTGTGAGGGTGTAATAATACTATTGATGAAGCTAAACCAATATAATGATACCATATTCAAATCCTCCTTTTAATGTAGGCACCATAAGCCATCCAGTAGGGAGATGAATCTAAAATTAGTGGAGACAACCATGCATCCTTTCAAAGTGTCAAAGTTATGTCAGATCTGGAGTGAAAATATATTCAAGTGAAATGCCAGTATCCCTAATATTATGTTAATGGCCCCATAGCATGGTATTGATCGCCATTGTTGCATACTTCAAATTTTTCAAGTGGCTTCTAAACTATACACTATTGCTTCTATGGCAGTGCATGAGAATAAGGTGTGTAGAATTCTCTCACCTAAGAATGAATATAGGTGTTTCTTGGCTTTCTAAACCCCTTAAACCTGTGAAATTGAATATTGTCCCAAATGGCTAGGTTGTCATTCATAACACCATCTATGGAGAGCTATCTCTCCTCAAGAATACTATATTCTCCATAAGTTTTGTGCCTATTGAGGGCTCTTTGATCAGTAATCGGGAGAACTCTAGAAGTAGGTGTTTGCGAAGGAGGCATACTATTACGACCTAAGGTAGCCCCTAGCAGTTACATGGCGTATAGAACCCCGACAAGCCCTATACCAACTACTTAGCGTTCATCATACGACATAATATAATATAAGAGATTAAAATACAGTCTCAACATATATAAGTTTTATAGAGAAAAGCGGAAGTCTAAACATCGCCTCAAAGACATCTAGTACATAAGATTGATCGAGGCATAGCCCGTACATCATGTACCAAAACTAAAATTAAAGGAAAAAAGGGAAATCAAGCTCAGTCTTTGGAATATGAGGACTCACCAATCTTCTATCTTCTATATGAGATCCTAAGCCACGGAAGTGTGAATCTGTAAGGTCGGTCCCTATATTTGGGGTAAATTTAAGCAAGAGTATGTATTAGTATAAAATATGTTGCAAGTATGATAGCCATGCATAAAACATTTGAAAGAATGCTTAAAAGGAGATATCTTCATGGTGTGCAATGACCAAGTTAAAACATGATATTGAAAGGCACGAAGACATAAGTCATAAAACATAGTCAATGCAACTAGACATCATCTTTAATCATTTGTGAGATACTTCTTGAATTATTCTTAGTTCATTATTGTGGGAGATTTACATTTAACCAACACATAAGACCATTTGTGTTATCAACACAAAATTTGATGTGCATTTAAGACTGAAAAAATGTGTCCTACTTGCCAAAGTAATACCATGAACTTGTAGCTTATGTGGATTGTTATGTCCAAGATTTCAACTCATGTAGGGATTTATTTTCATACTTTTGTTGTCCTTAATGCCTAATTTATGCTCTAAGCTGATGCTAAAATATTGATTTGCAGCAATAAAGGCAAAGAAGCAAGGCAAGGACATTAGCGGGCAAAAATTAGCAAAAAAGCTAAAGAAGTTGAAGAAAGGCAATCTTGATGATCGCCAAGACTACTTGACACATCGCCAAGTGGTTCCTTAGGTGGCCTAATATTACAGAGTGCCATTCCTGGGGGAATAAGTGAATTGGCAATGAAAATGGACAATCAGTGAACCGTCGAATGGATCGGTGACAACAATCATGATTCCCTAAAGTTACAGAAGCCTGAGGTCAAAATGGCAAGGGAAGATAGTGATGGAGACTTACATTTGGCACATCGCTGACCTGGTTAGCAATGCTCGACTTACTCCACCGATTTACCATAAAATACAAAATTCGGAAGAGAATAAATGCTAAATTTCAAATGAGAAGCAGAAAGTTCTGAAATTTCCAAAGTCTAAAAAAGTGTTCTGATAGTTTCTACCTTGAGTCCTTGATTCCTAATACTAGTTTCGGAGTTTTGAGTAGATATATGCTGTGGGTTTTGATTTTTTGTTGAATAAAAGCAGTGTAAATACTTTAAAATCATTACCTAGTTCATAGAAAACATAATTGGTAATTGTTTAATTATTTTTATGATGTGTGACTAAAACACCCATTATTAGGGGTGTGATCATGTGATTATTTGTTCTAATTAGTTTATGGGTATTGCTGTTTATTTATTTAAATGTTGTTTTGAAGTGGGTTTGATTGATATTTATGTATTAACCTATGAATTGTTGTTGGAAATGCAATTCTAGCTTAGTGTTCTGAGCTTGCTTGAGAAAGAGGTTATCGAACTAAATCGATTGATGATTGTAGTGGTTGAAGTGATTCTGGTGAATGGGTTGTCATGAGTTCACTTTTAGAGAGTGAATCTTAACTCGATCCTACCAATTTAGCTTGAGAGAGTAGATAAATTGATGTTTTGGGCTTTTATCGTGTTATGTTTGTCGAGGTTCTAGAGAACTCACTCTAATCGTAATAGTTTTTCAAGATAAAGCTATTACATCTACAGTCTAGCCTACCCACTAAATTCAGCAATTGTTAGTAAATTACAATTACCCATATAGAAAAATTAGCCTTTTATCGATCACATCCCGGAAAATCCATCCCTACTTATCTATTCCCCTGTTTTCATAATTGTTATAGTTGTTAATTGACAAATCTTATCCCCCCCCCCCCCCCATTTGGCATTCATAGTAAAACCTTATAATTTACTTTTATTGGTTTAATAATGTCTACCTCTATAACCAATTACAACACACTTTTTACTTATTAATTGAATTCTCTAACGTATCACTTCCTATGGGATCAACCTTGACTCTTTGTAGGGTTTATAATACATTACGATCGCCTACACCTAGCATTGGATAAGGCGTAGTTTAGAGTTTATCAAAAGTGGTGTCGTTGTTGAGGAGTGGTGTTTAGAATTCTGTTATTGAAGTTTATTTGTGTTCTTATTATGTTGTAGTTGAACCTATTTACTTTTTGCTTCTTTTTTGTTTCCTTTGAGCAGGTGATGAAATGAGTGTCAATAGAAGCAACGTTGGCCAACTGGGACACAATGACGACATCGAAAACTTGAACGATGTGATGAAGTATATTTGGGTGGTGTAGGTGCTATTTGGTTGCCTCCGATTGAGGGAAATGTGGTGTTCCACGTGACAAGCACGATGTTGCAACTATTGCAAATGAAAGGGTTGTTTGGAGGTTTGGCTCATGAGGATCCCCATGACCATATCTAAAATTTTGTGGACGTCTGTGATCCCTTTTCTTTTAAGAACATCTTCCAAGAGTCTGTCTCACTTCGATTGTTCCCTTTTTCACTAATAAGGGGAGGCAACTAATTGCTTAGCTGACATACCAAGGGACTCCATTACCACTTGTGATGAACTTATTGAAGCGTTCTACATAAGGTTTGCCGATGTACCAAGGGACTCCATTAACACTTGGGACGAACTTACTGAGGCGTTCTACATAAGGTTCTTTCCTCCTTCAAGGATGATGTCAGTGAGAGATAATATCCAAGGTTTCAAATGCTTGGATGAGGAGCCAATCCAGAGACTTGGCTGCAATTCCAGAAATTACTACTCCAATGTCCAACTCATGGACTCCCAAACAGCGTCTTGGTACAATATTTCTATCGGAGTGTAGATTCTGTGAAGAAAGGTGTGGATGACCAACTTGTCCAAGGGGGAATCATGCAACAACCATTCGAAATTGTATCCACTTTTCTTGATGACATGACCAAAATCAGTCATGCTTGGTATACAAGAGAGGATCAAGTGTTTGTTTTAACCTTTAGGATGACCAAATAACAAATTGAAAAAGACCAAGAGCAAGATCAACACATGGCCAAGATGATGACCCAAATAGATTTGTTGTCAAAACATATCATGGGTGTAGTCCTAAAGCTGTGAATGTTGTTGGTGTTAGTGAAATTAAACCCAATGATCACACTTTGAGGGTTTATATAATGAAGAAGTGAGTTTTCTTGCAAATCAAGGTGGAGGTATCCGTCTGAACTATCCAAGGCCGGGTGGGAATTATGGTTGGAATTGAAAGTGTGATGATGGTTGGAGAGACCGTAGTAGGGAATGGCATGATCGTGGAACTAATTTGAAAGAGAGAGATGGGGACAAGGAGAGATATATACCTCCCCATGAGCGTAAAAAGTCAAAAGAACAAAGGGTTGACCCAAAAAATTTTTGCACTGAAGATATGCTTTCACGCATTCTCAATAAAGTGGAAGGGTCGAAAAAGGTGCTAAGATAAATGTAAGGCAATGTGTCCACTCTCAATCATACTATTTCTTCTCATTCGGTGTCTATTAAGCCATTGGAAACATAAATGGGTCAAATCTCGACTCATTTGAACCCAAGGAAAAAAGGGGTATTATCGAGTGACACCATGGCCAGTCTCAAGAATAAATCTTGAATGGGTATCTTTGTCATACCACGATGTGAATTAAGTTACTTCTTTAGAGGCAACCCAAGTTCTTATGTTTTTAATATTGTTTTTTGAATAACGGGTGTTGAATTTGCATGTTGAAAACTTGAAATTTTTGGGACATAAGCAGTTAGGCAAGCCAAAAGTCCTATAGGTGACTCGCCAAATAGGTCGAAGATCTCGAATTGGATCGTCGTTTGAACCATCTAGCTTGTTGGAGGTTCTTTTAAACTCAGCGAGCTAAAGTGCTACTCGGCACATCGCTACATAGGTCGACAATGTAAGTAAGCGTCGCCGACTAGTGGGCGAAAGAGTAAAAAAGGCCAAAGCATTTTCAATTCAAAGATCTCCCTTATTTCATACTTTTCGACTTCCAAACTTTCACAACCGTGTATTTTCTGAATTTCATACTATTTATCTTACTTTCTGTGTGGATTGACAACTCGGGGGAGGATTTTTGGATTCTTTGCTTGCCTAGATTTTCAAATCTTCTGCATCTAAGGTTTGTTATCCAAACACCGTCATTACATTTTAATAAACTAAAATACATGATCATTGTTTGATTGCTCTCATTATTTACTTGTGATTCGTTGCATGTGTTTTGATAATGCATGCCCATATATTATTTCATTTGATGATAATTGACCTTAAATTGTGAAATCCCATGTTTTTGCGTGTTAAATATGTTGGGTTTCATTAAATTTTATATGGCTCTAGTGGGGGTGAAGTCTGAGTAACCCTGTGTGTGCCAATTGACTGATTTATCCCAATGATAGAGCAGTTGACGTCATTCTTAAGGGCAAACAACGTCGATTGGTCAATCGTGACCAAATCGGGGTAAGTCTAAGTACCCCATGGGCATGGGTAGTATTGGTCTGAGCCTTTTGCATGAAATAGTGGGTTACTTTTGCTTTCGTGGGCTGCGGGTTAGATTTTGAAGGTCGGGGTAAGAATCTAGCAGGTTGGACTATTTGGTGAGTTGGGCCGAGTTCGCGAGTAGTTCCGCCGTTTGCCTAAAGAACCCTTGATTGCCTTTTAATTCTCAATTTTTGTGGTTTGATTTCTATAACTTTTGGTGATGCGCTTGAGCTCTCTGAGTTCACACAGTGACTTGCCGAATGTCTCTTTTAATCCCCCTTCTGAGTCCCTAATTGATGAAAATATTCTATAACTAGGCGAGCTACTTTTAGTTTGCCGAATGGGGTCGGCGATTCACCGAATAGCCCTAGACATCAATGACCTATGTTTTCTTTGAAAGAATTTATTATGGAACTTTTGGAGAGCCCAACTTGGCTCACCAAATGGGTTCAACGACTCACCGAATGGTTCGTTGAGTCTTCTTTTAAAGTCTTCTTACTTTCAAATTTTTCTTGGATCGCATCTAACATGTGCGATTTTGTTTAACAGGAATGGATAGAACAAAGGTTGCGGGAAGAATTCAACCACCCTAAAAGAGATCTAGGGGGATAATTATCAATGAGGAGGCTGCAGCCTCTCGGGCTACAATATCCAAACTTCCTCCAAAAAAGGGAAAAGGCAAGGGCAAAGGTCCCATACAACCTGCACCAATGAAGGGGAGCTACGACAGTGAGGGTATTTATGCCACCCACCTCACCACATCTTGTAGTGAGGATCACATGGGTGATAGCTCTACGACCATTGTATCTAAGCCGAAAGATGACTAACTCCTACAGCCTAGGAGGGCGGAGCTACGCTCCAATGCGATGAATGATCCAACTTGGATCCTGGTGTCCCCTATGCCTCTTCCACCTCCAACTCAAGTAGCAGTGTAGGCTCCCCCACCAGCTCAGGTTCCTCTACCCCGGTCGCTAAACTAATTTAAGGTCGAGGGTTTGAAGATCATTATTGAGGAGAAATGCTTGTCTACTGACGGTGTGGTAGGTTGATACCGTGATGTGTGGAGCACCTCAAAATTCAACAAGTTTGAGATATTCACAAAGCTCTGAGGCCCTTACGTTGCTACTTAGGTCTAGGAGTTCTACGCAGCATAGGGGAGCTGGTGCCTAATGGAAAGTAAAAGGCCAGCTTATTTAACCGGTGGATCATGAGATGGTACGGGGACGAAAGGTCAATTGTAGCACCTCAAATATAAATGAGGAACTCGGTTGTATAATGAACCTCATGCACTATAACATTGACAAATTCTAGAAAAAGACCCTTGATGATTTAAAGGGTTGGCTAGCATCTATGATTTCTAATGTAACACCAAGGTGAATTGAGGTTGATGTGCCCATTTAGAAGAAAGACCTGAACATGGCGTAGTTAGATACTGGTTCAGGTTTATTAGCAACATGATCTTAGGTGTATTTAGATACCTAAGTTTTCAATATTTGCCCATGAATTGATTGAATTAATGAATGATCTTGAGTCGATTAGATTGATCTTGTTGAACATGCAATTATTATGTAATAAAACATATGATTAGTTGTTTTAGGAACTTTCAAGGATATTGGAGTTGAAACAAAGAAAGAAGGAGCAAAGAAACACAAAAAAAATGGTTAAGGAAAAAATCACCAGTAGTTGGCACACTAGTTGCCTCGACTCCACTGGTGAATGTTCAGAGTGCTTCTTTAGGCACTCTGTCAGGCGCGATGTGCCAAGGGTAAAACCTCAAACACGCTTGCCTGGTGCTCTGCCAAGCGTGGCGGGCAAGGGTGGAGATTTAGAGACAAAGTCCAGGTGCGCTGAGCGGCGTGATACCCCTAGGGAATTCCAATTTTTTTAGTGAAAATTGTATTAAATAGGATTCCTAAGTGAAATAGAATTCAACTCTAATTTTCCCAACTCCTATAAATAAACCCCTAGGGCTAAATTGTAGGGATTTCGATATTATTTTTGTGTGCAAGAGCAAGTTTCATCATTTTAATAGGTTTCAATCTTCTAACTCTTCTATTTTTCGGAAACCGCATGAACAATTCTATATTGCGGTTTTCTAATAGTATGAGTGGCTAAACACCCTAGTTCTAGGGTTGTAGCTACGAATCAATTGTTGATTATTTAAGGTTCTTGAATTAATTCTTGGTTTCATTATAAGTTACTTTTATATTCTTGTTTTAGTATTTCTTGACTAGCCATCTAGAAATAAATATATTTTCTAATCATAAAATTGAGAGAGGAAGGGTTAGATAGACTAGAGCTTATAGAGAGCTCGATCATCTACTAAGTTAAGGTGATTTGTGTTTAGGAGTGACACTTGGACGATCAAATTTCTTGGTTACGAAACAGGATTAAATATAAATGCTCATCAGTTAGGCATGTTTATCCGTTCTTAATGATGTAGTTAGACAACTAACTAGAGTAGGCGACAAGAGGTTGACAAACTCGACTCATACAATTAACCCTGTAAACCAATAACTTAACAACTAAAATTAGTTCTAAGTCGAGAATATGTAACAAGAGATTCATTACATGTTGCAGCTCTGGAATTTTCTTTTACATGCTTGAAACATCATCTTAAAGTCAATCACAATTAGTTGCTTTTATTTATTGCATAATTAGTAGTAGTAGTTAATAATCATCACCATTTCTCAGAACAATTACTTTTATTTTATTTGTATAATTAAGTATTAAATATAAGTCGATCAAAAGTCCCGTGGGAATGATAACTCATTTATTTACGAAACTATATTACTTGCGCAACCACGTACACTTGCAAGTACATTGGAGAGCAAAAAGTTTTTGGCGCCGCTGCCCAGAACTTAGAAATTTATTTATATTTGATTTTCTTAAGTCTATAATTGGAATATTCAGGTGCTTATTACTTGATCTTAGTTTGATTATTGTACGCATTTGAGTCTCAAGTATGGCTCAGAAAGGAAAACTTGTCAAACTAGACAACAACCCCGTAAGAGCTTTACGCCGATGCAGGAAAATGGCTAATGTAGGATGCCAGGCAGAATTGGGATTAGGGCTTTAGGAAAACAATGAGAATTCATTCTAATTGCCAATTTACCGGTCTCCCCCACGAGGATCCCTAAATCCATCTTAGGAACATTGTAGAGTTAGTGATATGTACATCCCAAATGAAGTCTCATCAGTCTATGTGAGGCTGACGTTGTTCCCATACTCGTTGTTAGGAGCCGCCGGGCAGTGGTTAAATTAAGAGCCACCAAACTCCATTACTACAAGGGATTATCTAGCAAAGAAGTTCTTGAGTTGATTCTGCCCATCCAACAAAACTACATGGCTAAGGAGTGAGATCTTAAGCATTAAGAAAAACCATAGGGAGGATATGTACCAAGCGTGGGCTCATTTTAAGAAAATGTTGAATGCATGCCCGCACCACATGCAAACTAATAAGGTACTTTCTCACCTATTCTTTAAGGGTTTAGATTATAATGTACGTGTACTTCTTAATAGTTCAACAGGTGGAAACACCCTAGCAAAAACCTATGAAGAGTCATTCGACTTACTCAATAAACTCTCAGAAGGAAACCTAGGGTATGAGGGGGAAATGCCTAGAACCACAACCCAAAGGGCCAAAGGAATCTTAAATGTAGATCAAGATACCACCACAAATACCAAACTAGATGCAATACAACATAATATAGCTATGCATTTCAAACAAATGGCCCTAGACCATGTATCGGTAAACGTTGTACATCAGCAAATTGGTGTAGGTTATCTGTTAGTGGAGCTCATGAAACTGAACTATGTGAGGCAAACCCAAATTCCGTAAAATATGTGAATAATGTGCAAAGAGGTGTAGGTTAGCAAAAATATGGTAATACTTAAAACTCTTGTTGGAGGAACCATCCTAACTTCTCATGGGTGGGAACCGAAACCAAAATCAAGCATAATGGGCTAACCAGTACCATTCACAAAGGGCTGGGTAGCCATACAAAAATCTTAACCAAGGTGCAAATCCTAGTGCACCAAAATGGGGGATGACTAATAAGGAGCTACTACAAAAGCTCACGGCTGAAATAGGGACAAAAATAAATGCTAGAATAGATAAGTAAGATGAGAACATCAGAAACATCCAAATGTCCCAAATGATTTTATAGAAGCAAGTTGCACAAGTAGCTAATTCTCTGAACTTGCATCCCCAAGGTGGGCTGCCCGGTGATACTAAAGCCAACCCAAAGCAATTGAATGTGGTAAGTACTAGAAGAGGGTTATAACTAAAGGAAATAGCTCCAAAGAAAAGAGAGACTGAGGCAGACATTAAAGAAAAGAAAGTGGAAGCGGTAGTAAAGAACTCTAATGTTGAGACACCTATTCCTCAAAAGAAGCTACTCCCTCCATTTCCACAAAGGCTCAGAAAGTAGAATGAAGATGAATGCTTCGAAAAAAGTTTCTCTCTCTTCTTAAACAGGTTCACATTAACCTGCCTTCGATTGACATTTTGCAAGGTATCCCAAAGTAAAGCAGATAGTGGCTAACAAGAGGAGGCTCAAGAAGTATGAAACCATAGAACTTATTGAGGAGTGCAGCTCTAGAATTCAAAATAGACTACCCAAAAAGTCAAAAGATCAGGATAGTTTTACTGTGCATATTACAATTGGGCAAATTGTTCATGCCCGAGGGTTGTGTGATTTAGGGGCGAGTATTAATCTTATGCCCTTATCATTGTATAAAGAGCTTTGGTTGGATAGTCTAAACCAAACCACTATCATAACTCGCTGATAGGCCCAATGCTAGGCCAGAGGGGGTAGTAAAGGATGTGTTCGTACAAGTAGGTTCCTTGATTTTCCTGATAGATTTTGTGGTCTTAGACATGGAACCCGACTCTGAAGTTCCATTCATTTTGGGAAGTCTATTCTTGGCCACAGGTAGGGCATTCATTGATGTAGCAGCTGGGCAATTAACTATGAGGGCACATGATAAGGTTGAAGTGTTTGATGTCTACAACACATTAAAATTGTCTTCTATCTATGAAGAGTTGTCTGCTATTACGATTGTAGATCACATAGTCGAATTGCATTTAGTTGTACCCGAAGATCCCTTAGAAAGAGTGTTAGTGGGCCATGAGGTAGATGAGGATAGTTAGGTTCAAGAGATAGAGACATGTTTGAATATGGCCCTCGTGAATAGACACAAACGTAGAGTGGAGCCATTAGATTGTGAGTTAGTGCCTCCACCCAAAAATCTGCCTACTCACCTAAGGTATCTGTATTTGTGTACTAATGACATTTTGACTGTTATACTTTCTGTAGAGTTGTTTGAAATACAGGTTGATGTGGCATTGCGAGTCCTCAAGCGGAGAAACAAAGTTATTGGATGGCAGATAGATGATATTCTTGGGATTAGTATGGCGTTATATATGCATAAAATCTACATGGAAGAGGATCACAAACCAAGTGCACAACATCAACGTAGGGTAAATCCTTTGATTAAAGAAGTTGTGAGAAAGGAAGTGATAAAGTGTCTAGATGCTAGAATTGTGTACCCTATTTCTAATAGTAAGTGGGTAAGTCATGTGTAGTGTGTTTCCAAGAAAGGAGGTAAGACAGTGGGAAGGAACGAGAAAAATTAGTTGATTCATACTAGAATAGTGACCGGTTGGAGAATTTGTATGGATTATCAAAAATTAAATGATGCCACCCGGAAAGATCACTATCTAGTTCCCTTTAATGATCATATGCTTGATCGACTAGCCTGGCAGGAGTTTTATTGTTTCTTAGTTGGATATTCTGAATACAACCAAATCTTAATTGCACTCGAGGATCAGGAAAAGACCATGTTCACTTGTTCTTATGGTATTTATGCTTTCAAACGCATATCATTCAGACTTTACAATGCACCGAGGACTTTTCAAAAGTTTATGATATCCAATTTTCATGACACGGTGGAAGACTTTGTAGAGGTGTTTATGGATGATTTCTCCGTCTTCGGGAAGTCTTTTGAGGTATGTCTCCGCAATCTTTATAAAGTACTTGCTAGGTTTGAGGACACTAACTTAGTGCTAAATTAGGAAAAATGTCAATTTTTGGCTAGAGAGGGGATACTACTGGGTCATAAGGTGTCGAATTTGGGATAAGAGGTTGATAAAGCCAAGGTAGAAGTTATTGAAAAATTGCCCCCTCCTATTTCTGTAAAAGTGGTGCGTAGTTTTCTTGGTCATGTAGGTTTTTACCGGAGATTCATCAAGGATTTTTCCAAGATTGCTAGACCTATGTGCACTCTTTTGGAGAAGGAGGTGAAGTTTGACTTTGATGAGATATGCTTGAAAACTTTTGAGATGTTGAAGAGGAACTTAATTGAGACTCCCATCTTAATTTCTCCTAATTGGGAATTATCATTTGAACTCATGTGTGATGCAAGTGACGTAGCAGTGGGTGCAGTATTGGAACAAAGAAAAGATACGGTGTTCCAATAGATCTATTATGCAAGCTAGACCCTGGATTCTGCACAAGCTAATTACACAATGACTGAGAAGGAGATTCTAGCTCTAGTGTTCGCCTTCCACAAGTTTGGATCGTATTTGATAGGTACTAAGGTGATTGTTTTTACTAACAATACAAATATTAGGTACCTATTTAACAAAAAGGACGCTAAACGAAGGTTGATTCGGTGGATATTACTTCTTCAAGAATTTGACCTTGAGATTAAGGATAGAAAAGGTGCTGAAAATCAAATAGCTGATCACTTGTCTAGGTCGGATGACTTTTCCCATGTGAATGAAGGTGACCAAATCCGGGAAGAGTTTTCGGATGAACAGTTGATGGCACTTGATATCTCTCAAGTGTCTTGGTATATGGACATTGTAAATCAAAAAGTGAGTGGAGACAACCTTCCAGGTGCAAGAACCCAAAAAAACAAAAAAGTCAATCATGATGCTAAGTTCTAGATCTGGGATGAACCGTTCTTATTCAAGCAAGGTGTGGATCGGCTGGTGAGAAGATGTATTCTGGAATATGAGGTTCAAAAAGTGCTCGAAAGTTGTCATGCTAGCCCATATGGAGGTCACCATGTAGGAGAGCGCACGACGCATATAGCACTACAATTTTGTTTCTATTGCCCCTCGTTATTTAAAGATTCTATTGCTTTTGTGAAGGGTTGTGATAAATGCCAAAGGTTGGGTACTACTTCAAGAAGACATGAGATGCCGCTAAGTTACATTTTGGAGGTGGAAATTTTTTATGTGTGGGGTATTGACTGTATGGGTCCTTTCCCACCATCTAGTGGAAACCAATACATCCTCGTGGCTATGGATTATGCGAGTAAATGGGTTGAGGTTATTGCTCTTCCTTGGAATGATTCAACGGTGGTGATCAAGTTTATCAAGACGCATCTTTTCAGTTGCTTTGGCACTCTAAGGGCAATCATAAGTGATGGAGGTAAGCGTTTCATTAACCATTTAGTGAAAAATCTTCTTGCTAATTATGGTATTCGGGATAAGGTGTCTACAGGTTACAATCCTCAAATGAGTAGCCAAGTGGATCTTTCAAATAGAGTGGTAAAGAAAATTTTGCAGAAAATGGTCAATGCGTTGAAGAAAGATTGGTCTGAGAAGTTAGATCACGCGTTGGGGGCAAATAGGACTGCTTTTAAGGCCACCATAGGGACTTCTCCCTATTACATAGTGTTTGGTAAAACATGTAATCTTCCAGCAGAATTAGAATACCAAGCTTATTGGGTGATTAAGAGGTTGAATTTTGACCCCGAGCTAGTCAGTAGGAAAAGAGTAAATAAACTACATGAACTTGAGAAAATCAGGTTCCATATGTATGAGAATGCCAAGATCTATAAAGAAAAGAGAAAAAGGTGGCATGACAAGCACATAGTTCGTTGTACTTTCACTCCGGGAGAAAAGGTACTACTCTTTAACTCTAGATAGAGGTTATTCCCCGGAAAACTAAGGTCTAAATGGAGTGGTCCTTTTGAAGTTGTGAGAATGACACAACATGGGGTTGTTGAACTTAAAGGTGAGGCTGGCCCTACATTCTTGGCAAATCGGCAAAGAGTGAAACACTACTTTGGTGTAGATTCAGATCTTTATCGGGAGGCTCTTCAGCTAAATGATGAATGATCCAAGCTGAGTGGTGCCGCGACATTAGATGAAATGCTACATGGAAGGCAACTGGTGCACAATATGTAATAGATAAGTAGTTCGTTTAAATTTTGCAATTTACGTTTTAGCGTACTTTAAATTCTTAGAATCTAGGAAGTATTTTTATTTTTATTAGTTTTAGCTAGATAGGATTTTTCATTATTTTTAACTTAGTTTGGATTAATGAAAAACGAAAAATAAAATGTCGGAGCCAGGCATACTTGCTCGCGCGCCGTTCCTGGCACCAAAATCCAGAGGGTTTGCTCTAGCGCGCTGAACGACGCATCGCGCCAAGAGGCAAACTTTAGGCGCACTTCAGTGGTGCATTGAGAAGCGTGTCAGCCCTTCCATCATGCCCCAGTCGAGATTTTAAACAATCTGGGTTTGACGTTGTCCAACCTGATCCAACCCCCCTTAAATCCCTAAATTAATCTTCATCTCCCAAGTTTCTCTTTCTCATAACCTACCCACCCCACTAAATTCTCTAAACTTTTCTTCTTCTACACCTCTTCCTCTCCCTAAACCCAACATTAGAACCCCATTCTTCTTCTCATTCCTCTACTAAAGCCCACTAAACCTTTTCCTTTACCCCAAATCAACCTTTCTTTCCTCTATATCTCCCTATAAATTCCCAGTTTCCACCATTCAACTTTTCTTCAACTCTTTTCTCTCATGTTTAAATTTTTTTTCTATTTCTTCCTCCTCCTTTTACTGCCAACCCGACCCCCCATATTTTGCTCCTAATATTTCTCTTTACATTTTTTCTTCTTTTAAACAGGTACAAATTGCACCACAAGTTAAGAATGTTGCGGGAGGAGCGGGTTCCAAGAGAAATTAGAAAGGTGAAACTTCTGGGTCTTCTAGTGGCTAGGAACAAGTTAAAAAATTTAGGAAAAGGTTGTAGAAAGATATGGATGAGAGTGGTTTGAATGCCAAAAAGAGGCTAAGTACATAGGAGATGAATATGTTAATGAGGTACGCTAGCAATCACAATTTCCCATAACTTATAACTCTATAACTGTTTTAAGGCTGAGGTTTATATTTTAAAATCCGGGGGATTGTAACATGTAATTGGTTTGGGAATTCTATGCCAACTGGATCATTAATACAAAGTATGAAACTCTGCCAATCCGAGGTAGGGATGTGAAGTTTCATGCCCATATACATAATGCAATTTCGAGAACCCTGAACTGTGATGTTGAGGAGCTCAATAGGCTGAAAGAACCGCCCCCCCCCCCTATAGAGATATACAACATACATTGTCAGGGGTTGAATCAACTGCTAGGTGGGATAGGATCAAGGATACTAGGAGGCATTCTACCCTTAATATTGCTAATTTTCATCAGGTTATGCGTGTGTGGGTTGAAAATTGTATACAGTGTGTTGTTGCTAGCCAAACATCTTTCATATGTGACACGAGATAGGGTAGTTCTTGTATATGTTGATGAAAGGCATGCCCATTAATGTTTGGGCAATTTTGAGAGAAAACATGATCCAGTTACGAAATAATCTGAGGTAGAGATTTTGCTATGGGGGGCTGATAACTCATTTTTTGAGGGCTGAGGGAATTGAGGAAGAAACGATCTACTTGACTATTGCATTCCACCCCGACTTTACTGATAAAATAGTTGATGTAACTCAAACCAAGGTATTAGACACATCCCATGGACCTGTCTTGTCTGCCTAAGAGCGACAAGCCCGAGATGATAGTGTAATGGCTAGGATGTTTGGCATGGCAGAATTGCAGTTGTGGATAGGAGGATGCTCGATCACTGATGAGGAGATGGAGACCTTAGCGGATCGCTACCTGTTGACCGAGAGTGCATCTTTTCTATATAGGAATGGTTCCGCTTTTCTGGAGCCTTTGAATGATGATGAGACCATGACTAATGAGGAGATGGAGGAGGATGATAAGAACGCAGATGTTGTTCATGAGGAAGCAAATGCATTGATGGTTTTTGATGAGGGTTGTGAGGACGATAAGGCCTAGAGGCCTGAGGGAGTATTCCTATATCTATTCTTTGTTTTATTTGTGCACTAAGGGCAATTCTTATTTTTAAGTGAGGGGTGGGTAATATATCTCTTTTTTATATAGTTGTTTAATGCTTTATCGAGTCTAGTGTTAGTTTTAAATTTAGTTTAGGTTTATGCCTAAATTTTTTTTAAAAAAATTGGGTTCGTCAGCATTTGTTTTCGGTACTTTTACTGAGTATAGTCCCTTTTGAACCGACTAGGACTAGTTTTACTGCTTTATTGAGTCTTAGATTTGTCGTAGGATTGACAGTTCCCGATGATGGATGGATGATGACCGTCTTAAGGGAAAATTAGTCACATAGAGGAGTCGGATTGAGAAACCAAACATTGGTCTTTTGAAACTATGTCCGAAAAAGTTAGTCAGACATCATGGGTAGTCATAATTGGAAAAATGCAAAAGAATGTTAACCTTGAAACAAGCATGTTTTCCCTGTTGTGACTCTAAATAAAAATAAAAGAGCTAAATTGTGTAGTAATGTATAAGCATGCTATTTGATATGTCCTTATATTTTTCTTGATGCCATGTGTGGTGAGTGTTGTTTGGTTCTTGGTTCAATTGATATCTTGAACTTGCCTTGTGTGTGTTGAATTAGTAGCTTGTATGACTTAGGGAATGTGGTTGAGGCGTTGTTTGAAAAACCCGTTTCTTGACTCTACTTGTATGCCTACCATTGAAATCACCCCTAGTGAAGCCCCATTAAGCATTTAACCTTGTTTGTTTGTTGAGCCACATGAATAAACCAAAACCATTTTGCTTGATACCAATGTCTTTGATGACATTTAAATCCTTAATGCACTATGTGAAGAAGGATTGAAAACATTGGTTGATGTATGAAAGGGTGGAAAAGCCAGTTGGTGTGGAGAAAAAAAGTTTTTTGTTTAAAAGAAAAATTTGTTGTGGCCCTAGTCCTTAGTGGACAATGTGCACCTCAATTTTATTGGGGGTGGCTAGTTCAGAGTATGCTCGAAACATTGACCCTTCTCCTACCAAGGATACTGAGCACCTCAAGCGAAGGTGGCTGTTGCAAAGGCATATATATAAAAGGAAAGGGAGAAAAATAAAGGTAAGAAATAATGGGCAATGATGGAGCAACAAAGGGGGAAACAATCATGAAGTGTGTACTAAGAAGAAAGAAAAGCTAAGGAGGACGTTTGTTGGCAAAACAATAACTTGTGCATTACGGAGGTGTAGTTACTAAAATGATACCTAAATATTCCTTTATTTACCTTATGCTGACATTACAACCCAATAGAAGTCCTCTTGATTCCTTGAGAAATTCAACGTGAAAGTGAAAATACACTACCGGCAAGCTTATGGCATGTGGAGAGAAGTAAGAACTTCATTTGTGAGAGTGAGTTTATTTTTGAAAAATAGGCCTTTGTAATAATATCATTGCTTGAGTGAAAGGCTTTACTAAAAACAAATAAGTAAGGGCATTCTTGTCATATGTTTGGATTGTTTAATTGGTTAATTCGTATGAGTTTGCGTTAGCCCAGAAGAATAATAAAAGAGACATTCTCTAAGCATATGTATTGTAACTTGGTGTCAAAGTTTCAAAATGTTGCATCCATTGTGAACTACAAAATCATGATTAAAAATGTTTGGTTGATTTTAAGGCTGGTTGATAAGTCCACGGATATGAAAAAGAATTGATGCTCTAAAGATTGTTTGAGAACAAACAAAGGTCTAAGTGTGGGGTGGTGGTCATAGGTGTATTTATAGGCCTATGTTTTCAATATTTGCCCATGAATTGATTGATTTAATGAATGATCTTGAGTCGATTAGCTTGATTTTGTTGAACTTGCAATGATTATGTACTAAAAAATATGATTAGTTGTTTCAGGAACTTTAAAGTAGATTGGAGTTGATACGAAAAATGGAGGAGCAAAGAAACAGGAAAAAAATGGTTAAGGCAAAAATCACCAGTGGATGGCGCACTGTTTTGTGCGGCGCGCTACCCGTGAAAGTTTAGAGTTCTTCTTCAGGCGCATTGTCAGGCACGACGCGCCAAGGGTAAAACCTTAGACAGGCTTGCGTGGCGTTCTGCCAGGCGCACTGCGCCAAGGTGGAAGTTTTAGAGACAATGTCCAGGCACGTTGACCGGCGTGATACCTCAAGGGAATTCCAATTTTTTTCGCAGAAATTGTATTAAATAGGATTCCTATGTGAAATAGAATTAAACTATAATTGCCCCAACTCTTATAAATAGACCCCTAGGGCTAATTTGGAGGGATTTCGATATTATTTTTTTGTGCAAGAGCAAATTTCATAGTTTGTAATAGCTTTCAATCTTCTAACTCTTTTATTTTCTTGAATTTCGCATAATATTGTATTTTGTGGGTTTCTAATAGAATGAGTGGCTAAACACCCTAGTTCTAGGATATAGCTACGAATCAATTGTTGATTATTTAAGGTTCTTGAATGAATTCTTGGTTGTCATTATAAAGTTACTTTTATATTCTTCTTTTAGTATTTCTTGACTGGCCATCTAGAGGAAAATATATTGTCTAATCTTATAATCGAGAGAGGAGGGGTTAGATAGACAAGAGAATTTAGAGAGCTCAATTATTCATTGAGTTGAGGTGATTTGTGTTAAGGAGTGACGGTCGGACGAAAAACTTGCTTGGTTACGAAACAGGATGAAATATAAATACTTGCCAGTTAGGCCTGTTTATCCCCGCTAAACGATGTAGTTAGACAACTAAATTTAGTAGGCGACTAGAGGTCGAGAGACCCAACTCATACAATTAACTCTGTAAACCAGTAACATGACAACTAAAATTAGTACTAAGCCGAGAATATGATATAGGAGATTCATTGCATGCTGCATCCCTGGAATTGTCTTTTACTTGTTTGAAAAATCATCTTAAATTAGATCATAATTAGTTACTTTTATTTATTGCATAATTAGTATTAGTATTTAATAATCATCACCATTTCTTAAAACGGTTACCTTTGTTTTATTTATAGAATTAATTATTAAATATAAGTCGATCATAAGTCTCTTCGGAACGATAACTCGTTTCTTTACGATATTATATTATTTGTGCGAACACATACACTTGTGTGTATATTAAGGGGCAACAAGTTCATAGTGCTTCTTCAGGCGGGCCACTGGTGAAAGTTTAGAGTGCTTCTTAAGGCGCACTGTCAGGCGCAACGCTCCAAGGATAAAACCTCAAAGATGCTTGCCTAGTGCTCTGCCAGGCGTGGCGCGCCAAGGTGGATATTTCAGAGACAAATTCCAGGCGTGCTGAGTGGCGAGATACCCCAAGGGAATTTCAATTTTTTTTAGCAAAAGTTGTATTAAATAGGATTCCTAAGTGAAGTAAAATTCAACTCCAATTTTCCCAACTATTATTAATAGACCCCTTGGGCAAATTTGTAGGGAGTTCAATATTATTTTGGTGTGCAAGAGCAAGTTCCATTGCATATAATAGGTTTCGATCCTGTAACTCTTCTATTTTTCAGAAATCGCATGAACAATTTTATTTTATGGTTTTCTAATAGTATGAGTGGCTAAATATCGTAGTTCTGGTGTTGTAGCTACGAATCCATCGTTCACTATTTAAGGTTTTTGAATTAATTATTGGTTGTCATTATAGCTAATTTTATATTCTTGTTTTAGTATTTCTTGACTGCCATCTAGAGATAAATATATTGCCTAATCTTAAAAACGAGAGAGGAGAGGTTATATAGACCAGAGAATAGAGAGAGCTCGATCATCCATTAAGTTAAGGTAATTTGTGTTTAGGAGTGATGCCCCGATGAACAACCTTCTTGGTTATGAAACAAGATGAAATATAAATGCTCACTAGTTTGTCCTGGTTATCCCCACTAAAGGATGTAGTTACATAGCTAACTGGAGTAGTTGACTACAGGCCGCGAGAGACCGGGCTCATATAATTAACCTTGTAAACCAGTAACTTGACAACTAAAATTAGTTCTAAGCCGAGATTATGATACATGACATTCATTGCATGCTGCAGCCCTAGAATTGTCTTTTACTTGCTTGAGACATCATCCTAAAGTTGGTCACAATTAGTTACTTTTATTTATTGCATAATTAGTAGTAGTAGTTAATAATCATCACCATTTCTTAAAACAGTAACTTTTATTTTATTTGTAGAATTAAGTATTAAATATAAGTCGATCACAAATAGCTTGGAAATGATAAATCGTTTCTTTACGAAACAATATTACTTGTGCGACCTTGTACATTTGCGTGTATACTGGGGAGCAGCACAATGCTATTATGTCGTCGCAGAATGAGTCAATCCTCTGGCATTCGAAGCCTGGGATCAGAAGATGCTAAATTTGCGTGTTTGGGCTACATCATGGATCAAAAGAAGCTGAATTTAGGTGATCATAGAGCAAGACATGGACATGAGGGCCAAGTTGATTCATACTTCTCTTCCCTTTCCCTGTGTTGATTACTGACCTATGTAGGCGGGCCCACTTTTTGATGATTGAGAAGATAGATGCAAAAGTGACTCCCACTTCCTCTAGTCACATAAGATGGATTGAGGCCGAGTATATGATGTACGAGGCTAATGGGAGGAGAGCTGCACTGGTGGAATCGTCCCCGGTAGTTGATATTGAGATGTTGCCGATAGAGGCAATACTTCCCCCTCATGCTAGTGAGCCTACAAGTACCTCCGGCCCGTTTACTCCTGCACCCTCAGGTTCATCTACTATACCACCTTCTTTTTCTACTGCTACTAATGTTGCTGCTGCCTCCCAACTCCCTATCACCTAGCCCATGCTGTACAAGATAGGCTATCTTTCTCAATCTATTGATGTGCGTGCCTCCCGGGTAGAGGTCCTTGTGCCAGGGTTAATTGAGTGGGTGATTGGTGTTGTCCTGACTTCGATTAGGGCTGAGTTGAGAGAGCACAGAAACTCAATAAAGATCACAGATTTGCTTTGGATACCCTTACGATGAGGGTAGAGGCTTGGGAGCAGGGCTAGGTTGATTTTTTTGATGTGACGACCTTAAAGGCCGATGTTGTTGGGCTGAGGAAAGATATGGATAAGTCGAAGTCCACCAACTTATCTATGTTCTTTAGCACTGTGAAACTAACGGAGGTTCCTAGTACTGATGTACCAGCAGTTTTGTGATTCCTCTGGCTACTACGACCAGAGATGTTGTTAGGGCTTATGATGAAGATACCGAGTTAGAGGCTGAGAATGATGAGGAGGAGCTCGCTATTCGTGTGGCAACCATTTATGGTGATTTATAATTTCTTACTAGAGTTATGGTTGAGACAAATTTGCAGGCTTCTTTGAGAGATACCTATATTATGGGTTCCAGCGGAGCCAAGGATGATGTTACACCGTGCAGTAATGGCAGATGATGGAGTCACTGATATGCAGAGTTCACCACCTAGTTAGCTTGACAGGTGGATTTTGAATCCTTTCAATTTTTATGATTAGTTCTTTCTTTGCATTTGAGGACAATTGCTAGAGTAGTTTTGCAGGGTGAGGCATTTCCATACCTACCTCTTTTGGTCTGTTTTGTGGATATTTTTTGTTTTAGTTTTTTGAATGATGGATCTTATTTTGTGTTGATATATATATTGGGTTTTTATCCTTATAGTTGGTCCATTGTTTTTAATGTGATTGTGGTTTTGACCCATTTTGACAATTGCCACCTCTTGATATGTGTGAATGTGGTTGTTCTCTTGCAATTTTGAGTGTAGGTTGTGATGAATACCAATGACTTAAATAGTGATCTTGATTGAACGACATGTGAGTGGAAATTTTATGAGGTAAATGGAGTTGCATAAGTAATATGTGAACTCGTAGCATCTCATTGTGAGTAAGCCAATTATCGAGTTGATCTCTTATGATGATCGCTGCACACTAGCTGAAAATTATAAGGTCTTGTTTGATGATTGTGTCAAATGCCATATGTGGTGAGGTTGTCGTGAAATGTGTGCTTGGTAATGCCTGGAACTTGCCATGTTTATCCAATTGGTTCATGAAAGCAAGCGATGGAGATGATCTTAGGCAAAATTTGTGAAGAGTGAATCGAGAATTTATCTTATATCTCTTTGTGACCACCTTGTGAGAGTGTGAACCTAGCTTGGCACCCTACGATTCTATCCTTTTCATTGGAAGAAAATTGAGCAACTTTGACCTCTTTCTCCCATCACATATAACCTTTATGAAGTATTGGTTCGGCTGAATAGCTAACGTAGGCCAAATGCCTTAGTTGGGGGTATGGTGAAAAAGAAGGGGAATCAAGAAGTTTGAAAAATATGCCCTTGAAGGATCGTGTTGAAAATGATGGAACCCCTCCATGTAAAAAAAAGAGAGAAAGAAAAGGAAAATGTGAAAACAGAAAAAGATTAAAAGAGAGAAGAGTTTGTGAAGGAAAGCATGTGAAAGGAGCAAAAGAAATGGGGTATCTATTGAGTCGTCCTTAATTAAAAAATAAAGTGGATTGTGAACATCATAGAGTGTGAAAGAGAATGAGGAAAAGTGAATTGCAGGCCATACATCATAAAGATAGAAGTCACTAAACAAAAATTATCATACATTGACACTCAGCCCTATTATATGCCTTAAAAGACCTTTGTGATCTTAAGTGAGCTGAAAATACCATTGACTGTAAAATATAGGCAAGCCTATGGGTAGAGTCATGCATGTATTTGATTTCGGGACTGTGAGAGTTGTATTTGATTCCAAAATTATAAATGGTTGATGAATGTTATGTGAGCATGCAATCATTCCTGGTGTGAAGGCATCTGAATGATTTTGTTGAGCTTGAACTTGCATTTAAAGCGAGCATTGTGAGCTTGAGTTCTACTTGATGATGATTAGTCATAGTTTGAAAGTTAGAGTGCACAATTGAACATTGCGTGCGTAATCTGAGCCTCTTATGTGCATTCGTATTGAGTATTGTGTAGCAGTGTTTGTAGACATCCTTGTTGAACTATTTGATCTTAAGTTTTACTTCAGGGCAAGCAAAATTTTAAGTTGGGGGTGTTGATGAGTCTGATATTTCTACTCATTTAGGGCTTTGTTTTCATAGTTTCATTATCCTCAATGCCTAATTTATGCTCTGAACTGATGTTAAAGTGTTGATTTGCAGCAATGAAGGCAAAGGAGCAAGGCAAGGATATTATCGAGCAAAAAGGAGAGAAAAAGCTGAAGAAGTTGAAGAGAGACAATCTTGTTAATTGCCATGCGCCGAGTGGTTTCGTAGCTCGCCTAATAGTACAGAGTGCCAGCCCTGGGGAAACAAGCCAATTAGCAATGAACATGGACAATCGGCGAACAGCCGAATGGATCAATGACCTCAATCCTAAGTGCTTAAAGTTACGGAAGCCTGAGATCAAAGAGGCAAAACGTTATGGAGATTGACATTTGGCGCGTCGCCGACCCGATTGGCGATTTTTGACTTACTCCAATGATTTACCCTGAAAGATAAAATTATGAAGAGTATAAATGCTAAATTTTAAAAGATAAGAAGAGAGTTCTGAACTTCCCAGAGTCTAAAGCAGTGTTCTGATAGTTTTTACCTTTAGTCCTTGATTCCTAATACTAGTTTTGATGTTTTGAGTTGAAATTTGAAGTGTGTTTTAATTTTTTGTTTAAATAAAGCATTGTAAAGACTTTAAAATCATTACCTAGTTCATGGACAACATAATTAGTAATTAATTCCTCCTTTTTGTGATGTGTGGCTAAAATCCCCATTCTTGGGGGTGTGATCATGTGATTATTTCTTCTAATTAGTTTATGGGTATTGTTGTTTCTTTATTTAAATTCTATTTTGAAGTGGGGTTGATTCATAGTTGTGTATGCACTTATGAAATTGTAGTTTCAAATGCAATACTAGCTTCGTGTTCTGCACTTGTTTGAGAAAGAGGTTCTAGAACTAAGGTTATCGAATGATGATTGTAGTGATTGGGTTGTCCCGGGTTCAACTCAAGAGAGTGAATCTTAACTCGATCCTACCTATATGGCTCGATAGAGTAGATAAATTGAGGTTTTGGGTTTTTTATAGTATTATGCTTGTCGAGGTTCAAGAGAACTCGCTTGGATCGTAATAGTTGTTAGAGAGACAGTTATTACATATATAGTCTAGCCTACCCTCTAAGATTCAACAATTATTATTTTAGCCTTTCATCGATCACATCCTTGAGAATCCTTCTCTACTTATCTATCCCCGGTTTTCGTGATTGTTATAGTTCTTAATTGGCAAACCTTATCCTCTATATGACATTCCTTATCAAAACATATAATTTACTTTTCTTGGTTTCGATACTGTCTACCTATATAATTGATAAGAAAACACTATTTACTTCTCAATTGAATTCTCTAACATATGACTTCTTGTGGGATTGACCCCGACTCTTTGTTTGGTTTATACTAGATTACGATCGCCTACATCTAGTATTGGATGAGGTGTAGTTGAGCGTTTATCATGGATCCACTAGCGAACGCCTATCTAAGACAATCATCCTATGGGGCACATAGGTTTGGGATAAAGATATTACTATAAGAAACCTGGCGGCTACTAATGGGAGATCTCATATCTTAATATCCTATCAGTGCTAAGCGTAAATCCCACGGAATAGTCATTTTCTTAACTTGTTCGTATTATCCATGGAAGGGCACGTCATATTTTCGATCCAAGCTAAGTCATGCGGCATCCATAAAAGGCACAGTTAAGTAGCCAATCTAAGCCAGGTTTCATTAAAATAGCTCCTTAACTTTAACTCATTTTAGCTGAAAAGACCTTTCATCCTTAGAATCCTTTATGTGAGAAAACCTTTCACATTCATGTATGAGGTAGTTATGTTAGCAGTCTATTCATAACAATTAACCACAACAACAATATATATGCTTTTACTCTCAAAGCAATCTACATCATATCTTATCAATTCCATAAGAACATACATAATTCCATAATTCACCTTTCTTTGTTCAAAACCCACTTTCAATCATCACTATCTAGAAAACACGAGTTAAGTATGGATTCATGGGGATTCATCTAAAAATAATGATATTATATCAATTCATTCATAAAAGTTCATAAATCAATTAAGTTAATCAATAATGAAAGGAACCCACAAGATAGAAGAAAAACCCTAACTTAATTGGGGATTTCTAAATTTCTAAATCGGAGAATTTTGGAACTCCATTGAGGAAAGGTCTTCACGATGAAACTTGTCGTACCTCAATGCCAGAAGTTTTCCTTCAATGACAAAAAGATAGAACTTTGTCAAGTTTGAGCCGTTTTCAACCTCTCTCTAACAAGTCAAACTTTCTCCATAGCCTCATGTACTAACTTGGGACCTATTAGGGCAACTTTGCCCACCTCAAACCAACCTATTGGAGATCTACACCTCCTACCATATAGGGCCTAAAATAGAGAAATACCAATTCTTGAGTGATAGCTATTGTTGTATGAAAACAAATCAAAGGCAAGTGATCATACCAATTACCCTTAAAGTCCATTACATATGCTCTCAACGTATCTTCTAAAGTTTGATAGTACGCTCTCTTGCCCGTCGGATTGTGGGTAAAAAGTCATACTAAGTTTAACAAGAGTACCAAGACTTTTTTGGAGCAATTTCCAAAACAGAGAAGTGGATTGAATACCATCATCGAAGATAATGGATAAGGACACTCCATGCAACCTCCCCATTTCCTTCGCATAGTCCTCCACAGAGTAAGAATCTTTGACGGGAATAAAATAAGCTTATTTTGTCATCCGATCAACACTAACCCAAATCGAGTCATTTTGTCGTCGGGTGCGTCGTAAACCAACAACGAAGTCCATGTTTAAATCTCCCCACTTCCAATTAGGGATACGCATGACTTGGGATAAAGCTCCTGTCTTTTCATGCTCAACTTTCACTTGTTGAAAATTAGGACACTTAGTCACAACTTCCGCAATATCCTTCTTCATCCCATTCCACCAATAGATCTCCCTATTGTCACGATACATCTTGGTGGCTTCTGACAAGATTTTCTCTCTCAAGTAATTAATATTAGGAACACACAAACGACCTTGACATCTAAGTACACCTTCTCCCCCTTGGGAGAAAGCCTTCACGGACTTTTTAAGCACTGCTTCCTTCATTTCTACCAATGTCGGATCAAGACCTTGCTTGGCTTTCACATCTGTCATGAAAGACGATTTTGAACCATCGTGGACAATAACACCCTTAGTAGAGTCAATTGACCAAACACCCAATCGATTCAATCCATGAACATCTCGAACCAAATTATTTTTATCAACCTCAATATGAGCAACACTACCCTTCGATAATCAACTAAGGGTATCTACTACCATATTTGCCTTACCGAGGTGATAAAGAACAATCATGTCATAATCTTTCAATAATTCAAGACAGCTCCTTTGGTGATGATTTAGATCTTTGTTGTTAAACACATCTTACAAACTCTTGTGGTCGGTAAAGACATCCACATGAACACCATATAAATAATGCGTCCAAATCGTTAAGGCAAAAACAACCGTTTCTAGTTGAAGGTCATGGGTCTATAATTCTTTTCATGAATCTTAAGTTGCCTTGAAGCATAGGCAATGACTTTCCCATTTTGCATAAGGACACATCCTAACCCAATTCTTAAGGCATCAAAATAAACGACAAAACCATTTGTCCCTTCTGGAAAAGTCAGCACCAGAGCGGAAGTAAATCTATCTTTCAAATCTTGAAACATCTTTTCACAGGGTTCGGACCATATGAACTTACACTTCTTTTAAGTCAATGTCGTCAGTGGAGAATCAATCAAAGAGAACATCTCAGCAAACCTTCTATAGTAACCGGCTAAACCTATGAAGCTTCTAACATCCGAAGGGGTTAGAGGTCTAGGCCAACATTTGACCGCATCCGTCTTCTTAGCATCTACCTCAATACCCTTACCAGATAAAATATGCTTGAGAAAAGCCACAGACCTTAACCAAAACTCACATTTATTAAACTTTGCAATTACTTGAGGACTTGCAACACAATCCTCAAATTATTCGTATGCTCATCTTCACTTCTCATATAGACCAATATATCATCAATGAATATAGTCACAATCATTCAAGGTATTGTCTAAAAACTATATTCATCAAATCCCTAAATGTCCCTAGAGCATTACTCAAACCAAACGACATTACGAAAAACAGATAATGACCATACCGAGTTTGAAAAGTTGTCTTTCGAATGTCATCTTTTTTCACCCTTAATTGGTGATAACCTGACTGGACGTAAATCTTATAAAAGTAATTTAATCCTTGCAGTTGGCCAAAAACTCATCTATCCTTGGAAGAGGGTACTTATTCTTAACGGTAACCTTATTCAATTACCAGTAGTCAATACAAAAACAGACTAAACCATATTTCTTCCTAACAAACAAAACTGGAGCACTGCATGGAGAGATAGTTGGTCATATGAAACTCTAATCCAACAAATCTTTCAATTTCTCCTTTAATTCCTTAAGTTCTATCGGAGCCATATGAGAAGGAGGAGGAGAGATAGGTTGCGTATCTAAGAGAAGGTCAATACTGAAGTCTATTTTCCTTTGGGAAGGAATACAGCGTAAATCATTAGGAAACACTTCTAGAAACTCATTTATGAAGGGGACAGACTCACCAATAAGGTTCTTGGAATCTATATCCCTCACCCTAACTAAATGGTAAATGCAACCCTTAGAAATCATCTTTCTAACTTTAAGACAAGAGATAAATTGACCCTTAGGCATAGAATTTCCCTCTTTCCACTCTAGGATAGGTTCGTTTGGAAACTGGAACTTGACTACACGATTCTACAATCAATAAAAACATATCATGCATGCAACTAATCCATACAAAGGATAATATCAAAATCTAGCATATCAAGCTCTACAAAGTCAACAAGAATGACTCTATGGGACAAGGAAATAGGCAACCTTCTATAGACCCACTTAGCCACAAAAGAATCACCAATAGGAGTAGAGACATAAAAAGGATCTAACAACACATCCAGAAGAATATCTAACCTCATAACCACGTATTGCATCACAAAAGACAAAGTAGCACCAGGTATTAAGTAAAAGATAAACATCAAGTTAGAAAACTTTCAACATTTCGGTAACCATAATGGGATAACCCTTTTGTTCACCACAAGTATGAAGTGCATAGATTCAGTTTTGCTTGGGAGCATGAGAACCCGAAACATTAGGAGGAGATTGCTTACCCTCTCTGTCTTTAGTTGTAAGCATCGGGCAATCCCTCATCTTATGACCACTTTTACCACAACCGAAGCAATCATCTATTCCAGCTAAGAACTTACCGTTGTGCTTTTTTCAACACATAGAACAAATAGACATAGGCAATTAATAACCACCACCATTTCCTCCTTGAGGCTTAGGGTTAGGCACCCTATCTTTGTTGAGCTTAGAAGGAGCATTGGATAAACCTTGGCCGGAGAACCTTTGTCAAAACATAGAACGACCATGTCCATCGGACCTTGAATATGAGAAGTTACCATCATGATCTTAGCCCTCTTCTCCTCCCTAGATCTTTCCTTAAATTTCACCTCTTTGATTTGTTGAGTATAAGCCATTAAATGTTCATATCATTAATAAGCATAGTGGTACAACATTCCTGAACTACAATCTCAGACACACCCGAAACAAACTTACTCATCCTTACCATAGGATCGACAACCATTGTAGGTTCATATCGAGATATTTCTGTGAACTTCAATGCATATTCGTTTACACTCATACTCCCTTGATGAACGTTGATGAATTCAAGCATCTTTGCCTCTCTCATCTCAAGGGGAAAGAACCTATCAAGGAAATCAACTTTAAACTTTTCCCAATCAAGAGGAAAAACATACTCTGTTCTCCCTTCTTTCTATTGCTTGAATCATACTTCAGCTACACCCTTAAGTTGGTAAGCGGATAACTCTACGTTTTCCTTAGGCTTTACTCATATGATTATCAACACCTTATATACCTCATCAATAAACTCCTGAGGATCATCCTCAACCCTAGATCAATAAAACTCTAGAGGATTCATTTTAGTGAAGTCCTCACTTTAGATGTCGTCTTACCCACTTTAGGGTTCACAGGGACCGCAACCTCCCTATTGGCTTGGATCGTCATGGCTTCAAACAATCCTTGATAACGACCCTAAACTCCATATTAGTTACTTGCTCTACCAAAGGATCGACCAAAACTTGAGGATCTTGAGAAAGAGCCACTTGATTCATAGTTACTCCTGCATTCCTTCTAGCATATTCCCTTTGAGTGGCCATATATTTTAGAGAATCAAATAAGGATTAGGAGAGAGACATTATAGAGTTGAAATCTATCGCACGACTTTAGAGTAGTGGAAGAAGTGAAATTTCCAAAACATCTTATACCCTCTCATTCGTAAATGTTGCGCGCTTCACACTTATGAACAAGACTTTACTCAATGTAGCTTATGGTACTTCCTAGGACCTCTCTAAACCTTGTGCTTTGATTACCAAGTTTGTCAAGACCCAAGGTATCCCCTAGGTGTAACATGACGTATAAGACCCCAAGAGGCCCTATACAAACCACTTAGCATACATCCTATATGATTAACGAAATCAAGATATTTAAAAGATAGTTTTAACAAACAAAAGTCTTATACAGTAAATCGAAAGTCTACATATCGTCTCAAAGCCATCTAGTACATAAGAATTTATTAGGGCATAGCGATGTTTGTGTAATCAAGACACAACTTCCAATGCAAGAGTCTACGATCATGCAGTAGTAAAGTAACCCAACCAAGGGTTAGGGTAGAGTCCCAAGGTAGTGGACTTGAGAATTAATAGAAAAATAAAATTTAGTTCTAATTAGTCATATATAAAAACATTTTCGAATATAAACATGTTAAATATAAGGGGTGGCGCAAGGGTCAATTATCAATGGGGGGTTTGTCACAAGTAAACAAAAATAGTAGAAATGCAAAGAGTACAAATCAAGGAGATTGAATTTTTGGGATGGTATAGGAATATGCGATAAACTGAACTATTGTGTACATGCTTTTGATAGTAAATCAGTTGAATATTTGTGACAAGGCTAGACTATAGTGGCGATAAATTCTCTCTCGAGCAACTTACCCCGAATCAACTCGATTTCTCTCGAACATCGAGCTGCCGCATAAAGAACAACCTCCACCTAAGCCCACTCACTCTCCTGAGCTGAGTGAGTGGGAGAAGGACTAGTATTCACTCTCTCGAGTTGAACTTCATGTCGACCCAATACCACCTGCAATCAATTTAGCAGTCTTAGTTTTACGACCTCACCCTCGAGCAAGCTGAAAACACAAAGGTGAAATCATATTTACAACTACAATTTCATTAATTTCCACAACAACTACTAACTGAAATCATATCTAAGCAAAAAATAAATCATCACCAAGTAAGACCCAACAGATAATCTAAACCATATTCACAAAATCACAACCCAAGAATTGGAGTTTTAGCTAGACATGTAAAAGAGATAGAAAAAATTATACCAATCTCACTTTCCATCAATGGGTATGCAAGATTAAGTCATAAAACAAGCCAAGAGTGAAGAATCCACAATACCCAAGTCCTAATTCTTGGAGCTGAAACCCTTTGAATCTTAAAGTTCTTCAAAACCTTCTCCAAACTTAGAACTCAAAATTCTATGTTAAAAATTCTATATTTAAAATTTGATATTAAGCTACAACTCTCAACGAGTACTTATAGTTTTCAAAAGTCTGTGTTGCAGCAGATCATTTGTTGCCGTTAGTCGAGATCACTGATTAACTCGGGGATCCGCCCTTTGGTGGGTTTCATCATCGTTTTGCTCTATCCTTTAGCATTGTCGTGTTTTGGATCATTGAGCGACATAGTACTGCTTTGCAGAACTGCTCGGCGACATGTCGATTGCTCCTTCTCACCGCCAATTTGATCCTTTCTTTCATGGATCAGCACACTTGAACACCTGGCGAGGAAAGAACTTTTGGTGAGTCATTGAATGGGTTTGCGATTCTCAGATCTTCATTTCTTCATTCTTTCAGCTGCCTTTGTTCCTTTTTTCTAAGTAGTGTCTATGCTTTCCCTAGAACTCCAAATACCTAAAACTTAAGGGTTTTCATCAAATATTGAGACAAAATATGCATTTCAAGATACTAATTCTATCAAAATATAGCCCTAAATGAGTCTAATTTGTGGACTCATCAACACCCCCAACTTAAACTTTTTGTTTACCTCAAGAAAACTCACGCTCAACAGTTCAAAAAGGTGTTCTCAAACTGTGTTACACAAGATTCAATCATGAATGCACATAGCAAGACCCAAGTTACTGATGCAAAGATCAAATGTGCACTAAAAGATTTATGTTGTGACTCACCAATATAAAAGAATCTCATGTTCACAATACTTGCTTCAAATGCAAGTTCGAGCTTAGCAAAAGTATTCGAATGCCCTCACATAAATGATGACTCTACACTCACCCATAAAGGTTTAATCAATCAAAGTTCTGCTACTTCTACCAACCACATAGTCCACTTCTTTAAAGGCGGTTGCTAGCTGCTTTTTTTAGGGTATTACTGTAATGTATACACTATAGGACTCTCTTACCCAGTTTGGAATATAAGGACCACGAGGCTTGGTGAAGATTTGGAACTTATGGTATCTCAGACACTCTATTATCTCTGGGTGCCTATCTATAACCCCATCGAAGGACATATGTTTTTCCTCCAGCATTGTCCTCAGCCCATCAGCCTTTACTCGATTCATTGACTTAGGCAGAGGGCATTGTACTGGGGGCACTAATACCACTGTTTGCTCTGGAACTGGAGTTGTAGTAGTTATAGGTTGGGAAGTCCTAACCCTAGATTGATCATTTATCGTTTTAGTTTGCCGCTCAGCCCTCTATTCTATTAATAGATCATCCTCATCAGAACCCACACCTTCACTTTCAAATTGGTTGGGGTCATTTCTATTAAAGCCATCATTGTCAATGCTTGCATCTGATAATTCAAGGGTTTTGTCTTTGCCCTTGCCTTTCCCACCAGTTGTGGAAAGTTTAGCAACCTAGCTTTTGCATACAGTTGCATCCTCGTTGATCGTAATCCCTTTTGTTTTACCTTGGGGTGGCCTACTTCTTCCTGTAACTTTAGATCTAGACATATCGGCAAAGAATTGGGAAGTTAAAACAACTAGATCAAATTTATAAGGACACAATTGCAGAATAACACGCTGAATAGATCATTGAATCGCCAAGTTGCACTGGTGAGTAGGGTTTTATTCAACAAAAAATACAGTGGAATAAAGGTTCAGGCGTGCAGACAAAGGGCGATGAAGGAGACATTCTACGAGTAGCCGAATGCTTTTGGCGATCAAAAACTTCTCACCAAATGTTATAGAACCCATATCAAAACTAGCATGAAATTAAGGCGATATGGGCGCAGTAGGTGAACCACTGAGTGCTTTGGCAAGCTAGACCCAGCTGGCCAAATGGCCCAACATTCCTATTTCCCACCTATCTTCTTGAATTCAACCCCGTAACTCCTGAAAACAAAATTAAACTATGCACTTGTACAATTAAGCTCAGACCCATAACACTTAATCATAATAAAAACCACACAGGCACAACCCCACAAGATTTAACTAATTTTTACATGCAAAAAAAAGGGAGTACGAAAATCAAGATAAGATGGGCAAGATTTACAAATCAAATTTGGCATTTCAATGTTCTAAATCTATCAGAGAGGTCCAACACACATCAAATCAATAAGCCCTATTGCATAAGCAAACAAATTTTTCAAAGTATCCTCGGGGTTCGGGAAAACCAACCTTTTATGCTGATCTAAGTATTTTGAAATGCTAGGAGGCAATGTAATCCCAAGTTCGAGTACCAATCGATGATTAAAATACCAGGAATGTGAAGATAATGAATATTACTTACTAGGTGCAGATTTGCGAAAGTTGAAATCGAGTGGAAAATAAAAATTTGTCAAACTTTGAAACCATTGGGCTTTAAAATCGTCTAGTTGTTGCCCATTGGGAGGCATTAGTCAATATCGGCGAACAACTCAGTGAGACGCCAAGTAGTCACTTGCCTCGCCGAGTTTTATAGGGCCTCCAGTTTATGTAGAGGTTGAAATGGCAGAAAATAGCGGGATGGCAAACAATTTCCGCGATTTGCCAACTGGATCTTCAGCTTGCCAACCTGTGGTTTTCAGTACTTTCCTTATTTTAACCTACAAAATCAACACACAAATATTTTATCAAAACAAAATAAAACAATAAATGGTTTTGGGTTGCCTCCCAAACAGCGCCTTAGTTAACATCGTGGCATGATGCAAGTCCACCTTCAAACCTCATTTTTGGGGTTTAACCTAGTGCAAATAGGTCATCCCAATTGTTCATTTGGATGGAGTTGAGGCAATACATGACCTAAGAGAATTATAATTATCTTGATAGATCTAGAGTGAGAACCGCTCATCTAAGTTAGCATTTGTACAATTTCTGTAATTTCCTCTAACACTCTATCTTGCTCATTTAGCTTTTGGAGAATTATTAATAACATATCCTTGATACGTCTATTTTCATTGTCGATATCTATTTTCATTGTCCATAGACATTTCCTACTCGGTAGGTGGTATGCATTTTCTCTTCATTTTGGACATCACCTCCAGTTCCTCAACCTTTTGGGTCAAGTTATTCATCTAACCAAGCAGAATGATCAATTGCTAGTCCTTCTCAGTATCCTTATTGGTTTTGGCCACAAGGTCAAGGAGTTTAGATGCGGTCTCATAGGGGTATATCTCAAGAATACCAAAGATAAGTTGATCCTTTGTTTCTAGTATTAAGACTCCTATAAAAGCACTCCAATAGAACTAGATCAGGAATTTCATGAGGTGGGCATTACATTAATAGTGCTTTAAACCTCATCCACAACTCTGAAAAAATTCACCTTCCATCTGTTTGAAGGTCAGGATGTTTTCTGTAAACCTCATCATTTCCACCAAGAGGTGCTCTATTTATTCATAGTCATTAACCACACTCATTTCTCTTGATCTTAACACAAGCACGTGAAACAAAACTAAAAATTAAGTAAATAGAACTACAACTAAGAAGAACAAAAAATTTTCCTAAACTAAGAATTATCAGATAGCACCACTCCTCAGCAGCGGTGCCATTCTGTTATTTGCGTAATCAAGACACAACTTCCAATGAAAGTGTCTATGATCGTGCAATAGTAAAGTAACCCAACCAAGGGTTGGGTCGAGTCCCAAGGGAGTGGGCTTGAGAATTAATAGAAAAATAAAATATAGTTCTAATTGGTCATATATTAAAACATTTTCAAAGATAAGCATGTTAAATCTAAGGGGTGACATAAGGGTCAATTATCAATGGGAGTTTGTCACAAGTAAACAAAAATAGCAGAAATGCAAAGAGTACTAATCAAGGAGATGGGATGCTTGGGATGTAATAGGAATACGGGATAAACTAAACTATCACATACATTCTTTTGATAGTAAATCTGTTGAATATTTGTGACAAGGCTATACTATAGTGGGGGTAAATTCTCTCTCAAGCAACTTACCCCAAATCAACTCGGTTTCTCTCGAACACCAAGTTGCCGCATAAAGAACAGACTCCACCTTAGCCCACTCACTCTCTCAATCTGAGTGTGTGGGAGAAGGACTAGTATTCACTCTCTCGAGTTGAACTTCATGTCGACCCAACACCACCTGCAATCAATTTAGTAGTCTTTACGACCTCACCCTCGAGCAAGCTGAAAACACAAAGGTGAAATCATATTTGCAACTACAATTTCATTAAGTTCCACAACAACTACTAAATGAAATCATATGTAAACAAAAAATAAATCATCACCAAGTAAGACCCAACAGATAATCTAAACCATATTCACAAAATCACAACCCAAGAATTGGTGTTTTAGCTAGACATGTAAAAGAGATAAAAAAAATTATATTAATATCACTTTCCATCAATGGGTATGCAAGATTAAGTCATAAAACAAGCCAAGAGTGAAGAATCCACAATACCCAAGTCCTAATTCTTGGAGTGGAAACCCTTTGAATCTTCAAGTTCTTCAAAATCCTTTACAAACTTAGTACTCAAAATTCTATGTTAAAAATTCTATATTTAAAATCTGATATTAAGCTACAACTCTCAATGAGTATTTATAGTTTTCAAAAGTCTATGCTGCAGCAGATCATTCATCACTGTTAGTCGAGATCACCGATCAACTCGGTGAGCTACCCTTTGGTAGGTTTCATCGTTGTCTTGCTCTATCCTTCAGCATCATCGTATTTTGGATCATTGGGTGACATAGAACTACTTTGCGGAACTGCTCGGCGACACGCTGATTACTCCTTTTCATCACCAATTTGATCCTTTCTTTCAGGGATCAGTACGCTCAAACAACAGGTGAGGTAAGACCTTTTGGTGACTCGCCAAATGGGTTTGGCGATTCTCAGAACTTCATTTCTTTGTTCTTTTAGTTGCCTTTGTTCCATGGCTCAGTACACTGGAACAATAGGCGAGGTAAGTAGTGTCCATGCTATCCGAAAAACTCCAAATACCTGAAACTTAAGGGTTTTCATCGAATATTGTGACAAATTATGCATTTGAGGACACTACTTCTATCAAAATGTAACCCTAAGTGGGTCCAATTTGTGGACTCATCATGTAGCCCATACATCAAGTTCCAAAAATGAAAGTACATACAAGAAGGGAAATCAAGCTAGGTCTTTGAAATATGAGGACTCACCAATTTGCAATCTTCTATATGGGATCCCTAGCTACGGAAGTGTAAATCTTTAAGGTCGATCCCTACATTTGGGGAAATGTAGGCAATAGTATACGTTAAGAAAAAATATGTACCAAGTATGATAGTCATGCATAAAAGATTTTAAAACATGCTTAAAAATGGGTATCTTCGTGATATATAGTGAGCAAGGTAAAACATGATATAAAAAGGATTAGCGGACGTACGTCATAAAACATGGTCAATGCAAATAGACAACATCTTAAAAACACATGTGAGATATTTCTTGAAGTAAACTTAGTTCATTGTTGTGGGATATTTAACTTTAACCAACATATAAGATTATGCGAGCAATCAACACCTCTAACAGCAAAAAGGGGTGTCCTACTTGCCAAGGTAACACTATGAACTGCTAGCTTATGTGGATCTACTAGCTAATTTCTAGCTAAGAAAATCATCCTCTGGGGATACATAGTTATGGGATAAGGAGATTGCTACTAGAAACCTAGCCTCTACTAATGGGACAGCTCATATCTCAATATTCTGTCGGTGCTAAGTGTAAAACCCACGAAATAGTCACTTTGTTAACTTGTCTAAATTATCTATGGAAGGAAATCATCTTGCCAATTTAAGTTATGTCATATATCATATATTTAAAGGTACAATTACGCAACCAATACAAGATAGGTTTCATAAGAATAGGTCATTATTTTTTATTCATTTTAGGTGAGAAGACCTTTCAACCTTAGAATTGTTTGTGTGAGAAAACCTTTCACAGTCATGTATGAGGTAGTTATGTGAGTAACCATTTCACAAAAATAAACCAGAATAGCAACATATATGTTTTTACTCTCAAAGCAATCTTCATCATATCTCATCAATTCCATAAGAACATTCATAATTGCATATTTCACCTTTCATAGTTCAAAACACACTTTCAATCATCAATATCTATAAAATAAGGGATAGGCATTAGTTCATGCGGATGCATTGTAAAATCATGAGATTCTATCAAAATTTCACAAATCAATCAAATAAATCAATATTTAGAAAAACCCATAACACGGAAGAAAACCATAACTCCATTGGGGATTTCTATATTTGTAAATTGGAGAATTTAGGAACTCCATGGAGGGAAGGGTTCCATGGATGAAAACTATCATACCTCAATGCCAAAATCTTGACTTGAATGGTGGAATTGGAGACTTGACTTGCAAACCTTATCTTTCTTCGTTATTTTCTAGAGAGAGGAAGACTTGTTCTTCTTTTAGGAATTCAATAGAATAATTTTTAATTGGGGAAATTTTGGGTAAAAACATTTATAAAGGACTTTCAATAAAGGGTAAAATGACATATTATTAGGCTAGAATAATTTGGAAAAGACTCAAATTCCCCTAAGAAAATAACTGTCGAGCTAACCGATGACCTCGACCTACGATCCATCGTTCAACTCACGGACTGTCCTAGTTAGGCATCGATGAGTTCAAAGACCAACACTTTTGTACCTCAAATGATAGGACACCACCAATGGGCCTTGGTTTCAATGACAGGCCGTGGGTCCCAACTGTGGGTTTTAAATTTTGACCCTAGAATTTCTCTAAGTCTGGGACTCACCTATGAACCCCACCTATGAATCATGCATTAAATGGCGGACTATCCAAGTGAACCGTTTAAAAGGTAATGAAACTTATCATTTTTGGGAACTTGGGCTAGCCTACCATGGAGCTAACCAATGGTCCATGTGTCATTCCACGGGCCATAGGTACCTCCGTTAGAACTCGCACCAGATTTTGAAGAAAAATTGCTATTCTACCCTTTCTGAATCTAAGGTGTTCAAAACATCATATCATGAAGTCTATATGGAACTCATATTCAAATGCACATAAACATGTAGAAATCAGTCAAATAGACTCATTTTCTCAAATCATATGTTTTTTCATGAACATGTATAAATGTTGAAATCACGGGAATATCTAAGACATATGACACCAAAAGAGTAAACTATAAGGAACTCATTACCTCAATCTAGAGTAGGGGTAGAAGGAAACATATGAGGATATTCGGACATCATACGGCCTCGGCCTCCCAAGTAGCATCCATAGCTAACTGATTCCTCCACAACACTTTCAGGGAAGCAACTTCTTTATTCCTCAACTTCATGACTTACCGGTCTAAAATCTGAATCAGAACTTCTTCATAAGAAAGATTCTCCTTAACTCCGAAACCTTCTAAAGAAACTATAGATGTCGGATCTCCAACACATTTATTCAACAAGGAGACATGGAAAATTGGATGTACTAATGTCAACTCACTAGGCAATTCAAGTTCATAAGCGATCTTGCCAATTCATAAGAATTTTATATGGGCCAACATAAATGGGACTAAGCTTCCCTTTCTTCCCAAATCTCATTACACCCATCATGGGTGAAATTTCCAAGTAAACCCAATCATCTACCTTAAACTCAAGATCTCTTCTCCTCACATCGAAATAGGACTTTTGTTGACATTTAGTTATTTTCAACCTTCTGTAATAAGCCAAACATTCTCCAAAGCTTCATATACCAACTCAGGACCTATCAAGGCAATCTCACCCACCTCAAACAAACTTATATTATATCTACACCTCCTCCCATATAGAGACTCAAATGGCATCATACTAATACTTGAGTGATAGCTATTTATGTACTCAAACTTAATCAAAAGAAAGTGACCATCCCAACTACACTTGAAGTTAATTACATACAATCTCAACATATCTTCCGAAGTTTTAATAGTATGCTCCAATTGCCCATCGGTTTTTGGGTGAAAGGGTGTACTAAGTTTAACATGAGTACTGATGTTTGCGTAATCAACGACACAACTTCTAATGCAAGTGTCTATGATCGTGCAATAGTATAATAACCCAACCAAGGGTCGGGGTCGAGTCTAAAGGGAGTGGTCTTGAGAATTAATAGAAAAATAAAATTAGTTCTAACTAGTTGTAGCTAAAGACATTAACGATTAAAAACATTGTAAATTAAAGGGTGATAGAAAAGTATCACATATCGATTTAGTGGTTTTGTCTTAAGTATAGCAAAAATAGTAAAATATAAAGGAAATCAAGTATGGGGAGAGATTCTTAGGATGTGACCGCAATATATATTGGTATAAATCCTTGGGTATATTCTTTTGATAGGAAATTTGCTAGATAATAGTGATTAGGCTAAGCTTTAGATGGAAATAAGTTCCCTCTCGGACACCCATTTGCCGCATGAATGCCAGCCTACGCCTTACCCCGCTCACTCTCTCGATCTTAGTGTTAGGATATGGGAGTTGGGCTCACCCCCTTGGGCTGAAAATTATGTCGACCCACTCATTAGGCCATCAATCTAGTGGTCTTGGTTTCGCGACCTCTCTCTTGAGCAAGCCGAAAACATGTGGGTCATTTTGTATTTACATCTACAAACCCATTAAATTAAACCACAACTACTAGGTGAAATCACCATTAAAATATATCGAACCTATCAGCAAGCAAAACACAACAATAATATCAACACATATTTGATAAATTACACCCCAAGAATGGGGGGTTTTAGCCACACATTAAGATATAAGAAATTTCTACCTAAATGAACTTGCATTCAAATAGGTATGAACATTTAAGTCTTGTTACAGGCCAATATTGAAGAATACAAGAGACCCAAGTCCAATCCTTGGAGATGAAACCCTCTTTTTCTTCAAGTTTCAAAAACCCTCTCAAACTCAGAGAAAAAGTACTAAAATTATATTAATTGTTTCACACTGAAAATCTTATGATACTAAAACCTTACTAAGATATAACTCTCAATGAGTATTTATAGTTTTCAAAAATTTGTGCTGCAACGGATCATTCAGCGACATTAGTCAGAATTACCGATCAACTTGGTGATTCTCCCTTTGGTGTAGTTCATCGCCGTCTTGAATCATCCTTCGGCATCGTTATGCTCTAGGTCATTGGGCGACATAGTACTACTTTGAGGAACTTCTCGGCAATGCGTCAACTGCTCCTTTTTTCCGCCGACTTGATCCTTTCCTTCAGGCTTAGCACACTGGAACAAAAGGTGAAGTGAGACCCTTTGGCGACTCACAAATTGGACTCGGTGATCCTCAAGCCATCATTTTCTCATTATTTTCATCCTTTTTGTTCTTTTCTGCAAAGTAGTGTGCATGCTTTCCTTCAAACTTCAAATACCTGAAACTTAAGGATTTTCATTAGATATTGAGATAAAATCAGCATTTGAGGATGCAATTTCTATTAAAAATATAGCTGTAAATGATTCCAATTTGTGGACTCATCAAGTACCAAAACCCTTTTGGAAAGATTTCAAAAACTGAGAAGTAAATTGGGTACCATGATCAGAGATAATGGATAAAGGCACTCCATGCAACGTAACCATTTCCTTCAAATACAACTTCACATAGTCCTCCACAGAATAATAAACCTTGATGGTAATGAAATAAGCCAATTCATCATCCAGTGTACAATCTTTGGAATATGAAGACTAACCAATCTTCAATCTTCTATATGAGATCCCTAGCCATGGAAGTGCAAATATGTAAGGTCGGTCCCTACATTTAGGTAAAATGTATACAAGAGTATGCGATAGTAAAATATATGTACCAAGTATGATAGCCATGCATAAAATATTTGAAAATGCTTAAAAGGAGATATTTTCGTGGTACGCAAAGACCAACCTAAATTATCATATAAAAAGGATAGAAGACATAATTCATAAAACATGCTCAATGCAAATATGCATCATCTTAAATCCCTTATGAGATACTTCTTGAAGTAACCTTAGTTCATTATTATCGGAGATTTACCTTTAACCGACATATAAGACTAGTTGAGCTATCAATACTGAATCTGCTGTCTACCCCACAGCAAAAAGGGGTGTCCTATTTGCCAAGGTAAGACCATGAACTTGTAGCTTGTGCGGATCCACTAGTTAATGTCTATCTAAGACAATCATTCTATGGGGGCATGTAGGTATGAGATAAAGAGATTGCTACTAGCAACCCAGCCTTTACTAATGGGAGAGCTATCACTCCATATCCTCTTGGTGTTAAGCGTAAGCGTAAATCTCATGGAAAAGTCATTTTCTTAATTTGTTCTTATTATCCAAGGAAGGACACGTCATATTGCCGATCCAAGCTAAGTCATATGTCATCCATGGAAAGGTACAATTAAGTTACCTATCCAAGCTAGGTTTCATTGGAATAGCTCCTTTACTTTGATTCATTTTAGGTGAGAAGACCTTTCAACCATAGAATCCTTTATGTGAGAAAACCTTTCACGTTCATGCTTGAGGTAGAGCAATCATTTTACAACAATTAACCACAACAACAACATATATGTTTTTACTCTCAAATCAATCTACATCGTATCTCATCAATTCCATAAGAACATACATAATTCCATAATTCACCTTTCATAGTTCAAAACCCACTTTTAATCATAACTATCTAGAAAGCATGGATTAAGCTTGCGTTCATGGGGGTTCATCTTCAAATCATGAGATTGTATCAATTCATGCATAAATGTTCATAAATCAATTAAGTAAATAAAAATCAAAAGGAACCATGATATGGAAGAAAATCCTTAACTCAATTGGGATTTTTTAGCTTTGTAAATTGGAGAATTTTGGAACTACATGGAGGAAAGGGCTCCATGGATGAAAACTATCATACCTCAATGCCAAAACCTAGCATTCAATGGTGGAATTAGAGGCTTGTACTAAAACACTAGGTTGACTTCTTCTTGTTCAAGCTTTCTAGAGAGAGGAATATTTTGGAGAGGAAAACCTGTTCTTCTTTTAGGAATTTGAGAGAATGATTTAAAATCAGGAAATTTGGGGGTACAAACACTTATATATGGAGAATTATAAAACAGCATAGTATTAGGCTAGAATAATTAGGAAAAGACCCAAAAACCCCTAAGAAAATAATTGTCGACACCTTTTGATGGCACCACCTACGTTCCATTGGTCAGACCATAGACCATACTTCTTGGTCATCAATTAGAGTTTAGAGACCAGATTTTTGGCCTTGAATAATGGGACCCACCCACAAGCCTTGATCTATCTACGGGTCGTGGGTCCGATCATTGGTCTCAACTTTTGACCCTAGAATTTCTCTAATTCAAGGACTCACCTAAGAGACCTACCTATGGCTCGTGTATTGAATGACGAACCATCCTAGTGAACCATTGAAAAAGTACCGAAACTTATCATTTTTGTGAACTTGGACTAGCCCATCATAGAGCTGACCTTTGGTCCATGTGTCAGTCCACGGGTCGTAGGTGGCGTCGTCGAAACTGGCACTAGATTTTTGGAAGGACTAAAGTTTCTCTCTCTTTCTGAATTTGAGGTGTTACACCTGCACTAGTTTGGGCCGGATTTCTGTCCTTTTCCTTTCAAACCCCTTTTGGGTTTGCACTCTTTCTTGGGTAGATTCTTTTGGAGTGGTAGGCTCTTGATGATGAAGAACCTCAGATGGCTCGATTATAGAAACACCCATGTGTCTATTTAGAGGAGGAGGGGAATGTTTATCTCACTTTGTGTCAAATGTAACCATTTTCTTTCCTTTTCTTTGAGCCATTACTTGCAAAGCACATATTCAAACATAGATTTGTGAAGGTTAGTTGAAATCAAACTCATTTTGAAACATAGTTTAAAGATTATCTAAAGGCTCATTTAATGGGAAGGCAGATCGCTTAATAGGATTAGCGAGCTCAGGTGAGCTCACAAAATTAGACAGTAGTATAAACCACAAGAACCAAGAATAAAGGGCAAAGTCTATTTCAACTCGGTGAATCGCCAAGTTGATTTCGGCTGGCTTAAGATAAGTCTGCCAAAGTTGATAGTGTAATTTGAAAAAATACATACCTCAAGGGTGATATCCTTTAACACTTGGTGATTCTCCAAGTGGGTTTGGCAAACTAAGACAAGCCCACTAAATCGAACAACACCCAAGGTCACATATATTTTAAAGGAGGAGAGTTGGGGCTTATTCATTGATTCACCTAACCTTCTTAGCACACTGAGACAAGCCTTCCTAACAAAAAGTGTTCAGTTAGTGCCTAATTTTTACAGCTACACCCAACATACGTAGTAAAACAAGTTCCCTAACATCATTAATATCCACATATATGATCATCTACACATGGGTACTCCAACTATCCCCTAAATATAGATAAGTATTGCTCAAATTGATTATTTTCCCTTAAGAAAGTAATCACCCTAGGTATCATTGGGAAAAATCATTCAATTAGGTCACCATTGGGCTACTCGGACTTCACCCGCATCAAATAAGTATTAGAACTAGAAAAACTTTCATTTGAATTTCAAAATTCAACCAACAAAATCAAGATAATCATTCTAGAGGCGAAAACATACAAATAACTCATGGGTACAATTCAATACATAGTAGAAAGCTACCCAATGAAATCTAACATATAATATCAACTAATGGCCTCAAGTCCACACCTACATTGCTATTTAAAGCTTAAAATTCTCAGTAAAAACTTAAAATCAACCTTAGTATGAAGCATAACTTGAAAATAACAAGGAAATAGGGTTGGGTTGATAGTGAAGTCAAGCAAAGCACTACTCGAGATTCAAAATCACACATAGAGGACTCACAAAAACTCAAATGATGCAATGTAAGAGAAAAGAGAGGAAATTGTTTCAAAATATTAAAGGGATTGTTTTTTGAATTTTAAAAGGACCCTTGCCTTGTTATATAAGGCTCATTTAGCAGTTTTGACTAATGTTGCCAAACATGTTCGATGATGTTACAACCCAAGGTAACCCGCTGGTGTTACGTGGCATATAGGACCCTAAGAGGCCCCAGACAAGCCATTTAGCATTCATAACACAAGAAATAGAATGAAAAGACTGGAAATACAATTTCGATACATGAATGTTTATAAAGAAAAGTGGAAGTGTAAATAGTTTTCTCATTAACTATCTAGTGCATAAGAGTGCAATTGGTCCTGGCCCATACATCATGTCCAAAACTGAAAGTAAGAAAGAAGAACTAAAAATAGTGAAAATCCATCCTCGAAGCATAAGGACTCATCAAAGCTCCAAATCTCTCAAAATCAACCTCCAGCCACGAAACTGAGAACCCTGACTGTCGGACCGTACATTTGAGGAATATGTAGGCAAGAGTATGCATTAGTACAAACATGTACCAAGTATTAAATCTGTGCATAAAACATTTGATAACATGTTTAAAAGGGGAAATTTCATGACGTGCAATGACCAATCTAAAACATGATATAAAACGGTTCAAAAGAAAGAAGTCATAAAATATGGTCAATGCAAGCTAACATCTTTAAGACCTTTGAACACATGTGAGATACTTCTTGAAGTAATCTTAGTTCATTATTATTGTGGGAATTAGCCTTAACCAACTAAAGACCATGTGAGCTACAACATGATCCCCCGATGTTTCCCATACTGAAAAGGGTTGTCCTACTTGCTAAGGTGATGACCATGAACTTCATGTTTAGGTGGATCAACTAGTTAATGTCTATCTAGAAAATCATCCATGTAATGGATAACGAAATTGCTACTAGAAACCTGGCTTCTACTAATGGGAGAGCTTCCATCTCAATATCCTTTGGGTGCTAAGCATAAATACCACAGAAGAGGCATTTTCTTACTTGTTCTTATTATCCATGGAGGGGCACGTCATCTTGCCAATCCAAGCTAGGTCATAAGTTTTCCATGGAAAGTTATCATTCAATAAACAATGCACGCTAGGTTTTATTAGGATAGCTCCTTATCTTTGATTCATTTAGATGAGAAGACCTTTCAACTTTAGAATCATGACTATGTGAGAAACCTTTCACAATTATACTGTCAAGCGTATATGGAAAAATCCTTTAAACAACACAATAACAATATTATCATTGATACTTCACTTTCAAAGCATCCTTAAACATTTACATAAATACAATAAGAACATGCTTCATTTCAAAAACTCTTCATTCATAATCCAAAACCCACATATAAGCATCATAATTTTGAAAACACGTAACATAGAAGAAAAACCCTAACTCAATTAGGGATTTCTAAATTTAAAGAAGGAGAATTTGGGAATTCCACGAATGGAAGCAATCCATGGATAAAAACTATCATACCTCAATGCCAAAAGCTTTCCTTCAATAGTAGAATTAGATACTTGCCTTCAAACTCTAGGTTCAACCCTTCTTCTTCAAGTTTCAAGAGAGAGAAATATTTTGGAGTGCAAGAACTTGATCTTCTTTGGTAAATTTAAGAGAATGACTTGAATGGGTTGAATTTGGGGTTAAAAATACTTATATATAGGTCCTAGGTATGGTTAAAATGATATAGTATCATAATAAAATAATTAGGAAAAGACCAAACTGACCCTGGCTTACAGTTGCTATGAACCTCAAAATAGAGGCCTACACAAGTCGCCTCAAGGTTCACGAGCAGTCTGGGCCATCGTGACCCTGGACTAATGGCTTGGGGGATTCTGCCTCCTCTTCACAACCACCACTATGACACGTTTGGCTCTTCACAAGCCGTCTGGGTGCTTGTGAGAGGAGCTTGACTTGGGGAGTACCCTGTCCACTTCACCACGGGCACCACCAAGAGTTGTTGTGCCCATCACAAGGCGTCTAATTGCTCGTGGGAGGGGAGCCCATCCTAGTCAACTACCTAAGCCCCGACGAGCACCACCACGAGTCGTGGTGCCCTTCACGGCCCGTGAAGGGTGCCATAGCTCAGTGAAGGGCTGGTGACCTCCCACTTGACTTTCTTTTCTAGGTTTCTTGATTCTAAGGTGTTACATTATCTCCCTCTTCGAAACATTCATCCTCGAATGGAATCCTAGACATTGTACAAAGGAAATAAACTAAAATATAGCAGCCCATCATGCATGAAATCACATAAATGCACATATACAAGGAGGAAACCTCAACTCTAAGCTAATGCATCTTCAAAACATTATATCATGAAGTCTATATGCAACTCATATTCAAATGCACATAAACATGTAGAAATCAATCAAATTGACTCATTTTCTCAAAACTTAAGTTTTTTTTTCATGAATATGTATACATGAGGAAATCACAGGAATATCTAAGACATATGGCACCACAAGAGTAAACTATGACGAACTCATTACCTCAAGCTAAGTATGCGTAAAAGGAAAAAGATGAGGATATCGGGACATCGTATCGGCCTCGGCCTCCTAAGCAGCATCCTCAACTAATAGATTCCTCCACAACACTTTCACAGAAGCAACTTCTTTATTCCTAAATTTCTTGACTTGCCGGTCTAAAATCTCAACCAAAATTTTTCATTAGAAAGATTCTCCTTGACTCCCAAACCTTCTAAAGTAACTATAGATGTCAGATCACCAACACATTTCTTTAACATGGAGTCATGGAAAATTGGAAGCACTGATGCCAATTCATTAGGCAATTCGAGTTCATAATCAACCTTACCAACATGCCTCAAAGTCTTATATGGGCCTACATATTGGGGATTAATCTTCCCTTTGTTACAAAACCTCATTACACTCTTCATGGGTGAAATTTCTGAATAGACACAATTGTGAACATCAAACTCAAGATCACTTTTTCTTACATCAGCATATGGCATTTTGCCTACTTTGAGTCATTTTAACCTTTCTTTAATAAGTCAAACTTTCTCCATAGCCTCATGTAAGCAACTCGGAACCTATTAGGGAAACTTCACCCACCACAAACAAACCTATAGCAGATCTACACCTCCTACCATATAATGCCTAGAATGGAGCCATACCAATACTCGAGTGATAACAATTGTTATATGCAAACTCAATCAAAGGCAACTGATCATCCCAATTACCTTTGAAATCAATCACACAAACTCTCAACATATCTTCCAAAGTTTTGGTAGTACGCTCTGCTTGCCCTTCAATTTGGGGATGAATGATTGTACTAATCTTGACATGGGTACCAAGATGCTTTTGAAAAGATCTCCAGAACTGATAAGTAAATTAGGTACCGTGATCGGAGATAGTGGATAAACTTGCTCCATGAAACTTTACTATTTCCCTCAAATACAACTTATCATAGTCCTCCGCCGAACAGGAAATCTTGACGGGAATAAAATGAATTGATTTCATCATTCGAACTACTATAAGACAAATAGAGTCATATTGTCGTCACATGTGAGGCAAACCAACAATAAAGTCCATATTCAAGTGTTCCCACATCCAAGTAGGACTGCTAATGTCCTGCGACAAACCTCCCGATTTCTGATGCTCAACTTACACTTGTTGAAAATTAGGATATTTAGTCACAAATTTAGCAATATCCATCTTTATCTCATTCTACCAATAGATCTCCCGCAAATCACAGTACATCTTAGTGGCTCTTGGGTGAATAGAATATCGAGAACTATGGGCTTCTAAAATGATTTGTTACATAAAGTCATGAAAATTAGGAACACACAAACGACCTTGATCTTTAAGTACTCTATCTCCTCCTTCAGAGAAAGCCTCTATGGACTTTTTAAGGACCGCCTCCTTTAATTCTACCAAAGTCAAATCAAAGCCTTGCTTGGCCTTCACATCGGCCACAAAAGATGATTTTGAACCATTGTGAACCATAAAACCACCTTCAGTAGAATCTACTAAATGAACACCAAACCGCGCCAACCTATGAACATCTCGAACCAACTCCATCTTGTCGTCTTCAATATGTTCAACACTACGCATGGATAACTGACTAAGAGCATCCCCCACCATATTCCCTTTAGCAAGGTGTTAGAGAACACTCTTATCGTAATCTTTCAATAACTCAATCCACCTTCTTTGGCAAAGATTTAGATACTTTTGATTAAACAAATATTGTAAACTCTTATGGTCAATGAAAACATCGACATGAACACCATACAAATAGTGCCTCCAGATCTTCAAGGCAGAAACAACTACCACTAGTTGAAGGTCATGGGTAGGATATTTATTTTCATGAATCATAAGTTTCCTTGAAGCATAGGTAATAACCTTCCCATTTTTCAAAAGTGCATATCCTATCCCAATTCTCGAGGTAACACAATAAACAACAAAACCATTAGTCCCTTCCAATAAGGTCAATTCGAGAGTGGAAGTACGTCTATCCTTCAACTTCTGAAAACTCTTCTAACAGGCTTCTGACCATATGAACTTAACCTTTTTTTGAGTCAATGGAGAGGCAATCGTAGAAAATCCCTCAGCAAACATTCGGTAATAACCAGCTAGTCCCAAGAAACTTCTAATATCCGAAGGGGATAGAGATCTAGGCCAACTCATAACTACATTCATCTTCTTAACATCTACCTCAATACCCTTACTTGAAAAAATGTGACCAATAAAAGCTACGGACCTTAGCCAAAACTCACATTTGCTAAACTCTGCAAAGAGTTGTTGGTCCTCAAATGATTAATGTGATCATCCTTACTTCTCGAATAGATCAATATATCATCAATAAATTCACAAACATGTCAAGGTACTATCTAAACACCTTATTCATCAAATCCATAAATGTTGTTGAAGCATTAGTCAAACCAAAAGACATCACCATAAACTCAAATGACCATATCAAGATCTAAAAGCCATTTTCGGTATAACATTTTCCTTCAACCTCAATTGGTTATAACCTGACTGAAGGTCAATCTTAGAGAAGTAACTTTCTCCTTGAAGTTGGTCAAACAAATCATCTATCCATAGGAGAGATACTTATTCTTCACAATAACCTTATTCAACTATCGATAGTCTATATACATAGAAAAAGAACCATCCTTATTTCTAACAAACAAGACTATAGCACCCCACAGAGAGATACTTGGTTGGATGAAATCCTTATCCAACAAGTCTATCAATGCTCTTTCAATTTCTTAAGTTTTGCTAGAGACATTTTGTAAGGACTAATTCAGAGAGGCTACGTATCTGAAAGAAGGTCAATACTGACGTGTATTTCCCGTTTGGGAGGAATATTGGGTAGATATTTGGGAACACTTCCAGAAACTTATTAACTACGGGTACCGACTCAAGAGTAGAGGTTTTGGAATCCACATCTCTCACCCGAACTACATGGTATATGCAACCTATAGCAATCATCTTTTAAGATTTTAGACAAGAGACAAACTAACCCTTAGGCATAGAATTTCCCCATTTTCATTCTAGGATATGCTCATTTGGAAATTGAAACTTGACTACACGAGTTCTACAACCAATAGAAGCATAACAGTAATGGTGCCAATCCATACCAAGGATAACATCAAAATCTAGCATGCCAAGGTCTACCAAATCAACAAGCGTAACCTTATAGGACAAGGAAACATTACACTTTCTATAGACCCTCTTAGCCACAATAGAATAACCAATAAGATTAGAGACAGACAAAGGATCTAACAACACATCCGAAAGAACATCAAAATTCATAGCCACATATGGCGTCACAAAATACAAGGTAGCACCGAGATCAAGTACAGCATAAACATCAAGTTGGAAGATTTTCAACATACTGGTAACCATATCGAGAGAACCCTATTGCTCACCACGAGTTTGGAGTGCATAAAATCGCTTTTTCTTGGGAGCATTCTAACACAAACAACTAAGAGAAGTTTGTTTGCCCACTCTTCCTTTAGCTGTAAGCATTGGGCAATCCCTCATCTTATGAAAACTTTTACCACAACTGAAGAAACCTCATCAATGAACTCTTCAAGATCTTCCTCAACCATAGAACTATGAAACTTCGAGGGATTCATTCTAGTGAAGTCCCTCACTCTAAGTGCCATCGTACCAACATTTGGGTTCAGAACAACGCAACCTCCCTATTGGCTTGGGCTGTATGTCTTGAGCCAATACTTGAAAAGAAGCCTAAAACTCCGCATTCGTTATTTTCTCGACCAAACGGTCGACTTGAGTATGAGGTGCTTCAGGAGGATCATCTTCTTCCACATTCTCTCTCACTATCCTTCTAGCAAAAGCACTTCGAGTAGCCATATCGTGTAGAGTATCGGATAAGGATTAGGAGAGAGACCTTTAACTCTATCGCACGACATTAGAGTAATGAAGAAGTAGAGTTTCCTAAACATCTTGTAGCCTCTCATTCGTAAATATAGTGCGCTTCACACTCATGAATAAGACTCTACTTAATGTGGCTCATGTGACATCCTAGGACCTTTCTAAAGCTTGTCCTCTGATTACTAAGTTTGTCATGACCCAAGGTACCCCTTAGGTGTAGCATGGCGTATAGGACCCCAAAAGGCCCCATACTAGCCACTTAGCATTCATAACATAAGAAATAGAATGAAAAGACTTGAAATACAATTTCAATACATGAATTTTATAAAGCAATGCAAATGTATAAACACTTGTCTCGTTAGCTATCTAGTACATAAGAGTGAAATTTGGCCTAGCCCATACAATATGTCCAAAAATAAAACTACGAAGGAAAATTGAAAACTATGAACATCCATCCTTGAAGCATGAGGACTCACTGAAGATCAAAATCTCTCAAAATCAGCCTCTAGCCACGAAATAGAGAACCCTGACTATCACACCCTACATTGGAGGAAAATGTAAGCAAGAGTATGTGTTGGTATAAACATGTACCAAGTATAAAACAATTGATAACATGCTTAAAAGGGGACATTTTATGACATTCAATGACCAAGCTAAAACATGATATAAAAAGGTTCAAAAGACATAAGTCATAAAACATGGTCAATGCACGCTAACATCTTTATAACCTTTGAAAACATGTGAGACACTTATTGAAGTAAGCTTAGTTCATTATTATTGTGGGAATTAACGTTAACCTCCATAAAGACCATGTGAGCTATAACATGATCCCCATGTGTCTCCCACACCGAAAAGGGTTGTCATACATGCCAAGGTAAGGACCATGAATTTCTCGCTTAGGTGGATCCACTAGCTAATGCCTATCTAGACAATAATCCTATGAGGTCTTATAGGTAAGGTATTATGAGATTGCTTCTAGAAACATAGCCTCTAGTCATGAGGGAGCTTCCATGTCACGACCTAAGTCTAGGCCCTGGATGCAACACGGCATACTCGACCCCAAAGGGGGTCTTATACAAGCCTCATAGCATTCATTCATCACTTAGGTAATAAAAACAATGTGGAATTAAAACTTTTCTTAATAAAACCAACAATCAAAACTTCATTTATAAAGCAGCGGAATACTAAAGTCTCACATGCCATCTTAAGACAAAACTTAACAAGATACGGTCATGGCCCTTTTACAAACTATGTCTTAACAATTGTCTTAAAACATAAAGGAACTAGAAACACTAAAAGTCCTTGTCCTCAATCTATGAGGACATACCCAAAAGATGTCTTGGAAGAAGTCTATTCCAAGCTTCAACTAGAGAGATACTCAATTACCGCAACCTACACTTGTAGTAAAAATAAGAGAATATGGGTTAGCACACAAAAATTTACTAAGTATGATGACCATGAAAAAATATGCTTAGAAGGACATTTTTGTTGGAATGTCATGCTAGTATGCCATATTGATAAAACATCATAAATATTGATACAAGAGGCATAATATAAGTCACATCCAACATGCAAGTCACATTTTCACATTTGAACAATATCACATATACATATATACCTTTACCTTTACCTTTAGCCTCCACCTCAAGTAACTTTCATGCTACACCTTGTGCAATGTATGGATAGCATCCGATACCGCCATCCACACCAAGGTGCCATATTAAGATCACCAAAGGTGAACTTTCCATTCGTCTTCTCCACCTTTTCAAAATAAAGCATATAAGAACCATAAACATCACATTATCACATTAAGACCAACATCTAAAACAACTCTAAGCCATACTTGTGCAATATGCAAGTAGCATCCAATACTACTACTTACACTAAGAACTCCTTTTGTAGTCACCATTGAAAAGGCACATTCATTTACAAAGAGACATGACAAGGAAGTAACTCATAGTACAATCCAAGTATGGCATGCATCTTCACATAAAAGCATATAAGAGACAACATTCTTCAATAGCTTCATTACAAGAGCCCATTCATTTATTAACATTATAAGGAACACACCATGACCTCTATCAAATGCCTACTTGTGCAATGCATATATGGCGTCCCATTCCACCACCCACATTAAGTAGTACATCCTTAAGAATCCATAGTTCATTAACATTATTGTGAGGGTAAGCCTTAAACGACATAGAACATGTGAGCTTAACATGGAATCCCGGTGTCACCCTCACCGGATAAAGGGATTCCTACTTGCCTAAGGTAGGACCATTGTTTATTTATCCTTCAGTAGATCCACTAGCTAGATATATATGGGCACATAGTTTAAGGGATAGGGAGATTGCTACTAGATGCCTCGCCTCTACTCAGATGAGCATCTATCTCAAGAGATTGCTACTAGGTACCCCACCACAACTCAGATGAACACCAATCTCAATCCATATCCACTCGGTTCTTGGGATTATTCCCCATGGAGTACATTACATTCTTTGCATTAGTATGTTATGGGATAAGGGATTGCTACTAGATACCCCGCCTTAACTCAGATGAGCATCCATCCCGAACCCAACATTCATTCATTTAATGGAAAGCTCATAGATTAAAAGATGAGAATAGCCTTTCACCTATGAATCTCCTTATTGTGAGAAAGTCCTTTCACAACAAGTCTTTTCATTCATTAGAGTACAATTGAGTAATAGTCTTTCATAGACTCCACATTCATAACATTTTCTTGTTCATTCATATGTGTATGTGAGAATAGCCTTTCACATAATCACCATCATTTACAAATGTTAATAGAGAGATAACATTCAATCCTAACACAAATTAGCTTCTAATCATGATCATTATTCACTCATTTTGATCACACACATGCTTCACTTCAAATTCATATGTGCAACAACATCATAATACTTCAATTCCTAACATTATTCCTTCAAGTCGATGATCACAATGGACATAGTAAGTAAACACCACCATTATTCAAGTGGATCAACATCTAATTCACCATTCAAGAAGTAAATCATAACTTGCCCCTTCAAGGCCATGCTCACAAGTCATCGATTCATCATCAATCTATCATAGTAAAGCATACACAAGAATACCATCCAATAACCCAAAGCAATTTAGACATATTTCAATCATAAGCTTCCATAAACAACAAACCCCCTTCATAATGACACAATTTAGTAGTTGAGAGAAATCATGGGTTCATAGAGTAAAAATCATCTTAAATCATCAATTAAACATCAATATAATCATAGTTCATCATTAGAAACCTTTTGAAAACATTTGATGAAAGAACCCATGAGATTGAGTAAAACCCTAAGTTTTTCATGAACTTGAAATCTTTGAAATCTATTCAGAAATTACTCTAGGGATGGAAGCTATCCCTAAATGAAGGATCATCATACATTTGCTAAGATTCCCCAACAGATTTGATGAAGAAAACACCTTGAATCAAAACCCTAGCTCCAAGTTCTTGACATTCTTCAATGGAAGATTGTAGCGAGAGAAATATTTGACAGGAGGTGGGTTTCTTTTTAATTTTAATTGGAGAGATTTAGATGAAAGAATTTAGGTCTAAAAGGGTTTTATAGTTGCAAGGAAAGACAAAGAATAATAGGGACTCAACTTAGAAAAATAATTAAGGACCCACAAAGTATAGACTTAAAAGTTTGCACTAAACCGGTCTATGCTCACCCTTTGCACCCCTTGGCTCGCCAAGGGCACTAGGCGACTCACCTAATGGCCTTTGGCTCGCCCATTTTTCCATTGCTTCACTAATTTGGCCATAACTTTTTACTCTGAGATCAGAATTGGGAAAACTCGGTGGCGTTGCAAAGAGGCCTCAAAGACCTTTAATTGGATATGTAATAGCCTACCTAATTTGTTTTGAGCTAAGAGATATCATCATCTGAAGTTAACCCTATAAGTGGTACCTTAAAAATCTACCCCTTGCTCATCTAAGCTCGCCCTTTCGAACCTTGGGCTCGACAAGTGCACTAGGCTACTCGCCATGTGCACCCTTGGCTCGCACATTGTTCGAGTGAGCTCACTCAAAGGGCTAGTCATTGGGAGAAAGAGGGGGAGAAGGGCAACACGCCAACCAACTTGGCTAGCTCCCTTTTAGCTCGCCCTTTGGTCCAATTGCTAAGCCAAATGGGCAGTCCACTCGGCGAACATAGGGGCATAAAGGCGACTCGCCAACCCCTTAGGTAATCTAGCAGCCCCATCGCCAAACAATCCTTCCAAGGACAAGGCTTCTTTCTCCCTAACTTGCTAGCCTAGGCCCTTACTTGCACCCTAGGCTACTACCTAGCTCCATTTAAGTTCTAAAACAGCATAAGCATCAACCTAAGGTCACACTAACCCAAACGTCAAGGCTCTACTTCATCTTATCATTTTTCTGAGTCGTTACATTCCATCTCAATATCCTCTCGGTGCTAAGCATAATATCCCACGAAATAGTCATTTTCTTAATTGTTCTCATTATCCATGGAAGGTCATGTCATCTTGCCAATCCACTCTAGGTCATCTTGCCAATCCACTTGCTAGCCTAGGCCCTTACTTGCACCCTAGGCTACTACCTAGCTCCATTTAAGTTCTAAAACAGCATAAGCATCAACCTAAGGTCACACTAACCCAAACGTCAAGGCTCTACTTCATCTTATCATTTTTCTGAGTCGTTACATTCCATCTCAATATCCTCTCGGTGCTAAGCATAATATCCCACGAAATAGTCATTTTCTTAATTGTTCTCATTATCCATGGAAGGTCATGTCATCTTGCCAATCCACTCTAGGTCATAAGTCATCCATGGAAAGCTATTATTCAATAACCAATCCAAGTTAGGTTTAATTAGGATAGCTCCATATCTTTCATTCATTTACTTGAGAAGACCTTTCAACTTTAGAATCCTTACTATGTGAGAAAACCTTTCACAATCATACTCTCATGTGTATGTGAGAAAATCCTTTCAACAACACAAAAACATTATCATTGATACTTCACTCTCAAAGCATCCTTAAAACATTTACATAAATCCCATAAGAGCATTCTTAATTTCATAAATTCCTTATTCATAATCCAAAACCCACATCATATCATCACAATTTGGAAAACATGGGAATTACATGGGTTCGTTGGGAATCATCATAAAATCATAGAATTAACTCAATTCATGCATAAGATATCATAATTCAATAAATTAAATTAATCATGAAGACAACCCATAACATAGAAAAAAAAAAAAACTAACTCAATTGGGGATTTCTAACTTTGAAAATAGCAGAATTAGAGAATTCCATGAATGGAAAGAGTCCATTGATGAAAAATAACATATCTCAATGCCAGAAGATTTCCTTCAATGGTAGAATTGGAGACTTGCCTTGAAACCCTAGGTTCAACCCTTCTTCAAGTTTCTAGAGAGAGAAATATTTTGAACATGAAGAACCTGATATTTTTTGGTACATTTAAGTGAATGAATTGAATTGGTTTAATTTGGGGTTAAAAATACTTATATAGGGGCCCTAGGTATGGGTAAAATGGCATAGAATCATAATAAAATATTTAGGAAAAGACCCAACTAACCCTGACTTACAACTGATGCGAACCTCAATATTGAGGCCCACACGAGCCATTTCAGGGTTCACAAGCCGTCTGGGGCATCGTTACCCTAGACCAGTGGCTTGGGGAATTCTGCCTCCCCTTCACGGCCACCACCATAACTCGTTCTGCTCTTTACGAGCCATCTAGGTGCTCGTGAGAGGAGCCTGCCTTAGGGAGGATGATCTCCCCTTTACCACAAGCACCACCACGAGTTGTGGTTCCCTTCACGAAGTGTCTAATGGATCATAAGACGGGAAACATCCTAGCCAACCAATTCCTAAGCCCCACGAGTACCACCATGAGCCGTGGTGCCCTTCATGTCCCATGAATGGTGTCATGACTCAGTGGAGGGCTTGTGACCTCCCACATGACACTTTTTTCTAGGTTTCTTGATTAGAAGGTGTTACAGTTGAATCGCCAATTGGAGCTCAATCTTTTCGAATATTCTTGAATGAACACCAAACCTGAAGGTTGATTTAGTAGATCGATGAAATCCACATGGTGCACTTCGATGAATCAAAGTTTGGAGCTCAAACCACCTAAATTGAAAGTGAACTTTTCCATATTTTCAAGCTCAGAAAGAGGACAAGAATGAGTGCACACATCACCTTTGGCGTATCACCATTGAGGTCTTGGAAGAGTCTAGTGCTCCTTTTTTCAACCTTTCAACTTCTTCTCCACCTGTGCTCACAAAGTATGTTATTGAAAGCAAGAAAAATGAAAGTTAAGATTTGTGTTGCCTCCCAAGAAGATTTGTATTTAACATCGCAACACAGCATACTTCTCAACTTCTCAACACTCATTTTAGGGATTTGGGATGGTGTCACTAAGAAACGTTCCCTTTTTCCACTGATTTAGATGAGTGGAGATCTAGAACAATTGGACCTTCAGCTGCTTGATAGACTCCGAATGAGAGGTTACTGTTTGGGAAAAAGGGTAAAAGTCATTTTTCAATTCATTCAACATTTTGTTAGTCCCCTTTAATATTGTTGAAGATTCTTGTAAGCATTTCTTCAGTTATGTTCGATTCGGTTCCCTTCTGTCCTAGCTGGGTATTTTGGTCGTTGAAGATCATGGGGAGGCACATACCTATCTTTGTCAACCTCTCTATCTCTCCAATTTTCACCTTGCCAATCTTTCTAACAACTATATCTATCCTTATTTCAACTTTAGTTCCCGCCTTATCATTGGTGTAAGAACCCCCCATTTGGTTTCCCCAATATTGGACTTCCTCTTTGTATAGTGCCTCAAATTTGGCATTTTCTAGGCACCACCCACTATTGTTTCCAACCACATTTACCAACTTAAGTCAATCTGCCATGACATATTTGGACAATAAATCAAGTTCGGTCATTATTTTGGCCATCTTTTCATCTCGTTCATGGTCTTTCTAAATTAGTTCTTCACTGATACCAAACTATGGAGTAGGCATTTGGTCTTCCCTAGTATGTCATGCTTGGTTAACTTTAGTCATATCCTGTAGCATCAAAACAGCTATATGATATAGTTGTCTCATTAATCCTCCTTAGACCAAATGATCAGTCATAACTTTATTGATTGAAACGAGGCCGTAATAAAAGTATTGTAGAAATTAATGGTTCAGAACACCATGTTTTGGACATTAAAAGCGTAGTTTCTTGAACTTTTACCAAGTCTCATATATAGGTTCACCTCTAATGCACTTTATATTTTAGATCTGGGTTCGAAGTTTAACAATCTTCTAGGTGCAAAGAATCTCTCTAAGAATGCATTAGTCAATTCATCCAACGAAGTAATAGAGTCATTTGGCAATTTTGCTAACCATCTAGAAGTTTCACCTGTCAAACAGAATGGGAATAACCTCAACCTTATGAGCTAGTCACCCAAACATTCATCTTATATGGAGCATTTGTAGCATTGTTCTCGTAACATGAAATACAGCCCTATGGCTATGGGAGGATTACGAATGGCTCCCGTGATTTGAAAAATATTCACATGCATATCATTCATTTAACCCAGGTTGTCATTTTGACCATAGTGACTATCGTTGTCACTGCCACAGTCATTCATTATGTAAAACCTACAAATTAGCCAATAAAAAACACAAAACAAAAATTAAGCACAACTAATCCTAAAGTTTAATTTCTCAATTAAAAATCTCAACCATCAATTCTCGACAATGGTGCCATTTTTGAGAACGCTCAATTATCCTCTTAAGACAAGTAAAAAGGGACAACGTTCGTTGTCAATAAAAACCCAATAAAGAGCTAGGGTTGAACCTCCTAAGGAATGGTATATCGTAGAGAATTCTTATCAAGAAATTTAGATTGTAAAATTGCCCATTTGTAATAGTAAGAACAAGTGGGTGGATGTTTCCACCAATTTTAATAAAAAGTTTTAGTTATCAATTGTAACAATTAAACTAAAATTTTAGAGAATTCAAGAATTAAAAAATCAATCTAGGGGAGCAAGGATTGGAATCAATGTCACATATGGGCAATTGTGATGTTCTATAATGATGAACATTCATGAATAGGATAGGTCATCTTCAATAACGCTAATCATTTTTCAATCTCGAAGAATCTATGCATAGAATCTCCTTTCGTTCTCATCTATAAGACAATCTAAACAACCCAATTCCTTACTCAATTCTCTATTTTAATGCATAGATAGGGCAAATAGATCCGACCCTTAAGGTATTTGAATCTTAGTCGGCAAACTTCTTTGAGTCTTTCTTTTACATTCGATGAATTGTCAAGTACCACCTTGGTTTGCCATTCAAGCATTCACTTTTTCTCCTTGCACTGTCCTCTTCAACCACACTTAGCAAGGTCACCTTTTTGATTCGATGAGTCACCTTTTCAGTCAGGCATTGTTGACCCATCTCACTAGATCCAAGTGTTGTTCCTTATCATGACTCAAAGTACATCCTACACATGATAGGCGTACAGTACCCTAAAAGGCCCCTTACAAGTCACTTAGCATACATCATACAAGATAATAAAATTTAGAAGATTTAATAAACAATTTCAACATATAAAAGTTTGATAGAAAAGAGCAAAAGTCTAAAGATCATCTCAAAGCCATCTAGTATATAAGAAAAAATGGGACGTAACACATACATCAAGTTAAAAACTAATGAATAAAGACCTAAATGAAGTAAAGGCTTGGTCTTCAAAACATGAGGACTCACCAATCTTCAATCTTCTTACTAATAGATTCCTAATCACGAAAATACGGGATGGGAGCGTCGAACCATACATTAGTGAAACAGTGTGCAAGAGTATGCGTTAGTACAATGTAACAGCTCGGAAATGAGTACGTTAAACTAGATCCTAAATGTGAGGATTAATGTCAAGAGTGAAGGGCAAGGCCAAAGGAATTTGGTGAGGGCTACGGCAAGGGGGCCAAGGCAGCCAAAAAATGCCTATCCACTACCCATCATGACCACCAGGATCTTCACAACCCATGGTGGACACCACGAGTCATGGTACTACCTATGGTGAGTGAGGTAGTGTGCTTCTGAAGCTGCCCAAGAAAGGCTCCCCTTCACAAGCCACTTCACTGCTCATGGTGAAGACCACGAACCGTGGGAAGGATTGCGAGGTTTCCTCCACCTCTTGGGGTCTTGGAAAGTTAAGGGAGGCTACTGATCAAGGTATCACGGGCACCACCATGAGCCGTGGTTCCCTTGACGGGTCATGAACCTGGTTACGAGGCTTGGAACCCCACTTTAAACTGGCAGTTATTTTAGGTCATTCCTATTTAGGTAGTTATTAAATGATATATTTTTTATTGTTTTTATACACCTATATAATCTCTTTTTATGTCATTAACCAACCCATTTACTCCATTAAAACCCAAAGCTCAAATCAAAACCCAAATGAGTTCATCTTCTCTAAAATTTCTCTCTCTACAACACTAAGGAAGAAGAAGAGAAAGGTTGAAGATAGGGCTTGAAGAAACAAGAACATTTTTCTACTCAAATTCATGGTAATTCTTCACCAAGGTATGGTAGCTCTTCATCTATGGGTATCCTTCACAAATAGTGCCCCTCCAAAACCCCCAATTTCAAAGTTAGAAAATCCAAAAGTAAGGGTTTAACTTCAATCTCATGGATTCCTTTCAAATTTATTTTAAATGGTTGAATTATGTTTGTGCATGGATATGTTGATGATTTATATGATTTTTAGTTGAATTCCTCAAGAATCCATGAATTACCCTATTTTGTCAATTTGGATCTTAAAGTGTGGGTATTGATAGATGCAAATAGTATGTTATAGAATTATGAATTGATTACTTGAATTATGTTATCTTCCATGTCTAATGTAGTAATTCTAGATGTGCTGGTGAATTATGATCCATGGTCCTTGAAGGTCAGTTTATGTGAATTATGCATGATTACGAGATTTATGTATGTGCTTTATGACTACTTTGAGAATAAAGTGATGATAACTATGAGGCAATGGTGTTGTTACTGAAAGGCTATTCACACACACACACTCTTATGAATGAAGTATGAATAAAGTTTCTACGTTTATGACAATGCTGATATGTTGATTGAAAGGCTATTCTCAATTATACACTTATGAATGATTATGACATATTGTGAAAGGTTTTCTCACAATATGGGGATTATTAGGTTGAAAGGATATTCTCACCTATTTATTCTATGAGCTATCTTATGAATGATGTTGGGATAATATGGATGCCCTCACGTGAGTTGAGGCGGGGTATCTAGTAGCAGTCTCTTTATCCCATAATAATGAACTCAAGTAATAAAATGTTAAAAACACTATGGGGAATACGGCTAAGCACCGAGTGAATATTAATTTAGATAGAAACTCATACGTTAGTTGAGGCGGGGTTTCTAGTAGCAATTTGTTAAGATGGATGCCTATACGTGAGTGGAGGTGGGGTATCTAGTAGCAATATCCTAATCCCATAAACTATGTGCCCTCATAGGTTATTAGCTAGTGGATCCACCTAAGATCAATGTTATCAGCTTTACCTTAGGTATGTAGACCAACTCTTTTCGGTGTTGGAGATACCAGATTCCATGATTTGCTCAGATGGTCTATGCCAGTTAAGACTTACCATTAAAATGAATAATTATGAATTATGGTTTCTCAAGAATGCACTACTTAGTCTAGGTAGGGTTATGGGACTTCATCCATGCATTGCACAAGTAGGCTTTGAGAGTAGTTATGGTGTGTTCCTTAATATAATAATCATTTATGAAATAAATATGCTTATGATGATGCTACTAAGTATGTTGATAAGAAGGCTAGTTTAAATGAAGTATGCTTAATGTGGATTATTGTTGTGAGTTGATTTCCTTAATATGACTTATTAAACGTGAAGGTTTCCTTGTCTATGAGTATTAACTAGTTATGAGATCAAAGAATGGTAAGTATGATTATGGTGGCCTAAAAGTGGCACTTAGTATAGATGGGATTATGGGATCTTATCTATACATTGCACAAGTATAACTTAGGATTACTTATGAGATAGTTCTATTATGTTATGCTGGCCTATATCTTGAAAATGCTTGTGACTTATGCTTTATACTAAAATGCATGATGCTTCAAAAACCTGTTATGCATGCTTTTCAACTAAAATGTCCTTTTTAGCTTGTTGTAAAGGTTTTTATGCATGGCTACCATCTTCTTGTGGTTTAATCTTGGATAGACTATTCTCCTAGCTTGTGGTGAGTCCTTAAGATTTGAGGACGTGTGAGTCATTTGTATTTTCTCTATAGTTATTCCACTTTCAAACTTTATTGTAAGGGTTGTGTCCCTATTTGATTCATTGTTTGTATTAGATAGCTAATTGAGACAAGTTAGACTTCCACTTGCTTTTATAAAAAGTCTTCGATTGTAGGGATAACGTTTTTAAATTTGGCATCATTTTTTTTACTTACGTTATGATATGCTAAGGGTCTTGTATGAGACCTTTCGAGGTTGAGTACACCTTGTCGCATCTATAGGGTACTCTTGAGTTATGGCAAACATGGTAATCTGAGGACAAGGCTTAGAATTATTCTAGGATGATTTCTCATAAGTCACATCTAATAGAGTCTTGTTCATAGTGTGAAGGGCACCACATTTATGAATGAGAGGCTATATGATGTTAGGAAGCTACACTTCTTTCATTACTCATAAGTCATACCACAGAGTTTAACTCTATAAAGTCCCTCTCCTAATCCGTCTTTTGTGTCTTTAGGATATGAATACACAAAGGGCTAACGCAAGGAGAATGAAGGGTGACAATGTCAATGAAGAAGCTCCTCAAGTGAATAAAGCTCCTCAAGCTAATGAAGTTCCGATTAACCCTCCGGCTAAGTCAGATGTGGAGGTTAGGTCGGTTCTTCTAATGTTGGTCCAAGCCATGACAACTCAAGGCTATGATATGATGGCCCAAGCCAATAGAGATGTTGTGACTCTATGTGAACCCTAATATGAAATCCATGGATTCTATATTGAGGGATTTTGTTTGGATGGACCCTCCCGAGTTTCTTGGTTCCAAAGTGGGAGAGGATCGTCAAGAATTTGTGGATGAATTTTATAATATACTTGATGCCATGGGGGTGACTTTGGTAGAAAAAGCAAAGCTAATCGCTTACCAATTAAAGGATGTTGCTCAAGTTTGATATACTCAATCGAAGAAAAATAGGTCGGTAGGAACGGGTCCCGTAGATTGGGAGGTGTTAAAGAAAGCATTTCTTGATAGATTCTTTCCCCAAGAGTTGAGGGAAGCTAAGGTGGAAGAATTCATTAACTTTAGGCAAAGTAGCATGACTGTTAACGAGTATGCCTTGAAATTTATCCAACTATCCAAGGATGCTCCATATATGGTGGAGGATCCGAGGGATGAGATGAGTAGGTTTTTGACAGGTGTGTCTGACTTAGTTGGAGAAGAATTTCATATGGCAATGCTCCATGATAACATAATATCTCTAGGCATATGGTGTGTGCCCAACAAATGGAGGAGTCAGAACTCAAGAGAATTAATAGAGAGGAAAAAAGAGCTAGGACCAATGAACAAGGCCAACTAAGGCTCAAAAAGAGGTCCTCCAACCAAGATTGCCCAATGGTCAATAAGGATAAGGTGTCTAACCCTAAACCTCAAGGAGTAAATGGAGGCGGTTCTTCTTTTGAAAGATTTAAGTATGCCAAATATGGAATAGAACATGGGGGTACGTGTCTAGCTGGAACGGATGGTTTGTTTGGGTGTGGAAAGAAAGGTCATAAGATGAGAGATTGCCCAACACTCATGGCAAAAGGGAGAGACGCCAAGCAAGCTCCTCTTAGCAGTACGGTTCCCAATGCTTCAAGTTATGGTCACTTCTATGCACTCCAGTCTAGGGAGGACAAAGAAGCCTTTCCGGATGAAGGCAGCAGCATGTTGATAGTTTCCTATAAATGTAAATGTTTCATTAGATCCCTATGCTACTTATTAGACATGGATGTTTATCTTAGTATGGATTTTCACCCAAGCGAGAGACGATATGCTTAGATAGCAGGATTGTTGAGAGTTTTGATATCCTCATCTCTTACTTCTATTCCTATTCTAGCTTGAGACAAAGAGTTCCATGTGGCTTGTTTCATGTTTTGGAGTCATGTGTGATTTATGTGTTTCCATGATCTCCTTATGATGTACATGTTCTTGATGAAATTCATGTTTAGTGAGAAAAATGAGTTTTCATGATTTATGTGTTCCTGATGTTGTTGCTCATTTAGTATGAATTGCCTATATGCTTCATGAGATGAATCGTCAAACATACTTTGATATGCTTTTGATAGTAATTACTTAATTGGTTTCATGTTATTGAGTTGAACATGCTTTGAGTTGGAGAAGGTACTTGCTCGAATGAACATGAGAAATGTTGAAGTTTTCATACAAAATGGGTTGTTAGATGTAGTTTCCACTCCGTAGTGTTGCATTGATTATCTTTGAGATGGAGTTGATGATTCCTCCTCTAAATTGTGCATTATTTTGATGTTTCATGCATGATGGGCTGCTAGTCTTGAGTTTTTAATTTCGTCAGGTGTCTAGATTGACATTCGAGGATGAATGTTCCCGAGGGGGAGCTAATGTAACACCTCAGAAATTAGTAGGCAAAACTAGAGAATAAACGTGAGGGTTAACGTCAAGAGTGAAAGGCAAGGGCCAAAAGAATTGCGTGAGGGCCATGGAAAGGAGGCCAAGGCTTTCAAAACATACCTAGCCATTGACCACCATGACCACGAGGGTCTTCACGACCTGTGGTGGCCACCATGAGTCGTGGTGCCATTGGTGGTAGGTGAGGCAGTGAGCTTCTAAAGCTACCCAAGAAAGGTTCCCCTTCACAAGCCACTTCACGGATTGTGGTGAAGACCACGAACCATGGGAAGACGATGACTCCAAGATTTGGACTCATTTAGGGCTTTATTTTGATAGATGTGGTGTCCTCAAATGCTTATTTTGTGCCAATAACTGATGTAAAATCCTTTATTTCTAGGTATTTGGATTGTGTAACAAAGCATGAACATTAAGTTGCAAAAAATGAATGATGCGAGATGAAAGAAGGAAGAGAAGAGAGCTTGGTGATCACCAAGTCCATTAGGCGAGTCGCCGAGTGGCCATTTGACAGCCTAAAGTTCCAGTGCTCCAAGCCCTGAAGGAGAAAATCAAGTCAGCGAGAGAGAGTAGTTGGCGGAATGCCGAGTGGTTCTGCAATGCAGTATTAGATCACCTTAAGTTACAGACTTGGAGGAATTTTGAAGGCAAAAGCAAAAAGGTGATGGAATTGACCAAAGGGTGGATCGCCAAGTTGATCGGTGAGCCCGACTTACTCCATTGAATGGTCCTTCGCAACATATTTTTGGTGACTATAAATACATTTTTGAACATGTAGTTTAGTATCGTATCTTTCATCAAATTTTATTTTGAACAATTTTTAGAATTCATTTTCATTTTGAAATCTGAGTATTGAGACAAGTTTTCCTTAACTTTGAAGAATTGATGTTTTCCAATTTTGAGAAATTGGAAGTGGGTCTTTGAGATTCTTCAAGTAGGACCATTGTAAATACAAAATCAATCGTACCCTGTTGATGGAAACACAATTTGGTAATGGTTTTAATCTTTTTATGATGTCTAGCTAAAACCCCAATTGGGTATGATTATGTGATAATTTAGTTTTTGGTACTGCTAATTGTTAGTTTAAATGTTGCTTAGAAGTGATTTCAATCATTAATTGTGGTTTAAATAAAAGAATTATTGTTGCAAATGCAATTCTATCTTCGTGTTTTTGGCCTGTGAGAGAGAGAGGTTTTGAAACAAAGATTATTGATTGATGGTCTATGGGTATTGGATTGTCATGGGTTCAGCTTGAGAGAGTGAATCCTAAACCCTTTTCCACACATTCAGCTCAAAAGGGTGAATGGACTAAAACATAGGTTGTTCTTATTTTGTATGCTTGTCGATGGTTGAGAGAAATTGACACATTTTAGCGTATTAACTAATTTTCAACTATTTCCTAATAGTTGCATTTACCCATTTATCTAGATTTTCCTATAATCGAATCACATTCCAAGAACGCGTCTCATTATTGTTATTATTGTGTTATTTGCTATTGTTGTAGTTGATAATTCAAACCAAAAGCCCCTGTTATTTGACATTCGAGTCACCCCCTAATTTGAATTATGTTTTTATTCATAAATGTCTATTATTATGGTTGATTTGAGCATATTTGTACTTTTCTATTGAATCTTAAACACATGCCACACCCTGTGGGATTTGACCCAAAATCATTTAGTTGGGTTATATACTGACTAACGATCGTTGACACTTAGAATTTGATGAAGTGTCCTTGAAATGTTAATTGAATTGGCGTCATTGTTGGGAGTGGTGTTGGTTAAAATTCTTTAGTTAAGTTGAATTTTGTTCTTGTTACTTATAGTTGAATCTACTTACTTTCAGTTTTGGTTTGTGTGTTGCTGTTTTGAATAGAGAAAATGAATGTTAACGGAAGCAACGGTAGCCAAGTGGGCCACCAAGATGACATCGACAACCTCATCAATGTCAATGAGCCTAATTTTAATAACCCTCATTTGATAGGTCGAATTGGTGCCATTCGCTTGCCTCCAGCTGAAGGGAACATTGTGTTCCATATTACAAGTACTATATTGTAGCTCTGGCAATTGAAAGGGTTGTTTGGTGGGAAGGCCCATAAGGATCCCCATGAGCATATTAGAAACTTTGTTGATGTTTAGGGGTTATTCTCCTTCAAGAACATATCCCAAGAGTTGGTTCAGTTGAGGTTGTTCCCATTTTCTTTAATGGGAGAAGCATGTAAGTGGCTGGATGAATTTCCATAAGAATCAATCACTTCATGGGAAGAGCTTGTCATCGCATTTCAAGTGCGATTTTTCCCTCCTTCAAAGAAGATGAATCTTTGGGACATCATCCTAAGATTCAAGCATTTGGAGGGTGAGCCAATTCATAAGACTTGGCTACGATTCAAGAAGTTGGTGCCGCAATGCCCAAATCACGGTTTGCCTAACAACGTTTTCTTTCAATATTTTTACCGAAGCCTTGATTCGGTGAACAAGGGTGCAGCTGACCAACTTTCTTTAGGAGGTTTGATGCAACAATCTTACATTACGGCAGCCCAGCTTTTGAATGGTATGACCACAATTTATCGAGCTTGGTACACCCGTGAAGATCAGGTCTCCCCTCTTATGTTTAAATTGACAAAGAAGCAGCTTGAGAAAGACCAAGAGAGGGATCAGAACATGGCAAAGATCATGACACAACTTGACATTTTGTCCAAAAATGTCATGGTAGCTGGTGCTCGAAGTTTCAATGTTGTGGGTGTCAAGAGTGTTAATCCCGATGAGGCCAAGTTTGAAGCATTGTACAACAAAGAGGTGAACTTCCTAGCCAACCAAGGAGGTGGTTATCGTTCAAACTACCCGTGGCAGGGTGGTAACCAAGGTTGGAATAGGTATGAAAGCTGGAAAGATCGTGATAGAGAGTGGAGAGATAGTAACCCCACTTGGAAAGAAAGGGATGGGGAGAAGGACAGCTACATTCCTCCCCACGAGTGCCAAAATCTAAAAGATTCCGAGGGTGGTCGGTCTAAGGATATGTTTTCTCATATTCTCAACAAGGTTGAGGAGTCTGACAAAATTTTGAAAGAAATAAAGGAAGACGTGTCAACCCTTAGCTAGACAGTCAACTCCCATTCCCCCTCTACCAAACATTTGGAGACCCAAATGGGTCATATCTCGTCTAATTTAAACCCGAGACAATAAGGAGGATTGCCTAGTGATACTATGGCCAACCCCAAGAATAAAATTTGAGTGAGGACTTGCATTGTGCCACGACGTTAATTAAGGTGCTACTTGGGAGGCAACCCTAGCTTTATTTGCTTTCTTTTTTTCTGAAATAATCATATGTTGATTGTGTAGGTCAAAGTGTGGAATGTGTTTAAAAGATGGAGATTGGCGAGCAAAATTTCCAGTCGGCGAGGCACCGAAGAGGTTGGCAAACCCAACTTGGACCACCGTTGGACTCATGGAATTTTGAAATTGGAGTCTGTAAAACTCAGTGAGCACAGGAGAAAATCGGCATGTCGCCGAACAGGTCAGTGATTGCGACTTTGTCTGCCATTTGGACTCCCACATTAACTGGAGGTCCTGTAAAATTCTGTGAGGTAAATGCACTCTCGGCATATCGCAGAGTGGGTCGGCGAGTAAAATTAATGTTCCCGAATGTGCGAGAACTGGACAATTTTATAGGCCAAAGGATTAAACTTTCAAACTCTTTCACATTCCTTCACTTTTCAACTTTCCAAACTCACACCCGTGATATATTTTCCTATATTTTTGTCTTTTTACCGCTTCCTAGTCGTCATTTGTGTGTTCGGAGTTGGACATCTTTGTCGCCTAGCTTTTGAACTTATTTTATCAGCATTAAACATTGCATTTTCCGAACCCCGAATTCATTTTAGTGGATTTTACTCATTTGTTGATATTTTCTTAGTGATGTGTGTTGGTCCTCTTTTATTTCATTATTTTTGTGCTTGTGTGCATGTGTGCTTATATTAATTCGAATATCTTGCCTAAATTGTCGATATTGTTGGTTTCCCCAATTGTTGTGCAAAAATTAATCAAAATCTTGTTGGGTTGTGTTGTGTTACTGTTCAGCCAAGTCAAGTGAATTCTAAGTAACCCACATTTGTGCCAAATGACATACTTCACCCAATTATGGAGCGGTTGACGTCATTCTTAAGGGCAAAAGTCATCAAATGGCCAAATTTGGTCAAACCGGGAGAAGTCTGAGTATCTTGGAGGCATGAGTGTAATGGGTCTAAATCTAATTGATGGAGTGCATGTGTTTATTTTGTTTTTGAGGGCTGCAGGGTTGAATTTGGAAGTCGAGGTTGAAAGTAGACACATTGGGCAGTTTGACGAGCTAGGTCGAGCTTACAGAACCACTTGGTGGTTTGCCAAATCCCCCTAGATCACCTTTAATTTCATGCTAAAATTGAGTTTGGGTTCAGTAACTTTCGGCAAGAAGCATGAATTCGCCGAGTGCACTCGGCGACTCACTAATTGTCTTTCTAGATCCCTTTTTCTGTGCCCCTAACCCCTAAATTCACTGTAACTTTCGGCGGACTAGTCCTTGCTCGCCAAATATTATCGGTGACTCGCCAAAAGGCCCTTTCCATCGCCGACATGTCATTTTTTTGAGAAAATTTTGTGCTAATCCTCTTGGCGTGCCCAATCTGGCTAGCCTATGTGATTTGGTGACTCGCCGATTGGTTTGGCGAGTCTTTCTGCAACTACTTTTCTATATTTTTTCTTGAACAATCTAACTCTTTTTAATGTTTTAACAGATATGGCTATAACCAACCTTGACATGTCCCCCTGTAAAAGAGCACGGGGCATAATGGTAAATGAAGAAGGAGTCAATCCTCCTAAAAAGGGAAAGATGGCACCTCCCAAGAGAGGCAAGGGCTAGGGAAAAAGGCTTGTATCTGAGACCCCAGAGCACAACTCTGACAGGGAGAGAGGGTCCATTGAATCCCAGGCAGAACTCTCTGAGCCGGATGATAACCAGCCCCAGCAGTATATAGGGAGCAGAGATCTGTTCTAGCTCTTATCTAGCAACCACTTCTCCAGCAGTAGACACAATGCCAGCTCCGACACCACCTGTGATCCCTGTGCCACCAATGGTGCCTCCTCCCCGGCAACTTAATAGATTAAAAGTCGATGGGTTGAGGACAATTTTAGAAGAGAAACTACTATCCATAGAGGTCCTAGTGGGAAGATATTCTGTAGTGAGAGACACACTCCAAGATTTGGACTCATTTAGGGCTTTATTTATATAGATTTAGTGTCCTCAAATGCTTATATGGTGTCAATAACTTATGTCAAATCCTTAATTTCCAGGTATTTGGATTAAGGAACAAAGCATGGAGACTAATTTGCAAAAAGGAACGAAGCGAGCTGAAAGAAGGAAGAAAAAAGAGTCTGGTGATCGCCAAGTCCATTAGGCGAGTCGTCGAGTCGCCATTTGACCGCCTAAAGTTCTAGTGTCCCAAGCCCTGAAGGAGAAAATCAAGTTCGCAAGAGAAAGGAGCAATTGGCGGATTGCCGAGTGGTTCCACGATGCAGTATTAGATCACCCAAAGTTACAGACCTAGAGAAATATTGAAGGACAAGGCAAAAAGATGATGGAATTAACCAAAGGGCAATTGCCGAGTTGATCGGTGAGCCCAACTTATTGTGCCGAAGGGTCCTTCACATCATATTTTTGGCAACTATAAATACGCTTTTGAACATTTAGTTTAGTATCTTATCTTTTATCAAATATTATTCTGAACAATCTTTAGAATTCATTTCCAGTTTGAACTCTAAGTATTCGGACAAGTTTTCCTTAGCTTTGAAGAATTGAAGTTTTCCAATTTTGAGAAATTGGAAGTGGGTCTTTGAGATTCTTCAATTTGGACTTTTGTAAAGACAAAATGAATCATAAACGGTTGATGAAAACACAATTTGGTAACGATTTTTATCTTTTTATGATGTCTAGCAAAAATTCCAATTCATGGGTGTGATTATGTGATTATGGGCTAATTTAGTTTATCAATATTGCTAATTGTTAGTTTAAATGTTGTTTAGAAGCGATTCCAATCGTTAATTGTGGTTTAAATGAAAGAATTATAGTTGCAAATGCAGTTCTACCTTTGTGTTTTTGGCCTGCTCGAGAGAGATGTTTTGAAACAAAGATTATTGATTGATAGTGTGTGGGTATTGGGTCATCATGGGTTCAGCTAGAGAGAGTGAATCCTAAACCCTTTTTCCACATATTCAGCTCGAGAAAGTGAATGGACCAAAGCGTAGACTATTCTTATTTTGTATGCTTATCAATGTTTGAGAGAAATTTTCTTGATTCAAGGAAATTGTTCGAAAGAGTTTACCTCTTCTATAGTCTAGCTTATTCACTAATTTATAGCTATTTCCTAACAGTTGCATTTACCCATTTGTCTACATTAGCCTATAATCGAATCACATCCTAAGACCCCGTCTCATTATTGTTATTATTGTATTATTTGCTATTGTTGTAGTTGATAATTCAAACCAAAACCCCCTATTATTTGACATTCGTGTCACCCCCAAATTTGAATTATGTTTTTATTTGTAAATATACATTCCTATGGCTGATTTGAGCATATTCATACTTTTCTATTCAATCTTAAACAAGTACCACTCCCTATGATATTCGACCCCAACTCATTTAGTTGGGTTATATACTGACTAACGACCATTGACACTTAGAATTGGATGAAGTGTAAATATTTATTCCTATGGCTCATCGGGTTGGCTTCACCACTTGTGGGCTTTCCAAGTTAAGGGAGGCTAATGGTCAAGGGACCACGGGCACCACCACGAGCCGCAATGCCCTTGACGGGTTGTGAACCAGTCATGAGGCCTGGCACCCCACTTTAAAGTGGGGGTTATTTTAGGTAATTCCTATTTAGGTAGTTATTAAATGAGGTCGCTTTGTAATTTTTTATACACCTATATAATCCCTTTTAAATCATTAACCAACCCATTTGCTCTATTAAATCCCAAAACCTAAATCAAAACCCAAAAGAGTTCATCTTCTCCAAAATTTCTCTCTCTAGAACTCCAAGGAAGAAGAAGAGGAAAGTTGAAGCTAGGGCTTGAAGAAACAAGATTTTCTCCTCAAATTCGTGGGAATTCTTCACCAAGGTATTGTAGCTCTTCCTCTATAGGTAGCCTTCACCTATAGAGCCCCTCCAAAAACCCCTAATTCAAAGTTAGAAAACCCAAAAGTTAGGGTTTGACTTCAATCTCATGGATTCCTTTCAAATTCATTTTATATAATTTAATTATGTTTGTTTATGGATATATTGATGATTTTTTTTTATTTTTATTTGAATTCCTCAAGAATCCATGAATTACCCTATTTTCTCAAATTGGATCTTAAAGTGTAGGTATTGATTAATGCAACTAGAATGTTATAGAATTATGAATGTTATGAATTGATTAGTTGAATTATGTTATCATTCATGTCTAATGTAGTAATTCTAGATGTGTTGGTGAATTATCATCCATGGTCCTTGAAGGGCAATTTATGAGAATTATGCATGATTATGAGATTTATGTATATGCTTTATGAATACTTTGAAAATAAAGTGATGATGACTATGAGGTAATGGTGTTGTTGAAAGGATATTCTCACACACACACAATTATGAATGAAGTTTCTATGATTATGATAATGATGATTTATTGATTGAAAGGTTATTGGGATCGGGTGTCGCGTTCCGGCACACTAATAGTTTGGCCATGGATTCCATGAGAGGACCATATGTTGTTACTATGTTCATGTCTAATTGTCGTTGATATTGAAAAATGTATGTCGCTCTTGAAAGAATAAGTGACTGATCTGTATTCCGTATACATGTATTACTGTGTTGGGCTTACTCTACATAAATACCTCATTATTAAATGAACCATGAATGATTAGGTCCAAATCGGGATGTGTAAGGTGAGTGGAGACCGAGGGTCCAGGCGTAACTATGTGTTACGTAGAGAGGAGGTCTGTGTTATTGTCGTTGAAAATTGGGGTAGTGTTATGTTATAATTGGGGCATTAAAGTTGTTAGGTATTACATTAACAAATGGATTTGTATTGAAACGGTTATGAGCCTTGATAACATGTACTATAGGGTCAGGGGTTGAGTGGTGAGGTTGAAAGAAATGAGGTTATGTTGTGACTGGTTTGACGGGGTGGTAGTGGTTACATCATGTACCTTTCTAAGAGGTAGAATGTTTCAGTTATGATCAAGAGTGGAGTGAGTAAGGTGTTAGAGTCAAGAGTACTAGTATATTTTGAAGCAATCGAAAATGGTAAGAGCATAAGAATATGAAGTGGAGAAATAAACAGGCTTATTGCATGTTTCCTACTAGTCAATTTCTTATATTATATGGTGGGCATAGGGTTAACCGATGATGCCTACCAGTACATGTGGTTACGCTACTAGTACTCTTGTTATGCCTTTTTGGCATAGTCTGGTTGCACGGTCAATGATGTTTCATAGGTGAAGACGAAAACAGTCTCTGACAGCTTCTATCTTTCCTTCCATGTGGTGGGAGCTACATCACTTGTTATTATGTTATATGCCTTGTAAATCTTAGAAGCTATTGTACCTGTTTAGACTAGATCCTTGAGAAATTTAATTACTTTACAAGTCTTAACTTGAACAACATCTTTATTTTCTAAAAATCTCGTAATGCTATTTTATATCTTGTTTACTTAATCTTCTGCATGTCTTTAATTGTTTGGGAATGGAGGGTTCTCCTGCTTAGTGTTAGAGTAGGTGCCCACACAGCCCGGGGGTTGGGTCGTGATAAAAACTTTTGAGGAAAAAAAAACGAATGAAGATCTAGGATATATTTAAAATCGGGAATGAGATATTTAATTTTTAGCTTTTTATGTGTTCTTTCGTTTAAATTAAGGAGAAATTTTTGTCAAAGTATAATGAGAGGGGTATATTTAAATCGAAAATATAATGAAAAGGGTATATTTGAACCGAAAGTATAACAAGGGATAGATTTAAACTATTTCTAAAAGTATAGCGGTATATTTGACTCATTGTCGTTATACATATATAAATATTTTGTAAAATTTTATTTATTTAACTAAATGACCCTTTTTGTTAGAATGGGAAGGTGTGGATCAGTGGCATGTGGTCTTCAAGTTTACCCTTCTAATCCGTGTTCAAACCTCAGTAGTTGTCGATTTTATTATTTCAGATTGTCCAACAATAGTTGTCCATTATACTACTTTAGAATGTCCAACAATACTTTTCCAATTTATGAAATCAATGGATAATTTTACACTTAGCTCCTTATTTATCCTTATCATTAATTATAGTCCTTTCTTTATTACATTTTTCAAGACATTGAGTTTATTATATTGAAATGGTGATATAATAAAATTACCCTTCTATTTATAGTTTCTTAAAAACTGTGCAAAGTAAATTTCGGACAAGTATGGTTGGAGAGAGGGAGTGGTATTTTTATGTCTCAAGTGAGTCTAGGTACTTCCCTAAAATACCGAGTTGAACCTCAGTGTAGACAATTGTAGTTCTAGACTCCTAGTTCATGGAAATAACAATAGTAATATTTTAAATTTATGAGTTCAGTTCTTTTTATATTTGTATTTGCGAATTATTTGAAATTGTTAATAATTTATGCTACAAATTTATACTTTTTAAAAAGTACTTAGTTTAAATTTTTGTAATATACGAAATTGTGTATTTATTTTTCTTTTTTACTTGGTATACATGAAAATTAAGTCAGTGCATTTATATTTATTTATTATTTTATAAAATATCATGTATGGTTTTTTCAAAATTGCTATAGTTTGAATGTTTTATATAAAAGGAATTTAAAGTAGCATGTTCAATGAAAAATATGTGAAAAAATTTCTTGTAAGCATATAAAAATTTAGTAGCATATGCTTTGTTATAATCTTGAGTTTACATGAGAGAAAGGAAAATTGGTTCAACTGCTGATCCATGCCTAAGCTTTACCAAGTATGTTGTTTTCATATACTACTCCCTCATTCTTTCTGTAATAGAGACACAATTTTAAAATAGATTCTCCTCCATTCAAAGTTAACACACAACATATAATGTTGGTGGTGCTTGAAATTTGCTTTTCTTATGTAAAATTTGTCATGTTTTCTCAGCTTTCGTCAAGCTGGTGCTGCTGCGCCTCAAGTTGGTACTTCAGTCATTCAGATTTTTGTTGGTCCCCCGAGGGTAAATTCTTTGTTCTTCTCTCTATTTCTTAGTTATCATTAAGTGTTCTGTTGTGTTCTCCCAGATTTATTATTTATATTTGCTGAAAGAGTCTTGGAATACATGCTGAAAGGGTGAATATGATTGTTTATCCAATGGACAGAGGTTTACTCTTACTGTCTAATTTTGATTTTTTTTAAAAATAGAAATTCTTACATATGTTATGTGTTTACTGATTATTTAGAGATTTCAATTGTTGTGTAGTGACAATAATATTGTTATATTATTTTTTTCTTAGGTCATGTGGACGTGATCGTTTTTTCTGAATTTCATGGTATAGGAAAAGTTGTATCGCTACAGATTATTTTTACAATATTGATAGATTAATATTTTTTTGGATTAAAAAATATTTACCTAATCTTTTAAAATTTGAAAATAAGTGACATGATTTTATTAAAACTGATCGATTAATTTTGTTTAACGAACCCTATCAAGCACAAACAAAAATAAAAACCCAAATTTCCTTCTAGAACCTGTAAACCCAAATTCCCTTCCCATTAGAAGAATTGGGTACAATAAATGTTTCTTTGTATTGTGTACTAAGATGTTTTGGCACTTTTGGCCTGAAATATAGAGGTAGAAATTTCTCCATCAAATATTACTAAGTACGCACAGAGAGTCTATTGATGGAAGGGACAGGGAAGGTATTGTTAACAATGACTAGTATTGAGAATGATTTCTTTCTCTAACATATAATTTTATTTTGAATGTGCAGGAAAATGCGGGTGATTGAATTATAATAGTGGCCAGAAGTAAACTCGATTGTAGTGAATGATAAAGATTTTTTATCCTATTGCCCTATATGTTTGGATGCATTTGATTTTGTGGAATTTATTGCTAGTAGAGATCCTTAAGCAATTGCTTTCTAAGTATGGGTTGTGCAAGACATGTTTCTCGCAGTTTATATGAAATATATACCTTAGAATTATTTATTTTATAATTTGGTGCTTTATATCGTTTATATATTTAATTATGTGATTATTGAATACAAGCAAATCAAAATTATTATTCTTAAAAATTAAAAATTGTGGCTACAAAAATTCTACACAATATTACCACACTTCATAAGTGTGGCAATAGGACGTCCAATGCGTGGCTTATGGATTATAAATTTTAGCATGTACATAAGAAAAGTTACACTTAATAAGTGTTGTTGTAGATGAGATATAAAAGGCGACACTTTTAAAGTGTGACCAATAACAAAGCAAAGGCCACACTTTAAAGTGTAGTATAATCAAATAAAAGTGTTGCTAATGAAATACTACAAAGCGTTGCCTTAATACTTCTTTGGCCACGCTTTTTGTGTAGCTGCTATGGCGACAATTAAAAAGTGTGGCCTAATGTCATATTTACGCTTCTTTAGGCCACCCCCTAAAAAGTGTTGCCTAAAGTAAAAAAGTGTAGCTTTTTATCAAAGGCCACACTTTTAGTCAGTTTAAGCTACACTTTACCAGGGTGGTTAAAAGCCTAAAATGTTGTAGTGTTCTATGATATTTAGACTTGTTTTAAACTATTTACTTCCATTTTGAAGAACAACTGAATACTTGTTAGACTTGATTTTGATTATGCTTGAACTTTTAGATTGCATTGTCAATATGTGAATCAAGTGGAATTTGAATGTTTAGGAATGTATTCGATGTTTTGTATTTTTATGTTAATTTTTATTGATGGATGGTAGTATAATTTAGTAGGTGTGTTGTACCAAAATAAAGAAAATTGTTGTCCATTAAAAGTAGCTTTCATACAGAATTATTTTTTAGAAAATTAAAAATGTCGTCTACAGTAGTTGGAAGATCACCTAATAGTTAATAAATTAATTATTTATACCTACTATAGTAGTCGAAAGAGTACTGAAATGATTAATAAATGCCAATCACAGTGATCGGAATATATATGATTAATTATTTAATTAATTAACTATTACGACAACCGTAGTCGACATTATTAATTTAATAAAATATTATTTAATAAGTATTTCGACTACAGTAGTCGACAGTATTTAAATTAACAAAATATTATTTTACTACCGTTCCGACTACATTAGCCAGCACTTCAGGTACTTTAATGATTGGTTTTTAATTTATATGCAGTAACTATGGTAGATGGCGAATGCCGACTGCTGTAGTTAGCAAGTATTTACCGACCCTCAGTTTGCTGACTACTCAAAAGTAGTCATAAAGTCATCGGAAAACTCCATTTTCCGACTACATTCCAACCAATTTTGAAGTCAGCAAACAACCAAATTCTAGTAGTGTAGTATATTTGACATTTGTATTAAATGTCACTATTTTAGCAACATTTTTGCTAAAAGTCGTTAAAATCAATCACATTTTACAACAAATGTCACTATTTTAGTGACATTTTTTCTAAATGTCACTAAAATCAATGACATTTTGCAGTAAATGTCATAATATATTCGACATTTATATTAAATGTCACTATTTAAGCTATAGTTTTTCTAAATGTCACTAAAACCAATAACATTTTCCAATAAATGTCATATTATATTCGACATTTGTAGCAAATGTCATATTATATTCAACATTTGTAACAAATGTCATCATTTAAATGACATTTTTGCTAAATGTCGCTAAAAACAATGATATTTTGCAATTAATGTCACTATTTTAGTGACATTTTTTTCTAAATGTTACTAAAATCATTGACATTTTGTAGTAAATGTCATAATATATTCGATATTTATATTAAATGTCATTATTTAAGCGATATTTTTTCTAAATGTCACTAAAACCAATGACATTTTGTAATAAATGTCATATTATATTCGACATTTGTAGCAAATGCCATCATTTAAATGACATTTTCACTAAATGTCACTAAAAACAACAACATTTTTCAATAAATGTCATTATCATAGTGACATTTTGGACGAAATGTCATTATTTTTACGATATTTGATACCAAATGACATTATTTTTACGACATTTGACATCAACTGTCATTGTTTTATGACATTTTGTTCTTAAATATCATGAAATTCTTTATTTTCCGACATTTGTTTCAAATGTCACCAAATTAATGTCGTCGTATGTACATTTTCTTGTAGTGATTGGAGCTTCTTTCTGGTGAAAGCTAGTATATTTCTTGATTCCATTAGAAGTAGTCCTAAAGGCATTGGATGGAAGCAAAAAGTGACTTTTGCCTTTATTAATGAGTGGTCATGAAGTCTACTCATAAATAGCCAAAGTCTTCATAATTAGCTTGAGTAAATGCTTCCTTCATGATGTGAAAATGATGATATCATCTGTAAAGCTCATGTGGTTAATTTGGAGGCCCCTCATTTCCATATAAAAACCATGGTATAGAGGGTCTTGGTGGAGTCTGTTCAATGATCTGGAGAGCACCTCAACACCTAAAATAAATAGGGCTGAGGAGAGGGGGTCACCTTGCTTCAAACCTCTTGTTGAATGAACGAATCCATATCTCTTGCCATTGATAATGATGGAGTACCAATTATTAGACATGATCCTCCAAGTCATATCAATGAACATTTCATCAAATCCCATTATCCTAAGAACCAAGCAAATGTATGACTATGAGACCCTGTCATAGGCCTTAGCCAGGTCTAATTTGATCACTACATTGCTATCAATGATGGGATTTTCAATCTGATGAATAATTAATATCTCAAAAATTCTCCTACCCTTGACAAATCCTAATTGATTGGTGGAGATTAAGGAAGGTAAAATAGGGGCCAACCTGAGACATAGTAGCTTTAAGATAATTTTGTTAGTAAAATTGCTCAAACTGATGGGTCTAAACTCAGAAAGTTTTTTAGGATTGTTCACTTTGGGGAGTAAAACCAAACAAGCATGAGAGAAATACTTGGGGAGCCTCTGTCCACTCAAAAAAGCATGAACGACAGCCAACAAATCATTTTTAATAATGCCCCAATACTTTTGAAAGAAATAGACTTTTATTCCATCACGACCTGCTGCAAAGTTTGGATTCATTGAAAAAACCACCTCTTTCAGTTCCACAATAATTGGAAGTGAACTCAGTTTGTTGTTTTGATCTTGAGTAACCTGCGTGGGGATACAGTTCATAGGATTCTCGTGAATAAACTTCTCTTCTCCAGTTAAAATATTCTAAAAGTGCTCACAGGCAGATTCTACTATATGTTCATCCCCCTGTATCCATTCATCATTGTCATCAAGGATTTTGTGGATAAACAATTTATTTCTCCTTTCTCTAATCAAGGCATGAAAAATTTTTGAGTTGCCATCTCCCTATTTGAACCACTAAAGCTGTGATTTTTATCTGAGAATAGAATCTTCAATTTTCATGTATCTGATATAATGAGCATTAATTGCATGAAGTGTATCTCTATTTTCATCTGTATTGTCATAAATCAGGTTTTCCTCTGCAATTTTCATCTTCTCCTCATAGTATTTTACTTTGGCATAAATGCCGACAAATTGCATTTTAGACCAAGAACTGAGTGTAACAGCAACCCATTTCATTTTTTGATGGAAAATCCACATAGGGTCCCTTCCTATATGTCTGTCCCAACAATTAGTCATAGTGTCTAGAAAAGTAGGTTGATCTACCCAACAGTTAAGAAATCTGAAGTATTTGATGTAGTTTGCCTACCTGACATTCATCTCCATGAGAATTGGACAGTGGTCTGACCCCATAGAAGGAAGTGAGTGATGCTAGTGTGTGGCATGTCCTGTAGCCACTTGTCATTAGCCATAGCTCTATCCAACCTTTTCCAAATTCTAAAGTTGATACCCTTAGGTTAGACCAGGTAAATTTAGGTCCATTAAACACCAAGTCCATTAGTCCACAAGCTTCAATAACACTAATAAACTCAAGGCTTTTTCTCATGTTATAGGGGATCCCTCTAAGTTTTTCCTCAGTGTTGGTAATGACATTGAAATCACCCGCAACACACTAAGGAGCATCATTTCTAGTATCAGCATAGTGAAGCATTCTTCCCTATAATGGTCTTCTAATGTAGTCTTTGCACTTAGCATAAACAAAAGTCATGATGTAAGTACCAGATGCTTCCACACGATTGATTTCACAGGTGATTTCTTGTTCATCTGCTTTCAGAACTTTATAGGAAACCTCAGTTGTCCAAAACAACAAAATCTTTCCATTGTTGTTGCTAGTAACATGATCCATGGCAAGCATACTTTTAAAAATACTCATTTGAGTATTGTCTGAAAAAGGTTCTAAGATGCCAATCATGGACAAATGATAAATATTTTTGAGATTTTTGAGTATTTCTATGACACCTTAGGTGTTGATACCTCTAGCTTTCCATATGGTTGTGTTAATCATTGAGATGATCTGGAGGTAAATAATTTTGTGTTTTGTCTGTCTGCTATGATTGAGGCAATGTGGAGAGACTTCTTGGGGGAAATATATCCAAATGTATGCCTCTGGGGGAGAGACCTTGCTTGGTAGTAACCTGTTGAAGCTCATTGTCCAGATCAATATCATTGCTAGGACTGAAAGCTTTGATTACGAGTTCAGTAATTTCATCATCCTCATCCTGAATATTAAGTGGCTGGTTGTCAACATCCACTTTATGTTCTGAATGCTCAACATCATACTCATCAATCTCTTGACCTCTTACTTGTTACTGATCCACCATAATAATTTTTTTTTACAGGAGCTTAAATCCTCTGCCTGATGATTGGGATTAGTTTCAGTCTGAGCATGTTCATGTTGTTCTTTTTTTGCCTGCTTCTTGTTGTTGGCATCACTCTTTTTATTGCTTGGTTTGTTTTCTTTTGGGGTGGTCATCTGTTTGCTAGTGCTGACTTTGTCACCCATGTCCTTAGCCATTGAGCCTTTCTGAAGGTTGTCATTCCTATTTATGTCATTAACCTGCTGATTTCCATCCTTGGTGTGATCCTATTTTTGTTGTTGTGTTGTTGTACCTTAGTTACTGTTTTTGTTTGATGAGCAGAACTTTTAGTGGTAGTTGGGGTTTGAAGGTCACTCGTATGGTCAATCAAAGGGTTCTCATGCATAACATGAGATAACTCCCTCCCCTTAGGTTGCCCTTCCTGCATGTTAGTATGTTTGTCCTTCACATCCATCCTCCCTCCATTAACTTCCTCAGTCACAACAAAGGTGTTGGGGGTGGTGGGATCTGAGCATCATATTCCACCTTCTTAGCACCAGAAGGTTTGAGCATCATACCTAATTCTTGCATTTGCTGCTATGCATGGTTTTCTTTGGTCTGTTGTACTTGTTTATGTGAGTGTATTGTCTTACCTTGGTCATGGTTTTGGGTGTGATTCTTATTCTTCCTCCTGGTCTGAGTTTTCCATTGTTCTTCTTTATGAGTGTTGTTGTTATCATTTGCTTCCCTTTTTTTTGTTTGCTTATCTGACTCCATTTGTTCCTTCTCCTCATGCTGGTGGTGGTTGTTTTTTTACCTTTGGTGGTTTTGCTTGTCTTCACTTTTCTTTTTGTTTTCCATTTCCTTTATCTTCTTGATTTCCTCATCCCTTATCTTCAATGAACAAGTATCTACAATGTGTCCTTGATGCTTGCAGTATAAACAATAAAGATAAGCTTCCTCATACTCCACTACCTGCCACTTGCCTTTAGATGGATCCTTCTCAGAAAAACCAATCCATAAATGTTGAGGCCTTTCCTTTGTAAGATGTAGTTGGACTCTAACTTTTGCCACACTTCCTATTGTTTTTTGCAGGGAAGCAGAATCCAGATATAATGCTTTACCAATGGGGGCTAGGAGAGCAGTTAAATAATCCATGTAATATTAATTCCAAGGAAGTTCTAGCAGTGTAACCCAAATGGGAACAACTGGAGTTTCTTTTTCAGGCTTGAAGGTTGGAGTCCATACCTGCAGTCTCATTAAGTGCCCTGCAATAAACATTCTTTGTTTTGTCCATACTGTGATGTGATCAACTTCATTGTCAAGATCAATAAAAATGTGTCTTGAGTTAAAATGTGCAATTTTAACTCCACCAATTAGCTGCGTTTGAGCAATGAAAATTTTTCTTATCACCTCCAGTTTGGGCATTGAATTGATGGATTTTCCAACAAGAGTATATTTGCATCGTTCTGCCATTTTGAGCATAAAATATTCTTCATGGAAAGTAATGGATGGATGTCCTTGTCTAGTGGCCATGATAGAGTGGGTGATGATAATATGGGTGGTATTTGTAGCTTGGTTTGCTCTAAGTTTGGTAGCAAGGGACTGTACAACAGTGGGTAGGGAAGGTTCAAGGATTTAAGAGTTGGCATTCTTATTGCCAGAGTTGTTAGAAGGTGGTCTGTTTTGATTATTTTTAGGACTAAATTTGTTGGTTTTAGGATGGTTGGGTCTGTAGGTATCAAAATTGGATGAGACTTTGATGGGAGGAGGAATTCTAGGATCCATTGTGATGTTTCTTTTGTTAATGTTCACCACATTTTGCCTATTTTCATCAGCCTGCACATTATGAATACCTTTCTCATGCTCATTTTGTTTTTCATATTTCAACTTGTCTCATTTACGGACTATGTTGTATGGGTTGTTTCCCTTTTATTGGAACTATTGTATTAGATAGATATAATGAGACAAGTCTAGACTTCCGCTTTCCTTTATAAAGATTTTTGGACTTGAAATGCGTTTTATTCTCTTTATTGTTCTATGCTTATGTTATGATATGTTAATTGGCTTACATGGTGTCCTTTCGGGGTTCTATGTTCCTTGTTACATCTTAGGGGTAACCCTAGGTCATGACACTTCTTATTCAGATTGCAGAATTGGGCTAAGAAGGAGTTGTAAAGACGGCAAGTCAAAACCATATATAAGGCCATCACATAAGCTGAAGCTTTAACCAACTTAAGCATGGCAGGCAAGACAAGGGGAAAGCAAAGGACACAAGGATTAGTCATGCCAAAGGTGGGGAAGATTGTGGCTGAAAGAAAGTGCAGCAGATACATCCCAAGCAGCATAAATCCTATAAGTGACATAGCAAGCGGTTGAGACGCCAAAACTTCACCGAGAAGAAGGCGTAAATAACGAAGGGAGATGCACACTACATATGCAGTTGATTACATTGTTATGCCCGGTGCCTAGAAATGAAGAACCTTGGTACTATCCTATAGGAGCAGAAGGAGAAAGATGCGCAAGAGCAAGGACAAGACGCTGCCACAACGTAGTTGTGTATGCTTGGACTATGCGAGGCTATTGCCAAGAAAACGGATAAGCCAGAGGATTATAGCACATAATATGTAGACATATCCATCAATGGAAGACCAGCTCATGCCATGGTGGATTCTGATGCAGAGGCCAACATCATGACAAAGATGGGAAAGACAAGGTTCAGGTTGAGTTATAGTCCAAGCAACACTCACCTCAAGATGGTCAATGCACCACAAACTCTTGTGTGCAGGGTTACTCAAGAAGTAAGCATCATATAGGGCAAGTGGAAGGTAAGACCAACTTTATAGTTGCTCCATTAAATATCTTTGATATCATACTTGACGACAGTTCTTCCAAAAGTCCAACACGATGATTGATCCTTACCTCCAACGACTCATGTACATAGAGTGAGAAGGATCATGCATGGTGCCTCTAGTCAATGTGATGAAGAAGTAAGGACAAACCCAACTATCAATCATGTAGCTTGTGAATGGCCTAAAGAAAGGGGAGGTGACATTCATAGCCACCATTGCAATTTTTTGAGAAGACATTAGTGCTAAGTAGTCATTCCACTATCATAGAGAAAGTTCTTGATGTGAACAAGGACAAGATGCCGCATGAGTTGCCAAGATACCTACCTCCTTGGCGCGAGGCAGATAACAAGATCGAGTTGGAGCTTAGAGCCAAGACAACCACATGCTCCCTGTTGCATGGCTCCACACGAAGAAGAGGAGTTAAGGAAAAATTTAAATGAGCTCCTTAAAGTAGTTCACAACCGCTCGTCCAAAGCAACTTATGGCGCACTATTTCAAAAGAAGAAAGATAAGTTTTTAAACCTATGCATCGACTATTGGGCGTTGAATAAAGTGATGATCAAGAAGAAGTACCCTATCCTGATCATTGCAGATTTTTTTGATAGACTTGGACACGCCAAGTATTTCACCCAAGTGGATCTCAAAAAAAATACTACCAGGTTCGTATATCTTAGGGGGATGAACCAAAAACTATGTGTGTGATAATATATAACGCTTACTAGTGGTTGGTGATCCCATTCGTCTTGACTAACGCACCCTTTACCTTCTGCACGTTGATGACCAAAATCTTTCATTCCTACTTGGATCAGTTTATAGTAGTATACTTAGAACATTGTCATCTATAACACCTTTGAAGACCATGTGGATCATTTGAAAAAGGCTTTCCAAGTCTTACAGGAGAACCAAATCTAAATCAAGTGAGAGAAATGTGAGTTCACCTAGTATGAGATACACTTGGGACATATAATCAACCTAGGCGAACTCCGAATGGACAAAGCTAAGATACGGGCGATCAAATAATGGGAGGTGCCACAATGATGATCGAGATGAGATCTTTCCTTTGACTTGCTAATTATTACCGCAAGTTTATTAGTGTGTACTCTGTAAATCCAACTCCATTGACCGAATTTTTGAAGAAGGATAATTCGTGGGTTTGGAGCGAGGAGTGCAAAAGAGTGTTTGAGAGTCTCAAGGACACTGTGACAGAAGAGTCAGTCTTGACATTGTCTGACTTCTCAATAAAATTTAAAGTACATATGGATGCTTCAGAGTTCGCCATTGGGGGTGTCTTATTGCAAGATAGACACCCAATAGTGTTTGAGAGGTGCAAATGAAATGAGACCAAACAGTGATACACTATGCAGGAGAAAGAGATAATTTCCATTGTGCATTGCCTACACACGTGGAGACACAACTTACTAGGCTACAAGTTCGTGGTTAAAATTGAAAATGTTGCCACTAGCACCTTCTAGTTACAAAAGAAGATCACTTTGAAGCAAGCTAGGTGGCATGACTTTCTAGCCGAGTTTGACTATGTTTTGGAGTATAAGCCAAGAAGGAGCAATGTAGTGGCCGACACATTGACTAGGAAGGCCAAGCTTTTCTCCATCACCAGAGCTCACTGTGATATAAAAAGGTGCAATCAAGGATTGCATGCAGCACAATCTAAAGGGAAAGAAGCTTTTGGAGCTAACTGCCAAGAGTAAGATAGGATGCTTTGATGAGTTGGAAATTTTTACTTATTTAGGGTTTAATATTCAAGGAATTAGTGTTCTCAATGCCTATTTTAAGATCAGAACTGATGTTAAACTGTTAATATGCAGCAATGAAGGAAAAAGAGATAGACGGGGAAATAACAAGGCAAATACAAGTGAAAAAATTGAAAAAGTTGAAGGAAAGAAAAGCTGGTACTCGCCAAAGACACTAAGCAAGTCACCCGAGTGGACCTTCAGCTCGCCTAATGTTCCAAAGTTCTAGCCCAAGAACAAGATTAACTTGGCAAGCAAACTGTTGGTTCAGTGACACCGAAAATATCGGCGAGGAATATTTTAAATCACCTAAAGTTACAGAACAATTTTCTTAAAAAGTAATAGCAAAAAGCGGGAAGAGGAGCACTTATCGCATCGCCGACTCAGTCGATGAAGCCAGACTTACTTCGCCAAGTGGACTCCATTCTAAAATTTTTGGAACGTATAAATGCAATTTTAAAAAGAACAAAAAGAGTTCCCACGTTGTTCACTTCTGGGTTTTAGAGTTCTTACATTCTAGAACATTGTTTTTACTTTTTTGAGCAAGGATTATGAGATTGTGAGAACTTTAGCTTTAATTTGAGCATTTGGAGACTTGTGGATCGTTGCCCAATATGATGGAAAACTTAATTGGTAATGATTTCTTGCTCTTTATTATGTATGGTTAAAACCCCCATTCTTGGTGGTGCAATTATATAGTTGAATGCATTAATTTACTAATGGGTGTTGTTAGTTACTAATTTTATTGTTGATTTGAAGTGGCTTCAATTAATAGTTTCTTATTTGATTGGGGAATTGTAGTTGCAAATCGAATTCTAGCTTTGTAATCTATACTTTCTTGAGAAAAAGTGTTGAGTTGAATTATTAGTTGATGATTGTATTGATTGTGTTGTTACAGATCTATGAAAGTGGGTTTGAATGCAATCTTACAAATCTAGCTTGAAAAAGTAGATTGATTAAGGTAATGGGTTGTTAATTTGTATTGTGCTTGTTCAGGTTCGAAAGAACTCACTTGATTCGCAATAGTTGATTAAGAAATGACTATTCCACCCAAAACGTAGCCAACCAACTGAGATTCAATGACTTTGAGTAATTAGTGATCACCCATTATGCGAAATTAGCATTAAACTTTATCACACTCCCAAGAAATCTTCTCTATTTGCTTACTTGTGGTGTTAGTAGTCATAAATTGGTTACCTGAATCCCCCCCCCCCCCCCCAGTTAACACTAATTGTCAAAACATTGTGATTTAATTTATTGTTGAGAAATTTCTACATCTAAAAAGGATTAGAACACTATTTTACTTCTTAATCGAATTATTTATCGTATCACTCTCTATGGGATCGACTCCAACTCTTAGTCAGGTTTTTAATTGTCAGCAACTGCCTACACTTAAAATCAAATTAAGTGTAGTTGAGCGTTATCATGCTTCTGGATGGAAAATGATCTATTGGTCACTTCCGATCAAATGGTTTATGTACCACAGATCAGGTCTATCAGACGACAAATCATTAAGGAAAGCCACGACACATCGTGGGCTGGGCATCTTGAGTAGCGACATATGAAGGCAATGATCGAGGAAATTTATAAATGTCCACACACGCAGAATGACATCGAGTGCTACATGTAGACATCTTTTATGTCCCAACAAGACAAAGTTGAGTAATGGAAACTCGAAGGACTGTTAAAGCAGCTACCCGTTACAAATACGCCTATGGGAAATTGTGACCAGGGACTTCATCACTTCTTTACCAAAGTCCAACAAGTTGGAACGAAAATAGTTGTAGTGGATAGGTTCTCAATGTATGCTGCCTTCATGCCTGCCAAAAGTAGTTGCACCATAAAAGAAGTTGCGAAGTTGTTCTTTAATAACGTGATGAAGTATTGGGGTTCGCCAAGAGATATCTTCAGCGATACCACTTCACTGGAAACTTTTGGATATATTTATTCGACATACTTCAGATGGAGCTACACTACGCCAAGGGTTTCCACCTCCAAAGGTACATTCATACTGAACGCGTCTCTACCCTACTAGAGTGCTACTTAAGGCACTACGTGAGTCCACATCAAAAGGATTTGGCAAGGCTCCTAGATATGACATAATTTTCTTACAATTTGCAATAGAACAAGTACATTGGGTGCTCACCATATGATTTGGTCATTGGCCAATAGATTCAAACTCCACATTATCTATTGGCCACATGTTAGGGGAAGAGTTTGGGGGCTTACAATCTCACCAAGGGATCGAAAGAGAAGCTTGACACGGCTAAGTCCTACTTGGACAAGGCAGCTAAGAAGATGAAGAAGTTCGCCAACCACAAACATTGTCCCACAGACTATAAAGTCAAAGATATGGTCTTGATAAAGTGTAATCAAAGATAATTCAAGGCACTAAGGGGCATACATCAAAACTTAGTGAGTAAATACGAGGTCCTGTTTAGGATCGTTGCAAAGGTGGGAAAGAACTTTTACAAGGTGAAAATACCTCCACATTTCGAGATACATGCGGTCTTTTATGCAAGCATCCTCAAGCCATACCATGAGGACAAGGATGATCTGAGCCAAAACCAATCAGAATGGGGGCCAATAAATGTTACTCCTTCGGACAACCGAGAAATCAAATCCATTATCGACTATTAAGAAAGGAGAAAGTGAGGTCAAACATCCAGTGCCATGTTTATCAAACATTGAAAGGGAAAACTTCTGGGAAAGGCTACATGGGAGCGATGCGAGGACTTGTGGCAATTTAAAGACTGAATCCTGGAGTTCTTACAATGACAATACCACGCGGTCATCAAATCAGTGCATGGGGGAGAGTGTCATGACCCACCACTTTTCCAATAAAATAAGGCATGAATATAATAGGGGGAAGAAACTAGAGTTGTGTGGAGGTTTATAAAGAAATCTACAACTCCCTTGATATTTTCAAGGAAGGCTTTATAATTCTCTAGACTTGTAGAGAATTGTAAAGTACAGAATAAATTATAAATATGTAGGGACTTGTGTAGTAACTTGTATTTACACTTTGGCACCTAGGAAGTAGTATAAATAAAGGGGGCTCTCATTTGCAAAGGAATCCAATTAGTTGTAAACAATCCTCTGCAGGCAATACCAAAGCCTTCTTAAAAGATCTCTTAGTCTTTCTTTCATTATCTTAGAGATCTAAGCTTCAAAGGCTTACTTGAGCTAACAAGATTATGAAAGATTCGAGAGTAAGTTTACAAGTGCCGCACGGAGCATTAGTAAGAGTCTAAGTTTGTGACACTTAGTGCTTTTGCAGTCAGCTGGGGTATGTTTCTTTCGCGCTCCCATGATTGTATTTGTGGATTAGAGGTGCATTAACACATGGGTGCTAGAACTCACAGATGGCAGCTGGCATGCACATTCATGTGGTCGTGTCGTGCGCCGTTGAACTGTCTAGTCTATTTAAGGCTGGTCGCAACCAGCTTTATTTATAATTTTAGAATTGCAATTTCTCCTTATTTTAACTCTGATTTTATTGATTCAAAGTTCCATGTGCTTGTAATTATCTGGGATACTTGGTAGAGCTGTTGGATTGTGTTTGTTACACTCTTTTAAGGTAAATTTTTTCAGTAACTTGCTGGCCCTACTCTTTGATTTGGGTTTTTATTGTGTTGTTGTGTTAGGTGATTTTTCGAGCCTTGGGTTGTGTTATATTTTGGGACATAAGTTCAAGTCGTAGATTGTGACCTATTGACGAAGTCAAATCTATAAATTCTGGCATGGATCCTATAAGTCTCTTTTGAGTCTAAAAATTGGGCCACCTCCATTTTTGTTGATTTTTGTGTCTAAACGACAATATTAAAATTGTGATCCTATTTTTGATAGTGTGGCCAGCATTCAGAGGTTGTTCGTAGGGAAAAGCTCTGGCCTTGTGATTTGGAGCACGCGCACTCGGTCTACATGTAGGCTATGACTTCCTTTCTATCTAAATTGGGCCTGAATGTGTAAATTCGTGATGATGAATTTGAATTGGGGGTGGGAACCTAGTTATTTCTACTTTTATTCTTGGAAACTATGATCTAGTGTTGATTACTATTATTTTGAGGGTAATATCATGTTGTTTGAGCATTGTATTTTTGTTGTAGTATGCTATGTGATTTACTTGTTTGGTTACTTAATTTTATAGAATGTTTTGTCCTTAGTCTAGATTAGACTAGTATTTCCTTAGATCCATGCACTGTGTGACTATGGTATGTCTCCAACGTCGTTATGGACTAAATCCTTGCAGACTATAGCGATAGATTTATGTCTGATAGTATGAGACTTGTCTTAGGCATTTGTTCTACTTCTCTCCCTAATTTTGCGGCTCCGATGCATTACCAGAGATGGTGTGCTTTCTTGAGATTGGATGACTTTGGGCTTAGAGCCTTTTATGATATTATTGAGGGTGGATGTCGATCAATGGAGGCTTAGAGCCTACTTGAGAACCTCTTCAAAGTGGATACATTCTCGGAAACTCTTGCTAGCTGGGCGGATGAGGTCCCTATAAGTGGGATAGCTATCACGCCTCGAGCGTACACCCTGGGCACGATTGGCACTCGAGAACCATTGCTAGCCCCAAGCGAACCCTTGTCCTGGCTCAATTCTCAGCAGAAGACTTAATAAACAACGTATGAACTCAAAGAAAACTTTACTCATTATCTTTAAAAGAAATAATCATAATGTATTAAAACATTCGCTGTCCACAAAAAGAAAACTCATGTCTAAAACAATAACAACTAAAAATGAAACAAACTTCTCAAACCTTTACTGTCTCTGAAGCCTCTAAGCAGTTATATAGCTGTCAGGACATGACCCTCAATCATCCTAACAACTGAAAATCAAAGTGGGGAATCCCCCGGAAGCAAGTATGCTCAAGAAACTCTGGGACTACAAATGTTATTAACGAATCATATGTTGATGACCCTAATCTCATGCATCTGCATCATGAAACGATGCATTCTAAATGGCATAAGTACATTGAATGTCCGATCATGTAACTAGAACAATGAACATAACATAAAAGCTTGAACTTGGAAAGAATGAAACATACTCACCTCACCTCATCTCCACTTAACTCAACCTCAACTCATGGATACTCAAATCATTGCAGTATAAAACAACAATAAAGATGCAATTTATATAAAGTTTTAAATAAAGTAGATAAAGACTCAATGTTTTTCAAAATACCATAATAACTCTTATTTGGGAGATTCTCTAACCGACAACCATCACTATGAGCTACGTGATGATACAACGTCTCGCCCACACTATTGTCAAAACTGTCCTATACCTTGCTGGAGTATAATAAATCGTCAACTAAGTGTACCCACTAATTTATGCTTAAAAATCAATAAGGAATCATCTAAAAAGTATGACTATTTCTACCCACGTTGGCAACATTATTTATGAGGACTTTGAATTTTTTGAACTAGTCCCCATATCGCTGCTCAATTCTACTCCCAATAATATAACTCAGCTCATATGTTTAAAAAAATTTCCTCATCCTCAAACTATGTGATTATTACTCAAAAGGTTCTCATAAAAGAGATTATACTCAAAAACTCCTTATGAACTCATTCGGAAATCGATGTTTCCTCTCATTTTAAATGTCAAAATATTTACTCTTGGGAAAACATAGTTCTCATATATCCATTTCAAAAAATGAAACTCAACTCTCCTCATCCTCATGCTGAAGCACTTAATTCTTAAAACAAGTTTCAGATGTTTGCAAAAAACTTCTCAAATGACTCAAAAGAACTCCCTCGAACTCTACTCTTAACTCTATCATGAATTCAAGACTTAGTGAATACACAGATTTCTCAATGATTAGATGTAGTTTTTTTTAGTTATAATTAGTAAGAAAGCAAGGATACATTTCTAAAGGACTTAGACAGAGCAAATGATGAAAAAGGAGTGGGGGCATGTGACCCTAGCGCACTGCTAGCACGGGGCGCCAGCCCCTAAACTTCAAAGGGCTCATTTTGGCACACTGTAGGTTCAGCATTCCAGCCCTCCTGGAGCATCAGTTGTGCATCGCGCCAACCCTCCCTTAGAACTATCTGATGAATTTTTCTTCTCGTTTTCTGACCCTAACTCACCTAGATTCGATTGTTTTCCTCAAATTTTCCTTAGATTCAATTACCCAATAAAATTACACGAGAATCTACTCATTTTTCCTCAAGAATAACCCTTAAAAATCAAAATCCTCACCTAAAAAATTCATTAACTCCATAAACAAAGAATGAAGAACAAAGCCTCAAGAACACCGATCAATAATTCAAATCATTCAACCTCAAGAACAAAATTACGAATGGAGTTTACATGATTTGCATGTGTGTGAACGAACCCAACAATATGAAAACTGACATACCATAATATGGTGAAACAAATCCTCGATACGCAAGAAATCTTGGCGAACATCTGAACTCCTCCTTGTGTCTTCCTCATGAAATCCTCTCAAAACTCTAGGTGTGATTTTGAATTATAAAAAATTATCTATGTTAATTTATACCCCTACAATATTTCCAAAAATGGTTAAAGCTAAAGGGGTAAGAAAAAGACCAAAATATCCCTCATTAATTCGGGTAAATTTCCTTAACTTGATAAACTTACTTCAAACAGGCATATCTCCTTTATTCGAAAACAGAATTTAGCAAACTCAGTGGCGTTGAAAATAGGATTCAAAGACCTTCATTTGATATCTTATGGGTCACCTAACTTATCATGTACTTAAAGTTCTGTTTGTTTGAAGTTGACCCGGAACTCACAACTTAAGCTTAAGCTTTAGCTTGAAAAAATCTCAAATTAGCTCTTTCCAAATTAGTTCTTTCTAAATTTAGCTTTTTAAGGCCGAGGTGTTACACTAGCTAGTTAGGTGGCTTATGTATCTCAGATCCTCTACAAAGTTGTGACACCGTTGAGGTACTCTTGCTACCTAGGTGGTTGACGCCTTGGGAATGGATTATATTGTTGGGTGGCCTTGATTAATAGTACCTCCTACTAGCTGAGCTGGGAGTTGACTGGCTGAGTAGAGTGTCACTCTTTCTAGTTGGGCTGGGAGTTGATTGTCACTCTTGAAAGGTAGGCAGAGAGTTGACTGGTTCTTAGTTACTTGGGCTGTGAGCCGACTTATATTACTAGGTTCGGATATGGATTACTCTTTTGTTGTAGACTTAGCTATTATGTGTACTTTTCGGGATTATGGGGACCGTTCATGTTTTATTTAACTAGCGCACGAGTGTACCTTTTGGGGTGTCCCGTTAGGTTTAGTATAGTTGTACCTAGACTTATTTTCAGTTTGCTTGTGTGCCTTCTTTTCATATCTTTTTTTGCCTCTGGTTGCGTCTAGATTCTATCTTTACAGATTGGTTTTACGTTTCTTGCTTAGTCGTTCTATGTTGCCTATTGAGTACCTTGTTTGGGTAATTATGCTACACTCTTTATCCTTTCATGAAGTATGTCCTAGTACAAGCTCCCAGTGGTGATTGTTCCTTCCATAATATTAAGCATGGGGCATTAGAGACCAAGGTGAGCACTTTGCATCTTGGATCAACATGTCTCCTTCTGTACATACATTAGCTTATCTTTTGCCTTTGAGACAACTTTTTGTTGTCCACTTGTGGGACTTGTATTTATTCTTGTTAGATAGTTCTGTACTCGTGACTTCCTTGTTCTGGGAGGGTATCTATTTTTTATTGTTTTGGGTTTGCTTTCTATTTCAAAGTTTTCTTATTGTTAGTATTAGTTTCTATACAGTTTTACCCTTGTATTCACTAATTGTCATTCTGGGTACGGGTCGGCTTACCTGCTGGTGGGATTTAGCAGGTGCCATCATGACTCTGGGAGTCGGGTCATGACATTCTTTCTCGATACTCACCCAAATTCCTCAAAAATGGGAGAGAGGTGAGCGAGAGAGTCAATGTATCTTGGATACATGCAAATACACTTGGATATAGTGTATTTTGATAAATTATACCTAATTTAACTCGCCTATATGTGAGATATATGTAGTTGTTTGATAAGTTACATGTATTTAGAACAATATTTTACTAGCAAATAATGTAACTAAGGAAACTATTGTTTCTGCATGTATTTAGGCAACAATAATAGTGTGTATTTTGGTCTTGTTTTCCTCTAGAAAACAGGTTGTAGGAAGAGTGCTTCTTTCTCTACAATACTATGTTTTAACCATGGCAGCAAAGAAGAAAGATTGAAAATATTTTTTAAATATAAGATTTATAGCTGACAAAAAAAACATTTTTGTTTTAGGATCTGATAAAAAAATGAGGAAACATATTTTCTCTTTTCTTCTTCCTCTTTCTTCATTGCCACACCATTAATGGATAAAAAAAAAACTCTTCATTTTCTTCGTGCTCTAGATGTGTGGAACAATTTTCAAAACTTTTTGTCTAAAAGAAAACTCAGTTTTTGGATATTTAGATCTGTGTAGCAAAATGTTTTTATTTTCATTTTTTATTTTCAAATCTATTAAAAAAAGAACATGTTTTTTTTTTTGTATTCAGATGTGTTTATCAAAAAAATAACTTTTTATTGGTTTCAGATCTTTTGCAAAAAAACCAAATTTGTTTGAATTTCTTTACAACTCTTGAAATTTTTTCAGATCTTGTGAAAAATCATGTTTTTTTCATTTCTGAAAACTAATTAAAGATTCAATTTTTTTTAAAAAAATATTAATATCAAACTTTTTCTTAAATAATGTCAAAAAATAATTTATTATACCAACTGACAGTTGAAAAATCAGAAAAAAAGTTATACATTTATAGGTCAAAATTCAAACCTATATCTTTGATACCAGTGAAGACTAAATATATCACATGAATCAAATCTATGTTAGATATATGTAAATCATATAAATAAAACTTACTTGTTCTTCTCATAGCAATGGTGGAAGACTTAGTTAAACCGTTGTAGAAATTATTGGTTGGCAGTGGTTGTCGTAGTGTGTCGGAGCAATTCCTATTCCACAACCATAACCTATTCTATTATGGTGAAAGAATAAGCCGTAGAAAATAGTGTTATTTTCTGTCTATTAGAAATATCCATTTCTTTAAATTACTAAACATAGGATTCTTCATATAGGAAATATTGAAGTTCTGTTAATTACCGTAACGGGCCTTAAAACACCCTTATGAGTATGCCCAAATAAATTTCTTACAATTATATATTATTGTAAATAAATAAGGGAACATGAAGTTGCATTTATTTTGTTTCTCACTCAATGCTTCATATGCTAATCGAGGCATAGGGAGGGCTCAACTAATTCAATTCATGGTACGGAAGGTCTATTGAATGAGAAACCTCTCCTTCACATGATATTTTAAGGGTAAAATTCAAAAACATTTCAGTAATAAGAGGCGAAGATATCATATTCATCTCACTATAACCCTTTCTAATAAACTTATATTGATTAAGAATAAATGCTCTTCATTTAAGCTATAATTTTTTTATACAATGGCATAGCCACAAATAAGAAGTCCATAATGCGAGTTATCAAGAAAAAAAAACATAAGCTTGGACATTAGTTTTTATTATTTTATTGTATTATACCCATAGAAATACAATATAATTATTCCATAAATTAACGAATTGAACTGGGATTTACCGTACTGAAGTTTGATTAATGTATCAAAATGAACTTTGAAATTATGGTATTTGATATCTATTTTTATTTACTGATTATCTAAATCGAACTTTAGAAATACCAAATGTCCACCCCGAATGAATTTTTTTCCCTATATAGGGATAACATTAAAGAGTGATTTGAATGTTTAAATTGACTCATCCTACAAATTCATAAAGTTAGGGCTTGATTGTAAAGATCTAACATCTATACATGATTTCTCTAAAATCTAACATTTCAAATATTGGAAAAATTATATATATTTTGCTAAAATAACTTTTATTCAATACAAAATTACCAAATTATTGTATCGAAGTTTTATTTACAGTACCAAACTTTGATGTACCTAACCAAATTGTGAGAGTTATGTATTATGTATCTACTCTTAATTATCGATTACAAAAATTTAATTTTGAAAATACCAAATAAAACATCACACATTCACCCCTACCAGACTCGTATATTAATTATATTAAAAAAAAAAGTATAAAGAAGGGGTACATAAACCTAACCTCCAATCATAATGTTTATTACACTTGTCAAAGCGGTAAACCTTACACCTAGGCTATGGAGACTTTTCCAATTTATAGTAAACTTGGAAAATTACCCCTGCTTCACACAGGATTGAAATATTTTATAAATCTTACATATTATCATTCAGTAATATCCATATTTTCGATACATACACTACATTGTCAAGAACAATTAAGGCAAACCATTCCTCAAAAATCTTAATGTGCTATATTTTTTAATTTTTGATTTTTTTTGCACAACAATTATGAGTCAGAGAGATTTTTAGTATAAAAAAGTTGTCTAAGAAAATCTCCATGGAAATAGTTGGTCAGAAGTAATAATTATTTTTAAAATTTCCAGGAAGTTATAAAGAACAACTTCAGACATTAAAGAAGAGACCAAAAAGCCTCGAACAACAACACTCCTAAGTAAAATGGAACATCACGTCAATACAATAACATAATTAACTAATTCAAATCGAGAAGCTTCAGCTCCTTGCTCATGAACCTCCAACAATCTCTTTTTTATTATTGTATACCATAGTATGTTTATGTCAAAACAACCCTAAACTATTAATATCATAAAGGTTTTTCCTCATTGTCTCTAAATAGTCATTACTATTTCTTAGGTTTCATATCATCGGCCCAACATGTCTGGAATTGAATCATAGTTATTATTATGGTTATAGTATTAAGTTAGAAAAATATTAATGCAATGATCAACCAAGCAGTAGGTGGCATCTGAATGGAACTATTCACAGTTGGATATTCTGAACCAAAATTTTGATAAATAACATATTAAAATCTTATAGCATAATTTTGTGAGCACTTGAACTGACAAATATATCCACAAATAATAACAAAGGCGAACATACTTTCCTAACAATCAAGCAAAAAAAGGCATGTTGCTCTACATATTTTTCAAAAAGATAGTTTGTCGGGTTGTATTCAAGTTTAAAGTTCACAAATTTAATTTAATGAAACCAAAAAACGAGTTATCACTACAAAAAAAAAAAAAAAGATTTCCAACGGTAATTAATAGTTTAATTGCCACTAAATATGTATTTTTAGAGGAAATTAATAATCTCTATATATGTCCTTAAGTTTATAGTGACATTGAATCTAATGAAAATTAATTAATGTTTGTAAAGGTTGTGACACTCATTGTTAATGCGTATATTTATTCCCGATAAAAAATATTTTTGTTATAGTGTATTGTGAGCATCTATTAGTTTTAAGAAAAACTTGATCTCTTATTATGCCCCAAAATAAGAGAGCAAGAAATATGTCATATTAGTCAACTTGCAATAAAAAAGAAATAGATGAATTGTTTGTATACTAATATTCTAGGAAGAGTACAATGACATAAAAAATGTTTGAACCTAAGATAAAAAAATAAAAATAATATACTAACTACGGAAAGAAAGAGAGAAATTTATTTATTTCTTTTAACAAATTTCACCATTAGTTTCGTATTAGTAATCACATATTTTTTGTTGTGTGCGATCAAATATAACATCGCCCACAAATAATTTTCCCAAAAAGTATATGAAGAAGCATGTAGAAAGGGTCAATCGAGAAGATCTATTTTCAATCATTCTTGCTAGAATTTTAGAAAAGAGTTCAAAATAAATTCACCAAAATACAAAAAAAATTGCAATAGTAACATGAATCACTATGACTTATATTAAAAGATTAGGTTTCATTAAATAGGAGGAATCAAACTTTGAGGAATGAAATGCGGTTCATAAGAAGCTTAATTAATGTATTTGAATTCGACTTCCCTTTAGCGAAAAAAAACTCTACAAATAACAGTTACAAAAATAGAAGTTTTATTTAACAAAGAACCAAATGTTACGAATTAAAACATTCCACCAGTGTTATGAGTTGTTGATTTAGAGGTGAACAAAGCTAATGTCACATTGCAATTGAAAATAATTTTCCTTATTCATTCTTTCTTCTTTTGGTGCCTTGGAATTACGTGTTGTATTTCAAAAGGTGTGAATGAAAAATGAAGAGTTGTGACTTTTGTGAAAAGTTGTGACTTTTATGAAGAGTTATGACTTTTTTAAAGAGTTGTGACTTTCATGAAAAGTTATGACTTTTCCATAAGGTTGTGACTTTTAAGAAGGGTTAAATATGAAATGAGGGAGCCACATAGGTGGGTCTAAGATTCTCTTTATATATATATATAAGGGAAATTAGTGAGAGTTTTTTTTCCTTTCTCACTTAATGCTCGATATTTTAATCATGGCCTAGAGGGCGGTAGATTAATTTGAATTCACTCTATGTAGGAACCATTTAATTAAAGAAAAATATGCTCCTAACCATGTTTTTCAAGCTTGAATCTAAAACCTTTAATTAATTAAAAGAGAATAGATCTTTTCCATCCCACCGTAACTCTTATTTAATAAGACTACATGTTCTTTATTAAAGCTATAACATGTTTGTACAAAGGCATAGCAACAATAAAGAGATACATAATGTGAGATCTCAAAACAGAACACATGAACTTGAACATTATTAATTACTCACCATTTTTATCATATTATCAACCATAGAAAATTACTTACAGCTATCCTATATTAAATTTATTATATAATATTCTATGACAATTATATAAAATCTAAACATATTTTCTCATAGGTAACCTAATAGTATCACAATTCTAGAAAATAAGTTTTGTAAGAGACATATGTTCAGCATCTCCTCTCCATCCACCAAATGCCTCCAACCCCTAACCCTTGACCATCCCACCTTCGTCATCCCTGAACCCCCACTACTCACCCCATAATATTTTTTTGAAGATTTATATATATATATATATTCTTGAGATAACATTTTTTTACTTAGTAAACTGTCACACCCCGAGTGTTCACCCTGGACACGACTGGTACTCGAGAACCATTGTTGGCCCTAAGTGAACTCTTGGCTAGACCAAAATCTCAGCGGAAGAATTACTTAGCATAGAATAATCTCAAAAGATAAATTCAAATAATAAACTTAGTATGTTTTTAAATTCAACAGGCCAAAGAGGAAACTTAAGTCTTCAGACATTTGTAACTAAAAATGGAAAAGACTCATAAACTATTGTCGATCTATCTATGAAGCCTCTAATAATAAGAGTGATGTCGGGACAAAGACCCCCGATCATCCTAACAAAAATGGAATGATAAAACATAATAAAGGGATCCTTTAGAAGAAAGAAGGCTCACTAAATAGCATAGGAACCCGACTTGATCAACGAAGCGCTTGTTGATGATCCTGGTTACCTGTATCTGCATCATAAAAGATGTAGGAAAAATGGCATCAATACATGAAATGTAGAGCATGTGAGGGGGAATCTAAACATGTCATAGGCTTGAACTGGAACTGAACAAACAACTTACCTTATCTCCACTCAACTCAACTCATTTTAATATAAAGTAGTGATAAAGATGCAATATAAAGAAAAGCTTTTAAAACAGTAGATAACAACCCAATGTATTAGAAAATACTATATAACTCATTTTGTATGCAAAAATACAAATAACTCTGTGGGAGATTCTCTAACCGACAACCATCAGTATGAGCGATGTGATGATACAGCGTTTAGCCCACGCTGCCAGAACTGTCTTATACTTTGCCAAGGTATAGCACCTACTAAGTAAGTTGATCCACTATTCTATGCTAAAAGCAATAATGAATTATCTAAAAAGTATGACCCTTTCTACCCACGTTGGCTATATGGTTTATAGGGGTTGTGAGTTTTTAGAATTCTCCCCCATATCGGTGCTCAATACTACTCCCAAAAATATACTTAGCTCATATGTTTTAAAGAAAACATTTACTCTTCCTCAACTTTTAGATAATTACTCAAAAGGTTTTCTCTAAAAAGAGATAGTACTCAAAATTGCTCATGAACTCTTTTGGAAATCAGTGTTTCCTCTCATCTTAAATATAAAAACATTTGCTATTGGGAATACTTAGTTTCCATGTATCATTTTAAAGAAAATGAACTCAACTCTACTCTTCCTCAAACTCAAATGCTCAAGTCTTAAAACTATTTTTAAAGAAATTGTAAAAGACTTCTCAAAAATACTCTCAAGACTTTACTCATAACTCTACATTTAATTGAAAGTATGAATTAAAGGGTTATGCTTTGGAATATAGGACCTCTCAATGATTTAGGAAGATTAAGATAGTTGTTCATAAGAACGAGGAAAAACCCATGTAAAAGAACACTAGCGCGACGCGGATATGTAATTAAAATTTTGGTCGTAAAATGATTTTTGAGGCAGAGGACTCCGTATCCTCTCCCCGATGCAGAGGGGGGGTGACTATCTGAAGATTGAAAGTCTTAAGCGTCTCTCCGATGTAGACCTATGCGCAATTATTTTCCTAATTTTTTCCTCTCTTCCCCAAACTCGATTCAACTAACACCCACGTACTTTCATCGACCAAATTCACAAAAATTCACAAACCTAGAATTATTTCAATGAACCCTTATATAAATCTATCAAGGAACCCAACACGTTTGAAAAAACTCACACCTCAAGAACTCAAAGACCTTCAATAATGGCTAAAACCCAAGAACTTCTCAAGAACATCAAAACCTTCAACTTTGAGAACAAAATTGCATTAAAATAGCATGATTGGCATGTGGCTGAACGATCCCAACACTATGAGAACTCACATATGTCTTAGGGATCAAACTCTACACCAAAATCCGCAACTAAACCTTAAGAACTTAACGAACAACTTGAATCTTCTCCTCTTTTCTCCTCTTTCCTTTTTCTTGAAATATTTTCTAAGCCCCTAGTGTGTATGATGGATTGTGAAAACTGAACCAAATCAGTCTAGACATCTAAATATTTCCATAATTCATTTTAAGCTGATGGGGTAAGGAAAAGACCAAAATACCCCTCATATTTTTGGGTAACTTTCCTTAATTGAACATCTTGACTTCAAATAGGCATATCTCACTCATACGAGCTCAAAAATTAGCAAACATGGTTGTGTTAGAAAGAGGATTCCAAGACCTTTCATTTGATATCTTCTGGTCCACCTAAATAATCACGTAATGAATCTTATGATCATTTGAATTTGATCCAAAACTCACATCTTAAACGTAACATGAAAAATCTCAGATTTTGCTATTTCTGATTTAGTTCTTTCTATTTTTAGCTCTTTCAAATACTGAGGTGTTACAATATCACGCCTTGGGAAAATTCGTCCCCGAATGAGATTACTCTAAGTAGACTAAGGGTGGTAACATCTAACACCTAGCTCAAACACTCAATATGCAAAGTAACACAACATTTCAACTAAAATAAATGCCAAGAAAATGATTAGTACCTTACTTTTGAATTTCTCCTGACTCAAAGAGATATGGGTATCTCTTCTTCATATCCTCCTCAGCCTCCTAAGTAGCTTCCTCAACCAATTGATTCCTCCATGACCTTGACTGATACTATTTCTTTGGTTCTCAACTTGCGAACCTGATGATCTAGATTTTGAATGAGAATCTACTCGTAAGATAAGCCATCCTTAATAATGATATCTTCAATAGGTATAATAAGTGAATGATAGCTCATACACTTCTTCAACATTAAAATGTGAAATACCGGATGAACCGCTGCTAATTCTAATGGTAGCTCCAACACATAAGCTGCATTGCCAATCCTCTTGGATATCTTGTAAGGGCCAATATACCAGGGACTAAGCTTCTTCATCTTACCAAATCTCATAACATCCTTCATGGGTGAAACCTTAAAATAAATCCAGTTATCTACTTCAAACTCTAAGTCTCTTCTCCTAACATCTGTATATGATTTTTTGTCGAGTTCGTGCTATTTTCAACCTCTCTTGAATAGTCTTCACTTTTTTCATAGCTTGATGAATCACGCCTGGTCCTATCAACCCAGCCTCACCAACCTCAAACCATCCAATAGGAGATTTATATTTTCTCCCATAAAGAGCCTCATATAGAGTCATTTGGATGCTAGAGTGGTAAATGTTATTATAAGAAAACTTTATTAAAGGTAAGTGATCATCCCAACTACCCTTGAAACCGATCACACAAGCCCTCAACATATCCTCTAAAGTCTGAATCGTATGCTCTACTTGATCATTAGTCTGAGGATGAAAAGCAATACTCAAATTTACCTTGGAACCCAAACCTTTATGGAAAGACTTCCAAAATTATATGGTGAATTGAAAATAATGGACACTATAACTCAATGAAGTCTAACTATCTCTTGAACATATAACTTTGCAAAAACCTTAGCTGTAAAAGTAGTCTTTACCGATAAGAAATGGGCTGATTTAGTCATTCAATCTACAATCACCCAAATCAAATCATGGTGCATGTGAGACCGTGATAAACTAGTAATAAAATCCATATTGATCATCTCACACTTCCATTCTGGAAGATCTATGTTCTGAACTATACCACCGGGCCTCTGGTGTTCTACCTTGATTTGTTGGAATTCGGGCACTTAGCAACGAACTCTGCAATACCGTTCTTTATACTACTCCACTAATAGACTTCTCTTAAGTCATGATACATCTTTGTGGAACCCGGATGGATAGAATATCTGTAGCTATTAGCTTCCTCGATGATCAGCTCTTGAAGTTCATCCACCCTTGGCACACACAATCTACCTTGATACCTCAATACATCATCTCCCTCTTCAATTCGAGCGAAATAGTTTATTAGTCTAGTTTCTCTTTTACTTCAGACACTAATGACGCTTCAGCCTAATTCATCACCACTACTCCTCCTTCATTGGAATCTATTAATTAGATTCCTAATCGTGCAAGTCTATACACATCTTTTGCTAACTCTTTATGTAACACCCCAGAAACAAGTAGGTTAAACTAGAGCTAAACATGAGGGTTAACGTCAAGGAAGAAAGGTTAGGGCCAAGGTCAAAGGGTCAAGGTCTAAGGATGCCCAAGCCTTGACAAGGCACTTCCCAATGACCACGAGGGCCTTCACGACCAGTGGTGGTCACCACGAGTCGTGGTGCCATTCATGGAGGTTGAGGCAGTAGCCTCTTTTAGGATGTCCCAAAAGTGGCCCCTCCACACGAGCCACTTTACGGCTCGTGAAGCCATAGATGGCTCATGGGAGTGGCCTTGGACATGCCTTAGTGATTGAGGGTTGAGGGTTGAGTGAGGGTGGTTTAATAAGCATAAATAGAGTGACTTCAAAGATATGCTTAGAGTGAGTGGTATTATGGGATGCCATTCATGCATTGCACAAGTGTGCCTTGAGGTTCCTTGCGAGTATAGTGGTCTCATGATATGAAAACCTAAATCTTGACTATGAATGTGGACTATGCCCAAGAATGACCAAAAAGGGATGCTTAGCTTGGATGGTATTATGGGATTCCATTCATGCCTTGTACAAGTATGCTTTGAGGTGGCTTGTGAAGTAGTTCTCTTGTAATAAAAGACTAAGGGCTGAAGAATGTTAGTGTGAAGGTCCAAGTAAAGGCTATTCCATGAACATGATTTATCTCATATGCTCATTAACTATGTCTTATGTTGACTTATGAGTATATGATGCTTATATTGGAGATTATGCTACGACTATGTTATTACCTCTTATGCTTATGTCTTATGTTGACTAACCAATTTTAGATGCTCTTATGATGTTGTGCTAGCTATCATACTAGGTACATTTTGTACTAACGCATACTTTGCCTACATTCTAATCAAATGTATAGTTTCAGATATTGAGTTCCTTTGGAGGAAAGGTTTATAAGGAGCAAGAAGAGTTGAAGATTTGGTGAGTCATAAAGCTTTGAGGACAAACCCATTAGTTCTCTTATGTCATTTCTTTATGTTTTAGGCTTTTGTATGGGCTTCATTCCAAGAGTTTTTTTCAACAGTTTAATAGATGGTTTGAGAACAAAGTGTAGTAAAGACTTTCACTTGCTTTATGAAAATGTTTTCGATTGTATGGATAAAAGTTTTTAAATTTTTCGTACTTTTCTATTATCTTATGTTATAATATGCTAAGGGCTTGTATGAGACACCTTTAGGGTCATGTACGCCATGTTACACCTAGGGTATACCCTTGGGTCGTGCCAATGGGTTGTGTCCTTATCTATTTGAACTATTGTAATAGATGGCTATAATGAGATAAGCCTAGATTTCCGCTTTCCTCTATAAAACTTTTGGACTTGAAATGTGTTTTCTTCTCTTTATTGTTCTATGCTTATGTTATGATATGCTAAGTGGCTTAAATGGTGCCTTTTGGGGTCCTATGTGCCTTGTTACATCTAGGAGGTACCCTTGGGTCGTGAGACTTTCTTTTCCTCCTCAACATTGGAAGTATTACCTATTGAAAACCTACTTAAGGCATCAACAACAACATTACTTGGGTGATAGAGAATACTCATGTCATAATCCTTGAGTAACTCCAACCACCTCCCCCGCCTAGGATTAAGTTCTTTCCAACTAAACACATACTGAAGACTCTTGTGATCGGTGAACACGTTCATATGAACACCGTAGTGGTAAGGACGCTATATTTTCAAAGTGAATACTACAACAGCCAACTCTGAATCATAGGTTGGATAATTCCTCTCGTAAATCTTAAGTTGTCTGGAGGCATTAGCTATAACCTTGACATTATGTATCAATACACAACCCATTCCAACTCTGAACGCATCACAATACACAACAAAACCTTGCGTACCATCTGGTAAGGTCAACACTTGGGCAGTAGTCAACCTAGTTTTCAATTCCTGAAAGGTTTTCTCATAAGCTTCCGAGTCAACTTAGTGTACAGGGATGAAATAGATGAGAACCCCTTGACAAACCTCCTATAATAACCACCTAATCCCAAGAAACTCGTAATATCAATTGGAGATATTGGTCTAGGCTAGCTCTGCATTACCTCAATCTTTTGAGTAACAACTCGAAGCCTTTCACCAGAAACAATGTGGTCTAAGAATTCCACAAACTCAAGACAAAATTCACACTTGGAAAATTTAACATACGACTCCCTATCCTTGAAAGTTTGAAGAACTACTCTAAGATGACTAGCATAATTTTCTTCATTCCTCAAATATTACTAGATGTCATCAATGAATATGACAACAAACTTATCTAGATAAGTCTTGAATACTATGTTATGAAGATCCATAAATGCTTCAGGAGCATTTTTTAGGCCAAAAGGCATAACTAGGAACTCATAATGACCATAAGGGGTCCTGAAAGCTGTCTTAGGGATGTCACTTTATCTTACTCTCAACTCATGGTAGCCTGATCTAAGGTCTATCATAGAAAAACAAGTGGCACCCTTAAGTGTATCAAAGTGATCACCAATTATCGGAAGAGGATACTTATTCTTCATAGTAACCTTGTTAAACTGGCAGTAATCTATACACATTCTAAGAGAACCATCTTTCTTCCTCACAAATAAGACTGGAGAGCCCTAAAGTGAGATACTTGGTCGAATAAATCCTTTTTACGGAGATCATTCAACTGCTTTTTTAACTTTTTTAACTCTATTGCAGCCATTCTATATGGCAGAATAGAGATAGGACGAGTATCAGGAAGAATATCTATATCGAAGTCTATTTCTCTCTCATGAGGGACTCTAGGAAGATCATCTGGAAAGACCTCTGGAAACTCACTCACTACTGGAACTAATTGAATAGGTGGTGTTCCAACATTAAAGTCATTAACTCGGACCAAGTGATAGATGAACCCCTTGGAAACTAACTTCTGACCTTAAGTTACGAAATAAAACGATCCTTACGAATGGTTGAAATGCTCTTCCACTCTATAACTGGCTCATTAGGAAAATGTAACTTAACTACTCAAGTCCTACAATCAACTGAGGCAAAATAGGCATTAAGCCAATCTATACCTAGAACAACATCTACCATGTCTAACTCGACTAAGTCAGCCATGGTGTTCTTATGATTGATGAAAATGGTACAATAACGATAAACTCTCTTAGCTATAATAAACTCACCGACAGGTGTAGAAACATGTAAGGTCTCAATAAGTTGCTCAGGAATAATATTGAAATTCATTGCAATATATGGAGTCAAAAAAGATAGACTCGCTTCTGGATCTAGAAAAGCATATGCATCAAAAGAAAAGACTTTGATCATACCAGCGACAACATCAGGCGAATTCTATTGCTCTTGGCAACTGGTGATAGCATATAGACGATTTGCCCCTCCGCATGTCCCTGAAGTAGCTCCTCTGGGTACATCTCGGTCTTGTAGAGCCACTGAAAAAGATTGGGCTCTATTGTCCCCATTGTCATTACCTTGAATGTTCTTTGGGCACTCTTTAATGAAATGACCATTCTGACCACACATGAAGCAGCTAGTGGAGCCATCACGACACACTCCTAAGTGGGTCCTATAACACTTAGCACATGAAGGAGTCCTATTACCTCCTTGTGCCACACTACCTTATGATTGTGTAGGTCTACCTCTGAAATTATGTGAATTCTGATTATTGAACTCACCTTTGTTCCTTTGTGCAAGTGTACTAGAAGATGATGGAGCAGGTCCCTCTTACTTTTTTTGGAAAGATGACCAGTTTGCATTAATCTTCTACTGTCTGGACTCATTTTTTGCAATCTTAACTTTCTTGTTTTGGAACTCTTCTCTATCTCTCAACTTGGCTTCCTCAACTTGTTGTACATGGATCGTCAACCTTGCTATGTCCATATCTCCTATAAGCATAGCTTCGTTGCCCTCTTTACTTGACAAACGAGACAACCGAGCAAAAAATAGACTAATCCTGCTCCTAATATCAGCAACAATCACCATAGCATAACAGGAAAGTTGGGTGAATTTGAGGTTGTACTCATGCACACTTATAGATTTCTGCTTAAGAGTGAGGAATTATATTACCTTGCTTCTCTTAGCTAACGGTGAAAGAAACACCCCATGAAGGCATCCTAGAACACATCTTAGCTCACAATTGGTGCACCCTCAACTCTAATCTTCTTCCATTGGTCGAAACATACCCTAGCGACACCCTTCATTTGGTATGGAACTAGTTTCACTCGCTCAGCATTAGCAACATGCATAACCTCAAAAACCATTTGCAGCTCTTCCATAAAGTTTTTCTGATACTCAGTGACAATTGAACCAGTGAAGTTTGGAGGATTCATCCATAAGAACTCACAGATTCTAGATATATCAGCCACATCTTGTCGATCCCCTCTCTACTAACCAGCTTGGTTGGCCACCATTTGACTCAACATCCAGATAGCATCCAGGAACTTAGCATTTGTGACCTTTCCTTGGGGTTACACTTCTGGTGCATTTGGGACCCTTTGATCCTATGGATCGACGTTCCTCCTAGCAGGAAGACCTTGGATAGATCTTCATGGAGGCATTATCTGACAGATACGCGCAAGCATGAGTTAGAAGGAAACTTTATAGAGATGAACTCTATCGCGCGAAAAGAGTATGAAAGAAGTGAGATAGTTCCAAAATGATGTAGCCTCCCAATTATAGATGTGCCACGCATCACGCCGATAAATAGGACTCTAGAGATGCGACTTCATACACACCCTAGGACTCTTGAACTCTGTGTTCTAATACTAACTTTGCCACACCCGAAGCCTATATCCTGGACACGAGTGGCACTCGAGAACCATTGTTGGCCCCATGCGATCCTTTGTCCTGACTAAACTGTTAGCGGAAGACTTACTTAGCTTATAATAATATCAAAATATAAACCCAGAATGTTTTTAAAGAAACATTGATCAAAAAGGTAACTCAAGTCATTACACATTTATAACTAAAATTGGAAAAGACTCATAATCTATTGTCTATCTATCTATAAAGTCTCTAATACCATTAGGGATGTCAGGACAAAACCCCTGATCATCCTAACAAAACTAGAATGATAAAACTTAATAAAGGGATCCTCTGGAAGCAAGAAGGCCCACCAAATAACTCTAGAACTCGACTGAATCAATGAAGAACTGGTTGATGATCCTGGTTACCTGTATCTGTAACAGGAAAAAGGCAGGCCAAATGACGCCAGTACATGTAATGTACGAGCATGTGAGGGGAAATCTAAACATGACATCACATACTTCTCATAGTACTCCACTGAAGCCATCACTCTTAATACTAACAAACATAATAACTAAACCAATCATTTACCTTACTTTCAAACTGTCACTAGTATCAAAGTCTTCTTAGTAAACACATTGTCGCCTCCAAAAATTTGAAAATATGGCTCCCCCTCTCTCCATTTAAGTAGTCCATGACAAATATGAGTCACACCCAAGACTAATAACACAAATTTCAAATCTAAAAATACTTTTCCATCGAGGTACAATAATTGAATTGCACCCAATATCAAATTCACGCAATCTTTCGCATACCAAGTTTCAATTACCATTCAACCTATCATATACCTCATGTTAAAACATAGAGAAATCCTTGGTCACTCCAATAATTTTGTATACTATAAGCTCATAACCTCTACTTACCATCAAATGCCTATGTAACACATAATAACATTCTATATCGTCCCATCAACAAAGTAGTTTCAATCTCCTCAAAATCCTCATTAACCATGTATAATTATAGGTCCACACCATTGAAGATCCATAAGTTACCTATCATATTTTGAATAATCTAGCTCTACATAGCCATATAGAATCTTCCACACATCATTACTTTCACCCAAATCAAAATTTAATCTTCATAAAAGTTGCTAATAAATTCCTAGTAAGTCTGTGCTGATTCATTTCACATTTCACAGTCATATCTTAATTCAAAGGCAAAAATCCATTCAATTCTGAACCAAGGGTACATATGAGAGGTCTTATCCCTTCACTCTTCATAGATTATTCTTATGACAGAAAATTCTAAATATCTTTAACTCTTCAATACACTAGACTCTTGTCCTTTTTGTTGACTTGCTTACCAATCTTATTCTTTTGCCAACAACACATGACATGTTACCTCATACTCTAAACCAACACCTTTAAGCGAAAACCTTCCTAAGGTCCTTCAACAATCAAAAGTAACGAACTTTATGACCCAAACCATGCAAAAGTTCTTTTAAATGCTCAATATAAAATGAAATTGATCCTTTCTTACCTTACAAATCCATATCTTGAAAAAAACATACTACCACAAATATAGACTTACAATGAAAAACTTAAATTCGGATTCCAACCGTACTAGTTACCAAACTCGAAACCACAAAAGAACTTATAATCACCATACTCGAGTCGAATGTCTGTAAACTTCTTTCTCAAATCTTATCCAATACTTTTTAACCCATATAAATGACACGTAAAACTATTATCATAACTAGACAAAAGAGATGGTAGCATATGTCCTTGAACTCTATTCTCCACTCTCTCTAAAGATACATTTGTGGTCCTTGCAATCAAAGTAAATATTCTTGCTCTCACCTCCTTTAGAAGATTTCACTATATCCCACCAATTCTTTCCATTATAGCTTTAGCTCCTTTCAATTCTATTCAAGAAATGTCCCAACACCTCCTAAGACTCTCCATACAACCACATTACTCACCAAATAGTGGAAAACCATAACATTAGATACTCACAGGCCTTTATTACCATATAAAATTTATTTAACTAAAAAAAAAATCATCATCATATGCCCATATCCTTGTCATAATCTGTCATGAATTTTATAACTGTTATACTAAATATCCATTGCCATCATCTCAAAGTCAACTTTACCATTGATGTGAAATCTTAACCAAGTTATACCCACAGAACCCAAAGGACTAATCCAATCTTATAAGCACTTTCTTACTAAAATTCTCAATTTCCTTCACACAAGTATACACGTTAGGACTTTCTTTACCCACAAGCTTGACATTTCAATATTGATCCACTCTCTTGGAGATTGTGATGAAATCACTCGTCCTTAATTAAATTTCTCGAGATACACTTTACAACCTAAACATGTTAATATCATATCAAAAATCAACCACTAAAATCTTCCTTTTGAACTAACCCAAGAGTCTGTAGTAACATGCTAGTTGTTTTCTCTAATATGAATGCAACATCGAATCTCCTTATGCGAACATTTGATACAACTGATAACTCTTTATGTAGTTAGTATTCACGCTTAACAATCAACATATCCATTTCCATATACCCTTAGTAACACATCGTGAAAGTTCGTCAGATCCACCACTAAAACATATCATACCTACCGAGAAGATTGTACCCACATAATTCACACATTTCTACCCATCGAATAGATGTAAAATGTTACCAAATTCATTTCATATCTATCCCAAGTTATATGTATTCTTTCGTAGGTCAAGCCGATAGTAGAAGTACACACTCCATAACTCTTACCATGTTAGAATCTGTGCTATTATAGTAGTCGTATTATCACCCTCTTTGATATACACTCAATATATAAAGTCATAGTAGAGGTTCTCACTTCGGCGCAACATCATTTTCATCATTTGCTAAGCAACCCATACATGTTATCACAACGATACTAACTATATTTTTACAAAGTTACAGTGTTCATTATCTAGCCACTCTTTTAATCGTTCCACTTTCAATTGTCATACCACTCAAGATATTGTCAGAACCACACAAGTATTATTCCCTCTACTAGGGTAGCTAACCTAAAAGAAAAAATAGCACATTTATGTAGTCCCTCAAACTATTTTTCAACCTCATCATTCAAATATCCTCAAAATCCATCATCAAGTCATCACCTTACTCAATCCTTTAAAATTTCTCAACATTCGTAATCTAACCACACATCATTTCTATAAGTTTATCACTTCCACTTTAGTATAAGGTCTAACATTCAAGCTATACACGACACACCAACTACTCACACGGGGAACTATGCATGAGTCATCACTATAAGTGAGAGTGAATGGAGTGAGGTGATATGAATCAAAACCGGACCATGTACGCACGATAGAGATCTAAGAAGTGGAGATATTTCTTAAAAGTCACTATAGCCTCTTGAATATAAATATAGACGTCTCAGTAACGATCCTTAAGACTCTACTTAGACTCGGCTTGTATACACGAGAGACCTATGAACCTCGGGCTCTGATACCATTTTGTCACGACCCAAAAATAGACGTGATGGCACTCATCTTTTTCCACCAAGACAAGTCAGCCTAAAACTCAACCATCATGATAAAATATGTAAATAAACCATAAATACAAGTATCATACTTATATTAATGTGGAAATTCATAATCAACTTAAATATACCCCCAAAACCTGGTTGTCACAGGTTTAAGCCTCTAACGTATTACAATTGATTCAAAAGAAACATACAAGTTTCCAATGGCATTGTTTCTAGAATAGAACAAGGTCATAAATAGGAGTAAAAAGGTCCATTGAGATGATAAACTACTACCTCAAAAATCTCCACAGGAAGCCTTGGATAAGGAGAGAATGGAGAGTACCAATAAGATTTGAGCTAGTAACCTACAAAAATGTAATAGCAAGAGGTGAGTACCAAACCACACGGTACTCAACAAGAAAACTTCTGAACACACTCTAAGGGAATAGAGTCCAAGTACTCCTTACACCCCATCTGAACCTCCACAACAACAACCTGCATAAAACCAGCCCATCCTAATAGTTCACAGTTTACGTAGCGCATAACTCAACAACACCAGTCTAACAAATTACATATCCTCAATAACAAACCCAATATTCATCAATTAGAATTACATAGCACACAACTCAACACCAATACTCGAACAAATTGCATATCCTCCACAAAAAACTCAATATTCATCAATCACAACTTCCACGAAAAGGCACTCATAAGATCAACAACACACAAGATAAAGTTCATCAATGATAAAAATGTGCAATGCAATGAAATGCAATATCAAGTATAGTGATGCATGTCTAACCTAACGATACACACCCACTGTCTCTCAGTCCAAGACCCATAGGGGACATATCTATTAATGCATCCATCGCGGAGTGTGATACGACCCTTAATATATGATATCCATCGTGGCATGTGATATGTCCCTCGATATATAGTATCCATCACGACCTGCGATGCGTCCCTCCATATATAGCATCTATCGTTGTCATGCCCCGAGGCTACCCCTTAGATGCAACACAGGACCTAGGGTCACGAATGACCCCAAGCAAACCCTACTGGCATAATTATAAGCATACTAGAGATAAACTGAAACAATAATAACTAAGCGGAAGCTAAATAATGAAATATTCTGAAAAATGATGGGGAATAACCATTTATTAAATCTGAATAAAGATAATTAAAAGTTTGAATATAAAAGAAAATTCAAACTCTAAGACTAAAGCTAAAACTATGTCTGAAATAAAGCCTCTACTGACTAGAAATGTTGGGACATGCCCCAACTAGATTTAGCAAAACTGAAACTAAAGTTAAAAACAAGAAAATAATCATGTCACTAGTCCTCAAATAATGAGGAATCGCCACTAATGCTACTAAACTGAAGATCGGGAACCGATCTATGCATGATCTGATTGCTGAGGACTGGAACCTACATCACAAGAAGATGTAGCATATAGTAGACGTCAGTACTTGAAAGGTACTGAGCATGTAGGATAGAGTAATACTGAACAATAACATAACTGAATCAAGCCATATATCTGAGCAATGACATGAAATAAGCATGATACAAATTGAGAATACTGAATGAAATGACTAAGTTTATAACATGTTAAGACTGATTTCTAAGCTATACTGATAACATGTTCAATGTAATAGAATCAGACTTAACTGTAAGGGAGCTACTAATAATCGACATAAAACCACATGAGCTAAATTAACACTTTATGACTGAAATGTTGTAATACTGGATAGCTCAAAACTGACATGCAAGCACAGAGTGCAACATTCATATACTGATAATAATGCATTCAAAAACTAAGGCATGTTTATATATGACTGAATTAACTAGCCTAGTATGTGTAATTCATGAACTTAAAGAACTACATAGCTAGGGTTCTGAGTTAATGCATGAACCTGAGCAATAACGATATTGAATTCATGATAATGCAATTTGGCTCGTTCTAACACCTAAAAACCTAACAATTCTAACATTCAAGAAAACCCTAAGTCTAGATAATCCTAAGGGAAACAAGATTATGACTGAAATCTAGGGACCTAATGGGTGAAAGGAGCCCACTAGTGAAATCCCACATACCTAATGATGAATTCCATAGAGAAATCTTTCGATTTAGGGGTTGAAACTAAAGAAACCTTGTTGCGTTCTTGAACTAGGGTTGCTCGAAATCTTTCTCATCTTACACTCAAATTTTTCTAAGTTTTAAAGAATGATTTCACTTAAGTAAGTTCTAGTTATGTTTCTAGGCTAAAGCTGACCAAAACCACGTAGTTTAGGGGTTAAACAACGTAATTTAGGTTCCTAACGAATAGGGGAAATGACCGAAATAACTTTACTTGAAAATCTGACGGGGATGGCCACGACCACTTTCACGGATAGTGAAAGGGACCAAGGACCGTGGGAATAGTTGTGGTCCTTGGCTAGAAGCTAGTGGTTCTGGGGTCTTGTCCATGAGCCCCTACCAAGGCACGTGTGGACAACCACGGACCGTGAAGGTCCCCGTGGTCCTCACTTGGGCTGAGGTCTGGAGGCTCAGGTTTGGGGGCCTTCTGGATAGCGTTTGTGGACCCTACCACAGCCCATGTGGAGGACCACGAACCGTGAAAGTCCTCGTGGTCCTCACTTATACTTGGAGGTTTCAGGATAGGCTGGGGGAGCAGTGATTCTGACTATACAGAGACCACCACGGTTCATCATCAGGATCCCTTAAAGGGTCTCATGGATTGAGGTCTGGGCCTGGTGGAGTTTAACTCCAGACCACGGGCATGTCAACGGACCATAGACCCTATCACGGTCCATGAACTCTACCGTGGTTCACTACTTCATGTGAATATCTTTAATTTTTTTCTAGGTCTGGTTTACAAAGTGTTACAATATTTCCCCCTTGGGAACATTCATCCTCAAATGAAGACTAATCTAGCTAAAATGGAGGGTAGGAGCTGCACCCTACCACTAAGATTCTGGAAACTGATTTCTGATTGAACTAAGTTCCAAGAACATGCAAATACGCTGAAAATACAAGTACAAATTGAAGGAACAAGATGTTAAGAGTGTGTTTATGCATGATTGACTGAAAAACTGAAGAGGAACTATTACCTGAAGTTGGAATGGAATCGGAAGGAAAGAGGTGGAGATACTTGGCCTTCATGGCTGCTTCTACTTCCCAAGTAGCTCTCTATACAGATTGACTCCTCCACAAAACCTTGACTGAAGCAACTTCTTTGTTTCTCAACCTTCGAACCTCACGATCAAGGATTTTAACTAGTATCTCTTCATAAGTGAGACTATCCCTCACAACCATACTTTATAAAGGCACAATAGACGCTCGGTCACACACTCACTTCTTCAACAACAAAATGTGGAAAATCGGATGCAGTACTACTACTAGTTCTGTTGGCAACTCTAACTCATAAGCCACTTTACCAATCCTTTGCAAGATCTTGTAAGGGCATACATAACTAGCACTGATTTTCCCTTTCTTGCCAAATCTCATCACCCCTTTCATAGGTGACATCTTTAAGAAAACCTAATCATCAACTTGGAACTCTAGTTCCCTTCTTCTTACATCTGTATAGGACATCTAGCAACTTTGGGCTATCTTAAGTCTATCTCTAATTAGTTGTAGTTTCTCCATAGCATCATGGACTAAATCTGGCCCTATCAAGGCTGCTTCACCTACTTCAAACTAACCACGGATAGGGAAGGTCCTCATGGTCCTTACTTAGGCTTGGGGGTTTGAGGCTAGGCTACAAGGGGCACTGGTTCTGACTATACGGACGCCACCATGGTTCATCATCAAAACCACGGCCCGTGAAGGGTACCATGGTCTGACGCCTGGGCGTGGTGGAGTTTAACTCTAGACCACGGGAAGGTCAATGGATCATGGACCATGGACCGTATCACGGTCCGTGAACCCTGCCATGGTTCACTATTTCAGGTGAATTTCTGTAATTATTTTCTAGGTATGGTTTTCGAGGTGTTACAATCGCGATACGCGATACGTCCCTCGAAATGGTACATTCTTTTATCATATAACACTTATCACAATCATGTCTCAGAATCAATGCAAATGACATGTTCACACGAATAATGAGGAGATGACCATTTTCATAACAATGCACAATTCACAATAGTACAACCGTGATACAACATCAACATTTAATCAATAAGCCTTTCAAATCATTCTCAAACATCACACACCAATAATTAATCACATTACCTTTTTATTACCCTTTTCCAATAATTAGAATTATTCAATCAGTCAAATCAAAATAAATATTAATCAACTACAACAAAAAAGGAAAGCTTGTATGAAGCTTTTTCGTGGGGTTTTTTTTTTGGATTTATCACCTGGTGAGAGCTTAGGATGAGAAAGAATCCAAATTCACTCAAGTTTCCCTCTGCTCATTTGGTCTTGATTAACGTCTAATTTGCTTAGATTGGTTACCTGAATCAGTTTATCACAGTTAGAGATTCACAAACAAATCTGATTTTCATTTCTTTAGACTTGATGGAGGTATTAACTTCTTGCAAGTTCAATCCATTGATCTAGAGTAATGAGAAAAATGATTTGTAAGATGAGAGCTTGAACTTAGCTTAAGAGAATGTTGATGGTCTGCTCGTGCTAGGGGGAGTAACAATTGGTATGGTCAACAAACACCAAATTTGTACACGCAAGAGCGCACATGCTTCTCCTTGGCTGCTCCTACATTGGGAATAGATAGTTTAAAGCTATAGTTAGTTGTTTTAAATATATGTTTATCTTTAATCTAGAGATTCATATGGTAGTGTTAACCTTGGAGGTTCAACCCATCGAAAACTAAAGAAGAGGATTATAGTGCAATTAATTAGCTAGCTACAGGTTACTTAGCATATGCTGGCAGAGAACTGGACAGAGTGAAAGGGCGTAAGGTAGGTGAAGGTGGAGATTAATCAAAGTTGTCCAGGCTTCAACGAATCTATTTTTCACGCTACCAATTCATGTCATTAGCAAAGATATACAACTACAACTATTAATGATGGGATGAAACAAAGACTTCTCATCTCTTTTATCTACGAGGAACACTGGATTTATCATAGCAAAATAAATATTTAACATCATATCTTTGATTTGAGATACAAAATTTAGGCTCAAGAAACACACCTAGTGAAGATCCAAAAATTGATTCTAATATTCAGATGATTCAGCAGAGTTTCAGAAAGGGAAGGACCAGGCCAGATGATCTTGCCGGAGAAGAGTATCCAACTTTCCTCTTTACTGCTTTCCTCTTTCCATTTACATTTGATTCCAGTTCCTTTTTTTTTTTTTAATTTATTGCTTTAGATTTGATTGGCTTTTTGTGGGTTTAGCATTTTGGGCAACACCCAATTTCGTAAGTAGCGTTATTTAATAAAAATCTTGACCCTTTGGGTCCTTTTAATAAAAAAAAAAAAAAAGAGAAAAGAATTATTCAACATGTACAAGTTAATCCATTATCAATTCCGATTACTCCCCAACACATAACACAATGAACGACACAATTCTATACACTGAACAAGGGTTTACAAATCCACTTGTCTCAAATAAGGGAACGATCACTTCGGGACTTGAGTCTTTCCCTTTCATTGTGCTTCCAAATCAATACAATCTATTCAAATAAATAGTCACAATAAGGATTTCTAAACTACAGCATCCAAACTACTATATGTCTAGCTTAGACCACAAACTCACTCGAATTTATAATCAATTTCCTTATCTTGCTAACATGTCAACTCTCATATTTTACAAATTTCATGTCTAGGGTTTAGTCTCAATATCTCTAAATAACATATATTTAATGATCTTCATATACTACAATACACCCACTATTTAATTACATATCTCAATATATCAAAACTTGAATCATAATATGATAATTATAACAAGTTTAAAAATAATAATAACAATAATAAATAGAACCCACGTTCAAGTTAGTAAACCTGTAAAACTATGAGAAAACAAAATTTACAAATGCCAAACCTAATTCAAAATTACATCATATGCTCCTAATCACCACCTCATAATCACTGTCCAATGATTATCCGCAATCATTGTCCAGTGATACATATAATAACCATATATTCTTTCCCCAAGTTAAAAAAAACGTTATTACATTATACAAGTCCCCTTCTTATTTTACAATTCAATTTTTCTTCTTTCTGGTTCACCAATCACAACAAAAGTTGTAATTATAATAATATGAATAATAAATAATTAAATTATAAGCCTCTATGCTGATTCACAATTGCATATATTAAAGCATTGTTACCTGGACGTGAAGTATTCCCACGCCGGCAGCCGCCGCTTTGCGCAGGTGAGTTTTTCTTCCACTCCTCTTTCTTTTCTTTTCTAGACTAATTATTTATTAAAAGCTGACAAATTCACTATCTTATTTTAATATATATATAGGCCAAATAGTATAGGATTTTAACTAAATTATGAACTTAGCCCATTAGCCATCAATTAAAACTAATTATTTAAAATTACCTGTCAAGTAAACAATCGTAATTAACAAATAGCTCAAAAAATTCCAAAATTAATTTTCCGTGTCATTACAAGAATAGACCCTTAGACAAAAACTCATGTATCTTATAAAGTAACCTAATTGTATCAATATCCTAGGACGCAACTCATTTATAACTATCTTATATTGTAAACCAATCATATCAATATTCTATAGCACTTAGCTCTTGTTTAGCCATATAATTTGAAGTTGAAACTTGAAATTTTACAATTTGAGTTTTTGAAATAGTGATTTTGGAACTTCAAGTTGTGGTTGAATATGCATTGAACCTGAAAAAATATATTATGTTTTATGAGTTGAAGTGAAATTTTCTCAAAAATTTGTTTGAATGTTGAAATTTTTGGTGTGGACCAATTTTTGAAACTTCAAATTTTAAAGGTTATTCGCACGAATGCCCCCTTTTTGGAGTGGTCTTTAATTTTGACCCTCAAATTGATGGTCTTGAATTGATTCCGTTCGATACTATATGTAATAAAAAAAGTGAATGAAAATATCCCTTACATTAAAAAAATTGAGGCAAAACAAATTCTCAAGGCTAAATTTACGAGGTACAAGTTATGTCTTACTTCCTTATAAGACACTAGTTCTGTTTCAAAGTTTTATGTCTTCAAAAAATCTAACTCACATAATTTGAATGACATGACTTAATATTACCAAACTTTTGTTGATAGAATCATAAGTTTGGTTTCGGAATATCATTTCATCTGAGAAATTCTAAACCACAATCTTTGAGTTACGTAACTTAGTTTTACATAACATATATTGATAGAATTATAAGTTCAGTTTCAAGATCCACAGAGTTATACCTTAAAAGACGTAACTTATTCATATAGAATTTTTGTACGATAGGACAAAGGTTCTCTTGTTGGGAGGACTGCTAGTATTTATCCTAAAAAACTGTTCTGATGATGACAAATAATATGTGAAAATAATGCTCACTCACAATTCTTCCACAGTAAAAATAAAATCATAGCTGAATAAAGTTTAATTTATTTTATTTTACATTTAAGTCACTTGCTACCTTTTCTGGCTTTTTAATTCAAACAAGTAGTTTTACTCCCCAAGCATCCCACATAAAATTCTCTCTTAAACCCCCCCCCCCCCCCCCCCTGTTTACGAGTTCTACATTCCACACAACCTACACATTGACATCTCTAACGACGATGCTTATTTTTTGTGGGAAGCCTATGTTAACATATATGATTCAGGTGTAGTATGTTGATGAATGACAAATGGTTTAATGAGAACCAAGTTCACCAAAGAATAGGGATAGGTCCTGGCTTGTAGGCTACTTATGGCTAGCGAATAAGTACAAGATGCAACAAAGAAGAGAAACATATAAGGACTCTCCTTAAGTAAACCACATACTATCAGATTGTACTTCTTTGAATAATACTAGGTTGCGTAATGTTAGGACATCATAACAGTGAGGTTATTCTCATGCTTATGTAGTAAATGTATTCTATTAGAATTGGCAAGGTTTTATTTATATAGTTTATCTTTTGGAGTGTTTATAATACCTAAATATGAATTTATGCCCTCCAATTTTGGATTTACAAAAATATTACATAAAATTGAACAAATAGATATATTAGTATTACGTGGCATCCTATATGAGAATTCTATTTCCTGCATAGAGTCCTGTGTATATTATGTCACATAGGATACCTATCTGTACTTGTTCAATTTTATATAAGTTTAAGTGTCTACTTGTACACACCCAAAGTTGGAGGGCATAGATTCTAGTTGAAACCAAGTTAAAGGGCATATTTATGAACTATGCCTTTTACGTATCTTGTCAAAAAATTATTAAATATTTAAAAATATTTCATTGTAAATTTAATTATTATTATATTTATGGAAAAAGCACAAATATGTCATCAAACTTTGAGAAATTGTTCATCCATGCCATATGTTAAAAGATTGGCTCATCTGCCATTTTCATTTGAAAAAAGGCTCATTCATGCTATTAGTTGTTCACTGAAATAGCATAAATGAACCAAACTTTTAGCGAATGACATAGATGAATCTTTTCTCAAAGTTTTGATAGCATTCTTGACACTTTTCTTTTTCTAAAGAAATGATGTAATTAATGATATGACCGATTTCTTTTTCTCAAAGTTCGATGACATATTTGAGTCTTTTCCCTTATATATATTTTCCAAATTAATATAATAATTTGTAAACTTCAAATTTTAAATCTATATCTCTTTGATAGCCCCATCATCTATTAAAAAGCACTTCTGTTTTATCAAAAATAATAATAATAATAATTAAAAAAAAAAAAAAAAAAACCTAGTATGTAGATGGTATACTATTCTATCTCATAACATGAGGGAAAAGAGAACAACTTTCTTCTTAAATCCTTATTTATTACGTTATTCACTTTTACACCAAATAAACTTCCCCTTTAAGTTAGAAAAAACAACTATCTAACAAAAATGGAAAAAGAACCAATATGGCACGAACTTTTAGGTAGCAACGTACAACTTCTCTACCTTTCATCAAGTGCATATTTAGATGAGTCACTTTTTATATTTAAAAATTTGAAGGTCTAGATTAAATTTTATTTAACAAGCCCCGTAATCATAATTAAAAATAATAAATTAGGAATAAAGCTCACCAATTTTGGTATGGAAATTTCGTCTTTCATTAATTTTGGCTCCTCATTAATATAACTATTTCCACAATCTATGTTACATATCGCACAATATCATTTTTCTAATCTAAAGTTAAGACTACTCTCCGTTTTTTTAAAATATTTGACAAAATAAAATCATAGATACAGATGTAATGACAATATGGGGTAAAAGACGAGCAAAATTATTAAGGAAAAAAAGACACAAACTTTTATTTTTAAACATAAATTATTCTTAAACATTTTACAAATACTATTATGTAAGTTATTTTTCCCTCTCCATTTGTTTTTCATTTGTGACATAAATTTCTTTGCCAAATACTTATTTTTTTACTCAAAAAATGATAATTTTTAGTTTTTTCCTGCCAAAGGTTGATTACAAGATTTTAACAAAAAATATTGTAAATGAAAAATATAACGTTGTATGTTCAAGTAATTTAGAAAACATGGTATGAAATTTCTCTCCGAATTATTAATGTGTATACTGTATCTTTTATGTTAAGGATATTCATGATTTTATGAATTTAATTAAATTATTATATCAAAAGGAAATAAAAAAGTATAAGAATTATATTAATGAGGAGTCAAAATTAATGAAAGTTTGAGATTTTTCCTAGCTTATTCTTTAACTATGATTAAGAGGCTTGTTAAATTCAATTTAATCTAGACCCTTAAATTTTAAATATGACAAGTGTCACTCATCTAACTATTCACTTGACAAAATGGAGAGTAGGTGTAATGGAGATGAGCCAAATCCGCAACGATTGGGATAACCTACTTCAAACACTAAATGTCTCTCTCCGGTGTCTAATTCTCCGATGCGGTGACTTTTGTCAAGCCACTTACAATGATTTCAACAATGACGAAAATTTCAAGTATTGTGGCACGAGACTTTATGGTAAAAATTCATTTTTTAACAAAGACATGTAAGAATCTACTACCGGTTATAACATCTACTGCTTCCTTATTTATTCTTTCTTATTTTGGTGCCTTGGAATTAAGTATTGGATTTTAGAAGGTGTAAATGGAAAATGGAAAGCTGTGACTTTTGTGAAACGTTGTGACTTTTCTTAAGAGTTGTGACTTTTATTAAAAATTACAATTTAAGAAGGGTTAAATAAGAAATCTGATCTTTGATGGCACCACATAGGCGGGTCTAAGAATCTAATATATATATATATATATATATATATATATATATATATATATATATATATGTATATATAAGGGAAATTTGCGAGAGTTTTTTTTTCCTTTCTCAGTTATTGTTCGATATCTTAATCAAGGCCTAGAGGGCGGTATATTAATTTTAATTCATTCTATGTAGGAGCATTTAATTAAAGTTTAAAATACTCCTAACCATGTTTCTAGAGCCTGAATCTGGAACCTTAATTAATTAAAAGAGAATAGATCGTTTCCATCTCACCATAACTCCTATTGATTCATAATACATGTTCTTCATTAAAGCTATAATATGTTTGTACAAAGGCATAGCCACAATAAAGAGATACATAGTGAGAGTTCTAAAAAAAGAACACATATTACTCGCCATTTTATCATAATATCAACCATAGAAAATTACTTACAGTTATCCTATATTAACTTTATTCTATCATATTCTATGGCAATTGTATAAATTCTAAACTTATTTTCTTATAGAAAACCTAATTGTATCAAAATTCTAGGAAAAAAGCTTTGTAAGTGACATATGTTTAGTATCTCCTCTCCATCCACCCAATGCCTCCAACCCCTACCTCTTCATCATCCCACCTTCGCCATCCCTTAATCCCCACTACTCACCCCATAATATTTTGGTAGAATATATATTCTTGAGATAATTTATTTTTGTTTACTTATCAAACACTAGAAAACAAATAAGAAACCCTCTGGTTTTATCAAAAAAATTGTAACACCCCGTATGCTAGGACTACCAAAAATGCAGATTTCAAAAGTTGCAGGTACCTCCGACAAGCACCACCCATGGACCGCAGGGTGACCCATGGTCCGTTCTGGTGGTCTGTGCATGGCAACCTACAACCCTTACCAAAAGCAGTCCAGAAAAAATTGCTAACTATAGGTCAGACCACGAGCCACGGTCCGCATCCGTGGATCAAACCCCTCAGATGCCTGTCCCAGAACCCTGTCAACTATCACCACAACAGACCGTCGGTCCATCCATGGTCCGTTCGTGACCCCTACTACTTTTAAGTCAGGGATCATTTGGTCATTTTCCTATGCGATGGACCCCTAAACTACATCGTTTAACCCCAAAATTACGTAGTTTTGATCATTTTAAGCCTAGTAACTTATTAGCGCCTAACCTAAGCAATTCATTCACAAAAAATTAGAAAACTTAGAACACAGAGAGAAGAAAGAGTTGACCGACCCCTCTCCCAGAACACAACAAGGTTTCATTAGTTCCAGCCCCGAAATCAAAATATTTCTTCGTGAAATTTGTCACCATGTATGTGGGATTTCACTAGTGGGTTCCTTTTGCCTATTAGGTCCCAAGAATTTTGTCAGAATCTTGATTCCCAAAATATTATTTAGACGTAGGGTTTCTTGAATGTTAGAAATTATTGGGTTTTAGCTGTTAGATGATCCGAATTAGATTATCATATTGATTGCTCAGTTCATTGCATGAAATTCAGAACCCTGGTTGTGTAGATTCGCTTAGTTCATGAGTTCATGAATTACACTTGCTAGGTCAGTTTATTTAGATATGCATGCCTCAGTTTAAAAATGTTTCATTATTAGTATATTAATGTGGCATTTTCAATTAGCATGCCAGTCTTTTGAGCTATCCAATATTATATAAATTCATACATAATTTGTTATTTACATAAATAGTTGGGAGTAGACTTAATACTGACTTGGACTATGGTCAGTTACCCTCATAGTCTCAGAACTACGTGCCTCATAGGTAAATTTCTTCTATTGGCATCAGTTTAGTAATCACGCCAGTCATGCCTCTATACCTCTGGCAAGGTGTATTGCGTCCTCATGATGAGGAGTATACAACGGACTCCTTATTTAGCTCACGTGGTTTTATGTCTGTTATTAGTAGCTACCACAGTCAAATTCTAGTGTATTGACCAAGTTATCAATTATAGTTCAGTCTTCAATTTCAGTATATTATAAATGTGGTCACCACATTCAGTTAGTTCATGTTCAACATGTTTAGCATATTTATCATGTTCAGATTATATCTTTTCCTTATCACTTTTTTGAATTTTATGTCTTATTCAGCTTTATTGTATCCTGCATGTTTAGTACCTTTCAAGTACTAACGCATACTCTGCGCTACATCTTCTCGTGATGTAGGTTTAGGTCCTCAGCATTCAGATCACGCATAGATCGGTTTTTGATCTCCAGTTCAGCAACATCAGTGGTGAGTCCTCATTCTTCGAGGATAATTGACATTATTATCTTTCTACTTTCAATCTTTAGTTTCAGTTTTTGCTAGACATAGTTGGGGCATGTCTGAACATTTATAGTTAGTCAGAGGCTTTATTTCAGACATATTTAGATTCAGTTTTAGCTTTGGAGTTTGATCTTTCAGTTGCCCTTAAACTCTCAATTTATATATCTAGATAGTAATGGGTATTCCCCATCATTTTAGTTTATCTCATGTTTTATACTTACGCACAATATTTCTCTTAAGTATGCTTATGATATGCCAGCTCAAGGTTAGCTTAGGGTCACTCGCGATCCTGTGTTTATGTCATTGGGGTAGCTTCAAGGTGTGACAAACATTGTATTAGAGCTAGGTTAGGATGTCTGAAAAGCCGCACTAAGTAGAGTCATTTTCATGGGTGTGAAGTGCACCACATCTAATGAGAGGGAGGCTAAGAAGTGTTTTAGAAAAACTTCACTTTCTTTTCTACTCTTATCGGTGCATAAGGTATGATCCAGTTTCACGCTTCTAACTCATCGTTATGCTTTTTAGATCATGTCTCCTCGTAGAGCTAACACAAGGAATGTGAATAGCCACAGCGCTAACGCAACTCCTCCAGTCCTAGATCAAGAAGTTTCGAATGTAGAGTTTCAGAATGCTATTCAACTGATGGCTCAGAGTGTGACTAACTAGAATAATCAGAAGGTTCCAGTTCCTACAAATGCTTATGGTGGATCAGTGGCGGCTAGGGTCCATGATTTTTTTAGGATGAATCCACTTGAATTTTTCGGGTCGCAAGTTGGTGAGGATACCAAGAACTTTATTGATGACGTCAATAAGATCTTTGGACTGATGCAAATGACTAGTAATGATAGGTTAGAGTTGGCATCTTACCAGCTTAAGGATGTAGCTCATATCTGGTTTGTTCAATGGAAAGAAAACAGAGGTACGGATGCAGTTCCTATAACTTGGCAGTGTTTTAATTAGAGTTTTCTTGATAGGTTCTTTCAAAGAGAGTTGAGGGAGGCAAAAGCTCAGGAGTTCATGAATTTAAGGCAAGGTAGCATGCCAGTCCAAGAGTACGGACTCATGTTCACCCAATTCTCCAGGTATGCTCCACACATGGTTGTCGATTCCAGGGCTCAAATGAAAAAGTTTCTGTATGGGGTATCCGACTTAATGAAGAGGGAGTGTAGAAATGCTATGTTGTAGGAGAATATGAACATCTCTAGGCTCATGAATCATGCTCAACAGGTTTAAGGGAACATGCTAAAGATATCAAAAAGGCTAGAACAGGCAACTAGTATAAATTCAGTGGTGGAAATTGCTCACAATTTCAGCAGAAATCTTCAAATCCAGCACCTTCATCACCTAGTGCTCCATCCTCTAGATTTCGACAGGATCAGAAAGGTTGGGCATCAGGCTCTAAGTCTCAGGGAGTGTTTCAGGCACCAGAACCTACCCAACTTGTCCAAAGTGTGGTAAGAACCATCCGGGCAAGTGCTTTGCGGGAAAGGAAGGATGTTTTGGGTGTTGTTAGACTGGTCACACGTTTAGAGATTGCCCTTCTTCTAAATAGGGTTAAGGAGGTAACAATGGTAGTTCTCAGTCTACAACTTCAACAGCACTAGCAAGTCGCCCGACTTAGCAGGGTAACTCATCTGATACAGGTGCCGGTCAGAACACAAATAGGTTGTATGCTCTTCAGGGTGACCAGGATTAGAAAGATTCTCCTGATGTGGTCACTGGTACGTTACAAGTCTTTAACTTAGATATTTATGCTTTGTTAGATACAGGGGATACTCTTTCCTTTGTAACTCCTTATACAGCAGTCAACTTCGATGTTAGTCCAAAAACTCTCTAAAAATCCTTATGAGTCTCTACCCTAGTTGGTGATCCAATTATAGCTAGATGAGTATACAGAAATTGCCCTGTCATAGTCTCTATGAAAGTCACCTCAATAAATCTTATAGAGTTAGAAATAATAGACTTTGATATCATTCTAGGCATGGATTGACTGAATTCCTGTTATGCCTCAGTCAATTGTAGCACTAGGACCGTTCATTTCCAGTTTTCGGATGAACCAATTTTAGAATTAAAGGGTAGTAGCTTAGCACCTATCTCGATTCATTTCTTACCTTAAGGCCAGAAAGATGATTTCCAAGGGGTATATCTATCATTTAGTTCGGCTTAATGATTCAAGCTCTGAAACAAAAACTCTTGAGTCAGTCCCAGAAGTTATTGAGTTCCCAAAAGTGTTTCCAAAAGATCTTCACAAAGTTCCTCCCCAAAGGGAAATCGACTTTGGAATTGATCTCCTTCCATATACCCAGCCTATTTCTATTCCTCCTTACAGAATGGCTCCAGCTGAGCTTAATAAATTGAAAGAGCACTTGAAAGACCTTGTAGATAAGGGCTTCATTAGACCAAGTATTTCCCCGTAGGGTGCACTAGTGTTGTTCATGAAAAATAGAGATGGTTCTCTCAGGATGTGCATTGAGTATCGACAGTTCAACAAAGTCACAATCAAGAATAAGCACCCTATACCCAGGATTGATGACTTGTTTGACCAACTTCAGGGTGCTAGTCATTTTTCGAAGATAGACCCAGATTCGATTATCATTAGCTCAGAGTCATAGATAGTGCTAATCCAAAAATAGCCTTCAGAACTCTGTACGGTCATTATGAATTTATAGTTATGTCATATGGACTAACCATTGCTCTGATAGCTTTCATGGATTTGATAAATATAGTGTTCAAGAACTATGTGCATTTGTTCGTTATCATCTTTATTGATGATATACTCATTTACTCTAGGAATGAAAAAGAACATGAGACTCATTTGCGGGTCTTCGTGCAAATTCTCAAAGATCGCCAGTTGTTGGCTAAATTTAGTAAATGTGAGTTTTGGTTGCAATATGCTTCTTTCCTTGGACATATAATATCTTGCGAAGGGATTGGAGTGGATTCTCAAAAAATAGATGTAGTGAAACAATGGCCTAGGCCCACCTCTCCTACAGATATCAGAAGTTTTTTGGGTTTGGCTAGTTATTACAGAAGGTTCATGGATGGATTTTCATCCATAGCTTCTCTATTAACTAAGTTGACAAGGAAAAAGGTCAAGTTTCAGGGGTCAGATGAGTGTAAGAAGAGCCTTGCAGAACTGAAAAATAGGTTGACTACAACTCCTATTTTGAATCTACGAGAGGGTTCATACGGCTTTGTGATCTATTGTGATGCATCAAGAATCAGCCTAGGTTGTATGTTGATGCAACACTTATGCTTCTGGATAGCTTAAGGTGCATGAGAGGAACTATCTGACTCACGACCTTGAGCTTGCAGCCGTAGTACTTAATCTAAAGATTTAGAGACATTATTTGTATGGTGATCACATAGATGTGTTCATAGACCATAAAAGCCTTCAATATTTTTTCACTGAGAAAGAGTTGAATCTTCGCCAGAGAAGATGGCTTGAATTTTGCAAGGACTATGATATGAATGTGCTTTACTATCTTGGTAAGGCCAATGTAGTAGTTGATGCACTTAGCAGACTATATATGGATAGTGTAGCACATGTTGAGGAAGAAAGGAAAGAACTAGTAAAAAACGTTCATCGACTTGCTATCTTAGGTGTTTACCTTATGAGCATATCAGATGATGGTGTGACAATTCAGAATTGTTCAAAATCTTCATTGGTAGTAGAGGTTAAAGAAAAACAAGACAATGATCCTATATTGCTTTAATTAAAGGGTGCAGTTTATCAGCAGAAAGTTGATGTTTTCTCCCAAGGGGGAGATGGTGTGCTGCTCTACTAGGGTCGTTTATGTGTTCCTAAGGTGGGTGATTTAAGGCACTAGATCCTTTCAGAAGCCCACAACTCCAAGTATTCTATTCATCTAGGTGCCAGTAAGATGTACTGTGATCTGTCGGAATTCTTTTGGTTGAATGGCATGAAAAGGGATATAGTAGACTTTATGGCTATGTTCCCTAACTATCAACAAGTGAAGATAGAACATCAAAAACCATGAGGCATAACTCAAGAGATCAACATTCCTACATGGAAGTAGGAAGTGATCAACATGGACTTCATTACAAGTTTACATTGCAGACAACATGACTCCATTTGGGTAATGTAGATAGAGTTACTAAGTTCGCTCATTTTTTGGCTGTGAAGACTGCTGATTCAGAGGAGGACTACACCAAGGTTTAAATTAATGAGATAGTCAGGTTGCATGGGTTTCTTTTGTCTATCATTTCAGATAGAGGTCCTTGGTCAACCTTTCATTTCTGGAAGTCTTTTCACAAAGGTCTTGGTACCCAGGCAAATCTCAGGACATCATTTCATTCGCAGACAGATGGACAAGCAAAGCGTACCATTCATACCTTAGATGACATGTTGAGAGCTTGTGTGGTCGACTTCAAGGGTAGTTGGGATGATCACTTTCTAGTTATAGAGTTCACCTACAATAATAGCTACCATTCCTATATTCAAATTGCCCATTATGAGGTATTGTACAGGCATAGATGTAGATCTCCAGTTGGTTGGTTTGAAGTAGGTGAGGCATCCTTGATAGGGCCATATTCGATTGATGATGCTATGGAAAAAGTTCAGCTTCTCAAAGATAGACTTAAGACAACCCAGAGTTGCCAGAAGTCCTATGCAAATGTAAGGAGAATGGACTTGGAGTTCCAAATTTATGACTGGGTTTTCTTGAAAGTGTTACCTATGAAGGGGGTGATGAGGTTGGCAAGAAAGGGGTATTTAGGTCCTTACAAAATCTTGAAATGATTTGGTAAAGTGGCTTATGAGTTAGAGTTACCAGCATAGATAGCTGCAGTACATCCAATCTTTCAAATTTCATTGTTGAAGAAGTGTATGGTTGATCCAGCATCCATAGTACCATTAGAGAGTGTGGCTGTGAAAGATAGTCTTACTTATGAGGATGTGCTAGTTGAGATTCTTGATTGTCAAGTTCAAAGGTTGAGAAACAAAGAAGTCATTACGGTTAAAGTTTTATGGAGGATTCAATTAGTAGAGAGAGCTACTTAGGAAGCAGAAGTAGCCATGAAGGCCAAGTATCCTCATCTATTTCCTTCTGATTCCATTCCAACTTGAGGTAATAGTTCCTCTCCAGTCTTTCAGTTATTCATGCGTAAATTCAGTCTTAGTATTATGTTCCTTAAGCTATACTTGCATTTTCAATGTGTTTGCATGTTCTTTGAACTTAGTTCAGTTAGAAATATGTTTCTAGTATTTAGTGGTATGGTTGCAGCTCTTTCCCTCCATATTTAGCTAGTTTAGTCTTCATTCGAGAAAGAATGTTCCCAAGGGGGAGATATTGTAACACCCCTTGGACTACCAAAAATGCAGATTTTGGAAGTTTCGGGTGCCATCGACGGGCACCACCCAGGGACCATAGGGTGACCCACGGTCCGTTCTGGTGGTCTGTGGATGGCCACTTGCAGCCCTCCCAAAAGCAGTCTAGAAAAAATTACTAAGGTTTGACACATAGTTGGACCCACAGACCGTATGTCAGACCACAGGCCGTGGTCCATGTCTACGGATTAAACTCCTCAGATGCCAGTCCCAGAATCCCGTCGACGATCGCCAGGATGGACTGTTGGTCTTGTTCGTCGGTGACCCCAACAACTTTTAAGTCGGGGGTCATTTGGTCTTTTTTCTATATGTTGGAGCCCTATACTACGTCGTTTAACCCCTAAACTACGTAGTTCTGATCAGTTTAAGCCTAGTAACTTAATTAGAACCTAACCTAAGCAATTCATTCACAAATATTTAGAACACTTAGAATGTAGAAAGAATAAAGAGTTGATCAACCCCTCTATAAGAACGCAACAAGGTTTCATCAGTTCTAGTGCTAAAATTGAAAGATTTCTCTGTAAAATTCGTCACCAGGTATATGGGATTTCACCAGTGGGTTTATTTTCGCCCATTAGGTCCCTATAATTTAGTCAGAATCTTGATTCCCTTAATATTATCTAGACCTAGGGTTTCTTGAATGTTAGAAATTGTTGGGTTTTAGCTGTTAGAATGATCTGAATCAGATTATCATATTGATTGCTCAGTTTGTTGCATGAAATTCATAACCCTAGTGGTGTAGATTCTGTTAGTTCATGAATTATACATGCTAGGTCAGTTTATTCATATATGTATGCCTCAGTTTAAGAATGTTTCATTATCAATATATTAATGTGGCATTTTCATCTAGCATGTCAGTCTTTTGAGCTATCCATTATTACAGAAATTCATTTATAATGTGTTATTTACATAATCAGTTGGGAGTATACTTAATACCTAGTTGGACTAGGGCTAGTCACCCTCATAGTCCTAGAACTACGTGCCCGGTAGGTTAGTCCGCTATGTGGACATCAGTTTAGTGATCACTCCAGTCATGCCTCTATACCTCTAATAGGGTAAATTGGGTCCTCTCGATGGGGCGTAACATCGGACTCCACATTTAGTTCACATGGTTTTATGTTGGTTATTAATATCTCCCAAAGTCAGATTCTAGTGTACTGACTTGTTTATCAGTTATAGTTCAGTCTTCAATTTTAGTACATTATAAACTTGGTCACAATTTTTTCATATTCAACATGTTTAGCATATTTATCATGTCATATTATATCATTCTCTTATCGCTTTGTTTAGTTATATGTTTTATTCAACCTTATTCTATCATGCATGCTCAGTACCTTTCAAGTACTGACACATACTCTGCGCTACATCTTCTCGTGATGTAGGTTCAAGTCCTCAACATTCATATCATGCATAGATCGGTTTTCGATCTCTAGTTCAACAACATTAGTGGTGAGTCCTCATTCTTCGAGGACGATTGACATGATTATCTTTCTACTTTCAGTCTTTAGTTTTAGATTTTGCTAGACATAGTTGGGGCATGTCCGAACATTTATAGTTAGCCAGAGGCTTTATTTTAGACATATTTAGATTTAGTTTTAGCTTTGGAGTTTGATCTTTCAGTTGCCCTTAAACTCTCAGTTTATATATCCAGATAGTAATGGGTATTCCCCATCATTTTAGTTGATCTCATGTCTTATTCTTCCGCACAATATTTATTTGAAGTATGCTTATGATATACCAGCTCAGGGTTAGCTTGGGATCAGTCGTGATCTTAGGTCCCGTGTTTATGACTCGGGGGTAGCTTCGGGGCGTGACAAAAATATTTTCTTAAAAACATTTTTCTTTATACCAAACACACCCTGTATCTTATAAAGTAAACTAATTGTATCAGTATCCTAGGACACAACACATTTATAATTATTTTTTATTGTAAACTAATTATATCAATATTCTATAGCACTTAGCTCTTATTTGACCATACAATTTGAAGATAAAACTTGAAATTCGACAAATTTGAGTTTCTAAAATAGTAATTTTTGGAGTTTGAAGTTGTGGTTGAATATGCATTGTACCTGAAAAAATAGATGAAGTTTTATAAGTGAAAGTGAAATTTCTCCCAAAATTTGGTTTGAATCTTGAAATTTTTGGTGTGGACTAATTTTTGAAACTTCAAATTTGTTAGGTCTTACGCACGAATGCCCCCTTTTTGGGAGTGGTGTTTATTTTTGACCCTCAATTTGATGGTCTTTAATTGTTTTCCATTGGTACTATATGTAACAAAAAAAAAAGTGAATGAAAATATCCCTTAAATAAAAAAAATTCAAGGCAAAATGAATTCTCAAGCCTAAATTTACGAGGTACAAGTTATGTCTTATTTCCTTATAAGACATTAGTTCTGGTTCAAAATATTATGTCTTCAGAAATTCTAGCCCAAAAGCTTTGAATTACACGACTTAATATTACCGAACTTATGTGTAATGAACCAACATGTCATCTTTAGAAATTCTCATAAAATTACTGTTTTACCCCACTTGATAGTTAGCCCGAGTCCAGTTTGATCACTCGATGAAGTCAATTTTGAAATTTTGAATTAGTCGATAATGACGGGTATTAATGAATGATATTTATCAAATAATTAATTTATTTAATTTATGGTTAATAGACCAAATTTTTAATTTATTTAATCGACTATGTCACTTGGCCCATATTTATTAAAATAAGTTAGTAGGATTTATCACTTTTAATATATAATTAGTTTAGAAAAGAAGATAAAGAAAGGAACAGAAAATTACTTGAGTTGAAAGGCGGCTGACGTAGAAATCGAAAGATTTACATTCAGGTAATACAAAGTTGCTATGCTTTTTCCTTTTAAATTATTTTTATATGTTGGTATGTAATGACTTGGATTTTAAATATCTGCAATATTGGTTTTTCAAATTAATGGCTTAGTAGTATTTTACGGGTTACTATTGACAAGTTTTAGTGGATAATTATGACCAATAGTTAGAATTGATAATACAATCATTAGAGGATATTATATTATAGAATGAATGCACCAACAACATTCTGCTATTAGTTTCACGTTTAAGTATTGTTTCGTAAGTGGGTTTTGATTTCAGATGTTATATAATTACCATATTATAATTCAAAGTCTTTTTAATATTGTGACAGATAATTAAATACTAGGTATACTATATTATAAGAATACTATTAGATTTATGGAATTTGTGGAAATTAAGACATAATCCTAGGCTTTAAATTTGAAGAATATGAGAATTGACATGTTAATCTTTATCAAGATTAGAAACTTGATTATAGATTTGGGTGATGATTTTAGGTCTAGGCTAGACATAGAGTAATGAATGGGGATCATAATCCAATCATTGGAGGACATTATATTATAGAATAAATGCAACAACAACATTCTGCTATTAGTTTCACGTTTAAGTAGTGTTTCGAAAGTGGGTTTCGATTTAACATTTTATATAATTACCATATTATATATGTATTGATATATGTAATTAAATATTAGGTGTATTATATTATATGAATACCATTAGATTTAAGGTAATTGTGGAAATTAAGACCTAACCCTAGGCTTTAAATTTGAAGAATATGAGAGTTGACATGTTAATTCGTATTAAGATTAGGAACGTGATTATAGATTCGGGTGACGTTTTTGGGTTTAGGCACAACAACACTCTAACAATTACATATCCTAAACAATAATCTCAATATTCATCAATCACAAGTTCCACAGTAACGCATTCACAAGATCAACAACACACAAGATCATGTCCATCAATGATAAAGATGTGCATGACAATATTGAAATGCAATGTCAAGTATAGTGATGCATGCATGACCTAATAATACACACCCGTTGTCTCTCAGTCCGGGCCATAGAGGGCACATCTGTCCATGCATTTGTCGCAGCGTGTGACACGACCCTCGATAATAAAATTTGTAGCAGCGTGCGACCCCTCCCTCGATAATATAATCGATCGCGACATGCAACACGTCCCTCGTATTATAATATCCATCGTGGTGCACGACATATCCCTCAAAATGGTACATCCTTTTTAATTTCTTATTCTTCTTCAATTTAACTAACACTTGTCACAACCATGTCTCAAAACCAATGCAAATAACATGTTAACAGAAATAATGAGGTTATAACCATTCTCATAATACTGCATAATGTCACGCCCCAAGCCTACACCCTGGGGTATCTTGCACTCAAGAACCATTGCTGGCCCTAAGCGAACCCTTGTTCTACCTCAATTGTAACACCCCAAAAATTTCTAAGTTAAGACCTAAACTATTCTTCATTTATTGTAAGATCATATCATGTGATTCTTAAATTGCCCATATGTGTAAACGTAAATTTTTTATTGTGGGAATGATTTTGGTTATCAATTAAGGTCACGAGAACTCCCTAGCACAAAGTTGAGTTGAAAGTTTCCTTATCTATTAAGTTTTGATGTAAGGTTCTACTTTGGTCAACTTCGAACGACCATATCTCTTAGAATATGAAGAATTATGTGGCCCATTACCTATCAAATTAAAAATATTTGAAGCTTCTTTCCAATGCCACAAGTTTTGCAACTATACAAATATTGAGTAAAAACTTATGATAATTTTATTAACCTGATACAGTACATTGATGAATTAACTGATGGAAAAACATTAAAAAGGGGCCTTTTTGTCTTTTTACCTCTAAAATAACCCTAAACGAATTTCTTGACTAATTAGAGGCCTAAAACAATAAGATTTTCATCTCTTAATCCATCATTCTCTTCTCTCTCAAATCATAAGACAAAACCCTATGGAAAAATCAAAGTAAAAGAATCCATGCAAGATTCTTTCAATCTTTTTCAAGATTCTTCTTCCATGTAAGTCTTTCTCAAGGAATTTCATTCCTTCCAACTCAAATTCCTCCATACAATTGTGAATCTCTAATGAAAATCATAATTCTTGGCCGTAGAGATTTCAAGAAAGTAATCCAAGAATCCTAAGAAAGGTTTTCTTGATTGTTCTCCTTCAAGCTAGGGTTTCAAGGCTTCTAATCAAGTTCTTATTCAAGATTCTTGAAGAACCTTGTTCTTCCAAGTATGTAAGGCTATCATAGTGTTGAAATAGTTCATCCTCACACCCTACATCTACTTTCCAATTAGTAAAAGATTAATCTAGGATCCTATCCCTAGATTTGAGTATTTTTGAGATAAGTTGATTTAAGTTCTTGAGTTCCTGCTTCTTTTTGAAATTCTATTTCTAATTATTTAATTGCTATATGTTATGAATTAATATTTTGGAGTTGATTCGTTCATGTTCATAATTCAGCATGAATCTCGTGAATTGAATATTTTTTTGAGATGAGTAATATCATTGAGTTTTGAGTTCTTGTATTCTGAGTACTGAGTTTCTATATTTCTATTAAGATCCTTGAGTTGAGTCGTTCATGTCCATAATTGTACATGAACCCTATGATTTGAGTTTAAAATTTTTTAAAAGCTTTTTGAAGCAAACACTTGTGTTCTTAAATTGAGTTTTGAGAAAGTAAAGATGAGTTTTGAGAAAAGAGCTTTTAAAACATGAGTTGTATGACAATCGAGTATGCCATCTATGTATGAGCAGTATGGTATCAAGATATACATCAATGTTTATGCAGTATGACTTCCCGAGTCATTAATGATCATATAAAAATATGATTTTGATATGTTTTTGAGAAAGAGTTTCCAAGTATGAATTGAGTATAAGGGGACTACGTATTCCTAGAGGTATCAATTTTTACATTGATAAAATAAAAACTGAGATTTCTAAATGATTTATGAGTTTAGAAGATATTTCAAGAGTAGTTACCTAGCTCTTTTAAGAGGGTAATTTGGACAATTATCTCAAACCAGAGGAAGAGTTATGTTTCTAAACATATGAGCATGAGTATATATTATTGGGAGTAGTATTGAACACCGATATGGGAACGAGTTAAGACAACTCAAAGTACTCATAAACCATGTATGCCAACATGTGTAAAGGGTCATACTTTTTAGATGGTTCCTTATTGCATTTTTAAGCATAGCATAGTGGATCCACTTAGTTGAGGTATTTTATACCCCCATCAAGGTATATGATAGTTATGGCAGTGTGGGTGAGACACTATATCATCATGTAACTAATAGCGATGGTTGTCAGTTAGAGAATCTATCAAATAGAATTAAAAGTATATATTTATTATATCACTTATTATGTTGAGTTTCAGAGGTGAGTAAGTGTTTTTTGTAAATGTTTTAAATGATTTCATTCCTGTAATCCTTTATATTCAGTTAATTTTATTTTTTATATATTATAGTCCTTTCATTTAGTTTTTTGTTATTCAACTATAATACATACTCGTACATTCAATGTATTGATGTCATTCGACCTGCATCTTTTAATGATGTAGATACATGTTCTTAGGATCCTCAACAAGAGTCTGTTGAGATCACTTCATCCACTCGTGTTCTTATGAGTGAGACCTTCTTGCTTTTGGAATACTCCAATTTGATGAGTTGTTAGTAGTAGTTTTTTTAGGAGTCATGGGTCTTTTATCAACACTCGAAGCTTCATTGATAGACAATTTTGGAGTTCAGATATTTTATTCAAAACTTATGTTACATACTCAGTATATTCACTGAACCTTTTAGAATCAGTAAACTGTTTTTAAACGTTTCTCTCAATTTGATGCTTATGTATGCTTGAGTTAGTCTTCCGCTTATAGTCAGCCAGGATGAGGGTTCGCTTGGGGACCAACAATGGTTCTCGAGTTTCGATCACGTCCATGGTGTAGGCTTAGATGGTGATAAACTTGGTATCAGAGCACAAAGTTAAGTGTCCTAGGATTTCTATGAAGTCGTGTCAAGTTGGATCTTATTTGTAGTTGTCATTTTCTATAATTTAGGTACTATAGACATTTAAGAAAAATTTTTCCTCTTTCATACTCGAAATCGTACAGTAGAGCTGTGTCATATAGAACTTATTTAAAACTAATTGTTTCTTAGATTCATTCGACTATCCCCTATACTCAAGGTAGTTGATAAGAAAAGTCAGTTCATTATCAATGAGTTACTCTCAGCAAAAGTATTGAGAAAGTCATGAGACTAAGGGGCTTAATATAAGCATGTGAGTGAGTTAAGTGTTGAGTTTCAAAAGAATGCACTCTTATTCATATGAATCATACGTTCCAGCTAAAAGAGAAATTTACTCTCTTCTCTAAACATGGATTCAGTTGAGACCTTTATGAGGAAGCGTGTTTCAGAGCTTGGGTAGTATTTGCACCCAAAAAAATAATAGGAGTTACGAGGTTATAAGCAATGGTAGGAAAAGTGTCCAAAGTTAGAAGAATGCATGCAGAGGTTTAGTAATCTAAGAAAGAGAGATAGTGATGAGGCAAATTATGATGTTGCAGCCCTGCACCCAGTAAGTTATTAATGAAGATTTTTGTCTTATGGGTAGACTAAGAAGTGATGAGTTTGAGTAGCTATCATGATTGAAGGTAGATGAATAGTTACTAGTCAGGATGAGTTAGAGTATACTTTAACTAGAAATGAGTTTATGATGATGTGTCATTGTGTTAGTAATGACCTAGTGTAGGTGTTAAATAGAAGAGCAGGAGTGTTCATGAGGTGATATCTCTAAGCTAGGCTTATGATCTTTAAGGGAGAGCCCATAATATTCAAAGGGTTATAAAAATAATTAGGCAATGATGTATAGTGAATTAGTAAATAGTACTTAAGTTGTGAAATTGAATGTGATGATAATTTGTAAGTATGTAGACAAATAGATAAATATTGACCACTTGTCATAAGATTTTAGTGGGCAAGTGTTTCTTAATTTGTATCTAGTAGTTGTAAGCTAGTGTAGTAAGCAAGCAATTATATTGATATATGGGTTTAGTAATAAATATTAAGTTTGAATTTGAAATGAGCATCATGATCAAAATAATGGCAACATGAGGATGATGATGTTAGTCTTGAGATATGATGTGGTAGACTTGACATAGAGTAGGTGAGGAATTGAGTTGTTAGCTGCAATGAATATAAGTGGTAAAAGTGAGAGATCCAATCTTTTAGATGAGGGCAGTGAGGTGAGGCTAAGTTATATGAGTAACAAGAGCATTAAGAGGTGTACTCGAGATTGTAAGTAATAAGACGAGGTTCCAATTAAGTGAATGATTTTCCATATGTGCCTAGATATCATAATTGAGTTGTCAATGTGGAATAGGCTGATGTAAGCATTATTTTATTTGTTTCCTAAATTGTTAGCTGAAGCGACCCTATAAGACAATGAGAAGAGGTTAGGAGCAGCTTCTTAGAAAGAGGTCTTAGAAGGAGTCTTAGTACCTGCTTATGGAAAGTTCAATAGCCACGATATAAGCCTTTCCCAAGGGAATGTATACAAATTTAGACATATTGGAATAGATCCATAGCATTAAAGTGTCAGCTTCAGACCTAAGAGGGAGATGATAAGACGAGGAACCAAGTAAAGTGATAAGGATGAGATAGTGATGTTTTCCAAATGAGTTTTATAGGTACATCAATCCAATCATAATCTTTCTTATTCCTCAAAATTGTGTTCATGACATATCTTCATACACTTCAGAGAGATTCACATTGATTCTCTGTTTCTAGAATGAGGGGAAAAGACTTTAGTCCATTAATCTCAAGCTTAATCAATAAAGTTATGGATATCAACCTCATGATATGAACCTATTCATATAACCATTGATGTTTCATAGTATGTTCAGTCTCTCACATACATGATTTACTTTTGATGGCTGGCACCATAATGTTATGTCATGCATATTCTTATATCACATATCTCGAATGAATCATGCTTATGATCTTTCGCCCTAAAGTTCTTTCAGTAATCCTTTTTAGTTTTTGGAGTGGTGTTGTTGATAGTTGTTGTGAGATGATGGAAAAAAGGATTGATATTGTCACGACCCAGGGGTACCCCCTAGATGTAACATAGCGTACTTGACCCCGAAGGGGTCTCATACAAGCCCTTATCATATCATAATATAAGATAATAGAAAACTACAGGAAAATTTAAAACTTTTTACAATCGAATTCATTTTCATAAAAACAAGTGGAATTCTTTCTATACCTTGTCTAAAATCATCTAATAAACCTTTTAGAATAAAACTCTTGGGACACAGCCCATACAATAGTTTCAACATGAAAATAAAAGACATAAAGTAAATGGTGGGTTTTGTCCTCCAAGCTATGAGGATTCACAGAGATCTTCAACTCCTTAGCTCCTTAGAAACCAATCTCCAAAATAGCACTCAACTGTCCAAAACCTACATTTGATTAAAATGTAGGCAAAGTATGCATTAGTACAAAATATACTAAATATGTTAGCTAGCATAATCATAAGAGCATAAGACAAGGGTAAGTCAATATAAGCATAATCCAAAATCATATGAAACACTTCATGAAACATAAACCGTAAGCATAAGAGACAATATCACAATAATAAGCAAAGTCTCCAATATAAACATCATATAAGCATTAATTGACTCTTAGTCATCCATACAATAATAGAACCATTCTCAAGTAACCTCAAAGCACACTTGTGCAATGTATGAAAGACATCCCATACTGCCCTTCACACTAAGCATAACCTTGAAATCATCCTAGTCATACTTACCCTCCTTTGGTCTCATTATTAGCTCACTTCATATAGATAAGGGAACTATCACCTTTAGTAAATGATATCATGGAAGGCAAGTATAACATCATGAATCATACACCATAAGCATAAAAGGAACTCACCATAGATACCTTAAAGCATACTTGTGCAATGCATAAGTAAGATCCCATACTCTTACCCATATTAAGTAAAGCTTCATAAGTACCCATAGTTCATAACTACTATTCTTTTTCAAACTACTGGACTATATGGGCTATAAGCCTTAACCGACATAGACCATGTGAGCTAACATGAAATCCGGTGTCTAACCCACACCGTAAAGGGGTCGTTCTACTTGCTTAGGGTAGAACTATACTCTTAGCTTGGGTGAAACCAATGGCTAGTAACCTATGTGGGCACATAGTTATGTGATTTAGATATTGCTTCTAGAAACTCGCCCTCTACTAACGGAGGAGCTTCCATCTCATGAGACTTCTTCTAGAAACCCGCCCTCTACAAATGGAGGGGCTTCCATCTCATATTCATATCCACTCGGTGCTAGGCATTGAGTCCCATTGAATTCACATTAAGTCTTGACTTAAGTTCATATTGGTGGAAGAATGTCTTGACACTCAATCCAACAAAACTCATATTAAAGCTCATAGATTCATTAGGGGAGACTAATCTTCAAACCTTAAAATCACTATATGTGACAAACCTTTCACATTTTGTCATAATATTCATGCCAAAGTATGTCTATGGAATTAACCTTTCAACAACACTACAACTAGGTCATAAGCATATTCACTTTACTCTCGAAGTGTCCCTAAAGCATGTACTAAACTTAATACAACATGAACACTGCCATGTTTTGCTCCTTTCTAAGGTCAAAACTCATAATAAATCAACACATCTAGAATAACTACATTAGAAATGGATATTCATATTCATAAGTGAAGTAGTTCATTTACTACAATTCTAATCCCCTATTTCACCTCCTTCAGTTTCATTTCTTACTTCCAATCATCCCACCTAGGGTTTAAGCACTAGAGATGGATATGCTTCTAACCTATGTAATTTTATCGCTTTGTGAATCCAAGAAATTCATGAGGTAGATTAGGCAGGTAAAGATTTTCTACCCTTAATCTATCCATTAAGCTTCTGTTCTCTTTTAGACTTCACTCTTAAAGCCTTAGCTTACAAAGTTCATCACATTGTATTTGCCCTAAAAACCTTAGAACCCTCACTAAGTGAGAACCCCTTTCATGTCAAGTTCATACTCATGCCTAATATCATGTCTAGAATTCTACATTAGACAAGGATATTATCATGACTCAATTGTTTCTATCACTTCCTACCATCTATTATTCATAAGGTGAGTTAGGTAGATAAGGGTCTTTCATCATAATTCTATTCATTGGCCTTCTATTCAAATGTAGATTTTATTCTCAATTCCTTGGCATCTATAGTTAGTCATATTAGCTTTATTCTCAAGCCCTAGTGATCAACATTCATAATTACAAGCCCTACACTCAAGCTTTACTTCTTACTCACCCATACCTAGATTTCAAGGTGTTTCAATCACATTCTTCATTACTAGGTGATTCTAGAGGAAATTCATTATAAAGGTTCAACTTTAGCTTTACTAGTCAAGATGCATCATTAGAACTATAGTCTAATTCGATTCACATCGATATGATCCTAACCTTGAACAATTATTACACATGACATTGAATTAGGAAGGTCACTTATGGACCTTCAATTTCACCTCTAATGGCATAAACCCACAAAATATCACATTCATCAAATAGACTAGGGTTAACCATAAAAATCACATGAATTCATCATAATACCATTCAATGTTAATACAATCATAATTAGGTATTATCCACTATATTGGAATCATACCTAAACCCTACCCATAATGTAGAAGGGAACCCTAGCTAGATTGGGTTTTTGACTTCACAATTGAGGGAAAACCAAGGGGGCTCTATGGGTGGAAGAACCCATAGATGGTTAAGCTAACATACCTCAATTCATAGCCTTAATCAAGCTCTCATCAATGAAGGAAATTCGGCCCTCTTCTATTCTCTTCTTCTTCTTCTTATTCACTTCTAGAGAGAGGATTTTTTGAGAGAATTTGGGGTCATAGATGAATGAGTTAAATGATTCAGTTTAGGGGTCTATTAGGTATTTATAGGTGGTTAATTGACTAAATAACCGACCTCCCTTAACCTCTAATTAATTACTAACTTAACCCCCAAACACCTCACTTAAAAATAAACTCTAAAAATCTACCTTGACCTACGCCCCTCCACCCACGGACTGTGGGTGGATCTACTGGACGTGGTTGTTTTGAGGTCCTTCTCGAGGACCATACCTTGACGCCCTAAACCTTAAACCTCCATTCTAAGCACGGGAGTCATTTATATGACTTTTTATCCTCATACCACACTCCAAAACTCTTATGAAAAGCTCTAGAACTCACTAGTTCAACTAACTAGTTTCCAGGGTGTTACAATACCTCCCCCTTGGGATCATTCGTCCTGGAATGACAATTCTAAACACTTCTTAAAGTCACAACTCTAAGTTAACAACCCATTATGCATGCACTACATCTAAATACACACAACCAAGGAAGAAACTTCAATTCCAAGTTAAACACATTCAATGTAACACAAGGGAGTAGGAACTACTTCCACCTACCCAAAATGCATGAAACTCTATATCTACTCATTTTCAAGGAGGAACTAACATCTCATAGCTAAAACGTGGTCAACACACACTCATGGAGCCTAAATACAAATTTCTACTTAAAAATCATCTATTCAAGGAGGAATCTTTCAACTCCCAAAAGTAAGGCATGCTCATATTTTCATCTCATGAAGTCTATATGCACCTCTACTCAATGCACTACAAAATGAGGAAAATAATGCATAGAAGTCATTTCTATTAAGACCTAAGCATTTTCATCAACATGCATCACATAAGAAAATCATAGGAACATACAATTCACACATGACTTCATATAAAAGCAAATCAAGAGGAACTTATCATCTCAAGCTAGAATAGGAGTAGAAGGAAAAGGATGAGGACCTCGGTACATCTCATTGGCCCTTGGCCTGCCACTCTTAACCAAATTCCTTACTAAAGAACACTCCTTACCACTTTATGGAACAACTTTCTTGTTCTTCTATTTATTAACTTGCCGGTCTAAAACCTCTATCAATACTTCTAAATTAAAGAGGTTCTCACTAAAAAAATATAGCTAATGACCAACCTTACTAACACCACTCAAGCTCTCACATGAGCCTAAAAAACTGGGACTGAACTTCTCATACACACTACACCTCTCAACATGAAAATTTGTAGCAACCCTAATTAACGAACATCATGGATACTTAATGACCTTGCTATCTAAGAACATTATCTCCCCCTTAGGAGTAAGCCTATACAAACTCTTCAAAGCATCACTTCTTTCAATTCTAAGGCCAGAGCATGTCATCACTTAAGCTTTTACATCCATCACACCAGATGCTACTATACCATGGTGAATTATGCTTCTACTTTTCTTAGAGGAGTCTATTCACTCGACCCATCTAGGCATTACTTAAACACCCACCCTATTCAACCATTCTATCAACATACCTCAAATCGCATCATAACTAAGCCGGGTTCTACTATCGACTAAATATAACCATAATGCACTCATTCATAAAAACAACATCACAATCTATCAAGTCACATAGCCATGATTGGCATCACAACCAACCTTTATCCTTCAATCCTTGTAACATAGCCCTTCGACTAGTCATATCCTAAAAACCATCGAATAAAGGAATAGGAGAGAGGCCTTATAGAGTTAAACTCTATGGCACAACTTGGAGGATGAAAAAGTGAAGTTTCCTAAGCATCCAATAACTTCCTATTCATAAATGTGGTGCGCTTCACATTTATGAACAAGACTCTACTAGATGTGGTTTGAGACAATCCTAGAACCATTCTAAACCTTGTGCTATGATACCAAGTTTATCACTACCTAGGGGTACCCCCTAGATGTAACATGGTGTACTTGACCCTGAAGGGGTCTCATACAAGCCCTTAGCATATCATAACATAATATAATAGAGAAGTATGGGAAAATTTAAAACTTTTTACAATCGAAGTCATTTTCATAAAAACAAGTGGAAGTCTTTCTATGCTTTGTTCAAACCATCTAATACAACTTTTAGAAAAAAAACTCTTGGGACACAACCCATACAATACTCTCAACATTAAAATAAAATACATAAAGGAAATGGTGGGTTTTGTCCTCGAAGCTATAGGACTGACCAATATCTCAACTCCTTAGCTCCTTAGAAACCTATCTCCAAAATAACACTCAAGTCTCAAAACCCTACATTTGATTAGAATGTAGGCAAAGTATGCATTAGTACAAAATGTACTAAATATGTTAGCTAGCATAATCATAAGAGCATAAGACTAAGATTAGTTAATATAAGACATAATCCAAAATCATACGAAATACTTCCATGAAACATAAACTATAAGTATAAGAGACAATATAAAAAAAAAATAAGAAAAGTCTCCAAAATAAACATCATATAAGCATTACTTGACTCTTGTTCATCCATACCATAATAAAACCACTCTCAAGTAACCTCAAAGCACACTTGTGCAATGTATAAAAGGCATCCCATACTAGCTTTCACACTAAGCATAACATTGAAGTCATCCTAGTCATACTTACCCTCCTTTGGTCTCATTATTAGCTTACTTCATATAGTTAAGGGAACTATCACATTTAGTCAATGATATCATGGAAGGCAACTATATCAACAATCCATCAAGCATACACCATAAGAATAAAAGTAACACACCATAGATACCTTCAAACCATACTTGTGCAATGTATAAGTAAGATCCCATAATCTTACCCATACTATGTAAAACTTCTTAAGTACCCATACTTCATAACTACTATTCTTGTAACACACTATTTGGGACATAAGCCTTAACCGACATAGACCATATGAGCTAACCTAGAATCCGATGTCTAACCAATACAGTAAAGGGGTATGTTCTACTTGCTGAGGGTAGAACTATACTCTTTGCTTGGATTAAACTAATGGCCATGTAACCTATGTGTGCACATAGTTATGGGATAAGGAGATTGCTTCTAGAAACTCACCCTCTACAAATGGAGATGCTTCCATCTCATGAGACTTCTTATAGAAACCTGCCCTCTACTAACGGAGGGGCCTCCATCTCATATTCATAGCCACTCGGTGCTAGGAATTGAGTCCCATTGAGTTCAAATTAAGTCTTGACTTAAGTTCATATTGGTTGAAGAATGTCTTGACACTTAATCCATCATAACTCATACTAAAGCTCCTAGAATCATTAGGGGAGACTAGTCTTCAACCCTTAGAATCACTATATGTGACAAACCTTTTACATTTTATCATAATATTCATGCCTAAGTGTGTATATGGAATTAACCTTTCAACAACACTACAACTAGGCCATGAGCACATTCACTTTACCTCAAAGTGTCTCTAAAACATGTACTAAACCTGATACAACATGCACACTACTATGTCTTGCCCCTTTCTAAGGTCAAAACTCATATTAAATCAACACATCTACAATAAATACATTAGACATGGATATTCATAATCATAAGTCAAGTATTTCAATTACTACAAGTCTAATCCCCTATTTCACCTCCTTGAGGATCAATTCTTACTTTCAATCATACCACCTAGGGTTCAAGCACTAGACATGGATATCCTCCTAACCCAAGTAATTCTATCCCTTCGTGCATCCAAGCAATTCATGAGGTAGATTAGGTAGGCAAAAATCTTCTACCCTAACTCTATCCATTAAGCTTCTATTCTCTTTTAGACTTCACTCTCAAAGCCTTAGCTTACAAAGTTCATCACATTGGATTTTCCCTAAAAACCCTAGAACCATCACTAAGTGAGAACCCCTTTCATGTCAAGTTCATACTCATGCCTAATATCATGTGAAGAATTCTACATTAGACAAAGATATCATCATGACTCAAGTGTTTCTATCACTTCCTGCCATCTATTATTCATAAGGTGAGTTAGGTAGATAAGGGTCTTTCATCACTATTCTATTCATTAGCCTTCTTCTTCTTCTTCATCTTCACTTCTAGAGAGAGGATTTTTGAATAGAATTTGGGGTCTTATATGAATGTGTTAAATGATTTAGTTTAGGGGTTTTATTAAGTATTTATAGGTGGTTAATTAAATAACTAACAACCTCACTTAACCCCTAATTAATTACTAACTTAACCGCCAAAAACCTCACTTAAAACTAAACTCTAAAAATCTGCCTTGACCTATGCCCCTCCCCCCACAGATCATGGGTGGATCTACTGGACGTGCTGCACCTCCATAGGTGAGGTCTGTAGCTTAAAATTTGAAGGCATGTGGAGGCCTTGACCCACAATCCCTACCTACGGGGCGTGGGTCCATCTACGGCTAGTAGATGGCATCTGTAAGTGACCTATTTTTTGATAACTTTTAGGGTTGTTTTGAGGTCCTCCTCAAGGATCCCTTGTGTGGTCCTTGGGGGGTCTAACCTTGAAACCCTAACCCTTAAACCTCTATTCTAAGAACGGAAGTAATTTATATGACATTTAATCCTCATATCACACTCCAAAATTCTTACAAAAAGCTCCAAAACTGACTAGTTCAACTTACTAGTTTTCGTGGTGCTACAAATATTTCTTATTGTGTTAGTGATTGTGTATTTATTCCATTTAAGGTTATAAATGTGGAGAGAAAGGATATAAGGTTTTAGGATGAGTAATAAGTTTGTTCCTGGAAATAATAAATAAAAGTTCTATTGGTAGAGTGACGAGAGACTAAGGAATTATTATAAGGAGTGGTTAGTAGGAGTTCATGGAGTGGTTGTAGTATTAGTCTTGAATATGGTGTTGGTAGTTTGTGGATAAAGGGATGATATATTAGGTGGTTTTTGAGTAAGACTTGAGGTTGATTGGATGTAGTGGTAAGGAGTAGTGTTTTTGGGATGAGATTTCCTATAGAGGAAAAGAACCTGAATCATGTAATTTCAATCAGGATAATCACCCAATATCAAGTAATTTATTATTTGAGTTAGGCTTGGAGATAATAAGAGTAACTCCTTTCCCTTCCATGATAAGTTTAACTGTCATCTGAGGATGAATGATCCCAAGGGGGAGATATTATAACACTTTAAAAATTTCTAAGTTAAGACCCAAACTATTCTTCATTTACTTGTAGGATCATATCGGCTGATTCTTAAATTGCCCATATGTGTAAAGGTAAATTCTTTAGTATGAGAATGATTTTTCATATCAATAAAGGTCACAAGAACCCCCTAGCACAAAGTTTAGTTGAAGGTTTCCTTACTTATTAAATTATGATGTAAAATTCTACTTGGGTAAGCATCAAATGACCATATCTCTAAGAATATAAAGAGTTACGTGGCCCATAACCTATCAAATTAAATGTATGTGGAGTTTTTTTCCAACACCACTAATTTTGCTACAATCCAAATTTTGAGTAAAATATTATGATCATTTTAGTAACCTGATATAGTGAAGTAACGAATTCGCCGACGAGAAAACATTAAAAAGGGTCTTTTTGTCTTTTTACCTCTAAGAAAACCCTTAAAGAATTTCTTGAATAATTAGAGGCCCAAAAAATAAATAAGATTTTCATCTTTTAATCCATCATTCTCTTCTCTCTCAAACCCTAATGAAAAATCAAATTAAAAGACTCCATTTAAGATTCTTTCAATCTTTTCCGATTCTTCTTCAATGTAAGTCCTTCTCCAAGAATTTCATTCTTTTCAACTCAAATTCCTCCAAAAATTATGAATCACTAATGAAAATCATAATTCTTGGCCATAGAGATTTCAAGAAAGTAATTCAAGAATCTCAAGAAAGGCTTTATTGATTGTTCTCTTTCAAGCTAGGAATTCAAGGCTTCTAATCAAGTTCTTATTCAATATTCTTCAAGAAACTTGTTCTTCTAGGTATGTAAGGCTATCATAATATTGTACTAGTTAATCCTCATGCCCTACATCTACTTTCACATAAGTAAAAGAGTAATCTAGGATTCTATCCCTAGATTTAAATATTCTTGAGATAAGTTGATTTGAATTCTCTAGTTCCTATTTCTTTTTTAAATTCTATTCCTAATTAATGATTTTCTATATGTTAAGCATTAAGATTCTTGAGTTGATTTTTTCATGTCTATATTTCAGCATGAACCCTGTGAATTGAGTATTTTTTAGATAAGTAGTATCGTTAAGTTCTAAGTTCTTGACTTTTGAGTACTAAATTTCCATATTGCTATTAAGATCCCAGAGTTGAATCATTCATGTCCATAATTCTAGATGAACCCTCTGATTTGAGTTTTAAATTTTGAAAAGCTTTTAAAAGCCCACACTTGAGTTCTTAAACTGAGTTTTCAAAAGGTAAAGATGAGTTTTGAGAAAAGAGCTTCTAAAATATGATTAGTATGAAAATCGAGTATGCCATCAATGTATGAGCAGTATGATATCTACATATACCATCAATATTGATGTAGTATGACTTTCTGAGTCATCAATGACCATTTTAAAATATGATTTTGATATGTTTTTGAGAAAGAGTTTTCAAGTCTGAATTGAGTAATAGTAAAAGGGGACTATGAATTCCCATATGCATCAATTTTTACATTGATAAAAGAGAAACTGAGATTTCTAAATAAGTTATGAGTTCAAAAGATATTTCAAGAGTAGTTACCTTTTTTAAGAGGTAGTTTGATAAATTATCTCACACCAGAGGAAGAGTTATGTTTTAAAACATATGAGCATGAGTAAATATTATTGGGAGTAGTATTGAGCACCAATATAAGGAAGAGTTTGAAAACTCAAAGTCCTCATAAACCTTGTATGCCAACATGGGTAACGAGTCATACTTTTTAGATGATTCCTTATTGCTTTTTAAGTATAGCTTAGTGGATCCACTTAGTTAAGGTGTTCTATACCCTGACAAGGTATAGGACTTTTCTGACAGAATGGGCGAGACGTTGTATCATCATGTAGCATATTGTGATGGTTGTCGGTTAGAATCTCCCAAATAAAGTTAAAATTGTATTTGTATTATGTCACTTATTATGTTGAGTTTCAGAGGTGAGTAAATGTATTTTGTAAAGTTTTAAGAAATTTTATTCCCTTAATCCTTTATATTTAGTTGACTTTATGTTTTATCTATTACACTCTTTTTATTCAGTTATTTGTTATTCGGCTATATTACATACTCATACATTTAATGTACTTAGGTCATTCGACATGCATCTTTTAATAATGCAAATATAGGTTCTTAGGATCCTCAACAAGAGTCTATTGAGATAACTTCATCCCCTCGTCTTCTTATGAGTCAGACCTCCTTGCATACGAAGTACTCCAGTTTTATGAGTTGTTAATAGTAGGCTTTTTTATGAATTGTGGGTCCCCTCCTAACACTCATCTTTGTACAGTAGAGGCTTCATAGATAGACAATTTTAGAGTCTTTCAGTTTCAAATATTTTATTTCAAACTAATGTTACATTTCAAACTAAGTTTTGAGATTCACTAAACTATTATTAAACATTTTTTTTTCAATTTGATACTTATGTATGCTTGAGTTAGTCTTTCGCTTGTAGTTAGCCAGGATGAGGATTCTCTTAGGGACTAGCTATGGCTCTCGAGTGCTGGCCACATCCAGAGTGTAGGCTCGGGCCGTGACATCAATGCTCAACGGAAGACTTACTAAACAATAAATAAACCTCAAATATAACTCAACTCATAAAGACATCATTACTAAAATTAGTTTAGCTCAATAAAGTCTTAAATGTTCAATAACATAACTGTTAACCATAAGTATTAAACATTCAATAATAGAATAGAAGGACTCCTCAAAACACTATTGTATATGAAGCCTCTAATGAAAATAATAGAAGTCGGGACAAGACCCACGACATCTTACAAAACTAAAAAGCAAATGGGAATCTTGTAGAAGCAAGGAGGCTCACCAAAGCAACTTTGGTATTGTAAGTGGTATCAATGGGGCACTTGTTGATTACCCCAAACACCTGTATGTGCATTATGAAAGATGCAGTCCAAATGACGTCAGTACATGGAATGTACGAGCATGCAAGGGGAACTCTAATGCATAGACTTAAGCTTGAACTAATAAAAAGAAATAACATACTCACCTCATCTTAACCCAACTCAACTCAACACAACTCAAGAATACTCAAGGATACTCAAAGATACTCATAATCAGAAATACTCGCTCGGTTCAATATAATAGCAACAATAAAGATGCATCATAAAGACAGATTTTAAAATAGTAGATAATAACTCAATGTATTTAAAAATACAAGAATAACTTTTACTTTTATTTGAGAGATTTGCTAATCGACAACCATTACTATGAGCTATGTGATGATACAACATCTCACACATGCAACCAAAACTATCCTATACCTTGTTGAAGCATAAGAAATCTTCAATTAAGTGGATCTACTAATTAATCTATGCTTAAAAGACAATAAGGAATCATCTAAAATGTATGACCCATTCTACCCACGTTGGCATACATGGTTTATGAGGACTTTGAATTGTCTGAACTCATCCCCATATCAGTGTTCATTACTACTCCCAATAATATAGCTCATGCTCATATTTTTAAAAACATTTTCTTATCCTCAAACTTTGAGATTATTACTCAAAAGGTTCTCTTAAAAGAAATTATACCCAAAAACTCCTCATGAACTCATTTGGAAATCAAATTTTCCTCTAAGTTTAAATGTAAAAGTATTTATTCTTGGGAATGCTTATTTCCCATATATTAGTTTTGAAAAATGAAACTCAACTTTTCTCATCCTGATACTCAAGTTCTCAAGTCTTGCAACAAGTTCTAAAAGTTTGTAAAAGACTTCTCAGAATGACTCAAAAGACTCTCTAGGATGTGACTCTTAATCTTTTCTTGAATTTGAAATGCTAATTCAAGAGTTATGATTGAATATATATAAGATCTCTTGGTGACTAATGAAGGTTTAAATTGTTAGGATTAATAAAGAAATGAAGGCTCGACTCAAGGGGACAAGTACAGAACTAAAACAAAGAAAACATTTGGCTCAATGCTTCATGGCACAGGGGTGGAGCACTACGCTACCCTGACAAGGGCTAGTTTCTAGTGCATTGCTGGCATCCTAAGCTAGACCCTCTAGCACATCGGGGGCATTACGCTCCAGCTATTTTCCAAAAAACTCCGACGAATTTTTTTCTCTATTTCTGGCAATAATAGGCCTAGAATCAGATGATTTCTCCCGAACACCATTACATTTGAATACCTAACATAAGTAAAAGAATATCTACTCAAAAACAACTCTATAACTCATCACATTATCCTCAAGAACTCATCTAATCCCATCATTAAAGATCGAAGAAGGGAACATCAAGAAACTTAATACATGGATTATCATGGACTAAATTAACTCAAGATACTCAGGATTGGTGTGACGTTGAACGAACCCATCAATATGAAAACTTACATTCCTTTTTAGGATAAAATCCTTGGCAAAATCCCTCCATGATCACAAGAAGATCTGTAACGCTCGACTCTTTTCTCCCTTATTTTTCTCTTAAGCTTCTCTCTAAAACCCTAAGCATGTTTAGGATTGTGAAAACTTATCTAAATCAGTTTAGACCCATATTTGGGTGGAAAAAACTCTTAAAACTAATGGGGTAAGGAAAAGATAAAAATACCCCTTTTTAATTTGGGTGAACTTTCTTTAATCGGACAGGCTGAACTCAAATGGTCATATATTCGTCATCTGAACTCAAAATTTAGAAAACTGATGGTTTTGGAAAGAGGACTCAGAGACCTTTTCTGTGATACCTTATGGGTCATGTAACTCTTCTTGTACCAAAAATTATGGTTTTTTGAAGTTGACCCAAACTCACAATTTAAGACTAACTTGCCCATATTTTAAATTAGATTATCCCAATTTAGTTCTTTCTAAAAATGAGTTCTTTATAAGTCCGAGGTGTTACAATATCTCCCCCTTGGGAACATTCATCCTCAAATGATATCACTCTAAATAGAACTAAGGGTGGCAACATCTAACACCCACCCAACATGCAATTTACTACAACACAACATATCAATTAAAAGAGTAATTTTAAAAAATCATTACCTTGGTCTGGAACTTCTCTAGAAGAAAAGAGATGTGGGTATCTCTTCTTCATATCCTCTTCACCTTCCTCAACAAACTAGTTCCTCCATAAGACTTTGATTGATGCAACCTTATTGGTTCTCAACTTGCGAACTTGACGATCAAGTATCTCAATGGGCATATCCTTATAAGATAGCTTGTCCTTAATACCAATATCTTCAGTATGTATAATATGTGATGCATCACCCATACAATTCTTCAATATTGAAATGTGGAATACTGAATGGACTACTACTAACTCTGACGGTAGCTCCAACTCATAAGCTACATTGCCAATTCTCTTGGCTATCTTGTAAGGACCAATATATTGGGGACTAAGCTTTCCCCTTCTTTCCAAACCTCATGATATCCTTCATGGCTGAAACCTTCAAATATACCCAATCGTCCACCTCAAACTCCAAGTTTCTTCTCCTAACATCGGTATAGGATTTCTAATAACTTTGCGTTGTTTTCAACCTTTCTTGAATGATCTTCACTTTCTCTATAGCCTGTTGAACCAAGTATGGTCCTATCAACCTAGCTTCACCAACCTCAAACCTTCAAATAGGAGACCTACATCTTAGCCCATAAAGAGTCTCCTAAGGAGTCATCTGGATACTAGAGTGATAATTGTTATTGTAAGCAAACTCAATGAGAGGTAATTGATCATCATAATTACCCATGAAATCGATCACACACGCCCTGAATATATCCTCTAAATTATGAATTGTACACTTTTATTGACCATTAGTCTGTGGATGGAAAGCAGTACTCAAATTTACCTTCAAACCCAAACCTTTCTAGAAAAACTTCCAGAATTGTACAGTGAATTAGGCACCTCTATCTGAAATGATGGACATTGGACCTCCATGAAGTCTGACTATTTGTTGAATATATAATATGGCATAATCTTCTTCTGAAAAAGTAGTGTTTACCGATAAGAAATGGGTTGATTTAGTTATCCGATCTACAATCACCAAAATCGAATCATGATGCTTGCGAGGCTGCTGCAAACCATTGATGAAATTCATATTGATCATCTCCCACTACCTTTCCAAAAGATCTATGTTTTGAGCCATACCACCGGGCCTCTGGTGTTGTACCATGACTTGTTGGAAATTCGGGCACTTAGCAACGAACGTTGCAATACACCTCTTCATACTACTCCACCAATAGACTTCTCTCCAGTCATGATACATATTTGTGGAACCAGAATGGATAGAGTATCTGGAGATATGATCTTCCTCCATTATCCTATTTTGGAGTTAATCCACCTTTGGTACACATAGTCTTCCTTGATACCTCAACACACCATCTCCTCCTTGTTAAAAAAAAATCACTTTTTGGTTATGAACATTTGCCTTGGATTAAAGCAAAACAAGGTCTCGGTCTTGTTTCTCTTTCATTTCGGACACTAGTGACGATTCTGCCCTATCACCACCACTCCACCTTTATTTGAATCCAATAACCGAAATCCCAATCATGCAAGTTTGTGCACATCTTTGGCTAATTCTTTCTTTCATTGCTCCACAGGGGCAGTCCTACCTATAGATAACCTGCTCAAAGCATCAAGAACAACATAAGCCTTACCTGGGTGATAAATAGTACTCATGTCATAATCCTTGAGTAACTCCAACCACCATCTCTGTCTGAGATTATGCTATTTCTTACTAAAACACGTCAACATGAACACCATAGAGATAATGACACCATATTTTCAAAGCAAACACTATAGCAGCCAACTCTATATGATGAGTTGGGTAATTCTTCTCGTGAATCTTAAGATGTATGGAGGCGTAAGCTATAACTTTGACATTCTGCATCAACACACAACCTAGTCCAACTATAGACGCATCACAATACACAACAAAACCTTGTTTACTCTCCAGTAAAGTCAACACTTGGAAAGTAGTCAATTGTGTTTTCAATTCTTGAAAGCTTTTCTCAAAAGCTTTAGACCAATGAAACTTTGTTGTCTTCTAAGTCAATTTTTTCAACGAGGATTCCATTGATTAAAACCCCCTCAACAAACCTTCTATAATAACGAACCAATCCCAAGAAACTTCTAATATCTGTTAGAGATATTGGTCTGCGCCAGTTCTACACTGCCTCAATCTTTTGAGCATTAACTTGAATCCCTTCACCAGGAACAATGTGGTCAAAGAATGCCACTATCTCAAACCAAAACTCACACATAGAAAATTTGTCACACAACTCTCTATCTTTGAGAGTTTGGAGAACTATTCTGAGATGACTAGCATGATCCTTCTTATTCCTTGAATAAATCAAAAATGTCATCAATGAATACTATAACAAACAAATCAACATATGGTTTAAATACACTATTCGTAAGTTCCATGAACACTACAAGAGCAGTAGCCAAACCAAAAGACATGACTTGAAACTCATAATGACCATAGCGGGTCTTGAAAGCTGTCTTTGGAATATCATTCTCTCTTACTCTTAACTGATGATTGCTCCATATGAGGTATATTTTATAAAAGCAAGTGGCACAATAAAGTTGCTTGAAAAATATCATCAATCCTCAAAAAGGGATCTTGTTCAATTAGATGTAGTCAATACACATCCTAAGACAACAATATTTCTTCCTCACAAATAAGATCGGAGTGCCAAGAGGTGAGACACTTGGATAAATGAAACCATTATCAAGAAGGTCTTTCAACTACTCTGTTAACTCTTTCAACTCAACGAGAGTCATTATATATGATGCAATAAAAATAGGTCAAGTATCAGGAAGAATATTTATACTGAAGTATATTTCTCTCTCAGTCCTTTGGGAAGATCATCTTGAAGACCTCTGGAAACTCACTCACAACTGGAACTGACTGAATAGGTGGTGTCTCAACACTAGAGTCATTAACTCGTACTAAGTGATATATTCACCACTTTGAAACTAAATTTTTGGCCTTAAGGTAGGAAATAAAACGACCCTTAGGCACTGTTGAACTACTTCTCTACTCAATAACTGGCTCATTAAGAAACTAGAAATTAACTACTCAAGTTCTACAATCGCCTGAGGAATAAAAAGCATGAAACCAATCCATACCTAGAATAACATCAAAGTTGACCATATCTAACTCGACTAAGTCAGGCATGTTGTCCTTGTGATTGATAGAAATGGTACAATCACGATAAACTCTCTCAGCTAGAACATACTCACCAATTAGTGTGGAAACACTAAATGGCTCAAGTAGTTTGTCGGGAAGATTATAAAAATTCATAGCAATGTACAAAGTCACAAAAGATAGACTCTCACTTGGATCAAGCAATGCGTATACCTCAGAAGTAAAGACTTTGATCTTACTAGTGATAAAATTAGGTGAATTCTCTTTCTCATAGCGAATGGTAATAGCATACATACGATTTGCTCCTTTGCTTATCCCTGAAGTAGCTCCTCTAGGTACAGCTCTATCTGACAGAGCCGCTGAAGAAGATTGGGCTTTATTCAGCCATTACCATTACCCTGCCTGTTCTTAGGGCACTCTCTCATGAAGTAACCTGTCTGACCACAGTCGAAACAACCAGTGGAGCTCTCATGGCATGCTCCGGGGTGGTTCCTACTACACTTAGCACATGTAAGAGTCCAGTTGGCCCCTTGTGGCTACACTACCTTGAGACTGAGCAGGTCAAGCTCTGAAGTTCTGCAAATTCGGGTTGCTGAACTCTCCTCTATTCTTTGGTGCAGGTGAACTAGCAGATGATGGAGCAGGTCCATTTTCCTTTTGTTGAAAAGATGACCAGTTCGCATTACTCTTCTCCTGCCAAGACTCATTTCCTACTTTCTTAGCCTTCTTATTTCAGAACTCTTCTATATCTCTCAGATTGTCCTTCTCAACCTGCTGCACATGGATCATTAGCCTTGCTATGTCCATGTCTCCTATTAGTATAGATGCCTTACCCTCTTTTCTTGATAGACGAGACAGCCCAAATACAAAATAGATCATCCTACTTCTCATATCAAAAACCATCTCCGGAGCATGATGGGACAATTGAGTGAACTTGAGGTTATACTCATGCACACTCATGGATTCATGCTTAAGAGTAAGAAATTTTCTTGCCTTTGCCTCTGTTAGTTCACGGGGAAATAAACGCCTCATGAAGGCCTCTTCGAACACAACCTAACTCACAATTGGTGCCCCTTCAGCTCTACTCTTCTTCTATTAGTCATACCAAACTTTAGCAATACCTTTGAGTTGGTATGTAGCTAGTTCCACATGCTCAACATCTGCAATATGCATTACCTTAAACACTTTCTGAAAATCTTCCACAAAGTCTCAGAGACACTTGAACAAGTGAAATCTGGAGGATTCATCCTCAAGAATTCACAAATCCTGGATGTATCAACCACATCCGGTCGAACCCCTATTTTTCACCCAGCTTTGTTGTCCACCACTTCACTCAACATTTGGATAGCATCCCGAAACTCAGCATTAATGACCTCTTCTTGAGGTTTCACTTCTAGTGCATTGGGTGCCCCTTGATCTTGAGGATCAATATTCCTCCTACCAGGTCGACCTCGAACAGCTCTTCGTGGTGGCATGATCTGCAAGATATGTGTGAGCACGAATTAGAAAAAAACTTTTATAGCATTCAACTGCATCACATGAAAAGAGTATGAAAAAAGTTAGATAGTTCCTAATTGTCGTAGCCTTCTTATTATTGATCTGGCAAGCTTCATACTGATAACTAGTACTCTACGTACACCTGTTTATAGACACCCTAGGACTCTTGAGATCTAGGATCTGATACCAAGTTTGTCACACCGCGAGCATACACCCTGGGTGTAACCGCCACTCCAGAACCATTATTGGCCCTAAGAGAACCTTGGCCTTGTTCAATGCTCCGCGGAAGACTTACTTAACAATAAAGAAACCTCAAATATAACTCAACTCAGAAAGACATCACTACTAAAATTATTTTAGATCAATATAGTCTAAAATGTTTAATAACATAATTGTTCAACTCAAGTCTTAAACATTCAACAATACAACGAAAAGAATCCTCAAAACACTACTATCTATGAAGCCTTTAATGTTAATGATTGAAGTCGAGACAAGACCCACGACATCCTACCAAACTGAAAAGTAAATGGCAATCCTCCGGAAGCTAGGAAGCTCACCAAAGAAACTTTGGAACGGCTAGTGGTATCAACGAGGCTGTAACACCTGAGAAACTAGACTTAGACTTTGCAGCAGAAAACAACAAAAATAGGTGAACCACAAAGGGTTCACGGGCTATGATTAGGATCACCATTTGTCATCCTCATCGTGGTTAACACTCTCTAAGAAGTGGTAGACCACGAAGCCCTTCACGGGTCGTGGAGTAGCTTACAAGCCGTGGGAAGGCTCATGGAAGAAGTACATAACCACCCAGGGCTTACGCATTAGACCACAAAGCGCTCTATGGGCTGTGGTCATTATGACGAGTCGTGGTGGAATCGGTGGAATTGAGCCAGCAAACCCCAGTTCAAGTGAAGAACTACGGTGGCCTTCACATTTCGTGGTCCTTCACACGGGCCGTGGGAGGGCTTGTGGTTGGCCTCCCTAGAACCAGTAGTCACTGCCCAGCAGACCACAACCACCTTTATGGGCCATGCACCCTTTGACTGTCCGTCATAGGGTCCGTGGAAGGCCTCCGTCAGATTTTAAGTTGGGGTCATTTTGGTCTTTCCCCCTAAGTGTTAGTCATTTAAAAGATGTCGTTTAACCCCTACAATACGTCATTTTACTCATTTAAAACCTCATAACCTAGTTAGAAAATAACCAAAATAATTTTTCACCAAAATTCATCGAAACATAAACCGAAAGAGGAGAAAGAGTTGACCAACCCCTGAAGAACACGAAGTAGATTTTCCCAAATTCCATCCCCAAAATCGAAGGATTTCTCCATGAATTTCATCACCAAGTGTGTGGGATTTAGCTAGTGGGTTTATTTTATCCACTAGGTATCTAGAATTAAATCAGATTTTTGATTAATCTATATCTTGTTTAGACCTAGGGTTTCTAAAACCTTGGAGAATCATTATGATTTAGCTATTATAGTGTTCTTAATTAAATTATCATGTTTTCATGAAAATGTTGCTTAGTCCCTTGCATGAAATTCAGAACCAGAGCTTTGTAAATTCTCTTAGTTCATGAATTACACTTGCTAAATTAGATAAACATATAAAGATGCTCCAATTTTCGAATGTTACATTGTTAGTTCCTAATGTTGCATTCTTAGATTTGCATATCAGAACATTGATCTATCCAATATTTCAGTCATGTTTTGTCTTAAATATTTCCAGTTGGGTGTAGGCTTAGCACCGAGTTGGACTAAGGTTCAACGTATCATCATAGTCCCATAATTATGTGCCCCCATAGGTTTATAAGTGCCCTCTATGTGTATCAGATTTAGAGATCACGCCAGTCATGTCTCTATACCCATGGCAAGGTATATTGGGTCCTCTTTATTGGGTGTATACATCAGACTCCACATTTAGCTCACGTTGTTTTATGTGGGTTAATAGTAGCTCCCACAGTAAGACCCTAGTGCATTTGACCAAGTTTTTAGTTATGCTTCTGTATTAAATCTTAGTATGTCATGGTCATTGAATTAAGCTATGTTTTATCATTGCTTAGTATTGTTGTTCAACTTATGTATTTTGTTCAGCTAAATTATATATCCTGCATGCTTAGTACATTTCAAGTTCTAACGCATACACTTTGCTACATACTTTTATGATGTAGGTTCAAGCACTCAGTATCCAGATCATACAGAGATCGATTCCAAATTTCTATTCAGCAGCTTCTGTGGTGATTCATCATACTTCGAGGACAATAGACATGTTTTTCATATTCAGTCTTTCATTGCAGTCTTTGGTTTTGCTAGAGTTAGTTGGGGCATTTTCCAGCATCTTTAGTCAGTAGAGGCTTTTGAGACATAGTATTAGATTCATCTTTATCTTTTGAGTGATTGTTCAGTATCACTAAACTTGTAGTACATTTTATATATTCAGATCAGTTTTGGGTATTCCCCACTTTCAGTTAATTATTGTTTAAAGCTTCCGTATAGTATATTTTTATTCAATTATTCTTAGTATGCTTGATATAAAAACTTTAGGGTAAGCTTGGGGTTTCTCGTGATCCTAGGTCTCGTGTTTACATCAAATGGGTAGCCTCAGGGTGTGACAAGGGCGCCTGTTAGTGATCCTGAACTTTTGTATCTTCATAATGAAATATGCAGGCCAAATGGTGTCAGTACATAGAATGTACTAGCATTCAAGGGGAACTCTAAAGCTCAAACTTAAGTTTGAACTGATAAAAATGAAGAAATACTCACCTCATCTCAACTCAACACAACTAAATGGATACTCAAAGATATTCATACTCAGAAATACTTACTCATATCAATATAAAAGAAACAATAAAGATGCATTATAAAGAAAGCTTTTAAAATAGTATTTAATAACTCAATGTATTTAAAAATCCAATAATAACTCTTTACTCTCATTGGGAGATTCTCTAACCGACAACCATTACTATGAGTTATGTGATGATACAGTGTCTCGCCCGCGCTGCTAGAACTGTCCTATACCTTGCCAAAGTATATGACATCCTCAATTAAGTGGATTCACTAAGATATGCTTAAAAAACAATAAGAAACCATCTAAAAAGTATGACCCTTTCTACCCACGTTGGCATATATTGTTTATGAAGACTTTGAGTTTTCTGACCTCATCCCCATATCAATGCTAAATACTACTCCCAATAATATAACTCATGCTCATATTTTTAAAAACATTTCCTCATCCTCAAATGTTGAGATAATTACCCAATAGGTTCTCTTTAAAGAGATTAAACTAAAAAAACTCCTCATGAACTCATTTGGAAATCGATGTTCCTTTCATTTTAAATGTAAAAACATTTACTCTGGGTAATACCTAGTTCCCATATATTCATTTTGAAAAATTAAACTCAACCCTCCTCATCCTCATACTAAGTACTTAAGTCTTAAAACAACTTCTAAAAGTTTGTAAAAGAATTCTCAGAATGACTCGAAAGAGTATCTCGAACTTGATTCTTAATCTTTTCTTGAATTTGAAATGTGAATTCAAGAGTTATGATTGATGTTATATAATATCTCTTGGTGATTAATGAAGTTTAGATAGTTAGGATTAAGAAAGGTATTAAGGTTCGACTCAAAGGAACAAGTACGAAACTAAAGCGAAGAAGAAAAGTGGTCTGGCGCTTCGTGGCGCAAGGGTGGCGCGATGCACCTATCCTACCCTAATTGGGACTAGTTTTTGGTGCTTGCTAGCACCCCATGCTAGACCTACTGGCGCATTGGGGGCACGGTACCCAAGCCATTTTCAAGAAAACTCCGATGAATTTTTCTTCTCGATTTCGTGCTCTAATTAGCGTAGAATCAATTGATTTCTCCAAAGCTCCCTTAGATTCGAATACCCAATATAAGTGAACAAAAATCTACTAAAAAATAACTATCAAACTCGTAATATTCTCCCCACGAACTCATCAAATCCCATTATTAAATATTTAAGAACGAAACTTCAAGAAACTCAATACATGGATTATCATGGACAAAATTTACTCAACAAACTTATGATTGGCGTGAGGGTGAACGAACCCACTATCAAAGCTTACATTGCTCGTTAGGATCAAATCCTTGGCGAAATCCCTCGACGATTGAAAGAAGATCTTGAACGCTTGACTGTTTTCTCCCTTTTTCACCTTTGAGCATCTCTCTAGAACCCTAAGAGTGTTTAGGATTGTGAATATGATCTAAATCAATTTAGACCCCTATTTGGGTAAAAAAAAAATAGTCTTAAAACTAATGGGGTAAGGAAAATACCAAAATACCACTCTTTAACTCATCATGTCCCGAAAGTTATGGTAATTTGAAGTTGACCCAAACTCATAATTTAAGACTAACTTGCCCAAATTTCAAATGAGCTCTTTCCAATTTAGTTCTTTCTAGAAAATAGTTCTTTCTAAGACTGAGGTGTTACACATAATTCACAATAACACAATAGTGATACAACATCAATAATTAATCAATAAATCTTTTAAACAATTCTCAACACATCACACACCAAAAATTAATCACATTGCCTTTTATTAACCCTTTTGCATCATTAAAACTATTCAATATGGACAAGTCAACCTATCATAAAGTCACATTACTCCCCAATACATGCCACAAGGAAATACACAATTCTATACACTTAACAATGGTTGAGAAATCCACTTCCCTCAATTCACCAATAATTCACTTCGGGACTTGAGCCTTTCCTTTTCACTCGGCATCAAAATCAATCCAATCAATTAAAATAAATAATCACAATAAGATTTTTGAAACTAACAACACCAATAGTACTATATGTCTAGCCTAGACCCAAAAACATCACTCAAATCTATAATCAAGTTCCTAATCTTGATACCAATTAATATGTGAACTCTCATATTCTTCAAATTTAAAGCCAAGGGTTAGGTCTTAATTTCCACAAATTCCATAAATCTAAGGGTATTCATGGTGTTCATATAATATAATACACCTAATATTTAATTACCTATCTCAATATAAAAAAAAACTTGAATTATAATATGGTAATTATATAATTAACATCTGAAATAGAAAACCACTTACGAAACAATACTTAAATGTGAAACCAATAGAAGAATGTTGTTGGTGCATTTATTCTATAATATAATATCCTCCAATGATTATATTATCATCCCCAACTGTCACTACTATTAAAGTCTTCTTAGGCAGCACACTGTAGCCTAAAAAATTTTGAACTATAATTCCTTCTCTTTCCATTTATGCATTGCATGATAAATTTGGGTCCCACCCAAGGCCAATAAAACTAATTAAAATCTGATACTATTTTCTCATCGAAATAAAACTATTGAATCACGCCCAATGTCAACTCCACACAATCTGTAACATACCAAGTTTCAATTATTACTCAAACCATCATATACCTCATACCAACACTTAAGAAATTTGCGCATAATCTCTACTGACCATCAAATGCCTATGTAACACATCATAATTGTCTGTATCGTCCCATCAACAAAGTAGTTTCAATCACCTCAAAATCCTCATTAAACATGTAGAACTGTAGGTCCACACCGTTTAACATCCATAAATTACCTATAATAATTTGAACTATCTAACTCGACATAACCACACAAAATCTTACACACATCTCTATTTTTTACTGTAATTAAAGCCCAATCTTCATAAAAGACGCTAATAAGCTCTTAGTAAGTTTGTGTCAAACCAGTTCACATCAAATAACTCAAAGGCAATAATCCATACAACCTTCAACTTCGAACCAAGTATACTAGATGTCTTATTGCTTCACCTTTATTAGATTCTTCCTGTGACGCAAACCCCAAGTACTTTGAACTCTTAAATATATCAAACTCTTTGTTCCTTTCTCTAACACTTACAAATCTTATCTTTTTGACCAAAAACCCATGCCATTTTACATTATACGCTAAACCAAAACTTTCAAGTGAAACACTTCCTTAGGTCCTTTAACAATAAAAAACAAACTTTATGACTCAAACCATGCACAAGTCCTTTAAAAGGCTCAATACCTGATGCGATCGGACATTTATTATCTTAAAAATTCATAACTTGACAAAAATACTACCACAAATGTACTCTTACAATGAAAGAGTTGAATTCAGATTCCAACCGTATCTGTTACCAAACTAAAAGCCAAAAAGAACTTATCACCATACTCGATCCAAATTCAGGTAGACTTCTTTCTAAAATTCTATCCAACAACTTTAAATTCATTTGAATGACATCTAACACTATCCCCACATGCAGATCAAAATAGATTGAACCACGTGTCTCTAAATCCAATTCTCCACTCTTTGAAGATAAATCTTTTGCTCTTTAACTTAGAGTAAATACCTTTGTTCTCGATCACTTCTTTCTGAAATTAAACTACATCTCACTATTTCTTTTAATTTGTGACTCTAGTTCATTTTAGTTCTATTCGAGCGGTGTCTCAGAACCTCCTACAGCTTTCCATGTAACCATGCTACTACTCAAATAGTAACAAACCACAACCTTAGATATTCCCATCTTGTCATTGCAATACAAAATTCAATTAACTAACCATCATTATCATATAGTTGTATCCTAATCACAATTCATCACAAACTCTTATTCCCATCATGCTCAGTTATCCCTTATCATCACCATGAAGTCGACCTTGTCATCGACATTACACCTCAAACCCAGCTATACCAACCAAATCCAAAGGACTCACTCAATTTCATATGTACTTTCATATAAAGTCCTTAATTGCCTTCACACAAGTATACTCATTAGAAATTTTCTTTACCTATAAGCTTTTCATTCCGATATCGATCAACTCACTTGGAGCTTCTGATGAAATCACAAGTCCTCATATAGAATAATGGAGATACATTTCACAAACTAAATGTACTAATAATATACTAAATATCTGCCACTAAAAGCTTCCTTATAAATATTTCTTAACCCAAGCGTCCTTAGTAACAAACTAGTTGGTTTCTCAAACATGAATGCAGCATCAAATATAATTATTTGAGCATGTGATATAATTGATAACTTCTTAAGTAGTTAGTATTCTCACTTGATTATCGACATATCCATTTCCATATACTACTGGTATCACACAGTCACGACCCAGACCGTCGTGATTTGCACCCACACTAACCCTTTGGTGGGAGAACCACTACTACAACCCAAGCTAAGCAACTTACGAAAAACTAACGCATTTGAAGATACAGAAGCATATTTAAATGCTAAGGAAAAGAAATAGAGTTCCCCTAAACTCAAAAGTCTAACAAAATAAATGAGGAAGTAAACGCCTAGAACCTGTAAGTCAAAGTACCAAATTATCTAAGGTTCAACCATAAGACTAAACAAGAAGGGTACAGCCCCAAACTAACATACAAATAACTAACTACAAAGTCTAAGTTTGAAATGTGGACATAAATAGGAAGATAAATCATGGCAGCCCGGAAGAACTGGTTCACCCTTGAATTTGAAACGATCACTGATCTTTTAAGTGAGGTCTGTCAATAGCCACCTGAAGATGCCCTATACTGGACAAAGAAAGAGCAAGTGCAGTATCATTACACAACCACAATGTACTGGTAGGATAACACGGCTATCTCACTAAGTGCAGCATACAAAATCCATTACAACATAATAATAACATGCATACACCGAACATATACAATTAAATATCATTTACGAATAACGATCAACTTCAAAATTCTCAATTACACAGTTATGTCAAGTCAATGGTCCTCTTATGGAACTCAAACCCAAACTATTAGTATACCAATTTGTGGTACCCGATCCAATGTTTATGTCGGAACGTGGCAACGATCCCATATTTATACTGTCAAGTGGCAATCGATCCATTTATTAAGCCACAATCACAATCACAAGTATATTTCCGAATCATATAATCAAGTCACGATTCATGGTATTCATAATTTATCTATCCTTATTTCAATTTAGTGTGATCAATAATGCAACATTCACATACATACATGTATTATAATGAAGCAACAACAAACATACATCACACAATTTGAAATCACAACCATCAACTACTTCGAACAAAACTTCAATTCCCAAAGAAACTTGATTCTTCCCTTTCTGGATTCTTTCCGCTTATTCTTGGTCTACAAACAATCATAATAACACGGGAAACAATAAACGATGTCTAATTACCCGAATTAAAGCCAATACTATCAACCTTAGATCAGACCCATGATCCCAATACCTCCACCATCCAAAGAATTCCAAAAGCCTTTCCCAATAATAATCACCCAAGAAACTAAGTTCTACGGATTGAAAAAAGGATTCGCGGAGTGAAAACCTTACCTTTAGACTCAAGAATGGTGGAAAACTATCAAGAAAAACATTTGGGGTCGGCTCTTAGCTCTCAAAGTTGAAAAGTACATAATAAAATGATTTTCGGGTTTATTTTAGACTTAAGTCGCATCTGCTCCACTACAGCTGCACTCACCTCGCTAAAGCGGCCCCACCCTGGTGGCACAAAATCCCGCCATAGCGGCTTGCACAGAACAGAAAGCTAAATAAAGAATTTCCAAGCCCCCATTTCACAACACACCTTCATCCCATGACACTCTAAAACTACTCTTTCACGCTAAGGTCAATTTCGAGAGTTCTACTTGTCCGAATTCAATTTCGTAAAGTCGTACGGGTTCCTTAGTGTCTTAACTATCTATTCATATGATCGAATGCATAAGTAGATCTACCAATTGTTACCAGATTTCTATAGACCTCACTGATTCCAACTTCGTCCAAATCTGGACTAGGTTGGGAAATTCCAAGTTACTACGAAAAAATTTTTAGGTCAAAAATTTTTCCCCGTTGGCTTTTCTATAACTACGGGAACCGGTCATTACAATAGATACCAATTTACCTATCACTCGTCCCCAAGTGACAAACTAGGAAAAACAAGCTAAAATAAGAGGGGGGTAGTACCTGTATCGACGAACAACTGGGGATACTTGTCTCGCATGTCCTTCTCAGCTTCCCAAGTGGCTTCCTCGACCGGATGATGCTTTTATTGAACTTTCACGAACTTAATCTCCTTGGTCCTCAGCTTTTGGACATCACGATCAAGAATTGCGATCGATTCTTTCTCATACTAAAGGTCCTTGTCTAGTATAACTAAGTCCCATTTTATGATGCAGTCCCCATATCCATGATATCCCTTCAACATGGACTTATGAAATACCGGATGAACTCCCAATATGTGAGGAGGTAAAGCCAACCTATACGCCACTGGCTTTACACGGTCAAGAACCTCAAATGGTCCAATGTAATAAAGAGTAAGTTTTCTCTTATTGTTGAATCTCATCACTCATTTCATGGGTGATAACTTAAGAAGAACTTTCTCACCAGTCTGAAATGCCATGTCCCTTACCTTATGATTTGCATACTTCTTCTGTCTACTTTGGGCAGCTAAAATCTCATCTTAAATACTCCTCACTTTATTTTGAGAATCCTTCACTAACCCCCAATGGTTTCACATCTCCAACCTCAAACCATCCTATGGGTGATCTACATCCCCTCCCATATAGTGCCTCAAATGGTGCCATATCAATGCTGGAGTTTTAACTATTATTATAGGAAAACTCACATAAAGGTAGGAACTTATCCCAATGTCCTCCAAAGTGAATAACACATTCCCTCAACATGTCCTCATGCAAGTTTCCCCAAAACTTGGATGTTAATTGCGTTCCATAGTCTGAGATAATAGAGAGGGGCACCCCATGCAGCCTTACTATCTCTTTTACGTACACCTTAGTCAATTACTGAGGATTATTATAGTCTATTCTGACTGGAATAAAATAGGCTGACTTAGTCAATCTGTCAACATTCACCCAAATCGAATCGTCCTTTCCAAGGTCTTGGGAAGACCAACCACCAAATCCATAGCTATCCTTTCCCACTTCTATTTCAAAATTGGCATTCTCTGAAGAAAACCCACCAGCTTTTGATGTTCATATTTTACTTGTTGGCAATTTTGATACTTAGCCAAAAATTCCACAATGTCTTTCTTCATGCCAGGCCACTAATAAAGTCTCTTCAAATCTCGGTACATCTTAGTCACACCTGGATGAATGGAATACCTCAAACCATAGGATTCTACCAATAATTGACACTCTAGGAACACAAATCCTTTCTTTAAAATTGAGTACACCTTCCGCATCAAGAGTGGTCTTTCTTGCCTTTCCAATCTTCATCTTCTTCCTAAGCTCATCCAAATTTTCATCCTCAAATTGTTGGCCTTAATTTCCTCAATAAATGTGGCTCTTACTTTAAGGTTAGCTAACACCCCACCTTTCTCTGAGATGCCCAACCGCATGAACATAGACTTCAAGGTTTGGATTTCCTTAGCCAAGGGTTGCTTGGATACACTCAAGCAAGCTAAACTACCCATACTCACCGCTTTTCAACTTAATGAATCAACTACAACATTAGCCTTACCCAGATGGTATTGGATAGTCACATTATAATCCTTGAGTAACTCCATCCACCTTCTCTATCTCAAATTCAGATCCTTTTGAGTGAACACATGTTGTAGACTGTGATGATTAGTAAATAACTCACACTTAACACCATAAAGATAATGTTGCAAAATCTTAAGAGCAAACACTATCGCTGCCATTTCTAAATCATGTGTTAGATAATTTCTCTCATGTACCTTCAACTGTCGCAATGCATAAGCTATGACACTCTTATACTGCATTAATACCGCACCCATGCCTAAATGTGAAGCATCACAATAAACAGTAAAATCCTTACCTTCCACCGGTAGTGCTAGAATGGGTGTTGTGGTCAACAGAGTCTTGAGCTTTTGAAAGCTCTCCTCACATTTTTCAATCCATTATAATGGTATATTTGGTCAAATTTGTAAAGTGTGTGAAAATAGAGGCAAAGTTTTTAACAAACCAAGGATAGTAGCTAGCGAGCACCACAAAACTACTAATCTCAGTCACAGAACTTGGTCAAACCAAATTCCTAACCGCTTCAATCTTTTGGGGATCTACCATTAACCCTTCTTTCGAAACTATGTTCCCCAAAAGCGTAACCAAAGTAAACCAAAATTCACACTTAGAATATTTCTGTTAGAACTTTTCGTTCCCAAGAATAACCAGAACAATACGGAGATAGTGGGCATGCTCTTCCTCACTTTTCAAATAAACTAGAATGTCATCAATGAATAGTAGTAGAAATGAATCCAGGAAAGGTTTGAATAGACTATTCATTAAACACATGAAAATTGTGGGTGCATTTGTCAACTCGAATAACATCACTAGAAACTCGTAGTGCCCATAGTGGGTTCTAAAATCTGACTTAGGCACATCCTCAGGTCTAATTTTTAATTGATGGTAACTAGACCTTAGATCAATTTTAGAGAAGACTGATGTGCCTTGAAATTGGTCAAAAAATCATCTATCTGAGGTGGTGGATACTTATTTCGGATGGTGACCCTATCCAATTGATGACAGTTTGTACACATTCTCATACTACCATCCATTTTCTTCACAAATAACACTGGGGCACCCCATGGAGAAGCACTAGGATGGATAAATCCTTTATCAAAAAGCTCTTGGATTTGAGCCTTAAGCTCTCTTAATTATGTCGGAGCCATGCGATATGGAGGGATGAAAATGGGACGAGTACCAGGTTCTAAATCAATGCCGATATCTATATCTCTATCCGAAGGCATACCATGCAAATCAGTAGGAAACAGTTCTCTAAATTCTGATACCACAAGAATAGACTCAATAGATAGAGACTCAACCTCAATATCCTGAATATGAGCCAAATAAGCCAAACAACACTGTCGTACCAGTTTGCTAGACCTAATAGAGGATATGATCTTAGCTTGTTAGGTATGCACACCCTTTCCCACTCTAATTTTTTCCTTCTCGACATTTCTAGAGTTACAGACTTAGTATTACAATTAAGCGCAACATAATAGGGGAACAACTAAGTCATGCCTAAGATTATATAAAAGTCATTCATATCCAAAATTACCAAATCAGCCCAAGTATGAAAACCCATAAATAAAATAGGACAAGCACGATAGACATGGGTGACTATGACAACCTTTTCAACTAGTGTAGAAACATGGATGGGGGCATCAAGTGTATCACAATTCATATTAAATTTTGAGGCAAATTGCATGGACACATAAGAATAAGTAGATCCCGAATCAAATACGCATTAGCCTCCGGTCACAGACAAGAATAGTATATATGATCACTACGTCAGACGCCTTTGCCTCGTTCTTGCCCGAAAAGGCATAAAACTGCACCTTATCATCTTGACAGGCGACTTTCTTGCCTTGCTGCACTGTACCTCTACTTGTGTTACCATTTCCCCGACCTCTATGACCTCAGTGATTTCCTCCTCGCCCACCTTGTGGACGCCCTCGACCATTATTACCATTTCCTGTGGGTACCACTGCATTAGATTGCTGTTGTGCAGAATCCAACATGTGAGGGGTGGGGACAACCTCTTCTCATAGGCCCATATTCTCCACAATTGTAACATGTATGATAAAAAGATAGCCTGCTGCCCATCGAAGGTGTGGCTCCCGGGCTATCCTGAATCAAATTCTGAGGTGGAGATTTGGAGTAATTACCTGTAGAAGTGGGAATAGCGGATTGAATTGGTCGTGCTGTAAGTGTTGGCATCCCTGAACCTCTGGACTAAGATCCCTGAAAGTTGCCTGAATCTTTGGCTTTCTTAGCCAATGCCTTAGCCTGACCGTCTCACCTCACCCCCTCCACTTTCTTCACAAAGTCTGTCACCTCATTGAAGCTTTTTCCTGCAGAGGTCATATGAATAGACAATACTTGCAACTCAGAATTAAGTCCCTTAACAAATAAGCAGATCCTCACTTCCTTAGTAGTCTTCAATTGCATAGCATATCTATAAAAAGCATGGAACTTGGCCTCATAAGCAGCCACAAACATACCAGCTTGCTCCAAAGCTATGAACTCATCCTTATTGTGATTTCTCAAAGTTTGGGCCACATATTTCTCCAAGAACAGGGCATGAAACTGGGTCCAAGTAAGTGGGGCTAAAACTGAAGATTTGTATTGTACATAAGCTCTCCACACAGCTTAGCCTCATTTAGAAGCTGAAAAGTCACAAACTCAACTCCATGCTGATGGACAATTCCTAACTTATGATGCCTCTCATATCAATCTAGGATGAACTCATAGGCATCCTCACTCTCAGAACCAGGGAACACCGGCGATTTCAACTTCAAGAACTGAGTCAACATCTCATGCTCATTACCAATCATAGCAGGACCCAACAGAGGACGAAAGAAAGCATTATTGCTTACAGTTCCACCCACCTTGGGGGCAGTGCTAGCAATAGGGGGATGGAAGGGAGCCTGAGTTGCACGAAAAGAGGAAAGCACTCCTGAACGCACAATTCCTTTCAAGAACGACATAATCTATTGAGCTAACACTAGGTCTAAGGGAGGGATACATATAGTCTCAGCTTGCACCTCTTCCTCTAGTTCAACATCCTCCTCATTCTCAACCACAACATTCTCCTCTATCTCTTCATGATGTGCAGAAAGGTTCTCATTTTTGGGAGCATTCTCAACATGAGCTCCATCCCTAATAGGAGCTACTCTTCCTCGGCCTCTACCCCTAGCTCATCCTCTACCCCTGCCTCGACTGTGACCTCTTGCTATAGATTCCTTAGCAGGAGCACTGACGGGAGCTACGGTCCGGATGCGGTTGAACATAGTGTTAACTATCCGCGGACAAAAGAGTGAAGGAGATTAAATACCAATTCGTATCGCCAGATACTAATTGGAATCAATTTATAGCATGAAAGTAGACAAGAAAATAGAGAGATTTCCTAAAGTGCTATAGCCTCTAGAAGAAAACTACAGAAGTCTCCGTACCGTTCTGCAAGACTCTACTAGACTCATTTTTGTATATCAAGATCAACAAACCTAGACTCTGATACCAACTTTGTCAAGACCCAGATTGTCGTGATTGGTACCCACACTAACTCTACAGTAGGAGAACCACTACTACAACCTAAGCTAAGCAACTTACAAAAAACTAAGGCATTTAAAAATACAAAAGCAGGTTTAAATGCTAAGGAAAATAAATAGAGTTCCCGTAAACTCCAAAGTCTAACAAAACCAATGCAGAAGTAAACGCCTGGAACCTGAAAGTCAAAGTACCAAAACATCTAAGGTTCAACCATAAGTCTAACCAAGAAGGGTACAAACCCAAACTAAAATATGAATAACTAACTAGAAAGTCTAAGTCTGAAATGTGGACATAAAGAGGATGAGAACTCATGGCAACCCGGAAGAACTGACTCACCCTTGAATTCAAATGATCACTAATTTTCTAAGCGAGGTCGGTCAATAACCGTCTGAAGATGCCCTGTACTCAACAAAGAAAGAGCAAGTGCAGCATCAGTAGACAACCACATTGTACTGGTAGAATCACACGACTATCCCACTAATTACAACATATATAAGCCATTCCAACATAATAATAACATGCATACACAGAATATATACAATATCAATATCATTTACGAATAATGATCAAGTTCATAACTATCTATAACACAGTTATGTCAAGTCAATGGTTCTCTCATGGAACCTAAACCCAAACTGTTAGTGTATCAGTTCATGGTACCCGATCCAATATTTATGCCGAAACGTGGCAACCGATCCCATATTTATGCCGAAACGTGACAACCTATCCAAGTTAATATGTTAGAATGCAACACCTGATCCATTCAACAAACCACAATCACAATCACAAGTATATTCTCAAATCATACAATCAAGTCACGATTCATGGCATTCATCGTTCATGTATCCTCATTTACAATTATTGTGATCAATAATGAAACATTCGCATACATATATGCATTGTAATGAAACAAGAACAAACATACATCCCACAACATGAAATCACAACCATTGCCTACTTCAAACAAAGATTGAATCCCATAAGTAACTTGATTCTTCCCTTTCTAGATTCGTTCCGCTTGTTCTTGGTCTAGGAACAACCATAATAACATGGGAATCAATAAACGATGTTTAATTACCCAGATTAAAACCAATACTATCAACCCTAGATCAAACTCATGATCCCAATGCCCCCACCATCCAAAGAATTCCAAAACCCTTTCCTAATAATAATCACCTAAGAAACTAAGTTCTACGGATCGAAAAATGAATTCGGGTAGTGAAAACCTTACCTTTAGACTCAAGAATGGTGGAAAACTGTCAATAAAATACCTGGGGTCTTATATTAGCATTTAAAGTTGAAAAGTGCAAAATAAAATGATTTTGGGGTTTATTTTCGACTTAAGTCACGTCTGCTCCGCCACAACGGTACTAACCCCGCTACAGTGGCCCTACCCTGGCGGCACAACATCTCGCCATAGCGGCTTGCATGAAACAGAGAGCTAAACAAAGAATTTCCAGACTCTCATTTCACAACACACCTTTATCCCATGACACTAAAAAACTACCTTCTGATGCTAAGGTCGATTACGGGAGTTCTACTAACCCAAATTCAATTCTGTAAACTTGTATGGATTCCTTAACGTCTTAAATATCTATTCATATGATAAAATTTATAATTTGATCTCCAAATTGTTACCATATTTCTCTAGACCTCACTGACTCTAATTTCGTCCAAATCTGGAATAGGTTGGGAAATTCCAAGTTACTACGAAAAAGTTTTTAGGTCCAAAATTTTTTCCCATTGGCTTTTCTATAACAACTAGAACCAGTCGTTACACATACTGTGAAAGTCCGTTAGATCCACCATTAGAACACCTCATAGCTACTGAAAAGATCGTACCCAAATAACCCATATATTTCTATCTATTGAGTAGTAGCAATACATTATCAAATTTGTTTTGTCTCTAACCAAAAGCAAATGCATTCTTTCATAGATTAGGTCGATAACAGAAGTATCACACTCTATAACTTTGACCAAGTAAGCATCGATACCATTGTAGTAGTTGTATCATGACCCTTTTTGATACACACTTAATATATAAAACCATAGTACAAATTCTAACCTCAATAGGTGTAACATTATTCTCCTCATTCGCTAAGCAAACCCATTCACCTTATGATAACCTTATTAATTGTAGTTTCTAAAGTTGCATATCCATTATCTAGCCATCCCTTTAATCATTCCACTTTCAATTTTTAAGCCATTCTAAATATCGTATATACCACACAAGTACTATTCTATTTGCTAAGGTAACTAGCCTTACTCAACCCCTTCGAATTTCTGAACATTCTTAATCTGACCAAGCACCCTCTCAATAACTCTATCACTTTCAAACCAGATCTAGACTCCAACCCAAACACGACACACCAATGACTCATATGAAGAACCATGCTCAAGTCATCACTATAACAGAGAGAGTTGAATGAAGCGATAGGAACAAAATTAGACCAAGGATGTTTGATAGAGATTCAAAAAGTGAAGATTTATCATAAATAGTCACTATAGCCTCTCAAAGATAAGTACAGGCGTCTCTATACCAATCCTCGAGACTCTACATAGACTCGGCTTGTATACATGTGAGACCTATGAACCTAGAGCTCTAATATGATTTTGTCATGATACAAAAAAAGGATGTGATGGCACTCGTTTTGTTCCACCAAGACAAGTTAGGCTAAAACCCCAATATCACAAAAATGTGAAAGTTAGACATTTTGAAATCTCAAACTATCTTAAGTGTTGATAACTAAGTCAACTTAATCAAATCCCTAAAACCTAGTTGTCGCATGTACAAACCTCTAATATATTACAATGTATTTGAAAGATGAACACAAGTCTCAAATGATGTTGTCACTAAAGTAGAACAAGATCATAAATAGTACTAAGAAGGTCTGCTAAGATTACAAACAACTGCATCACAAATCTCCTTAGGAAGCCTCAGACAAGAAGAGGAAAGATAGTATCATGAATATCCAGGCTCGCAAACTAAAAAAATGTAAAAGCAAGGGGTGAGTACTAAACCACACGGTACGGATCAGGCAAACTGCTCAACACTGAGCTAAGAGTAGAGAATACGGGTACTCCTTACACCCCAACCGAACCTCCACAACTACAACCTGTATAAAAACCAATACAACCTAATAGTTAACAATTTACATAGCACACAGCTCCAAACAATAATCTAACAATTACATAGCTCAACAACAAGCTCAATCTTCATCAATCACATGTTCCAAAGAAAGGCACTCACAAGATCAACAACATACAAGATTAAGTTCACTAATAATAAAGATGTGCACGACAATGAAATGCTATGTCATGTATAGTGATGCATGTCTGACCTAATGATACACACCTACTGTCTCTCAGTCCGGGACCTATGGGGGACATATTTATCCATGCATCCATTGCAATGTGCGACACGACCCTCAATATTAAAATTCATCACAGTGTGTGACACATCCCTCAATAATAAAATCTATCGCGGCATGTGACACTTCCAATGAATCATAATATACATCGTGGCACACGACACGTCCCTCAAAATGGTACATCCTCATTAATTTCTTATTATTCCTCAATTCAAATAACACTTGCAAAAACCATGTCTTATAACCAATGCAAATGGCATGTTCATACAAATAATGAGGAGATGACTATTGCCATTAAAAGGCACAATTCAGAACAATACAATAATAATACAACATCAACAATTAATCAATAAGTCTTTCAAACCATTATCAACACATCACACACCAATAATTGATCAAATTTCCTTTTATTACCTCTTTTTCATCATTAGAATTATTCAATATATACAAGTGAACCCATCACCAAGTTCCATTACTCCCCGACACAAACAAACATGAAATACATGATTCTATACACTTAACTCGGTGTTTAGGAGTTTGCTTATTGAATACCGTGTGGTTTGGTATACACCCATTGTTTTTATATTTTTGTAGGTTATGAGCCCAGATTTTCGTGATACTCTCTTTCCTCTTCTTGTTTGAGGTTTCTTAAGGAGATTTTTGAGGTAGCTGTTTGTCATCTTGGTGGACCTTCTTACTCCTATTTATGATCTTGTTCTACTTTAGTGACAACATCATTTGACACTTGTGTTCTTCTTTAAATCCATTGTAATATATTAGAGGCTTTCTCACGTGACAACCATGTTTTGAGGATTTTTTTTATGTTTACTTAGTTATCTGCAGTTATGATATATTGATATTTCAATTCGTCTTACTTCCACATTTTTGTGATATTTGGGCTTAAGGTTGACTTGTCTTGGTGGAATAAGCCGAGTGCCATCACATCCATTTTTGGGTTGTGACATTATGTTTATGGAATCATAAGTTCAGTTTCAGAATATTATGTTTTCAGAGAAATTCTAATCTACAAGCTTTGCATTACATAACTTAGTTTAACAAAACATATATTGATAGAAGTTAAGTTTCAGGACCCACAAAGTTATACCTTAAGAGACATAACTTTATCATATAGATTTTTTATATGAAGGACAAAAGTTCTCTTGTTGGGAGTCTTGTACTAGTATTTATCCTATAAAACTGTTCTAATGATGACAAATAATATGTAAGAATCATGATCACTCACCGTTCTTTCACAGTGTAAATAAAATCATAGGTGAACGAGGTTTAAATTATTTTATTTTACATTTAAGTCACCTTCCACCTTATCTTGATTTTGAATTCAAATAAAAATAGTTTTATTCCCATGCATCCCACATAAAAACCTCTCTTAAACCCCTTTGTTTATGAGTTCCACACTCCACACAACGTGCCCATTGCCATCTTGAATGACGATGCTCTTTTTTGTTGGAATTCTATGTTAACATATATGATTAAGGTGATATGTCGATGAATGACAAATGCTTTAATGAGAACTAAGTTCACCCAAAGAATAGGAACAAGTTCAGGCCAGTAGGCTACTTATGGCTACGGAAAAAGTACAACATGCAATAAAGGAGATAATCCTCCAAGGACACTACTTAAGGAAACCACATACTATCAAATTGTACTTCTTCTCTGAATAATTTTAGGTTTCGTAGTGTTAGGACTTCATAATAGTGAGTTTATCCTCAATCTTATGTAGTAATTGTATTCAATTAGAATTGGCAATAATTCATGTATATAGTTTATCTTTTGGAGTGTTTATAATACCTAAATGTGAATTTATGCCCTCCCACTATAGGTTTACAAATAAATTGCATAAAATTGAACAAATAGACCTATTTATCTTACGTGGAATCCTACATGGTGATTCTATTTCCTACATGGTGTTCTAAGTATAATATGTTAAGTAGGATACGTATGTCTACTTGTTAAATTTTATACAAGTATAAGTGTCTACTTGTACACACCCAAAGTTGGAGGGCATATATGGTAGTTGAAGACAAGTTAAAAGGCATATTTATGAACTATACCTTTTATGTAGTTGTAAAAAAATTATTAAATAATTATAAATATTTGATTGTAAACTTAATTATTATTATATATAGGGAAGATGCTCAAATATGCCATTAAACATTGAGAAATTGCTCATCTATGTCATCTGTTAAAAGATTGGCTCGTTTGTCATTTTCGTTTGAAAAAGAGGCTCATTTATGGCATTGATGAATGAAAAGTTTAGCCAATGACATAGATGAGTCTTTTCTCAAAGTTTGATGACATACCTCAACCGTTTCTTTTTTAAAGAAATGATGTAATTAATGATATGACCCAATCATAATTGACAACCTGTAAAAAATATTTTCACAAAATGGGAACTGCTTTCAGTTAACAAATAATGATATGGATGAGCCTTTTCTTAAACAAAAATTGTATAGATGAGCCAAACTTTTAACATATGACATAAATCAACCTTTTCTCAAATTTTGATGGCATATTTGAGTCTTTTCCCTTAAATATATTCTCTAAATTATTATAATAATTCGTAAACTTTAAATTTTGAATATATATATCTTTGATATCCCCATCATCTAACATAACTCACTTCTGTTTTATCAAAGAAAACTAGTGTGTAGATTAGTTTACTATTCTATCTCATAACATGAGGAAAAGATAACATCTTTCTTTTTAAATCCTTACTTATAACATTATCCTCTTCTACACCAAATAAACTTCCCCCTATAATTGAAGAAAAACTATCTAACAAAAATGGAAAAAGAACCGACATGGCACAAACTTTTAGGTAGCAATAATTGGACTTGACTCATCTCCATTACATCTTCTATGCCTTTCCTCAAGTGCATATTTGGATGAGTGATACTTGTTATATTTAAAAATTTGAAGGTCTAGATTAAATTTAACTTAACAAGCCTATTAATCATAGTTAAAAAAATAAATAGGAAAAAAACTCACCCGATTTGGTAAGAAAATTTCATCCTTCACTAATTTTGGCTCCTCATTATCATAATTATTTCCATGATATATGTTACATATCTATTAATAATATTTTTCTAATCTAAAGCTAAGATTACTCTCCGTTTTTTAAAAATTTCTGACAAAATTAAATCATAGATAAAGATGTAATGAGATCAAACATGGTGTTAAAGAGGAGCAAAATAATTAAGGAAAAAAAGAAACCAACTTTTATTTTTAAACCTAAATTATTCTAAAACATTTTACAAATACTATTATGTAATATATTTTTTCCTTTCCATTTGTTTTTCATTTATGACATAAATTTCTTCGCCAAAAACTTATTTTTCTACTCAATAAATAATAATTTTTTTATCTTTTTCCTGCAAAAGATAGTTTACAAGATTTTCACAAAAAATATTTTAAATGAAAAATATAATGCTGTATGTAAAAGTAATTTAGAAAGCAGATATGAAATTTCACTTTTTTAATACTAAGTTTCTAGAGATTATATCTTGAGTTATTGATGTGTATATTGTATCTTTTATGTTAGGGATATTCATGATATTATTAATTTAATTAAATTATTATATCAAAAGGAGATAAAAAAAGTATAAGAATTATATTAATGAGAAGTCAAAATTAATGAAAGATGAGATTATTCCTAACTTGTTCTTCAACTATAATTAAGAGCCTTGTTAAATTAAAATTTAATCTAGACCTTTAAATTTAAATATGACAAGTGTCACTCATCTTACTATGCACTTAAAGAAATAGAGAGTACGTGTTATGTTGACGATCCAAATCTACAACGATTGGGATGGCCTTCTTTAAACTCTAAGGGGTCGTTTATTTGAATACAAGTTATGCTGGGATTAGTTATGTTGTGATTAGTTATGTTGGGATAAGTTATACTGAGATAAGTTATGTTGGGAATAATTATACTAGGATTAATTTTTATTGCTTCTTTTGTTTGTCATATTCAAACATATATTAATTCATTGCATTATTCTAACAATAAGTTATTTGTGTACAAAAATATCCTCCACCATGTGCTGGAAAAATATTATTATATATCTCAAAAATAATTATTTTATATCCTATTATATTTAGAAGATAATATCATTTTATAAATATTTCTTCTCCATAAATAACACTCTATTATTGGCAATTATGTTGATATTTTAATTAAAGTTAGTAAAAATTATGGTTGTTGCAATGTTTCCTTTTGACCAAAATTAGTAGCTTTCAATTGTCCAAAATGAATTGTCTTCAATGTATTGATGACATTCATTCTCATATTTGTAACTATTGTTATTGAGATGTTAGCCTGTTGATGAGTCTGAGAATTGGACTCATTTAGGGCTTTATTTGGATAGATTTAGTACCCTCAAATGTTTTTTTTTTTTTTTTTTTTTGCTAATAACTGATGTAAAATCCTTGATTTCCAGGTATTTGGATTGAGGAACAAAGCAAGAACACTAATTTGCAAAAAGGAAGGAAGCGACCTCAAAGGAGGGAGAAAAGAGAGTCTGGTGATCGCCAAATCCATTGGGAAAGTCTCCGAGTAGCCATTTGACCGCCTAATGTTCCAGTGTGCCAAGCCCTTAAGGAGAAAGTCAAGCTGCGAGAGAAAGGAACATTTGGCGGATTGTTGAGTGGTTCCGTGATGTAGTGTTAAATCGCCCAAAGTTAGAGACCTGGAGGATGTTGAAGGCCAATGTAGGAATGCGATGGAATGGACCAAAGGGTGGATAGCCGAGTTGATCGGCGAGCCCGAATACTGTGCTGAATGGTCCTTCGCAGAATATTTTTGGCAACTATAAATACATTTTTGAACATTATGCTTAGTATCAAATTTTATTCTTAACATTCAGTTGAGTAATTTTTGAGTTTGAACTCTGAGTATTGAGTAAAGTTTTCTTTAGCTTTGAAGAATTAAAGCTTTCATTTTTGAGAAAATGGAAGTGGGTCTTTGAGATTCTTCAATTTGGACCTTTGTAAAGACAAAATTAATCTTACCCAGTTGATGGAAACACAATTTGGTTACGAATTTTATCTTTTTATGATGTCTAGCTAAAACCCCAATTCTTGGGGTGTGATTATGTGATTATGGGCTGATTTAGTTTATGGGTATTGTTAATTGTTTGTTTAAATGTTTTTTAGAAGTGAGTTCAATCAGTAATTTGTGGTTCAATTTAAAGAATTGTAGTTGCAAATTCAGTTCTACCTTTGTGTTTTTGTCTTGTTCGAGAGAGAGATTTTAAAACCAAGATTACTGAATTGATGGTCTATGGGTATTGGGTTATCATGGGTTCAGCTCGAGAGAGTGAATCCTAAACCTTTTTTCGCATATCCAGCTCGAGAGAGTGAATGGACTAAGGCGTATACATGCTTGTCGATGTTCGAGAGAAATTGACTTGATTCGGGGTAAATTGATTGAGAGAAAGTTTACCTCCTCTATAGTCTAGCCTATTCACTAATTTACAGCTATTTTCTAACAGTTGCAATTACCAATTTGTCTTTATTAGTCTATAATCAACTCACATCCCAAGAACCCATCTCATTATTATTATTTTTGTGTTTTGTGCTGTTGTTGTAGTTGACAATTTGAAGCCTAAACACCCTTGTTATTTGACATTCGTGTCACCCCTTTATTTGTATTATGTTTCTATTAGTAAATGTCTATTCCTATGGTTGAAATGAACATATTCGCACCTTACTCTTGAATCTTAAACACGTACTACTCCCTTTGGGATTTGACCCCAACTCATTTAATTGGGTTATTATATTGACTAACGACCGTTGACGCTTAGAAATGGATGAAGTGTCTTTGAAACGTTATTAATCAGTGGCAAGAGGAATCTTAGAACTAGCTGGGGGATCCATATCATCAGCTGCCTCCAAAATTGAAGTGAAGTATGTGGACTTCAAGTAGTCCACATCCTTTCTCATATCAGCAACCTCAACTTTCAGAGCTGTCACCTCTAAAGTAGCCCCCTATCAACTCTCACTAGTCTCTATTCTCGCCGTGAGAGTGTAAATATATGCCCGGAGCAGTGTCAATGTAGCTAGAATAGCCCTCTCAATCATCCAAGGTACCTCATCCTCCAACCAGCACATTGGTAAAATGGTCTAAGTGCCCCATCTTCAGGATCATGGCTTAAGTAATCCTAGTGGGCTGGGAAGCAGAAGAAACACTAGGAGCTTGGGAGGAAGTGGAAGCAAGTGTACCTAAACGCTCGGAGGCCGGAGTAGGCAAAGATGTCTCTGCAAGTATCGTCTTAACATTAACCTCCGGGGATGTATCCACCAGAGTCATTCTCCTCCTGTCTGCCTCCTCCTGAGTGTACACGGCCTCTATGCGTCGGATGTCTGTGGAGAATGTGCAAGTGACCTTGATGTCCCTCTTCTTATCACGAGGAACTCCAGCATGCCGGCATAGCTCTGTAATCAAGACCAGGAATTAAAGGGAAGTCTGGCGCTGCTTGGCCCTCAAGTCCATCTCTTGCTCAATGATGAGTCCCAAGTCAATGCTCCTCTAATCTATGATTGACGGAAGGAAGGCCACCTTTGAATGGAGGATGATAGAATCATTATGTAAAGGCATAATAGAGCTGCTAATGAATCAAAACCAATACCACACAGCTACATTTAATTCCTTCATCTCAATCGGAGCTCCTACCTCAATCCATCTCATGGTGGTGTCAGATATGAGGGGGGCAAGCCAGCCCTTGAGATCATCCTATGGTGTCGTAGTGGTAGCCAAATTTGGGTAGTCATAAACTAACCCTCTATCAAATATAGTGTTGATATGCTTGCGGCAACATCTCACTACTGTCCCATATACCATGACAGACTCTACCGGTCTGAAAGTACTAGCCTTCTTCTTTCCCTTAGGTACTAGGTCACCCTATGTTGAGAAAAAATCTCAGACCCACATAGGACTGTATGTGCCTCGGGGACTGGTAAATTGCTCTAATCTATGGAACCTGAGAGTGTCAACCCCATTAGGATACCTTCCCTCTTGGCCCACTATGGATAGGATCTTCTCCTCGAGAATCATTCTCAACACCTCGTCCTTTATCCTGTTGAGTAGCCGAGGAGGAGGACTCTGAACTGGTGGCGCTGGAATCATAGTCGGTGCCGGAGCTGGCACTGTATCAGCAGCATGAGGGGTGACCTCTAGAACTCTAGATGAATCTTCGTGAGACCAAGCAAGAATATCTACTCGTCGGTACTGTCGAGGCTTGTAATCATCAAGCTCGTAGAGTGAAACCTGAGCAGCAAATGAATCCCCATCACTATCGGAGTTGTGCTCCGTTCTCTCAACTTCGGGCGCCTTGCCCCTCATTAATCAGTATACCCCGTGCTCTTTTGTGAGGTTAGGGGGGGCATATCCAGGTTGGTTTTAGCCATAACTTCAAAATATACCAAAATAAGTTAGAAGGATTCAAGCAAAATACAGATAATAGGAATCAGAAAGACTCGCCAAACCGATCAGCTAGTTGTCAAGTCAGTTAGGTAAGCCAGATCAGGCTCACAGAAAGAACTGTCTACAAAATTTCCAGAAAAATAACAAGTCGGCGATGTTTAGGGCCCTTCGACGAATAGTCGACATCATTTGGCGAGAACAGACTAGCCCGCTGAAAGTTATAGTGTATTTTAGGGGTTAGGGGCGTAGAAAGGGCAATCAAAGAAGACTTTTGGCTAGTCACCGAGTGCACTTGGCAATCTCAGGCTTCTCGCCAAAAGTTACAAAACCAAACTCAATGAAAGTATGAAATTAAAGGCAAACCAACTGGGATTTCGACGAACCACCGAGTGGTTCGGCGAGCTTGACCCAGCTTACCAAACTACCTAACATGTCTATTTTCAACCCCAACTTCCAAAATCAACCTCGACACCCTTGAAAACAAAATCAAACAGTACACATTTTCAATTAAGCCCAGAACCATAAGACCTATGTCACCGGGGTACTCAAACTTCCCCAGTTTGGTGAAAATTTGTGATTTGATGACTTCAGCCCTTAAGAATGACGTCAAACACTCCATCATTGGGAAAACCACGTCATTTGGCACAATTTAGGTTACTTAGAATTCATTTGACTAGACTCAACAACAATTAAGCACAACTCATAATATTACGATCAATTTTAGAGCACGAAATTTGGGAAATCAACAACCTAGGCAATTAAGGCATGACATCGAAATTATAACAGGCAAACAAGCACACATATACAATTTCAGAGAGGACCAACATATATCAACACAATTTATAACAATGCATTTGACTTCAACTGCTATTTATGATTTTGGGGTTCATAAAACCAACCTTTAATGCCGAATTAAGATTTGAAATGCGAGTCAGCAAAGAATTCCAACTCCAAACACAAAATCAAGGACTATAAAGCTGTAAAATGCAAGAATGCAGGAAATATAGAGTGTGGGTGTGATTGTATGAAGTTAAAAAGGTGAGGGAATGCTAAAGAGTTTGAAATTTTAAACCTTTGGCCTTTTAAAAACTGTTTAGTTTGCTCCGTTCAGTGATGTTAGTCGACCTCGACAAACCACTCGGTGACACGCCGAGTGGTTACTTACCTCACCGAGTTTTACAGGATCTCCAATTAATGTGGGGGTCCAAACGATGGACAAAGTTGGCCTCGTCAAGCTGTTCGGCTATTTGCTGACTTATCCATGGGCCCACTAAGTTTTACAGACTCTAATTTGATATTTTCCTGAGCCCAACGGCGGTCCAAGTCGGGTTCACTAACCTCTTCGGTGTGTCGCCGACTAGACTATTGGCTCGCCAACCTTCACTTTTCAAACACATTTCATTTTATCACCTGCACAATCAACACACGTTATTTGAAAATTCAAATGAAGTAATAATACTTAGGTTTCCTCCCAAGAAGTGCCTTAGTTAACGCCATGGGACAACGCAAATACCCAATCAAACTTCATTCATAGGGTTTTCCATAGTATCACAAAGCAATACCCCTTGTTGTTTGGGGTAGAGATGAGACAACATATGACCCATTTGGGTCTCCAGTAGCTGAATAGATATGGAATGAGAAGTAGTAATCTTATCAGCATTGAGACATTCTCTTTTAATTCTTTCAACACGATGTCGTGTCCTTCGACTTTGTGGAGAATGAGTGAGAGTATCTCTTATACTTGTCCACCCTCATAGTCCTTGGTCTATCTACACTCATGAGGGGGAATTTACCTTTCTTTTTGTATAGCAGTTAAAATTCCATAAACGTTTTGGCCAAAAGATCCAGGTGAGTCAATAGTGTGGCAAAATTCTGGTCCTTATCTATCTCCTTGTTGGTCTTAGTCATGTGATCAAGGAGTTGGGCTACTATTGCATAGGGTTGTCTATTAGACCACCCGGATTAAATTGGTTAGCCACTCCTCTGTTCTCAGGACCAAGACCTCTGTAGAAGCAGTCTAGTAGCATATTATTTGGGATTTCATAAGTTGGGCACAACAACAATAGTGCTTTAAATATCATCCACAACTCATGGATTGTCTCACCCTTTAGTTTCTTGAAATTTAGGATGTAATCCCTAAGAATCATCATTATTTAAAGAGGGTGGTCCCCTTGGTTACCGTTGCTGCAAGACATACTCATTTACTCCATTCAACAACTAATACCAAAAACCAAAACAAAAAGTAATTAGATTCAATTATGACTAAAAAGAACAAAATTCAACTTCACCAAAAGAATCTTAAACAACACCACTTCCCGGCAGCAGGGCCATTTTGATTAATTAACGTTTCAAAGAAACATCATCCAATTCTAAGCGTCAACGGTCGTTAATTAGTGTAAAACCCAACTAAATGAGTTGGGGTCGAATCCCACATGGAGTGGTACGCGTTTTAGATTCGATTGAGAAGTATGAACATGGTCAAAATCAGTCTAAGGAATAAAGTAATTGAATAAAGACATCATTCAAATCAGAGCGTGACACCAATGTCAAATGGGTGGTTTTGGTTTGAAATTATCAACTACAAACAGTGGCAAATAATTACGAAACAACAATAATGAGACATGTTCTTGATATGTGATTCGAATATAGGCTAATATAGACAAATGAGTAAATACACCTATTAGAAAATAACTAGATATTAGTGAGTAAGCTAGGCTATAGAGGAGATAAACTTTCTCTCTAACAATTTACCTCGAATCAAGTTTATTTCTCTCGAACATCAACAAGCATGCAAAATAAGAACAACCTACACCTTAGTCCATTCACTCTCTCGAGCTGAATGTGTGGGATTAGGTTTAGGATTCACTCTGTAGAACTAAACCCAGGTTAACCCAATATCCACAGACCATCAATCAATAAGTTTAGTTTTAAAACCTCTCTCTCGAGCAAGCCAAAAACACAAGGGTTGAACTGCATTTGCAACTACAATTCTTAAATTAAACCACAATTAATGATTGAACTCACTTCTGAATAGCATTTAAACTAACAATTAACAATACCCATAAGCTAAATCAACCCATAATCACATAATCACACCCCAAGAATTGGGATTCTAGCTAGACATTATAAAAAGGTAAAAAAAGTTACCAAATTGATTATCCATCAACTGGGTAAGTGCATATTCGTCCTTACAATGCTCCAATTCGAAGAATCCCAAAGGCCCACGTTCAATTTCTCAAAAGTGAAAACTTCAATTCTTCATAGCTTAGGAAAAACTAGAGAAAACTATCTCACCCGTTCAAAACTCAGTAATAGAGTAAAAATTTATGAGCTAAGATATTAAACTAGATATTTAAAAATGTATTTATAGTGGCCAATATTGTACTGTGAAAATTCACTCAGCGAAGTAAGTAAGGCTCGCCGAACCACTCGGCGAGCTGCCCTTTGGTCACTTCCATCACCCTTTTGTCTTGGCATTTAGCATCCTCAAGGTCTGTAACTTTGGGTGATCTAACGCTGCATTGCGGAACAACTCGGCGATCCGCCAACTGCTCCTTTCTCTTGCCAACTTGGTTCTTTCCTTCAGGGCTTGGCACACAGGAACTTTAGGCGGTCAAGTAGCCATTAGGCCACTCGCCAAGTTGACTTGGCGATCACTAAGCTTGCCTTTCTTTATTCTTTCAGCTCGATTTGTTCCTTTTCGAAAATTAGTGACCTTGTTGTGTTCCTCTATCTATTTACCTAGAAATCAAGAGTTTTACATCAGTTATTGGCACAAAATAAGCATTTGAGGGCACTAAATCTATATAAATAAAGCCCAAAATGAGTCCAAATATTGGGCACATTAGTCTACGAGACACCAGTTCGATGTATTAGACTCATATGTAAAAATCCATCAAAACTTCTTATTTCATTCTATTCCTTAATAATCATTTAAAGATATTTAGGGGATTCTTGGAAAAATATTATTATATATCTCAAAATAATTATTTTATATCCTATTATATTTGAAAGATAATATTACTTTATAAATATTTCCTCTCCATAAGTAACACTCTATTATTGGAAATTATGTTGATATTTTAATTAAAGTTAGTCAAAAATATGGTTGTTGCAATGTTTCCTTTTGACCAAAATTAATAGCCTTCAATTGTCCAGAATTATCTTCAATGTATTGATGACATTCATTCTAATATTTGTAAATATTGTTATTGAGACGTTAGCTATTTTCTTATTCTTGGCAATATATTTCTCATGAGTTCTTGGGGAGAAAGGGAGGAGAAAATATACAATGATTCTTCTTCTTCCTAATATTCTATTTTGCTGGATTTAATCGTAAAAGAATCTTTGTTAGTTTCTGGCTCCTAGTTTTATACTAGAAGAGCTTGTTGAATCCTGGGGGATACACCTATATGGGGGGAAATATCCTTAAGGACATTGTCTTTTTACACACCTCAAGCTTCAAGAATTCCCCACAAAGTTCATGGTGAATTATAAGTCTTGGTTAACTCCATATTAAGTTTTCGTGATGAAGGTATTTTTCGTAAGATTTACAACACCTTGTTTGGTTTTTTTCTTTTTTTTTTACATTTTCTTTGCAAGTTTTAGTCATTCAATATTTAAAAAAAATTCCATCTTATTTAGCTTAAATTTTTTTAGGTGTGCATTTCTATGATTGTAACATGTGTTTTTATAAATAAATCTCCATCTTAGTTAACTTAAAATAAAATTTTCATCTTGTTTAGCTTAAAAATAATCTTTCATCTTATTTAGTTTAAAAATAAAACTTCCATCATATTTAGCTTAAAAATAAAACTTCCATTTTAAGTTTATTAAAAGTAAAAGAATTTTTAGTATTAAAGTTATTTACATATTAATTGATATATATATATATATTCTTTTTTTTTTTAAGTGAGTAATAAATAAATTAATTAAAAATATGTAATTCAGCAGTAGAATGAACATTTTCAGAGAAATCAAAATATTAATAAACATACGAATTAGGCAAATAAATTCAACTTATAATATATTCATAAATTAAAATTGCATTTACAAAATGTAATTTTTTAATATAAAAGTATATTACCATAAGAACAACAAATAATTAAGATTGTAAATGTTATTATAAATGTTGTTAAAAGTTATGTTAATATACATGAACATAACTGTATATAAAAATGGGTTTTAATGAGGGTAGTTTGTTATTTTACCTACTTTATCCCAAGATAAGTTATCTTGAGATTATTATTCTACCCTACGAAGGGATAACTTATCCCAAGACTAATTGTTAATACTGGGCTAAGTTATCCCACCCGCAACCAAACAATAGATTAAATGCCACTTAAAAATTATCCCTCGATTAAGTCCTCTTATCCATCAAACCAAATGACCCCAAAATCTCACTCTCCGGTGTCTAACTCTCCGATGCGGTGACTTTTGTCAGGCCACATTACAATGCCTTCAACAATGACGAAAATACCAAGTATTGTGGCACAAGCCGTTATGGTAAAAGTTCATTTGTTAACAAAGTCATGTAAGAATCTGCTACCGGTTATAAAATCTACTACTTCCTCTAGCCACTGCTTGAATAGAGGTGCTTGAAGCCATTTTCCTCCACTCATTGTCTCTCAAATCGTGTGTCAAAGAGTCTAATGGTGTTGGCTATATAGTCGTTATGAATGATGAAGTCAGACTTAAACTAGGGAATAGGGAAGTATATGTTGTGTTCCGTGGCACAACTAGGAATTATGAATGGGTCAATGTTTTAAATTGTTGCAAAAAATATAATTGGGGGCTTGGTGTATGCCACAAATTTGGAAAAGCACTAATAGGGGATAAGTTGAACACATGGAGACCATACTTCTTTCAAGTAAGTGTCAATAATATATCTGCTCAAGCTATGACATGTAGAGTGGAGAGTATTGTTGAATAGAAGACTTTTATAATAACTATAATGTATATTTTCAACACTAAGGAGGAAAGAAGAGGCTTGTGGAGGTTCATGGAAGACTGTAGCATAAGTAATTAGATCCCATGGATACTTGTCGGAGACTTCAATTCAGTTTTGAGAATTGATGATCGAATAGGGGGTAGCCCTATCACTCTCGGGAAATAGCTGATTTTCATGACTTTATAGAGGGTTGCTAGTTGATTGAGATGCCACAAAATGGAAACGGTAATTTATGCCGATAACTACAATACTTTTTCCATGTGTTTTGAGTATTCTCCTTCCCCTTTAAATGTTTCTCTCCCCCTAACATATAAACTTATTTTGATATGGTTCGTGTCATTTTGTTGTTCCGTGATCACTCACTTGTATGTCTCTTGTAATTTCCACCTTTTATTGTATATTTTTCTTTAGTTGCTTAAAATTTAATTATAACTATTTTTATCCTAAGGACCAATAAATCTCTAACGAATGATATATCAAGAAAATGAGAGCTAGTAATATAATTACTGTGTGCATTTTGTACTTGGTGAAATCATATATTTAGTTAGTTCGGAACAAAATTCTTGTAGGATTGCACTATTACTGCCATAAGAGAAAATAATATTGTTCTATTGAGGAGGTAAGAAAATATGTATTCAGGGGTTCATCAAAGCTTGAAGTTGATCAAGAAACCATTGAAGTAAAACAGGTAAGCTCTTATATTATTTGCATTTTGTTGGACTACTATAGATTGTTTAAATAAGTTACTTGCGCATTATATATATGTGTGTGTGTGTGCGCACGCAAGAAGTATTTATCAAGCCTTACCTTGCATTTCTGTATTAAGTGAATTCCATGAAGACCTCCTAACTATATGACACTAACTTTTATCGTCATGTTAAGACACAATGACCTTTACATTATTCTTATTTAATTTTTCTTATTAATCCAAAGGTTGGGGTAATTAAAAAGCACTGCAAGAAAAGAAAAGCTGAACATTCAATCTTGAAAAGGAAGTCTGCACCAAAGAAACAGAAAAGCAACAACTATGACAAGAGGGTGGTCAAAATTTTTCTCAGTGAAGCAATGAATAACCTCATGAATAGGGATGTTAACAAAAACAAGGGAAGTTTGACGTTAAGATAGCTATTAGACAATGGTATTTTAATAGCTAGTGTAAAATTAAATGTTGTCTAATAGCTAGAATAACATCAACCTACCTTGTATTTGTTCACATCCATAATCCTGAGGTTGTTCATTGCTCACCGAGAAACTTTTTGACCTCCCTCTTGCCATAGTTGTTGCTTTTTTGTTTCTTTGTTGCAAACTTACTTTTCTAGATGGAATGTTCAGCTTTTCTTTTCTTTTAGTTCTTTTTAGTAACCACACCCTTTGGATTAATAAGAATAATATAAATGTCATTATGTCTTAACTTGACGATAAAATTTAGTGTCATATAGTTAGGAGGTCGTCATGGAAATCACTTCTTGCAGAAATGCAAGGTAACACTTGGTAAATACTTATTATATATATATATATATATATATATATGTTTGTGTGTGTGTGTGTGTATTCGTGCGCGCGCGCTCAAGAAATTTAGTAAAACAACCTATAGTAGTCCAACAAAATGCAACTATTGTAAGAGTTTACCTCTTTTACTTTAGTGTTTTGTTAATCAACCTCAATCTTTGATAAAACCTTGAACACGTATTTTCTTACCTCCTCAATACAATGATATTGTTTGCTTTTATGATAGTAATGCTACAATCCAACAAGATTTTGTTAAGAACTAACTATATATATGAATTTAAAAAGTACAAACTGCACACATTACAAAGTAATTATAATACTAGCTCTCATTTTCTTGATATATCATTGGTTAGAGATTCATTCGTCCTTAGGATAAAAACTAGTTATATTTAAAATTTTAAACAACAAAAGAAAAATATACAATATAAGGTGGGAGTTACAGCAGACATACAAGTGAGTTATTAGTGAACAACAGAACGATGTGAACCAGATAAAAATAAGTATATAATGGTGTTAGGGGGAGAGAAACATGAAAGAGGAAGGAGAACATTCCAATCACATGGAAAGACAATATTGTCCTTCTACTTGAAAAGGACAATTTATGGCAAACTTGACTCTAGTTATTTGGTGTTTGTCAAAGTGGGATCTCAAGTTCTCAATGGAGTAATCATCCATCCAAAAGAACAAGCCCTATCTTGCAATGGGATTGTACTTGACAATTTACCACCTTACCACTATTGTGGAAGGAGGAGGAAGAAGAGGAGGAGGAGGAAGGAGAGAGACCTTAAGCTCCCTAAGCTTAGATGGAAAGACTACAAGTTCATCTATGCTGAAAAATAAAATAGTCATCCTCAAATCTCTTTATCCAAGGAACATAGGGAATTCACACAAATGATTGCAAAATCTAAAAACGATCATGCTCTTGACGAAAAATGGTAAAAAAACTCAAATTCAATTATAGTTGACTGACTATCTGATATATTATATCTAATATCATATAAATGAGCCTTCATTTCCATTTTAGTCATTATCAATTTATGACCATTATGTAATCATTATACTACCATATATTGTTATTATTCTTCCTCTTTATTGTATTCAACAAATGTTGGAATATTTTAGCCATCCCATTTGATGAATTCTCAAGCTATAAAACAACAAAAGTTCTTCTCTTTGGTAGAGAACAGTACCGTATTATAGTGTTGGGTTTTCTTTCCTAATGGATCTTTGTTAGTGTTTGTGCTCCTAGTTTTATACTAGAAGAGTTTATTAAATTTTGGGTATATACCTATATCAAATGAAATATCCTTAAGGATAGTGTCGTTTACACACCTCAAGCTACCAAAATTTCCTACAATTTTGTAACCAAATATTTTGAACAAGATTTCCCACAAGAGGAGAAAAAAAGACTTTGTTTGGGATGCCGAAGAAGGGGGCATCGAGGAGAATGAATTAATGTATGAATTCTCAACAAGTCTAGCCTGTGCTTCTCACTATAAATAATCATTAATTAGTTGTGATCATAGGATTAGGCATGATCAAGATAAGGGAAACAAACGAGTGGATCGGCTCAGATATGGGTGGATTGATGAGTCCACAAATTGGACTCATTTGGGGCTATATTTTAATAGAAATTGTGTCCTCAAATGCTTATTTTATCTCAATATCTAATGAAAACCCTTAAGTTTCAGGTATTTGAAGTTTGAAGGAACACATGGACAGTACTTCCCATAAAGGAATGAAAAAGTTGAAAAGAATGAGAAAATGAAGGACTGAGGATCGCCGAGTCCACTTGGCGAGTTGCCGAAGGATGTGACTTCACCTGTTGTTCCAGTGTGCTGAGCTTGAAGAAAAGGATCAAGTTGGCGGAAAAAGGGACCAGTCAGCGCATTGTTGAGAAGTTCCGTAAAGCAGTGCTATGTTGCCTAATGACCCAAAGCAAGACTATGCCGACAAATTGTGCAAGACGGCGATGAACTACACCAAAAAGCGAATCGCTGAGTTGATCAGCGATTTCGACTAATGTTGCCGAATGATCCGCTGCAGCACAAAGTTTTGAAAACTATAAATACTCATTGAGAGTTATAGCTTAGTATCATATTTTAGTTTCATAAGCCTTTTAAATATAGACCAATTAAAATAAGTTTAGTACTTTTGCTCTGAGTTTGATAGGGTTTTGGAAACTTGAAGAAGAAGAAAGTTTCATCTCCAAGGATTTGGACTTGGTCTCTTAAATTCTTCCTTCTTGGCCTGTAACAACACTTAAATCTTCATATCCATTTGAATGCAAGCTTATTTAGGTGTAAATTTCTATCTCTTGATGTGTGGCTAAAAACCCCAATTCTTGGGGGTGTGATTTAGCAAATATTGGTTAAGATTGTTGTTGGGTCTTGCTTGCTGATAGAATAGATATAGTTTAATGGTGATTTCGTCTAGTAGTTGTGGTTGAATTTAAATAATTTGTAGTTGCAAATATAAGTTTATTTATGTGTTTTCAGCTTGCTCGAGAGAGAGGTTGCGAAACCAATACTACTAGATTGATGGCCTAAGGAGTGGGTCGATATGAGGTTCATCTCGAAAGAGTGAACCCTATTCCCATATCCTAACACTCAGCTAAAGAGAGTGAGTGGGGTAAGGCGTAAGTTGGTCTTCATGCGACAACTGGGTTTCCGAGAGGAACCCATTTGAAACGGGGTAAGTTGCGAGAGAGAGAATTTATTCCCACGTATAGCTTAGGCTAGTCACTATTACTCTATAAATTTTCTATCAAAAGCATGTACCCAATAATTTAGTTTAACCCGTATTTGGGTCACATCCCAAGAATCCCCTCGTATTCATAGATTTCTTTGTTTTTTCAATTATTTTTTCTATACTTGTGACAAAACCCCTATTGTTAATTGACATTTTTGTGTCCCCCATTAGTTTATAATGTTTTGAATCGTTAATGTCTTTAGCTACGACTAGTTAGAAAAAAAATTATTTTTCTATTAATTCTTGAAACCACTCCCTTGGGACTCGACCCAAACCCTTGGTTGGGTTATTATACTATTGCACGATCGTAGACGCTTGCATCAGAAGTTGTGCCTTTGATTACGCATGCATCAAAATGGCGCCATGGATAGACCCACTTATCTCAGATGATATTTGTCCAAAGTGGCTAGCTGAGGGAGTTTCAATTGAAAAGAAAGATCTTAGCGTTGCTACAAGATACTGGCTCGGGTTCATCAGCATCATATTTATGCCCTCACAAAACGAATCAGTCATTTGCCTTGCTTAGGTAGCATGTATTGGATTCATCATAGAGAAAACCAGGATAAATCTATGGATTAATAATATTTCTTCTGAGATCCATATGCGTGCAAAGCAGAGCCAGACATCTCTCCCTTTCTCGATATTAATCACTACATTGTTTGAAAGATCTCGGGTGCCTAGAGTGCAAAGAATGATGTGGAATTGATTACCACCGCCTCTACCAATATCCGAAAGATCAAAGCTAAATATCTTATGGATCAAGCAGTAAAGAAACCGAAGGAAGCTATGACCATTGTTTGTATACCTGTAGAGGCATCTTTGTCTACTTCGGCCCGTAGGTCTTCAGGTATACCCGCTCCTTCTTCTCCTTCACAGACTCTAGGTCCTTCTACTTCTGTGTTACCACCTAGACCCACTGTTGCGGTTGCATCCTGTGAATCGATCACTCAAGTATTCTTGATCCAGATGGGACAACTTGCTCAATCTGCTGGTTTTCAGGCTGCCAACATAGAAGCTCCATTCCATGAATGATTTAGGCTGGCTTCGATGATGTTGTGACACCACTGAGCACTATTATTGATGATCTGGTGGCTAGGATAGCCATGTGTGAGCATGACTAAGGAGCCACAGAAGAGGTGACAAGCTTAGAGGCCGCCATTGCAGAGCTGAGAAAAGAAGTAGACTACCTAAAATCCACCGATGTGTGCATGATCTTTGGAACCATGGAGATTCCAGACGTGCCTGAGATACCTCAGACCACCATTGGACATAGAGATAGAGCAAAACATATAGTTGATCTTGACTTAGAGGCAGAGAGTGACGAAGAGATATTTGAAGGAACTGCAGTAGACGACATAGTAGAAACCGAAGAAATCATGATAGACACTGATGTGCAAACTTCCTTAGCAGAGGCTCATAGTGCTAAATCCAGTGGAGCTTGTCCTTCTGGAAGTCCCTCCGGGCACTGATGCCCAGACAGATGGAGCGACTATTTAGACAGAATCCCCTCTTTACCTCCCTCTCTGTCTTTCTTTATTTTTCCTTCCGAATTCTATGTTAATTGCATTTGAGGACGAATTGCTTTTATTTGTGGTGGGGTGACGTTCAGCTTTTATGTGCTATGTGTGTTCGTGTTTTGTATATATTTAGGCTGTCCTGTTTAAAATTGTTTTTGCACTGCTTTTCGTGGATGTTTGAGCTTATGGCTCCTTTTATTTTATTGCAAAATGATTTTAACTTTGATACATCATAAAAAAATTTGCCACCTTTTGTGTGTGAATGTGGTTGTTCTTTTGCAAAATTTATGTCTCAGTTTCGATCAATACCGATGACTTGAATAGTGCTCTCAATCGAACGAACATGAATGTACGGCTACGACGAGGCCAAATAAAGTTGCATAGACAATACGTGAACTCTTTGCTTCTCGTTGTGATTAGCCATTTATCGAATTTAGTATCTTGTGATATTCGATGCACACTAGCGAAAGTATTGAGTCTTGTTTGACTTTAGTGTCGATGACTTGTGTGATGAGCTTACTTTGAACCATGCATGATAGATCCTAGAATTTGCCCCGTTGGTCCGGTCAACTAAGTGATGCTATATCTTGATATAATCTTAGGCAACTTCTAAGAGTGTGAGCCAATTTGACATGTACCGCTTTTGTGACTTACCTTGTGAGTGTGTGAACCTCTTTTGAACACCCCTTGAGCACTACCTTTCTTTGGAAGAAACTTGATGAAACCATAACTTTTCTTTATCCACTACTTATAATCCCCTTGAATTGTGGTTAGTTGAAAAGCCAACTTAGGCCAAAAGCCTAAGTTGGGGGTGTGGTAAAACAAAAAGGGAAAGTCCAGAAGTGCAAGGAAAGTCTTCTCTCATCTATGGATTTAAGAAGAATGGAACCCCTCCATATAAAATAAAAAAGAGACGAAGAGAAAGAAAAAGAATAGGAATGAAAAAAAAAGTTGTGAAATAAAGGTAGAAAAGAAATGGGGTTCCCAACCAATATATGGAAAGTGAATAATAGGATGACTTATGAGCACTAAAGAGAATGATGAACAAAAAGGAAATGAAGTGTTGTGAGCACCACAGTTCATGAGGATGAATGTCACTGAGCCTAAGTGACCATACTTTTGCACTCAACCCCATTACAAGCCTTAAAATGACCTTTTTTTTTTATCTTGAGTGAGCTGAAACAAATGTTGACTAGATAATACGGGCAAACCTATGGGTGAAAGCATGCATTCTTTTCTTCCTTGTGAGTGTGAGTGTTCCATCCGATTCGAAGCTTTTAACTGTGAACCATTGTGTGAATATGGAATTATTCTTTCTGTGAGGGTGTTTGAACACTATAGTTGAGCTTGAATTTGCATTTGAAGCAAGTATTGTGAGCATGAGATTCTTTGATATTGGTGAGTCAAAACTTGAATTTTAAGTGCACATTTGATCGATGAATATGTAAATTGAATCTTGTTGTGTGCATTCATGATTGAGTCTTCTGTAGCACTGTTTGAGACACACTTTTTGAACAATTGAACTTAAGTTTTCTTGAAGGAAAGCAAAAGTTTAAGTTGCGGGTGTTGATGAGTCCACAAATTGGACTCATTTGGGGCTATATTTAATAGAAATTGTGTCCTCAAATTCTTATTTTATCTCAATATCCAATGAAAACCATTAAGTTTCAGGTATTTGAAGTTTGAAGGAAAGCATGGACACTACTTCGCAAAAAGGAATGAAAAGGCTAAAAAGAATGAGAAAATGAAGGCCTGAGTATTGCCGAGTCTACTTGGCGAGTCGCCGAAGGGTCTCACTTCGCCTTTTGTTCCAGTGTGCTGAGCCAGAAGGAAATGATCAGGTTGGTGGAAAAAGGGAGTAGTTGGCGCATCGCCGAGAAGTTCCACAAAGCAATACTATGTCGCCCAATGACCAAGAGCACGACAATGCCGATAGAGGGTGCAAGATGGCGATAAACTACACCGAAGGGTGAATCATCGAGTTGATCGGCGATTCCAACTAATGTCGCTAAATAAACCACTGTAGCACAGATTTTTGAAAATTATAAATACTCGTTAAGAGTTATAGCTTAGTATCAGATTTTAGTTACATAAGACTTTTCAATATAGAATAATTAATATAAGTTTAGTACTTTTTCTCTGAGTTTGAGAGGGTTTTGGAAACTTGAAGAAGAAGAGGGTTTCATCTCCAAGGATTTGGACTTGGGTCTCTTGGATTCTTCTTTCTTGGCCCGTAACAAGACCTAAATCTTCATACCCATTTGAATGCAAGCTCATTTAGGTATAAATTTTTATCTCTTGATGTGTGGCTAAAAACCCCAATTCTTTGGTTGTGATTTAGCTAAAATGGGTTAAGATTGTTGTTGGGTCTTGCTTGCTGATAGATTAGATGTATTTTAATGGTGATTTCATCTAGTAGTTGTGGTTGAATTTAACAAATTTGTAGTTGCAAATACAAGTTTATTTATGTGTGTTCAGCTTCCTCGAGAGAGAGGTCGCGAAACCAAGACTACTAGATTGATGACCTAATAAGTGGGTTGAAAGGAGGTTCAGCTCGAGAGAGTGAACCCTAGTCCCATATCCTAACACTCAGCTCAAGAGAGTGAGTGGGCTAAGGCGTAGGCTAGTCTTTATGCGGCAAGTGGGTGTCCAAGAGGAACTCATTTGAAACAGGTTATTAGTTGGTCGAGAGAGAATTTATTCCAATGTATATCTTAGCCTAGTAACTATTACTCTATAAATTTTCTATCGAAATCATCTACCCAATAATTTAGATTAACCCGTATTCCGGTCACATTCCCCTCCCATTCATAGATTTCTTTGTTATTTCTATTGTTTTTGCTGTACTTGTGAAAAAACCCCCATTGTTAATTGACACTTTTGTGTCCCCCTTTAATTTACAATATTTTTAATCATTATTGTCTTTAGCTACGACTAGTTATAACTAATTTTGATTTTCCTATTAATTCTCAAAACCACTCCCTTGGGACTTGACGCCAACCCTTAGTTGGGTTATTATACTATTGCACAATCGTAGACACTTGCATCGGAAGTTGTGTCGTTGATTACGCAAATATCATGGATCAAAATAGGTTAAATAAGAATGGATAAAACATATTACCTTCTCATATTATCCATGGTTTTATGAATAGTCAAGTGAACACAAGCTAAAAACTAAAATAAGCTTAGGGTCACAACAATAACACATCAAATATGGTAAAAAAAATTCAATCTTTGTAGTGAATTCAGTTGAAAAGAAAGAAAAGATACCCTTTATAGTGTATTTACAAACATATGATTATCAAGCACTGTAATATCTTTGAGCATAAACTTATAGAAGCTAAGTGTATATTTTGTCTTCCTTCATTAAAATCACTGAATCTGTCAACACATTAAAATACTTTTGTTAGTGCAATACCCTAGTGACAAACAACATTACAAAATATATACATAAATATAAACATAGATACAAAAATCTACAAATAAAGTCACACTTTTTGTGAAATTTGAAATTTTTATCATTTGATTGGGAGGTTGTGGAGTGCAAATACAATTCCCTTTTTCCTCTTACCTGGAAATTCCTTGGAAAAACTGCAGCTCAAAAGAAAGAGTTTTTGGCTATTGTTAGAAAAAAATAAGTGAATGAATCTCTAATTTATTATGTTGTAGTTTGAAAGTGTAAGAAATTATAGAACTTTATTTATAATAGGGCAAGTTCCTTGAACATAAACCATGTCATTAAATTCATGCCATGTATATATATATATATATTTGATTTATAAAATTTTAAAAAATTAGTAATATTAATAGGTATTAAAATAGTATTTTTCTTATTGGAAGGAGTCAAGAGGTTCTAGTTTCACTCAACCCTTGCCTCAGCTAAAAAACACATAACCATAAATTAAAAATAAACTAGATTCAAATTAAGCTAAAAAACATAGATCTATCAATTAAGAAACAAACTAGACTCAAATCAAGCTGAAAAACATACATGCCTCATTTTAAAAGAAACTAGACTCTAATCAAGCGTAAAAACACAAATCCATCAATTTAAAAGAAATTAGACTCAAATCAAGTTAAAAAAATATAGATCCATCAATTAAAAAGAAACTAGACTCAAATAAAGCTAAGAAAACATAGATCCGTCAATTAAAAAGACACTAGACTCAAATCCAGATGAAAAACACTGATCCATCAATTAAAAATAAATGCAACTCAAATCAAGCTGAAAATACTTAGTTCTATCAATTAAAAAGAAACTAGGCTAAAATGAAGTGGAAAAACATAGATCTATTAATTAAAAAGAAACTATACTCAAATCAAATTGATACATATATCTATCAATTTAAAAAAAACTAGACTCAAATCAAGCTGAAAAAATACATATCTATCAATTAAAAAGAAACTGGACTCAAATCAAGCTGAAAAATACAAATCCATTAATTAAAAAGAAACTAGACTCAAATCAAGCTAAAAAACACATACCGTCAATTAAAAAGAAACTAGACTAAAGTTAAACTGAAAAACACAAATCCATAATGTAAAAAGAAACTAGACTCTAATCAAGATTAAAAAAAAAAACCCAAATCCATCAATTAAATATAAACTAGACTCAAATCACACTGACAAAACCCAGATTTATCAACTAAAAGAAAAATAGACTCCAATCAAACTGAAAAAATACAGATCCATCAATAAAAGAGAAACAAGGCTCAAATCAAGCAGAAAAACACAGATCTATTGATTTAAAAGAAACTAGACTTAAATAAAACAAAGAAGTAAGAGAAACACTGACATAGAGCTAACCAACAGGCACCCAAGATGACTACCCTCGATAGACTCCTATGGATACACAACAATCTGATCCATTGCACTAAACATCTAGATCGAAAATAGAAAAGGACAGATAGACCTTTTAAACTAGGGTAACAAATATGAAAATTGGCTAGGAAGAGGACACATATCTTACTTCTACAAGCTAAAAACAGCGACGTACACCAAACAAGGTCATAAGTGTTATCACTCAAAGTAGAACATGAACCAACCTGTTATTGAGGAACCTCATCACCATCAACTTATTCAGTAGAGAGAGAGGAAGTTGAGAAGAGAAATGTTGAACCCTATTAGAAACCGTAGTAATATAGTAATCCATATAGCACTAGGTCTTTTTTTGGACCGGTCTATTTTATCTTGACCTTTTTGTGTCTATGTGTTTTCCATTCTTTATGTTTCTGCTTTTTTGGGGCTTGCAAGAGCCCCAACAAATATTTATGTGTTGATTTTTAGAAAAAACGAGTATCTTGTCCAATTCTATTGAAAAAAATATTGTAGAATCAATAGTTATTCCTAATTAGCCTTAAAGATAGAAAAAATAAAGTAGTAAATATATATCCTTAATGTAGTTCTAGATCATATTTTTTCAACAGGGTATCTACTCTAGATGTTTATTTCTCTTTATTTAATAATCCTTTTTTTAAGAAAATCTATAGACATAAAATTTTTAACAACACCTAACTATAAGAATTTATATAGTGCCCAATATATTAGTTAGTTTTTAAAATTCACCTATCACATTTAATGTGTTATACTATTTTATTATAGTTAAAATAATTTACTATCACAATATTTAATTTTGATCAACTAGGCAGGATGAAGTGTAGACTAACAAGTGTAGATCATTCCACATCAAAATGATGTTAAATGCTCGTTGGAATTGACAAATTATAATTAAAAGACAAGGAACGACCAATACAAGTTAATAAATAAAAATTTAGGTGTTTTATTTGGGGAAGAGTATTTTTAGAATTAGAAAAATACTAAGGATAAATTAGGAAAGGACATGTTCAAAATAATTGATTATTATATATATCGGAGGATCCATCCAGCAAAGTTGGATTACAATTTTGTTCTTACAATAATCAATATATTATAAAATATATAATTAAAAAATTTAATACTAATATTTTGATTTCGTTTGAATGCAAATGTCACGAACTAAATGTTACCAAACTTTTTGTTTTCCTTCATTTATCAACATTTTATGGCCTTTAAACATTGCCAAACTCTTTGTTTTCCTTCATTTTGTCAATTAAATCTGATAATCAATTTACATCATATTCTACTCATTAAGCAATCATATATAAATGGACATTAACAATATGTTGAATTTTCACGACCGGAGCCTACACCCTAGATATAGCCAACACTTGAGAACCATTGTTGTTCCCCAAATGAACAACTCATCTTGACTGACTACAAGCTGAAAACTAACTCAAACATACATAGGCATCAACCTGAAAGAAATATTTTACAACAAATTACTGAATCTCAAACTCTCTGAATATACTGAGTATGAAACATAACTTTAAAATAAAAACATATGAAACTGAAATTAAAGATTCTCCAAAATTGTTTGTATGTGACGCCTCTACAATATAAAGATGAGTGCAACTCAAAACACCTCAAAAAGCTACTACTAACAACTCATAGAAATTGGAGTCATCTGGAAGCAAGGAGGTCTCACTCAAAGGTTGACGAACGGATGAAGTAATCTCCACGAAACTCCTGTTGAGGATCCTAAGTAACTGATTTTGCGTCATAAAAAGATACAGATGTTGTAGATCGAACGACATCACTACATTGAATGTACAAGTATGTAATATAGTTGTATAAAAAAAATAAGTGAGTTGAAAGTTTAAATGTAACTCAATTCAAATATAGTAAAAATCATGATGAAAAATAATTTAAGCTCTTACTAAAAGGATGCATTAATAGAAAATATTGATGTGAAATATATAAATAAAAATATACTTTACTTTACTTGTAACATCTCAGCCTTAGAAAGGGCTAAATTTAGAAAGAACTAATTTGGAAAGAGCAAAATTGAGATTTATTCAAGTTAAGCTTAGATAGAGTTTTGGGTCAACTTCAAACGACCTTAACATTCAGTACAGGGTGCGTTAGGTGGCCCATAAGCTATCAGATGAAAGATCTCCAAATCATCTTTCCAACCTCATTGAGTTTGCTAAATTTCTAGTTTGGATAAGAGAGATATGCCCATTTGAGTTCAGTCTATCCAGTTAAAGAAATTTACCCAAATTAATGAGGGGTATTTTGGTCTTTTCCTTACCCTATCAGCCCAACTCATTCTGGTCAACCAAATAGGGTTCTAAACTGATTGAAATGAATTTTCACAATCCTAAATATGCTAAGGGTTTTTTCCAAGGATTTGATCCTAATGAGGAATGTAAGTTTTCATAGTGTTGGGTTCGTTCACCCACTCGCCAATCATGAGTTTCACTTTCAAATTCATTCATGAGATTGAGTATATTGATGTTCTTGATGAAATTCTTAAGGTGTTGTTCTTCATTCTTAAATTACAATGTTTGATTGAGTTCTTGAGGCAAGAATCTTGTTAATGAGCTTTGTTATTGAAGGTTTTCGAGTATATTTGTATGTAATTAAGTTGGGTAAACGAATTTAAGAGGGTTTGGAAGAAACCTTTCAATTCTAGGTGAATTAGGGCAAAAAATCGACAAAACAAAATTCATCGGAAATTCTGGGCAGTAGCTGGCACCCCGCACCAACAGTGTAACATAACTATGCCTCCGAAGTTTTGGGGCTGGCTCCCAGTGCCACTCATCACGCCAGGGACGCCTACCCCGTCCTTTTTCCGTCGTTCGCCACGTCTGATTTATTTAAAGTGTACCTTCACTCCTTTTCTGATTTTACTATTCTAAATCACATTTAATCATCACGAGATCCTTCATGCCATGAATCATAACTCTTGAATTCAAAATTCAAATTCAAGATCGGGTTAAGAGTAGAGTTAGTGGGAGTTCTTTTGCTTCATTTGAGAAGTCTTTTGAAACTTTAAAAACTTCTTTTAAAACATGAGTACTTGGGTATGAGGATGAGTAGAGTTGAGTTTTATTTTTTCAAAATGAATATATGGGAACTAAGTATTCCTAATAGTAAATTATTTTACATTTAAAGTGAGAGAAAACATCGATTTCCAGATGAGTTCTGGAGAACGTTTAGAGTATAATTATTTGCAACAGAAACTTTTGAGTAATAATCTCAAAGTTTGAGAAGGAGGAAATGTTTTCAAACATATTAGTTGAGTTATATTATTGGGAGTAGCATTGTGCACCAATATGGGGACAAATTCAAACAACTCAAAGTCCTCATAAATCATGTAGCCAATGTGGGTATAAATGGTCAGACATTTTAGATAATTCCTCATTGCTTTTAAAGAATAGCTTAGTGGATCCACTTAGATGAGGATGCCTTATACTCCGGCAAGGTATATGATAGTTCTTGCAGCGTGGGCGAGATTTTGTATCATCACATAGCTCATAGTGATGGTTAACAGTTAGAAATATCCCAAATAAGAGTTCTTATTGTATTTTTAAATACATTGAGTCGCTATCTAATATTTTAAAAGTTTTATATAAACTGTATCTTTGTTGTTGTTTTTATATTGTATTTAGTTAACTATCCATGAGTTTAGGTTGAGTTGAATGGACATGAGGTGAGTATGCTTCATTCTTTCCATGTTCAAGCTTTTGTGTCATGTTCAATGTTCCCATAACATGCTCTGTAATGACCCGAAAAATTATATTTTGAAATTTTTGAGCTATTTGTTAATTACGATTGTTTAGTTGACGGGTAATTTTAAATAATTAATCATAGTTGTGGCTAATGGGCTAAGTCCATAATTTAGTTAAAACCCTATACTATTTGGCCCATATATATTAAAATAAGTTAGAAGGATTTGTCACTTTTAGTTCATAATTATTCTAGAAAAGAAAAGAAAGAAGAGTGGAAGAAAAACTCACATGCGTCACGGCATAGGAGCAACAATATTCAGGTAAGAATTGCATCTTCAAACCTAGTGATTTCATAATTAAAGCCTTAGACAAGAAAACAAATATGTTGCATTAATGTTAATAAGGGAATATGACAGTGGGTTGGCGGGAAATTGGTGTTGTTGTGTATATTATTATATAGGTTTCAATTTTTAGAAAACATTTAATAGTTAAATAATGATTAATGATTGGCAACACCTAAGTCTAATGATTAGGTAATAATGGCCTAAAATTATTAGAAGGAATATTGGTGATGAATTGATGATTTCAAGTTGTAGCTTCCCGTGCATGAATCGAAGGGTTCACAAATTGTATTCTTCCTTGATATTTCATTCTTTTCCCGTATAATTATCACATTATGATTAAGTTTTGAGATATTGAGATATGTAATTAAATATTGGGTGTATTATATTATATGAAAACTATTAGGGCTATAGTGTTTGGAGAAGTTATGACTTAACCCTAAACTTTGTTATAGATTGAGTGAGTTTTTGGGTCAAGGCTAGACACATAGCGATATGATTGTTGTTAGTTTGAAATATTATTAAGGTTATTTATTTATATAGATTGTAATGATTTGGAAGCCTAACAAAATAGGAAGGCTCAAGTCCCAAAGTAATTGTTTGATTGTTTGAGGCAAGTGGATTTCTAAACCCTTGTTAAGTGTATAGAATCGTGTATTTTCTTGTAGTACGTGTTTGAGAGTATTGAAAATTTGTGATGGGTTGACTTGTCCATATTGAATAATTGTAATGATGAAAAAAGTGTAATAAAAGGCAATGTGATTAATTACTAGTGTGTGACGTGTTGAGAATGATTTGAAAAGCTTATTGATTCATTGTTGAACTTGTATCACAATTGTGTTGGTGTAAATTGTGCATTGTTATGAAAATATCTCCTCATTGTTTGTGTGAATATGGCATTTACATTGGCTCTGAGACATGCTTGTGATAAGTGTTATATGATAAGACAATGTACCATTTTCAGAACGTGTAGCGCACCGCGATGGACACTATATTTCGAGGGACATGTCACGCGCTGTGATGAATACTACTATCGAGGGACTTGTCGCACGCAGTGACAGATACTATTACTAAAGGACATGTCGCGCGCCGTGGCAGATACTATTATCGAGGTCAGACATGCATCATTATACTTGACATTGCATTGCACATCATTATCATGGGTGAACTTGATCTTGTGTGTTGTTGATCTTGTGAGTGCCTTTACGTGGAACTTGTGATTAATGAATTTATTGAGTTTGTTGTTGAGGATATCTAATTGTTAGAGTGTTGTTGTTGAGTTGTGTGCTATTGAAATTGTGAACTATTAGGTTGGGCTGGTTTTATGAAGGTTGTAGTTGTGGAGGTTCGGTTCGGGTGGTAAGAAGTACCCATATTCTATTTCCTTAGCTTGTGTTTAGGAGTTTACTTACTGAGTACCGTGTAGTTTGGTAATCACCCCTTGCTTCTACATTTTGATAGGTTATTAGCCTGTAACTTCGTGATACTTTCTCTTTTCTTGCCCAAGGCTTCATGTGGAGGTTTGTGAGGTAGTTGCTTGTTATTTCAGCGGGCCTTCTTACTCCTATTTATGATATTTTTCTATTCTAGAAACAATGTCATTTGAGACTTGTACTTTTCTTTTGATTTAATTGTAATACTTTAGAGGCTTGTACACATAACAACCAGATTTTTGGAGTTTTATTAAGTTAACTTAGTTATCCACACTTATGATATTTTGAGATTTCAATCTGTCTTACATCTGCATTTTTGTTATACTTGGGCTTTAGGCTAACTTGTCTTGGTGGGAATAGACGAGTTCCATCATATCCATTTTTGGGTTGTCACAAAATTGTATCAGAGCCCTAGGTTTATAAGTCTCACGTGTATACAAGCCAAGTCTAAGTAGTGTCTCAAGGATTGGTACAAAGACCTTTGTACTTATCTTCGAGAGGCTATGGTGACTTTCCAGAAAAATCTTCACTTCTTGAACTCTATCGTGTATCTTTTGTCTGTTTTGATTTTTATTGCTTCATTTCATTCTCTCTCATTTATGTGATGACTCGTGTATAGTTTATCATGTGAGTAGTTAGTGTCGTATATGGCTTTAATGTTATGTATGGTACTAAGGTTGAAGTGATATACTTGTGGAGATGATATATGGTCAGATTTAGAATGTTCGCTGCTTTGAAGAAATTGTGTGAGGTTATGGTTTGATGATTCACTTTGAGGATAAATAAACGATTAGGTTGACCAATCATTTACTAGACTTCATGAGTGTTATATACTTTTTTTAGGCTAGTCATTTAGCAGTAGGATCAATACTTGTGTGGTATAGGCAATATCTAGAGTGGTTTAACAATTAGAAGTGGAATGATTAAAATGATGACTAGATAATGAATAGTGTAACCTTGGAAAATACAATTGGTATAGTTGTCATAACATATATGGGTTGCTAGAGAATGATAAGAATGATGTTGTTCCAACCGAGGTTAGAATCATTCATAGATTGATTGTATATAAATAGGGTCATGATACGACTACTACAACGATAATGATTCTTACTTGGTTAGAGTTATGGAGTGTGTTTACATCTATAATCAACCTGATATACGAAATAATGCATATCTCTTGAGCTAGAGATGAATGGATTTGGTAATGTCATGCAACTAATCAACGGGTAGAAACCTATGTACTATTTGGGTACGATCTTCTCGATAGGTATGATGTGTTTTTGTGGTGGATCTAACGGACTTTCACAATATGGTACTAGTGGTATATGTAAATGGATACGTCGATTGTCAAGTGTAAATTCTAACTACTTTAAGTGTCACGCCCCGAGCTACCCCTGAGATACGGACACGGGACCTAAGATCACAAGTGACCCCAAGCTAACCCTGTTGGCATGACATGAGCATACTAAGAATAATAATTATTGATGAGGCAACTTAAATATCATGAAAACAAAAATGATGGGGAATACCTATTCTAAAACTGAATATATCAAATCTAAGATTTTTTAATACAAGAGAAATATCAAAATCCAATACTAGACTGAATCTAACAATGTCTGAAAATATCCTCTAACTAACTAGAAATGTTGTGACATGCCCCAACTAAATCTAGCAAAAACTGAAACTGAAAGACTGAAATAATGAAGTAAATAACATGACTATTATCCTTGGAGAATAAGGACTAACCACTTATGTTGTCGAGTTAGAGATCGGGAACCGATCTATGCATGATCTGACTATTGAGGACCTGAACCTACATCCTGTTAAGATGTAGCGCATAGTATGCCTCAGTACTTGAGAGGTACTCAATATGCAGGATAGAGTAAATTTGAAATAACATATAACTGAACATGATATAGATATAAAATACTTCACTAACTGAATGCAATGACCAAATTTATGACATGCGAAGAGTGAATACTAAAAGGAGGTCAATGTAATGGAGTCTTACTGAACTGTGGGAGCTACTAATAACTGATATAAAACCACATGAGCTAAATGTGGAGTCCGATGTATACGCCCCATTGAGAGGACCCAATACACCCAGCCAAAGGTATAGAGGCATACTCGCGTGATCACTAAAATGATGCCCACAGAGGGGACTTACATCCTACATGGCTCGTAATTCTGGGACTATATGGGTGACTGACCTTGTCCAATTTGGTATTATGCTACTCCAAATAGATTAAATGATTAATACATTAAGACTGAATTTATGTAAAATACTAGATAGCTCAAAACTGGCATGCATGCAAATTGAGAATGCAACAATTATGACTAATAATGTGACATTTGTAAACTGAAGCATGGGTATATTTGTAATAACTGAATAATTTTCCCTAGTATGTATAATTCATGAATTAGCAAATATATACAACTAGGGTTGTGAATATCATATAAGAAACTAAGTAATAACATGATAATCTGATTTGGAACATTAAATGGAACATTAAATTAACTAGTTCATGGTAATCTGCTTAATTTATAGAAACCCCAGATCTATTTAATAATAGGGAATCAAGAATCTGACTGAATTCTAGTGACCTAATGGGCAAAAGGAACCCACTAGTGAAATCCCACATAACTAGTGATGAATTCCACTTAGAAATCTTTCGGTTTCAGGGTAGGAATTGGAGGAAACTTGTTGCGTTCTTCAACTAGGGTTCTTGACTTCTTTCTCCTATTAGCTTTCTAACTTTCTATGTTTTGATGAATGATTTGACTTAGGTAAGTTATAGTTATGTTTCTAGGCAAAAACTAATGAAAACCACATAGTTTAGGGTAAAAAGGGCGTAGTTTAGGGGTCCAACTAACTAGAAAAAAACAAAAAGACCCTCGACTTAACTGTTGTCGGAGTGACCGACGGAGGGGACTAACGGACCGTCGATCGACTGACGGTCCATGCTGTTTAACCATCAATCAGTACTGGAGGTTGGATTTTGGGGGTCTAATCCACGAACGCAAGCCACGGTCCCTGGTCTGACCTACGGTCTGTGGGTCCAGCTGTGGGTCTATCATTAGACGAATTTTGGTGCTGAGTTCAGGGAGAGGTTGCTGATGCTAACAATGGACCACCAATATGGGTCATGGGTCACCCTACGGTCCATGGGTGGCATCCATGAGTTGCACCTACAACTTTTGGAAATCTGCACTAAGGTCTGTTTTTAGATGCATGGTGTTATATTATCTCCCCCTTGAGAATATTCATCCTCGAATGAAAGACTAACTAGCTAAATTGGGAGGGAAAGAGCTACAAACCCTACCACTAAACACTAAGACTAATTTCTAACTGAACTGAGTTCAAAGAATCATTCAAATAAGCTGAATATGTATGTATAACTAAAGGAACATGCTATTAAGCCAGAATCTGCCTATGAATAATTGAAAAATTGAAGAGGAACTATTACTTTAAGCTGGAGTAGAATTGGAAGGAAAGAGGTGAGGATACTTGATCTTTATGGCGGCTTGTGCTTCCCAAGTAGCTCTCTCTACGGACTGACTCCTCTACAAAACCTTGACTGAAGCAACTTCTTTGTTTCTCAACCTTCGAACCTAGTGATGAAGGATTTCAACTGGTAGCTCTTCATAAGTGAGACTATCCTTCATAGCCACACTTTCTAAAGGTACAGTAGATGCTGGGTCACCCACACACTTCTTCTACAGCGAAATGTAGAAAATCGGATGCACTGCTGCTAGTTCTGCGGGCAACTCTAACTTATAAGCCACTTTACCAACCCTTTTCAAGATCTTGTAAGGGCCTACATATCTAGGACTAAGCTTCCCTTACATGCCAAATCACATCACCCCTTTCATAGGTGACACTTATATGAAAACCCAATCATCAACTTAGAACTCTAATCCCTTCTCGTTACATCTGCATAAGATTTCTGGTGACTCTGGGATGTCTTAAGTCTATCTCTAATGAGTTGCACTTTCTCCATAGAATCATGAACTAAATCTGGCCCTATCAAGGCTACTTCACATACTTCAAACCAACTAACTGGAGATCTACATCTCTGCCCATACAATGTCTAATAAGGGGCTATTTGAATGCTTGAATGGTAACTATTATTGTAGGCAAACTCTATAAGAGGAAGGTGATCATCCCAACTACCCTTGAAATTGATCACACACGCTCTCAACATGTCATCTAAGGTCTGAATGGTACTCTCTACCTGACCATCTGTCTGCGGATGAAATGTTGTGCTTAGGTTAACATGAGTACCAAGACCTTTCTGAAATGACTTCTAGAAATGAGAGGTAAACTGAGCACCTCCATCTGAGATGATAGACAAAGAAACCCCATACAACCTAACTATCTCATTAATGTAAAGCTTGGCATAGTCCTTCGTCAAATCTGTAGTCTTAACTATCAAAAAGTGTGAAGACTTAGTAACTCTATCAACTATCACCCAAATGGAGTCATGTTGTCTGTGAGTACGAGGTAAACATATGATGAAATCCATGTTGATCACTTCCCACATCCAAGTAGGAATATCGATCTCTTTAATCATACCTCTTGGTTTTTGATGTTCTACCATAACCTACTTGGCAATTAGGGCACTTAGCAACAAAATCTGCTATATCTCTATTCATGCCATTCTACCAATAGACTTCCTATAACTCAGGGTGCATCTACGTGGCGCCTGGATAAATAGTATATCTGGAGTTATGGGCTTCTACAAGAATTTGTTGTCTCAACTCACCCACCTTAGGGGCACATAATCGACCCTAATAGTGAAACACACCATCTTACCCTTGGAAGAAAGCCTCAAACCTCTGCTGGTTGATTGCACCCTTTAGTTCAAGAAATATTGGATCACTGTCTTGCTTTTCCTTCATCTCCACTACCAAAGAAGATTCTGACCCATTCTGAACTATTACACCACCATCTGATATACTTATAAGACAAACTCCTAAGTGAGCAAGTCTGTGAACATCCTTTGCTAGTTCCTTTCTTTCTTCCTCAACATGCACTACACTAAACATAGATAGTCAGCTAAGATCATCTGCTACCACATTGGCCTTACGAGAATGGTAATGCACACTCATATCGTAGTCCTTGATGAACTGAAGCCACCTTCTCTAGCGAAGATTTAACTCTTTATAGGTGAACACTTACTGAAGGCTCTTATGGTTTGTGAACACATCTACCTAGACACCATACAAGTAATGTCTCCAAATCTTAAGTTCAAGTCAATTATAGCTATAAACCTTTACGAAGAAAAACATATCAAATTAAAGGGTGACACAAGTGTCAATAATCAAAGGGGGTTTTGTAATCAAATATCAATTAAAAAAACAATTAAATATGAAAATGTAAATATGCAGACAGTATTATTGGGATGTGATAGGAATATGGGCTAAAATAAATAATTGAGTAAAATAACAATTAGTCCATTCACTCTCTCGAGCTGAATGTGTAGGAGGGGGTTTAGGATTCACTCTCTTGAGCTGAACCCACGACAACCCAATAACCACAGAGTATCAATTCAGTAGTTTTTGTTTTAAAACCTCTTCTCAAGCAAATAAAAAACATGAAGATAAAATTGTATTTGCAACTACAACCCCATTAAATTCAATCACAAGTACTGAATGAAATCACCTTTAAACAGCAAATTAACTATCTATTAGCAATACCAAGTAGTAAATTAAACATATATACACACCCCAAGAAATGGGGTTTTAGATAGATTTAGTAAAGAGATAGAAATCGATACCGAAAAGTGTTTCTATCAAATGGGTACAATAGATATGGTCTTTACACATGTCTAAGATAAAGAATCTTCAATACCCACTTCCAATTACTTAGAAATGGAAACCTTCAAATCTTCAAAGCTAAGGAACAAAGTCTCCAAAACACTAGGTTCTAAAAATTGAAAATAATGTTTGATACTAATTGCATGCAAAATCTGATACTAGGTTAAGAATTTCAACAAGTATTTATAGTTGTCAAGAAAATGTGCTGCGAAGGAACTCTCAGTGGAGTTAGTTGGGATCGCCGTTCCACTCGGCAATCTACCTTTTGGTCTGGTTCATCACCTTTTTGTATTGGCCTTTAGCAAATTCAAGTTCTGTAACATTAGGTGACGGAGTACTGCATCGCGGAATCATTCAGCAACTCACAGACTACTCCTTTATCTCGCTGACTCAATTTTCTCCTTCAGCGCTTGGCACACTAGATCATTAGGTGAGACCATAGCCATTCGGCGACTCGCCTAATGGCTTAGGCGATCCTCAGCCCGTCTTTTCTTCTTTCTTTTTAGCTGCCTTATTCCTTTCTGCCCAATAGTGCCTATGCTTTGTCTCTAATTCCAAATACCTGAAACTCAAGGATTTTCATCAATTATTGAGAAAAATATGTATTTGAGGACGCTAAATCTATCAAAATAAAGCCCTAAAAGTGTCCAAATCATGGATTCATCAACACCCCCAACTTAAACATTTGCTTGTCCTCAAGTAAAATTGAAGTTCAACAATTCAAAAAGGATGTCTCACATAGTGCTACACAAGTTTCAATCATGAATGCACACAAAATGACTCAACTTACTCCTGCAAGGATCAATTGTGCACTCAAAGATTAAAGTTGTGACTCATAATTACCAAAGTATCTCAAGCTCACTATACTTGCTTCAAATGCAAGTTCAAACTCAACAAAGGTATTCAAATTCCCTCACATAAAGAGTGATTCCATATTCACTCAATGGTTCAATCATTTAAAGTTTCAAAATCAAGATCCACACTCACACTCACAAAGATAAACACAATGCATAATTTCACCCATATGTTTGCCCTTATTTTCCAATTGACTTTTGCTTCAACTAATTCAAGATCAAAAAGGTCTTTTCAAGGCTTGTAATGGGGCTGAGTGCAATGGTATGGTCATTTAGGCTTATAGGCTGAAATCCTCATGAAATGTGATGTGAACAACACCTTATTTCCTTGTCTTTACCATTTTCATTGAATCTCAAAAGTCACCTCTTATTCAGCTTTCCATGAGTCATTGAAAACCCCATTTTCTTTGTATTTCCACAACCTTATTTCACAACTTTTTCTTTCTTTTTTTTTTCGATCTTTCTTTTTTTCTCTCTTTTTTTTTTTAAATATGGAGGGGTTCCATTTTTCTAAAAATATGGGCAAAAGGGACTTCTTTGCATTTTCTTGATTTAACTTTTCTTTTCACCACACCCCCAGCTTAGACTTTTGGCCTAAGTTGGCTATTCACACAAACTACAAATCATGAGGATTATGGTTAATGGATCGATAAAAGGTCACAATGTTATCAAGTTTCTTCTAAGAAAAGGGTAAAACTCAAAGGGTGCTCAAAAGAGGTTCACACACTCACAAGGTAAGCCACAAAAAGGCTATAATTTCAAATTGGTTCACACTCTTTAAAGTTGCCTGAGATCATCTCAAGAAATTGCATCACTTAGTCAACTGGACCAACGGGGAAAATTCTAGGTGTCATCACACATGGCTCATGGTAAGCTCAACACACAAGTCATAGAAACCAATGTGAAACATGACTTCAAACTTTCGCTAGTAACAACGAGATACAAAGAGTGCATATATTGTCTATGCAACTTCAATTGGCCTCGTCATAGCCGTGCATTTATTTTTGTTTGATTATAAACAAAATTTGAGTCATCAGTATTGATCAAAATTGGTACTCAGATTTGGAAGAGAACAACCACATTCAACACAAATGAGAGGTGGCAAAAAATTTTCGGAAGGATAAAAAATCCTTTACAATTAAAAACAAGGAGCCACAAGCTCAAGCATCCATAAAAACAGTGTAAAAATACAATTTTTAGCTCAAAGACCAAATATAAACAAAACAAGAATTACGAATGTCACACAAAAAGTGAGCTTCACCCCACAATAAATAAAAGCATTTGTCCTCAAATGCAAACAATATTATCCAAAAGTTAACATGAAAGTAAGATAGAGATGGAGGTAAAGAGGGGATCATGTCTATGCAATCTCTTCATTTGTTTGGACATCAGTGCCTGGAGTTACCTTAGAAGGAACAGTAGAGCCCGATACACCAGGAGTTTCCACAGGTGTATCTGCCAAAAAGGTCCGCACAGCTGCAAATAATCCCCGGGCCCATAAAGGAATAGAGGGATCTATTGGAGTAGTCTTTCTATCAGAATTTGACCTCTTGCCTTTGGCTTTATCTCCAAGTGCAGGTTCTTGTTTTCCCATCTTAGGGATATTTGATCTCCCTTTATTTATTTAGTAATTTTGTACTCTTATCTCTCGGGGTGGCATGATTCTCCCAGCAACTTTTGCTCTAACCATCTCTGCAAAGCATTGATAAAAAGTTTAAGAAATTCTTCAAACAAAATAACAGAAAATCAGTTGCAGACAATCTCGCTGAACCAGTCGGCAACTCGTCGACTCACTTTAGTGAGCTGGATCGGGCGCGCTGAAAGGATTGGTTGAAAATTTTCTACAAGTCAGCGATGGGAAAGGCTCTACACCGAATCACCAACAACATTCAGAGAGCAAGGTTCATCTCACTGAAATTACAGTGCAAAAAAGGTTCAAGGGTGCAGACTAAGGGTGATCAAGAGGTCTTTTGGTGAGTCACTGAGTTCTTTCTGTGAGTCACCGAGTTCCTTTGGGGACCTCAGGCTTCTCGCCAAAATTTATAGAGTCTAACAACATATAAAGCAAGAAATTAAAAGTGATATAGAGGACAATAGTCGAACCGCCGAGTGGTTCGGTGAGCTTGACCCAGCTTGCCAAATGACCCAACGTGCCTTTTTTCAACCCAACTTCTCGAATACAACCCTGCAACCCCTGAAAACAAAATCAAAGCATGAACTCAAATTCAAACAAGACCTATAACATACAAGCACTACCCCACCGAATTTTAATCTATTTCAATGCACCAAGCTACGGGATTTCAGCAATCAAAACACTACGGGCAAGATATTCAAATTAAACTGGCATTAAAACATACTAATCCTATTAGAGAGGCCCAACACATGACAACACAGTAAAATCATTTGCACAAGAGTTCAAGATGTCAAAAACAAACTCGGGGACAGGAAAATAAACCTTTAATGCTGATTAAATTAAGATTGAATTGCTAGGCGGCAATGTAATCTGAATTCTGAGAACAAATTGATAACTAAAACACTTAGAAAAAGCAAAAAATATAGAGAATAACATGCAGGTGTGAGTTTGTGAAGTGTTAAAGAGAAGGAAAATGAAGGAGCTTGAGAATATAACTTGTTGGTCATAGAAACCGTCTAGTTTTCACCCATTCAGCGACGTTAGTCTTACTCGCTGATTCGCTCGACAGTCTTACTCACCGATTCGCTCGACAAAGCACCGAGTAGACACTTACCTCGTTGAATTTTACAGGACTTCCAATTGATTTGGAGGTCCAAACAGTGGACTATATCGTCGGTGACTCACCAATAATTTCCTAGTTTTCGCCGAATATTACAAACTCCAAGTTAAATTTGTCTTGAGTCCAATGGCGGTCTGAGTCGGGGTTGCCGACCCTTTCGGCGATGCGCCTACTAGACCTTTTTCTCGTCAATTTCCCTCTTTTCAAACACCTTCCACACGTTAACCAGCACAACCAACATATCATTATTCTAAAGAAAGAAAAGTAAACAAATAAGAAAACGTAGGTTGCCTCCCAAGCAGCTCCTTAGTTAACGGCGTGGAACGACGCAAGTCTACATTCAAACCTTATTCTTGGGGTTAGCAATAGTATCACTAGGCAAACCCCCCTACTATCTTGGGTTGAGATGAGACGATATATGACCCAATTGGGTGTCCAACTACTTGATTGACACTGAATAGGAAGTGACGATCTGGCTAATGTTAGACACATCTTATTTCATTTCTTTTAAAATCTTGTCTGACCCTTTAACTTTGTTGAGGATACGGGACAGCATATCCTTAGACTTATTGCCTTCTAAATCCTTTGGCTTTTGGCGCTCATAGGGAGGTACATATATATCCTTCTCCCCATCTTTTCAATTTCGATTACGGTCCCTCCATTCATGATCTCGATCTTTCCAACCTTCATCCCTAGCCCAACCTGGGTTACCACACTGCCTCGGTTAGTTTGAACTATAGCCACCACCTTGGTTGGCTAGGAAATTTACCTTTTCACTATACAAGCTCATAAGGATTAGCATTCCCGACACCCACGACATTGACACTTCAAGCACTAACTCCCATTACATTTTTAGACAAAATATTAAGTTGTGTCATGATCTTGGCCATGTTTTGGTCCCTCTCTTGGTCCTTCTCCATCTGTTCCTTAGTCAACTTGAACGTGAGAGGGGAGACCTAGTCTTCACAGGTATACCACACCCTGTTTATGGTAGTCATGTCATCCAAGAGTTGAGTGCTATCACATAAGGTTACAACATCAAACCTTTCGGAGAAAGTTGGTCAGCAACACCCTTATTTACCAAATCAAGACTCCGATAAAAATACTGCAGCAACACGTTATCAGTCAAGCTATGGGTTGGGCATTGAAGTACTAACATCTTGAATCACAACAAAGTTTCATAAATTGGTTCGCTTTCTAGACACTTGAAGCTTTGAATGTTGTCCCTATGAGTCATCATCTTGCAGGGAGGGAAAAATCGTACTTGAAATGTAGTCACCAACTCCACCCATTAAATGATTGATTCATGTTGCAATTCAGCCAACCACTTGCATGCTTCTCCCATCAAAGAGAACGGGAACAATCTCAACCAGACGGATTCTTAGGAGATATTCTTGAAGGAAAATGGTCTTCATACATCCACGAAGTTTCTAATATGCTCATGGGGATCCTTATGAGCCAAACCACTGAAAAGCCCTTTTAGTTGCAAGAGTTGCAACATGGTACTCATGATGTGAAATACTAAATTCCCTTCGGTCGGAGGCATGCGAATGGCAGCAATACCGCCCATGAGATGGGGGTCATTAGCATGAGGCTCGTTGACATTGTTGACGTTTTCGATGTTGTCTTGATGGCCTACTTGGCAGCCATTGCTGCCATTTACGCTCATACTTCCTATTTTTACTACAAACAAGCAAAAAAAAAAAGTAAAAATAAAGTAAGTAGAACTACAATTAACAAGAGCAAAATTCAACTTAACCAAAAATTCTCAATTAACACCACTCACCGGCAGCGACGCCATTTTGACTTGACATATCCGGGCAGTTCATCCAATACTAAGCGTCCACAGTCATTCAATAGTAATATAACCCAATTAGTGTGTTGGGGTTGATTCCCAAGGGAGCGATTTGTAATTGAGAATTAAGAGAAAAACATGAATGTGTTCAAGTCAACTATAGGTATAAACATTTTCGAAGAAAAACATATCAAATTAAAGGGTGACACAAGTATCAATTATCAAAGTGGGTTTTGTAATCAATTATCAATTAAAATAATAATTAAAAATTAAAATGCAAATATGGAGATGGGATTCTTAGGATGTGATAGGAATATGGCCTAAAATAAGCAACTGAGTAAATGCTATTGATAGTAAATCGCTGTAAATTGGTAACTAAGCCTAGACTTTAATAGGGGTAAATTTTCTCTTGAACAATTTACCTCGAATCAAATCGGTTTCTCACGAACACCAGTGAGTGGCAATGAAGCATAGCCTTCACCTTAGTACATTTACTCTCTTGAGCTGAATGTGTTGGAGAGGGTTTAGGATTCGCTCCCTCGAGTTGAACCCATGACGATTCAGTAGTATTTGTTTTAAAGCCTCTCGCTCAAGCAAGTCAAAAACACGAAGATAAAATTGTATTTGCAACTACAACCCCATTACATTCAAACGCAACTACTGAATGAAATCACCTTTAAACAACAAATTAACAATCTATTAGCAATACCTAGCAGTAAATTCAACACATATTCACATATTCACACCCCAAGAATTGGGGTTTTAGCTAGACATGGTAAAGAGACAGAAATCGATACCTAAAAGTGTTTCCATCAAATAGGTACGATAGATATGGTCTTTACACATGTCTAAGATGAAGAATCTTCAATTGCCACTTATAATTGCTTAGAAATGGAAACCTTCAAATCTTCAAAGCTAAGGAACAAGTCTCTAAAACTCTAAGTTCTAAAAATTGAAAGTAATGTTTGATATTGATTGCATACAAAATATGATACTAAGTGACTTCACGTATCAGGACACTAGTTCGGTTCAGGTGCCAACGATCACGTGTAGTGATATAACCCAACCAAGGGTTGGGATCATTCCCAAAGGGAGTGGTTTCGAGAGCTAATAGAAAAGTAAAATCAATTTCGAATCAATCACAGCTATAAACATTATCGAATGCAAACATACTAAATCTACGGGGGTGATGCAAGCGTCAATTATCAATGGGGGTTTGTATTAGCTAATAAACAAAAACAACAAAAATATAAGGACACGAGATAGGGAGACGGGATTCTTGGGATGTGATAGGAATATGAGATAAACTACACAATTGGGTAAATTCTATTGATAGTCAATTGCTGAAAATTTGTTACTAGGCTAGACTTTAGTGGGGGTAAGTTCTCTCTCGAGCAACTTACCCAGAATCAACTCGGTTTCTCTTGAACATCGAGTTGCCTCTTTTAAGCAACACCTCCACCTAAGCCCATTCACTCTCTCAAGCTGAATGTGTGGAAAAAGCCTAGGATTCACTCTCTCGATCTTAACCCATGATGACCCAATAAGCACTGGCTATCAATTTAGAAGTCTTAATTTTAAAACCTCTCTCTCGAGCAAACCAAAAATACTAAGATGAAATTGTAGTTGCAACTACAATCCCATTAAGTTCAAACACAACTACTAAATGAAATCACATTTAAATAGCAGATAGACTAACAGTAACCAATACACAACGGGAAATCTAACCCATATTCATAAAATCACACCGCAAAAATTGGAGTTTTAGCTAGACATATAGAAAAGGAAGAAAATGATACCAAATCGAAGTAACATCAACTGGGTATGATTTATATTCACTTTAAACGAGTCTAAGATGAAGAATCTTCAACACCCACTTCCAATTTCTTGGAATTATAAGTCTTCAAATCCTATAAAGATACGCAAAATATTAACTACTTGAAAATTTAGAAAATAAAATTTTGTATCTTAAATTGCATACTAAAATAAAAATTCAAACAAGTATTTATAGTTGTCAAAAAGTGTGGTGCGAAGGATCACTCGGTGTAGTTAGTTGGGATCACCGATGCACTCATCGATATGCCCTTTGGTATGCTTCATCGTTTTTTAGCTCTTGCCTTTAGTATCGTCGTATTCTTAATCATTGAGTGATATAGTACTGCTTCGTGGAATTGTTCGGCGATACGTCAACTGCTTCTTTTCATCGGCGACTTGATCTTTTCCTTCAGGGCTCAGCATACTAGAACTTTGGGAGAGATTAAGGCCTTCCGGCGACTTGCCGAATGCATTAGGCGATCCGCAGGCCTTCTTTTCTTCGTCTTTTCAACCGTTTTGTTCATTTTTGCCAAGTAGTGGCCATGCTTTGTATCAAACTCCAAATACCTGAAACTTAAGGATTTACATTAGTTATTGAGACAAAATATATATTTGAGGACACTAATTCTATTAAAATAAAGCCCTAAATGAATCCAAATTGTTGACTCATCACTAAGCTAAGAATTTAAAAAGAATATATACTTCTTAAGAAAATCTACTGCGAAGGAACACTCAGTGAAGTTAATCAGAATTGCCGATCCACTCGGCGATCCGCCCTTTGGTCAGGTTCATTGCCTTTTTGTATTGGCCTTTAGCAAATTCAAGTTTTGTAACATTGGGTGATGGAGTACTGCATCGCAAAATAGTTCAGCGACTCACCGACTGCTCCATTATCGCCCACTTGATTTTCTCTTTCAGAGCTTGGCACACTAGATTATTAGGAGAGACTATAGCCATTCGGTGACTCGCCTAATGGCTTAGGTGATCTTCTTGCCGTTTTTTCTTCTTTATTTTCAGCTGCCTTGTTCCTTTCTGCCCAATAATGTCCATGTTTTGTCTCTAATTCCAAATACCTCACACTCAAGGATTTTCATCATTTATTGAGACAAAATATGCATTAGATGACACTAAATCTATCAAAATAAAGCCCTAAAAAAGTCAAAATTATGGACTCATCACTGCTAGCTTGAGGTCATGAGTTAGATAGTTCTTCTCATGCACCTTAAGATGTCTAGAAGCATAAGCTACAACCTTACCTCAATGTATTAACACACAACCTAGGCTAACTCTGGATGCATCATAATAGATAACATAACCGTCTGAACCCTCTGGTAGAGTCAGAACAGGTGTTGTAGTCAACCTAGTTTTCAATTCTGTAAAGCTTTTCTCACAATCGTCAAACCACTGAAACATGACTTTCTTCTGAGTCAACTTAGTCAATGGAGAGGCTATGGATGAAAATCCTTCCATGAACCTTTTATAATAACTCGCTAGACCAAAGAAACTTCTGATATCTATAGGAGACGTAGGTCTGGGTCATTCTTTCACTTCTGTTATCTTCTGAAAATCCACTCAGATCCCTTTTCTAGACACAATGTGACCAAGGAAAGCAATGGATTGCAACCAAAACTCACATTTGCTAAACTTAGCGAATAACTGGCGATCTTTGAGTTTTCAGAATAACCCTCAAATGGTTCGCATGTTCTTCCTCATTCCTAGAGTAAATGAGGATATCATCAATAAAGACCATAACAAACAAGTCCAAGTACTACTTGAACACTCTGTTCATCAAATCCATGAAAGCTGCAGGAGCATTGGTTAGTCCAAATGACATAACTACAAATTCATAATGACCATACCGAGTTCTGAAGGCTATCTTCGAAATGTCACTATCTCTAACTTTGAACTGATGATAACCCGATCTGAGGTCTCTCCTTGAGAAATGACTAGCACTTTGAAGTTGGTCACATAAGTGAACAATCCTGGGGATGGGATACTTATTCTTTATTGTGACCCTGTTCAACTGCCTATAGTCAATGCACATTCTGAGAGAACCATCTTTCTTCTTCACGAACAATACTAGTGCACCTCATGGGGAAATACTAGGTCTGATGAAGCCCTTATCTAGAAGGTTTTCAACTATTCTTTCAATTTCTTTAGCTCAGTTGGAGCCATTATGTAAGGAGGAATAAAGATAGGTTGGGAATTTGGAAGTAGATCAATTCCAAAGTTGATTTCCCTTTCAAGAGTAACTCTAGGAATATCTTCTGGAAACACTTCTAATAACTCGTTAACCACTGGAACTGACTCAAGAGTTGGGGTTTCAGATCTTGAATCCTTAACCCGAACTAGATGATATAGATACCCCTTAGAAATCATCTTTCTGTCCTTAAGGTAAGAAATGAATCGGCCTATATGAGTTAAGCTACTACCCTTCAAATTTAAGATTGGTTCATCTGGCAATTGAAAACGAACAATCCTAGTTCTACAATCAATTGAAGTGTAACAAGAAAGTAACCAATCCATGCCTAGAATGATATCGAAGTCTACCATTTCTAACTCTACAACATATACTGAATGGACTTTCTTGGATATTATGATAGGGAAATTTCTGTATACCCGTCTAGGTATAACTGGATCATCGACTAGAGTAGTGACTCAGAAAGGTTCTGAAATAGTTTCTGGACTTATATCAAATTTGACTTATATATAAGGAGTTACAAAGGAAAGAGTAGACCTTGGATCTAACAAAGCATAAAAATCTAAGTCAAAGGCTCATAACGCACCAATGACTACATCTGGAGAGTCTTCCTGATCCTATGTAGCCTGAAGAGCGTACAACCTATTCTGGCGTTCACCGCCACCTGTACCAGATGAGTTACCCTATTGAGTCAGGCGACCTGTTGGTGCTGCTGAAGTTGTGGACTGAGATTTACCATTGTTACCTCCTTGACCCTATATAGAAGGACAATCTTTCAAACTTTGACCAGACTGACCACACCCAAAGTATCCTTTTTTTCCTGAAAGGCACTCGCCCGTATTATTCTTACCACACTTAGGACAAGTTGGGTCGGTTTTGGTACCTAAAACACTCTCCTGAGACTTAGCGCCTGATGCCCTACCTTTCTGATCTTGTCTGAACTAAGAGGATAGAACACTAGCTGATGAAGGGGATGGGACTAAAAATTTCTGCAGACCGTGCGAGCGATTTTTGCCACCCGATTTCTGTTGAGTATACTCATAGTTCCTAGTCCTAGCCTTCTTGTTCTCCTTAGCCTTTTCCCTAAGCTTATATCACTCAACCTGCTGAGCATGAGTCATGAGCCTAGAGATGCTCATATTTTCCATCAACATAGAATTTTTACACTCTGTCTTCACTAAATATGAACTACATATAGAAACTTATACATTTGAGCCTTGGAATCACCAACCATCTAAGAAGCATACCTGGAGAGTTGGGTAAACTTGAGCCCATACACTTGGACTGTCAGATACCTTGTCTTATGTTCATAAATTTCCTGAGCTTTTACCTCTCTTAGCTCTCTTGCAAAAAATCTATCAAGAAAGGTCTCACTAAAGCAATCCCAAGTGATAGGAGCTGCATCTGTACCCCTGTTCTCTTTCCACTGAGTATACCAGATATAAGCCATATCCTTATGTTGGTACGATGCTAACTCAACCTGTTCATTCCCAGTTACTTGCATTACTTCAAAGATTTTCTTGACCTCATCAATGATGCTTTACGGATCCTCACCAATCCGCGATCCTAAGAACTCTGGTAGATTCATCCTAACAAAATCTCACACTCCAGATGTAGCTGACTCAACATTAGCACCTCCTGGAATTGGAACCCGCTGATTGTTCTAGTTGGTAACACTCTGAGCCAACATCTGAATGGTATTTTGGAACTCAGCATTTGAAACTTCTTGATGTGGGACTGGAGGAACTGCATTTCTATTCCTAGCATTCGTATTCATAGCATTAACTCTATGAGGAGGCATGATCAATGAAACATAGAGCATCGAGTTAGAATGGAATTAGATAATACTTTATGCACGATAAAAGTAACTAGTAAATGAAGATTTTTCCTAAATCACTTTGTAGCCACACTCTCATTAGATGTGGTGTGCACTACATGCCCAAGAAAAGGACTCTACCTAGCACGACCTTTTAGATATCCTAAGACACTTAAACCTAATGCTCTAATACCAATTTTGTCACGCCCCAAGCTACCCCCGAGATGCGGACACGGGACCAAGGCTCACAAGTGACCCCAACCTAGCCCTGCTGGTATGAGATGAGCATACTAAGAATAATAATAACTGATGCAAAAGCTTAAATAACATGAAAACGAAAGTGATGGGGAATACCCATTCTAAAACTGAATATATCAAATCTAAGAGTTTTAATACAAGAGATATATCAAACACCAATACTAGCTTAATCTAACAATGTTGGGAAATAACCTCTAATTTACTAGAAGTACTGGGACATGCCCCAGCTAAATCTAGAAAAAATTGAAACTAGAAGACTGAAATACTGAAGTAAATAACATGACTATTGTCCTCGGAGAATAAGGATTCACCATTGATGCTGTCGAGCTAGAGATCGGGAGTAGATCTACACGTGATCTGACTACTGAGGACCCAAACCTACATCACGAGAAAATGTAGTGCAGAGTATGCATCAGTACTTGAGAGGTACTGAGCATGTAGGATAGAGTAAAGCTAAAATAACATATAACTGAACAATCAATAAAGCAATAGTATAATCTTAACATGATATAGATACTGAATATTGCACAAACTGAATGCAATGACCAAATTTATAACATGCTAAGACTGAATATTGACTATATTAAAATGAGATACTAATAACTGACATAAAACCACATGACCTAAATGCGCAGTCCGATGTATACATCCCATCCAGAGGACCCAATACACCCAGCCAAAGGTATAGAGGCATGATGGCGTGATCACTAAAATGTTGCCCAAAGAGGGGACTTAAACCTACGTGGCTCGTAGTTCTAGGACTATTTGGGTGATTGACCCTAGTCCAACTTGATATTATGCTACTCCCAAAAGAATAAATGATTAACACACATTAGGACTGAATTTCTGTATTATACTAGATAGCTCAAAACTGACATGCAAACTGATTACGCAACAATTATGACTGATAATGTGACATTCATAAAATGAAGCATAGGTATATCTCTAATAACTAAATAATCAGCCCTAGCATGCATAATTCATAAACTAACGAATATATACAACTAGGGTTTTGAATATCATATGAGAAGCTGAGTTAAAACATGATAATCTAATTTAGAACAATAAATTAAATAGTTTATGGTAATCTGCTGAACTTCTAGAAACCCTAGGTCTAGTTAATAATAAGGAATCAAGAATATGACTGAATTCTAGGGACCTAATGGGTGAAAGAAACCCACTAGTGAAATCCCACATACCTAGTGATGAATTCCACAAAAAATTCTTTGGATTTCAGGGCTGGAACTGGAGGAAACTTATTGCACTCTTCTACCAGGGTTCTTGACTTCTTTCTCCTCTTAATGTTCTAACTTTCTAAGTTTTGATGAATGATTTGAGTTAAGTAAGTTCTAGTTATGTGTCTAGGCTAAAACTAACCAAAACCACGTAGTTTAAGGTTAAAATGATGTAGTTTAAGGGTCCAATGATATAGTAAAAAACCAAAAGACACCCGACTTTACTAGGGTTGGAGTGACTAACGGACGGGACTGACGGACCGTTGATCAACTGACAGTCTCTACTGGTCAACCGTTGATTAGTACTGGATGTTGGTTTCTAGGGGTCTGATCCACGAACGCGGACCACAGTTCTTGGTCTGACCTATGGTCCATAGGTCCAGCCGTGGATCAACCCTTAGACAAATTTTGGGGCTGAGTTCTGGGGGAGGTTGCACCATGGACCACCAACACGGGCCTTGGGTTATCCTATGGTCCGTGGGTGGCATCCGTGAGTTGCATCTGCAACTTCTGGAAATTTGGACTAAGGTCTGTTTTTGGATATGGGGTGTTACATTAAGAGTCATCAGCTATATATGATGCTTACATAATGAGATTTGATGTTGTATTCACATTTAAGAAACCAACTTGTTTGTTACTATGAATGCTTGGGTTAAACATTGTTTATAAGGAAGGTTTTAGTGGTAGATCATTGGTACGATATTAATGCATTGAGGTTCTGAACTATATTCGGATAGTTCTAAATGAGGATTGGTGATTTCATTCTAAGGTCCAAAAGAGTGGATCGATATCAGAATGACAAAATTATGGGTAAAGAAAGTCCTAACGAGTATACTTGTATGAAGGAAATTGGGGGATTTTAGTGACTATAAAGAAATATGTATAAAATTGGGTTAGTTCTTTGGATTTGATTGGTATAGCTGGGTTTAGGATGTCATCTTGAAAATAAGATTGACTGTGTGGTGATGGCAAGGGATCAGCTGGCATGATGGTAATAAGAGTTGGTGATGCATTATGATTGCTATGCAACAATATAATAAGAATGGTTGGTTAATCGAATTTTGTATGGTAATAATGACTTGTGAATATCTAATGTTGTAATTTTCCACTATTTGGCTAGTAATGTGGCTGTATGGAAGTCTTAGGAGATGCTGGGACATCACTGAATAAAATTTTAAAGGAGCTAGAGTCATAATGAAAAATAAAATAGTGGGTTGTAGTGTAGCCTTCGAAAAGACATGAGAGCAATAATATATTCTCTTATTGCAGGGCTAAAGAATATATTCTCTATTTTTCTCTGGTTATGGTAATTGTTTCACGGGTTCATCATATTTGTTAAAAACAATTGGATAAGCCTTGAGAAAGGAGTGTACAAATATTCATCTCGAGTGTTATGATAAGCTCTTTTGTGGTTTCGAGTTTGATGAGAAGTATGGTTTGATTTTTAGCAAAGGATATAATAAGTTCGATGGAGAGGCGATCAATGATAAGCTAAGATACATGAATTCATAAAAATATTCAATATATAAGCTATTGTTCACAGATAATGGGATTGGGCTACATAGTTGAAATTAGAATTCAAGTTTTTCATTATGAGTCTATGTTCGTGGCAGTATGTTTTGTCAGGGTATGAACATGTAAAGTAAGAAATGATCGATTGCATTCGTTATTGACCATTTTTAAGGACTTATGCATGGTTTGGGTCTTAAAGTTTTTTAATTTTGATTGTTAAAGGACCTTAGGAAGGGCTTTACCTAAAAGTGATGGTTTAGGGTATAAGATAAAATGTCATGGGTTATCAGTCAAATGATAAAATTGATAAGCAAGTGAGCAAAAAGTAAAAAAAGTCAGGTCTATTAAAGAGTTCAAGGTATTTGAAACTTTTGTCATAGGAGGAATATAAGAAAGGTGAAGGAATATGTCATCTCGTATAGATACTTGGTTCGAAGTTGAAGGTTATATGAATTTATGCCTTTGTATTTAGAAATGATTATGATATGTGAATTGATTCGACAAAGACTTAGTAGGAGTTTATCAACAGTTTTTATGAAGGTTGAGTTTTTGTTTTGTTGACAAACAATAATGTGTGGAAACTTTTGCATTGTTATGTGGGGTTAGATTGTTTAAATTATGGTAGGTGAATTATGAATTTGTAATGGTATGGACTTACATTTACACATGATTAATGAGGATTTCAAAGGGATAAAAACTACTTTGTTGATGGAACTACATTGACTGTTGTGATACATTACATAGACACTTAATGGTAAATAGAGATTATGTTCTCCTAAATAGACAGAATTATTAGGGTGACCTATAATTTCTTAAGTGTTTGTACGAGGTATATGATGATTTGAAATTGTAGTTAAAAGATGGTATGTAAAAGTTTGTATGGACTTGACTGTGGGGGTAATTTAATAGCTTTATCTCAATAAAAAAAAGTACTATCAAATTTGAAATTAGTGTTATCTGCCTTGGGTGAGACCCATATATGTCATGAAATGCTTAAATGGAAAGACAGGGACCCATAGTTCAAAATTTTTAGAGGCTACAATGTGCTTGTCTAGAAGACATTATTACTAGTGATGGTTTGAGAGTAAGGTTAATGGTTGGTGTGATTATGATGTTTGTTGGTATTAAGAGTGTTGACTTTAATAGAGTATAGTCAGAGTATGTGGGGTTTGATAAATTGATTGTATATGGGTGTAATGGGGACCCGACTGATTGATTGTGGTTAGCTAAAAAGCAAAGAGATAGAGTCAGACAAATGGAAATGCTTGGTATGGTCATAATGAAGAGAGTATCTTTGATTATTCGACCTTGGTTCAATAGATTTTTATGAGACCACATACTTTGTTCCAAGCATTATTTGGAGTATGATTAGTAGTTTATGCCTAAACGTGTTTCCACTTCGATAAGTGGATTCCTAGTGGTGGATCACGTTTATTGATCCTGCGATGACCTCTTGGTAGGGTAGGATTATTGGGTAGACTTGGTCATTTCAGATATGGCATATTTTGTGTTGCCTTGAGGTTGTTACAATTTTCTAGTAGCTCTATACATACTACCTAGCTTATGACAACTTATAGAAGAGTTTCCATGAATAGTTATAGTTGTATGATAGTTTTATTATTCATTTCATTGTCGATGCCACGTTTCGACTAGGGGTGATAGAATTTTGGAACTATTGGGTGTAATTTTACTAATTTTTTTAGTTTGTCCATTGTCAGAGCTACTGATCTAGCATCCTGATAGTGTTATTAGAGGTTTTGTATACTTGCATGTGTGGCTTGTTGGGTGGTTACTTGATCCTTTCCTTCTTTGGGTTATATAAGTTTGATTCTCCCTTGATGAGTACCCGATGTCTAAAGATCAAATTTTTTTATAACTTAAACTTGTGAAAAGGAAATGTTGATAAGATCTGTGATGGTTTGTGAATTATGAGTGTGTGGTGGTTGGTTCAAGTTCACTTCTAGGTGTAGTTGTTATTGATTCAAAATGATATATTAGTTATGTGAGAAAATATTTGACATGATGGTTGTGTTAAGGTCTAATGGGTTTCTTTTTAGAATTAATTTATGGGTTAGTGTGTGGCTTGATAATCACTCATGATTTGTCGGTATATCAAATATTGATTTGAAAGTTCAGTTCTTAGCATTTGTTCTTAATGAAATAGTCTTAAAGAGGAGCTCGCTTAGAAAGATAAACTCTGACTGGTAGGTCATAACTTAGACTTTTGGTAACGTCAGTTATTCTTCCTTCTTCTTCCTTATGTTTGAGGATGGACATGGTTTTTAGTGGTAGATAATGTAATGACCACGAAAATCATATTTGGAAATTTTTGAGCTATTTGTTAGTTACGATTGTTTAGTTGATGGGTGATTTTAAATAATTAATCTTAGTTGGTGGCTAATGGGCTAAGTCCATAATTTAGTTAAAACCCTGTACTATTTGGCCCATATATATTAAAATAAGTTAGTAGGATTTGTCACTATTAGTACATAATTAATCTAGAAAAGAAAATAAAGAAGAATGTAAGAAAAACTCACATGCGGCACGGCATAGGAGCAACAACTATTAGGTAACAATTGCATCATCAAACCTAGTGATTTCATAGTTAAAACCTTAGGCAAGAAAACAAATATGTTGCATTAATGTTAATAAGGGTATATGATAGTGCGTTAGCAAAAAATTGTTGTTGTTGTTGTTGTGTATATTATTATATAGGTTTCAATTTTTAGTAAAAAATTTAATAGTTAAATATTGATTAATGATTCGATAAACCTAAGTCTAATGATTAGGTAATAATGGCCTAAAATGATTTGAAGGAATATTGGTGATGAATTGATGATTCACAAATTGTATTCGTCCTTGATATTTTGTTCTTTTCCCGTATAATTATCACATTATGATTAAGATTTTAGATATTGAGATATGTAATTAAATATTGGGTGTATTATATTATATGAAAACTATTAGGGTTATAGTGTTTAGAGAAGTTATGACTTAACACTAGACTTTGTTATAGATTGAGTGAGTTTTTGGGTCAAGGCTACACACATAGCAATATGATTGTTGTTAGTTCTGAAATCATATTGTTGGTATTTATTTGGATAGATTGTAATGATTCAGAAGCCCAACGAAAGATGAAGGATCATGTCCCGATGTAATTGTTCGATTGATTGAGGCAAGTAGATTTCTAAACCCTTAATCTTGTATTTCCTTGTAGTACGTGTTTGAAAGTAATGAAAATTGGTGATGGGTTAACTTGTCCATATTGAATAATTCTAATGATGAAAAAGGGGTAATAAAAGGTAATGTGATTAATTACTGGTGTTTGACGTGTTGAGAATGGTTTCGAAAGCTTATTGATTCATTGTTGATGTTTATCACAATTCTGTTGTTGTGAATTGTGCATTGTTATGAAAATGGTCATCTCCTCATTATTTATGTGAACATGTCATTTGCATTGGCTTTAAGACATGGTTGTGATAAGTGCTAAGTGATAAGAGGATGTACCATTTTTAGCGACATGTCGAGTGCCACAACGGATACTATATTTTGAGGTACGTGTCGTACGCCAGGATGAATACTTTTATCGAGAGATGTGTCGCATGCCACGATGGATACTTTTATCGATAGACGTGTCATGCACCGTGATGGATATTATTATCAAGGGTCATTTTGCACGCCATGATGGATGCATGGACAGATATGTCCCCCATGGGTCCCGGACTGTGAGACAATGGGTGTGTATCATTAGGTCAAACATGTGTCATTATACGTGACATTGCATTTCACTATATTGGACCTCTTTATCATTGGTGAACTTGATCTTGTGTGATGATTATCCTATGAGTGCCTCTACGTTGAACTTGTGATTGATGAATATTGAGTTTGTTATTGAGTATATCTAATTGTTACAGTGTTGTTATTGAGTTGTGTGCTCTGTAAACTGTGAACTATTAGGTTGGGTTGGTTCTATGCAGGTTGTAGTTGTGGAGGTTCGGTTGGGGTGGTAAGGAGTACCCATATTCTATTCCCTTAGCTTGTATTTGGGAGTTTACTTACTCATTACCGTATGGTTTGGTACTCACTCCATTCTTGTACATTTTTGTAGGTTACTAGCCTAGACCTCGCGATACTTTCTCTTTTCTTCTTCTCTAAGGCTTGTTGTGGAGGTTTGTGAGGTAGTTGCTTGTCATTTTTGTGGATCTTCTTACTCCTACTTATGATCTTGTTCTATTATAGAAACAATGTCATTTAAGAATTGTATTTTTGTTTTGAATCAATTGTAATACTTTAGAGGTTTGTACACGTGACAACCAGGTTTTGGGGGTTTTATTAAGTTGACTGAGTTATCCACAGTTATAATATTTTGTGATTTCAATCAGTCTTACTTCCACATTTTTTTATATTTTTGTGTTTTAGGCTGACATGTCATGGTAGGAATAGATGAGTGCCATAACATCCATTTTTGGGTCGTGATATGCTCGTTTATTCAATGTATTGATGTCATTTGGCCTGAATTGTTTCATGATGCAAATACAGGTAAGCAGGGTCATCAACAGGTGCTTCATTGATACCACTTGCAATTCGAGTTAGCTTTGGTGAGCCTCCTTGCTTTCGAAGGATTCCATTTACTTTTCAGTTTGTTTCAAAGTCGTGAGTCTTGTCTTGACTAACATTTTTGTAATTTAGAGGCTTCATAGACAGACAGTAGTAGTTCAGGAGTCTTTTCATTTATATTGTTAATGTTTAAGACTAGAGTTGCCTCTTTTGGCAACTTAATGTTTTATTTAAAATATTTTGAGTATCTATTTTGAAACAATTGAGTTAAAGCTTTACATTTGAGTTCATCTAATGTTGAGTAAGTCTTCCGCTGAGAGTTGATCCTGGCCAAGGGTTCGCTTGGGGCCAGCAATGGTTATCGAGTGTTTGCCACATCCAAGGTGTAGGCTCGGACATGGAAAACTTGGTATCAAAGCACAAGGTTCAAGAGACGTAGGGTGTCTATGAAGTCATATTTGTAGATTTCTAATTATCATTGTGAAGCATGCCACATCTATAACTAGGAGGATGCTACATTTAGGAACTATCTAACTTCTTTCATACTCATTTCATGTGATAGAGTTAAACTCTATAAAGTTTCTTTGTAAGTTGTGCTTACATGTATCATTCAGATAATGCCTCCATGAAGAGCTGCTCGAGGTCGTCCTGCTAGAATGAATGTTGATCCACAGGATCAAGGGGTTCCCAAAGCACTAGAAGTGCAACTCCTAGGAGAGGTCACTAATGTTGAGTTTTGAGATGCTATTCGAATGTTGAATCAAGTTCTTACCAACAAAGCTAGGTAACAAAGAGGGAATCAACAGGATGTGGCCAATGCATCTTCAATCTGTGAGTTTTTAAGGATGATTCCTCTAGACTTCACCGATTCAAGTGTTACTGAGGATATAAAAAACTTTGTAGGAGACTTGCAGACAGTATTTGAGGTAATGCATGTTGCAGATGCGTAACAAGTGTAGCTACCTTCATACGAATTCAAGGGCATTTCTAAAGTCTGGTATGACCAATGGAAGAAAAGTAGAGCTAAGGGTGCACCAATTATGAGTTAAGTTGTGTTCGAAGAGGCCTTCTTGGGGCATTTCTTTCCCCGTGAATAAGAGAGGCAAAAGTAAGAGAATTCCTCACTCTTAAGCAGGAATCTAGGAGTTTGCATGAGTACAGCCTCAAGTTCACTCAATTGTCCCATTATGCTCTGGAGATGGTCGCTGATATGAGGAGCAGGATGAGCTTGTTTGTGTCTATGTTGTCTCATTTGTCAAGAAAAGAGGGTAAGGAAGCTATGTTGATTGGGGTTATGGACAGAGCAAGGCTAATGATCAATGTGTGGTAGGTTGAGAAGGTAATTGGACTCCTACATATGCTTAGTATGGTAGGAACCAGCTAGAAGCGTGTCGTGATGGCTCCATTGATTGCTTCACGTGTCGTTAGAATGGTCACTTCATGAGAGAGTGCCCTAAGAACAGGAAAGGTAGTGGTAATGGGGGCAATAGAACCTACTATTTTTCAATGGCTCCGCTAGACAAAGCTGCACCTAGAGGAGCTACTTAAGGGATAGGTTGAGGAGCAAACCGTTTGTATGCTATTACCAGTTGCCAAGAGCAGGAGAATTCACCTAATGTTGTCACTAGTGTGATCAAAGTTTACACTTTCGATGTATATGCATTGCTAGATCCTGGTGTAAATCTATCTTTTGTAACTCCATGCATTTCTATGAATTTGGATATTCTTCCTGAGAAATTTCTTGGGTGCTTCAGTGTTTGCACACTTGCTGGTGACTCTATTCTAGCTGAGATAGTTTGTCGTGATTGTACAATTTCTGTCAATCACAAGGACACTATGGATGAGTTAGTCAAGTTAGATATGGTGGACTTTAATGTTATTCTATGTATGGGCTAGATTCATACTTGTTATGCCTCTGCTAACTGTAGAACTCGAGTACTTAAGTTCCAGTTTCCTAATGAGCCCATTATTGAGTGGAAGAGTAGTTCAGTAGTGCCTAAGGGTCATTTAATATCATACCGTAAGGCCAAAAAGTTAGTTTCCAAGGGGTGCATCTATCACTTAGTTTGAGTTAATTACTCTAGTATTGAAACACCACATATTCAGTGAGTTCCAGTTGTGAGTGAGTTTCCATAAGTGTTTCCAGATGATCTTCATGAAGTCCTTCTTGAGAGAGAAATAGACTGCAGTATAGATACTCTTTTTGATACTTGACCCATCTCTATTATGCCATATAGAATCGCTCCAGTTGAGTTGAGATATTTCAAAGAGCAATTAAAAGACCTTGTTGATAAATGTTTCATTCAACCAAGTTTCTCACCTTAGGGCACTCCAGTCTTATTTGTGAGGAAGAAAGATGGTTCTCATAGGATGTGTATTGATTACCGCCAATTAAATAAGGTCATTATTAAGAATAAGTATCCCTATTCGAGAATTGATGATTTATTCGAATAACTTAAGGATGCCACTAGTTTTGCTAAGACAGACCTCAGATCTGGCTATTATCAGTTGAGAGTATAGGAAAGGGATACTTTATACACAACTTTTACGACCAGCTATGATCGTTATGAGTTTCTAGTTATGTCTTTTTGCTTTACTAATTCTCCTGCAATGTTCCAGAATATTCTGAACAAACCATTTAAGCCCTATCTTGATATGTTCGTAATCATATTCATTTATGACATTTTAATTTATTTGAGAAATGAGGAGGATCATGCTAGTCATCTCAGAGTAGTTCTTCAAACTCTCAGGGATAGAGAGTTGTATGCCAAATTTTCTAAGTGTGAATTTTGTCTTGAGTCCATGGCGTTCGGATTCCATACTGTTTCTGGTGATGGGAATCGAGTTGACACTCAGAAGATTGAGACAGTACAGAATTGTCCTAGATCTATATCTCTAACATATATTAGGAATTTATTGGGATTGGGTAGTTATTAAAGAAGGTTTGTTAAGGGCTTCTCATCTATTTCATCCCCATTGACAAAGTTGATTCAAAAGAAAACAAAGTTTAAAGGGTCTAAATCTTGAGAGAAAAGCTTTTAGGAATTGAAAACGTGGTTGACTACTGCCCCAATGTTGACCTTACTAGAGGGTACACAAGGCTTATTTGTGTATTGTTATGCATCCAGATTTGAACTAGGTTGTGTATTAATACAAAATAGCAAGGTTATAGCTTATGCTTCAAGACAACTTATGATTAACAAGAAGATTACCTAACCCATGATCTAGAGTTGGCTGATGTAGTGTTTGCTTTGAAAGTATGGCGTCACTATCTCTATGTCTTTCATGTTGATGTGTTCACAGATCACAAGAGTCTTCAGTATGTAATTAGTCATAAAGAGCTTAATCTCACACATAGAAGGTGGTTGGAGTTACTCAATGATTATGAAATGAGTATTCTCTATCACCCAAGTAAGGCTAATGTTGTTGCTGATGCTTTGAGCAAATTATCAATGGGCAGTACATCCCATGTTGAGAAAGGCATGAAAGAATTAGCAAGAGATGTGCACACACTTGCACGATTGGAAGTCCAGTTAATAGATTCCAATGAAGGAAGAGTGGTTGTGATGAATGGGGCTGAATCAACACTAGTTTCCAAAGTGAAAGACAAACAAGACCAAGACCCTGTTTTTCTTGAATTGAAGGCTAATGTTCATAAGCAAAAAGTGATGGCTTTTGAACAAGGGGGAGATGGTGTATTAAGGTATCAAGGTAGATTGTGTGCACCAAAGGTAGATGAACTCCAAGAAAAGATCATGGAGGAAACTCATAGCTCAAGATACTCTATTCATATGTGTTCCACAAAGATGTATTATGACTTGAGAGAAGTCTATTGGTGGAGTATTATGAAGAGGTGTATTGTAGAGTTTGTTGCTAAGAGCCCGAATAGTCAACAAGTCAAGGTAGAGAACAAGAGGCCCGCTGGTATGGCTCAGAACATAGAACTTCCAGAATGGAAGTCAGAGAGGATCAATATGGATTTCATTTCTAGTTTAATGAGGTCTCGCAGGTAGCATGATTCAATTTAGGTAATTGTAGATCGAATAACTAAATCAGCCTATTTCTTACTGCTAAAGACTACCTTTTCAGTAGAAGATTGTACCAGTATACATATTCAAAAGGTAGTTAGACTTCATGGATTTTTTGTGTCCATCATTTCAGCTAGAGGTGTGCAATTCACCGCAAAATTTTGGAAGTTTTTCCAGAAAGGTTTTGGTTCGAAGGTAAATTTGAGTACTGCTTTCCATCCTTACACTGATGATCAAGAAGAGCGTACACTTCAGACTTTAGAGGATATGTTGAGGCCATTGTGATCGATTTCAAGGGTAATTGCGATGATCACTTACCTTTTATTGAGTTTGCTTACAACAATAGTTATAACTCTAGCCCAGAAGGCTCCTTATAAGGCTCTTTATGGGAGAAGATGTAGATCTCCTATTGGATAGTTTGAGGTTGATGAAGCTAGGTTGATAGTACCGGAATTGGTTCATAAAGCTATGAAGAAAGTGAAGATTATTCAAGAAAGGTTGAAAACAGTGCAAAGTCATTAAAAATCCAATACTAATGCTAGGAGAAGAGACTTAGAGTTTGAGGTTGATGATTGGGTTTATTTGAAGATTTCACCGATGAAGAGTGTTATGAGGTTTTGCAAGAAGAGGAAGCTTAGTCCTCGGTATATTCGTCCTTACACGATATCCAAGAGGATTGGCACTGTAGCCTATGAGTTGGAAGCAATCCATCCGATATTCCATATTTCAATGTTTAAGAATTGTATGGGTGATCCTTCACTCATTATACCTATTGAAAATATAATTATTAAGGACAACCTATCTTATGAGGAGATACCCGTTTAAATACTTGATCGTCAGGTTTGCAAGTTGTGAACCAAGGAGATAAAATCAGTCAAGGTCTTATGGAGGAATAAATTCGTTGAGGAATCTACTTGGGAGGCTAAGGATGATATTGAGAAGAGATACCCACATATCTTTGAGTCCGTAGAAATTACAAAGCAAGGTACTAATTCTTTTTTTGGTACTCTTTAATTGATATGTTAAGTGTGTTGAGTTGCATGTTGGGTGTTTTAGTTAAGTGTTAGATGTTGCAACCCTTAGTTCTACTTAGAGTAACCTCATTCTAGGATGAATAGTCTCAAGGAGGACATATTGTAATACCTCAACTTTAGAATGGGCTATATTTAGAAAGAACTAATTCGAAAAGAGCTTAATTGAGATTTGTTCAACCTAAGCTTAAGCCGTGAATTTTGGATCAACTTCAAATGGTTATAACCTCCAGTAAAGGATGACTTAAATGGCTCAGAAAATATTGAAAGGACTCTTAGGATTCATTCAGAAACACGTGCACAGAAGCCACATATGCAAATTAATTATACTCAATATTCTGAAATCAATGGAACCTTCAAAACATGAATCTGAGGTCTCCTTGACCCGAAATCTATGAAAGCCACAAGAAACTGACTCAATATCTTAAAAGGCTAAAATAAGATCTAGAACTCTCAAAAATCAACTAAGACCTCACCTAAGCCTAAAATCTCCCCAAAATCAACAAAATTCTTGAAATTCCGAACTGAGAATCCAAACCCCAAATGCTAATAAAAGCCAATTCAAAGGATAAAATTTCACAATTTTACACTTTAGGACCCCAACTCCTCAAGAAGACTTGAATTTGAAACTGAAACTCCTACCAGTTTTTGGTTTCAGATTTAGATCCTCTTTGAAGATTTGGTGTCCTAAGTTGGTATTTTTGGTATTTTTGTCTTTGGATTGACTTTAGTCAACATTTGGATTTTGATGCTTGGATCAGAATTTTGAGAGTTCCATTGGATTTTGGGGATGATTTTTGTCCTGAGTGAAGTCTTGGTTGAATTATTAGTTGTCTTGATCTAGATTTATTATTTTTAGGCATTATGTTCATTCCTTGTGACTTTCACGTGTTTAGGGTCAAGAAGACCTCGAATTCATGTTTTGATGGTCCAGTTTGTTAGGAATGAGTATAGTAAGTTTGCATATATGGTTTGTGTGTACAGGGTTCCGAACGAATCTCGAGGGTCCATTGAATGATTTTTGTGTTGGTTGAGTTGTGTTGAGGTCTAAGTCTACGAACTTGGTAATTATGAGACCCTGATTGCGAAAGCGAAAGAGGTGTGATACCCAAGACCTTTATGATAGAGAAGAGTTTGTTCTTGATCATGAACTTCGCAGAAGTGAAGGTCGGTTTGCGAAAGATATGGCCAAGAATTTTTTGGGGGTTCTCTGTTTTTACATTTGATACCCCTTTTTCCTGCCATTTGGGGTTTTACCTATTTTCTCCCAATTTGAGCTTTGTAAAACACTTGAATATGATTTTAAAGATATTTCTTGTTCTAAATCATTTGGTTAAGTCTTTGTGACCTTAAAACTTCAATTCTCATTGATTATTTATGGATTTAATCATCAAAACTTTCTATTTTGATTGGCAAGGTTTTTAAGAACTTGAGTTTTAAGCTAAAACAATGATTGTGAACTGATTTTAACTCCTTTTTGGAAATGGTTTTAACCAATGAGTTCCAAATGTCTTGGGTAACATTTTCATGTTAAGATTTTCGAATTCAAACCTTGTTTTTCAAAATTGGGTTTTTCTGTTGAGTTGACCCATTTTACAAAATGTATTATTTGGGTGTTGTTAATTCATGTATCCTATTGTGATTAATTGATCGGATTAGATTGAGTGGGTTTGGACATTGTTTGGAAAGGGTATGCTCAAGTATAGGATTGAGTTTTGATTGATCTTGAGGCAAGTGATCATCTAAACATTGTAAAACTTTTAGAATCTTATATTTTCCTTTATTGTGTGTACTAGGGAGTAATGGGAATGATGTGATGGTTTTAATTATTCCACTTCATTAATCTTAATTAAAGTGATGAAATGCTTTGATAGAATTGTGTACTTGAATTGCTTGAGTTGTTGCCACTTCCTTATCGTGTGAAATTGCTTATTTGCATTGATTTTCTTATACCGTGATGAGACATGTGATGAATATGCCAAAGGGAAATTGTTCAAGCAAGTGATAGGATATAAATTTGAAAGGAAATGGTTCCATTTAGTGATATTGTCTCAAAGGGAAATGATTTCGGAAATTAATATGATATAAAGCCAAAGGGAAATGATTCTGGCTAGAGATATGATATAAAACCGAAGTGAGATAGTTCTTTCTAGTGATAATGTGACAAAGGGGAATGGTATCGGCAAGAGTGTGACTATTGCGATGTGATACATTTTGATACTTATGACTAATCAGTTGACACTTGTGATTGATCAACTTGATAGTTGCGAATGCCTTACTTGATACATATGGTTGATATACTTGAAACTTTTGGTTGTGAATCGTGACTATTAGACTATGATTGTTAAGCCTTGTGAGTTGTGTATTGTGAAACTATTAGGTTGGGATGATTTCTATGCAAGTTGTAGTTTGAGAAGGTTCGGTTGGGGTGAAAGAAGTACTCGTATTCTAGCTAGTTATTCCTTGTGTAGGTTTCGAGCATCAATTTGTATGATTGATTTTTCTAGTTACATTTAAGGGTTTCTAAGGATATATTTAGAGTTAGTTGTGTGTCAGCCCGACGCGCCCTCTTGTTCTTTATTTTATGCTTTGTTCTATTTGAGAAACAAAAATACTGAGACTTGCAATTATCTTTCAATTCCACACTTTTTACATTAGTGACTTGTACACGTGAAAACAAGATTTTGGGGTTATATTAGAATGAATAAGTTTTCAACCTTTATGTTATTCTTGTATTACTTTACGCATTTCTTTCGTATCGCTGGATTGAGGCTGACTTATCTTGGTTGGATAGACTTGTGTCATCACGTCCATTTTTGGGTCGTGACATGAAGGATGAGTTGTTCAACTTCGATAATAGTGGATTCTCAATTTTTCCTTTTCATAGACAAATTGTATTAATTTCTGACTTATTTTTCAAAAATATTTGATGCGTTTTTAGTTGTGTCAAAAATCATGGTTTTTTTTATTCCCACACTTATTATATAAGAATTTGGGTTACAAATCTGTTATTATACAGTAATGTTTTATTGATTTTCCCCTTTTTCACAATTTTCTTGAATGGTTAATAAATTTATAGGGTTTGCTTATAGAATTTTGGATCGTGACACTGAAATCTAAATATAAATACTAAGACCTTCATTAAGTGCAAATAAGTGACGACTATATACTGAATACATAATGATTAACCTTAGGAAACCTAGGGTAGAGGTGGATTAGGAACTTTTTTAGGGTATTTCAAGGAGTACGAATATCAAATACGTATAAATGGTCGGATACACCCCTCAACTTTGCTATTTAGAGCATATATGTCTCATTATGGAACTGACTCATATATTTCCCTATAGTTACACAAATGACTCACATATACCATTTTCCTCTAATTGATGTGAAAACATAGTTTTAAATTTTTTTTATTCTTTTTATTAGAAAAAAAGGATAATCCATGCAGGAGTATATTTGATTCTCTCACATATCTTTTTACTATATATATTCTAAGATAATTTGAATTTATCATTTGGATGGTCAAATTTATTTATTTCATTTATTTTGTTGTAAAATTTACTATAGATACCCCAAATATTTAATTTTACAAATATAAAAACAAAATTACAATATAGCCGCAAAAACCTTAATATTTTTTAAAAACTTTTAAATCTTTTCCCATTCACACTTCTTTCTTTTTATTTCCTCTTATTTTTACACTAAAGAATGAAAGAAAAAACAATCTAAAACTCAAATAATAATAATCAAAGAGGTTAAGAAATATTTTATGTCTAAAAAAGATCAAATAATGTGAGCCACTTTTGTAATGGTAGGGGGTCTATGTGAGCCACTTTTTTAATGAGAGGTATTCAGCTCTAAACAGAGGCGAATCCAGGATTTCAAGAAAACGGGTGCACCATTGCTCTAAAGATAAGCCATCTTGAGAACGGGTTCAACAAGTTTTAATTTAATATATTCTTTAATAATTATAGAAGTAATATATCGAGTTTAGTCGGATGAGTACGGGTTCGGATGACCCAAAATTTACACCTAAATTCGCCACTGGCTCTAAATGAAGAAGTTGATGGGTAAATAAGTCTGTTTGGGTGGACCTAAGAAATGACACAACTTTAGGAAGTAGAACAGGGCTGTGGATGTTCTAGCTAAAGGAGAAAGGAAGCAACTTTTGAAATATAAGATATATTGGTCAAAAAACACACCTGATCATAATTTTGTGAATTTGATACCTGAACTATTGGGTGTTTGTGTTTCGTACCAAAAGAATCTCAAATAATTTACCACAATACCTAGACTGTCTTGATGAATTGTTGTCTAGTTCTAAAGGAAAACCATTTCTTTTAATATTTTATTCTATTGAGAATACAACAAGTACAAGGCTAAAGTAAGATATTATCAACAAAACATTATGTTGCATTCTAATTTTGCACTGCTTGTGATGATTGATTTGTTTCCACAACTTTATTCATAATGCTATGTGATGGATCCCAATAAATGATACAAGTGTAGTGTACATGATCATACAAGTAATAAACTGATGGTGAGCAAACTGATGTCGAACCGACTCGGACTTATGATTAACTATTTACTAAATTAAAAAGTTCTAATTATTTATTTGAGATTTCTAATATCAATATTCAGGTAGTTGATGATTATATTAAAACATGAAAGTAAAAGCAAATTATAAATATGTAGAGATTCTTCACAAAGAAGATAAAACTAGAGTTGTGGCTTTGAGCGAGATTCTAGGCTTATAACTTTGTTTTGCAATCATGTTAAGTATTTGATTTCATTGACTTAGTTCCACAAGAACCCTAGCAAAGGGAACTCTAGTCTATTCTTTATGCATTCATCAGTAAAAACATGTATACCCAATCGGCCAACAACTAGGTTTCATGCTAATAAACTAAAGGACCATAACATTTTCCCAATTAAAATTATCGTAGGGGAACATTACAATTCAATGATATCTCATTTACCATGCTTTTTATCATAGTCAAAAATAAATAAAAATTAATTTTCCATCACTGACAAATATATTTTGTTGTAGTTGTCCTCAATAGCATAGCAAAATGACAATATATAAATCGTTATCTAGATAAATTGTGATGACCTAGAAAATCGTTATTGGAAATTTTAGAAATTACCATTTTATCCCTTCTGATAGTTAACCAAATCATGTTGAATCCGTATAAGAGACTAGTTTTATAATGGAATCGAAAGTTAAGAGTTCTGTAAGTTGTAATGTTTTGGAAACTCTTGATAAGTGACTTTGGTAAACATCCGGAGCTACGAGTCTTGGAAAGGAATTATGTTAGTCCCATCATATCTTTAATGCAAAATTTGGTCTAGGAAATTTAGTTTATTGCAATTTTAACGACTGTCAAGTTAGTTTATTGCGACTTTAACGCGACATAGGTCAAGGAGACCTCAAATCTATGTTTTGATGGTTCCATTAAGTCCGAAAAATTAAATCTAGTAGGCTATCATATTTTATATGTGTGCAGGGGATTCTAAACAAATTCAAGGACCCGTTCGAAGGATTTTTAGTCTTAATGTTTTTTTTTCGTTTTTCTATTATCTGATGCGATATTCATCACAGTGGCGTGATCATCTTCCATAACTATGTTAGTGTTTTAAGTTGTGCATCATGATTGTAGGATGTCTATGGAATCATATAGGGCTAAACTCTTAAGAGTTGCAATTGCATGGACCTTGTCGCGACTGTGAAAGTCATTTATTTAGTTAACCATCTTTTCTCTCTGTGATCGCATGGAGAGCGCGATGATTGCATAAAGTAAGCTACCTAGCATATTTTTAATTCTTAACATCAAGATTTCTTCCTCATTTCACCATTTTTGAACTGTGAAAACTCTTGATAGATGTTTTTAAAGTGGGGTTTCAAGGTTAATCGACATGGTATGTGAATTTAACCCCAACCCTTCATTTCCCATTTATTGTTTCATGATTTTTGTGTTAAATCTTTGTTTTTGAATTCAAACTTTGAGGGGTTTTCATGAAAATGGTGCTTTAAGAAAATTGGAGTTTCAAGTATGTTTTTAACTTGTTCTCTGATTCAATTTCACTTCTGAGTTGCTAATTCATTGGTGTTATCATTTTCTATAAAGAAACTAGAAATTACCACTTGGCCCTCATTAATGACTCTTTTCGGACAATTTAGACCAATTTCCAAAATTAGCATAATAGGTATCAATGTTCATGTTTTCTTATAAAGATTCTGCATTTGATTAGATTTTGTGGCACTGAAGACTCATTGTAGAGGGTAGGCTCAAATATCTAGTTGATATTATTCTCATTTAGGGGAAGTTGACCTCTTTGACCTTTTGCTAACTGTATTGAACCTTGTATGCCTTGTTGTGTGATTGAAAGTAATAGGGAATGATGAAGGTCCTTGTATAATACATTTGTTAGTAGAAGTTGTAAATATTTGTAACAAACATGTGGGGAAAATGATATTTTTGATATGATACTTGTAATTTCCCGAGACTAGCCCCTAGAAGTAATATGAAACCTAGAGTCACAACATACCCCAAGCTAACCCTAAAGCTGGCATATCACAAGCATACTAAAATAATTCTAAGTAAGCGAAAGCACAACTAATAGATGAGTAAATCCAAAAGAGAATAAGAATATAACTGAGTTCAAATGTGGAAACACCCAAACAAAATAACTTAGTTTGACTCTATGTTTAAAGGCCTCTAATACTGATGAGTTGCTGGGACAAGTTCCCAACTATATCTAAAATAGTGAAACTAGTAACGAACTAACTAAATTAAAAGCATAAAGAAACGTCATTGAATAATGAGGACTCACCACTGGAAATCGAGTTAAGCACGTTCTGGATGCTAAGCACATAAACCTACATCATACAACAATAAAGCGCAAAAGTATGCGTCAGTAATTTGAATCTACTGAGCATGCAAGATATATGATAAGCACAACAATATAACAACTAAACGAGTATGACTTGTTGGTGCTGCTGGAGCTGTAGGTTGAGCCCTATTGTTGTTACCCCATTGTCCCTGCTTGGCAGAAGGGCAATCCTTAAACCTATGGCCAGACTGACCGCATCCAAAGCACCTCTCAATGCCTGCAAGACACTCGCCTGGATGGTCTTACCACACATTGGACAAGTTGGGAATGTCCTGTTACCTGAAGTACTCCCCTGATACTTAGAGTCAGATGCCCTACCTTTATGATCCTGTTGAAACTTAGGGGATGAAGCACTAGCTAATGAAGGTTTTGGGGCTGTAAACCTTTGTTGAAACTGTGAGCGATTTTCGTTGCCCAACTTTTGCTATTAGTATTCATATTTTCCTATTCTGGCCTTTTTTTTATCCTTAGCCAGTTCCCTAAGACCCTAAAAAAGTACTTACTAATTTGTACCCTTAGATTGGCAACCATGTGTGGAGCACACTTGGAGAGTTGAGTGAATTTCAGCCCGTACTATTGGACCGACATTGAACCCTACTTCAATTTCATAAACTCTTGTGGCTTAACTTCTCTTAACTCCCTTGGGAAGAACCTATCCAGAAAAGCTCAAGTAAAACAATCCCAAGTTATAGGAGTTGTATCCGCACCCTTGTTGTCATTACACTTAGTGAACCAAATCTGAGCCACATCCTTGACTTGGTAGGATGCAACCTCCACCCTGTCATTTCTAGTCACTTGCATCACCTAGGATCTTCTTGACTTCATCAATGAAGTCATATGGGTCCTCACAAACTCATGAAAATCTAGCAGATTAATCTGAACAAAATCTAGAACCCTAGCTGCAGCTGTCCACGATTGGTGTTTGTAGGAACTGAGCCCTACTGAATGTTTGATTGACTACACTCTGAGCCAAGAGCTGGATCATATTCTAAAATTCTGCATTCATAACCTTATGGTTCGGGACTAGAGGAACTACATTAACATTGTGTGTGCTAGATCTATGAGGAGGCATGGTCTGAAACGGATAATGACGGATTAGAAAGGAGAAGTTAAATCATACCTCATGCATGATAAGAATAGCAAAGGAAGTGAATTTTATCTAAAAACTCTTCGTAGCCTCCCCTCATAGATGTTGACCATAAAAGAGACTCTACGTAGTGCAGCTTACAGACACCCGAAGACTCTTAAACCTATTAATCTGATACCAAGTTTGGCACTCCCCGAAGCTACCCCCTTTGATGTAACACAGGACCTAGGATCACAAGTAACCCCAAACTAACTCTAAATCTGGCATATCATGAACATACTAAAAATAGCTAAGTAAAACATGTACTATACGGAAGCTAAAATAGTGGATATCTGAAAATGGGAAAAAACCCAAATGGTCTGAATATAAGTGAAATAAACTAAGAGTTCAGTGATAACTGAAACAACCACTTAACAACTCAAGTTAATCTTCTACTATGTTCGAAAAGACTCTAACTAAGTTGAGTTGCTGGTTCATACCCTAGTTAACTCTAACAAAATTAAAACTAAAATAAAGACTAAAATGAAAGCATGTCTATTGTCCTCAGAATATGAGGACTCACCACTAAGGTTGCTGAATGTGGATCTAGAATCAATCGAAGCGTGATCTGGATGTTGAGTACCTAAACCTTCACCACGAAAGGATATAGCGCAGTATGTGTGCCAGTACTTGAAATGTACTAAGCATGCAGGATATAGATACTAAGATGAACAAATATATATGAGATGAATAATTCATAATTGAGCATTGATATAATCTAAGAAAAAATATATATACTGAATAATTGAAAAGCTAAGTTGAATGCTATCACCAAATACTAATTATGAAGATAACATGCTGAATTGTATACTAATATAAATGTTGAAAAACTGGTCAAATGCACTAAGAGTCTGATTGTGGGAGCTACTAATAACCGACATAAACCACGTGAGCTAAACATGGAGTCTGATGTATACGCCCCATCGAGAGGACCTAATATACCTTGCTAGGGATATAAATTCATTACTATGACGTGATTAGTAATACTGATGCCCAATAGAGGGGACTTATAATCCTACACGACCACGTAGTTCTGGGACTATGAGGGTACACTGAAACCTAGTCCAACTCGGTGCTAAGTCTACTCCCAATTTAATACATATGAAGCTAAACTACACTAAATACTGACTAGCTCAAAATACTGACATGCTAATTGAGAATGCAACATTTATATACTGAGAATGTGACATTCAAAAGCTGAAGCATGATTTTCTGTTTAACTGCCCTAGCAAGTATAATTCATGAACTAAGAGAATTTTTACACTCTAGGGTTCTGAGTTTTATACAATAAATTATGCAATGTTTCCAAGAAAAAATGATATTTAGACTATAGATTCTATTGCAACTGAAATCACAACAAAATTGAAGAACAATATGCTTGTTCTTGAAAGAAACTGGCACCTCATTTCCTTTTTTTAATTCTAATTTTGATGATTTTTGGAGAATGAGGGTTCTGGGTGTTTCTGACTAGTTTTTTAGGCTTAGACTAAGTAAAACGATGTAGTTTAGGCATCAAAAGACATAGTTTAAGTGCCCCAATGCATAGGGAAAAGACCAAAATTACCCACACTTAAAAGATGACAAAGGCCATCCACGATATGACTGATGGACCATTGTTTGGACTACCAGCCATCTATTGGGGTCTTGGTTCATGGTCTACATGACATGGCTTCACTAAAACTAGCATAACTTTTTACTACGAGCTTAGATTTTAGCAAACTAAATGGAGTTGGAAAGAGGATTCAATTATATTTAATTTTATAGGTTATGGGCCACCTAATTCATTTTGTTCTAAGAGATATGACCATTTGAAGTTGACCCAACAAACCTTTTCCTCTAATTGGATGTTGACCCTCACCTATAGCTAGACCTATGGTTCGTAGGTCCAACCACGGACCGTACTAGTCGACTGTGGGCGGGATAAGAGATCCCTAAATCCTGGACCCCAACAACGGATCCCACCTACAAAACGTGTGTCAGACTACGAACTATCAATGGCTTTTGTGGTTTTTGCACCTGGTCCTTGAAACCCGCATTTTTCTATTTTCTTGAATCCGAGGTGTTACATTATGTGAGCTAAACATTGAGTTTGATGTATACTCCCAATTGAGAGGACCTAATATAATTTGTTGGGGTATAATGTCATTATTCTGGTGTGATCACTAAAATTAGTGCCCAACAGAGGGGACTTATAAACCTATGGAGGCACGTAGTTATGGGACGCGAGGTAACGTTGAACCCTAGTCCAACTTGGTGCTAAGTCTACTCCAAACTGAATGTAAAGCTAAAATGCAACTGAAATAGTGAGCAACTTAAAATATTGATAATTATTTGAGAAAGCAACATACATATACTGAAAGATATGGCATTCGAGTTCTAAAGAATGAATGTCTGACAATCTGCCTAACAAGTATAATGCATAAAATACTGATAATCAACACAACTAGGGTTCTGAGTTCTATTCATAGGACTACACTAATTATCCAAGAAATATGTAATAACACTATAGTTAGGTTTAAACAATTTATGGAGAAACTGAAGAATTGACTGAATTATAGGGACCTAATGGGTGAAAGGAACCCACTAGTGAAATTCCACATACCTGGTGATAAAAATACGGAGAAATCCTTTGGATTTTGAGGTTGAACTTCAAGAAAACCTCTACTTGTTCTTAGGAGAAATGTTCACATCTTTCTCTTCTTTTCTTTCTACGTTAGATGATTCTAGGAGAACGTGGGTTTTAGGTAGTTTCTGAAAAGTTTAGATGCTTAGAAGAAGTAAAATGACATAGTTTTAAGTACCAAATTATGTATTTTAAGTACAAAATACATAGGGGAAAAGACCTATACGACCCTGAATTAAAACTGATGAAGTAACTTAACAAGGGGCTTGAGGGGTCATCTAAGGAATGTTGGCCAGCCTAGTGGGTCTTCATGCTACCCTACACAATAGGACTTCACCAAAATGAGCATAACATTTTCTCCAGTCTCAACATTAGGAAAACATGGTGATGTTGGAAAGAGGACTCAAAGACTTTTAATTTGATAGGTCATGGGCTACCTAGTTTATTTTGTGCTGAGAGATGATTGTATGAAGTTGACCCAAAATTCAAATTTTCACAAGTATCTTTCATGGGCCGTCTAAGTGTCCTTGGCCCCTCACCTTGGCTGGGTAAAACTTCCCAAGTAGGGTGACAGGTCGTGGTCCTCTTCACGGCCCATAAACCCCTTAGTGATATTTCCCTTCTCTCCTTTTTATTCTTTGATCAGATTTTTGAGGAGTCACAATATCTCTCCCTTGGGATCATTTGTCCTCAAATAAAGACTAAAAAAAATTGAGTTTGAAAGCAAGGAGCTGCAATCTCTACCAACTGAGTACTAGAAATTGATATCTAACAGAGTTGAGTTCCATGAACATGCAAATATGCTGAAATACAAGGATAATTGAGGGAACAAGATAATGAGACTGAATTACACAAGAGTAAACTAAGAGACTGGAGATGAAATCTTACCTCAAGCTGAAACTCAATTGGAAGGAAAAAGATATGGATATTTGTCCATCATTTCTGCTTCTGCTTCCCAAGTAGCTCCTTCTACAAACTGATTCCTCCACAAAACCTCTACCAAAGCGATTTCCTTATTTCTCAACCTACGAACCAGACAGTCAAGAATCTCAAATGGAACCTCCTCATATGTGAGGCTATCCTTCAAAGCCATATTCCCTAAGAGTATTATCGATGTCGGATCACCCACACACTTCTTTAACAAGTAAATGTGAAAGACTGGATGAACCGTTGTTAGTTCTTCTTTCAATTCTAATTCATAAGCCACATTACCAACCCTTTTTAGAATTCTATAAGGACCTACATACCTGGGACTAAGCTTCCCTATTTTCCAAATCTCATTACTAAATTTATGGATGACACTTTCACGGAAACCCAATCATCGATTTCAAACTCTAAGTCCCTTCTCCTCACATTTGCATAGGACTTCTGACATCTCTAAGCTTCCTTTAGTATATATATGATAAGCATAATTTTCTCCTAGCTTCATGAACCGAATCTCTCCCAATCAAGGCTGCTCACCTAATTCAAACAACTAATTAGAGACCTGCATCTACGCCCGTATAGTTCCTCATAAGGGGCCATTTGAATACTTCAATGAAAGCTTTTATTATAAATAGACTCTATGAAAGGTAGGTGATGATCCCAACTAACTTTGAAATTGATAAAGCAAGCTCTGAACAAGTTCACTAAGATCTGAAGGATACGCTCTGCATGAACATACGTCTATGGATAAAATGTGGTACAGAGATTTACGTGAGTACCTAGACCTTTCAGAAACAACTTCCATAAATGAGATGTAAACTGAAGACCTCTATCTTAGATAATAGAAAAGGGAACCCCAAACAACCTAACTATCTCGCGAATATAGAGTTTGGCATAGTCCTCCACTGAATCTTTAGTCTTTAGTGCAAACAAGTGAGCTAAATTAGTGACTTAGTCCCCCATCACCAAAATGGAATCATGTTGTCTGCAAGTATGAGGTAAACCAGTAATGAAATCCAATTTTATCACTTCCTACTTCCACGTAGGAATGCCAATCTCTTAAATCACAGCTCCTAGTTTCTGATGTTCTACATTAACCTTTTGACTGTTAGGACACTTAACAACAAAGTCTGCTATGTCTCTCTTCATGTCATTCCACCAAAAGACTTCTTGTAGATCGTGACATCTTAGTGGCAACTGCGTGAATAGAATATCTGCAATTATAGGCTTCCGTAAGGATCCACTACCTTAACTCACCCACATTTGGAACACATGCATGACCCTGGTAATGAAGCACACCATCTCCCCCTTTGGTAGAACACCTCAACTATTTGCTAATAAACTGCACCTTTTAACCAAAGTAGTATGGGATCACTGTCTTGCTTCTCTTTAACTTCCCCTACCAACGAATTCAATCCATCCTCTCTGAAAAAGATTCAACTCTTTCTAGGTGAACACATACTGGAGGATCTTATGATCTGTGAACACATTAACATAAACACCATACAAATCGTGTCTACAAATCTTTAGGGCAACACAATGGCAGCAAGCTCGAAGTCATGAGTCGGGTAGTTCTTCTTATGCACATTAGCATGTCTAGAAGCATAAGTTATGACCTTACCTTACTGCATCAACACACAACTAAGGCCGACCCTAGATTCATCATCTTAAACCACATAATCGTTTGAACCATCCGGTAGAGTCAAAACAACAGTTGTAGTGAACGTGTTCTTAAGTTCTAAGAGGTTTTTGTCACACTCATCTGACCACTAAAACTTGACCTTTTTCTAAGTAAACTTGGTCAATGGCGAAGCAATGGATAAAAATCCTTCAACAAACCTCCTATAGTACCCGATTAAACATAAGAAATGTTTGATGTTAGTGGAGAGGTGGGTCTGGGATAGTGTTGAACTTCCTCCATATTCTAAGAATCCACTCGGATCCCTTCACTAGATACCACATGACCAACGAAAGTGACCGACTGAAACCAGAATTCACATTTGCTGGACATAGCGAATAACTGACGATCTTTGAGGGTTTGTAGAACAACTCTTAGATGAGTCACATGCTCTTCCTAATTCCCAGAATAAATGAGGATATCATTAATAAAGTTGATAACAAATAAGTCCAAATACTATTTGAACACCCTGTTCATTAAGTCCATGAAAGCTGTAGGAGCATTTGTTAGTCAAAAACACATGACTACAAATGTATAGAGACCATACCGAGTCTTGAAGATTGTCTTTGGGGTGTCACTATCTTTGACTCTAAGGTGATGATAGCCGGATCTGAGTTCCATCATAGAAAAGCAACTAGCACCCTGAAGCTAGTCGAACAAGTTATCAATCCTAGGGAAAAGATATTTATTCTTGATTGTGACTTTATTCAACTAATGATAGTTAATGCACATCCAGCGAGAACCATATTTCTCAAGAACAAACAACACTAGACAACCTTAAGGAGAGATGTTAGGTCTGATAAAGCCCTTATCTAGAAGGTCTTTCAATTACTCTTTCAATTCACTAAGCTCAACTGGAGCGATTCTGTAAGGAGGAATCGAAATAGGCTAGGCATCTAGAAGAAGATCTATTCCAAAGTCCTTTTCCTTTACGTGAGGAATTTTGGGAATATCTTCTGGAAATATATCTAGAAACTCATTCACCACTAGTATTGACTCAAGAGTTGGGTCTCGAATTTTGAATCCTCAACCCAAACAAGATGATATATACACCCTTTTGAAATAATTTTCTTGGCATTAAGGTAAGAGATAAATCGACGCACATGGCACTAAGTTACTTCACTTCCACTATAAGACTGACTTGTTTTGAAACTGGAATCGAACGATCCTAGTTCTACAATCCGTTAAGGCATAACTGGAATATAACCAATCCATGCATAGATTGATATCGAAATCTATAATTTCTAACTCTACAATGTCTGCTGAGTTGAATTTCTGGGAAACTGTGACAGTGTAATTTCGATATACGTGTCTAGCTAAAACTAGGTCACCCACAGGAGTAGAGACAGATAAGGATTCTGAAAGAGTTCTTGACTGACACCAAAGTTTACTGCTAAATAAGGAGTTACAAAAGAAAGTGTAGCCCCTGGATGTAACAATGCATAAACATCTAAATTTAAGACTTGTAACATACTAGTGACCACATCAAGAGAATCCTCTTGATATTGTCGAGCCTGAACAGAATACAACTTGTTATGGCACTTACCACCACCTGTACCACATGAGGCACCTTGTTGAGTGGGGCGACCCGCTGAAGTTGTAGATTGAGCTTTGTTACCTCCTTGACACTACATGGTAGAAGGGAAATCTTTCCACTTATAACCAAGCTGACCACACCCAAAACACCCTTTTTTGCCAGACACTCACTCGGATAGTTCTCTTGTTATATGAAGCACTACCCTGATACATAGAGCTCGATGCCCTCAATTTATGATCTTGTCGAAACCTGGGGTACAGAGCACTAGCTAATGAAGGCTAAAACTGTGAGCGATTTCCACTGCCCGACCTCTACTGAGAATATTCATAATTTCTCGTTCTTGCCTTTTTGTTATCCTTAGTCATTTCCTTAAGCTTATCTCCCTAAACCTGCTAAGTATGGGTCATTATTCTGGAGATATCAATATCCCCTAATAGTATAGCATTCCTGCACTCGGTTTTCACCAGATCAGATACTCCAAACCAGAACTTGCCTATTTGTGCTCTCGAATTGGCCACTATGTTTGGAGCATAGCTGAGTGAACTTTAGCCCATATTCCTGGACTGATATCGATTCTTGCCCTAAGTTCATAAATTCTTGGACCTTAGCCTCCCTATAATCTCTTGGGAAGAACCCTTCCAGAAAAGCTCCAATAAAACTGTCCCATGTCATAGGAGCTGCATCTACACCATGTTGTCTTTCCACTACGTTAACCAGATATGAGTGGCATCCTTATGTTGATAGGATGCTAGCTCAACACTATCAATACAAGTCCCTTGCATTACCTCAAGAATCTTCTTAATCTCATTAACGAAATTTTGAGGGTCCTCACTAGCCTTCGACCCTAGAAACTCTGGCGGGTTCATATGAACAAATTCTTGAACCCTAGTTGTAGTGTAACTGATCAGTGAGGTTCGTAGGAACTAGGACCTGCTGATTGGCCTTTTTGGCTACGGTCTAAGCAAATAGCTAGATCACATTACATAAATCTACATTCACTACAACAAAAAAGGGATTTAGCAATGATTAAAAATTGTATTATTGGCAATAACAATGCACTCTATACCCTTTCCCAGCCTATGGACTTTGGTCGTTGTATTGGGGGTCGGCAAAGTATTGTGGCCTTTAAGATGAGCGCTAGTAAATCTAAGATTTATTGCCTCTAAAACAAATGAATTTTAGCGACAATTGTTTGCGACAATTAAGGTAGCTGCTAAATTCAATATAAATTAACATGTTATGCTCATGTATTGTCTATTTTTATAGCCGGTAGATCTAATTAATTGCAGCTAAAATGCATTAGTTTCGTGACATTTAAGATGGTTTTTAAATCCACTACGAAATGGCTAATCATGCATATGTAGTGTCCATTTTTATAGTTGGTATTTTCAATAATATTGCTGCTAAAACATCATATCTGTAATGACAATAATTTGGTGGCAATTATAATGGATAGTAAATCCCTTGTGAAAACACCTTAATTGTTATTCATTTTTATGGCTAGAAAATTCACTTAATTCAAGATAAAAGTCACAAGCTTTAACAACCAATCGCTAAGCAACCATTAATCATAACTAGATCAATTTAGAAAATTTTCTAGTTTGCACTTCTATTATAAGTTTATAACTAATGCATCCAATTAAATTGTTAGTATAAGAGAGCCTCTTAGAGGTGACTGAGTTTTTCAAAAAACATAAAATATTAATTCTTTAAGCATAATATATCTCATTCATGTTAAATAAACAAAAAAGAAGGAATATAAAATACAGTATAACAACTTAAAATAAATTATACGATTATATAACCAATTATATCAAATAATATATTCAAATAATTTCCTTAATTATTCATCGTATTGAAATATTCCACAAGCAATATTTTGTATTATCAGAGGGTATGACCTGAAATAATTAAATAAATATGTCAAAAGAAGAAATATAATGGATACAAATATTAGAATTAAGGGCCATCAAGTGGTCATGTGAAGATTACCAAAGATACCATCAGCACTAGTCATAATGACCTCAAGCACTTCCCATCACAGCTGATTGGGATCACAACAAACATATTATTTGGAGAAGCAGAAAAATATCATTAGATACTATTGCAAGAAAAAATACATGTTGTTCAAAGTTGGGATCTTAAGGAATATTAAACAATGTATATAGAAGCTAGCCAATAATTGTAATACATTTCTTTATTTCAATGGTCTACAATTCAAGATAAGACTAGGCATATATATCTTCGCAAACTTTATGGTGCTAGTCTAAATTGACACATCTTTCCCACAATGCAACAAAACTGATGAATCTATGAAGCATATCACCTATTTTTTACTGAGTTTTCAAGCTGCGATGTGGGATAAAATTCAAGATCTAGTAAGGCATCAGTAGGATTTTCCTTAATTTCAAAATGCAGAACCAATGGTCTAAAGATAATAGGAGATAAAGAAAGCAAGGAATGAGGTGTATAATATTGCACTAATAGGTTGTGTATATTTCGTATGGAATGAGGTTGTATCACTAGAAAAGAATTTCTTGAATCATCTTGCTATTGAGTTTCCTTTTAAGAAGTAAGGAGAGGAACTAGTATCTATGATAGTAATGTCTTTATTTCAAAAAGGTGTGCTTAGTAGAAAAGATTTTATCCACTAAACATAGACAGTGTTAATGATGAGTGGCATGGCATTTTTGCTGTGCTAACGAGGAAGTTCAAACGATGGATGGACGATGAGGATTCTGTGATTGAATTTCCAGCATATCATAATAATCTTAGCTATAATATAATCCATAAGGAGCACCCAAAAAAAACATAGGATGGGGATGTGGGGTGAAGCGAATTGATGAGATTATAAGAACCTACAATTTTTCGTAGTACAAAGGTCTTTGATGTGCAGGAATCATGTTGTAGTAAATTGTTTGATGGTAGCAACATTTATAAATAAAGTATGCAACCTCAAGACCAAGGATATCAAATGAAATGGTAGGCAAGAACAACTTTGAAAATGGTGATCTAGATTATTGTTACTCTCGATTAGGGATAATAATTGGTCGTTGATCAATTAGCTCATAAGATTTAGATCGTGACACGTTAGAACTGGGTCCCTTGTATTATGCTTTTTATCACTATTTTTTCTACTAGCTAGTGAGCAGTGACTACAAAGAAGAGTGTCATGTTACATTTAATTGAAGCCCAGAAGATCTTTTTATGATAGCTATGTTAACTTTTTTATTTAATAAAAGAGCTACTATTATTTAACTTCCTGAAGAATAGAATAATTTCCTACAACTTTCGAGATTATATCAGCCCTATCTCAGATCCGTCATTCGCATTTATGTAGTTTATACACATTAGACTGGTAATCATCACAGTTTATCTAATGATTTTCATGTCATACCAGCTCAAAATTACCGTTGTCTACACCTATGTACAAATTTATATCGGGGATGCATCTATGCAGCAGCACCTATTTTTTTAATACAGTTTCTGAACTGCGATTTTTGGATTAAATTAAGGGGCTGACATGGCATCAATAGCAGTTCTTCATGGACTGTTAGGAAGAACCAAGAGGCCAAATATTGTGTCTTATGTAGTAGGAACCTGAGACAATTGAGCACCTTTTCATTAAGTGTTGATTCATTGTTATCATTTGATATCGACTTCTAAGATGTCTAAGGGCCTGCCTGATAACAATGGTCTAGTCTATTATATTATATTTATTGGTAGAAACAAAATTTTATTATACTAAAGTAACCTTTACAAAGCTAAACACGGTTGATACTCTGTTTCTCAAAATAAGACAAAACAAGCTACTTAAACATGTGGGAGCTTAATATCTATACATTCCATTAAAGAAATTAAAACTACAAGTGATGCCACATATAATGAAAATACAACTAATCTAAACTAATATGATTCCATCAGCAGCTAAAAGAGACTCATAGTAACTGTCTTCGACTCAGCTTTGTGGTGAGTGCTTTAGTTACTTAAGATATTCAAATTAGAGGAAAAGTTACAGAAACTACATATGATTCTATAGCTCTTGCTTACAGATTATAGCTTTTGATGGTTCAAATTACTCAATATAGATGTGTACATTTGTTTTATAACAATAGATTCACACAATATACTATTCCAAAACTAAAGGATAGCCACCAAAAAACAGTTTCATATTACAATATTTGTACCTATCACAGATGATTATCAACTCGCAATTAATGGTCACTTGATTTTAGTAAAAGAGAAAATGAGTAAGCTAATGTGAAAAGGAAATAATGTTACTCTGACGATGAAATAGTTTTGGTTAAACTCACAATTCAAGTAAAAAAAGCAATTGTTAACAACTAAATTTTTAATTTGCACAACATTTTATCTCACTCAACTTGATTGATTAGTTCAAAGTTGTTACCAAAACTCGCCAAACACCTAAAACTACAACACAAAACGTCCTCAAGAGTGGAAGCAAGAAGCGAAGCACTTACTTTTTCAACTAAAGCAGATCTTTCAACTGTTAGAAAATAAAATTGTTAAAGCAGAGATAGAAAAGTGAAAAAGGCATTACATAACATAGGTAAAATGGTTTAAAATGGAAAAAAAAATAGAGCATTACAAAGTAAGAAAAATAAAGCAGAGAAAAACATTGCAAGGCTACAAGTTGAAAAAAATATGTCCCTACAAGTTTGCAATACAGAAATATAAAAAAGAAGAATGGGAAGAAAATGGCAGGCAGCCGGTTGAAAGAAAAACATAGCGGTAAGCTCGCAACACAAAAATAGATAAAAGTAGAAGTGAAGAAAAAAAAAAAGATGAAAACTTGAACTTGCAATGGCTTGAAAGAGTTCTGCGGCAAGAGAAGTCAAACATTGAGAAATATTTTGAAATAAGTCGCAAAGTGTTTGGAATGACATCATAAAGTATTTTTATAATATTCTAAATATATTATCAACATTTCTATTGTAGAAAACAAGCTTATTTGTTTATTCAAGGACAGAAAAAGCTCACTGATTCACTATAGCCTCGTTTCACTGCAAAAAAGTGTTACAACTTCTCTTCACTTCTCACTATAACCGACAAAGCTCTCACTTTTAGTAACACTGATCAAGATAAAGCATTTCACCAAATTAAATTCAGTTTTCATTCTTCGACCTTAACGAACTTTTTATTAAATTTCAACACTCAAAACATCTAATTCCAACGGGATGATAAATGAGAGTTGAATATATAACATCAACCTTAGAAAGCAACGTAATCAAATCAATCAGTTGCCATTAAATTAATAGCAGGAAAAACTAACACAAAAGACTTAACAAATACAAAAAGGAACTACTTCTATAAAATTACAAATGGCCTATACTTATTGAGTATCTGGGTAGAATATTTACCCCACAAAGACAAGAAAGTGAAGGATAACAATGAATCTCATAAAACCTACAAGAAAACGTACATTAAGAACAAAATTATGAAACCTTAAAATCTCACTCAATTCACAAAATAAATTATGGTTCAGTCAGTTGACAAAATATGACCCAAAAATACAACCACAAGTACAAAATTGTGGCACTGGCTATGTGATAAGGGGTCGTTTCAGCCGTGAGATGTACCAGAAATCTTAGAATTATTTGCTCATATGGGTGTAACTGCAGAATCTGAAATTGGGAATTAGTATGGAATTGAAACTTGAATTACCTATGACGATGAAGATCGTTTCTTACCTGTGAATCAATAGGAACGGTTTCAGCGAAATGGTCTTGGTGATGACGGTGAAAAAAATACTCGAGGTTATGGGAAGCGATTGAGTGAATTGGGTTTTGTTTAATTTTTAAAACATTTCTTATTATTAATTGGAGGGAATATTTAATTGTAGTAAATATATTGGAGGGAAAATTAAAAGGGTAGAAGTAGCATTTAATTAGTAATTTTGCTAGCAAATTAATTTTATTGCCACTAAGAAAATATATTTTAGCGGCAATTGATGATATGCCATTAATATTTCAGCTTAAATATATAATTAGCAGCAAGTGATTAATTGCCACTAAATAATTGCTGCCAAAATACTATTTTGTAGTAGCAATTTGTAACCTCATGGTTCAGGGCTAGAGGAACTACGTTAGCATGCGTGTGTTAGCTCTGCAAGGAGACATGATTTGAAACGCATAACTAGGGATTAGAAGGGAGAAAATGAATCACACTCCAACACACAATAAAGATAGCAAAAAAAGTTTAAGTTTTTATTAGAACACCTCGTAGCCTCCCCCTAATAGGTGTGACGTACTTCAGAGTCATGAAAGATAATCATCTTAGTGCGGATTTCAGACACTAGGATTCTTGATGTAGTACCTCAAAAATTATAACTAAGATTGAACAAGAGAGACGGGAAAACTATGGAGGGGGTCTATGAGTCATGAAGAGGACTACGGCCCGTCACCCCGCTCGTGATTGTGCACCCAGGAAAAGGTAAAAGACCACATACCGTTGCTCAACACGGGACGTGAAGTGGCCCGTGAGAGGGAAATCAAACCACTATGGATATTGTTAAGGACCATGGACCATTAGATGGTCCACGGAGCTTCACATAAGCCATAAAGTTGCTCGTGAAAGAGGCTTGACAGACTTTGAGGTTTGGGTCAGCTTCGAATAATCATATTTTTCAGCACAAAATGATTTATGTGGCCCACGACCTATCAAATTAAAGTTACTTGAGCCCTCTTTCCAACGCCACCAAGTTTGCCTAATTCCGAACCATGAGGATATAGTTATGCTTGTTTTAGTGAAGCCTTGTCGGGAAGAGAATCTTCATGACCCATTTGACGGGTCGTGGTGCATTAGACTACCCATGAAGCTTGTCTTGAAGTCACATCATCAGATTTTAGGTGAGGTTTCACCCCTAAAGTAATTGGTTAAGCACCATGGGCATCTAAACGATATATGAAGCTCCACACAGACCGTGAAGTCATTCGTGAAAGAGACTTGTGAGACGAAGAGTTTATGGTCAACTTTAAATTACCATATCTTTCAGCACAAAATGAAATAGGTGGCCCATGGTCTATCAAATTAACGATCTTTGAGTCCTCTTTCCAACGCCATCAAGTTTGCCTAATTCTAAGCTTGGAGTAAAATTTTATGCCCATTTTAGTGAAGCATTGTCGGGGATGGCATTTTCACAAGCCTCTAGACAGGCCTTTGTCATATTGACTGCCTACGATGCCCCTTTTGAATTCACTTCGGCAACTTTTAAGTCAGGGTCGCATTGGTCTTTTCCCCTATGCGTTTGGTACTTAAACTACGTCGTTTAATGCTTAAACTATGTCTTTTTACTAAGTCTAAGCTTAGTAAACTAGTTACAAATTACCTTGAACTCTCGTTCCCCTAAAATCATCTAACTTTGAATGAAAAGAAGAAAAAAGAGGCGATAGTTTTCCCAAGAACAAGAAGAGGTCTTCTTCAAGTTCAGCCCCGAGATCGAAAGGATTTCTCTGTAGTTTCCATCACCAAGTATGTGGATTTCACTAGTGGGTTCCTTTCAGCCATTAGGTCCCTAGAATTAAGTTAGCTCATTAGTTTCTCATAACTTTTTTAGACCTCGAGCTTCAAAAACCTTGGAGATTCATTGTGATATCACCTGCTATAGTTTCCATGATCTAAATAACATGTTTCTTGGAATATCTGCATAGCCTCATAAATAGAATTCAGAACACTAGCTTGTACTACTTATCAACACTCATAAATTATACTTTCTAGATAGATCAGTCATAAACTCATGCTTAAATTCCAATGATATATCAATTAGTATATTTATGTTGCATTCCCAGATATCATGCAAGTAATTTTAGCCACTCAATATTTTAGTTGCATTTTATTTACATTCAAAAGGGAGTAGACTTAGCACCGAGTTGAACTAGGGTTCAGCGTACCCTCAAATTACCAAAACTACGTGCCAACGTAGGCTCAGAAGTATCCTCAGTTAGGCGTCAATATTTAGTGATCACGCCACAATCATGCCTTAATACCCCTGTCAAGGTATATTAGGTTCTCTCGATAGGGCATATACATTAGACTTTACGTTTAGCTCATGTGGTTTATGTTCGTTAATAGTAGCTCCGATAATCATACTTCCATTGCATTGACCATGTTATCAGTCTTCATTTTAGCATTCACTTTAGCATATTAGCTATATGATTAGTGCTTGGTCATTGCATTTAGCCTATTTTTCAGTTACACTTCAGTACAGTCTATTTCCACGCTCATTATTATATTGCTCAGTTATATCATTGTTCAACTTAGTATCTATATCCTGCAAGCTCAGTACATTCCAAGTACTAACGCATACTTTGCGCTACATCATTTTATGGTGTAGGTTTAGGAACTCAGCATTCAGCACATACTTAGTTCATTGCCAGCCTATACTCAGCATCTTTAGTGGTGAATCCTCATAGATCGTGGACATTTCTTTATATTTGGTTTAGCTAGTTTATTTTAAGTATTTTAAGAATGGTGACTTATCCTAGAAGCTCATCAGTAGTAGAGACTTTAATACATAGAGTCAGCATTTAGTTGTTTTGGGTTGTTTCCCATTTGACATTCAGTTATATTCTCACTTAAATGTCGTTTAGCTGTGACTCACTTTACAGTTACGTCCTAGGGGTAGCCTCGACATTTGAACCTGATGCTCAGATAGCAAGTTCATCATGCCCCGGGACTAGCCCCTAGACGTACCAAGGGACCTAGGGTCACAAGTGACCCCATGTTAACCCTCAAGCTTACATATAACAAGCATACTAAAATAATTCTAAGTAAGCGGAAGCATAACTGATAGATAAGTAAATTTAAAAGAGATCAACTAAGGATATAACTGAGTTCGAATATGGAACAACCCAAACAAAACAACTGAGTTTGATACTTTGTCTGGAAGCCTCTAATATTGAAAAGCTACTGGGACAAGTCCCTAGAAAACTCTAAAACAGTGAAACTAGTAACGAACTAACTAAATTAAAAGCATAAAGAAATTTCCTCGGATAATGACGACTCACCACTAAAGCTGCTCAGTATGGACTGAGTGAAATGCGGTCTGGATAGTGACACCTAAACCTATATCATACAACAATCTAGCACAAAAGTATGCATCAATACTTTGAATGTACTGAGTATGCCAGATATATGCTAAGCTGAACAATATAACAACTAAGCATGAAAATATATATACTAAAGCATTGTAAAACTTAGTTGCATACAATGACCAAGTACTAATCATGAAGAAAACATGTTGAACTGAATAGTGAAGTAAAGGTTGAATACATAGTCAATGCAACATGAATCAGACTGTGGGAGTTACTATTAACCGACATAAACCACGTAAGCTAAACATGGACTCTGATGTATACACCCCATTGAGAGGACCAAATATATCTTGTTGGGGTATAAAGGCATGACTATGGTGTGATCACTAAAACTAATGCCCTACATAGGGGAATTAAAAACCTACGGGGGAATGTACTTCTGGGACTGGAAGGTATACTAAACCATAGTCATATCGGTGCTAAGTCTACTCCCAACTAAATATACAGATAAAATGCAACTGAAATACTGAGTAGCTCAAAATAATAATAATTATTTGATAATGCAACATACAAATATTGAAAGATATGACATTTGAATTATGAAGAATGATTGTCTCATTCTACCTAGCAAGTATAATGCATGAAATATTGATAATTAACCCAAGCTAGGGTTTCTTACTTCTATACATAGGACTATACTAATTCTCAAAGAAACATTTAATTAACATTATAAAGATTATAGCAACTGAATTGCAATTGATCCCTAAGATTTATAAACCTTAGGTTTGAACAATTTATGGAAAAAATTGAAGAAATGGCTCAATTCTAGGGAGGTAATGGGTGAAAGGAACCCACTAGTGAAATCCCACATACTAGGTGACGATAACTGCAAAGAAATCTTTTAGATTATGGGGTTGAACTTGAAGAAGACCTCTCCTTGATCATAGGAAAATATGTCACCTCTTTCTTTTCTTTTCATTCTAAGTGAGATCATTTTAGGAGATTAAGGGTTTTAGGTAGATTTTTACTATGTTACTAGGCTTAGATGAAGTAAAATGCTATTTTATGTATCAAACGGCGTAGTTTAAGTACCAAACACATAGGGAAAAAGATCAATATGACCCTAACTAAAAGTTGATGGGCTTTAAGCTAGGCATGATGGCCTATCTAATGGGCGTCATGATGCCATTCCCGACAAGGCTTCACTAAAACAAGCATAACATTTTACTCCATGCTTGAAATTAGGCAAAATTGGTGGTGTTGGAAAGAGTACTCAAAGACCTTTAATTTGATGGGTCATGGGCTACCTAGTTAATTTAGCGCTTAGAGAATGATTGTTTGAAGTTGACCCAAATTAAATGTTTGATAAGTCTCTTTCAAAAATGACTTCACGTTTCGTATGTAGCTTCACGAACCATTTAAGAGTCCATGGTCCTTCACTAAATCTTGGTGGTTTTGTGCCCCTTTTCATAAACGGTTTCATGAGCTATGTGAAGCTCCACAAACCGTCTAATCATCCGTGGTCCTTCACCTTGGATGGGTGAAACTTCACGAGCAGGATGATAGGTTGTGGTCCTCTTCATGGCCCATGGACCCCTCTGTAATTTTGACCTTCTCTTTTTTTCATTCATAGATCAGATTTTTGAGGTGGCACAATAATGTGTGATATGCCACGAGTGACTTGAACGGTTATATTGACTTATTTTGATAATGTTTCATAATTATGTGTGATTGGTTATTGATGTGAAATCTATCATCCTCTCATTATGAATAGGAACATGCCCATTTCAATTGGTTTCGAGGTACTATTGTGATATATACTTTGTGAAAGTGCTGAAAGAGCAAAACAAATAAAGCGGATGAACCATTTTCAAGCGATGTGCTATGTACCGTGGTTGAAACTATTTTAAAGGGACGTTCCACACTTTGTTGTTGATACTATATTCGAGGGACGTTCCATGTGCCATGGGAGGTACATAGACCAATGTATACTCCGTAGGTCCCAAGATGTTAGGCAGTGCGTGTGTACCAATATGATCTACATGCATCACTCTATGTGACATTTACATTGCACTTGATATGATTATTGTACCTTGATGAGTGAGTTGTTATGTTCATGTTTATTTGAATATGAAAGGTTGTAATGACACTATGGAGTAGTAAGGGATTTATTATTGTATTCTTATACACATTGAGTTGATATCTATTATTTTAAAAGCTTTATATATTGTATATTATTTCTATTGCTTTCATATTGAGTTGAGTTTAGGTGATTATGTCTTCTTTTCCTATCAATTCAGGGGTGTGTGTGTGTGTGTATATATATATATATATATATATATATATATATATATACCTGTTTTCAGTGTTCCCCTGACATTCTCATACATTCAATGTACTGATGTCATTCGACCTGCATCTTTTCATGATATAGATACAAGTGTTCAAGGTGATCACTAAGCGCTCTGTTGATTCCACTTGTAGTTCCAGTTTGTTTTGGTGAGCCTCCATGCTTTCAGAGGGTTTCATCTATTTTCTAGTTTGTTAGGATGTCGTGGGTCTTGTCCCGACTTCCATCATCATAGTATAAGCTTCATAGATAGTAGTATGTTTTAGGTGGGTTTTTCATTTCCTTTGCTGGTGTTTTAAAGACTTTAAGTTGAGCACTTATGTTTAAATTGAGTATTCTAGACAATTTGAGTAAACTTATTTTATTAATGAGATCTTATGAGTAAACCTTTCATTTAAGTTCCTCTGTTGTTGAGTAATTATTCCACGAAGTATTGAGCAAGGCCAAGGGTTTGTTGCGGGACTAGCAATATTTCTTGAGTGTCGGCCACCTCTGGGTGTAGGCTCGGGGCAAGGTAAACTTGGTATCAAAGTCCAGAGTTCAAGAGTCGAAGGGTGTCTATGAAGCCATGTCTATAGAGTCCTTGTTTTCCGTGTGAAGCAGGCCACATAATTAATTAAGAGGCTACAACATTTAGGAAACATTTCCCTTCCTTCTTACACTCTTTTGTGCGATAGTGTTCAACTCTACAAAATTTTCTTTCTAATTTGTCATTGCGTGTATCTTTTCTGATCATGCCTCTACAAAGAGTTGTTTGACGTCATCCTGCAAGGAGAAAAGTTGACCCTCAAGATCAAGGGGTACCCAATGCACCTGAAGTGCAACCCCCTAAGGGAGAGGTAACCAATGTTGAGTTCCAAGATGTTATCGCGATGCTGAGTCAAGTTGTGGCCAATCCATCTTGTCAACAATGATACATCCAGTATCTGTGAGTTCTTGACAACGAATTCTCAAGAATTCACAAGGTCTAATGTCACTGAGGATCCGACGAACTCTGTGAGGGAGCTGCATAAAGTGTTTAAATTTATGTGGATTGTTGATGTTGAACATGTAGAATTAGGTGCATACTAACTAAAGGGTGTTGCTAGGATCTGTTCCGACCAATGGAAAAAGAGCAGGGCGGAAGGGGCACCAATTATGAGCTAGACTTTGTTTGAAATTGACTTCATGGGGTATTTCTTTCCCCGAGAGCTAAGGGAAGTGAATGTAAGATAATTTCTTAACCTTAAATAGGAATCCATGAGTGTACATGAGTACAGTCTCAAGTTCACAGAACTACCCCTTATGCTCCAGAGATGGTGGTGGATATGTGAAGTAAGATAAGTTTGCTTGTGTCTGGGTTGTCTCGCTTGTCAAGTAAAGAGGGTAAGGCACCTATATATGTTGATTGGATACAAAGACATAGCCAAACTTATGATCCATTTGCAATAGGTTAATGAAGATAAGCTAAAATATAGAAAGGAGTTTCACAACAAGAGGTCTAATAAGACAATTGGTCATGAGTTCGAATAGCAGAAGACCGAAAATATGAACCATTCATCTTTTTAGCAAAGGCCTACTGGGTCTGCTCCATCATCAACAAGTGCACCTGCACCAAAGCATAGACATGAGTTTAGAAATTCAAATTCGCAAAACCTTAGAGCTTGACCTAATCAATCTCAAGGTAGTGTGGCACAAGGGGCCAACTGGAATCCTAGATGTGCTAAGTGTGGTACAAACCACCTAGGATCGTGTCGGGATGGTTCCAATGGTTGCTTTAAGTGTGGGCAAACAAGTCACTTCATGAGAAAGTACCCTAAGAATAGGAAGTGAAATAGTAATGGGGGCAATAGAGCCTAATCTTCTTCAATGACTCCAGTAGATAGAGCTGCTCCACGATGAGCTACTTCAGGGACAAGCGGAAGGGCAAACCATTTGTATGCTAACAACAGTCTCCAACAGTAAGAGAATTCACCAAATGTTGTCACAAGTATATTCAATGTATTTACTTATGATATATATGCATTGCTTGTTCCCAGTGTGATTCTATCTTTTATGAGTCCATATGTTGCTATGAGGTTTGATATTCTTCCCGAAAGACTTCTTGAGCCGTTTAGTGTTTCCACACCTGTTTGTGAGTCTATTCTAGCTGAGAGAGTTTATCATTATTGTGTCATCTCAGTCAATCACATGGACACCATGGCAGACTTAGTCGAGTTAGACATGGTGGACTTTGAAGTTATTCTAGATATACGCTGGTGTCATGCATGTTATGCCTTAGTTAATTGTAAAACTCGAGTAGTGAAGTTCCAGTTTCCTAATGAACATGTTGTAGAGTGAAGGAGTAGTTCAGTAGTGCCTAAGGTTCTTTTCATTTCATAACTTAAGGCCAAAAATTTAGTCTCTAAGGGGTGCATCGATCACTTAGTCCGAGTTAATGACTCTAGTGATGAGACACATCATATTTAATTAGTTCCACCTGTGAGAGAAGTTCTAGAAGAATTTCCAGATGATCTTCCCGGAGTCCCTCTTGAGAGAGAAATAGACTTTGGCATATATATTATTCCTAATACTAGACCTATCTCTATTGCACCATATAGAATGGCTTCAACTGAGTTAAAAGACTTAAAAGAACAGTTTAAAGATCTTCTTGATAACACTTATATTTGACCTGGTATATCGCCTTAGGGTGCTCTGGTTTTATTTGTGAGGAAGAAAGGTGGTTTTCTTAGGATATGTATTGACTACCGCCAATTGATCAAGGTCAATATCAATAATAAGTATCCACTTCTGTGAATTGATGATCTTTTTGATCAACTAGAGAGTGCCACTCGCTTTACTAAGATAGACCTCAGATCTGGCTATCATCTGTTGAGAGTAAGGAAAGGTGACATCCCAAAGAAAGCATTCAGGGCTTGTTATGGTCATTATGAGTTTCCTGTTATGTCTTTTGGTTTGACTAATGCTCCTGCCATGTTCATGGATCTTATGAATAGAGTGTTCAAATTGTATTTTGACATGTTTGTTATTATATTTACTGATGACTTACTGATTTATTCTAGGAATGAGGAGGATTATGCTAGTCATCTCATTATAGTTCTCCAAACTCGCAAGGATAGAAAGTGGTATACTAATTTTCTAAGTGTGAGTCTTTGCTTGAGTTTGTGTTGTTCTTAGGCCACATTTTTTTTGATGAAGGGATACGAGTTGACACTTAGAAGATTGAATTAGTGCAGAACTGGCCAAGACCCACATCTCTGACTGATATTAGGATTTTCTTGAGATTGGTTGGTTACTATAGAAGGTTTGTCGAGGGTTTATTGATATATTTCATCCCCGTTGACAAAGTTGACTTAAAATAGAGTAAAGTTTCAGTGGTCTGAAGCTTGTGAGAAAAGCTCTCAGTAATTGAAAACCCTGTTAGCTACTACCTAGTGTTGACTCTACTAGAGGGTACATAAGGCTTTCTCATGTAATTTCATGCGTCTACAGTTGGACTCGATTGTGTATTGATGTAGAATGGTAATGTTATATCTTATTTCTCCAGACAGTTTAAGAGTCACGAGAAGAATTACCCCGACTCATGATCTCGAGTTGGCAGCAGTAGTATTTGCCTTGAAAATATGGCATCACTATCTCTATGGTGTCCATGTAGATTTTTTCACCGATCACAAGGGCTTCGATATGTTTTCAGACAAAAAGAACTTAATCTCAGACAGAGGAGATGGTTAGAGTTACTTAAGGATTACGACATGAGTATCTTCTATCACCCAGGTAAGGCTAATGATGTTGTTGATGTGTTGAGCGGATTATCCATGGGAAGTACTGCCCATGTTGAGGAAGGAAAGAAGGAATTAGGCAATGATTTGCACATACTTGAGCAATTGGGAGTTCAATTGTTAGATTCCAATGAAGATGGAGTGATGGTTATTAATGGGAATGAATCATCATTAGTTTATGAGATGAAGGAGAAACAAGACTAAGACCCCATTTTGCTTGAATAAACGTGAATGTTCATAAGAAAAGGCGATGGTTTCCTAACAAAGGGGAGATGGTGTGTTGAGGTATCAAGGTGGACTGTGTGTGCCAAAGGTGGATGAGCTCCAAGAGAGGATTATGGATGAAGCTCATAGCTCCAGATATTCAATACATCCTGGTTCCACAAAGATGTATTGTGACTTCAGGGAAGTCTATTGGTGGAATAGTATGATGAGATGTATTGTAGATTTTGTTGCTAAGTGCCCAAATTGGAAACAAGTCAAGGCAGAGCACCAAAGGCTGGGGGGGGGGGGGGGGTATGGCTCTCAATATTGATCTTCCAGAATGGAAGTGGGAGATGATTAATGATATTTCTCAACTACACTTCATCTAATTCTAAGTGTAGGCGGTCGCTAACAAGTAAAACCCCAACTAAGAGTTGAGGTCGTCACACAGGGAGTGATACAATAAAGAATTCAATTAAGAAGTAAAATAGTGTTCTAGTCAGTTGTAAATGTAGCAATTTTGCAACAATAAATTAAATCACAAGGTTTTGACAATTAGTGTCAAATGGGTTGATTCAGGTAACCAACTGGCGACTACTAACACTTGAAGTAAACAAATGGAGAAGATTTCTTGGGAGTATGATAAAGTTGAATGATAATTTTGTGTAGTGGGTGATTACTTATTACTCAAAGTCGTTGAATCTCTGTGGGTAGGCTAGATTTTGGGTGCAATAGCCATTTCTCAATCAACTATTGCGAATCAAGTGAGTTCTTTCAAACGTCAACAACCACCACACAGATTAACAATCCATTACCTTAATCAATCTACTTTTTCAAGCTAGATTTCCGATCGAGATGTATAGATCATGTTCATGGATTAACGAAAATGTGCAAAAGCTCTATTTGCCTCAATGTCACTCGATCATTATCAAACTGACAGCAATCTTTTTCTTTCCATGAAGATCCCACCAAAGCGCCCTCTACTTCTAATAGGCCATGAACTAGATCAAAATCATTCAAATCGACTTTATCAAACTAGATCCATAACAAAATAATCAATACAATCATCCACTAATAATTAAACTCTAACATTTCTTTCTCAAACAAGTATAGAGTATTACACTAGAATTGTATTTGCAACTACAAGTGCTCAATTAAAACACAAACTATTAATTGCACCCACTTCAAATAAACAATAAAATTAGTAACTAACAACACCCATTAGCTAATTAATGCATTCAACTACATAATCACACCCCCAATAATAGGGGTTTTAGCCAAACATAATAAAGAACAAGAAATCGTTACCATCAAAATATTCCATCAGATTGGGCAACGATCCACAAGTCTCCAAATGCTCAAATTAAAGCTAAAAATCTCAAAATCTATAAATTATTGCTAAAGAAAATTTAAAAACAACGTTCTAGCATGTAATATCTTAAAAACCTAGAAGTGAACAATATTGGAAATCCTTTTCTTATTTTCAAAATTGCATTTATACGTTCCCAGAATTTCAACACGGAGTCCACTCGGTGAAGTTAGTCAGGCTTTGCCGACCCAGTCGGCGGTGCGCCAAGTGCTTCTCTTCTCACCATTTTGACGTGCCTTTTTTAGAAAAATTGTTCTATAACTTTAGGCAGTTGAAATCGGCCTCGCTGATTTGCTCTGCTGTTCGCCAAACCACTTGTTTGCTCACCAAGTTTGTCTTGTCCATGGGCTGTCATGCTAGAAGTTTGGGTTAGCTGAAGGTCTGTCTTTGGCAAGTACTAGCATTTCTTTTCTTCAAAATTTTCAGCCTTTTCGGTTTGATTTGATTCGTAATGTCCTCGCCTTGCTCTTTTTCCATTATTGCTGCATATTAGTACTTTAACATCAGTTATGAGTTTAAAATAAGCAATTAAGGATACTAATTCATTGAATATTAAGCCCTAAATGAGTCAAAATCCCTGACTCATCAACACCCCAACTTAAACTTTTGTTTGTCCTCAAGTAAAATACATGACCAATCAAGTCAACAGGGATGTCTACAAATAGTGATACTTGAGACTCAACGAGAATGCACACAAGGTTTAATCTACTCAAGAAAATTTAAATTGTGCACTAAAACTTTCAAACTATGACTAGTCATCATCAAATAGAAGTCAAGCTCACAATGCTTGCTACAAATGCAAATTCAAGATCAACAAGAATATTGGAAGGCCCTTACATCAAGATTGATTCCATGTTCACAGAAAGCTCATCAAAATTTAAGAATTAAGGAATCAAAATCAACTATCACACTCTCGAAGATAAACGCATGAATGTTCTTCCCAAACGCTTGCCCATATTTTCCAATCAACATGTCATTCGGCTTAATCAAGATCACCAAGGTCCTTCAAGGCTTGTAACGGGGCTGAGGGTAAAGCTATATTGTTTTGGCTTAGTGAATTCTACATTCATGAAGCATGACTTTTATTTCATCTCCTCTCATTTTTTTCAACTCTTTTAATTTTCACAATCCATCCTAAGTACTTCCAAACACAAAGATTCTTGTATGGCTCATTCGACACCCCTTTTCTTTCCATCATGCACTTCTTTTTCAGTATTATTTTCTTTTGCTTTTCTTTATTTTTTTATATGGAGGGGTTCCATCTTTTTCAACACAATTTTTTAAGGGTGAATTTTCACAAAGTTCTTGCTCATATTCTCTCTTAAATTTTCATCACCCCAACATAGGCTTTTGGCCTAAGTTGGCTATTCAAATGAACCAAAGCTTCATCAAGGCTTAGGAAAGAGGCTAAATGGGTTCATGTTTCATCCAAAGAAAAGGTAGGCTCATTTAGTACCAAGCTAGGCTCACACTCTTATAAGGTGGTCTCCAAGACGTATAATAGCAATTTGGTTCACTCTAAGAAATTAGTGCCCAAGATCGTGTCTTTCATTCACCAACGTTTGTTGACTAGACCAACGGGGTAAGTTCTAGGTATAACTAAATACATGTTTCAAGAAAATCTCACCACACAAGGCATTTAACACAATCATCAATCATGACTCTACAAGTTAAGCTCGTGTGCAGTGATCGTCACAAGACTCACTTCAACAATCAACTATTCACAATAAGATTATAATATTTCACACATTACTTATGCAACTCAAATTTGCCTCATTGGACTTGTGCAATCATATAGTTCAATCAAGTGCACTATTCAAGTCATCAGTATTGATGACAATCGATACTCAAATATGCAAGAGAAAAGCCTCAACATTCACACATTAAGAAATTAGGGAATGGATAAATGGGATCAAAAACCAACATTCAATCTCACCAGTATAAGCTGAAAGTTTTGGACACAGCCAAAATTAGCAAAATAATCATCCACAATAGAAAACAATCAACAAGACTAAACAGTGTCCTTAATGTAAAAGCAATGTAAAAGTCTCAAACATAAAACATGAAGAGATTCAAGATCCCCCTGTCAGACAAAGCGTGAGGTTAACATTGTGCATCTGGAGCTCTCTCAATAGGGGCATTAGTGCCTGACTCTCTTCCAGGATTAGGTTGTGCTCCACTGGACTCAATCATCGAGGTATCCTAAAGTAATGCCTTTGTCTCCATATGAAATATCACACCCTCTAAGTCCTCCATCTCATCATAAACTGCAGCATCTTGGATCCTAAGCTCCTCTTCACCTGTCTCAAGATTGTCCGACTCATTACCATTGTCAGCTGAAACAACATCTTCGGTCACAGTTTTCGGTGGGATCTTAGAAATAACTGGAATCTCTAAACTCAAAACCTTGGAAGGGTCTACAATGCCGAAGAACATAGATAAATTAGTGGATTTGAGCTTATCCACATCTCGCCTCAACCCTTCAAAAGCGGCCCTCAAAGCTGTCACATCCTTTAACTATCACCTTTCCTACTCATACGCCTCAACTCACATTGTGAGGGAGTCCAACGCTAGGCCATGAGCATTAGTAAATTCTTGATGCTCTCATCACTCAGATTGAATGGGGCCAAAGGCAGCAGAAATGGCCCGCTCAATCAATCCTAGGATAGTCTCCTCAACTCGAGAAGCACATACAATAGCCGACTAGGCTAGATGGCCTATGTTATACAGCATCACCTGTGTTAACGGGGGTCAGGGAGCAATAACAACAGCAGAGATAGTAGGGGTGGAAGATATAAGGGTACCTGACGGCTCACCGGTCTGAGCAGAAGGAGTAGTGTATTCCTCCAAAGTATCTGCATTGACTACCAGAGATGTGTCCACAGGTGTTGTCCTTATCCTCTAAGCTTCATCCCTTGTATACTCTGTCTCAATCCTCTAGATGTCAATAGTGGAAGTGGGAGCCACTTCCCTATTCATGTTTCCCACAAAGGGTACCCTAGCTCGCCGACATAACTCTGTGATAAGCACTGGGAATGGTAGGGATGTTTGGCTCTTCTTGGCCCTCATGGCCATCTCCTGCTCAACAATCAATCTGAGATTCAATCTATCCCGATCGATTATTGTTCTCAACAGAGTTGCCTTCAGATGGACTAATTCTGTAATGACATGAGTGTGCAGCTAATGAACACCAACTAGTATCTCGCAGCTACAGTCAGGTCCTTCATCTCAATTTAGACCCCTGGCTCAATACACAGAGGTGTAATGCCAGATATCAAGGGAGCCAACCATCCTTTAAGCTAGTCGAGGGTCTTCTTCTGAATTCTGTCCACCAAGAAGTGGACCACATCGACCGTGCACCCCAACACCAATTTTATATCATAACTACTACACTTTACATTTTTACCTCACACCATAACATGATCAATAGGTGCAAATGATCTGGCCTTCTTCTTCCTTTCGGGATCAGCTTCATGTATTCCTCATAAAAGTCTCGGACCTAAGAAGGTATATAAGGGCCCCGAAGCTGTGTAAACCTCTTGAATTTATTGAAGTGAATTGTGGCCCACACAGTAGGCTACATGTCCACTACTCTAGCAGTAGACAACCTCTTCTCTTCTAGAATCGTTCTCAACCTGGCGGCTTTTAATTTTTTCATCGAACGTGGTGGAGGTGCATGTACTATGGGAACCTGTGGTGCCTCATTAGCTACATTTGTTGGAGTTGGAGGAGAAGTTGTTTGCACCAGAAGTCATGATGGATCGTGTAGCACGTTAGAGCACAATTCATGTAACACCCCTAAATGCTAACCAGAGTTGCATGTCGATTTACCATTGCTTAGTGACTACAGTATGTTTTACTCTCTTGTTGGAAACTTGAAATGTTGTGATAAGTGCTAGGTTGGTTAGTATAAATTGGATCATAATTTATGGAATTGTATTGGGGTATTTATGTAATAATCTTATTAGAATATTGTACACTTTTAAAAGGAGGCAAAGGATATATAGATATAGGTGTATATGTATGTATTTTGGGCAGCACACACACTATTTTGGGCAACCTTGAGGGACAGCTGTTCCTTTGTGATAAATATCACTTGTGTGGCTATATATTTTAACACTTATCTAGTGAATATCGTGGCTTTTGAAGACTTGGAACTTTAGAACTTTAACTTACCTTTTGTTCATCAAAATCACAAGAAAAAAGCCTTGGTTCTTTTGGCTGGAATTCGATGCACACTTCTTGGTTGGTAAGTGGCTGAAATCTGTTTCTAAGCTAGGTAGTGTGTGGTAAATTGTGTATATATTGTGATCTAGAACTCCGTTTTGGGTGAATAAATATGTTTTGGAAAGAGGATTCATGTACCTACAACTTTTATGTTTATGTGAAAGTCTAATTTATCTGTTATAGATTCGAAAAATGGGACGCAACACCCAACAAGTTCTGTCCAGATTTCTCTGTTTTTGATGCTGAGTAGTGTGTGTTACGTTTAAAATATCTTGTTCTCTAGAACTCCGTTTTGGGTGAATAAATAGGATTTGGAAAGCTGTTTCATGTATGTACAACTTTTATGTGTATGTGAAAGTCTAATTTAGTTGTTATGGATTTGAAATTTGGGACGCAACGCAGGACAAGTTTTGTCCAGACTTCGGATTTAGAAATCCGGTAGGAACGACTGTTAGTGTATTGATGATATCTTTCTGTACAAAATGTATTTTTTTGGTGATTCTTGTTGCGTTGCAATCTTAAGAGATGTATCTACATCTTTCATGAAGGTTACAAAGTCTAGTTTTTCCGTTTTCCTGTTCAAATCTATGTTACAATATGGGGTACTAAACTGGCCAGAATCACTGTTTTAGGAACAAAGTTGTATCTGTGCGGGCTGAGCTACTTGTGATGATAATCCTCTTTTATTTTGACATTATTGAGATATTACGAATTAAAGAAGTTATTTAATTGTATTTTTAAGGTTATATATATACTTGTGAACAAGTTGAGGACCTTGATACGTTGGTTGGTCTCCGGTTTGAGCTTGCGAAGTTGGTTGGACTGTTTCTACGCTAAAGTATTGAGGTTTGTGCATAAACTTGTACTTGCACTCTTGTAACGGCTGGTATATATGAAATTGATCTTGATACCTCAGCTACCTCTTGTCACTTTGCATTGTCGTGTTGGTATGATGCTCATGTAACTTGCCCACTTGTATGGATTGTTTGATCACTTGGCACTCTTGTTGGGACCATGTCCTTCTTGTGGCTGTGACTTTGCTACTATTGGCAGGCCTCTTGATTCGGATCATTTGCCATCTTGACTCTGGATTTGTAGTTCGTCTTAGTAATGGAAGTTATCCATTTTAAGTACGAACTAGAAAGCCATTTTTAATATGGTTCTTGGTTCTCTTAATTATTGGGCTGGGACCCTTCTTGATACAGGGCTTCGGTCCTTCTTGATACAGGGCAGCGACCCTTCTTGATACTTGCTTGTGCTGGGTGTGACGACATGAAGTATACTTTCTATTGAATTTCTTGGAAAAATGGTGCTATGAGCTTCTTGACATTTGTATCTTTGAATATAGAATTTGATACTTGTTATCTATTGTTACTTGATTTATTTATTATGCTTCAAGTACACTGCTCATTGGCTTGGAAAAAGGGTAGCTTGGTGAAATTTGAGGACTCTGACCTTATAGTTTTTACACCACTAAGCTATATGCTTAGCGATAGTTGTTTCTATCGTAGGGGCTGATCGAGAGGAGGCATGAAGATGGCCATGGGAGATGGAAATTTTGAGAACTTTAAGAAGATCACATTTGCATATAGGCATATATATTTTGTATAAATTTTCGTACTTATACACGATCTATGTGATGTATATTTGCATTTGATTTTGAGGGCTAACTGTATCATGTCCATGGGTTGTAATCTAAGTATGGCCATATGTTGTGTTTATTTGGGGTGTGTAAGCCCGAATTTTGTAATATGTTACATTTCCTACTTGTTTGGAATGATCGTATGAAGCATGAACCCAATTAGTTTAGGTACTTGAAAGTTGATGATTTTTTTTTTATTATCATTATTTACTTGCATGGGGACAATATATGCATAAAAATATCTCGTGATTCATTTGCGTATGGAAATTGGAAAGGAATGTTACAATTCAACCCATCCTCTCTTTAGGAATTGATCATCTGCAGGCTCAGACTCAAAGATCAATGATCTAGACACAAAATTTTCCTCACGGTCAAACTCAGAAGTGGTTAGGTGGGTGGACTCTATACCCATGCTATCGGAGCTGGAGCTGCTCGAACTCAGCTCTGCAAGTTGTTTCCATATCTATGTGCACCTTCGTAGCACTAAGCACCCCTTTTGCTTTCTTCTAAGGTAGTTGATTCTTTACAGGTACCTTGGGTCTAGCCATATATGCAAGACAACACAAATTGAACAAATGCAATATCAACATGTTAGTGAAATATCAAAATAAAAGAGTTGCTAGAAAACTCACCAACTGACTCGATGACTCGCCCAGATTATTCAGTGAGCCTTAGAGGGCTCGCTGAAATATACAAAGGAAAAAGTATGAAATTCATCATAAATCGGTAAGGTTTAGATCAATTCAGCAAAACGTCAAACATGATCGGCGAGCTAAAAGTAGCTCGCTTAAACTTACAAAATGATTTTCAACAAACAGGGTTACAAAAGGCAATAATAAGGGCATTCGATGAGCTCAAGCGTATAGCTAAATTTTACAGAGTCGAGCAGCTAAATTTTAGAACAAAAGGGCAAGATAAGGGGTCAATTGGCGAACCGCCGAGTCATGCAGTGAACTCGACTGAGCTCGCTGATTGGTCTCCTCTGTGTTTTAAGCATTCAATGAGTTTTGAGGATTTTCGTTAAGAACATAGTCTTTCGAGGTATGTAAGCTTGCATAGTGTTGGGTTTTCTAACCCTTATGCCAATCATGTAAACTTTTACCGTGGATTCATTCTTGAAGTAGATTTATTGAGTTCTTGAGAAGTTCTCGAGGTTTCTGCTTCATTCTTTTACAATGTAGTCTTGTTGAGTTCTTAAGAAGTTTTCGAGGCTTTAGCTTCATTCTTTAACAATGGAGTCTTGTTAAATTCTTTAGGTGAGGGTCTTGCAAATGCTTTTTGTTCTTGGGGTGTGGATTTTATTGTAATTGGGTTGGATTTAAGATTCCAAAGGATTTTGAAGGAAATAATTCGATTCTAGATGAGTTAGGCCATGAAATTGAGAAGAAAAAATTGTCAAAAGTCAAGGCATGGGGTGGGGCGGCGAGCCACCACTGCACCAGAACTACTACCCAGTAGTTTAGGGCCTCGTGCAGTGTTCCACTCACCTATATTTTCTCCTTGTTATTCACTCTTAAAATAATCATTAATCCTTGAGATTTCATGCATATCTTAAACACATCTCTTAATTTACATTTTGCATTAAACTAAAGTTAAGAGTGATGTTCGAGAAAACCTTTTTGAGTCATTTTGAGAAGTTATTTACAAATTTCTAGAGCTTGAATTAAGACTTGATTAATGAGTATAAGAATAAGTTGAATGGTTTTTCATGTTTCAAAATGAGTATAAGGAAACTAAGTATTCCCAAGTGTAAATACTTTTACATTTAAAACGAGAGGAAACCTTAATTTCTAAACGAGTTTATGAGGAGTTTTGAGGATTATCTCTTTCAAGAGACTTTTGAGTAATAATCTCTGATTGAGGATGAGTTATGTTTATAAACATTGAGCATGAGTTGTATATATTATTATGAGTAGTATTGAGCACCGATATGGGGATGAGTTCAAACAACTCACATTCCTCATAAACCATGTAGCCAACTTGTGAGTAGTATTGAGCACCGATATGTACCGATGTCATTCGACTTGTATCTTTTCTTGATGCAGATATAGGTGTTCAGGTTCATCAATAGGTGCTCCGTTGATACCCCTTGCAGTTCCTATTTGTTTTGGTGACCCTCCTTGCTTTCAGAGGGTTTTACATCTATTTTCAAGTTTGTGAGGATGTCATGGGTTTTGTCCCGATTTCCATCATCGTATTAGAGGCTTCATAGATAGTAGTATTTTGGAAGAGTCTTTTTTGTTTCCCTTGTTGATGTTTTAAAGACTTTGAGCTGAGCACTTATGTTTAAATTTACTATTTCACACAGTTTGAGTTAAATAATTTTATTAATGAGACCTTATGAGTAAATGTTGCATTTCAGGTCATATGTTGTTGAGAAAGTCTTCCGCTAAGTATTGAGTTAGGCCAAGGGTTCGCTTGGAGATCAGCGATGGTTCTCGAGTGCCAGCCATGTCCAAGGTGTAGGCTTGGGGCGTGACAAACACTAAGCTTGCTCATTTTTCTAATATAAATAGGCTTCAAGGGGAATGTGAACACAACATTAGATCTTTAATTAAAAAAATTACCAAAAGAGTTGTTTTTATCTTATAAATTCACCCCTATATATAGAATAGTTTTTTATATCTCCTCATTCCTATGTGTGAATAAAATAAAATAGAAGAAATAAGTAATCTGATTACAACTCCTTTTAATAGCATGATAGATGAAGTTCATGTGATGCTTGTAGATCATGAGAAAGAGATTGTTACTGAGATGGTTGATTTGCTAAAGTCTTTAAATATATTGGTGACATCTCTAAAAATGTTATATAGAACTTATAACCTTTATTTCTTTATATAATTATGTTTTATGTTATTTTTCATAGGAATTTAATTGACATGATGCTTATTATCAAATTTGTGATTCTAACATTGATTGTTTTTAGATTTCATTTATCTGCAAGCTTTAGATTTCTCTTTTCCTTGTTTCCATAACACTATTATTAATAAGTAAAACAACATAAACAAGCATAGAAATAATAGTGTTACGAAAACAAGAAAAAGAGAAATCCAAAATTTTCAAGATAAATGAAATCTAAAAAAACTCAATGTTAGAATCATAAATTCGATAATAAGCATCCTATCAATTAAACACCTATGAAAAATGACATAGAATTTAGTTATGAAGAAATACAGATTATAAGTTCTATATAACATTTTTAGAAATGCCACCGTTATATTTAAAAGACTTTAGCAAACCAACCATCTCAGTAACATTCTCTTTACGATGATCTACAAGCATCACATGGACTTCATCTATCGTGTTTTAAAAGGAGTTGTTATCAGATTACTTATTCCTTCAATTTTATTTTATTCAGACATAAGAATGAGGAGATACAAGAAACTACTCTATATATGGGCTGAATTTATATGATAAACCAACTCTTTTGGTAAATTTGTTTATTTAAGATCTAATGTGGTGTTCATATTCCCCTTGAAGCCTATTTATATTAGGAAAAGGAGCAAGTTTAGTGTTGACCACAAAAATCATTTTTATTTGACCTATTTAATTACTTTTTTATGGTAAGGCTTGGGAAATACTTCTCGCACACACACATACACAGACAAAAAACTTAGTCAAACAAGCTATAGCAGTCCAAAAAAATGCAAATAATGTCAGAGCTATCCTCTTTACTTCAGTGGGTATTTAATTAACTTCAAGCTTTGGAAAGCCCATGAATACATATTTTGTTACCTCCTCAATAAAATGATATTGTTTGCTCTTATGATAGTAATAGTGCAATCCAAAAAGCTTTTTGATAAGAACTAACTATATATATATATATATATATATATATATATATATATATATATATATATATATATATATATATATATATATGATTTTACAAAGTACAAACTGCATACATTACAAAGTAATTATATTACTATCTCTCATTTTCTTGATATATCATTAGTTAGATATTCATTGGTCCTTAGGAAAAAATCTAGGTATATTTAAAATCTTAAACAACTAAAGAAAAATATACAACATAAGGTGGAAGTTACAGGAGACATACAAGTGAGTGATCAGGGAACTGTAGAATGACACAAACCAGATCAAAATTATAAGTTGCTAAGGGTGTTTGGGGGAGAGAAACATGATAAGGGAAGGAGAATACTCCAAACACATGGAAAGACTATAATGCCCTTCTACTTGGAAAGAACATTTTCCGATAAATTTGACTCTACTTATTCGGTGTCTGTCAAAGTTGGATTTGATTTTCTAAATGGACTAATCTACCATCCAAAAGAAAAAGCCCCATCTTGCAATGCGATTGCACTTGACAATCTACCACCTCACCATTATTCAGGAAGGAGGAGCAAGATGAGGAGCAGGAAGGAAAGAAACCTTAATCTCCCTAAGCCTAGATGGAATGACTACAACTTCTTCTATGCTAAAAAAAAGTCACCGTCAAATCTCTTTATCCAAGGAAATATTGGGAGTTCTCAAAATGATTGCAAAATCTTTGAACGATCATCCTCGTGAAAAAATGGTAAACACACTCGAATTAAAATATATTTGAGTGATTATCAAAGATATTATTTCTAATATCATATAGCCTTCATTTTTGTTTTAGTCATTATCAATTTACGACCATTATGTAGTCTTTATACTACCATATATTATTGTTATTCTTCCTCTTGATTGTATTCCGCAAATGTTGGAGTATTTTAGCCATCCCATTTGATGAATTCTCTTGCTATCAAACAACACAAGTTCTCTTTCGTAGAGATGAGTTCAAAATCTTCCTAACATATTATATTGTTGGGTTTTCTTTCTTAATGGATCTTTGTTAGTGTATGTTCTCCTAGTTTTATACTAGCAGGGCTTATTAAATTTTGGGGATACACCTATATAAATTGAAATTTCCTTAAGGATAGTGTCGTTGAAACGCCTCAAGCTATTAAAATTTCCTATAATTTTGTTACCCAATATTTTTAATAAGATTTCCGACAAGAGGAGAAGAAAAAATGTTGATTCGTATGGCCAAGAAGGAGGTATCGAGGAGAATGAATTAGTGTATCTATGTTCAACCATTCTTGCCTCCCCTTCTCGTTGTAAATAATCATTAACTAGTTGTGATCAAAGTATTAGTCATGATCAAGACAAGGGAGACAAACAGGTGGATCAGATTGTATATGGGTGGATCATAACGAGTTAAATTAAATTGGATAAAACATCTTACCTTCTCATATTATCCACGGTTCTAAGAATAGTCAACTGAACACAAGCTAAAAACTAAAATAAGCTTATGGTCACAACAATAACATATGCAATATAGTCCAAAATTTCAATCTTTATAATAAATTCAGTTGAAAAGAAAAGGAAGATCACCTTTATAGTGTATTTACAGACATGTGATTATAAAGCAATGGAATACCTTTGAGCATAAGCTTATAGAAGATAAGTGTATTTTTTTGTCTCCCTTCTTTAAAATCATTGAATCTGTCAACACATTAATATACTTTTGTCAGTGCAAACCCCAGTGACACACAACATTACAACATAAACACATAAATATAAACATAGATACCAAAATCTATAAATAATGTCACACTTTTAGTGAAATTCAAAATTGTTATCATTTGATTGGTAGGTTGTTGATTGCAAATATAATTCCCTGTTTCGTCTTACCAGGAAATTCCTTGGAGAAAACTGCACCTCAAAAGAAAGAGTTTTTGGCGAATGTCACAATAAAAAGTGAATGAATCTCTAGTTTATTATGTTGTAGTTTGGAAGTGTAAGAAAGCATACAACTATATTTATAATAGGGAAAGTCGCTTGAACATAAACCATGCCATTAAATTGATGTCATCTACATATATTTAATTTATAAAATTTGAAAAATATTGGTAATATTAATCGGTATTAAAATATTTTTTTTCCTTATTAGAAGGAGGTCAAGAGCTTCTAGTTTCACTCCACCCAGCCTCAGATGGAAAACACATATCCATCAATAAAAAAAAACTAGACTCAAATCATGATGAAAAACAAAAATCTATCAATTAAAAAGAAACATACTCAAATCAATCTGAAAAACAAATCTGTCAATTAAAAAGAAACTAGACTCAAATCAAGTTGAAACCACAGATCCATCAAATTCGAAAGAAATTAGAATGCAATTAAGCTGAAAAACACAAATCCATCAATTAAAAAGAAACTAGATTCATATTAAGCTAAAAAAGCATAGATCAATAAATTAAAAAACAAACAAGTCTCAAATCAAACTGTAAAAGCACAAAGCCATCAATTTAAAAGAAACTAGATCCAAATCAAGATTAAAAAGAAATCCGTCAATTTAAATGAAACTAGTCTCAAATCAAACTCAAAATACAGATCCATCAATTAAAAAATAAACTAGACTAAAATCAAGCTAAAAAATACATATCCATCAATTAAAAAGACACTAGACTCAAATAAAGCTGTGAAACACAAATCGATCAATTAAAAATAAACTAAATTCAAATCAAGCTGAAAACACATGGATCCATCAATCAAAATAAAATTAGGCTCAAATCAAGCGAAAAAACATAGATCTATCAATTAAAAAGAAACTAGACTTAAATCAAACTGAAAGAACATAGATCCATCAATTTAAATGAAACTAGACTCAAATCAAGATGAAAAACACAGATCCATCAATTAAAAAGAAACTAGACACAAATCAAACTCAAAACCACATATCATTCAATTAAAATGAAACTAGACTCAAATAAGGTTGAAAAACACAAATCCATAAATTACAAGAAACAAGACTCAAATCAAGATGAAAAACCAAGATCAATCAAACAAAAAGAAATTAGACTCAAATCAAGTTGAAAAAACCCCAGATCCATCAATTAAAAAGAAATTAGACTCAAATCAATCTGAAAAAATATAGATCCTTCAATAAGGGAGAAACTAGACTCAAATCAAGTAGAGAAACACAAATCCATCAATTAAAAAGAAAATAGACTTATATCAAACAAATAATGAAGAAAAGAACTGACATAGCGCTAACCAACATGCACCCTAGATGACAACCCTCTATAGAGTCCTACAGATACAAAACAATCAGATCCACTAAACTAAACATCTTGATCAGAAAAAGAAATGGAAAGATAGAACTTTTAAACTAGGGTTACAAATATTAAAATTAGTTGTGAAGAGATGGACACAGATCTTACTAGTAGAAGCTAAGAAACAGCAATGTACACCTAAGAGGGCCATGAGTGTTGATCACTCAAAGTAGAACTTGAATCGGACTCTTACTGTTGAACCTCATCAGCATGAACTTATTCAGTAGAGAGAGGGAGTTGAAAAGAGAACTGTTGAATCCTTATTAGAACCCTAGTATTATAGTAATCCATATAGTACTAGGTCTTTTTTTTTTTGGACTAGGCCATTTTATCCTAACCTTTTGTTTGTGCGTGTGTTTTCCATTATTTATGTTTCTGCTTTTTTGGGCTTGCTAGAGCCCAAACAAATATTTATGTGTTGATTTTTAGTAAAACCAGTCTGTTGTCCAACTCTATTGAAAAAATATTATGGAATCAATAGTTATTCCTAATAAGCCTTAAAGATAGAAAAAGTAAAGTAGTAAATATATATCCTTAATGTAGTTCTAGATCATATTTTTTCAATATGGTATCTAGTCTACATGTTTATTTCACTTTATTTTATAAACTTTTTTTATAAGAAAATTTGTAGACATAAAATTTGTCAACAACACCAAACTATAAAATTTTCTTTAGTACCCAAGATATTAATTCATTTTTTTAAAAAAAAAATTCACCTATCACAATTAAAATAATTTACTACCACAATATTTAATTTTGATCAACCACAAAGGAAGAAGTGTAGAGTAACTAGTGTAGATCATTCCATTTCAAAATGATATTAAGAGTTCGTTGTAATTGACCAATTATAAATTAACAACAAGGAACAACCAGTACAAATAAATAAATAAAAAGTTAGGTGTTTTATTTTGGAAAAAATATTTTTAGAATTAGAAAAATACTAAGGATAAATTAGTAAAAGATATGTTGAAAAAATTGCTTATCATATATATATATATATATACACACACACACACTAAAAGTAGGAGGATCGATCCATCAAAATTGGAATACAATTTTTTTTTCCTACAATAAATCAATATATGAATATCTAATTGAAAAATTAAATGCGAATATTTTAATTTCCTTGGAATACAAACGTCAGAAATTAAATGTTACCAAGCTCTTTGTTTTTCCTTCATTTATCAACAATTTATGGCCTTTTAAACATTGCCAAATACTTTGTTTTCCTTCATTTATCAATTAAAATGATAATCAATTTATATAAAATTCTTCTCATTAAGCAATCCTATATAAATGGACATCAAGAATATGTTGAAATGTCACAGCCCAAACCTACATCCTGGACGTGGCCGGCACCTGAGAACCATTGTTGGTCTCCAAGCGAACTCTCTTGCTGACTAAATACAAGAGGAAAACTAACTTAAGCATACATAAGCATCAAATTGAAAGAAACATTTTATGAAAAAAATACTGAATCTCAAACTCTTTGAATATACTTAGTATGAAACATAAGTTTTAAACAAAAGCATATGAAACTGAAATTAAAGACTTTCAAAAATTTTCTATCTATGAAGTCTCGATGTATCAAGATGAGTGTCAGGACAAGACACATGACACCTGAAAAAGCTACTACTAATAACTCATAGAAATTGGAGTTTCCGCAAGCAAGGAGGTCTCACTCAAAATTTAACGAACGGATGAAGTGATCTCCACAAAACTCTTGTTGAGGATCCTAAGTTCCATAATATGTATCATAAAAAGATGTAGATCAAATGACATTAGTACATTAAATGTACAGGTATGTAATTTAGATGTATAAAAAAATAATTTAATTGAAAGTCCGAAGGTAACTCAACTAAAATGTAGTATAAATCATGAGCTCTTACTATAAGGATGCAATAATAGCAAATACTGAACTGAAATATATAAATAAAGTTTACCTTACTTTACTTTACTTGGGAATTAATCTAATAGTGTCTCGCCCATGCTACCAGAACTGTCTTATACCTTGTCGGGTTATAGAAAAAACTCAACTCATGGATCCACTATAAAGTTCTTCTCAAAGGCCGTAAGGTGTCGCCCAAAAGTTTGTGCGATCCTAACCAACGGTGGCTACGTGGTTTATGGGGAAAGTGATTCTTCAACAAATCGATGCTCAATATTACTCATGAAACATATAACTCAATGCTCAAGTAAAAATACCCTCTCTATGTTGAGATAAGATCTCAAAATGGCCTCTTTAAGCGGTACCTACTATGTACTTAATCTATCTGCAAACTCTTTATACTTATCGAAAATAGTGCTCTCTTTTTTATGTAAATTATACATTCAGAACCATTAAAGATCCCTTAAAACTCTTGAAATAACCTATATTTAGGTTGTAATCAAGAAAAAAACATCTGAAATCATATTGTGATGTGATCATTAATGACTCAAAATGTCATACTACATAAACAATGATGGCATATCTAGATGTCATACTGCTTAAAAATTGATGGCATACTCGACTATCATACTAATGATGAATCATAGTTCTTTTCTCAACGTGAAAATAGTACTTGTGGAACCATTTATGTTTCCTTAAACTCTTCTCAAAAGATACTTTAAAGTACTCTTGAACTCGCTTTAAAATTCTAAAATCAATGCATGGAAATAAATGCACAAATGCTTTCAAGAAAATCTCATACACTAGGGTTCATGAGAAATAAAAGCATGAACAAAAACCAAATAAACTCAATACATAAAATGGCATAATCTCATAATTAAGAAATCAAAACTTGCAATAAGAATACAATTCCAATTTAGAATTTCATGGATCTTTGAATAGAATAATGGATTTAAAGCTTACTAACTGAATTGAGATGTAGCGCCTGAGGATGAAATATTCCAACACTATGAATAGCCTTACATACCGAGAAGAACAAAGTTCTTGAAGAAGTTTGAATAAGAACTTCATAGGAAGCCTTGAAACCCAGGCTTTCGTCTTCCTTGCGATTTTCTTTTTGAGTTGGAGAGTTGAGAACGTAGAATTAAACAAATATTGAGTACTTGGTGGAATTTACTCCCCTAACTAAAGTTAAAACGTCATGGCTTTGGATTAAGAAAAGTGTAAAAAAACAAAAGAAACCCAACTTGAAAAGCTATTGAAAATCTTTAATGGGGTCATCTACGGTTTATGGTTTGATCTACGGACCCTATATTTAATCCATGAAATTCATATTAATTTTTTTAAGGCTAAAAAGTTCATTATATAGGCCCAAACTATGGCTTGTAGATGGGCCTTTAGGAATTGGACCCCAAAATTTGCATCTTTGGAGTTTTCCACGACTTGACAGTATGGGTTGTAGTTCAATTAATGACCGGTAGAAGGGTTTCATAGTTTACTAACTCAGAAAACTCTGTTGTGGTTAATAGTTATTCGCTTCACCAGTTAAATCAAAAATATTAATAATGTGTACATTACTATATGTTACAATTGTATAGCATATTTAGGATATATATAATTAGATATTCAATATTTTCATTCTATATTAATTTGAAAACATATTATTACTAAATCTACCTTGAAGATCAAGATAAATTATAATGGAAAGCGAACAAGACTTAAAAAACAATACATGCATGTTGTCAGGTTGAAGCAATCTACAAAAATATATTAATTAAAGTTTTAGTAATTCAAAGAAGCTTAATAAAATCATACGAAAAATGATAATGGTGAGAGTATTTGTTTGCAACTAATATTCATTGACGAAGTGGTAATATTATCTTAATCGTGTATGATATTTATGAGTTGCTACACCACCTCCTTCATTGACTATTAATTGTTTTCACGCCCCGAAAATGGACGTGATGGCACTTTTCTTTTCCACTAAGAAGAGTCAGCCTCAACCCAATGAAAATGAAAGAAATACGAAAAACAGTAAAGAAAGAATAAGGCAAAGGCAGAAAACTTTTTCATTTTAAACAATACCCCAACACTTGGTTGTTACGTGTACAAGCCACAAAAGTAAATACAAAATTTAAAAGATAAATACAATCACATTTTTTGCTTCTCAAGTAGAACATAGCCTAAGGAATAGGAAAAGAGGGTCCACCTAGATGACAAACAGTACCTCTTAGATCCTTGAATGAGCCTCGACTGTAAGGAGAGGCAGAAGATCACATGGGTCTGAGCTCGGAACCTACACAAGTTTAGAAGAAGGGGTGAGCACCATTAACACGGTACCCGACAAACAAATAAGCAACCTACTAAGAAAAGCAGCTAGCTAGAAATTGAACACCCCTTACACTCCAACAGAACCTTTTTAAAATAAAACATTCACAGAAGTAACCCCAACCAAGCGATTCTACAATACACGGCTCACAAGGCCCAATACCAATAGTTCAACCTTCACAATTCAACAATCAAACAAATAAAATTAGTCAATGTTAATATCAAGTAGTTCGGTCACACACAACAAATACATCAATCTCAAGTATCAAGCAAATCACACATAAGCATCAAATTCATCAGGTCACTATAATCAATCTCTTGCCGAAACTATTTCCCATTGGCACAATATCACTAGCCAGAACAATTTCTCATCAGCTTTAAATCAAATCACTAGCCGAAACCATTTCCCATCTGCTTTACGTCACTAGCTGGAACCATTTCCCATCATATTTATATCAAATCACTAGCCTGAACCATTTCCCATCTGCTTTACGTCACTAGCCGGAACCATTTCCCATCATATTTATATCAAATCACTAGCCTGAACCATTCCCATCACCTTTACATTATTAGCCAAAACCATTTCCTATCAGCTTTATAAACACTTGCCGGAAATGACTGAGGCATCCCAACATACGCTAGTAAATACCTCGACATCACAACACTCAATGGCAAAGACCTCGACATCATAACACTGGCCGAAATAGACCTTGGAATCATAAATCATTACATGTCTCATCACGGTGTTCAAAATCAAAATCACACAAGCAATATAACACCACTTAGAAGAGACAAGAATCATAAAATTCAAGTTCACAATCATGCTTTCAAGAATTTTATCAATTAATCAACAAGGGTCAAAATAAGGCAATTCACATTATCCTGTTCATCAACTCTTCCCCATTACTCCCAACACATAATCAATGAAGGAAAAACACAAGTTCTACTAGAATACAAGGTTTAGGTAGTCACTTTCCTTAAATTAATCAACAATCACTCCAAGAGTTAATTCTTCCCCATCTAAATCACTTCCAAAGCCACACAATCTATAATAATCAAGTATTTTTACAGTCAGTCATGGAAACAACACTTTCCACAGGATATATATATAAAGAAATAGGTCAAATGACTTAAAACCCAGTTTCAAAATGGAGGTTCAAATCTGGAAAATAATAATTAAAAAAGATGTTTAAGGCTTTAGGAACTCCTTAGTGAAAATCATTTCGAAAAAGGATCAAAACCACTTCTAAATCACAATTTTATTAAGTCCTCGGGTTCTTGAAGATAACACAAAATTCCAAATTTCAAAAGCATGATTTAAACACATAAATCTATAGATAATAATGGGTAATTGAATATTTAGAGATATCAATCGTTACCAAAAAGATTTTCCTCAAAAATCTTGTCTAAATCCCACCCCAAAGCTCCAAAATATCAAATATGGTGAAATGGGGTTGAAACCTTGATTTTAAGAGAACATTTTTCCTAGGTCTCAATTACTCATCCTGATCGCAACAAGAGTGACACAATTGTGATCACTAAAGATAATCAACTTATTAAAGTTAACCATCACGATCACAATAAGACCCATGTTTTCACACCCCGAGGCTACCCCCTGAATATAAGCATGGGACCTAGTATCACGAGTGACCCTAAGCTAATCCTGAGCTAGCATATCATAAGCATACTTAAAATAAGTACGGTCTGGAAGCTTAAAATATGAGATAAACTAAACGAATGGGAATGCTCATTCTAAGTCTGAATATATATACATATATATATATATATATATATATATATATATATAATACTGAATAAGAGTTTTAATGATACTGGAAAGTAAAACTCAGCTAAAGCTTAATCTAAACTATGTCTGAATAAAAGCCTCTAACTGACTAGAGATTCTAGGACATGCCCCCTGCTAACTCTAGAAAAACTTAAACTGAAAGACTAAAAGTAATGGAAAACATGTCTATGGTCCTCGAACAATGAGGACTCATGACTGATGTTGCTGAACTGGAGATCAGGAACTGATCTATGAATGATATGGATGCTGAGCACCTAAACCTATATTATGAGAAGATGTAGCGTAGAGTATGCATCATTACTTGAAAGGTACTAAGCAAGAAGGATAAGATAAAGCTGAACAGTATATACATATCTGAATAAAGCGTACCGATCAATGATATAAGATGAACATGAAAAATATACTAAACATACTAAACATGAACTGAATTGATTGCAATGACCAAGTACATAACATGTTGAAACTGAATACTGAAATATAATTGGAACCTGGTCAAATGCATTGGAGTCTAACTGTAGGAGCTACTAATAACCGATGTAAAACCACATGAGCTAAACGTGGAGTCCGATGTATACGCCCCATCGAGAGGACCCAATATATCTTGCCAAGGGTATAGAGGCATGATTGTCATGATCACTAAATGTAATGCCCATAGAGGGGACTTATAAACTTATATGGGCGCGTAGTTCTTGGACTTTGAGGGTGATTGAACCTAGTCCAACTCGGTATTAAGCTTACTACTAATAGAATTTATAAATTACAACATAAGTGAAATAAACTGGATAGCTTGAGATTCTGACATGCTAACTGAAAATGCAATATTGTAAGACAAATAATGAGACATTCAATATTTGAGGCATGTATATATGTTTAAACTGGCCTAGCTAGTGTCAGTCATGAACTAAATGAATCTACACCACTAGGGTTCTAAATATCATTTAAGGAACTAAGCAACAATATGATAATCTGATTTGAATCATTCCAATAACTAAAACCCAACAATTTCTAACATTCAAGAAAACCCTAGGTCTAGATAATATGAAGGGAATCAATAATCTGACTGAAATATAGGGATCTAATAAGTAAAAGGAACCCACTAGTGAAATCCCACATACCTGGTGATGGATTTCAAAGAGAAATCTTTCAACTTCAGGGCGGGGACTGATGGAACCTTGCAGCGTTCTTGGAAAGGGCTTGGTCGACTCTTTCTCCTCTTTGCGTTCTAAGTTTGAGGAATTTTTTGTGAATAGTTGATTAGGTCAGGTTCTAATTTATTTTCTAGGCTAAAACTGAATAAAATCATGTAGTTTAGGGGATAAATGACGTAGTTTAGGTGTTCAACGCAGAGGAAAAAAGACCAAATGATCCCTAACTTAAAAGTAGTTTGGGCCAACAATGGACTTGGTCCATATACAGTGGTTCCACCTATGATCTGTCATGGTCAGTCGTTGATTGGCTTCAGAGAATGAGATATGTGTACCACAATCTATGGACCAGGTCCACAAATAGTGGTCCCACCTACGGTCTATAGGTCCTGGCCGTGGGCTGGGGTTTTCTGGAGTTTTTCTCAGACCTCAATCCACGAATTATGGTCCTACCTACTATCCGTAGGCCCTAGCATAGGTGAACCCTTAGGTGAATTTTCTGGGGGTTTTCTGGGTAAGTTGGAGGTGGCCAACAACAGACCCCACCTACGGTGCATGGGTCACCCTACGGTTCGTCGATGAAACCTGCACCTTTTGAAAAGTTTGCAGGTTGGTCTTTCTAGGATATAAGGTATTAGATTATCTCCCCATAGGGACATTCATCCTCGAATGAGGAAAAGAGCTGCAAACCCTACCAATAACTACAAGAAACTGAAATCAGACAAAACTAATTTCAAAGGTCATGCAATTATGCTGAAAATGCAAGACTAATGGAAATAACATGATACTAAGACTGAATCTACGCAAGAGTAACTGAAATACCAGAGAGGAATTATTACCTCAAACTAGAATGGAATTGAAAGGAAAGAAATGAGGAAACTCGACTTTCATTGTTGCTTCTGCTTCCCAAGTAGCTCCCTATACGGACCGACTCCTCCTCAAAACCTTAATTGAAGCGACTTCTTTATTTCTCAACCTTCAAACCTGACGATCTGTTGTCTCAACTCACCCTCCTTAGGAACACATAAACGACCTTGATAACGTGGCACACTATCTCCCCTCTTGAAGAAAACCTCAACTTTCTGCTGATGAACTGCACCCTTCAATTGAAGCAATATAGGATCACTATCTTGCTTTTCCTTAACCTCCGCTACCAATGAAGATTCAGATATATTCTGAACTATCACTCCACCATCAAATGAGTGTAAGACAAACTCCTAAGCGAGCAAGCTGTTGAACATCTTTTGCTAATTCCTTTATTTTTTCCTCAACATGTGCTACACTACCCATAGATAATTTTCTAAGAGCATCAATAACTACATTGGCCTTACCAAGATGGTAAAGCACATTCATGTCATAGTCCTTTAAGAATTCCAACGATCTCCTTTGACGAAGATTCAACTCTTTTTGGGTGAAAAGATATTGAAGGCTCTTATGGTCTATGAACACATCTACGTACACACAATACACGTAATGTCTCTAAATTTTTAGGGCAAATACTACGGCAGCAAGCTCGAGGTCATGAGTCGGATAGTTCTTCTCATGCACTATAAGTTGTCTAGAAGCATAAGCTATAACCTTACCTCACTGCATCAACACACAACCTAAGCTGACTCAACACCTAAAAAGGCCAAAACAAGCTCAGAAAATCTCAAAAATCAACTAAGACCTCCTTGAATCCAACGGAACTCTAGAAATTCCTCTCAGCATTTGAACCCTGAATGTTAACCAAAGTCAACCCAAAGGCTAAAATTCCACAATTTCACACTTTAGGAGGCCAAATCCTCAAAAAGACTCAGAATTTGAAACTGGAAACTCCTACATATCAGATTTCACCTTTTGGGACTAATGGAATCGATGGAATTCCATCCAGACACTCAAAACTCTAAGAACTACTTTCTGAACAACTTAGCCTTCGAAAGTGATAACTTATCAAATTCACAACTTTTAACTCAAAGTTCAAAACTAACTTTTCAAAACTTAATCATATAGGACTCGAGGCCAATCATACGAGGGCAAAATAGTAAATTAATAAAATTTTCAAAATATAACCGACTGGGTCATTATAGTTGTCCACCTTGTCACAGGAAAATAAAGTATAATCAACCCTTTTCAACACTCAGGTTAAAACATGGAAGGGATATTTTAAACCAAACTAAAGTTATTACATTAAAATGGCCAGATATGTGGTGCTAAACCTTATTTATTATAGGTTTAACAAAGACCTTGAAGTAGTATTTACTAACAACAGAGAGTCCATACCTTGCAGTAACTAATTTATGTCTCATCATATCTCAAATGATTTTACTTCTTTGGACGAGTCTGAAAAGTTCACCAACGAGAGTTTCTTTGAGACGTACAAGTATATGTTTATTGAATATATTAGATCTACAATTAGTCTGCTTATTTTGTTTGCTTTGTTTTATCTTTTTATTAGATGTGGATGCATCTTATTAAAAGTTACGTCAGTTGGTAGAAGGGTGAACCATAACGTGAGAGATAATCATTACCAATAAAAAGTATGTTAAATTATATGGCACTTGTGCAAAGATTTTACTATTTGTAATATAAATAGAATATGATTCTCACTTCAAATATAAATAGGTTTTATCCTAAAATTTTGACTTTGTGGGGAGACTTTGCTGTAAGTGAAGGGAAAATGTTAGAGAGCCTTGAAAGCTTGCACCAAACTAGTTACTGCCTTTTGCACTAATAATGGGTCTACCTACAGAGCTATATTAGCCCTAACAAGTGCTTTCATATTTGACCAAATTAGGTGTAGAACCTCAGTCTTAGAAAAAGTTATTTCTAGAAAGAACTAAATTGAAAAGAGCCAAATTGAGAATTTTGCAGTTATGCTTAAATTGTGAGTTTTGGGTCAATTTCAAACGACCATTACTTTCAGTACTAGATGAGTTAGGTGTCCTATAAGGTATCAAGTGAAAGTTCTTTGAGTCCTCTTTCCATGCCACCAAGTTTGCTAAATTTCGAGTTTGTATGAGAGAGATATTCCCATTTGAGTTCATCTTGTCTGATTACAAAAATTCATTCGAATTAAGGACGGATATTTTGGTGTTTTCCTTACCCCATTAGACTAACACGTTTTTAGTAATATTTTAGGGGTCTAAACTGATTTGGGTCAGTTTTCACAATCCTAAATACACTTAGGGTTTTAGAGAGAAGGTCAAGAGGAGTAAGAAAGGAAAATATTCAACCGCTCAAGGATTCTTGCAATCTTCGAGGGATTTTCACCAAGATTCAATCCTAACGAGGTATGTAAATTTTCATAGTGTTGGGTTCTTTTACCCACACACCAATCATGAGTTTTCACTTTCAAATTCATCATGAGATTGAGTATATTAAGGTTCTTCATGAAATTCTTGAGGTGTTGTTCTTCATTCTTGAATTATGATGTTTCGTTGAGTTCTTGAGGCAAGGATATTTTTAATGATCATTCGTCTTGAGGTTTTTTGAGTAGATTTTCATTTAATTAAGTTGGTTAAATGAATCTAAGAGAGTTTGGAATAATTCATTTGAATCTAGGTGAATTAGGGCCAAAAATCTAGAAGCAAAATTTGTTGGGTTTTTTGGGCAAGGGCCTGGCGCGCAGCACCAACTATGCCCCAGATAGTTGCCTCTTAAGTTAAGGGGCTGGCGCCCGTGCCACTCTGTGTGCTAGGAATGCCTGCCATCCTTTTTTTCCTTCATTCGTCACTTCTGAGTTCTTTTAAAGTGTACCTTCACTCCTCTCCTGATTCTACTATTCTAAATCACATTTAATCATCACAAGATTTTTTATATCATGAATTATAACTCTTAAATTTACAATTCAAATTCAAGATAGAGTTAAGAGTCAAGTGTGAGGGAGTGCTTTTGAGTCAATTGAGAAGTCTTTTGCAAAATTTTAAAACTTGTTTTAAGACTAGAGTACTTGAGTATGAGGATGAGGAGATTTGAGTTTCATTTTTCAAAATGAATTTATGGGAACTAAGAAATCCCAAGAGCAAATGTTTTTACATTTAGAATAAGAGGAAATATCGATTTTCAAAAGAGTTCATGAGGAGTTTTTGAGTACTATCTCTTTTAATCTCAAAGTTTGAGGATGAGGAAATGCTTTTAGGCATATTCACAGAGTTATATTATTGGGAGTAGTATTGAGCACCGATATGAGGACAAGTTCAAACAATTCAAAGTTCGCATAAACCATATAGTCAACGTGGGTAGAAAGGGTCATACTTTTTAGATGATATATTATTGCTTTTTAAGCATATGTTATTGGATCCACTTAGTTGAGTATGTCTTATACTCCAGCAAGGTATATGACAGTTCAGCAGTGTGGGAGAGACGTTGTATCATCACATATCTCATAGTGATTATTGTCGGTTAAAGAATCTCTCAAATAAGAGTTATTATTGTATTTTAAATACATTCAGTTGTTATCCACTATTTTAAATGCTTTATATAAACTGCATCTTTATTGATGTTTTATATTGTATTGAGTTGAGTATCCACGAGTTGAGGTTGAGTTGAATGGAGATTAGGTGAGTATGTTTCATTTTATCCAAGTTCAACCTTTTATGTTATGTATAGTGTTCCCCTTACATGCTCGTAAGTTCAATGTACTGATGGCATTTGGCCCGCATCATTTCATGATGCAAATTTAGGTAACCATGGTCATCAACAAGCGTTTCGTTGATACCACTTGCAATTCGAGTTAGCTTTGGTGAGCCTCCTTTCTTTCGGAGGGTTCCATATATATTTTCAGCTTTGTTAGGATGTTGTGGGTCTTGTCCCGACATACATTGTATATTTTTAGAGGATTCATAGACAGTAGTAGTTCAGGAGTCTTTTCATTTCTATTGTTAATGTTTAAGACTTGATGTGCCTCTTTGGGGCCAGTGAATGTTTTATTTAAAATATTTTGAGTATCTATTTTTATAAAATTGAGTTAAAGCTTTACTTTTGAGTTTATCTAATGTTGAGTAAGTCTTTTGCTGAGAGTTGAGCTAAGCCAAGGGTTCGCTTGGGGCCAGCAATGATTCTCGAGTATCGGCCACGTCCAGAGACTTAGGGCGTAACATTTGGATCATTTAGAGTCTTTATGAAGGGAAAAAGAATCGTAATGTAGCACTTTATGCTTCATATTTAAGATAAGTTAAGACTTCTTAGACTCTTATTTGAAGTGACTGTGTTGGTAATTACTTTACTTAGTGGTAGTGAGGGTAATGTATAAATTAGATGGCTGGCATTTATGTAGGTAGCGGTGTCATGCTATGAAAAATTGATACCTTATTTGTCGATTGATAATCGTGTGACTAAGTGAGTATGATTATAGACCTATTGACTGAGTGAGGACTCATGTTTTCTCACTTGATTTGGCTTTTATTTATCACTTAATTACTTATATCACTTGACTCATATTTGCTCACTTGATTTATCTTTTGCTTCCTCACTATCATTTAGTAAATCTAGGTATTAGAAATATAAGGTTATTTGGTATATGATGTTTCATTCGGGGCATTTCTATAGTGTTATCTTGTGCATCGTATATATATGGACTTCACAAGTCCCTCATGGGTTCCATTATTCCCGCATCTTTTTGTGTAGGTTATGTCCTTGGTTTCAGTTGTGGTTGAGTGGGAGAAAAACTTGTGAAGTTTTTCTCGAATTAAAGTTTAATAACCCGGTTGATCAATTTTAGAAATTTTATAAACTTAACATTTTACCCCTCACAATAGTGGACACGATTCATTTCTAAATGAGTTTTGAAATTGGTTTCCAGTTTTGAGTTAAAAGCTATGAGTTTTGGAAATTTATGAATTTGAAAGGCTAAAGTTGTTAAAAAATGATTTTTGGTGTCTTTTGGAGTTTCGAGTGTCAGAATGGATTCCTTTGATTCCATTAGTCTCGAAATGTCAAGATTGGTCTAAGAGATTTTTTGGTTTCAGATTCGGACACTCTTTGAGGATTTGATATCCTGAGTTGGTATTTGTTGAGATTTAGTTTTTTGGTTGACTTTGGTCATGATTTGGGTTTAGATGCTTGGATCGGAATTCTAAGAGTTCCATTAGATTTGGGGGATGCTTTTAGGACTAAGTGAAGTCTTGGTTGAATTTCCAGAGGTCTCAAGCTTGATTTAGTCTTTCTAGGTGTTATGTTCATATCTTGTGACTTTCACGTGTTCTGAGTCAAAGAGACCTTGAAATTCATGTATTGATGGTCTAATTGAGTCGAGTATAGTCAGTATGCTTATATGGTCTATATTTACAGGGTTTTCAATGATCTTGAAGGTCCATTCAATGATTTTTGTGTTGGTTGAGTTGTGTTAAGGTTTGAGTCTACAATACCTCGCTATCATGATATGGTGTTCGTTGTCGCGAACTTCGTGATTGTGAGGTCCGGATTGTGAAAGTGAGGGAGGTAAGACCCCATGGGACAGTGAAGGGCCTATTCACGATCGCGACCATCGCGGAGGTGAAGGTCTATTCGTGAAAGATAAGGCCAAAAAAATTTCTGGGGTTCTCTTTTGTGACATCGGTTACCTCTTTTGCCTACCATTTTTGCTGTTCACCCATTTCCTCCTATTTTGGGCTTTGTAAAATCATTAGAGGTTATTTTGAAGATATTATTGATGCTAAATTATTTGGGTAAGTCTTTGTGACCATAAAACTTTAATTCCCATTGATTATTTATGGATTTAAGCATAAAAACTTGGTATTTTGATTACAAATGGCAAGAGTTTTCAAGAACTTGAGTTGTAAGATAAAATGGCGATTGTGAACTAATTTTAACTCCATTTTTTGAAATGGTTTTCAGCAATGAGTTCCAAATTTCTTGGGTAACATTTTCAAGTTAAGATTTTCGGATTCAAACCTCATTTTAAGGATTGAGTATCTAAGTTGAGTTGACCTATTTTACCAAATGTATGATTTGGGTATTGTTATTTCCTGTATCTTATTGTGATTACTTGATTGGATTATATTGTGTGGGTTTGGACATTGTTTGAAAAGGGAAGACTCATTTCTTGGATTAACTTTTGATTGAACTTAAGGCAATTGATCATCTAAACATTGTAACACTATTAAAATCTTGTATTTTCCTTCATTGTGTGTGTTGGGGAGTAATCGGAATGAGGTGATGGGTTCAATTATTCCGGGAATGAGGTGATGGGTTCAATTATTCCAATTGATTATTCTTAATGATATTAATGAAATGCTTTGATAACATTCTTGTGGACTTGAATTGCTTGAGTTGTTGTCACTCCCTTATGGTGTGAAATTGCTTTTTTGCATTGATTTTCTAGTACCGTGATTAGACATGTGATGAACATGCCAAAGGGAAATTGTTCCAGTAAGTGATATGATATAAAGCTGAGGGGAAATAGTTCTTTCTAGTGATATTGTTCTGAAGGGATATGGTTTTGGCAAGTGATATGATATAAAGCCAAAGGGATATGATTCCAGCTAGTGATATAATATAAAACTGAAGGGAGATAGTTTCGGCTAGTTATATTGTGCCAAAGGGGAATGATTTCAACAACAGTTTGACTATTAAGATGTGATGAATTTTGACACTTATGACTGATTACTTGATACATGTGATTGATCTACTTGATAATTGTGAATGACTTAATTGACACGTGTGATTGATATACTTGAAACTTATTGGTTTTGAACTGTGACTATTAGACTGATTGTTAAGCTTTGTGAACTGTGTATTGTGAAACTATTAGCTTGGGTTGATTTCTATGCAGGTTTTAGTTTTAGGAGGTTCAGTTGGGATGAAAGGAGTACTTTTATTCTAGCTTGTTTTGCTTTGAGTAGGTTCCGAGCACGCATTTGTTTGATTATTTTTTCTAGTTACATTTAACGATTTCTGAGAATATATTTAGAGGTAGTTGTGTGTCATCCTGATGGGCCCTCTTGTTCCTTATTTTATGTTTTTTTCTCTATTTGAGAAACAAAGACATTGAGACTTGTAATTATCATTCAATTCCATACTTTTTACATTAGTGGCTTGTACACGTGACAACCAAGTTTTGGGTTATATTAGAATGAATAAGTTTTCTACCTTTATGTTATTCTTGTATTAGTTTTCGCATTTATTTTGTATCGTTGGTTTGAGGATTACTTGTCTCAGTGGGATTGACAAGTGACATGAAGTGTGAGTTGTTCAACTTCGATAACAATGGATTCTCATTCTATTTTGTTTTTCCCCTATTTTTTTCATAAAAATATTCTATTAATTTCTGACTGATATATATTAAAAAATATTTGATGCTTTTTTACTAGTGTCACCAATCATGGTTTTTTTTTATCCCCAAGCTTGTTATATATGAATTTGGGTTGAATCTCTTATTATATAGTAATGCTTTATTGATTTTCCCCCCTTTTCACACTTTTCTTGAATGATTAATAAATGTATAGGGTTCGCTTACGGAACCTGGTGGGCCCTCTCACATGTTGACAGAATTTTGGATCGTGACAGTGAAATCGAAATAATAAATAATAAGACCTTCATTAAGTGCAAATAAATGAGGACTATATATTGAATACAAATGGACTAACCTTAGGAAACCTAGGGTAGAGCTGGATTATAAATTGTTTTAGGATATTTTGAGGAGTTTAAATATCAAATCCATAGAAAGGGTAAGATATACCCCTGGACTTTGCTATTTCGAGCAAATATATGCCTCATTATGAAAATGACTCATATATATCCCTATTGTTAAACAAATGACACACATATACCATTTTCCTCTAACGGAAGTGAAAAAATAATTTCAATTTTTTAAATTCTTTTTATTAAAAAGAAAAGATAATCCATGCAGGAGTATATTTGATTCTCTCACATGTTTTTTTTTTTTTTTTTTTAACTATTTCTATTTATTGATTAATTTGAAATTATTATTTTGATTGTCAAATATATTTATTTTACATGTTGTCTTGTAAATTTTACTATAGATGCCCCAAATATGTTTTTTACAAATACAAAAACTAAATAGCAATATTGCCGCAAAAACCTTTAAATATTAAAAAAACCTTTTAAAACTTTTCCCATTCACACTTCTTTGTTTTATTTTCTCTTATTTTTACACTAAAGAATGAAAGAAAAACAATTAAAACTCATATAATAATAATAATCAACGAATTCAAAAAACAATTTATGTGTGAAAAAGATCAAATAATGTGAGCCATTTTTGTAATGGTTGGGGTATATATAAGCCACTTTTGTAATGAGAGGTATATTAGCTATAAAGGACAAAGTTGAGGGGTAAATAAGGCCCTTTGGGAGGACCTAAGAAACGACACAACTTTAGGAACTAGAACAGGGTCGTGGAAGTTCTAGCTAAAGCAGAAAGGAATCAAATTTTGAAAAATAAGATATAATTGTCAGAAACACACATGAAGTATCATATTTTTGTGAATTTGATACCTGAACTATTAGGTCTGTGTGTTTCCTACGAAAACTATCTTCAATAATTTATCAAAATAGCTAGACTATCTTGATGAATTAGTGTCTGGTTCAAAAGGAAAACCATTTCTTTTATTATATATTTTATTCTACTTAGAATACAACAAGTACAAGGCTAAAATCAAATATTATCAACAAAACATTATGCTGCATTTTAATTTTGCACTGCTTGTGATAATTAAGTTGTTTCCATAACATTTTCCATAATGCTATGTGATGGATCCCAATAGCACATACAAGTGTACGTGATCGTACAAGCAATAAAGTGATTGTAAGAAATCTGATGCCGAACTGATGGGGACATATGATTAACTATTTACTAAATTAAACAAGTTCTAATAATTTAATGAAGTTATCTAATATCAAGATCTTGGTGGTTGATGATTATATTAAAACAAGAAAGTAATAAATAGTTATAAATATATAAAGACTCTTAATAGAGAAGATAAATCTTGGATATGGCTTTGAGCGAGGTTCTAGGCTTATAACTTTGTTTTGTGATCATGTTAAGTATCTGATTTCATTCACTTAGTTCCACAAGAACCCTAGCGAATGACACTCTAGTTTATTTTTTGTGCATTCATCAAGAAAAATTTGTATCCCAATCGACTAACAACTAGGTTTCTGCCCACTAAACAAAAGGACCAGAACATTTTCCCATTGAAAATTATCGTAGGGGAACATTACAATTCAATAATTTATCATTTACCATGCTTGTTATTATTGTCAAAAAAATAATAATTTAAAGTTCCCATCAGTGACCAATATTTTTTTGTGGTTGTCCTCAGTAGCATAGTAAAATTACAATATGTAAAATATTAACTGGATAGATTGTGATGACCCAGAAGATTTTTTTGGAAATTTTAGTAATTACCATTTTATCCTCCTGATAATTACCCCGAGTCATGTTGGATCAGTATATGAGACTAGTTTATAATATGATCATAACAGTATGATTTTTGTAAGTCTTAAAGTTTTAGGGACCCATGAGTTGATATAAGTTACTTTAGTAATCATCTGGAGCGATGAGTCTTGGAATGGATTTCTATCAGTTCCATCATATCTTTATTGTAGAATTCGGTCTAGGAAAGGTAGTTTATTGCATTTTTAACGATTGTTAAGTTAGTTTATTGAGAACTTAGCGCGAGTTAGGTCAAGGAGACCTAAAATCTATGTTTTGATTGTTCCATTAAGTTTGGAATATCAAATTTTGTAGGGTAGTATATCTTATATGTGTGCACGAGATTCTGAACAAATTTGAGGGCCCATTCGAAGGATTTTTAGTCTTATGTTTTTTTGTTGTGGTTCTATTATCTGATTTTCGACGCACTCATGTGATCCACTTCAATAATCCCGTTAGTGTGTTAAGTTGTGCATCACAATCGCCGGATGTTTATGAGATTGCATAAGTCTAAACTCTAGAGAGTTGCGATTGTGTGGCCCTTGTCGCAATTGTTAAAGTCAATTAATTAGTTACCATATTTTCTCCCTCTGATCGCATGGAGGGGGCTATGATTGCATAAAGTAAGTTACCTAGCAGATTTTTAATTCTTAACATCAAGATATCTTCCTCATTTCACCATTTTTGAACTTTGAGAACTCTTGGAAGGCATTTTTAAAGAGGGGTTTCAAGGTTAATTGATTGGGTAAGTGAATTTAACCCCAACCTTTCATTACTCATTTATTGTTTCATGATTTTTATGTTAAATCCTTGTTTATAAATTCAAACTTTTAGGGGGTTTTCATGAAAATGGTATTATAAGGAAATTGGTGTTTCAAGTATATTTTTAACTTGTTCTTTGATTCAATTTCACTTGTGAGTTCATGATTTGTTGGGTGTTATACTTTTGCATAAAAATTCTAGAAATTACCCTTGGTCCTCATGAATGACTCTTTTGGGTCGACTTGGACCCGATTTCCAAAATTAGCATCATGGGTATTAATGTTTATGTTTTCTTATAAAGATTATGCATTTGATTAAATTTTGTGGAATCAGAAAGTCATCGTAGAGGCAAAGTTACCTCTTTGACCTTTTGTTAACTGTATTGAAACTTTTATGCCTTGTTGGATAATTGAAAGTAATGGGGAATTGCGAAGGTCCTCATATAGTACACTTGTTATCAAATGCTGGAAATATTTGTAACAAACATGTGGGTAAATTAATACTGTTCATATGATAATTGTCACACCTGAGACTAGCCCCTAGATATGATAATTGTCACGCCCTGAGACTAGCCCCTTGTCCCAACATTCATCTTTATATAATTGAGGCTTCATAGAGAGATAATTTCAAGGAGTATTTCACTTTCAAATGTTTTATACTCGGTATATTCCAAGAGGTTTGAGATTTATTATGTTTTTGATTTAGCATACCTTTCAATTTGATTCTTGTGTATGCATGAGTTAGTCTTCAACTTGTAGTTAGCCAAGATAAGGGTTTTCTTAGGGCCATCAATGGCTCTTGAGTGCCAGCCACATCCAGGATGTAGGCTCGGGTCATGACAAACTTTGTATCACAACACAGAGTTCAAGTGTCCTAGGGTGTCTATGAAGTTATGTCAGTAGGATCTTATTTTTCCATACCCCGAGGCTATCCCCTTGATGTAAACACAGGACCTAGGATCACAAGTGACCCCAAGATAACCCTGAGTTTGCATATCATAATCATACATAAAAGAAATATTGTGCGGAAACTTAAAACATGAGATAAACTAAATGATAGGGAATACCCAATCTAAGTCTGAATATATAAATATTGGAAAAGAGTTTAGAACACTAAACTATAACCCAAAACCTAAAGTTGAATCTGTCCATGTCAGAAATAAGCCTCTAGCTGACTAGAGATGTTGGGACATGCCCCCATCTAACTCTATTAAAATTGAAACTAAACTGAAAGACAAAATAGGAAACATGTCTATAGTCCTCAAAGAAGGAGGACTCATCCTGAAGCTGTTGAACTTGAGATCGGGAACCGATCTATGCGTGATATGGATGTTAAGTACCTGAACCTACATCTTGAAAGGATGTAGCGCAGAGTATGCATTAGTACTTGGAATGTACTGAGCATGCATGATAGAATAAAAGCTGAATAAAAGGTATAAAATGAAACAGCATACTGAGGAATAATATAATCTCAACATGCTTTAAACATATTGTAATAAAGTGAATTGAATGCAATGACCACGTACATAACCTACTAAAACTGAATACTGAAGTAAAACTAAGAACATGGTCAAATGCATTAAAGTCTAACTATAGGAGCTACTAATAACCGACATAAAACCACGTGAGCTAACCGTGGAGTTCGATGTATACATCCTATCAAGAGGACTCAATATATCCTGCCAGAGGTATAGAGGCATGACTGGCATGATCACTAAAATGATGCCCATAGAGAGGACTTATAAACCTATGGGGGCACGTAGTTCTGGGACTATTCGAGTATGCTGAACCCTAGTCCAGTGGTTCTAAGCCTACTCCCAATGAGAAATATGAACAATGTAACATAACTAAATTATACTGGAGAGCTCATTTTTCTGACATGCTAACTGAGAATGCAACTTTATAACTAACGATGAAACTTTTGAAATTTGAGGCATATATATATGTTGAAACTTGCCTAGCTAGTGTAATTCATGAACTAAATAAATCTACACCACTAAGGTTTTAATTTCATGCTAGAAACTAAACAACGATGTTACAACAATATAATGATCTGATTTGGATTGTTCTAACAGATAAATGACAACAATTTCTAAAGTTCAAGAAACCCTAGGTCTAGATAATATGAAGGGAATCAAGAATCTGATTGAATTCTAAAGACCTAGTGGATGAGAGGAACCCACTATTGAAATCCATATCCCTGGTGAAAAATTTCATAGAGAAATCTTTCGATTTCGGGGTTGGAACTGAAGAAACCTTGTTTTGTTCTTGGAAGGGATTGGTCGAATCTTTCTCCTGTCTGCGTTCTAAGTTTTAAAAACTTTGGTGAATGAATGATTAAGGTAAGTTTTGATTAAGTTACTAGGCTAAAACTAACCAAACTATATAGTTTACGGGTTAAACGACGTTGATTTAGGGGTCCAATGCGTAGGGGAAAAGACTAAAATGACCCTAATTTAAAAGTTGTCAGGGCCACTAATGACTAGACCGACGGACCGTGGACTGACCAACGGTCTATTCTAGAAGGCGTCATTTGGTGACTGGAGGTGTGAGTTGTTTACCACAATCCATAGACCTATACCACGGACCATGGTCCCACCTACGGTTCGTAGGTCCTGGCCATGGGTCGGGGTTCTTCTGAGGATTTCTGGGTGGCCAGCCACGGACCCTTTTTATGGTTCGAACACGGGCCGTGGGTGGGTCTCGTTGGAGACACCTATTAGTTCTAAAGTTCTGCAGATTTTAACGTTTTCGAATACAGGGTGTTTGATTATCTCCCCCTTGGAAACATTCGCCCTTGAATGAAGTCTAAACTAGCTGAGAATTAAGGGAAGGGGCTGCAAAACCTACCACTAAGTACTAAAACTGATTTCTGACTGAACTCAGTTCCAAGAACATGCAAATACTCTTAAAATGTAAGTATAACTAAAGGAACATGATACTAAGACTGAATCTATGCAAAAGTAAATGAAAGATTGGAGAGGAACTATCACCTCAAGCTGGAATGGAATCGGAAGGAAAGAGATGAGGATATTTAGCCTTCATGGCTAGTTCTGGTTCCCAAGTAGCTCCCTCTACGGACTGACTCCTCCACAAAACCTTAACTGTAGTGACTTATTTATTCCTCAACCTACGAACCTAACGATCAAGGATTTCAACTAGCACGTATTCATAAGTAAGACTATCCTTCAAAGCTACACTCTCTAATGGTATTATAGATGCTGGATCACCTACGCACTTCTTCAACAAGGATATGTGAATAACTCGATGGACTGCTGCTAGTTCTGCAAGCAACTCTAACTCATATGCCATATTTCCAACCTTTTTTAGAATCTTCTAAGGACCTAAATACCTTAAATTGAGGTTCCATTTCTTGCCAAATCTCATCATCCCTTTCATAGGTGATACTTTTATGAAAAAACCCAATCATCGATTTGGAACTCCAAGTTCCTTCTCCTTATATCTGCATAGGACTTTTTGCGACTCTGGGCAGTCTTAAATCTATCTCTGATGAGCTAAACTTTTTCCATAGCATCATGAATCGAATCTGGCACTATCAAGGTTACCTACCTCAAACAAACCAATTGGAGATCTACATTTACGCCCATATAATGCCTCACAAGGGGCCATCCGAATACTAGAATGGTAGCTATTATTGTAAGCAAACTCTATAAGAGGAAGGTGATCATCCCAACTGCCCTTGAAATCGATCACACAAGCTCTCAACATGTCCTCTAAAGTATGAATGGTACGATCCGCCTGTCCATCCGTCTGTGGATGAAATGTTGTGCTAAGATTAACCTGGGTACCAAGACCTTTCTGAAACAACTTCCAGAAATGAGAGGTAAACTAAGGACATCTATCTAAGAGGATAGACAAAGGAACCCCATGCAACTTGACTATCTTATTAATGTAAAGCTTGGCGTACTCCTCCACCAAATCTGTAGTCTTGACAGCCAAAAGTGAACAGGCTTAGTAACTCTGTCTATTATTACCCAAATGGAATCATGTTGTCTGCGAGAACGAGATAAACCTATAATGAAGTCCAATTTGATCACTTCCCACTTCCAAATCTCTTGAGTCATACCTCATGGTTTCTGATGCTATACCTTCACCTGCTGACAATTTGGGCACTTAGCCACAAAATCTACTATATCCCTCTTGATGCCATTCAACCAAAAGACTTCTCGCAGATCACGGTACATCTTAGTGGAACCTGGATGAATAGAATACCTGGAATTATGGTCTTCTGTAAGGATCTGTTGTCTCAACTCACCCTCCTTAGGAACAAATAAACGACCTTGATAACGTAGCACACCATCTCCCCCTTGGGAGAAAACCTCAAATCTCTACTGATGAATTACACTCTTCAACTGAAGCAATATAGGATCATTGTCTTATTTTTCCTTCACATCTAATTGGAGCTAATATAGACTATTACTCCATCATCTGACGAGTGTGTAAGACCAATGTCGTGCTCCATTTTCTCGCAAAAATAGGTTTTGGATACACGACCTAACAACTCTTTTGAATTTTGGGTATTTGAAGAGTCGCCACCTAAGGAATTAAGGTGCATTAGAACACCTATCTAACCAAATTAAATCTACCTAAGGTCAACGAACCATTGATCGAGTAAGGGTTCAAGTTACCTCGAGAGGAAGGTGTTAGGCATCCCTCAAGGTCCACAAATGTGTGTCCCGACCATATCTCATGCATTTTATGTGGGGGTTACAAGTAGCAATTAAGGTCTCCTCATTTATGGTTATTTAATTTAAACATGCTTACCAAGTGATAACTAATATTAAATAAGTAATAGATTCAATTAGTTATTCAATTATTTATTGAGCTACCCCAATCAGTTATAATTATAAAAAAATAAAAGGGAAAAGGGAAGGGAGACTCTAAAACCCACAAACTTCACAGATCAATGCTCAACTTTATTATTCGATCAACTTAATATTAGGACAGACAAAACCAATGTTAGTCGGTTTAAGCCTAAGTCTATTATCATCATCTCTGTAAAGGCCTAACTACCCCTCCCCTACCTTCTGCATGCATTTCATCCTAAAAGGTGCCTAGCGCCCCCGCTTAACATCCAAGAGGCATTGAACTACTATTGGGATAGTTTTAGACAAAAAATAAATATAAGCTCCTAATAGGCCCCCTAGACACCAAGCAAACAAACTGGACATCACTTAGCACGTAAAGTCTCATGTGGGCCACTAGACTAGGTTATTTAGCATGCTACCAAACTCACATAAAGTGAAAGGTCTCACGCGAAGTGTGAGCATACAAGCATACATAACATTAATTAATTTTAGAGGGGGCAGAGAATTATTAGACGTGCAGAAAGTAGTTTTTTAGACTGATCTTGAGTGGCCAGAAAATTATTACAGAGAGCAGATTTTAGTCGTCACTGATTTTAAAATGGCAAAAATATTACTAAAATAGTTTATTGTCGCAGAAATTAATCTTAAGCAAATTTGGGTCTGGGAAGCAAATAGCAGGTGCAGAAAAAGTATTTAGTAGCTGATTTTAATTGTCAAGAGAATTTATTAAATATAGAAATTGAATACTTCATTCAAATTTCATTTTAAACATGTTCGAAGTTATTTAGTTATTTAACATGCTGAAGAGTTATTAGCGCCCTAAAGTTCATTAAACATGTTGAAATTATTTACTGATTAGTCAACATCAATTTTATTAATTAGATCCTATATGCATGATTTCTAAGATTCTAAAATTATTAACATGCAGAATTTCAAAAGAGAAACTACTTTAGTTAACTTAATTATTTATTAGATCTTGCAAGCATGGTTTCTAAGAGAACAAGACGAAATTAATTTCTGGTCTTAATGCATAAATATATCAGAAGTTATATAAACCTTATAGGCATGATATCTACCACATGATATCCAACACAGAAAAATAAAATACCATAGGCATGGTATCTATGTTATTTCTAGTATGAGACAGATTATTGAGCAAAACACTTATTTTATTTTATTTACCACTTTACATATGTTTATAAGAGAGAGATGTGATTTACTAAACACGGAAACTAGCTAAACATGTTAAAGTCAAACACTTTGAATTATTAATATTATGCTAAGTGTGTTATAAAGTTTATTGATTTATTCAACATTAAGTACAAGTAGCCAATGTAGAATATGCATACAAACATTTAAAGTAGTAAAAAATCGGCCAGACCGATTTTTTTTTAATTTATATATTCTAATTAGATTCAGAGTGAGGAATGAACAAACAATTAAATCAAACTCCTATAGGCATGCTTTTTAACAATAAGTAGCTTACGATAATATAACAAGTAGCATGTAAGTCCCCTCCCCCCTTAGACGATCCCCCAAGTTATATTGTATTGGAGTTTAGAGAGTTATACAAAACATTACAAAACCAAACAAAAGGGAATAGTAAACGACATAATATAATCCAAAATAAACTACTAAACAAAAATAGTTTCTATTCGGTATCTCGCCGTAGGCGACTCTTCATGTCTTGAACTTTATGTTCAAACCTACTAAACAGAATATACCCAAGATAGGATCATAGAATAATAATTACATATATAGAAACGCAAAAAGTTGTTCTCAGTAAACACACATATTTCAAATAAGTCATAGGACATATAATATTACACATAGAAAAGGAGGAGAAAACTAACCTGGATGCTTTCTTTTATTTATCAATGTCCATTTTTGGACTTATGAATAACAGTAAGTAGTTAATGATGCAAAAATTAAATACATGTGTGAAAGACACTAACCGGTTACGTAGTAAAAGAACAATCAGCAATGAAGACAAGTTGATTCCACACTATTCAACCAGAATACAACAAAATACTTCTTAAGAGTTCACCGGAAATTCTTTTCAAGAAGAGAGTAATATGATTTTTTTTTTTTTTGAAGTATTTTAGTATGTGAAAAAAATGTCAGGATGCCTGAGTACTGATTCCAAAAAATGAAAGGGGATTATTTATAGTGAGGGAAGGGCTAGTAATTTAGGGAAAGGAAAATAGAAGGGAATCAATTAACATCATTTTCCTTATTTCAAAAGAGAGCCAAATCAGATTTTAGTTTATTTTTACTAAATATAAACAAGTAACAAATCTGCTTAGACATAAATAAGGTACATAACATCAATTAACACCGCCAATCCATATTGCACATCATCAACCAAAAGGAATAATATTATTTTAGGAAGGACAACTTCACAACTCAAATCAAGTTCGATATATACAGTTTCTCATATTTTTTACTATATACAAACAAATAACAATTTAAATTGATTCTTAGTACAGTACTTCACGAAATCCTATTTTAAGTTTGAAACCAGACAAGGTTAGAGAAAGATCAGTAAATAGAACCACTCAATTTAGCTAAGGAAATAATAAGGGTGATTAGCAAATATTAGGGAGGAGGTTCAGCAAATTTAAAGTAGAGGATCAGTACCAAGAAACTAATTATTTTGACAAATAGGAAATCAAATATCATGCTATAATTACCATATGAGAAGAACAGTAAAACTCAACAAAGTTTTATCAAAATTAATTCCATTGCAAGCTTATCCTAATTAAATCAAACAACAATCAATTAGAGATACCAAGATATGTACCAGTATCAACTAGCATTTAGCATTTATGAGTTCAACTATGGCAATCATAATAAAATAGTGAATAAAAATTGTTAGCAAAAATACATGAATCACATAAAATGAACAAGGGGAATAGTAATAAAATAAAAGGATATGCCGGGATGGATCTATTGAGATCGGTCTTCAATCGACCCCAAACCCTTTGAACTACACCGGAGCTCGCTACTTCTGGTGGTCTTGTTCACGGGCTACGCATGGAAGGAAGAGACGGGAGAAGTGCTGATCAGAGCTATTGTTCTCCGTGGTCTTGCTTGACTGAAGCAGCTGCTTCGTCATGCACTGCTACTGCTCACTGGATTTTCTTCTTTTGCTACTTCCCTCACCCAAAAAAGAAGGAGAAGAGGAGAGGGTGCAAGGGGAGGAAAAGAGGCGGAGGGAGACGAGAGGGGGTCACCAGTCGTGTTGTTGTTTCGCCGACTGCTGTCCAGTTGGTGGTGTTGTTCCACCAATTGTCCTCAACAGAAATGAGGTGAAAAAGGAGAGAGGAGAAGGAAGAGAAAGAGAAACCAACGCCACGCCTCTTAGGGGTCGCGATTTCGCCGGAAAACTGAAAGAACCCAAGAGGTCTTCGGCTCTTTTGAGAGAGGAGGAAGAGCATGAGAAATAAAATTAGGTTTTTGGTCTTTTAGATATTAAAATAGGAAGGTTAAGGAGATTTGATCTGAACCGTATGATTAGTTTAGATAAGCGGCTAAGATTTAACTTAAAAGATGGACGGATGAGATGAGAGTTGTAATGGATTTAGAATGGCCGAAATTGTAATAAAATTGGCTAGAATTTCATGAAAGGATGGCTATAATTGGAATACAATTTGGATTGAGATGGCTAGAATTGAAAGAAATTAGAATATAATTGGCTAACATTTAAACAAATTTGAGGAAAATTAAAGCAATGTTATTCAATTAAACTACTATAATTAAAATCACTTAAATTTTAAAACATTTGAGTAAAATAATTATTTAGAGTTTAAATAGAAATAATTTAAGAGAATAATTTAATAATATTTACAATAATTTTTATAAAGCATGCATACTAAAATTTTAATTTTTTTTATACAAAAAAGATTAAAATTCTAAACCCGGACTATTTTTAAAAATACATATTTAATATAATATCACTTTCAAAAGGGTTAAAGGTCGGTCAAAATTGGGTGTCAACAGCTGCCCCTTGGTTTCTTGAGAATGAATGATGAATTGTTGGGCTACCAACGTTGAATTAGTAGCTAATTTTGTCATGCCGACGAGAGATGTCAGTGGGATCAATTGAATAACATAGACTTGGAGAGGGGTACGATCGGGACTTTAGTATTAAGCCGCCTACATATCTCTGGTTATATAAGAATCAGGTCGTGTGTAGTTCTACATTCATGAGCTAACGAAGCTCCTAAAAATTGTAAAAGCGGTATGATATTCAAATGGGAACGATATCAGCTTGAATGGATAAGATTAGAGAAGAGAGAGGAGCATGACAACGAGGTTTCTGGTTTAAGGGCAAAGGATTCAATGAGAAGGAGTAATAAAATAGGAAGAATTAAGAGGGCATTCATGGCGATAGATGTAGGCAAGATAACTGTAGCTGAGAGGGCGATCGATCACACCTACGATTTCCAATATGACTTGATAAAATGTTAGCTTATAAATACAAAAAGTATGAACCAACATGATAAAATATAAGTGCTAGAAAATAATAATGACAAGAGGAGAGAGGAAGACGTATCTCCTTTAAGAGATATAGTGCAAACCTTGATAGACTTTGGCTTAACTTCTTGAAGAATTGCGACCCATTTCCGAAGAATAATGTTAACCTAAGCATCCTATTGTAAGGCGAAAGATCCTAAATGTCCTATTGTAAGGTAGATGAGCCTAATGTCCTATTGTAAGGCGGGCGAGCCTGATGTCCTATTGTAAGGTGGACGAGCCTGAATGTCGCATTGTAAGGCAGACAAGCCCGATGTCGTATTGTAAGGCGGACAAACCTAATGTCGTATTGTAAGGCGGACGAGCCTAATGTCGTATTGTAAGGAGCTGAATATTTAGTAGGTCACAATAGCGAGTTGATTCCAATAATAACATCTTTAAAATAGTCTGAATGGTATGCTTTAGTAGCCAGGGTTAAATGAAAAATGAAAATGTGAGTAGCAAAGAATTTGATAGGGCCTTTGTTGCGATAGACATGTAAGCGTGGGAATGGTAGCTTAGAGGGGGATTGACCTTGTTTGTAATATGCAAATCTGTATCTTGTAATATGACTAAATAAAGTGATTAGAACAAATATATCAAATAAATATTAAATGTAAACATGAATGCAATTTCCCATATCGACCATGAATTTTGCCTTAAGACTATGAAGATGATGTATTAGGTTATGATGCCTAGGGCCATGATACGCAAAATTAATTCATCGGGTCATGAAAATGTTGTCTATGGGCCATGAAAAAATGATACCCTTAGACTATGACACCCTCAGATATAATAGATAGAAATTAAATCCTTAAGCCATGAAATGATGTTCGTAGGCCATGAAAGATGATATCTTTAAATCATGACACCTTCAAAAGATAAGTAATGAGTAAAGAAAGCGTATTTGTAATTCAGGCATCTGTTGGTACTTGTGACTTAATTTGAATCTATTCGGGCATGTGCAATTCTCGGGCACAATGCAATCCCGGGCATATGCAATAATGTAATTCTCGAGCACAATGCAATCTCGGGCACATGCAATCTCCGGCATAAGCAATAATGTAATTCTCGGGCACATGTAATCTTCTCTAGTTGGAAGGGTCACGTGCAATTGACTGGCGATTGTCGGGTTCAAAATAACTTGGTCCTTCATCCTGTCAAAACGATAGTATGCAATTCAATGGGCGATTGGGCTCAGTATAGAGTAGTTTTGTCCTTCGCTTTGTTAGAAGGACAGTATGCCATTTGTTGGTGACTTTTGAGCTCTGAGTAATGTAGCTTGATCATTCTTTCTAATGAAAGGACGGAATGCCATTGATTAGCGATTTGCCAGATATAACGGCACGTTGATCCTTCAAGTGGTGTTGAAGTTGCTTCATGTATATGTGCTTATCTTTTCTGGATTCAAAGAAAAATAGTTAGTTTAAGGGGGAGGTTGATTTGTATCCCTGATATGGCACAATGCTCCTTTGTCTTTCCATCCAGATCTTTTCGGCCATTTGCTTTGGGCAAAATGTAAATAGAGGAGGAGAGATAGTTTTGAAAAAACTTTTTGAAAATATTAGTTTGTAAAAAGTATTGTTGTATCTTTGACTATGGCGCAGTTTGAGACTTTATAACCGTCCAACTGAGAAGAGTCACTTTGAATCTGATATGTATCATAAAATTTGCAATGCATTCCAAAATTTTATGTCCAACTAGAACTTCTTTTATTCTAATCTTTGTTGGAGATTGTAGCTTGGATGATGTGAATTTTTGTGACCCTCTTAAAAATTCTGCTCGAGTTACTAATCTTGTGAGAAGAAATGCTTTTGATGGACACTCAAAAATTCTACCCTAGTATCAAGATTTGCAAGGAGAATGCTCTTAGGTGGAATTTTTGAGACCCTCTCAAAAATTCTACCCCAGTTACACGATAAAGGGGATATGGTATTTTTTTTATTATGATAAGACCGAACTCCATAGGAGTGCCTACATATCCCCTCTTAAATGGGAATCAGGTCTAATGTAGTTTCAAATACAGAGAGCATAAGATAGAGCATTCTTAACCAATACTGAAAATGACATATTTTGATCAACTTTATTACCCATATGCTAATATGGGTACCTGAATGTACAAAACATAAACTTAAATGGTGCAAGCCTTTTATTGGAAACTACTTCAAATGGACTTTGAACTGCTCACTGTTGGGACTCCTTTGGCACAAGGTCTGTCCAGTGTTTGACACTGGCCTCAATCAGTTGTTGAATCTTGTCTCTTAGATCACGACATATTTCAATATTATGTCTCTTCATCCTTGAGTGATAGTCATAACTCTTGTTGTGGTCATACCATTTGGACTGACCGTCTGGATTCTGTACAGCAATAGGTGTCATGCAACCAGCCATTTTTAGCCTCTCATAGAGTTTGTCAAAGGATCCAGCTAAAGAAGCGTAAATTTTGATGGGTTTCTTCTCAACAATAAAGAGGTTTTTGTGAATATGAGGTTGAGTGAGTATTTTGACATTGTGGATAGGATATGCTAGTTGTTGATATGGTAGAGGAGGCCTTTAGGATGAAGGCATTTGATATGGAGAAATTTGGAGAGGTGCGCGACACCAAGGAACTTGGTGTAGAGGCGTTTCATATTGAGGAGCTTGCATGATGGAATTCTACAGGCGCGGAGTGAGATACGGAGATCTAGGAGCATATGCATGATGTTGAGGAGGATATGGGTAATTTGGAAAGTGAGTATTCCTTGGAGTCATTTGAATGGATCTTGGTTAATTCTGAGGATGAGAAGTAGAGTAATTTGGTGGAGGATTAGAGGTAGGGTGAGTGGGTGTAGTATTATCTTAGAGAGTGGTTGACTTGTGACAGGCGACTTATCCATGTTTGTCCCCAAGACGGGATTGACAGAGAGTTACAGCTTAGCCCATTCATGCATATCCGACACCTCTTATTCTAACTTCTTTATTTTCTATTCCAGGCTTAAAACCAACTCGTCCAAAGGATGCTTATTCTTAATAATCTTACTCATCACCTTATCATTAGCCACCTTCTTTTTCCCTTTGCATTTCTTACTTGAAAAAGAATGAAGAGTGCCCTTTGATCGTGTGTGATAAACCATGGTCTACAGATCAGCCATAGGGAAAAGGATAAAAAAGCACAAGAAAACTCAAGTTAGATCATTGCATAAATTGAGATAACAAGCATATTGTTTTAAGATAAACACCCTAAATGCAAGGAGCCTCGTTGAGTAAGAGGTAGGCCTAAATGATACATAAGTGATGCACAATAATTAATTCAAGCCTTATTTGCCAATTTGGAGTTTAGATTAGAAGAAATAAACCCACTTTCATTTATTATAAAATTACAACATTACATCATAATTGAAAATGAAAACTTGAAATAAACTAAAGGAAAGGGTTAACAAGGGAAAAATCATCCTAAATTCTGAAATCTTAAAGATATCAGTTCCAAGAGCTTAGCACCAATTGACTTCTTGTATAGGGAGTGACTTCATGCCTAATGTTCAATATGTTGTGTGCCCATATGTTTTCCCTTTTATCAATCAGCCCATAGTAACCTTCCCAACTCAATTCGCTTTCTTTAACTTCTTTTAGGATCCATATGTAATACTCCCGTGTGCATAAGGCCTGTCGTGCACCCATAGGAATGGTCAGCACCCGCTCCCATCTTCGAAGTACGTTGTGGACTTGCGGATTATCTAATCCAAATTCATACTTAAATTATTCCATGTCAAATCGGAGTGGTAATACTTGAGTTTGCCCAAATTGGCGGAGTACTCGAAGAGGAGCGTATGATTGAACACCCTTTAATCTAATAAGCTTAATGAAATATTGTTCATTGCCTCTTACTATTGCATTAGGGGTGGACAACCAATGTAGCTTCCATTGGATGCGGCCGTTTTCGAGCTCTATCAAAAATATGTGCTAGTCTATGAATCCTACAGGGGCGGTGAAATCTACCATTCTTTTTAGGTGATTATCAATCTTGTTGCCATAACCAAAAAACATGTCTATCATATCAAATCTTATGTGGAAGTGTTCGATAGCCCATAGTTGCAGCAAAAGGTTGTATCCCTCGAAAGACATTCTATCGTTGATGCATACTGACAGACTCCTCATTATTTCCACCAGGATCATAGGCACTATGGTTTTCCTAGGTTCGCCCTTTCTTTGAGCTAAATCTCGAACCACATAACCCAACCGTGTCTCGATCCTTCCCCTTATTTTAGGAAAAACTAGGGAACCTACTAGGGCAATGGCAAAGGCATTTAGATGATATGTTCCCATTTCTCGACGGAGCACTCAAAATTATCATTAAAAGAGTAATAACTATCCAATTGGCCAAAGTGTGAATATAGAAAGTCGAAATGAATCAACCAAAGGTCTAAAGAAGGCAAGGTTGGATTTGACTTCATTCCAGACTTTTTAGAAACTCCCTCAATGATGACTTATACGGTACCATCATTTCACACTTGTAGTATGGCAGATCGATGAAACCAGTTATCTTCTCAATCGCTGGCGCCAAGTCGAAATCCACAAATTTAAAGACCATCCTCACAAGGCCCCAAAATTCTAGCAAGGCCCTAATCAGGTGAGGGTTTGGTATGACAAAGATGAGGTAGGTAAGACCTCCCAACAACTGACGAATCTCTCTTTCGCGGTCTCTCTTAATATCAATCCACCAATTCCTTAGCTTGTAGTTTACCTCTATGACCATTTGCGGGTTTGGAAATGTCACGACTCTGTAAACAAAAAAACAGACAAATTCTAAACTCCATTTTGGCAAAGGTTGGCTTAATTTAATAATCGTGATCACATTGACACATAATTATGCAATTTGTCTAAAGGATGTTGGGGCCCTTTATACAATAGGGTGGCTACTAATTATGCGGATTGACCACCTAGGGTTTATGCATCATGTATGACCTAAGTAAGATTTCTAAGAGTTTCCTTGACACGGACTTGAAAGGGATTCTATGCGAGAAAGCTCGTGGTTTCCTGGTAGTAAAACAGTGTGTTCCGTCCTCGCATATGCCAACTCTCTATAATGGGTATTTGAAGAGAATTGGAGCATTTGTGAGAGGTGCAAAGGCACAACATCACGATAATTTTTTTAAAAAGGAATAGGGTCTCAATTGGGGGAAGTATGAGCGGAATGCGAGTTTATCAAAGTAGTAACATTTAGCAATTAAACGAAAATCTTACACACAAAAACAATTATAGAAAGTAGTAAATAAATACATAAATAACCATGCAAACACATATATAAATTAAGCAAATAGGGAAAGGGAATAGGGATCAAACATGGAAATACTCAAATAATGGAAAAGGGAAAGGGTGAAACATAGAAATAAACAAACAAGGAAGAGGGAAAGGGACTAAACATAAACATAAATAGTATTATTCAACAAGCGAGTAAACACGGAAAGCAAATAACAACTTATCTTGGTAATACCCGAACAAGCAATGAAATAACCAAATAAAGTAAACCTCACTTAAATCAATGAGACACGTAATGGTTAGAACCTACTATCTCCAGCAGATTCGTCATTCTGTCGCACCCCCTTTTTTCGCAAAAATGAGTTTTGGGTGCACGACCTAACAACTCTTTTGGATTTTGGGTATTTGAAGATTCACCACCGAACGAATTAGGTGTATTAAGGCACCTATCTAACCTAATTAAATCAAACTAAGGTCAATGAACCAAAGATTGAATAAGGGTTCAAGTTACCTCAAGGGGAAGGTGTTAGGTATCCCTCGAGATCCACAAATGTAGGTCCCGACCGTATCTCATTCAATTTATGTGGAGGTTACAAGTAGCAATTAAGGTCACTTCATTTATGGTTATTTAATTTAAACATGATTACTAAGTGATAACTAATATTAAACAATTAAGAACTTTAATTATTTATTTAATTAATTAAGCATGCAAAACTAGGTGATAACATAATATTAAACATGAAACAATTATAGAAGATGATCGAGAAGACAGAATATGCACAATCAAATAGGCGAAAGATCGATTTTATTTATTGAGCTACCCCAAGCAGTTATAATTATAAAATAGATAAAAGGGAAAAGGAAAGGGAGACACTGAAACCCACAAACTTTATGGATCAGCGCTCGACTTTATTATTCGATCAGCTTAATATTTGGACAGACAAAACCAATGTTTGTCATTTTAAGCCTGAGTCGGTTATCATCATCTCTATAAAGTCCTAACTACCGCTACCCCACCTTCCGCATACATTTCATCCTAAAAGGTGCCTAGCACCCCTGCTTAACGTCCAAGAGGCATTGAACTAATATTGGGATGGTTTTAGATAAAAAAATAAATATAGACTCCCAATAGGCCCCCTAGACACCAACCAAACAAATTGGACAACACTTAGCACGTAAAGTCTCATGTTGACCTCTAGATTAGGTTATTTAGCATGCTAGCAAACACACTTAAAGTGAAAGGTCTCATGCGAAGTGTGAGCATACAAGCATACATAACATTAATTAATTTTAGAGGGGTAGAGAATAATTACAAGTGCAGAAAGTAGTTTTTTAGACTGATTTTGAGTGACCAGAAAATTATTACAGAGAGCATATTTTAGTCATCACAGATTTTAAAATGGCAGAAATATTACTAAAATAGTTTATTGTTGCAGAAATTAATCTTAAGCAAATTTGGGTTAGGGTAGCAAATATCAAGTGCAAAAAATGATTTAGTAGTTGATTTTAAGTGGCAAGACAATTTATTAAATGCAGAAATTGAATACTTCATGCTGATTTCACTTTAAACATGATGGAGGTTATTTGGTTATTTAACATCCTGAAGAGTTATTAGCACCCCAAAGTTCATTAAACATGCTGAAATTATTTACTAATTAGTCAACATCAATTTTATTAATTAGATCCAATGGGCATGATTTCTAACACATTCTAAAATTATTAACATGCAGAATATCAAAAGAGAAACTACTTTAGTTAACTTATTTATTAGATCCTGCAAGCATGGTTTCTAAGTGAACAAGCCGAAATTAATTTTTGATCTTAATGCATAAATATATCAAAAGTTATATAAACCCTATAGGCATGATATCTACCACATGAAATCCAACACTTAAAGATAAAATCCTATATGCATGGTATCTATGTTATTTCTAATATGAGACAGATTATTGAGCAAAACATTTATTTATTTATTTTTACCACTTTTCATATGTTTATAAGAGAGATGTGATTTACTAAACACGGCAACTAGCTAAACATGTAAAAGTAAAATGCTTTGAATTATTAATATTATGCTAAGGGTGTTATAAAGTCTTATTGATTTATTTAACATTAAAAACAAGAGGCCAATGTTGAATATGCTTACAACATTTAAAGTAGTAAAATATCGATCATATCGTTTTTTTTATTTTATTTATTCTAATTAGACTTAGAGTGAGGAATGAACAAACAATTAAATCACACTCCTATAAGCATGCTTTCTAACAAGTAGGTTAGGATAATATAACAAGTAGCATGTAAGTCCTCTCCCCATTAGACAATCTCCCAATGTATATCAAATATGGAGTTTAGAGAGTTATACAAAATATTACAAAACCGAACAAAAGCAAATAGTAAATGACATAATACAATCCAAAATAAACTACTAAACATTAATAGTTTCTATCCGGTATTCCACCCTAGGCGACTCTTCATGTCTTGAACTTTATGTTCAAACCTGCTAAACAGAATATACCCAAGACAAGATCATAGAAAAATAATTACATAGATAGAAATGCAAAAAGTTATTCTCAGCAAACACAAAGATTTCAAACAAGTCATTGAACATATAATATCACACATAGAAAAGGAGGAGAAAACTAACCCAGATGATTCCTTTTATTTATCAATGTCCATTTTTGGACTTATGCATAACAGTAAGTAACTAATGATGCAAAAATTAAATACATGTGTGAAATACACTAACCGATTAAGCAGTAAAAGAACAATTAGCAATGAAGACAAGTTGATTCCACACTATTCGACTCGAAAACAACAAAATACCTCTTAAGAGTTCACCGAAAATTCTTTTCAAGAAGAGAGTAAAATGATTCTTTTTTTCTTTTGAAGTATTCTAGTATGTGAGCAAAAATGTTAGGATGTCTGAGCAGTGATTCCAAAGAATGAAAGGGGATTATTTATAGTAAGAGAAGCGTCAGTAATTAAGGGAAAGGAAAATAGAAGGGAATTTGCTTACACAAGTACAAACAAGTAAGAAATGTGCTTACACATAAATAAGGTACATAACATCAATTAGCACCGCCAATCAATATTGCATATCATCAACCAAAAGGAATACTATTATTTTAGGAAGGACAATATCACAACTCAAATCAAGTTCCATATATACGGTTTCTCATATTTTTACTATATACGAACAAATAACAATTTAAATAGATTCTCAATACAATTCTTCACGAAATCCTAATTTATGTTTGAAACCAGAAAAGGTTACAGCAAGATCAGTAAATAGAACCACTCAATTTAACTAAGGAAACAATCAATTAAGGGTGATTAGCAAATTTTAGGGAGGAGGTTCAGCAAATTTAAAGCAGAGGATCAGCACCAGGAAACTAAATATTTTGACAAATAGGAAATCAAATATCATGCTAGAATTACTATATGAGAAGAACAATAAAACTCAACAAAGTTTTATCAAAATTAATTCCATTGCAAGCTTTCCTATTTAATTACACAACAATCAATTAGAGACGCCAAGATATGTGCCAGTATCAACTAGCATTTAGCATTTACGAGTTCAAATATGGCAATCATAATAAAATAGTGAATAAACATTGTTAGCAAAAATAAATTAATCACATAGAATGAACAAGCGAAATAGTAGTAAAATAAAAGGATGTACTGGGATGGATTTGTTGAGATCTGTCTTCAATTGACCCCAAAACCTTTGAACTACGTCAAAATTCACTGCTTCTGGTGGTCCTGTTCATGGGCTGCACAGGGAAGAAAGAAATGGGAGCAGCGTTGGTCAGAGCTATTGTTCTCCGTAGTCTCACCAAACCGGAGTTGCTGCCAATGGCCTTCGTCGTACGCTTCTGTTGCTCGCTGGAGTTGTTGCTTTGGCTGCTTCCTTTGCTGAAAAAGGGAGGAGAAGAGGAGAGGGGGCAAGGGGAAGAGAAGAGGCAAAGGGAGACGAAAGGGAGTCGCCGATAGTGTTGTTGTTTCACCTGCTGCTGTCCGGTTGCTGGTGTTGTTCCACCGGTTGTAATTGTTGAAAACAAGGTGAGAGAGGAGAGAGGAAAAGGAAGAGAGAGAGAGAAAGCAGTGCCATGCCTCTTGGGGATGGCGATTTCACTGGAAAACCGAGAGAACCCAAGGTGTCTGCGGCGCTTTTGAGAGAGGAGGAAGAGCATGAGAAATTAAATTAGAGTTTTGGTCTTTTAGATATTAAAATAGGAAGGTTAAAGAGATTCGATCTGAACCGTAGGATTAGTTTAGATGAGCGGCTAGGATTTCACTTAAAAGATGGACGGATGAGATGGGAGTTGTAAAGGATTTAGAATGGCCAAAATTGAAATAAAATTGGGCTAGAATTGCAATGAAAGGATGGCTATAATTGAAATACAATTTGGATTGAGATGGCTAGAATTGAAAGAAATTAGACTAGAATAGGCTAACATTTAAATGAATTTGAGGAAAATTAAAGAAATGTTATTCAAGTAAAATACTATAACTAAAATCACTTACATTTTAAAACATTTGAGTAAAATAATTATTTCGAGCTTAAATAAAAATAATTTAAGAGAATAATTTAATATTATTTACAATAATTTTTATAAAGCATGCATACTAAAATTATAATTTTTTAATACAAAATTGATTAAAACTCTAAACCCAGACTATTTTTAAAAATACGTGCACTTCCGAAAGGGTTAAAGGTCGGTCAAAATTGAGTGTCAACAACCAACTCCTAAACGAGCAAGCCGGTGAACATCCTTCGCTAATTCTTTCCTTTCTTCCTCAACATGTGCTTTACTACCCATATATAATCTACTAAGAACATCAGCTACTACATTGGCCTTACTAGGATGATAAAGCACATTCATATCATATTCTTTAAGGAATTCAAGACATCTCCTCTGGCGAAGATTCAACTCCTTCTGGGTGAAAATATACTGAAGGCTTTTATGATCTGTGAACACATCTATGTGCACATCATCCAAGTAATGTCTCCAAATCTTTAGGGCAGATATTACGGCTGCTAGATCGAGGTCATGAGTCAGATACTTCTTCTCATTCACCTTAAGCTATCTAGAAGCATAAGTTATAACCTTACCTTGCTGCATCGACACACAACCTAGGCCGACTCTGGATGCATCACAATAGATCACATAACTGTATGAACCCTCTAGTAGAGTCAAAATAAGAGTTGTAGTCAACCTAGTTTTCAGTTCTGCGAAACTCTTCTCAAACTTTGACCACTTACACTTAACCTTTTTCTGGGTCAGCTTAGTCAATAGAGAAGCTATGGATGAAAATCTTTCCACAAACCTTCTTTAGTAACCGGCTAAACCTAAGAAACTTTTGATATTGGTAGGAGAGGTTGGTCTGGGCCATTGTTTCACTGCTCCTATTTTTTGAGAATCCACTCCAATCCCTTTGTTGGATACTATATGCCCAAGGAAAGCAACTAATTGTAACCAAAACTCACATTTGCTAAACTTAGCAAATAACTGGTGATCCTTGAAATTTTGTAGGATAAACCTCAAATGAGACGCATGTTCTTCCTCATTCCTAGAGTAAATGAGGATATCATCACTAAAGACGATAATGAACAAGTCCAAAAACTACTTGAACACCCTGTTCATCAAATCCATAAAAGAGGAGCATTAGCTAGTCCAAAACACATAACTAGAAATTCATAATGACCATACCGAGTTCTAAAGGTTGTTTTCAGGATTTCACTATTTTTGAATTTGAGCTGATGATATCAAAATTTGAGGTGTAGTTTCAAAAAGTGACTAGCACCCTGAAGTTGGTCGAAAAAAGCCATCAATCCTGGGGATAGGGTACTTATTCTTGATTGTGACTTTGTTCAACTGCCGATAGTCAATGCACATCCAAAACACCCTTCTTTCCCTGCAAGACACTTGCTCGAGTGGTTCTTAACACATTTTGGACGAGTTGGGTAGGTTCTGTTACTTGAAACACTCCCCTTAGACTTAGATCCTGATGCCCTACTTTTCTAATCTTGTCTAAACCTGGGGGATGGAGCACTAGCTGATGAAGGTGCTAGAGCTGAAGATATTTGCTAAAACTGTAGTGACATCCACCACCCAGTTTCTACTGAGAGTATTCATAGTTACATGTCCTAACCTTCTTGTTGTCCTTAGCCATTTCCCTAAGCTTATCTCCTTCAACCTGTTAAGCATGAGTCCTGAGCCTAGAGATTTTCATATTCTATACCAACATGGACTTTCTGCACTCTGATTTTACATAATCAAATACTCCATACAGAAACTTACTCATTTGTGCCCTGGGATTGACAACCATGTGTGGAGCATACCTAGAGAGTTGGGTGAACTTGAGTCCGTACTCTTGGACTGACATTGTACCTTGCCTCATATTTATAAATTCCTAAGCCTTATCCTCTTTCAACTCACGTGGAAAGAACCTATCTAGAAGAACTTCAATAAGGAATTCCCAAGTCACAAGAGTTGTATCAGTACTCCTGTTTTCCTTCCATTGAGTAAACCATATCTGAGCTACATCCTTGAGATGGTAGGATGCCAAATCTACCTTGTTATTCCCAGTCACCTGCATCACTCCAAAGATCTTCTTAACCTCATTAATGAAATTTTATGGGTCCACACCAACCTGCTACACTAGAAACTCCCGTGGATTCATCTGAATGAAATCAGGAAACCTGGCTACAGCTGACTCATGATTAGCATTGATAGGAACTAGGGCTTGCTAATTGTTCTGGTTAGTCACACTCTGAGCCAAAAGCTGAATCACATTTTGAAACTCTATATTCAAAACTTCTTGATTTGGGACATAAAGAGTTGCATTAGCATTCCTGATGTTAGCTCTACGAGGAGGCATGATCTGAAATGCATAACGATGAGGTAAAAGGTAGATCATACCCTCGCATGATAAGAATAACATGAAAGTGGTGTTTTATATAACAATTTGTAGCCTCTCTCTCATTAGATTTGGTGCACTTCATACCCATGAAAAGAACTCTACTTAGTGCAGTTTTTCAGACATCCTAGGACTCTTAAACCTAATGCTCTAATAACAAGTTGGTCAGGCCCGAAGCTACCCCCTTGATGTAAACACGGGATCTAGAATCACGAGTGATCGAAAGTTAACCCTGAGTTGGTATATCATAAGCATAATTAAAACAAATACTGTGCGGAAGCTTAAAACATGGGATAAACAAAATGATGGGGAATACCCAATCTAAGTTTGAATATATAAATGCTGGAAAGAGTTTAGAACACTGAACTCAAAAGCTAAAGTTGAATTTGTCTATCTCTGAAATAAGCCACTAACTGACTAGAGATGCTAGGACATGCTCCAACTAACTCTATTAAATCTGAAACTAAACTGAAAGATAAAATAGGAAACATTTTTATCGTCCTCAATGAATGAGGACTCACCACTGAAGCTGTTGAACTAGAGATGGGGAACTGATCAATACGTGATATCGATGCTGAGTACCTGAACCTACATTATGAAAGGATGTAGCACAGAGTATGCATCAGTACATGGAATGTACTGAGCATGCAGGATGGAATAAAAGCTAAATAAAACATATAATCTGAAACAACATACTAAGCAATGATATAATCTGAACATACTGGAAACATACTGTAGTAAAGTGAACTGAATGCAATGACCAAATACATAACATTATAAAACTGAATATTGAAGTACAACTGAGAACCTTGTCAAATGCATTAAAGCATTACTGTAGGAGCTACTAATAACCGACATAAAACTATGCGAGCTAAACGTGGAGTCTGATGTATACGCCCCATCGACAGGACCTAATATACCCTGCCATAGCTATAGAGGCATGATTGGCATGATCATTTAAATGATGCCCACCGAGGGGACTTATAAACCTATGGGGGCACGTAGTTTTAGGACTATTCGGGTACACTGAATCCTTGTCCACTGGATCTAAGCCTACTCCCAACTAGAAATAGGAATATAACATAACTGAATTATACTAGATAGCTCATTATTCTAACATGCTAACTTAGAATGCAACATTTATAACTAACAATGAAACATTCAAAATTTGAGGCATGTATATATGTTGAAACTGGCCTAGCTAGTGTAATTCATGAAGTAAACGAATCTACACCATTATGGTTCTGAATTTCATACAAGGAACTAAGCAACGTTGCTTCAACTACATAATGATCTGATTTGGATCGTTCTAACAGATAAATCACAACAATTTCTTAAGTCCAAGAAAACTAGGTCTAGATAATATGAAGGGAATCAAGAATCTGACTGAATTCTAGGGACCTAGTGGATGAAAGGAACCCACTAGTGAAATGCCACTTACCTGGTGATGAATTGCATAGAGAAATCTTTCAATTTTAGGGCTGAAACTGAAGAAACCTTGTTGTGTTCTTGGAAGGGATTGGTCGACTCTTTCTCCTCTCTACGTTCTAAGTTTTAAAATTTTTGGTGAATGAATAATTAGGGTAAGTTCTAATTAAGTTACTAGGCTAAAACTAAACAAAACTACGTAGTTTAGGGGTTAAACAACGTAGTTTAAGGGTCCAACGCATAAGGGAAAAGACCAAAATGACCCCAACTTAAGAGATGTTGGGGCCACCAACGGCCAGACCAACAAACTGTGGACTAACCGATGGTCCGTCCTAGCAGGCATCATTTGATGACTGGAGGTGGGAGTTGCTTACCATGATCCATGGAATTGGATCACTGACCATGGTCCCACCTACGGTCCATAGGTCTTGGCAATGGATCGGGGTTCTTCGGGGGATTTTTGGGTGGCCAACAACTGACCCTTCTTACAGTCCGTGGTTTAAACCACGGGCAGTGGGTGGGTTTTATCGGTTACAACTACCAGTTCTGAAGTTCCGCATATTTTAGCCTTTTCGAATACGAGGTGTTACATATTTATTGTTATGAGGGCCCCAATTCTATAAATTAGGAACTATAGACGTTTAAGAAAAGTTTCCCTTCTTTCATACTTTAAATCATGCAATAAAATTGTGTCATAAGGAACCTATTCATACTCGTGCGTTTCTCAAATCCATTGAATTACTCCTCATATTACATGTTGTTGAAACGCAAATCCTAGATCCTTATAGATGAGTTGCTCTTAGTAAAAATCTTCCCAATGCCATGACACTACAGAGGGCTTGAGAGAAGCCCGTGAGTGGGCGTAAGTGTTGAGATTCAATAGAATCCAATCCTATTCATATGAATTGTGCATTCGAGCTAAAAGTGAGATGTACTCCCAGACTCTCTTCATTAAAACTTATTTTAGTTAAGACCTTTATGAGGAGGTATGTTTTAGAGTTTGGGTAGTATTTTCACCCAAAAAGATAGTATGAGTTATGATGTTATAAGCCGTAGTGGTAAAAGTGCCCAGAGTTAGAAGAAAGCATATAGAGGTATAGTAATTTAAGAAAGGGACATATTGATGAGGTAATTATGATGTTGCAGTCATTTTCTCAATTACTCATTATTGAGGAGTTTTCCTTTATGTGTAGACTAAAGAATAATAATTTGGTGTGGATTTCATGAAAGGAGATAGAGAAATAATTATAGGTTAGGATGAGTTACAATATACTTTAACTAGAAATGAGTGTATGTCAATATGTTATTGTGTTAGTGAAGAACAAGTACAATTGTTGAATAGAAGAGCAGAGTATTCATAAGGTGATAGATCTATTCTATGCTTATGAATTTTGGAAGTCTGAGCTCCATGGTATTCGGAGTGTTATAGAATTAATTGAGGCATGATGTATAGTGATTTAATAAGTAGTACTTAGGTTGTGAAAGAGAATATGTTGATAGGTTGTAATTAGGTAAATTATGAGGCAAAGAATATCTTGATAGGTTGTAATTAGGGATCTAGTATTTTATTGATTCTATTTAGTAGTTGTAAGTTAGTGTAGTATATAGCAACTCAAGGGTGATGATGTTAGTTTTAAGATCTAATCTAGTAAGTTTGACATAAACTAAGTGAGGAATGAAGGTGTTACTTTTCTATAAATGTTAGTTGTACAAGTGCGGTATTATGACTCTTAGATTAGAAAAATGGAGTCTAAGTCATTAGATTATCAAGAGCAGCAAGGGGTGTACCCGAGATCCTATGTAGTAGGTTCCAATTAAGTTATTGTTTTTCATGTATTCCTAGATACTACATTTGAGCTGTCAATATGGAATAGGCTGATGTAAGTATTATTTTTTTCCTTAAGAGTTATATGAAGCGACCTTATAAGCTAACGAGAAGAAGTTACAACAAGCATCTAAAACTTAGAAGGAATCTTAGTGCATGTGCATGAAGAGTTCAGTAGCAATAAGGTTATCTTTTTCTGAGTAAGAAAACCAAATATAGACTAATTTAGAGATGATGGAATAGATCCATTACCTTAAAGTATCAACTATACACCTAAGGGTGAGAAACCAAGTCAAGTGTTGAGAATCAAATAGTGAAGTCTTCAGAAAGAGTTAAAGTGATATATCAATTCACTCATACTCTAGTGTATTCCTCAAACTTTAATCGTTACAACATCCGGTTGATCCCTATAATATCAACATTATGTTCATGAAATATGTTCATAAACTACAGACATATTTAGATCTCTGTTTAGTTCAAAGAATGATGGGAAAATACTTTAGCCCATTGATCTCAATCTTACTCCATAAAGTTATGGATATCATCCTCATGACATGAACCTATATCTACAAGAAAAAAGACCTTTAACGACGGAAAAAATGGACGTTAAAATCCTTAATACGATCACTATAATCAATAACAACAAGAAAAAATTTGGTTATCACCGGTCGTTAAAAGTAAACGACGAATTACAATCTGGTAGTTAAAAAACCTTTTACGACAACAAAAAATCAAGTCGTTATACCTCCTTTTAGCGACCATACTTTCCTTTCGCAAATTGTCATTCTAGTTGTTAGAGTGCTTCAATAATGACAACAAATCTGGTTGCGAGAAGTGTTCTTTTAAGCACTTTATTTTAACAATATATATGTATCACCTAAAAGCATGAACTCATAACTTGAATGTTAAATTACTATAATATCCCTAACTTATGTTGTGACTTTTTCGATGAGTTGTGACTTTTCTGATAAGTTGTGACTCTTGCAAAGAGTTGTGACTTTTCCAAACAGTTTTGACTTTTTCAATAAGTTGTCACTTCTAGGAAAGTTCATGACTTTTCAGATAAGACACAAAAAACACTTATTCATACTACCTTTTGTTGACTATAAATAAAGGGGTTTCCTCTCATTTTTCAACCACAATTTCTTTTAATCTTCTACTCTTCTTCTTCTTGCATTTTAAAAAATTTCGCGTGATTTGTTGTCGTTGAGTGAGTTCGAAGTTTAATGGAATACGAGATACAACTATTCTGATGAAGGAAATTGTTCTATCGTAAGAGGGTATATTCCTTAACCTCAAGTACTTCAGGAAAGTAATTTTGATGATATAATAATTAATTTCTTGCTTAGTAGATACAATAGTATGTAATGTTTCAGTATATGAAGTTAACATTATGTAATCTAAATTCATTTGTTTTTGTTAACAATTTCTCTTGTGATGTAGACATATGCTTCTAAATATCTTTTTAAAAAATTACTGAAATTCTCAAGAGATCGAGAATTGGCATGATTTGTTTTTTGATACTCAAGAGAAAAGAATGACTTTATTTATCAATGCTACTTATGTGATTTAGATTGTTAGAAAGTTTGCTTCAAAATAGTTATTACTATATAAACATTGCCCTTTTGTTTTATTGATTTACTATTTCTTAATATTTAAGTATTTTCGACGAAGAAAAGTTTATATTACTTGAAATAACGCCCATTGAAGTTTGTATTAGTTTAATTTTATTTTAGTCTAAATTCATCTGCTTTTGTTAACAATTTCTCTTGTGATGTAGATATATGCTTATGAATATATTTTTCCAAAATTATTCAACTTCTCAAGAGTTAGAAAATTGTCACGATTTGTTTTTCTGATGCCCAAGACAAGAGAATGACTTTATTTATCAATGTTACTTATGTGATTTAGATTGTCACAAAGTTTGCGTCAAAATAGTTATTACTATATAGATATTCCTCTTTTATTTTACTGATTTACTATTTCTCAATATTTTAGTATTTTCAACGAATAAAAGTTCATATGACTTGTAATAACGTCAGTTGAAGTTTGTATTAGTTTAATTTTTATTGTAATATAACTTCATTTGTTTTTATTAATAATTTCTCTTGTGACGTAGATATATGTTTATGAATATCTTTTTCCAAAATTATTTAACTTCTCAAAAGTTAGAGAAATGTCACAATTTATTTTTTTTGATGCTCAAGACAAAAGAATAACTTTATTTATCAATGTTACTTATGTGATTTAGATTGTCAGGAAGTTTGCTTCAAAATAGTTGTTACTGTGTAAACATTTCCCTTTGTATTACTAATTTACTATTTCTTAATATTTCAGTATTTTCAATGAAGAAAAATTCATATGACTTCTAATAACGACAGTTGAAGTATGTATTAGTTTTATTTTTATTATTTATTTAATTGCTAATTTTTATGAGATATATATTTTCATTAATGCAAACATATATATATATATATATATATATATATATATATATATATATATATATTTGGGTAGATATTTATATATGTCACAAATTTGAAAATATGTGATTATATATAAATCATTTAAAATTTATCATTAACAAAATAAATTTTATATTCAGTAATATGGAATAAACATGTTCATTTTGTCCCTACACTGAATTAAAATCTAATAACTATATAAAAAAGATATTAACATTAATTAAAAGTCCTATTTATTTATGTAAGTATAAAATTTATTAGAAACTCATCTGTTGCACATTAATTCTTTAGCTGTAACATTATAAATTCTCTTAGTTATTACTAATTATATTCACACTCTTTTACACTCTTTAGTTATAATATTATAAATTCTCATAGTTATACATTAATTATTTCTATCTTTCATATTTCCTTATATTAACTTTTGACCAATAATTTTACATTTTATTATATCACCCCTATATATGTGATAACACGGTGTTGTTATTATTCCTTGGACAAATCATGTTTGGTTGAATAAATTGTAAAGTGTTTACAAGTATATGAACTATATCTTTGTTGGGTGTAAGATAAACAGGTGATTATAGATATGATTTCACAGATAGAATATATTCTTTAATTATAATTTTAGTTTTTTTGGTTAAAAAAAAAAAGGGAAACCTTTCTCAGTTAACAATTGACAGTCAGATAATCATCTGTGATTTATGTACACAGTCAGTCGAAAAGTCAAATATGAGAGCCAACAAAAAGAACGTCATCTATTGTGTTATAACTTATAAATTAATAAACAAAAATAGTTCTAAAAAATAAAATGCAGTTGTTCTCCACATGTTCATATGACATCTAAACAAATTAAGTGGAATGCACGTGCAAAACACAACTGGTTAAATGACAAGAAGAATACACAACAAATATCGCTTATAAGTTAATATTAGTGAGATACACCTAATTAAATGGTTGAACATCATCAAATTGAAATAAATATATACATTATTGCATTTGACTAATAAATTTTTTATTGGCCATCTTCATAGGTTGGTGTAAATAAGAGATATATATGATGATCCACATTGAATATTCACAAAAGAATCTGCAATATTATTTTGTGCAAAACTTATTATTTAAATCTTCGCTTAAATTTTCTGAATTGATAATCACGTGCAACGCGCGTGTCGAAAAAACTAGTGTGTGTATATGTATATATATATATATATATATATATATATATATATATAAGTTATTTTTCTTTCATATTAATTCATATAAAGAAATCTAAAAATACATTATTCATATAAACTTTCCAAGTTAATTTTAAAGAACTAAACACCACTATTCCTAGTATGAAATCATCTCTCGACTCCTAACGGAAATATAAAATAGAATGGTAAAAAATATGAGAATGAGAACATTTTAGACAATTCCTAATAAAATAGAAAGTAGATCTCCTGTGCGTCAGCAATTCCTTAACTTTTTCAATTGGTAATATATTCTCCACAATTCTTAATAGATTATTTAGTCTTCAAATTGAAGATCTACTGAAAGACAAAGTTAACGATTTTATTGGTAAGAATAATTTTGGAAATAGATTTTCTAAAAAAGACCACATTAACTATTCTTCAAATTAAATAATAATACTGACATGATATGAAAGTTTAATTTACATTTATGAAAAGACATTAAAACAACTACTCTTCGATTCAAAATTTGTTAGGGGCAATTATATGAATCTCCTATATTCTTTCCATCCGATTTCAACATGTTTCGTCAACAATATTATTATTTATAATACTCAGCTGTACATGGAATTTATACATATTAAAAAACAAAACTAAGGTAGCTTCCCTCATAGTCATCTTCTGTGATTATGACTAGAAACAAAAAGCAACACCATAGTCATCCAAAACAACTTTGGTAACAACCAAATCATAATTAAAAGTGTTTGAAGGAGCTCAAATAGATAGAGAAAATAACTTTTATATATTGTAACTGCATCACAAGAAAGTAAAAGGCTGCACAAAGTATTCACTTGAGCCAATGACACATTTCACCTTTTAGATAGAAGAATACAACGAGAAAACTTGGTGAGCACGAATATTTTTCTGTCTTTAACATGATATATAAAAATAAAAAATTCACATGCTTTGATACTCATACCTCTGAGTTCTCTAACAAAAGTTTAGATAGCACGATAACAATTGAATTTATTTGATAATGTTTCATAGTTTCTTTGTATAATTATGAAATACTAGTAAGCAAGATAAATAGTATATGCCATAGAGTGAGAAGAAATAAACTTCCTGACGCGAGCAACGACAACATGTCCGACCAACACTTCTTAGTTTTCATCAGAAACATTTAGATTGTTATGGTACTATGAAGACTATTTAATGAAAGAAAATCTGAAGTAGCTATATATTTTTCTAGACAAACTATTCTTAAGAAATGGTAAACCTAATGTAAACTTACCACTGTGACTAAACATTCATCCCAAATAGTTTATAGGCATCCTTTGCTTCTTGGCGAGTGTCTTCTACTCATATTTCTCATCATTTTTGTCAGTGTGACATGCTGAAGTTGTGGCAGCTGAAGAGTCGACATTTTTGAAAGTGTCTTTTAAACCAGCTTCGGCAGCTACTTCTTTCTATACTAGGCTTTTGCACCTTGCTTAAAGAAATTCATGGAAGGGGAGACACGAGAAACATTAACTGGCATAAACATACTTTTAGATGCTTCAAATATCATTTAGACAAATAAAAAATATATGCACTCTTTAAAGGAGTGTATAAATTGTGAAGGCTCTCTTATTGAAATTGTTAGTAGAAAGAAACTTAATTAAGTTTTTACTATTTTTGAATTCATACTTTTAGTATCTTGTAGTTTTCTTTTGTTAATTTATAGGTTTATGTAATTTTCTAGTTTCCCTGCTATAGTTTAAAATGTAATTTACTTAATCATAAGAGACTACTTAGAGATTTTTATAACTATCTCAAGATAAAAATATGAAAGGAGATTATGTAGAGGTTCAATACTACTATATTTTAAGGTATTAAATTTCACTTCCTAAAAAGGTTGCAAATGAAATTGTGAATTTACAGATTTATTGAAATACTTTAAATTTAGTAGATATATAAAAAAGTTTTACTAGAAAATTAACTTTATTGGGATTATTTTATACAAGTCTGATAAGTTCAGAAGTAATTTTGAGGTTCTTCATTTTCTTTTGTTTCTCTTTTCTTTTATCCTGACTGCATTTTCAATTAACATTAACTCTTTGTTTCAACGTCTTTCCAGCACAATTTGAAGTTTCTATTGTACTTGAAGGAGAGCTTAGGACACCTTACACTCAATTACGATGGTTGTTACTATTGTTTCATATTATATAGTATTGTGTTGTACTGTATCATATTGTATTATTTTAATTAATATAATATTTAGATAAATTGTATTATTTTTTGTCGTTACAAAGTGTCACATGTCTACAATTTGTAGGGGTATTGGATTGAACTACCATAAAAAGGTAAGATAAATGATAAATTTTGAGAATCTTTTAAATCCAACATTTTTTAAAAACTAAGTTTCTGAGAAAGTAAATATGAGTTTTGAGAAAGAATTTTAAAATATGAATTGAGTAAGAATATAAGAGAACTAAGTATTCTCAAATGTATTATTTTATTACATTGAGGAAAGAGAGAGTTTGATTTCTAAATAATTTATGAGTTCACAAATATTTCAGAGCAGTTACAACTTTTATCATGATATTTTTAGTAATTACCTCAAATTGGGAAAGAGTATTTTTAAACATTGAGCATGAGTATATATATTTAATGGGAGTAGTATTGAGCAGGAGTAGTATTGAGCACCGATATCAGAATGAGTTTTGACAACTCAAAATCCCCATAAACCATGTCTTTCAACATGGATAAAGGATCATACTTTTTAGATGAATCCTTATTGCTTAGTGGATCAACTTAGTTGAGAGGTTCTATACCCCGACACGATATAGTACAGTTCTGGCAACGTGGAGAGATACTGTATTATCATGTATCTCATAGTGTTGGTTGTCGGTTATAGAATCTCCCAAATACAGTTAAAAGTGTATTTTTATTATATCACTTAATATGTTGAGTTTAGAGATGAGTAGGTGTTTTTGTAAATTTTTAATTATTTCACTCCTTTATTTCTTTACATTCAGTTGAGTATATATCTATATCTACTGTAGTCTTTTTGTTGAGTTATTTGTTATTCAGATATATTACATACTAATACATTCAATGTATGGATGCCATTCGACTGACATCTTTTAAAGATGCAAATACAGGTTCTTAGGATTCTCAATAAGAGTTTGTTGAGATCACTTGATCCACTCGTCAACTTTCGACTGAGGTCTCCTTTCTTCCGAAGGACTCCTATTTAACGAGTTGTTAGTAGTAGTTCTTTTGAGGAGTCTTGGGTCTTGTCCCAACGCTTATCTTTGTATAGTTGAGGCTTCATAGATAGAGATTTTTGGAGAGTCTTTGAGTTTATATGTTTTTCTTAAACTTATGTTTCATACTCAGTAGATTTAGAGAGTTTTGAGATTTATTGGGTTGTTGATTTAGCATTTATTTCATTTTGATGCTTGCATATGCATGAATTAGTCTTCCGCTTGTAGTAAGTCAGGAGGAGGGTTCGCTTGGGGGCCAGCAATAGTTCTAGAGTACCGACCACGTCCAGAGTGTAGGCTCGGGTCATGACATAAGGTATTATGATGTTACAGACATGTCTAACTACTCAGTTAATTTTATCCTACCTGAAAGCCAAACAATTGTTGAAGAACTCTATACATGAACTTCTGGCTCCGTTGGGGAGAATCTTGATGAATGTAGGTTAGAGTTACATGGATTTTGAGCTTACTTGTGGTTAAATCCCTCCTCTCCGATGTTCCCAAGTTTAGAGCAGCGTAGGAGGGGTTTTGGGGTAACCCTCATCCTTTTTCCCACTAAAGAGGAGGAGGAAAATAAAAAGAAATTGTGTTTTCTAAAGTTTGATCATGTCAAACTAGCTATAGTGGCCATGCAGCCACTATATCGGTGGTGCCATAGCATGAAAATTCTCACTATGGTAGGTTAGCGTCAGCCCAGATCAAATTCAAATTCAAAATTTTTGGTCGTGTTATCCCTATTTAATTTGCCAACGTATTTTGAAAATTGTTTTGAGCTCCACACGGGATCTCATTCAAGTAGTGATGTACTAAGTTTTTATAATAGATACCAATTTACCCATCATTCATTACTGACTGAATTTTAGGATGGAAGGAAGGAAAATCCAGTCGCATAATACTGTCGCTTAATTTGACAATGTCCAGTGAGAATTTAAGCTTATGTTTACCATAGAAAATTACCATCCTTTGAATATCCAAGTACACCCGCGCCTTGCAAATTATAAGCTTAGGGAAACTACCCAAACAAAGAAACAAAAATATTTGTTACCCACCGACCTGGACCCTATTATAGTGGGATATACCCTCTATAGAGGCATGACACGAGTTAGAAATGAGAATAAAGGAGAGAGGAATAGATTTCTCTCCCATTCTCTCTTCTTTTACTCCAAGAACTCACTTTCACACCCAATCACTCCATTCGAACGTTAATGCTAAGGTAATAATCACTTTCCTTACTCCCCTTACTTCAATTTATAATGATTGTTGCATGCTAGAATTTGGTTTAATAGAATAGAGTTTCAGTTGTTTTTATTGAATTTGGAAAATGTGGTTCTTATTTGGCAAACTTTTTAAAGCATGGATGCATCCCTTACATTAAAACCACTCCTACAACATTCTAGGCGTAAGGATTACAGGGTATAGGGAAAAACATAGGTCTGAAATGGGGATGTAAGAAAATTAAGATTTGTCTAGAAACTCCTAGATTGGAGATATTGAGTGGTAGATATGTTAGAAAAGTAAGCTTTTGCCTAGAAACTCCTAGTTTGGAGATATTTTGTAGTAGATATGTTAGAAAATTAAGTTTTGTTTAGAAACTCCTAGATAGTAGATATTTTGTAGTAAAATATCTAGTCTTGATTTAAAATGAGTGGTGGTTAGTGAGTCACATATGTACATAATTTGGTGTGAGATATTTTTCTTATTATGTGGTTGTAATTCTCACACTTTAAATAGACCATATGTAATGAAAAATCTAGTGAATAAAATAGAACTCAAGAAAATTAAGCCTTCTTCTTCACTTTAAGATTTTTTTTAGCGATTTACAGCTGTGATTTCCTACTGTGTACACCTTGTAGAGCTGAAGTTCTTCTTCATTTAAGTTGTAACAGGGGAGGTTAGAAACTTAGATTCGAGAAATATTTCGAAGGTCTAATGCACCAATTTTAACATATAGTACTAGCAGGATGCTTTAGGAACACTTATCTGGAGTTATTTGGTTGGAAACATAATTTTTGGGTCAAGTAATGCCATTGAAGCACCCTTTGAGGTTCTGAAATGATAAAAGGCAACTATTGCGGGAGCCGTTGTAGCGGAATATTCCTGCTATGGCGGCCTCTCTTTAGTAGGAGACTAGAGGCAATAACCTCCTAGTTCGTCCAAGGGTGGTATTTTTCTCTTAAATGCTTTTTCTATGCAAGGTTAAGAGTTGTAATACTCATTTTGATGTTTTTTGCAGACCCTAAAACTTAATGGCTAACACTCCCTGCAAGAATATCCATTTGTGAGGTTTATAGAAGAGGATAGTAACGATAGATACCTTGATTACAGGTGGACAAATCTTTATTTTGGGAGGGTCTTTGCCATGCAGGGCGTGGTGGGAAGGCAAGTGTTTTCCACGCTCGACTAGAAGAGTTTGTTGGGTCACATTGGTTGAGGCTCCCTTGCCGCACTCTCAGGCTGGATAAAGGAGTTCTATGCCCTTCTACCAATCTTTCAGGATGACCCCAACCCCATCTTTTGCTTTTAAGAAAATGATGTCTCATAGGGATGGAGATTGTGAATGACATTCTATGTGCACCGAAGGACTCCAATGCAGATTATGAGGTCATACTAAGGAGAACGGACTGAAAATAGTTGTGAGATACAATAGTCAAAGAGGAGTACTGGATGAGGTACCCTGCTGAAGCAGACAACCTACTAGAGCTGCTAAGGAGTTTGGTTGGGTCTGCTGACGAACACATCTTCCTTTATCTGAGGTCCATGGGAAATTCCCCAACCTGGACCTGTCTTACCACATCCAAAATAACAACCACTATCTACTATTCACTCTCTTGGATTATTCTTCCCATAGTTTTGAATGACCCAAAAAGTGCAACGACTAGTGACACAGCCATGTGGCTTAGGGCCTGGTGCCTAGTCCATGTTCTCTAATCCAAACATAGGTACTAAATAACAAAAAATGATGGGGATGGGTTTGAATACTTCTGATGAAACTAAGCGAGTCTATTTCTTCTAGATTTCTCTTGAGAGTAGTTCACACAATCGGTCCTTTCCCTCTTGATATCCCAAGCACGATCTCCTGAACCTTATCTTTATAAATTTTTGGGCATGAGTAATCAACTAGAAGATGTCCATCTCCTTAATCAGGATTGTTGTTTAGCACTCTTTCATCACTATCTCAAAAACACCGAAGACAAACTTACTCATGCAGGCCCTAGAGTCGACCGCCATAGTTGGATCATAATTTGAAAGTTGAGTGAACTTCAAAGAGTACTCTTTCACTATTATATTTCCCTATCACTACTAAAAAACTGCTGAAAAACAACAGAAGTAAAAGCGACAGATGGCGTTGCTCCAAAAAGCTACACCATTTGCCACACAGTCTATCACTTTTTAATTAATTTTTTTTCTAAAAAGAGACAGACCGCATCGCTTAGTCCGTCGCTTTTTTTGTGGATTTTTGCACCAAATATATATATATATATATATATATATATATATATATATATATATATAAAATCAATAATTAATTACTTTTTATAAATGGCGACGCAGTCCGTCACTTTTATTAAAAGTAATTATTTATAAATTAAAAATATCCACGTTGTCTGTCACTTTTTATTACTTTTAATTGTTTAATATTTTTTAAAATAAGTGATGAATAACATCTTTATGTTCGTCGCTTCCTGGCAAAATATATGGTCAAATATTTTTAAAAAGCGACGGATAGTGTCTCTTAGTCCGTCGCATTTTGGTCAAAATATTGGTCAAACATTTTTTAAAAAAGCAACAGACATAGAGACGCTGTTCGTCGCTTTTTATTAAATATGTAAAAACAGATCTGCGATTTCCCCCATTTCTCCCATTTCTCCATTTGTGAAATTTCCTCTTCTCTCCACTCCTCACCACAACCACTGCATCGCTGCTGCCACCGAACCCGCAGCTCGCTAGCCATCGCCATCGCCTGCTTCTCTCAAGCCGCCAGACCAGACAGCGCAGCCGCTGCCGCCTCCAGCCACTCCTCTCTCTTCAATCTCTCCTTCTCCTTTAAGGTTAGGGTTTAATAATGCATCAAAAAAAAAATTTCAAATTGAACTATATTTTGATTTTGTTAGCTATTTATTTGTAATTAGTTTATTGAATTTGTGTTTATTGATTGTTAGTTTGAATTAGGATTATTAGTTAGTGAGTAAATTGAAATTTTTTAATGTTAGGGTTAGTTTGAATTAGGGTATCTTAGGATTTGTTTGAATTTGGGTATTTCTTGAGTTAATTAGATTTATTTTGGGATTGTAGGATTAGTTTGAATTAGGCTATAATTTAAGGAGTTGATTGAATTTGGGTATTATTTGAGTTTGTTTGTTTTTCGGATTTTAGGACTAATTAGAGTTTGAATTATTATTGAGATTTTAGGACTAATTGTTTGAATTTGGGATTAGGAATAGCTAGCTAGTTTGAATTTAGGATTTTAGCACTAGTTAGATTTTAGGATTTTAGGACTAGTTTGAAATTGTGGTTTTAAGACTAGTTTGAATTTGAAATTTAATTAGGACTAGTTTGAATTATACTTGAGATTTTAGGACTACAAATACTTTGAATTTGGGATTTTAGCACTAGTTTGATTTTTTGAATTGTAGGAGTACTTTGAATTTGTGATTTTAAGACTAGTTTGAATTTGAAATTTAGGACTAGTTTGAATTATATTTGATATTTTAGGACTAATAGTTTGAATTTGGGACACTATCTAGCTAGTTTGAATTTGAAATTTTAGGGATTTGAATTACAACTTTATAATTAATTATAACTTGAATTTACTATAAATTGAACTTAATTATGAATATGAACTTGAAATACTGTTGACTTTAATTTATTAGAACTTAATTTTTATTCTTATTAGAACTTGGATTTTATTTGAACTTAATTAGAATTTTGTAGTACTTGAAAATCTTATTGACCTTAATTAATTAGAACTATATATAAATTAATTAGAACTATATTAAACTTAATTAATTTATAATAACTTGAAAACTTAGTTAGGAATTAATATAAACTTAATTTTGATAAACTAATTAACTAGAACTTGAATTTAATTTGAACTTAATTAATTAGTATTGCTTAATTAATTAAGCTTTAACTTTGTAGATCTTGAACTAATTGAACTTAATTAGACCAAACAAAGCATATTTTGAGAACTTAATTAGACCAAAAAAAGCATATTTTGAAGTTGAACTTAGACTTGAACTTGAAATTAGAACTTGAACTTAGAATTTGAACTTGAACTTGAACTTAGAATTGAAAACTTGAACTTACTAAAACTTGAATATGTATATATATATATATAAAACTAATATTATTAGATTTGAAGTTTATATTTAACTAATTTTAGAACTTTTCGTGCTAGACAATTAAGGAAGCTCAACATCTAAAAAAGTTGATACAAGATTATATTGCTTCTTTCATCAAAGTAGGAGATAAGGTTGGTGCCTCTAAATTTCTAAAGTTCAAGTACAATTGTTTTCAATAATGTGTTTGTGTCTATCTAGTATTGATACTTAGCTTTAATTTTGTGATAATTATTTTGTGTCCATCGAGTGTTTGTTAAGCATAAGTACCAACACTAGTTGATCCTATTGATGACAAAATTGATTTTCTTGCAAGATCGATTTGTGCGCATCTAGTGTTGATATTAAGCTTTACTTTAGGAATAATGTGTTTGTTAAGTATAAGTACCAATACTAGTTGATCCTATTGATGACAAAATTGATTTTCTTGCAAGATTGATTTGTGTCCATCTAGTGTTGACATTTAGCTTTAAATTTAGAAATAATATATTTGTTAAGAATAGTACCAACACCAGTTGATCCTATTGATGAAAAAATTATTTTTCTTGCAAGATCGATTTGTGTCCACCTAGTGTTGACACTTAGCTTTAAAAAGTTGTTAAATTGTTAAAGTTATAAAGTTGTTAAGCTGTTTAAATAAGTTAAATTAAATAATATGGTTTTTTTGATGGATTTAGTTGTTGGAATTAAGTCAAAACTAAACTAGTTCAAGTTAAAAAGTTGTTAAGTTGTTTAAATAAGTTAAAATAAATAATGTGGTTTAGTTGTTGTATTAAGTCAAAACTAAACTAGTTAATGTTGTTAAGTTGTTTAAATAAGTTAACATAAATACTGCGGCTTTGTTGATGGATTTAGTTGTTGGAATTAAGTCAAAACTAAACTAGTTCAAGTTTAAAAAGTTGTTAAGTTGTTTAAATAAGTTAAAATAAATAATGTGGTTTAGTTGGTGGATTTAGTTGTTGTATTAAGTCAAAACTAAACTAGTTAATGTTGTTCAGTTGTTTGAATAAGTTAACATAAATAATTTGATTTTGTTGATGGATTTAGTTGTTGGAATTAAGTCAAAACTAAACTAGTTCAAGTTAAAAAGTTGTTAAGTTGTTTAAATAAATTAAAATAAATAATGTGGTTTAGTTGGTGGATTTAGTAGTTGTATTAAGTCAAAACTAAACTAGTTAATGTTGTTAAGTTGTTTAAATAAGTTAACATAAATAATGTGGTTTTGTTGATTAATTTAGTTGTTGGAATTAAGTCAAAGCTAAACTAGTTCATATTAAAAAGTTGTTAAGTTGTTTAAATAAGTTAAAATAAATAATGTGATTTAGTTGGTGGATTTAGTTGTTGTATTAAGTCAAAACTAAACTAGTTAATGTTGTTAAGTTGTTTAAATAAGTTAACATAAATAATGTGGTTTTGTTGATGGATTTAGTTGTTGGAATTAAGTCAAAACTAAACTAGTTCAAGTTAAAAAGTTGTTAAGTTGTTTGAATTAGTTAAAATAAATAATGTGATTTAGTTGGTGGATTTAGTGGTTGTATTAAGTCAAAACTAAACTAGTTAATGTTGTTAAGTTGTTTAAATAAGTTAACATAAATAATGTGTTTTTGTTAATGAATTTGGTTGTTGGAATTAAGTCAAAACTAAACTAGTTCAAGTTAAAAAGTTGTTAAGTTGTTTAAATAAGTTAAAATAAATAATGTGGTTAAGTCAATACTAAACTAGTTTTAGGACTACTACTAGAAAAATGATTATTAAATTTTATTTATAATATAATTGAATATCTATATTTTTGTAGATGGATCATCGTTTGTGACTGTATAATATGCATTATGAAACTGGTGGTGGTTTGAAAACTGAGTTTATTGACGGTGTTAGAAATTTTACTGAACATAAAATGACACTTGACATTTTCAAGAATAATGGATTGGTTAGGTGTCCTTGTAGTTAATGTAAGTGCTTAAAATTTTTTAAACCAGATAGAGTTTTGGTTCATTTGTACTGTAATGGATTTAAGCCTAGATATTTTGTATGGATTGATCATGGAGAAAGTGATGGATTAGATGGTATGTTTTATAATTTGATGCCTATGGATGTATATAATATGGTTGCACCACATGGCCAAATTAGGGTTGAGCAGGTTAGGGTTGAACATGATAGGGTTCATGAAATGATCAAGGACACTTTCGGGGTTCAAGGTGGGGTGGAACCGGAACAATATTTTGATGAAGCTCCTAATGAATAAGCAAGACGCTTTTATGATCAATTAGAAGAGTCTAGTCGTCCACTATGTGAAAGGAGTCTGCATTCTGCCTTGCCAGTTGCGGTTAGATTAATGAATATTAAATCAGATTGGAATGTTTCTAATACTGCTATGGACTCAATAGTTGATCTTTTGGGTGAACTAGTTAATCCGGAGTTTAACATACCAAAGAACTTCAATCAGGCAAAGCATTTGGTGTCCAAGGTAGGATTGACGTATGATAGAATTCATTGTTGTGTTAATGGCTACATGTTGTTTTACAAGACTGATAGTGAATTAGAAAATTGTAAGTTTTGTAGAAATGCTCGTTATAAGAAGACTCCGGCTGAAAAGATGGTCCCAGTTCAGGCGATGCATTATCTACCTCTCATTCCTAGGTTAAAGAGGTTGTATGCATCGATGAGGTCTGCCCCACATATGAGATGGCATTGTGAATATAGAAGGTCGTCGGGTGTCTTGTCTCATCCATCTGATGGTGAAGCACGGAAGCATTTTGATAATGTATATCCTAATTTTTCTAGTGAACCAAGAAATATTAGATTGGAGTTGTGTTAAGATGGCTTCACACCATTCTCTAATAATACTTCTCCTTATTCATGCTGGCCGATATTTCTTACTCCATATAATCTTCCTCCTGAAATGTGCATGACCAGTCCCTATATCTTTCTAAGTTGTGTTATTCCAGGTCCCCGTAATCCAAAAAGTTTGATTGATGTCTATCTACAACCATTGATAGATGAGCTCAAACAATTGTGGTTTCAAGACGTTTTGACTTATGATGTATCAACTAAGAAAAATTTCATTATGTGTGCTTCTTTAATGTGGACTATTAATGATTTTCCTTTATACGGGATGTTGTCTAGTTGGATGACAGCTGGAAAGCTAGCATGTCCGTATTGCATGAAAAATAGTAAGGCATTCACTTTAAAGCATGGTAGAAAAAATACATGGTTTGATTGTCATCGCAGTTCTTGCTAATGGACCATGAGTTTAGAAAGATGAAAAACGCATTTAGGAAAAATAAGGTTGAAAGTGACCCCCCACCTCCATTACTCACAGGGCATCAAATTTGGGAGAGAATTTCTCAATTACCTAAAGTTATAGAAGCTTCACCTTCTAGACTTCCTAAATATGGTGTTGAACATAATTGGACCAATTAAAGCATATTTTGGGAGTTGCCGTATTGGAAGGACAATCTGCTACGACATAATCTAGATGTGATGAACATTGAAAAAAATTACTTTGACAATTTGTTTAACACAGTGATGGATGTTAAGGGTAAGACAAAAGACAATCCAAAAGCTATAATGGACATAATGGAATATTGTAGGAGAAAAGAGTTATGGCTGTAGGAATTACAGAATGGTAAAATAGTTAAGCCCAAAGCCAGCTTTTCATTCACATTGGATGAGAAACATGAAATTATTGAGTGGGTTAAAAATTTGAGAATGCCAGAGGGCTATGCTTCGAATTTTGGAAAGCGAGTAGATATGAATGAAGGAAAATTGATAGGTATGAAAAATCATGATTGTCATGTGTTCATGGAAACTTTAATTCCTATCGCTTTTAGCCATCTACCCGAAAGGATATGGAAACCAATCACAGAGATAAGTCTTTTTTCTAAAGATTTTTGTTCTGAAAAGTTGTTGGAGAGTAGTTTAGACAGGATGGAGGAAATTATTGTTGTTACTGCTACTAAGTTGAAGAAGATATTTCCATGTGGTTTCTTTGATGTGGCATATCAAAATGATGTTGCAATTGTTCAACAACAAGATGATGTTGAATTGGAAACCACACTACAACATTCTCAACACATATTACAAGAAGTATCTGATGATGAGATACTAAATGTTGAGGAAGAAATATCCAAGAATGAGGAAAATGAATCATTTGATGATGAAGAATGGGATGATAATGAAAATGAAACAACTAAGGAGGAAGAATGGGAGAATGATGGAATTGAAACAAGCGAGGAGGAATAGTGTAGAATGAAAGCTAGCTAGTATATATGTAAGTGTATTTTGCTAGTTTTATTTAATTTATTATTTTTATATATATTATACATGTTTATTTACATACTGATGTCATCAGGCGGTGACGGTGATAGACATGGCGAGCATCTTGGAGTTAGCCATACTAAATAGTCTAAGAAGAAGAAGTCTAGGATACCGATAGATCCTGAGGATATTGCAGGATCTATTTCTTTTGCGCCAGAGCGCATCAATCATGATACTCATTTATTTGTTGTTCCGTTTGGTACGACAGATCCTCAGCAATATTATCCTAATTACTGTCGACCAGTCGGTGCTTCATCTACTTCATGGGCATTGCCTTCACGACGCTACAAGGACGTACCATTACAGGCTATTCGTCAAGCACAACCCTTATCGGTGGGTACTCCATCTCGCACAGGTACATCTCCTCAGTTATCTGCCATGAGGCTTGGAGATTCTAGTAGCGAGCAGTCAGATGCTATGGCCGGTACACCTACATTGACTCAGCATTTTGTGTATCCTAATGTATCACCCTCGTCTACAGCTACACCTAGTGCTACACCATATGATGCGATGTTTTCTCTAGCTCCTAGCCAGAAGGACAGACTTGGAAGAGTCGTGATTGAGCCGAATGGATCATCGTAAGTTTGTTTTGTTATCTATTTGTTAATTTATTTTATTTATTTCTTATAATTTAATATATTATTCATGAACTAACATATTTATTATGTGTTTTGCAGGTGGCTCCCTATAAAGGATGTTGCCCGTGCTTTAAAAGACTCTGTTAGAAGATTCTATACACAGGTTTATCACTCTTGGAGTGAGATTTGAAACAGTATAGGCTAGGCGATGTTTAATAACTTTAAGGTACATATATTTTTTAGTTAAGTGTAGTATACTTTCCTTTTTTTTACCATCGATATAATTAGCGTTATTCATTTTTTTCAGACTATGTGTACTTGGGAGTCGAGGTGCAATTTGGTCATTGGGACCACATTTGAGGAGAAGGCATCCGCCAGACTGTCTAGGTGGCTAAAGAAAGTTCAGGATAGTGGTGAACGTCCCGGTTGGATGTTGTCTCATGTTTTTGATGAATTAGGTCAGTATTGGAACACAGACAAGTTTAAGGAAATATTAGATCAAGCCAAAAAGGCTAGAGGCAGTCTTAAAGGTGGATCGTTGCACATCGGATGTGCAAAGACGGTTTGAACAATTGCACGAGAGATGGTAAGTTCTTATTCAAACTTTTAAATAAATAATTAGTTGATTCATATATATCGTTATAAATTTCAATTTTAATTTATAGGAAAAAAAAATTGGGGCACACTCCCATTGAACCAGAGGTATTCAAGAAGACTCATATCAGGAAGAAAGAAAATGAGTTGGATCCGGATGTGTGGGTGGAGGAAAGGGCCGAACGAACTTTTGTAAGTTATTTAATAATATATATTAATAGTGAATATATTTATGATATGTATATATATTGATGTCAATTTTTATATTTAATATGCAAAATGACTTTCATCAGTACGTCGCTGAGAATCTAGATAATTCGGTCAAATTGACACTTGAACTGTCCACCCAGATTTGAAAAGAAAAGGTGGTAGGGGAGACACATAAGGGTAGATGCTATGGTCTAGGCTCTTGAAACAATGTTAGACGACTTCAATCAGGCTTAGAAGGTATTGGATCGTCACGTCAAGCTGAGGTACTTGACGGTGTTCAAATTACTGCTATATCGGATCAAATAGCTAAACTTACAGCGGCACTAGCAGACTTGGAACAGAGAAGAGTAGCTAAACAAGAAAGCATGAGTGAGACCATTCAGCAAATCAAAGAACAAGTGATGAACCTCACTCATCGACCTACTACTTCGGCTCTCGATGACACCGACGACGAGAGTGATAAGGATGATTATGTAGATCTCACTCCCTAGTTTAGATCTCTAGACATGCATTTATGAACTTTTTGAAACGAATTTTGAAAGATTTTATAATTCTTTAATTTATGATTTAGATACTTTTGAATATTATTTTAACTTTGTTGTTTTATGTTTTCTTTAGATTCTTTATAATTGTGTGTGTTTGATTAGGCTGAATAGTGTATAATTGAATTGAATTATAGTTGAGGTGGGCAGTAGAAACTGCAAGCTTTTGCTATCAAAAATATTACAGAAAAAGTGACGGACAGCGTGGTTTAGTCCGTCACTTTTCTGGGTTTTAATTGTTTTAAAAACCAATAAAAGCGACGAGCAACGTGGTTTAGTCCGTCGCTTTTCTGGGTTTTAATTTTTTTTAAAACCAATAAAAGCGACGAACAGCGTGGTTTAGTCCGTCGCTTTTCTGGGTTTCATTTTTTTTAAAACTCAGAAAAGTGACGAACATCCTGGTTTTGTACGTTGCTTTTCTAGGATTTTCAAAAATAAAATTTCTAGAAAAGCGACGGACTGCGTCGCTTTTTAGAAATTTTAAAAAATGAAAATTAAAATAAAGTGACAGAGTCCGTCGGTTTTGTTAAAAAAATTCAAAAAAAAAAAGTCAAAAAGCGACGCAGTCCATCACTTTTTAGCGACACAATCCTTTGATTTTTGAAAAGTGTTGAGCAAAAAAGCGATGGAGGTGACTGTATCGCTTTTCTGTCGATTTTGACCAAAAAAGCAACGCAGTATATTGCTTTTGGCCGTCATTTTTTGTCAGTTTTTTATTAGTAACTTTAAGTGGAAAGAAGACATCCAAAAAAGTAGCCTTAAACTTTTTCTAGTCCACTCGACCTCCATCAACAACCCTATCTTCCTTCCATTGCTTATACCAAATCTAATCCGCTGCTTCAACTAATAAGCAACTAACTCTACACTCTCAACAAGAGTTACACCCATTATCTCACTAATCTTGTGGATTCCCTCAATAAACTCTTGTGGATCCTCTTCTACCTTAGAACCATGGAACGTCATAGTGTTTATCTGAGTGAAATCCCAGACTTTAGCTGTAGTTGTATTACCATTTGGATTGACTCAGGCCACAACTTCTCAGTTGTGTTGAGTAATCATAGATTGGCCTAGTGCTTGAAAAGAAGCCAACTTAACATGAAAGACATGTTCAACTAAAGGGTCTACTCAAGTTGGAGGTCCTTATTGCTCCTCATTCATGTTCCTTCTGACATAATCTCTTCTAGGAAGCATGATGTTGTAAATGTGTAGATAACAAGTTAGAAAGGGATTATATAGAGTTCCACTCTATCACACAACTGAGAGTATGAAAGAAGGGAAGTATTAATTAAAAAGTTTCAGACTCCTATTCATATATATGGTGTGCTTCACACCTATGAACAAGACTCTACTTAACACGACTTTCGGACAGCCTAAGACACTTGAACCTTGTAACACCCCGAGAACTTTTTGCACTAAGACTTGAACCATCCTTTGTAGTGAGTAAGTTTTTACCAAGGAATTCAAAATTTCTTAAGTTTTAAGGTCACTAAATGTAGCACCTTGAGATCCAAAGAGAACTAAATTGGAAATAGCAAAATCAGAAATTTTGCAAGTTATGCTTAAGTTATAAATTTTGGGACAAATTCAAACGACCATAACTCTTATTACACAATGATTTAGGTGGGCTACCAGATAGGTAATGCCACCGAGTTTGCTAAGTTGCAAGTTCAGATGAGTGAGATATGCCCATTTTAATTCAAGCTGTCCAGCTAAGGAAAGTTACTTGAAATTTGTGAGAGGTATGTTGGTCTTTTCTTTAACCAATCAGATTTAATTCATTTTTAGTAGTATTTTAGGGGTCTAATCAGATTAGGTTCAATTTTATAATCTTAATATACTCTAGGGTTTTAGAAAAGAGTTCAAGAAGAGAAAAGAGGAGAAAAGGCCTAGATTTCGTCGAGTTCTTGAGTTTTGTTGCGGATTTTCGCCATGGGTTTGATCCTTAAGATGTATGTAAGCTTCCATAGTGTTGGGTTTGTTCACCCACATACCAATCATGTAAATTTCACCATTAAGTTTGTTTTAGAAAGTTGAAGGTTTGAGCTTCTTCAATTGTGTTCTTGAAATTAACTTTTGCTCTTGAGTTAAGACGAGATTGATGAGTTTCTTGAGGAAATCGTGTCGATTTTAGAGTTTTGCTCGATTATATTCTTATGTACATGTAGTGGGTATCAGAATCTAAAGAGAAATTGAGGAAAAGAATCAAATTTAGACGAATTGGGGTTAGAAAATGAAGAAGGAAAAAGTTAGGCAAATCTAGGGTACCAGGTCCGCGACTTCCTTAGAAATAGAAATTTGCTCTTCACATTGTGGAGAGATCATGGACCCCTCTACCTCAAACTTTATTTCATGACCAAATATAAAAATACATCTCCACGTCGCAGACTTGCTTCCAGACAGTGGTTTCTTAATTGTTTATCATGTTTAACTATCTAAAAGCACTACTAAAGATCACGAGATCTTTCCTATCATAAATCAGAACATTGAATTCATAAATCAAATTCAAGGTAGAGTTGATATTCAAGTCTTGAGAGTTCTTTCGAACATTTTTGAGAAAGTCCCTTTGAGTCTTTTTGAGGAGTCTTCTATAATTTCTAATAAATTATTTCAAGACTCGAGCAAGTGAGTACGAGAGTGAGGAGACTGTATTCATAAGTATACTTTTTCATCACCAGATCATTCATAGCATGAATCATAACTCTTGAATTCATAATTCATATTCACGAGAGAGTTAAGAGTAGAGATCAAAAAAGTCTTTAAGTTAAATTATGAATCCTTTGAGATCAACTATTGATTCGAGTTAAGTATTGAAGAAGTAAGTATGAGAACGAGAAGAGTCGTATACACGAGTTCCATATCGTTATGTAGACCCTTGAGTCAACTCATTCATGTCCATAATTCCACATGAACTCTATAAGTTGAGTATCTTTGAGAAGAGTAGTATCTTAAAGTTCTAAGTCTTGAGTATAGAGCTCCTAATCCTTTTGAGATTATATTTATAATAATGGAACTACTACATGTTACCCATGAAGCCCTCGAGTTGATTTGTTCATGCCCATAACTCCGCATGAAGCCTATAAGTCGAGTAGTATTAAGATGAGAAGTATCTTTGAGTCCTTGAGTTGAGTAGTTCATGCTCATAATTCCGCTTGAATCCTTTAAGTTGAGCATTCTTTAAATGAGTAGTATCATTGAACTTCTTATTTCCAAGTATTGAGTTCTATCTATGGTTATTGAAAACCTTGAATTGAGTCGTTCACGCCCATAATTTGGCATGAACACTATTTTAAGAAGTCTTTTACAAATGCTTTAAACTTGTTTTAAGACTTTAGTTTTGAGTTGAGTAAAGAGTAAAGAGTGAAGTTTATTTCTTTGAAAGAGTATATGGGAATTATGTATTCCTAAAGAGTAAATTGTTTTCACATTTAAACAAGAAATGAAATTGAGATTTCCAAAAGAGCCTTTGAGCTAGTTTTTAGTAAATAGTAAATGCTTTCACAAATAAGCAAGAGAGGAAAAACTAATTTCCAAGAGAGCCTTCGGGCTGGTTTTTGGGTAATTGTCTCAAACCACAGAGTTACGTTTTTAAACGTATGAACTAGTATTTTTTGGGAGTAGTATTGACCACCGATACGCAGGAGAGTTCTGACAACTTCCAGCGCCCATAAACCATGTAGCCAGTATGGGTAGAAAAGGGTCATACTCTTTAGATGATTCTTTAGTGCTTTTTAGCATAGACTAGTGGATACACTTAGTAGTCAGGTTCTATACCTCCGTAAGGTATAGGACGGCTCTGGCAGCATGAGGTAAAACATTATATCATCATATAGCTCCCAGTGATGGTTGTCGGTTAGAGAACCTCCCACATTTATAGATTGTATTCTTATATACACAAAGTTTACCTTTTATTTTCATGTACAAGCCAAGTTTATCTTGTATCCTTGCACACAAATAGAGTTATTTTGTATTTTTCAATACGTTGAGTTGCTTTCTACTATCTTATAAAGCTTCCCATATATTGCATCTCTTATTGTTGTTTTATATTGAGTTAAGTATCCAGAGTTTAAGTACCAAGAGTCGAGTGTCTTATTATTGAGTTGAGCCTTATTTCATTGAGTTGAATATTTTATCTTTGAGTTGAGTATCTTATTCCTGATTTGATTTAGTTGAGTGAATTGAGAAAAGGTAAATATGTTTCCTTTTTATCAAGTTCAAGCTTATGTTATGCTCTAGAATTCCCCTTACATGCTCGTACATTCCACGTACTGAGCCATTTTGCCTAAATTGTTTCATGATGCAGATACATGTATTCACGATTATTAGTAGGAGCTTTGTTGATACCATATGCAGTTCGAGTTAGCTATGGTGAGTCTCCTTACTTCCGGAGGGTTACACTTTTACTTTCAGTTATATCATTTGTTAGGATGTCATGGGTCTTGTCTCGACTTCCATCTTTGTCAGTTAGAGACTTCATAGATAGACAATAAATTTTTAGAAGTTTGTTCATTTATTTTTTTAAGTGTTTTAAAGACTTAAGTTGTTTATTTCATGGCGAGTTGAATATATTATTTTATTCAAAGTTCTCATTTGAGTTAAAGTTTTGTATTTAAGTTTCATGAATTTTTATTCAATTTTAAGCTTTGTGTGCTTGAGTTATTTTTTCGCTTGTAGTCAGCTAGGATGAGGGTTCGCTTGGGGACCAGCAATGGTTCTCAAGTGCCAACCATGCCCAGGATGTAGGCTTGGGTTGTGACAAACTTGGTATCAAAGCACAGAGTTCAATTTTCCTAGGGTGTCTATGAAGTCATGTCAGTAGAGTCTAGTTTATGGTTGTGATGGCCGCACTTCTATAAATAAGGGACTAAATATATTGAAGAAAATTTTCCCATCTTTCATACTCCTAATCGTGCAATAACTCTTTGTCATGGAGATTTGTTTATACTTATGTGTTTCTCATATTCATTCGACTGCCCATCATACTAGAGATGGTTGAAAAGCAAAGTCAGTCCTTTATTGATGAGTTGTTCTTAGCAAGATTCTTGAGGAAGTCATGAGACTCTATAGGGGCTTGAGAGAAGCCTATGAGTGAGTTAAGTGCTGAGTTTCAGAGAAATGCACTCATAATTATATAAATTGTGCATATGAGCTAAAAGAAAGTTGTACTTTTTTCCTTAAGCCTTGTTTTAGTTGATATCCATTTTAAGAAGTATGTTTAGAGCTTGGGCAGTATATTCACCCTAAAAAGATAGCACGAGCTACGAGATTATGAGTAGTAGTACTAAACAGTTTCCTTAATTCAAGAGAAAAGTATCCAAATTATGATTAATGTTTCAAGGACACTTCATCCAATTCTAAGTGTCAATGATCGCTAGTCAGTATAAAATCCAACTAAGTGAGTTGGGGTCGAATCCTACAGGGAGTGGTACATATTTAAGAGTCAATAGTAAAGTGTGAACATGGTCAAATCAGTCATAGGAATAGATGTTTTCAAATAAAGACATTATTCAAATCAGGGGGTGACACGAATGTCAAATGGGGGTTTTTGTTTGAAATTATCGCCTATAAACAACAATAAACAATACGAGATAATAATAATGAGATGGGTTCTCGGGATGTGATTTGATTATCGGCTAATATAGACAAATGGGTAATTGAAACTATTAGAAAATAGCTAAATTGTAGTGAGTACGCTAAACTATAGATGAGGTAAACTTTCTCTCGAACAGTTTACCCCGAATCAAGTTGATTTCTCTCAAACATCAACAAGCATGCAAAATAAGAACAACCTACTCTAGTCCATTCACTCTCTTGAGATGAATGTTTGGAAAAGGGTCTAAGATTCACTCTCTCGAGCTGAACCCACGATAACCCAATACCCACAGACCATTAATCAATAATCTTAGTTTTAAAACCACTCTCTCGAGCAAGCCAAAAACACAAGGGTAGAATTGCATTTGCAACTACAATTTTTAAATTAAACCACAATTAATGATTGAACTCACTTCTAAATAGCATTTAAAATAACAATTAGCAATACCCCTATAAACTAAATCAGCCCATAATCACATAATCACACCCCAATAATTGGGGTTTTAGCTAAACATCATAAGAAGATAAAAATCGTTACCAAATTGAGTTTCCATCAACTGGGTAACAGTAATTTCATCCTTACAATGGTCCAATTTGAAGAATCTCAAACACCCACTTCCAATTTCTCAAAAGTGATAAACTTCAATTCTTCAAAGCTAAGGGAAAACTAGAGAAAACTTGTCTCCCAGTTCAAAACTTCATAATATACTGTTCTAAAGAGTGAATGATACTAAACAAAATATTCAAAAATGTATTTATAGTTGCCAAAAATGTGTTGTGAAGAGTCACTAAGCGAAGTAAGTCGGGCTCGCCGAACCACCCGGTGATCCGCCCTTTGGTCATTTCCATTGCCTTTCTGCCTTGGCCTTCAGCATCCTTCAGGTCTGTAACTTTGGGCAATTCAACACTGCATCACGGAGCCATTCAGCGATCCGTCGAATGCTCCTTTCTCTCGCCAATGTGGTTCTTTCCTTCAAGGCTTGGCACACTGGAACTTTAGGTAGTCAAGTAGCTATTCAGCGACTCGCCAAGTGGACTTGGAGATCACCAGGCTTGGTTTTTTTCATTTTATCAGCTTACTTCGTTCCTTGTTGCAAATTTGTTACCTTGCTTTGTTCCTCAATCCATATACCTGGAAATCAAGGGTTTTACATTAGTTATTGGCATAAAATAAGCACTTGAGGACACTAAATCTATATAAATAAAGCCCTAAATGAGTCCAAATCTCGAACTCATCAACACCCCCAACTTTGACATTTGTTTGTCCTTAAGTAAAACTCAAGTTCAGTAGTTCAAAATGGATGTCTCAAACGGTGGTACACAAAACTCAATCATGAATTCACATAACAAGACTCAACTTACTCGTGCAAGGATCAATTTTGCACTCAAAGATTCAAGTTGTGACTTACCATTATCAAAGATTCTCAAGTTCACAATACTTGTTTCAAATACAAGTTCAAGCTCAACAGAGGTACTCAAATGCCCTAACACAAAGATGATTCCATGTTCACACACAATTGTTCAATAATTTATATCTCTGGAATCACATACAACTCGCACACTCACAAAGATGAACACATGCATGACTTCACCCATAGGTTTGCCCTTATTTTCCAATCAACATTAGCTTCAGCTTAGTCAAGATCAAAAAGGTCTTTCCAAGGCTTGTTACGGGGCTGAGTGTAAAGGTATGGTCATTTAGGCTCAATGGCTGCTATCCTAATGAAATGTGGTATCAACATCACTTTCTTTCCTTTTCTTCAACATTCTCATCATGCTCAAAATTCACCCCATTATTCACTTTTCATGGAATATCAAACACCCCATTTCTTTTGCAACTTTCACAACTTTATTCCACAACTTTTTCATTCTTCTTTTCTCTATTTTTTTGTATGGAGGGGTTTCATGTTTTTCAAAACCGTGGATCAAGGGGGACTTCTTTGCAGTTCTTGATTTACCTTCTCTTTTCACCATACCCCCAACTTAGGCTTTAAGTTGGTTATTCAAACAAACCACACTTCATGAGGATTATGGGTGAATAGATAAAGAAATGTCTCATTTTCTCAAGTTTCTTCCAAGAAAAGGATAAGGTTGAAAAGAGGTTCAAGCAAGGTTCACAGATTCACAAGGTTGGCCACAAAAGAGGTATATTTTCAAATTGTTTCACTCTTCAAAATTGTTGCCAAAGATCATTTCAAGAGTTTGCATCACTTAGTCAACCGGACCAATGGGGCAAATTCTACGTGCCATCACAGAAGGTTCACGGTAAGCTCGTCACACAAAGCATTGGCACCAATGTCAAACAATACTACACACTTTGGCTAGTGTGCAATGTTCATCATAAGAGACTCATTTGATAACCTTCTAGTCACAATGAGATGTAAAAAGTTCACATATAATCTATTCAACTTTATTTGGCCTTATCGTAGCCACACATTTAGTTTGTTCGATTAAGAGCACTATTTAAGTCATCGGTATTGATCATATCGATACTCAGATTTGCACAAGAACAAACACAACAAGAGGTGGGAAAAAATTTCAAAAAGGTCAAAAACCAATTGCATTTAAAACAAGGAGCCACATGCTGAAACATCCACAAATCAATGTCAAAACACAATTTACAGCACAAAAACCCAATTTATAAACAAAAATGATAATCACAAGAGGTAGGTATGGAAATACCTCACCCCACCACAAATAAAAAGCAATTTGTCCTCAAATGCAACAAAATACTAAAAAGTTAATAAAAATGACAGAGAGGTAGGTAAAGAAGGGTTTTGTCTACACAATCTCTCCAACTATCAAGGCATCAGTGCCTGGTGCAACACTCTGATCTTGGGCATCAATGCCCGGGGTATCAGTAACTCTATATCCCATAGGGTTAGCTATGGGTATGTCTTCCAATGAGATCTACACAGCTCAATTTGTCATGGTCTCCTCAATCTACGTAAGGCCTTCATAAGAAGCCTCCTTATCAACACCAAGCTGCTCTTTATCAGTCTCAGCCTTAGACTCAGCAGCAGCCACCTCCTCAACTAGAACCTCATCTCCGGTGGTAGCCGACAGCATATCTGTATCAGCTGGCATGTCAGGGATCTCCACTATCCTAAAATTCACGAACATATCCATGGACTTCAACTGGTCCACATCCTTTCTCAGTTCAGCAATAGCGACCTTTAGAGTTGTCACCTCCTCAGTGTCCCACTGGCCTTGCTCGCACACCACTATTCATGCATCAAGGGCATCAATGGATGCACTAAGAAGTTTCGCAGCAACAACAAGGGCTCTCTCAATCATCCTAGGAATGGTGGCCTCAAGCCTGGAGGCACGCCTATCAGTAAAATGGGCTAGATGCCCCATTTGTAGTATCGCAACCTGGGTGAGTGGAGGTTAGGAGACAACAACAATAACAATATCAGATCTAGGAGGCAAATGAGTAAGGGAGGAACTAGGAATAATAGAAGGGACAGTACTAGATGTACCTGAAGTATACAAGTAGTGTATTAGTATCAACAACTAGTGAGGTGTCCACCGGGGCTGCCTTCTTCTTCTCCGCCTCATCCTTCAAATATTCAGCCTCAATCCGCCTGATATCGGTAGAAGATGTGGGAATCACTTCCACATCCTTCTTCTCATCTCGAGGCACCCGAGCCCATCTACACAACTCAGTGATCAACACTGGAAAAGGGAGGGAGGTTTGGTGCATCTTGGCCTTCATGGTTATCTCCTGTGCAATGATCATACCCAAGTTCAGCTTTGTCCCATCAATGATGCAACCCAGGTAAGCAGTCTTCGTGTGTCAAAGGATAGACTCATTGTGAGATGGCTTTATTAAACTGCTAATGAAGCCAAACCAGAACCTTATTGCTACATTAAAGCCCTTATTTTCAATAGGTGCTCCAACCTCGATCCACTTAGGAGTCCCATCAGATATCAGAGAAGTCAACAACTTTTTCATATTTTCCAACGTTTTTGTCCTGATCATGTGCATGACAGTCATCCTCAATTTCTTTTTAATAATCCAGAACTGTGTTGATAGAATCACTATCACACTTCACCTTTCTGCCCGTAATAACCACATAGTTTATCGGCTTGAATCTGGTAGCCTGCTTCTTCCCTTGTGGCACTAATGCTCCGTAAGCAGTGTAGAACTCCCGGACCCAATTGAGAATTTAAGGGCCATAGGGTTTCGTGAAGATTTGAAATTTGTAAGACCTCAATTAGTTCATAATCTCCAGGTATCTGTCTATTACCCCATCAGTAGACAACCTCTTCTCCTTGATAATGGTCCTTAATCCCTCAGTCTTCAGTCTGTTCATAGATCGGGTAGGAGGACTATGTGCTGGTGGTGCAGGAACCACAGCCCGGTCTGGATCGGGAGGAGAAGTATGAGTCTCTAACACCCTGATCCTAGATGGATCAGGCATCCTCTTGGAGCACAGTTCCGTACCCTAGGCCATCAATAGCTCATCATCCTTAAGCTGAGAAATGGTAGCCCGAGGATCCAATTGTTCACCTTCACTCTCAGAAGTGGTGAGGTAAGTGGCATAGATTCTGTCACTGTCGGAGCTGACCTCCAAAGACGCAAGAGCAGGTGTATTGCCTTTCCATTTGCCTTTCCCACCTATGCTAGGAAGTTTGGTTCCCTTTGCCCTGGATGCAGCTGCATCCTCATTTATCGTGATTCCATTCTCCCTCTTGCGTAGTGGCATGCCTCTACCTGACACTTTTGGTCTAGCCATATTTGCAGAAACATCGGAGAAATTTAGAAACATTTCAAGAAAAATCACACAAATCATGCTGCGACAGACTTGCCAAATTGATTGGCGAGTCGCCAAATCACTTTAGCGGGCTAGATCGGGCTCGCCGAAAGGATTGGCTCAAAAAAATTCAGTAAAATGGCATGTCAACACCGGAAAACCCCACTCGGCAAATCATCGACATCATTCGGCAAGCACAAATTAGCTCACCAAAAATTAAAGTGCATTTTAGGGGTTAAAGACGCAGAAAAGGCGATCAAAGACTTTCTGTGAGTTGCCGAGTGCACTCTACGAACTCGCTGAAAGTTGCAAAACCAAAATCAACAAAACCCATGAAATTAAAGGCAATCAAGGGAGATTCGGCGAACCACCGAATAGTTCGGCGAGCTCGACCCAGCTCGCCAAACTGCCCAGCCTGCCTACTTCTACCCCAACTTCCAAAATCAACTCCACAACCCACGAAAACAAAATCAAACCATACACTTGTTCAATTAAACCTAGACCCATATGACCCATGCCACCGGCGTACTCAGAGTTTCCCCGGTTTGGCCAAAATTAGTCATGTAACGACTTAAGCCCTTAAGAATGACGTAAAACACTCCATCATTGGGAAAAGCAGGTCATTTAACACAAATATAGGTTACTCAGACTTTACCCGACTAGACCCAACAACATATAAGCACAGCCTAACAATTTAGATCAATTTTAAGTCACAAATATTTTGGGGAAATCAACAACTTAGGCATTTTAGGTACGATATTAAAATTAAAATCGGCAAACAAGTACACAAATATGGATTCAGAGAAGCCCAGCACACTTCAAATCAATTTATAACACTGCAATTGAGTTTAATCTCTAATTTATGTGTTTGGGTTGGGAAAAACAACTTTTGATGTTGAATATATGAATTGAAATGCTAGTTGGCAAAGTGTCCAACAACAAACACTGAATCAACAACTAGAAAGCATTAAAAATACAAAAATATCAAAAATATAGTCCGGGTGTGATTGTATGAAGTTAAAAAGTGAGCGAATGTGAAGGAGTTTGAACTTTTAAACTTTTGGCCTTTTAAAAACCGTCTAGTTCTTACCCTTTCGGCGATATTAATTTTCTTCACCGAACCACTTGGCGACACTCCGAGTGGTCACTACCTCACTGAGTTTTATAGGACCTCCAGTTAATGTGGGGGTCCAAACGGCGAAAAAAGTCGTGATCACCAACCTGTTCAGCAATTCACCGACTTGTCCATGGGCTCGCCGTATTTTACAGACTCTAATTTCATAATTTCTTAAGTCCAATGGTGGTCCAAGTCGGGCTCGCTAACCTCTTCAGCGAGTCACTGACTGGACATTTTGCTCGCTAACATGCACTTTTCAAACACATTCCACTTTTTCACATGTACAAGCAACACACTATTATTCCAAAAACAAAAAGAAAGCAATAAAACTTGGGTAACGTCATGGCACAACGCAAGTCCCCACTCAATTTTGATTCGTGGGGTTTCCCTAGTGTCACTAGGCAATCTCCCATTTTGTTTGTGGTAGAGACGGGATAACATATGACCCATTTAGGCCTCCAGTAGCTAAATAGATATAGAATGAGAAGCAGTCATCTGATTCAGCATTGAGACATTCTCTTTTATCTCTTTTAACACCCTGTCGTATTCTTCGACTTTGTGGAGAATGAGTGAGAGTATCTATTCTACTTGTCCACCCTTGTACTCCTTGGACTTTCTACACTCATGAGAGGAAATGTACCTATCTTTCTTTTGGCATAGTACTTCCAATTCCATGATCTTCCTGGCCAAGAGATCCAACTGAGTCAACAGTGTGGCCAAGACTTGGTCCTTTTCTATCTCCTTGTTGGTCTTGGCCATGTGATCAAGAAGTTGAGCTGCTATTGCATAGGGTAGTCGTGTGAAACCACATGGAGAAATCTGGTCAGCCACTCTTCTATTCTCAGAACCAAGACCTCTATAAAAGCAGTCCAGTAGCATCTTACCTAGGATTCCATCAGTTAGACACTGCAGCAATAGTGTCTTAAATCTCAGCCACAACTCATCCATTGTCTCACCCTCTAATTGCTTGAAACTTAGGATGTTATCCCTAAGAATCATTATTTTCAAAGAAGGGTGGCTTAATTGGTCACCGTTGCTACAAGACATGCTCCTTTCTTCTGTTCTAAACAAGCAACACACAAATCAAAACTAAAAATAAGTAGATTCAACAATGACTAAAAAGAACAAAATTCAACTTCATCAAAAGAATCTTAAACAACACTACTTCTCGGCTTTTGATTAACGTTTCAAGGACACATCATCCAATGCTTAGTATCAACAATCTCTAGGATAAAACCTAAGTAAGTGAGTTGGAGTCGAATCTCACAGGGAGCGGTACGTGTTCAAGACTCAATAGTAAAGTGTGAACATGGTCAAATCAGTCATATGAATAGAAGTTCTCGAATAAAGACATTATTCAAATCAAGGGGTGACACAAATGTCAAATGGAAGGTTTTGGTTTGAAATTATCAACTACAAACAACAATAAACAATATGAGATAACAATAATGAGACGGGTTCTTGGGATGTGATTCGATTATAGGCTAATATAAACAAATGGGTAATCGTAACTATTAGAAAATAGCTAAATATTAGTGAGTAAGCTAGACTATAAAGGAGGTAAACTTTCTCTCAAACAGTTTACCCTGAATCAAGTCAATTTCTCTCGAACATCAACAAGCATGCAAAATAAGAACTACCTACACTTTAGTCCATTCACTCTGTCGAGCTGATTGTGGGGGAAAAGAATTAGGATTCATTATCTTGAACTAAACCCATGGCAACCCAATACCCATAAACCATCAATCAATAATCTTAGTTTCAAAACATCTCTCTCAAGCAAACCAAAAACACAAGGGTAGAACTGCATTTGCAACTACAATTCTTAAATTAAACCACAATTAATGATTGAACTCACTTATAAATAGCATTTAAACTAACAATTAGCAATACTCATAAACTATATCAGCCCATAATCACACCCCAAGAATTGGGATTTTAGCTAGACATCATAAGAAGATAAAAATCGTTACCAAATTGAGTTTCCATCAACTGGGTAAGATCAATTTCGTCCTTACAATGGTCCAATTCGAAGAATCTGAAAGACCCACTTTCAATTTCTCAAAAGTGATAAACTTCAATTCTTTAAAGCTAAGGGAAAACTAGAGAAAATTTGTCTCCAAGTTCAAAACTTAATAATAGATTGTTTTAAAGAGTAATCGATACTAAACAAAATGTTCAAAAATTTATTTATAATAGCCAAAAATGTGCTGCAAAAAGTCACTCGGTGAAGTAAGTCGGGCTCACCAAACCACTCGGCGATCCGCCCTTTGGTCATTTCCATCGCCCTTCTGCCTTGGTCTTCAGCATCCTCAAGGTCTGTAACTTTGGGTAATCCAACACTACATCGCAGAACCACTCGGCTATCTGCCGACTGCTCATTTCTCTCACCAACTTGGTTCTTTCCTTCAGGGCTTGGCACACTGGAACTTTAGGCGGTCAAGTAGCCATTCGGTGACTCGCCAAGTGGACTTGGCGATCACCAGGCTTGCTTGTCTTCATTCTTTCAGCTTTCTTCATTCCTTTTTGAAAATTTATGTCCTTGATTTGTTCCTTAATCCATATACCTAGAAATCAAGGGTTTTACATCAGTTATTGGCACAAAAATAAGCATTTGAGGACACTGAATCTATATAAATAAATCCCTAAATGAGTCTAAATCTCAGACTCATCAGTTTAGTAATCCAAGAAAGGGAGATATTGATGAGGCAAGCTATGGTATTATAGTCATGCAGCTAGTAAGTTTTGATGAGGAGTTTTCTCTTATGGGTAGACTAAGACGTGATGAGTTGTAAAGATCTCATGATAGGAAGTAGAGTAAGAGTTACAAATCAAGATGAGTTAGAGTCTATTGTTAACCAGAATATAGTTGATGTCGATGTGTCATCGTGTTAGAGGAGGCCAAATATATGTGTTGAATAGAAGCATAGATTATTCAAGAACGGATAGATCTAAGCTAGGATTATTAATTGTTTGAGAGGGCCATGATGTTCAGAAGATTATAGAACTAATCAAGTAATGAGGTATAGTATAGTAGGTGAGCAATCATATTGATATTCGGGTTTAGTGACAAACATTAAGCTTGAATTTGATGTAAGTGTCATGATCAAAAGAATGGCAAGATGAGGGTGATGATATTAGTCTAGATATTTGATCTAGAAGACTTGACATAGAGTAGGTGAGGAATTGAGATGTTCGCTACAATAAATATGAGTAGTACAAGTGAGAGACCCTAACCTTTAGATAAGGGCAGTGAAGTGTGAAAAAGTCACAAGAGTAACAAGAGCATTAATAAGTGTGTCGAGACGGTATGTTACCAGATGAGGTTCCGAATAAGTTATAATTTTGCATGTGTGCCTAGATAACATGATTTCGTTGTCAACGTGGAATAGGTCCATAACTTTCAAGTGCTAGCTTTATACCTAAGGGGGAGATGATAAGATGAGAAATAAAGTCCAGTGTTGATAATAAGATATTAATGAGCTCAAAAGAGTATGGGAGATATCTTTTCAGAGATCTTTTAGGAATAGAGTGTGTTAAAAAGAGAAGGTTAATGATCTTATCGTGATAGTGATGGTGTGATGATTCTGTCTAAGGTTATTAATGAGAAGGAATAAGAAGATAAGGTTTTACTATGAGAAATAGTTAAATGAGAGCCCTTAGTTGGTTCTAAAGGCGTTGGTTAGTAGGAGTCTATGGAATTGTTAGAGTACTAAGTTTGAATGTGGTAGTAAGGAGTAATATAGTGAGAGTGTATAGAACCCGAACCTAATGATTTGGGTTAATCTCGAATATAGTGAGAGTGTACCATTATACTCAGACCTTATTAAGAGTAACCCCATTCCATACCCAGTCCAGTTATCATTCGACGACGAATGATCCCAAGGGGGAGATATTGTAACACCCCCGGAAAATATTTGAGCTAAGACTCGAACCATCCTTGTAGTGAGTAAATTTTTACCAAGGAATTTAAATTTCTTTAAGTGTTAAGGTCACTAGATGTAGCACCTTGAGATCCAAAAAGAACTAAATTGGAAATAGCAAAATCTGAAATTTTGCAAGTTATGCTTAAGTTATGAGTTTGGGGTCAACTTCAAATGATCATAACTCTTAGAAAATGATGAGTTAGGTGGGCTACAAGATAGGCAATGAAATTTCTTTGAATTATCTTTCAAACGCCATTGAGTTTGCTAAGTTTCGAGTTCAGATGAGTGAGATATGCCCTTTTTAAGCCAGGCTGTCCAGTTAAGGAAAGTTACCCGAAAATAGTGAGGGCTATGTTGGTCTTTTCCTTAACCAATCAGATTTAATTAATTTTTAGTAATATTTTAGGAGTCTAATCTGATTAGGTTCAGTTTTATAATTCTAGTATAATTTAGGGTTTTAGAAAATAGTTCAAGAATTGAAAAGAGGAGAAAAGGCATATATTTCGTCGAGTTCTTGAGTTTTGTTGTGGATTTTCGCCATGGGTTTGATCCCTAAGATATATTTAAGCTTCCATAATGTTGGGCTTGTTCACCCACACACCAATCATGTTACTTTTAGAGTTAAGTTCATTCTATAAAGTTGAAGGTTTGATGTTCTTGAATTGTGTTCTTGAAATTGACGTTCGTTCTTGAGATAAGATGAGACTGATGAGTTTCTTGAGGAAATCGTGTTGATTTTAGAGTTATGTTAGATTAGATTATTGTGTACATGTAGTGTCTATCTAAATCTAAAGAGAATTTGAGGAAAAGAATCAAATTTAGGCGAATTGGGTTTCGAAAACGAAGAAGGAAAAAGTTGGGGAAATCTGGGTGCCAAGTCTGCAACGCGGACCTATTACTTAGAAATAGAACTTTGCCCTCCGCATCACGGAGAGACCACAAACCCCTCTTCCTCAAAATTTATTTCACGGCCAAATATTAAAATGCACCTCTACGTCGTGGACTTGCTTCCACATAGTGATTTCTTGATCGTTTCTCATATATAACTATCTAAAAACAACGAGATCTTTCCTATCACAAATCACAACCTTGAATTCATAAATCAAATTCAAGGTAGAGTTGAGAGTCAAGTCTTGAGAGTTCTTTCAAACAGTTTTGAGAAAGTCCCTTTGAGTCTTTTTGAGGAGTCTTTGACAATTTCTAATGACTTGTTTCAAGACTCGAGGAAGTGAGTATGAGAGCGACGAGAATGTATTCATGAGTATACTTTGTGATCGCGAGACCCTTCAAATCATGAACTATAACTCTTGAATTCATAATTCACATACAAGAGAGAGTTAAGACTAGAGAACAAAAAAGTCTTTGAGTTCAATTATGAATCCTTTCAGATCATCAATTGATTCGAGCTAAGTTTTGAGGAAGTAAGTATGAGAATGAGAAGAGTCGTATCCACGAGTTCCATATCGTTATGTAGACCCTTGATTTGAGTCGTTCATGCCCATAATTCTGCATGAACTCCATAAGTTGAGTATCTTTGAGAGGAGTAGTATTTTCAAGTTCTAAGTCTTGAGTATAGAGCCCTAAATCCTTTTGAGATTATATTTATAATAATGGAACTACTACATATTACCCATGAAGTCCTCGAGTTGATTTGTTCATGCCCTTAACTCCGCATGAAGCCTATAAGTCGAGTAGTATTAAGATGAGAAGTATCTTTGAGTCCTTGAGTTGAGTAGTTCATGCTCATAATTCCGCTTGAATCCTTTAAGTTGAGCATTCTTTAAATGAGTAGTATCATTGAAGTTCTAATTTCTAAGTATTGAGTTCTATCTATGGTTATTGAAAACCTTGAATTGAGTCGTTCACACCCTTAATTTGGCATGAACCATATTTTAAGAAGCCTTTTACAAATGCTTTTAACTTGTTTTAAGACTTGAGTATTGAGTTGTGTAAAGAGTAAAGAGTGAAGTTCATTTCTTCAAAAGAGTATATGGGGACTATGTATTCCCAAAGAGTAAAATGCTTTCACATTTAAACAAGAAAGGAAAGTGAGATTTCCAAAAGATCCGTTGAGCTAGTTTTTAGTAAAGAGTAAATGCTTTCACAATTAAGCAAGGGAGGAAACGCTGATTTCCAAGAGAGCGTTCGGGTTGGTTTTTGAGTAATTATCTCAAACCAAAGAGTTATGTTTTTAAACATATGAGATAGTATATTTTGGGAGTAGTATTGAGCACCAATATAGGAGAGAGTTCAGATAACTCTCAGCCCCCATAAACCATACAACTAGCATGGGTAGAAAAGGGTCATACTTTTTAGATGATTCCTTAGTGATTTCTAGCATAGACTAGTGGATCCATTTAGTAGTTAGGTTCTATACCCCTGACAAGATATAGGACGGCCCTAGCAGCGTGAGGAAAAATGATGTATCATCACATAGCTCACAGTGATGGTTGTCGGTTAGAGAACCTCCCACAATTATATATTGTATTCTTATATACACAGAGTTTACCTTGTATTTTCATATATAAGCAGAGTTTATCTTATATCCTTGCTTACAAATAGAGTTGTTTTGCATTTTTCAATACATTGAGTTGCTTTCTACTATTTTAAAAATATTTCCATATATTCCATCTCTTATGGTTGCTTTATATTGAGTTGAGTATCCAGAGTTAGAGTACCAAGAGTCGAGTGTCTTATTATTGAGTTGAGCCTTATTTCACTGAGTTGAATATTTTATCTTTGAGTTGAGTATCTTATTCCTGAGTTGAGTTAGTTGAGTGAGTTGAGAAGAGGTAACTATGTTTCCTTTTTATCAAGTTCAAGCTTATGTTATGCTTTAGAATTCTCCTTACATGCTCGTATATTCCATATACTGAGCCATTTGGCCTACATCGTTTCATGATGCAGATACAAGTATTCAGGATCATCAACAGGAGCTTTGTTAATACCACATTTAGTTCGAGTTAGCTATGGTGAGCCTCTTTGCTTCCGGAGGGTTCCACTTTTACTTTCAGTTATATCAGTTGTTAGGATGTCTGGGTCTTGTCCCGACTTCCATCTTTGTCAGTTAGAGGCTTCATAGAGAGGCAGTAGAGTTTCAAAAGTCTGTTCATTTATGTTGTTAAATATTTTAAAGACTTAAATTGCCTATTTCATGGCGAGTTGAAGATATTATTTTATTCAAAGTTTTTCATTTGAGTTAAAGCTTTGTATTTCAGTTTGACGAATTTTTATTCACTTTTAAGCTTTGTATGCTTGAGTTATTTTTTCACTTGTAGTAAGCCATGATGAGGGTTCGCTTTGGGACTAGCAATAGTTTTCGAGTGTCGACCATGTCGGGTTGTGACAAACCTAATGCTTTAATACTAAATTTGTCATGACAAGAGACTAACCCCTAGTAATAATATGGCGCTTAGAGCCATAAGTGACCTCAAGCTAATCTTAGGTCTTGAATGACATTAAAAATAACATAAAAACAACTGAAGACAACTTAAATACTTATATGGAAGCTAAAACTGGAATATTCAATTAATGTAGAATAGCCCGATATCTGTAAAACATAAGTTGAATCTAAGAACCCTTTAAATCCTTAAATACTAATGAGACGGCCTCAAATGATGGGAGACCCCTTTAAATCCTTAGACAACACAAAGTTTTGGGACTTAAGGATTTCTTCTAAAGAACCCACCAGATGTTGACTATGAGCATTCATCCCTAACTCTTCACGGTACTAATAAGACTCCCAATGGAAAACATATAATTAAATGATATAATAATAGTCTGATAGTACTGAATTAATAATAATTTCCTATGATAACTTAGTAGGTCAGGAATCATGATTTAAAAACGATAATTACTCATAATATTTGAAAGACACTTTATCTGACACTATCTAAAATCATGAAACCTGTAAATATGAAACATGCATATGAAGAACATAATTTTGAGTCATCAAAATACTTATATATTGTGGGTTCATGAAAATGCCAATTAAATCATGAAATTATCAGTAAAACATGCAAATAAATACTAATCATATAGAATAGAAGCCCATTAAATTATAGAAACCCTAGGTTTTGTAGAATTATAAACTTGGAAAGCTGTAGTTTCTTTGAGACTCAATGGGCGAGAAGATACCCATTGATGAAATCCCACATACCTGGAATGGAATCCCTAGCTTGAATTTTTTTAATGGAGACTTGAAGTATGGAACCCTAGTTCTTGATTGAGAGGAAACTTGAGAGAGAAAATTTGATTTAAGGAGTTGTGCATGAGGGGAGGGGGGGTTAGGTCACTAATTTAATTTCCCTTAATCCAACTCAAAATAGCTTAAAATGATAAGTAAAGGGCTTAAATCAGTGGGAAAATACCAAAACGATCCATTCTTAAAAACTAACGACAGGTTCTTTGATAGACATCTACAGTCTGTGGTTTTGTCTACGGTTTGTTGTTCCATCCACGGACCTAGATCTCCATCTGTAGAAATAAGAGTGAAATTTTGAGTTTTTGAACTTTTATTCTATGAGACCCTTCTACGAGCAGTAGTCCCAACTACGACTCATAAATGGGGTTCATAGGAATCAAGTTGAAGTAGAGTTTATGAAGTGAATCTGTGACTCAAGTCTTTGACATGTAAAACAATTTATGACCCGTAAAATTGTCTCATAAATTTCAATCCAAATTTTCCTATTTTTGAAGCCTTACAGATCACATCTATGGTCCGTAGTTCAATTTACGGCCCATTGATGGTATCTGTAAATTGTAAAAATCTATAGACTTAGAATTTTTCTAAGTTTCTCCTGATTTATTCTGAGATAGGAATTTATGATTTGTAACAAATCATTTAGGTTATTAATTACTAAAAAATAATTTTATCAATAAAAATCACCTCTTTGCTAAACCCCTAAAAGGAAAAGAAAAAATAGGCAAAAGTATACTGTTGTCTTTACTCGAGAGGGGAAAAAAGTAAATAGGCTTCAAGGAGAATCTGAACACCACATTAGATCTTGAATTGACAAATTTACCAAAAGAGTTGTGTTTATCTTATAAATACAGCCTTATATATAGAGTAGTTTCTTGTATCTCCTCATTCTTATGTCTGAATAAAATAAAATTGAAGGAATAAGTAATCTGATGGCAACTACTTTTAATGACATAATAGATGAAGTTCGTGTGATGCTTGTAGATCATAACAAAGAGAATGTTACTAAGATGGTGAATTTGCAAAAATATTTTAAATATAAAGGTGGCAACTCTAAAAAAAGCCTCTATTTATTTATATTACTAGATTCTGTGTCATTTTTCATAGGAGTTTAATTGATATGATGCTTATTATCAAATTTGTGATTCGAACATCGACTCTTTTTAGATTTCATTTATCATGCAAATTTTGGATCTCTTTTTCTTGTTTCCATAACACTATTATTTCTATGCTTGCTTAAGTTGTTTTACTAGTTAATAAATGAGTTTTGTGTGGTTAAAAGAGGTAAATTTGATATTTTATTTTTGTTTCTTGGAATAACCATTTACACACATGATTAGTTGCCTCTGTAAAGATGGATATAATTTTTAATGGGGATCAACAGATTTATGTGTCGTTCTGAATTAATTTGGGTTTTCCCCATATGGGACATAGTTTTATGTTAATAGTAATTATTTAATCAACTTAAATATGTGTTTTACACTTGGTCTTTTTGTCGAAAGAAAGGGAAAAAATTCTTTGTCAATTGGCCTAGAGAGACATGGAGTTGGAGATGAAAATTATTTAAATTATTCAAAAATAATTATTGAAGGTGGAGGCATGATAACAACTAATATTGCTGTCAATATTATTTCATATTCTTTTAAGCAATTTTTTTAATGTACAACTATTACTTCATAATTTTTGTTGCCTGTGCACCTTATGTTTTATAATATTTTAATTTTATTAATTTTTTTTCTTAATCTGAACGGACAAAATTTGAGTCTACTTTAATGGCTACTTTTCAAAAAAAAAATTGCCTCATTTTTAATGGTATTCAATTACTTTTCATGCTTTAATTAGTGAAGACAACATGCAAATTTTAAATTATTGAATAAATTAAATAAATGTTATAATTATCTAACTATAAATAGTAATTGTCTTGAACCATTTATACCGCCAATAAAAAGCTATATAACAAATAATTTAGGTAGCCAAACCCCCATCAATTTTTGTGGTTTTATGGGAAAATGTATCGCGGAAGTGTGTTTCTTTGACTTTTTTCTTATTTGGTTTTGTTTGGTTTTTCAATTACTTTGTAAATATTCATTCGTTGTTTTGTCTAAGTTATGTATATTGTTTTGACTCGAATTTTTTGCTAGCTACTTTTGTAGGTATTAGAAGTACACATGCATAAAACAAGAAATTGTGTTGTACAAGCAAATTAAAGTAATAACAAATTAATAGTAGGAGTGACATTTAATTTGCACGACATGATTAAGAACAAACATAGAAAAATATAGAAAAAAATATCTTTTTAAATCCTTTTTCCACTTATGGAAACTTCTGAAATTTAAAGTCAATGTCTAATAATTATTTAAGGTTTTATTTTAGATACTTAAGATAGAAATGGACACTCATTATAATCCATTAAATAATAATATAATAGGTAATACCATTTTCTAGAAAGTGTATTTTGTCGATTTTCAATATTGTTTTCCATAATAATTTATGACTTCTTGTCGCCTTATTATATTTTAGTCATTTGTACTTTTATTGTTGTACATAACAAAGATTCTTGAATTCAATTAAATTATATATATATATATATATATATATATATATATATATATATATATATATAAAATTTCTAAATTTTGTAAGCTTATTAATTACATATTCATGAAATAAGGTTATGACTAAGCTGATCAAACAACACTGATATCAATTTAGGAAAAAGAACAAAGACAAATCTACATGCATGCAAACAAATAAAGATAATGTAAAGACAAGGTATAAAGATATTGAGAGACTTACTAGGCTTCTAACAACATGTAATGACCCTCAGGGGTCATTTCTATGTTTCCATGTGCTTTCCCTATTTTTCCCCTTCCTGTAGCTTTTGTATCGATTGTGTGTGGTGTTGGATTGGGTGGCATGCTCCCTAAGGTGGTCTGTTTAGTTTGGTGTGAGCTTTGAGTTTTGGAAGCTTTATGATTGGTAGAGTTGACTTTAGTCAACATTCATAGATTCTGATGTCTTATTGGAACTCTATAAGTTCCATCAGCTTCGAAAGGGCCATTTTGGTCTAGACTGATTATTGTTTTGGGTTTTCGGGCTTTCATTTGGTGTTGGTGCGATTAAGCTATTTGGCTTTAAAGTTATGCTCAAAATGCAACTTGGTGCAGATTTCTTGGTAAATGGGTTTGGAGTCAAAACTTTTTAGTGTGATTAGCTCCAGAATATTGAGTTTCTTCTAGAACAACCTTTGGTTGGATTCTTGAGGAAGTCGGAGTGAGTTTTTAGCTTCTTGGAGCTTTTGTGTTGTTTCCTTGTTAAAATTTTGACTTTGGTCATCATTTGGTCAAGACGACCTCGGATGGCCATTTCATTGATTCTATTCAATCCACAATGTCATTTCCAAGTGGTTTGCACTTTTAGTGTGCATCATTTAGACTTTGAATGAATTATGAGGCCTTGTTTGAAGATTTGGACACTTAAGATTTTTCTAATATCTTTGTTGGTGTCTGGTGGGAAGGCTCTAATGACCAAGGGGCTTCTCAAGCGAAGGACACAAAAGAGGTGGGGGTCACTTAAGCAACCCACCCTTGGCTTTTGCGAAGGTCACCTAAACACCCAAGTGGTTTCTTAAGTGAAGGGCACCTCTTTAGGTGGGGTTTGCTTAAGCGCACATTTGGCCACTTAAGCGATGTTCGCTTCAGAGAACAAATGTCCTCTTTTGCAAAAATCGCTTGGGTTAAATTCATATTTTGATTCTTTATTTATCAAAAATAATCCATATCCTTGAGTGCTTAGAGTATTGCGATTTTGGGCATTACTAGGAAATTTTTTTCGGTTCTAAGGTAATTTTCTTCCTTTCCTTCTTCTCTACGCTTTTATGCCTTCAAATTCGTAATTCCATCTCATTTTTTACCTCAAATATCTTAAATTCTAAACTTCAAAGTATTGTATTTTGGCCATTTGAGGTACGAATTCAGTCCCGTTTGTGCCAATCTTTCGACTGAGTGATCCTTACCCTAATAAGGACAATATGAAGGATTTCTTTTCGTAATTCGGTTGCACCAATTTGTGGGCTGCTTTATGCCAAATTTCCAGTCTATTTTTGTGTTAAGGATATGGGTATTGTTGGACCCGTACTATCTTGCTCTTTGTGTTCTTGATAGATTGGCAACAATTTGAGGCTCTCTGAAAGGAAAAAGGCACTAGAATTGTAGTTTGTATGTATTTTTCAGCCTTGAGGTAGGTTATGGCTTCCTTTTTTCTTAGACTTGGCTTAGTTAGATTAAGTATATTTGGGTAGTATTATATGATTTAGGTTTAACCCTTAGGCTTGGTGAGTTTTTTTTATCCGAGGGTAGTTTTGGCAATGAGTTTGTTGGTTTAGCTTAAGCTTTAGTCGGAGAGGTTGTGTGGTGATTGATTTTTTGGTTGTTTTGAATGATTGTATGGATTCCTTGAGTTTTATTTCTTCATTGGTTGTTTATCAAATTGTTGGCCCTAAGGTCATGAGCTGGGATTAGTAGGAGTCCCAGGTTAGTACTCTTGTGGAGTGACTAGTATTCTTCCCAATTATGTGTCTATGCCATGAGTTGATTGTGATGAAACTTCTGTGGAGTGTCTATTTTCTTGAGTTGTTAGAAAGAAATTACTTCTTGGCACTAAAGGAGGTTATTCTGAATCAGTTGGAAGTACTTCAGACTTGTGTTACATAAAAGTAGTAAAAAGGCCCTTTTTCTTGATTTACTACACCTATTAGCTGCATATACTCTAATCAGCTAGAGGTATCATACCGGGCGGCCCTATAGCTTGACTGGACTACAACTTACTTTTGATTTATGTGTAGATGAGCTCAAAGCATCATACTTGGCGGCATGATGATATAGATATCCAGGTTATGGGTAAGCTTGATGTGCCATATGCGTGGCCTATGGATGATCATATCGAGGTTGTTGGCTTGCGGATAAGCTTGATGTATCATTCCAGGTGGCTTGATGTTTCTTTCAGGCTTATGATATGTCCTTATTTTGGAGTTTGACATTGTGGTGTTGCATGAGTTTCCTTTTGATGTGTTGGTTGTTTAGTTTGTGTGTTTTGTTGCTAGTTATGGATTATATCTTACCTTTTCTCCTTTATTAGCTTGTTTTGCCTTAGCTTGCCCTTGCCTTGTTAGTTTCATCATGATTCTTATTTGTACTTGATCTTTTTGATCTTGGTTGGCCTATGATTCCTACTAGGTATCCCATGTTTGATACTCATACTACACTTTTGCATCTTTTCTTATGCACCTCCAAGTTCGAGCTACCCTCAGTTGTGAGCATTTGGATCTCTCGTGGTCGTCCCATACTTGGATTATGGTTAGCTCCTAGCGTTCAAAGAGTTGGTGATATCCTCTCTCTATACTAACTTTCATTTTGTATTTTTGGATCACTCAATTCTCTGTATATATTTATGACTTTTTATTCGTAGTAGCTCCTGTATAGGTGACACCAGGTCCGGAGGTTGGTATCTAGTGTTAGCCTGTCTCTTGGTCACTTTTGGGACTATTTTGAATACTTGTATCGTACTACAGGGATATATATATATGATACAAGCCTTCTTCGGGTTGTGACAAAGTGGTATCAAAGCTTTAGGTTACTGGTCTCACAAATACATGAGAAAGTGTCTAGTAGAGTCTCGCAGTTCGGTATTAAGAAATCCACATCCAATCTTCGAAAGGATATAGGGAACTCTAAGGAATACTTCACTATTTCCTTCTTCTTATAATGCGATGATTGTTTTATGAACTTCTAAACACAAATTGTTTCACTCTATCTCAGATGGCCAGAATGAGATCGAATGTGGGTAGGCTTAGACCACCATGGAAATCTCACGCCAAGGAAGAGGTAGAGATCGACCTAGAGATCGAGGCAAGCCACAAGTCCTACAGCATGAAAGAGAGGTTGAGCATATTCAGCATTAGCCAGGGTTTGTGGGGCCAGCACAGCCTCCACCAGGATTTGTGGCCAAGCTAGTACTTCAGGATACTTTGACAAGATCCTCAGCTTCATGGAGGGTATAAATCAGACAGGCACTATGCCTAGCACTTCAACCAAACCATATATTAGAGACGAAGCTCAGAGTTCAGCTGATGCAGCAGCACAGTATGTTTAGGCTCCACAAGCACATCATGCAACTGCAACTCCTCGCATAGTAGTTCAGCCGGTTCCGATGTTGCTTCATCTTTGGCTCATATGTGAGCTATGACACCCAAGGAGCAGAAGATAAGGGGGAGATTTATTAGATTGGGTCCTCCCCAATTCACCGGTGTTGCGGTCTAGGATGCTCCTGAGTTCTTAGTCAGTTTCAAGGAGAGGTTGCATAACCTCATGTTAGTAGAGTCACATGGAGTTGATTACAGTACTACTTACTAGCTGGAGTGGCCAACAAACCAGTGTTAGAGATCCTATATAGATTTTTGACCACCCGAGTCACCTTTGATGACATGGTCCCGGTTCTCTGAGATTTTCTTGGAGAAGTATATACATCATAGCTTAAGAGAGTGGTCGCGAGATAAGTTCTCTGATCTAACTTATGGATCACTTACAATTACAGAGTACGAGGCACGGTTCTATGAGTTGGAGAGGCATGCGTCTATTTTTATGCCGACAAAGCAGAAGAAAGTTCGCAAATTTGTTAGAGGGCTATCTTTCCACTTAGATTGGTGACAGAGAAGATGGTGTTAGCAGGTTGTTCTTTTCTACAAATAATTTATCATGCCCGTAACATTAAGGGAATCCATTGTGAGACCTTTGGAGGAAGCGACTAGAGGCCCCGTCATCAAGGTGGTTATAGTAGGTCTTAGTTTTATTGTAGCGGGTTCTAGGGTCGAGGATATTCATGACACTATCACCTAGTAGGTCGGTTAAGGCAGCTCAACAGATTACAGAAGGTGGCATGAGTGGTGCTAGTGGTCAGATGATTCAGAATTCTTGGGATTCATAGTCAGGGTATACAAACCATGGTGGCCAGACAGGTTCTGCCAAGTCATTTCAGATAGGCAGTTCAGGTAGAGGTTGATATGAATGTGGTGTTATGGGTCAATTTGAGTGAGAGTGCCCATGATCACTCATTGCAAGAGGAAGAGTCAATCAGTCCATATAGCCAAAAGGACTAGGCCTATTAGGCTCTGATTCACGCTACTAGGGGTGTTCCACAAGGTACTAGAGGTGCTCCTCAAGCAGGCAGATCGGATGGTCGAGGTGGACGTGGTCATATGTATGCTTTTCTAGGAAGGGAGGCAGAGGTGGAGATATCGGATGTAGTTACACATGTACTATTTCCATCTCCAATCAACTGGCACATGCTTTATCTGATTAAGGGTCTACATTTTCATATGTGCCTGCTATTATGCTATGTAGTTGGGTTTGTCTTGTGAGCCTATGTTTGTGCATATGCATGTAGCTACCTCGTAGGTGATTCTTTGGTAGTGGATCGTGTTTATAAAGCTTGTGTGGTGACTATTTTAGGTGGGTAAACCTTATTGTCTTTGACATAGTAGATGATTAATGACATTTCAAAGACACTTCATCCAATTCAAAGCATCAACGGTCATTAATCAGTATAAAACCCAACTAAATGAGTTAGGGTCGAATCCCACAAGGAGTGGTACGTGTTTAAGATTTAATTGGGAAGTGTGAACATGATCAAATCAGTCATAGGAATAAATATTATTGAATAAATACATCATTCAAATTAAGGGATGACACAAATGTCAAATGGGGGAGTTTTGGTTTTGATTATCAACTACAAATAGCAATCACAAACAATAAGAATTAACAATAATGAGACGGATTCTTGGGATGTGATTGATTATAGGCTAATATAGACATATGGATAATTGCAACTATTAGAAAATAGCTAGATATTAGTGAGTAGGCTAGGCTATAGTGGAGATAACTTTTCTCTCAAACAATTTACCCTGAATCAAGTTAATTTCTCTCGAACATCAACAAGCATGCAAAATAAGACCAACCCACACCTTAATCCATTCACTCTCTTGAGTTGAATGTGTATGATTGGGTTTAGGATTCACTCTCTCGAGCTGAACCCATATCAACCCAATACCCACAAACCATCAATTAATAATTTTAGTTCTAAAAACTCTCTCTCGAGCAAGCTAAGAACACAAAGCTAGAACTTCATTTTCAACTATAATTCTTAAATTAAACCACAATTAATGATTAAACTCACTTCTAAATAGCATTTGACTAACAATTAGCAATACCCATAAGCTAACTCAGCCCATAATCACATAATCACACCCCAATAATTAGGGTTTTAGCTAGACATCATAAAAAGGTCAAAGTTGTTACAAAATTGATTATCCATCAACTAGGTAAGGGTAGTTTCTTTGTTAGAATGCTCCAACTTGATAAATCTCAAAGACCCACTTACAATTTCTCAAAAGTAAATACCTTCAATCCTTCAAAGCTAAGGAAAACTAGAGAAAATTGTCTCGAGGTGCTCCAAACTTAACAATAATGTCTCAAGATAGATAAAATATTAATAAAAAGATTCTAAACTAAATGTTCAAAAATGTATTTATAGTCGCCAAAAATAAGCTACGAAAGCTCATTCGGAGAAGTAAGTCGGGCTCGTCGAACCACTCAACGAGTCGCCCTTTGGTCTCTTCCATCATCCTTCGGCCTTGGCATTCAGCATCCTCAAGGTCTGTAACTTTAGGCGATCTAGCACTGCATTGCAGAACTACTCGGCAATCCTCCGACTACTCCTTTATATCGCCGACTTGGTTTCTTCCCTTAGGGCTTGGTACATTAGGACTTTAGGTGGTCAGATAGCCATTCGGAGATTCTCCAATTGAACTTGGTAATCACCAAGCTTGCCTTTCTTCATTCTTTCAGCTTGTTTTGTTCCTTTTTGCAAGTTAGTGTCCTTGCTTTGTTCCTCAATCCATATACCTGAAAATCAAGGGTTTTACATCAATTATTAGCACAAATTAAGCATTTGATAACACTAAATCTATATAAACAAATCCCTAAATGAGTCCAAATCTCGAACTCGTCATTACACTTTGACGTGATTATAGGGATGAACCAGTTGTCTCCATATCATGCTGTCTTGGATTGTTTCTCGAAAACTTTTACTTTTTGCATGCATGAGATTTCTCCTTTTGTATGGACCGGTTCTGGTAGTCATATGTTGAAGGGTCTCATCTCTTTTCTAACAATGTGACGGTTAGTAGAGAAGGGTTATTTATATTACCTTACTTATGTTCGTGATACTAGTGTCGACACTCCTTCTCTTGAGTCAATTCTTATGGTGAGAGAGTTTGTTCATGTGTTTCTGACCAATGTACTAGGTCTTCCTTCTGACCATGATGTTGATTTTGGGATTGATGTTGAGACGGGTGCACAACCAATTTCTATTCTACCTTACCGGATGGCTCTAGCATAGTTGAGAGAGATTAAGAAGCAACTCGATCTAGGACTTTTTGGGAAAGGGGTTCATAAGATCGAGTGTATTTCATTGGGGTGCTCCTCTCTTGTTTGTGAATAAGAAGGATGGTACCTTGGGTATGTGTATTTAATACAAGTAGTTGATTAAGGTGACCATCAAGAACAAGTGTCCCAAGCCACAGATCGATGATTTATTTGACCAGCATCAAGGTGTAGTGGTATTCTCTAATATTAACTTGAGATCGGGCTACCACCAGCTGAGGATTAGGGCAATGGGCATCCCTAAGACTGCCTCTAAGCAGCCAGAGATTCATTAGAAAGACAGGCCCAGCCAAGTATAGCTATTACGAGTTCTTAGTCATGTCTTTTGGGTTGACTAGTGCCCCAACATTATTATGGAGTTGATGAACCATATGTTCAGGCCTTATTTGGACTAGTGTTCATCGACATCTTTATCTACCCTAGGATTAGGAAGTAGCATGAGAAATATTTAAGGATTGTACTTCAGACCTTGAGAGAACATCGGTTGTATGCCAAATCACTAAATGTGAGTTTTGGCTTGAGTCTGTAGCATTCTTGACACAGGTAGAAACAAAGAAATACATTATGGTGCATCTGGAAAAGATTAAGGTAGTTCGTGGTTGGATCAAGCCCACTTATCCTACTAAGGTTCGTAGTTTCATGGGGTTAGCAAGCTACTACAGACATTTTGTAAAGGGGTTTTCTTCTATGGAAGCGCCCTTAAATAGATAGAATCAGAGGGATGTCCATTCTAATGGTTAGATAGGTGTGAGGCGAGCTTGTTGAAACTCAAGGCCTTGTTGACTTCAGCACCAATTCTGAATCTTCCTGTTGAGGGTCAGGGGTTTACAATTTACTATGATGCTTCTAGGGTGGGCCTAGGTTTTGTCTTGAAGAAGTAGTGTAGAGTTATCTCTTATGCTTCCATGTAGCTGAAGATTCACAAGAGGAAATACCCCACTCATGACTTAGAATTGGCAGCAGTAGTCTTTACATTGAAGATTTGGTGAAACTATTTGTATGAAGTTCACTGCTAAGTATTCATGGACCATCATAGTCTTCGGTATATTTTCAGCGAAAGGGCCCTTAATTTGAGACAACGCAGGTGGTTGGAGTTACTGAAGCACTATGACATCTCCATCTTTTATCACCCGGGCAAAGCTAAAGTGGTAGCACATTCCTTAAGCCAGAGGGCAGTGAGTATGTGGAGTTTGGCTTTCTTAGCCTTGGAGAGTGATCTATGGCTTTGGACTTTCAGCCCTTATCCAATCAGATGGTTAGACTTGATATATTTGAGCCTAGCATAGTATCTTCCTTTGTAGATACTAGATCTTCCTTGATGGAGAAGATTCGGGCACATCAGTTTGATTATCCACAATTGAGGATAATTCAGGACAAGGTTCTTAGCGGCGAGGTTAGGAAGGAGACCTTAGATCCCGGGGCATCTTGAGGATTGAGGGTCGTATCTGTTTTCCTAGAGTTGGTGAGTTAGTTGGGTTGATTCTTCATGAGTCTTATTATTGTAGGTATTCTATTCATCTCATTGTTGCGAAGACATATCGTGATCTGAGGTAGCATTACTGGTGGTATGGAATGAAGCGAGACATTGCAGCTTTTATGTCTAGGTGTTTGAACTATCAGCAGGTGAAGTATCATCACCAGAAACCGATTGGTTTGACTCAGCGGCTACCCATTCCAGAGTTGAAGTGGGAGCATACCATAGGTTTATGGTAGGCTTGCTATGTACTTTCCTAGGTTTTGATTCTATTTGAGTTATTGTTGATTGAGTGACCAAGTGAGCTCAGTTTCTACCGATTCAGACTACTTACACATTAGAGAGGTTCACTCAGATCTACCTTAGAGAGTTTTTCTATTTGCATGGAGTGTTGGTTCCTATCATTTTAGACTATGTTACTCAGTTTACTTCACACTTTTGGAGGTCTATTTGGAGGGAGTTAAGTACTTATGTTGAGCTCAACTCAACTTTTCACCCTCAAACTGATGTCCAAAGAGGACTATTCAAGTTGCAGAGGATATTCTACAGGCTTGTGTCATTGATTTCGGTGGCCAGTGGAACCAGTTTTTTGCTTTGACAGATTTTTCATATAATAATAGCTATCATTCAAGCATTCATATGACACCATTCCAGGCATTATATGGTAGAAGTCTTCATTCTCTAGTGGGCTGGTTTGATGCTTTCGAGGTTAATCCATGGGGCACCGAATTATTAAGAGATTATATAGGTAGCATCCATGTGATCCAGGAGTGACTTCGTGCTACACAGAGTAGGTAGAAGAGTCATGCGGATTGGAGGCTACGAGCATTAGAGTTAATGGTTGGTAATTGTCTGTTCTTGCGGGTGTCGCCCATGAAAGGAATGATGAGGTTTAGGAGGGGTAAGCTTAGCCCAAGGTTTATTGGTCCTTTTGAGATTCTGAGGCGGGTAGGAGAGGTGGCTTATTTGATATCCTTGCCTCCAGCTCATTCTAGTGTTATCCTGTGTTTCATGTCTCTATGTTGAAGACATAAGTTCCTGATGAGTCTTATGTGCTTTAGTAGGAGTCGGTTCAAGTTGATGAGACTTTGAGTTTTGAGGGGGATCATGTGGCTATTCTAGATAGGCAAGTTAGATAGTTGCGGTTTATAGAGATCATATCACTGAAGATTTAGTAGAGGCATCGCACGGTCGAGCAGGTACTTGAGAGACTGAGCTTGATATGCAAATCCAGTATCCTCATCTTTTTGAGCCTTTAGGTATTGCCTTTGTCTTACTTTCACAGATGAAAGTCCTTGTGGTGTTAATTGTCATAATGACCTTTAGGGATCATTTCTGTGTTTCTGTGTACTTTCCCTATTTTACCCCTTCCCGCTGCTTATGTATAGCTTGAGTGTGCTGCTAGGTTGTGTGGAACGCTCCCCGAGTTTTGATTTGGAAGATTTATGCTTGACAGAGTTTACTTTAGTTAACATTAGGATATTAGTTCCATTAGCTATGGAGTTCTATTAGTTCCATTAGCTCTGGAAGGGCTATTTTGGTCTAGATTGATGATTGGTTTGGGTTTTTGGGCTTTTTTCTAGAGTTGGTGCGATAAAGTGGTGATTATGGGATTTTGACTCATTTAGGGCTTAATATTTATGGTTTTAGTGTCCTCAAATCCTATTTTATGCTCTAAATTGATGTTTAAGTTCTAATTTGTAGCTATGAAGGAAAAATAGCAAGGCAAGGACATTACCAGGCAAAAGGAGCCGAAAAGCTGACGATCGCCAAGACCACTCGATGAATTGCCGAGTGATACTTTAGCTCACCAGAAGTTACAGTGTGCGATCTATGGGGAAAAGCCAACTCGGCGACTGTGCCACTTTTAAAAACCTTCGATATCTATGATGCTATCAAAATATTGGTCACAAAATCATTATGGACATTAGACACCAAAATTTACAAGATAGTAGACAAACTCATGAAAAACCAAAAACAAAATTGTGAGACCAGTATTGGGAATCTCAAAATTGACTCTGTCAAATGGTCCTATTTATCACAAAGGATTTGTGCCTTGAAAATGGGCAAAATCTAAGAAAACCAACCAACTAGAATAGATCATGCAAGGAAGGGGCAAAATTTCACCATTAAGTTTAAAGAGCAAAGGGGAGTGACATATGACTTAAATACGCAAGGAACGAGTCAGCCAAATCCCGAAGCAATCCTCTAAGAAATATCTGCAAGACAACAAAAAATCTCCAGAGAAATGAGCTCTTAATTCTATAAAATAACACAACTTATGAAAAATGAGTTTCAAAATTAGGCTTAAGTACATACAGGTACCGGAAAAGCCGTACTTAACTACTAAAGCAGCTTAGCTATGCAGGCCAACTACCACAAAAGTGGGTCCCTAGCCACTAAGGTGGTGATCGCTTAAATGAAGCCAAGGTTGCATAAGTTCTTGGCCCCTTGTTAGTTTGTCCCACTAAAGTAGATCCCTAGCCACTAAAGTGGTGACCGCTTAGGCAATACTAGAGCTTCTTATCGTGTTTCACCAGCATGAGGCATCAAAATTTTTAGCTAAGTCCCAAAAGACTCCGCTAGGGTTCTCGGGATTGTTTGAAACCTCATGCACTTAAACGAGATATACTACCAAAAAAAAAATTAGCATTCTAGACTCAATGGAGAATTTAGAACATCCAATTTAGGTGATTTTGATAAAAGTTGGGTCCCACGCCTAAGCTTTGTTTTAAGACAAATTCTTTAAGGTGGTTTGAAGTGAGCTCAAAAGCCTCAATATTTGCATTGAGGATCAATATTCTCATTGAGGATCCTTCTAAACCAAACTTAATGTTATAGAGTAATAGAACCGTCAAAAATGCATTTAGAGGTTGTCAACTTAAAGTTTTCACTAAAGTCAAGAATTCAAGTTTACAGTGCTTAAAAACATGGAAACATACACAAAATATAAACAAATGACCAAGCAATCAAATTGACATTCCCATTAAGTTATACTTGGGGTCGCTACAAGAAAAACTTTCAACGCTAAAATGATCAAAATATTGAGGAATTCATGACTTGGATGGTCAACACAAAGTGGAACCCAATCCAATAATGAATATGTATATATGTGGTGTTATGGCACCCGATTCAATAAAGAAAGATATCTATTCCCAACACAACACAACCATAATGAATCATAATAACACATGTACATTCATGTAACCCATTCAATGCTTGTGATTGACAGCATCTGCATTTCATATTATATCTTTCTGATTTACCCAATCATACATCTTTCATGCATTACTAATCATGCAAATAACAAGCACATGTAGCATAAACAAGAAAAAGCAGCCAACCGTCACCTACTTTAGGGAATTTCTTCATGAAAATTCCTTTATCACAATCTGATTAACCACAATTATCTTCCCCAGAATAACACCTCGCAAACATCATAAAGCCAACCATACTAATCAATTCCATCATCAGCCTAACCATAACTAACAATACGTTCAACCATCTAGACTCCATGACGAAAGGCCTATACATGAAATTTCCCTACAGTCTACAAGATATTATAGCAATGTCAACCCTACTATAGTGGACCTATAGGTACTATAGCAATGTCACCAAGGCGGGAGGCTTCCCGCTATAGCACGTCACTATAGTAGGATGCTTTCCACTATGGAGGGATGATGTCAGACTATATTACTACAAAATTTAATAATTTGTTGTGTGCCCCAAATTTATTTTCAAGAATTTTTTGGGACTCTATACGAGGTGCATTTCCATAATAATGGATCGGGTTGTTACAATAGGTACTAATTTACCCCTCGTTCATCCTCAAATAAAACTAAGGGTAGAGAGGAAGAGAGACCAGTCACAAAAGACCACCATCAAGCCTTAAATGATGAGGACAAATTTTGAAAATTCACAGACTTTCTAACATTATAACTCCCCAAGTACTCTAGGATACAGAGATAGTAGAAATCTAGATGTGCAAAATTGCAAGAAACAAATTTCCCCAACCAACCAACTTGGACACCACTATAGAAGATGCCCATCCACTATAGCAACTCGATGCAGATCAGATATGGAATAAGGGGGAGGGAAATGGGTTTCATTCCCATTTCTCTCATCCACTCTATCGGACTCACTTTTTTTTTCTCTTGTGATCACTTAATCCAAGAGTCAAAACTAAGGTAACGGATGTGTTTTTTACTCCTTATATTACTTTATGGACATAACTAATAATTCATACTATAATTTCTAAGGTAGAATAGAGTTTTTGTGTTAAGTATTGGAAGTTTGAAATTATTCTCTTCATTGAGTAAAATATTGGAGTATGGAGCTTCCCCTTATGTTTACAACTCTTCTGCACCATTCTGGATGTAGAGATTACTAAAATAAAATAGGGCTGAAATGGGTTTGAATTAAGCAGGGGATGTTAAATGGTTATTCTTGAATAGAACTTAGATTCAGGCATGATTTAGGTGTTGAAATGCCCATATTCTTGCATATTATGATAGTAGAGTACTTTGGAAACATTAATCTCCAAGAAAATTGATAAAAATGTGAATTTTGGACCAAGGGCCACCATTGACGTACCCTTTGGATTTGGGGGACGATGAAAGTGGCCTTGCTTTTTGTTATGGTAGAGAGTGATATAGCGTAAAAATTCCCAATGTAGTGACCTAGCATATCGGGGTACAACCCTTTATAGCGGGAGGTTGTTGGGCAATCGCCCCCTATTTGGCCAAAACTAGATTTTTCTTTCCAAAATTTTTCTTCGGAGATTTTTATGAATTCTAACTTGATACTCATGCATTTGCAAATTCATAACTCAAATGGCTGTCAATCAGAAACAAACTTACCCTTATGTGATATTCCCTGACTAAGCTAGTTGGGAATAATTCATAGACTATCGTTCGATGGGCTTTTGTTTCGAGAGGGACTTCTATATGCACAGGGTAGAGGAGAAGACACCGGCATTTTACAGACAAATCAAGGAGTTTTGTAGCATTCCATTGGTAAAGGCTCCTAGGGTTTCCTTTTTAGGATGGATGAGGGAATTCTACTCCCTACTCCCACTCATAATTTGGGATTCCCCTCAATCTTCCCTTTGCATCTGAGGGGTGGATGTCATAGTTGATGTTCACATGATGAATGAGGTTCTAGGGGTGCTGGAAATTCAAAATAATAATTTTGAGGCTAAGACGAAGGAAATAGATATGAGGTGGTTTTAGGATTCACATATCGATGAGGAGAACCTAGTAAGGTATGTTGGCCCACTACATAGTGCATTACTAGTGCTTATTTTTTGTAGAGGCACGGAGGTGGTTGGCACTAGCCAGACGATGCGTTTGTTAGGAAACCTTACTAACATGACCTACCCCAGAGCTTAAATGTGGTATGTGCCATCAGGGGACTCAACTGAATGTAGGGGCGCTTAGATATTGTCTGAATGGAAGGACTTTTACATGGCCATCAAGAAGGGTGTATTCCTTCCTAGCTTTGTTTCCTTGCTTTGAAAATAAGTAGGGCTACTCACTAATGATACTAATTGGATAGCGGAGATGGAATCCTCATTCAAACCCCTATTAGTGAGGAAGTTTCCACCTCTAGAATGGAAGAAGGGGAGAGTAGATGGAATTGGGAACAGTCGTGCCACATCAGAATCAAGTTTGGAGGATTATTCTGATGATGAGAGTGATGTCCCTCCTTCCCAGTCCCAGCACTCATCTTCTTTTATATGTCTGGAGAAGAACATAGCTAGTGTTCGGAGATCATTTAGATGAACCACTGTCAGAAATACAATCCAACCCACCATTACCAAGGATAATGAGATGCTTCGCTAAAAATGAAATTAGAAGAGAAGGAATAAACATGAGTGGAACTACCTAATGTCTAGGATTTGAAAGGCCATTAAGGTCATCTTTACCTGTGTTACCTTAAGCAGCATTTACCACACTCAAGCAGAAGGATTTTCAGGAGTTTCCCTTCTTGAGTGAGGTGTGGACAGGCAAGCGGACCCTATGGGATCTCTTTCCCAAATAGTACACCCCCCCTCCCCCTGGCTCTTTGGATATGTTTAAACTAGATTCGGTTTTTCCTTGTTTGGGCGTGAAGATGTCTTTTACTGCTTTCCTTGTCTTTGGTAGAACATTGATGCTGGTTTTTGGATACTTAATCATTGATATTGTATGTTAAGGTTATTTTGGATGTATCTTTGTTGTTACACGTTGATATAAATACGAACTAGCAATTTAAGAAGTTCCAAGAATAAGGCTGGGGAAACATGTTGGGACTCACGATTCAGTCACTTTGTAGTTCATTGGGTTTTTGTGCAAGTTTTTATGTTTTGGAACTTTTGAAACTTGAAAGGTAGACTTTGGTCAAATCTTTAGGTAGATGACATCAGAATATAATTCTGATGGTTTTGTTAGCTCTGGAGCATCGATTTGGTGTGAAAGAGCCTTTTGCGTGGATTCCAAGGCTTCCCAACCCATTCCAAGCAACTTTACGGAATTTTGTGTAAATCAAAGTTTAAGTGTAGGGATGACTTTTCATCAAGATGACCTAGGTAGAAAGTTTTGACATCTCTAGAGAGTATAGAATGTCAAATGTGGCAGGATGGTATATTTCATTTCTACGCATAGGTTTCCAAACTAATGATGAGGACCCCATCAAAGAATTTTGAGTCTGGGTGAACTATTTATTGCAACACTATCTGGTGCAAGTGAAATCCTTTATCACGGTCACGACTAAGGCCTTCAGAATAACGAAAGGCACTTCATTTACTCATCGCGGTCGTGTGACCTAGTGGTGATGGTCATAATGAGCATTTCATGGGGTGTTCACCATTTTGGTCAGTGCAATTATGAGTTTAGACCTCTGTGATCATGGCGCCATGTTTTTAAGTCTGTCTTAATTATGACCCTAGACGTCCTAATAGCAATGAAGAACTTTGACTGGTCTTTTAAATAAAGATGAATCTTGTTTCATCATAATTTCTACTTTGAGAAAGTGATATCTCGAGTTCTAAAGCTTTGTTTGGGGTGATTTTAATAATCATTGCAAGTTTATCGAGGCATAATTGGGGTCATAGGAATTTGTGGGTGGCTTGCATAAAAGGTAAATTCTCATTCAAAACCTCCTTTGGTAAATGTTAATAATGGTTTTTAGCTTAAGTTGTTGCATGATCTGTTTGGTGTATTCTGAGCTTGGATTGTGCGCATTTTAGGGTACAAGTTCCTTGAGCCAAGTAGACCAATTGATAGAGTCAATTTTGGAATTCACAATGCGAGTCCCATAATTATATTTTTGACTCATTTTTTGGTGTGTCTTCAGTTATGTCAATTTTGGTGTCTAAATGTATGTATTGATGAGGTGATCATTTATTTGATAGTGTGACACAGATCAAAGGCCATTCGTGTCACGACCCAAAATACACCCTAGACGTGACATGGCAGATAAGACCCCGAAAGGTCCTACACAAGACACTTGACATGCATACTACAAAATATAATATAAGTACACGAAATTGAAGTATGATGTCTCATATCATTTGAGAAGTTTTGAGCATAAGTGCAGAATCAGAACTAAGTCTTGACATTTCATTCTAAACATCAATAGAGTGGTTAGGATGTAACTTATACACCACTTACAAATTCAAAGGGGAAATCATAAAAGCAATAAAAGTCTTCATGGTATTGCCCTTGGAGTATGAGGATTCACCAATACAAAAGCACAAGAGAGATCCAAGCTAGCCACGAGCAGAAGGAGGGAGAGAGTCGGACCCTACATTATGAAACAATGTAGGCACAAGTATGCATTAGTATATGGAATGTACTAAGTATGGGAAAATATGTGAAAATATAAACATAATCATATGAGGACATTTAAACACTATATGCATGACCAAGCTAAAATACATAGTAAAACCTTTGGAAATAAATCATAAGTTCATCTCCAACCCTACACTCTATTTTACTCTCCAATTATAGAGTTCTCTATTTTTTCAGACAACCAACTCCAATGTAAAATATTTAATTAATGATATTATATGTAAAATAATATATTAATTAGAAAGTAATAGAAATAATAATAAAATATTCAAAAAGTGAAATAGAGAGTGTCATAGTAGTTCTCCAAATTTGGAGAATTACTATCCACCTCTCTAAATATGAAAAATAGAGAGTGATATGGAGGTGGGTTGGAGTGCTCATTCTCTGTTTTACTCTCCAAATATAAAGAATAGAGAGTAAAATAGAGCTGGGTTGGAGATGGTCTATCATGAACATGGTGAATGCATACTGAAAATCATTTGAAATCTTTCATAAAACCTTTGAAGGTAACTTAGTTCATTTAGTAGGATATTAGCTTTAAGGTACAATAGAGCATGTGGGCTATAACATGGAATCCTACGTAACTCCCATATCGAAAAGGAGAGTCTACTTGCTAAGGTAGAACTCTGAATCATATCATTAATGTTATTGTGATCGACTAGCTAGATCATTTAAGAAAATCCTATGGGAGCACGTAGTTTGGAACTAGAGGTTGCTAGTAAACACTACCCTATTTGAGCCTCCACCTCAAAGTTCTCTCGGTGCTAAGTTAAACCCCAATAGAATTAGTCAGAAACATATTCATATCATAATACTTGTAAAGGAACAATTAAACTACCATTCCAATCATAAAGTCATTACAAAGTAGCTCCTTTAAATCATGATTCATTCATATGTGGGACAACCTTTCACAACCATGGTTTTATAATATGTAAGAAACCCTTTCATAATTCATTGGTACTTATATCAAATCAACCTTATTTCATAAAATATCATTTTTCATAAGACATGCTTAACTTTCATAAATCATAGTTCATAAGTTCATAAGTTTTCTTCATAAATTCATCATCATAATCAAGTAAAAAGCATGGGTCCATATGGAATCAATTGAAAACATTTTAACTAAATAAATTCATGCATAATAATATTGAAATCAAGCAATTGAATCGTAACAAATAGGATCCACAAGGATTTGCATGAAACCCCAGATACTTAGGTGAAATTCACTTTTGGAGATTGACATTTCTTGGGACCCAATGGATGAATGGAATCCATTGGTGAATTACCACATACATTGATTGTCAAAGCCTATAAAATCAAGAAGAAGAAAAAAGGACTTGAAGTTTGGAACCCTAGCTTTATTCGTTAATCTTGAGAGAGAATTGGAGAGGATGAACTTGGATGGGTTTCTGGAATCGGAGAGAATGAGAGGGTTTGGTTAGTTTTAGAAACTGAAAGGTGGTTATAGGACTTAAAGTAGGGTCAAAATTACATAGGATAGGTATTAAATGCATAGGAAAACACCCAAATATCCTAAATAAATGATTGTCGAAGTAACCTACGGGTTAGACCTACGATTTGCAGGACTTTCTACGATTTGTACTAGTTAAGTGTTGACCCACTTTCAGAAACCCAAAATTCATTCAACTTCCCACAAAATTTTTCTATGATTTGTCGTTTGGTATATGGTCCATAGACCCCTTTCGTAGAACCCAAGGTTAAGTAAAAAATTCCACTAAGTCTGGATCTCTACTACGGGTGTTTCCCACGACCCGTAGAACCAACTATGACCCTTCAATTTCTTCTATAGTTTTGAGGTCTTAATAAAATCTCTAAATTAACTCTATGGGCCCCTCTTATGGCCCATAGAAGGACCTATGTTTTGTTATGTACATTCATAGGTCAACTTACTAGGACTTGACATATTCCAAAAACTTAAACCAAGAACTACGATTCACCTTCTACGATTTGGTAGAACCTCCTATGGTTTGTAGATGGGACTCATATATCATTTCTTCAGTTCAAAAAGCTAAACTTTTCCTTTCCTTTTCAAATAATTTCTGAGGTGTTACAATATCTCCCCCTTGGGAACATTCATCCTTGAATGGGACTCAAGCTAGGATAAATAGAGTAAAAGAGAAACTACCAACCCAACATGAATTCAAATCTCATCATAATATACATATACAAGGAGAAATCACCCCAAGCTAAATCATAACGTAAAAAACAAGTTTATCATGAATATACGTGCATATGAAAACATGAGAATGACTAAAATACATGAATCCAGAGCGGAGGGAAAGAGATGAGGACAATTGGTCATCATATCGGCTTTAGCTTCAAAAGTAGCACCCTCAACTTGTTGATTCCTCCAAAGAACTTTCATGGAAGAACCTTCTATATTTCTCAACTTTCAAACTTGTTGATATAAAATATCAACCGGAGTCACTTCATACATAAGACTTTCTTTAAATCATAAACTTTCCAATGGCACAATGGACGTCAGATGTCTAACAAACTTTTTCAATAAAGAGGCATGGAATACTAGATGTACCGATGCTAAATCATTAGGTTACTCCAATTCATAAGTAACATTGCCAATACAGCTTAAAATCATATATGTGCCGACATATCGGGGACTAAGCATCCCTTTCTTTCCAAACCTCATCACATCCTTCATGGGTGAAATTTTCAAGTAAACCCAATCGTCAACATCAAATTCAAGTTCTCTTCTTCTAACATCAACATAAGACATATGTCGACTTTGAGCTATTTTCAACCTCTCATGAATAAGTTGAACCTTTTCCATAGCCTCATGCACTAACTCGAGCCCTATCAAAGAAACCTCACCAACTTCAAACCAACCAATAGGACATCTACACATCCTACCATAGAGATCCTCAAATGGAGCCATTTGGATACTTGAGTGATAACTATTGTTATAATTAAACTCGATCAAAGGCAAATGAAAATCCCAACTACCCTTGAAGTCAATCATACAAACTCTCAACATATCTTCCAAAGACTGAATAGTATACTAGGACTGTCCACTGGTCTGAGGATGAAAGATTGTACTAAGCTTCACTTGAGTACCAAGACCCTTTTGAAAAGAACTCCAAAATAGAGATCTCCATGAGACCTCACCATTTCTCGAATATAAATCTTGGCATACTCTTCCATTGGAAATGAAGTCTTTATGGGAAGAAAGTGAGACAACTAAGTCATTCGCTCCACAATGACCCAAATTGAATAAAACTCACAACGAGTACAAGGTAAACATGTAATAAAGTCCATATTCAAGTCTTTGCACTTCCAAGTAGGAATACAAATATCTTGAGACAAACCACAAAGTTTATGATGCTCAAATTTCATTATTGACAATTCAGACACTTTGCCACAAATTCCACAATATCCTTCTTTAGACCAATCCACCAATAAACCTTTTACAAGTAGCGGTACTTCTTGGTGGATCCCGGGTGAAGATAATACCGAGAACTATGAGCTTCATCAAAATCTAATTTCTCAATTCACCAACATTTATAAGGCATAGCCGATCCTGGTATCGAGGGACACCAGCACCCCCTTAGGAGAAAGCCTCAATGGCTTTTTCTGAAACCGATTTCTTCAAATCAACTAATATTGCATCAAGATCTTTCTTATCCTTCACATCCAATATAAAATACGATTTAAAAGCCTCTTTCACTAGAATCAACCAAGTGAACACCCAACCAGGCCAACCTATAAACATCTCGAACTAGCTATATCTTACCATCCTCAATATGAGCAATGCTTCACATCGATAGCCTATAATGAGCATCCGCCACCACGTTTTCTTTACCCACATGATTGTGTACACTCATGTCGTAATCTTTCAATAATTGAAGACATCTTCTTTGGTGAAGATTCAAATCCTTTTGGGTGAATACGTACTTCAAGCACTTATGGTCAGTGAACACATCTACATGAACACTATATAGGTAATGCCTCTAAATCTTTAAAGCAGGTATTATCGCCTCTACCTCCAAATCATGAGTTGGATAATTTATTTCAAGCACCTTCAATTGCTTTGAAGCATATGTGATGACTTTCTCATGTTGCATCAAAACAAAACCAAGACCAATTCGTGAAGTATCACAATAAACCAAAAAACCATTTGATCTTACTGGTAAATTCAATGTAGGCTCTGAAGTGATTCATCCTTTAACTCTTAGAATCTCTTCTCACAAGCTTTCGACCATAGAAATTTCACCTTCTTTTGAGTCAATGTCGTCAAAGGCAAAGAACAGAGGAAACTTCTTCCACAAACCTTCAATAATAACCGGCTAAACCCAAGAAACTCTACTTATTTAAAGTGGACACATGTATAGGCCAATTTTGAACCTCCTCTCTCTTCTTAGGATCAACTTCCATACATTCACCAGAGACAATATGGCCAAGGAAAGCAATGGATCTCAACCAAAACTCACATTTGCTAAACTTAGCATACAATTCCCTATCCTTGAGAACTTGAAACACAATCTTCAAATGCTCAATATGCTCATCCTCACTCTGTAAGTAAATCAAGATATAGTCAATAAAAATAATCACGAACATGTCACAATAATTCTTAAAGATCTGTTCATTAAATCCATGAACACCACCTGGGAATTAATAAAAACAAATGACATTACCAAATACTCATGATGGTCATACCAATTTTGAAAAACTATATTTGGAATGTCATATTCCTTCACCCTCAGTTTATGATAACCTAACCAAAGGATAATCTTGGAGAAGAGACTCGCACCCTGGAAATGATCAAACAAATCAACCATCCTTGGAATAGGATACTTGTTCGTAGTGTAACCCTATTCATTTGTCAAGAGATTATGAACATTCGGAGGGAACTCTCCTTCTTTCTAACTAACAACACTTGAACACCCCATGGAGAGATATTCATTCTAATAAAACCATTATCTAGGAAATATATCACTTGGTCTTTTAATTCCTTAAGTTTGGTTGGGGACATAATGTAAGGATCAATAGAGATAGGTTGTGTATTAAGGAGATGGTCAATACTGAGGTATATTTCCCTTTCAGTAGGAATACCGAGAAGATCATCGGAAATACTTCTGGAAACTCATTTACAATCAGAACTGAATAAAGAGTAGGGAATTCAGAATTTGTATCCCTAACCCTAACAAAATGATTAATGCAGCCATTAGAAATCATTATCCTAGCCTTTAGGTAAGATATAAACTGACCCTTAATAGCATAATTTCCCTCTTCTAATGACATGATAGGTTCATTCAGAACTAAATGTAATCAATCAAGTTCTACAATCTATGGATATATAACATGCATGAAGCCAATCCATCATAAGAATGACATCAAAATCTAACATATCAAGCTCAACAAGATCAACATAAGGGACTCTATGAGAAACGGATAAGACAATTTCTATAAACTCTTTTCGCAACAATAGAATCACCAATGAGGGTATATACATGAAATGAGTTTGAAAAGATTTGAGGTGTAACATGAAATCTCATTACCACATAAGGAGTAACAAATGACAATGTAGCACGTGGATAAAGCAAATCATACATATCAAAATAAAAGACTTTCAACATACGAGTTACCATATCCAGAGATGATCCTCTCGAGTCTAAAGATCATAAAACCTATTCTACCAAGAAGCACCCACACCAGAACCACTAGGTTGAACTTGTATACCATCCTTTCCTTTGCTAGCTTACAACTAAAATCCTTCACTTTGTGACCACTCTTTCAACAACCAAAGCAACCATCCATACCGGCTAAGAATTTTCCTAAATGAATCTTGCCACACCTTCAAAAAACAGGAATACAAGATTCATTTCCATCACATCCTTGTGTCTTAGAATTATACACCATATCCTTGATGAACTTAGGATTTGGAACATTTTAAGAACCTTGACAAAAGAACTTTATCCGATATTAAGAACGACCATGTCCACTTTGATCACTGATCATTGCCCTCTTTGACTCCTTATACTTCTCTTTTAACTTTTCCTCTTCAATTTATTAGGAATGTTTCATCAAATGAGATATCTTAATCTCTTTGATCAACAAGGTAGTACGAAACTCCTTGACCACTATTTTGGCACACCAAACATTAACTTACTCATCCTTACCCAAGACTCGGCAACCACAATCGGAGCATACTTAGCCAATTGAGTAAACTTCAAAGCATATCTTTCACACTCATATTGCCTTGACAAAGATTAATGAATTCAAGCACGTTTGTCTCTCTTATCTCAAGAGGATAGAAACAACCTAGAAAAGCTCCTTTAAATTTCTCCCAATCAAGAAAACCCGCATCAATAGCCCTCTCTTCCTTCCATTGGTCGAACCAAACTTGAGAAACACCCTTGAGTTTAAAAGAATCCAATTCTGCTTTCTTTACCATTAATACTCTCATTATCTCTACCATCTTATATACCTCATAAATAAACTCTTGAGGATCCTCATCAGTTTTTAACCCATGAAACTTTGGGCATTTAATCTTAGTGAAGTCCATTATCATTGTTGTCTCTGTACCCTCATTTAGATTCACATGAGCAATGGATTCTCTATTAGCTTGGGAAATCATAGCTTGAGCCATGACTTGAAAAGTGACTATAAATTTGGCATGAGTCACTTTCTCGGACAAAGGATCAACCAAGGTTTAAGAAAACTTGATTTTCACATCATTAGCCATATTCCTTCTCACATAAGCTCTTTGAGGAGCCATATCCTAAAAAGCATCGGACAAGATTTAGGAAAAGGACCCTTATAGAGAAGAAATATATGGAATGACTTTAGAGTAGTAAAAGAAGTGAAGTTTCCTAGGACCTTTCTAAAATCTTGTCCTTAGAATACCAAGTTTGTCACGACCCAAAGTACACCTAGACATGACATGGCGTATAAGAACACAATATAATAAAAGTACAAGAAATTCAAGTAAGATGTCTTATATCGTAAAAGAAGTTTTGAACATAAGTGCAGAATCATAACTAAGTCTTGGCAAGCCATTCTAGACATCAATAGAGTGGTTGGGATGTAACACATACACCATGTACAAATTCAAGGGGGAAATTACAAAAGTAATAAAAGTATTCATGGTCTTGCCCTCGGAGTTTGAGGACTAACTAAATCAAAGGCCACATGACTGCTTCTGAGGTTATCGTTGGGATTTATGCCCTTTCTTCATCATTTCTTTTCTTAAAACAACAATTGACCGGAGAGCTCAATTCTTGATTCCTCTATTCTTAACCATTTCAAGTGATTCAAAGGTAATATCCTTCTATTTGCTAAAGTTGATTCTTGTTTTAATTCCTTGATTTAATTCCTTTTTTTTTTTTTTGCCTTAATTCTCTTAAATACAAGTCTTCAAATAATAGTATTTGGACCATTTGAGGTCCGAGTTTGATCCCATCTTTGCCTAACTTCTGAGCATATGATCCTCGCCTCGAGGGAAGCGTAATAACAGTTTTAGTTTCACAATCTTGTAAGGGTTAATTTTTTACCAGATTTCTTATTTGAAATTTGTAATTATTGTATGGGTATCATTTGTCCTGTATTGAATTGTTCTCTCTATTGTTGATAGCTTGACAGTGTTCTGAGGCTTTTTGGACGTGAAAAGCACCTGAGTAGTAGTTCATGTGCGATTTCAGCCTTGAGGTAGGTTATGGTTTCTCCCTTTTAGTTTTAGCTTAACTGGATTATGGTTGTATTTGAGTAGTTTGATAGTTAGAATGGTTATAGGACTAGTTCATAGGTGTTCATGATCCTTAGTAATATTATTGACCATTTTGTGTTATTTAGTTTGGTATTTAGTCAATAAGCCTTATCTTAGGTGAATCTTAGCTTGGTTGTTGTTTTAGATCCTTAGAATACACTTAGGTGGCGTGGAACTTGGAATTTATGTGTTTTGGTTGAATTGGTGTCTTGTGTGCCTTTGAGTTGTGTTTTGAGTTTATCACTTTATTTATTGAGTTGTTGGGTCTCAGGTCGTGGACTTCAATTGACCGGAATTTTTACTTCAAAGAATGCTTTCTAGTTGATATTTGTGGAGTATGAAATCACTTACATTGACTCTTAATATCTTCTCATTAGACTTTGACGTATGAAATCACTTACATTGACTAAATAGATGGAGAGCTTTACTGAAGCTATTGGAAGTGACTCTACTCCAAAGTTGTCTGGGCTGGGTCCCTCAACCCAATAGTTCGCTAGGGCGGTGCTCAAATCAACACAAATAAAAGAAGAAAAAAGCCCTATGCCAACGAGATCCCATGAGAGCTTTTCAAGGTATCCAGTTAGACCCCCGGGTAAAAGAGATCTATCCATTTTAGCCACCCTTTCCATTACTGAGTTTCAGGTTAGTACATCTATGTTGTGATAGGTGTTTACCCATTTGGGTGTGTGGTATGGATTGATTTGTGAGAATGACTTGATTATGTTGGTGTGAAATCATGTTCATGGCATAACGATGGATTAATTGCATCTGATTTGGAAAGAAAACAGTTCTTTGAGATACTTACCGATTGTACTAGGTTTTATACTAATTTTAGCTAAAAAGGAGCTGGACTACTGATTTTCATTGATTTTACTAATGAAAACTTGGTTTTGACAAAAAATGGTTCATTTTCGCCTTATAAGGCATATGTTGATAAGCTCAGCCCGCAGATTGAATTACCGATTTTACTTTTATTCCATCTGTTGATAAGATGAGGCAGGTTTTGTATTTATCTCAGGGGTCCATGGGATAGCCAGCGAGGAAAATCTAGAACTTTTTACTTTAAACATGCATTGGACACATATGTGTTGCGTCTTATTATGTGATTGATTGTATGTGTTGTATGGATCTGTGTAGTAGAATGGTTGCTTTCATTCCTGTCGGTAGTTTTAGTTACTTTTAGACTTATATAAGACTTTTTATAGAACTATCATGTTGCTTATTTATATATATGATCTTTTCGAGCTTGGTTGGCCTATGATGCCTATTGATTACCTCATGTTTTGGTATTCACACCATAGTTCTGCATCTTTTTCTGATGCAGCTCCCAATATGATCCCCCCTTAGTGACCATTGGATCTCACTTGGCTATCAAAAACTTGGATCGCGGTGACCTCTTGTCATTTAGAGACTTGCTTGTTTAACTCTTTTGTACTTACTTGTATTTTTTATTTTGATTAGTAAAATCTCATGTATATATAGCCTTTGTGTACTTAGTACCTTCTGTATCAGTGACACTATGTGCCATTTTTATACTTTATTCATGTTTCCACTTATTCTTAGTTATTATTATTTAATTTGTTATTTTCAATGAGCTTTGATTTGGGTTTTGGCTTTCATACTCAGGGTTTATACTAGGCACCATCACGGCCCAATTTTGGATCGTAAGACCATGGTATCAGAACTTTAGGTTCACCAGTCTTATCAATATATAGGAGAAAGTGTCTAGTAGAGTCTCGCAAATTGGTACGATGACGTTTGTATCCTATCTTTAAGAGGCAATAGAACATTCTTATTAATATTGCACTATTTCTTGTTTCTTATCATGTGTTGGTGATTGTAGAAATATCTAACTTCATTGTTTCATTCATCCACAAATGGATAGAACGAGAACGTCTATGGGTATGCGAGACTCCTGCACCTCCAACTGGCCCCAACTAGGGGTAGAGGTCAAGGTAAAGCCTGAGTTGCAGCACCAGCTCAAGACCAAGAGCGTTCACCATCATCACAGCCCGATATAGAGGTTGAGCATGTTCAGCATTAGTCGAATAGTGTGAGCCCAGCCCAGCCTCCACTAGGATTCGTGGACATACTAGTGCTACATGATACATTGGCCAGGATCCTCAGCTTCATTGAGGGTTTGTCCCAGGTAGGGACAAGTACTTCAGGTGGATCCCGAATTCGAGACGAGGCTCAGTCTTCAGCCCATGTAAAGCATTGGGTGTTCAAACTCCAAGAACACATCTTACTGCCGCAACTCCTCCTTTAGTGGTTCAGCTGGTTCCGACATATTATCCATTTATTACATCTACACCGGTTATGTCTTCTGTGGAGCAGAAGATGTTTGGAATGGAAGACAAACGCTAGCTTAAAACACACTTTTTGTTCATTAAAAATTATATATTTAAATTCAAAGTTTATAAGAAACTTAAAAAGTGTCATCAATCAATTAAAATAATAAATAAAGTCATTGAAAATATTTAAATAATAAAAATAAATAAAATATTTTAAATACAATAATAAGGATTATAAGGATAAATAATATCCAACAAAAACTATTTTATAATTAGACATTGAATATTTGTAAATAATAGATATTTTACATGAACTTTTAAAACTGAAAAATAAATTTTAATTATACTTTTTATGTCAAATAATTTCTTTTTAAAAAAAAAACAGTTACAACTTCTCCGATAAAATAAATTTTGATTATATTTTTTATGTCAAACAATCTTTTCTAAAAAAAAAAAAAAAAAGAGAATACAACTTCTACGGTTCTCTCATCATTTCCCATCTTTTATATGATTTGTCTCAAAATCTAGCAACATCAAAGCAAGCATACTAACTTGGTAATATGATTGTGTTTTAAATTTGTGTTTTATTAAATTACACTTCTTCATCTCCTTTGTGTTTTAAATTTCATTTAATCTACTTTTGCGTTTATAAAAATAACATAATTGGTGCTACAGTAAGACGTTGCCCGGATTCTGTTATGTTTTTTTATATAAAACAATTATATACTTTATTTCATTAAAATAAAACTACCTCTATCAATTAGAATGAAAAGATGTGTGAGCACTGCACAGATGAATAAATTGACTCCCATAGACACAACCCATAAGGATGAGAAGGAAGAAGAACGAAAGAATTTTGGGATAATCACTCAATAGATTTCCATTACAAGTGTGTATGTATTTATACAAGAAGAGAGTAAAATATCTGACGTGTAACTACCTTACAGCTATCAATGAGTTGGATGTTACAGCTCACACTGACCAACAGAATAATTAACTGATTCAACTAACAAACTAAAAGATAACTAACTAATGATATTTAATTAACTAGTCTAATATTAATTAATACTCCACCCCCTCCCCCCCGCCCAAGTTGGAGGTGTGGAGAACACAGACAACTTGTTTAATGTAATAGAATGTTTAATCCCTGACAGTGTCTTTGTCAAAATGCCTGCCAATTTATTGTTGGAGCTTATGTGATGTAGTGATATAAGACCTGCTTGTAGTTGATTCCTCATAAAATCACAGTCAACTTCAATATGTTTAGTTCATTCATGGAATAGAGAATTTCGAGAAATATGGAAAGTTGATTGACTATCAAAATATACACCAATGGAAGTTCATAAGGGCACAGTGAGCTCTTCAAGTAACCTTTTGAGCCAAACCAATTCACCTGCAACCTTTCGCAGGCCTTATACTCTACCTCAGCTAAAGATAAGGATATGGTTTCTTGTTTCTTGCACTTCCAACTAAGTGGGTTGTTTCAAAAATAGTTTGACTAAAAGGAAGTAATCGTAAGTTAAGTTTAAGTCTAAATCATTTTCCTCATGGGATCGACCCCATCCTACAAGTTGGGTTCTTTATTTGACAACGATTGCTTATACTCTTTAATAGAGGTGTAATTTGAGTGTATCAAGCAAGTTGGGTTCTTTATTTGACAATGATCGCTTATACTTCTTTAGGGAGGTGTAATTTGAGTGTATCAAATTTGATACGCTTAAATTACAACTCCCTAAAGAAGTATAAGAGATCGTTGTCAAATAAAGAACCCAACTTGTAGGTTGGGGTCGATCCCACGAGGAAAATGGTTCAGACTTAAGCTTAACTTACTATTACTTCCATTTAGTCAAACTATTTCTGAAACAAGTAATTAAAGGGTAAAAGGGGGAGGGGGCTTTGTGTAAGCAAATAACCGATTGTCGATCAAGTAACAAGTGAGCAGGATTCAAACTTTTGTTTATCAAGAGAAAGAAACTAGGGTGTAAGTGTTCCCCATAAGCTCATAACGCAGTAATCCTAATAATAGTAATCATTTCCTAGTGTTTTACATGCAAAGTTGGCAAGATAGGTATCCCTAGGTGATTGGTCCTCCAAATAGGGAATTTCACTAAGCACCTTTGTCCGGCTACGAGTGTAGACTTTACTAACTCTTACCTTTACCTCAGATTAGACATCACATCAATGTATGGCTTAGTTTTCACCCTAGCACCAATTGACATTAGACTATTAGATAGCATCCACTAAATCGCTATTGTTAATTTTTTTCTCATAACTACTTCATTGGTCCGGCAAGTAGCAACGAGGCGAGTTCTAACGTTGGCCACCGTTAAAAAGACTTCTAAGAGAAAGAATTAACAATACATTCATAAATACTATTCAAGAATTACTTAATTATTATTCATGCTTTGTTAGTTGTTCATGGTTCCCACAACCCTAGTTGTAGATTTAGCTACTCATGCTTGGCAGAACCAATTCATGTTTTGATAAAGAGAATTCATGAACTGACAATTAGAGTAGAAGAAACCTGAAATCTCCAATTTAATTTCAAAGTCAAAATCTTGAAAAACGAAATTTGAAAATCAAATTGCTAAAGTTGCAAGTTAATTCCACAAAATACCCAGAACTAAAAGTAAACAACAATGTCTAAACCCCAAAAACGAGGTTTACATACCCTATTTATAGAAAAACATGTCCTAAACAAAAAGGAAACAAAATAAGGAAATAAACCTCTAGAACGAGGCAGTAATTGACAACTCAACCTACGGACCATGGTTCGACCTATGGTCTGTAGGTCCCCTTCCGTTGGTCAACACTAAGAACTTTTCAGTAGGGACTAGAATCTTCACTCTCAAATTATCAGCGACGGACATGCAAGACAAACCGTAGGTCGACCTATGGTTCGTGGGTCCTCTTTCGTGGCTCCACACTTATGATTTTTCATCAGGTACTGGAACTTTAACTCTCTGAATCCATCGATGGATGGGTAGGATGGCCCGTCGGTCGACCTATGGTCCGTGGATTGCTTCGTAGTTCAATGCTTGGTCAGAATTCCCTGATGATCCATCCACGCCTACCCAACCACGAATCATCAAAGGACCTACGGTTCGTGGGTCACTCTATGGGTGGCTACTTCTGTATAATTTCAGTTGTCATCTCACTCAACCGCGTCCAAGCCTATTTTTTGCAAACATAACACATAAAACATTGTTTCTAATACAAAATGGCCCTAGACACATACAACTCTTAAGTGAAATGTATCAAAAATACTGTGAACTCAAGGTATATCATGGGTTGTTGCCCAACAACACAATATAGCCACATACTGGTTATATTGTAACTGGCTTTTCCACCCTCAACACCAATAACTAGCTCGACACCTAGAACTCCTTAAAGAACAAGAAGTTCAACCAATGGCTAACTCGAAATGACATTATCCCCTTCAGCCTTTGGAGCCTATGCACCAGCAGAAATGACAATGGTTTCAACAAAAACAAATACCATATCAAGGTCAACCATGTCATATCTAGTGAGACAAAGTACTATATCTTGGCCACAAGAAGTATGGAAAAACATAGGAATAACATAACCATCAAGGTTAAATGGGAACCACCAACTCGAGGCACTTACAAGCTTAATACTGATGGTTCTACAGAGGCAAGTCCAGGCCCTGGGAGAGTAATTATAGACCGCAATGGCCTTTGAGTTACGGGGTTCAATAAGAAATGCATGCACACCAACCCCCCATCAAGCAGAACTCTTGGCAATTCTATTTGGCCTTAGGCTTGCGAAGAGTAGAACTTTAATTCCCCTGGTCTTGAAAACCGACTCTACCAATGCAATCTCCATGTTGCAGCATGATCATTTACATTATACTAACATAATTTATGAATGGAGGTATTTGATGCAATAACTGGATGTTTTGGCCCCAAGACATATCTTCAGAGAGCAAAATAGCATAGCAGACGCACTGGCTAAAGAAGGAATCCAAAAAGGGTAAGTTGTTATGCTCCTAATTTTATTTTTTTTTAAGTTCCACCTTTGTGTGCCATGGAAGCCATGGAAACAGACAAGGCTGGAACTTGTTTTGATAGGAGCATTTCTTTAACTAATGATGACACTAATGGTCATATAAAGGGCCAACTTTCAGCTATGGGGAATGCCCCCAGTAAGTTATGTATTAAACAACTAAGTCTTTTTTTTCTAGTTATAAATAAAATATCTATTATTACCCAAAAAAAAAAAAAAATTCACTAGTAGATGTTTGCTTAGTTACGTAATTTATAGAAATAAGTATTGAAAACACCTCTAAATTTGACATGAATTATTATTTTAGTCCCTCAACTATTGACAGCCTTAAAACACCCCTCTACAAACACCCCTCTTATGCCACATGTGCATAGATGTGGCATTTTCTGCTAACGTGGCATACACATAGATATATGTAAAAATATTTAAAGAACATTTAAATTGTTAAATGTTAAGAATTTAGCAATTTAAGAAGATGAAAGAACTTTTTTTTCTTTTTAAAAATTTTATTTTATTTCTTATCACCCCACCCCATCCACTACCTAGTACCCCTAGCCTCACATATCACTACCCACCTACCCCAAAAAAAGTCTTTTAATTTATTTATTTTTCGATAGGAGATGGGTGGATAAGAAAATATATATTTTATTTTAAAAGTAATTTTCTTCTTGGGGGGAAAGGGGGGAAGGGGGAGTCGGGGTACTCGGTGGTGTTGCATAAAAAGTGTTTTTTTAAAAAAAAAAACTTTTCAATTTTTTTGGGGGGTGAGGGGTGGGGGTGGAGGTGGGTCGTGGGGTTGGGGTACTTGGCAGGGGATGGGGTAAGGTAAGAAAGAAATTATTTACTTTAAAAAGAATTCTTCTTTACTAAATTTTTGCATTTAATTATTTAAATGTTTTTTTCTTTTTTTTCTCTATATATCTATGTGTATGCCGCCACATCAACAGAAAATTCCACATATACGCGTAGGTGGATGACATGTGGCATAAGAGAGGTATTTTTAAATTACTTAATCAAGTAGAGGGAAGGTTTTTAAGGCTGTCAATAGTCGAGGGACTAAAGTAATAATTCACGTCAAGTTTAGGGGTGTTTTCAATACTTATCTCTAATTTATATAGTACAAGTTATTAAATGATCATGTGTTCATTCTTCAATTTCATAGAGATTTAATTATATTGTGTTACAAAATTAGATGATAATAGAGATTTTGATAACGGAATGGGATCCGATGTACTGATATAAGTATATAACAATATATGTGATTAATAATTTTTTATATTATCCACGCATCGTGCGGGTATATATACTAGTTTTAATTATATTGAAAGTCCTTAACATTTAAAACTTAAAATTAATTACAAGTTATAGCAATCTTCTTCTTCTTTGAAAATAATTAGAAAGTAAAATTAAGTTCTTGAAGGAAATATTAACTTGAGACCGATACAAGGGGTAAATTTTTATGGATCAAATTTGGTATATGTATTTAAACCTAAAAATAGAAATTATGGATAATATATTTAAGGATGTCTCTGTAATGTTTTTTTTTACCGAAAAGTAATGAGTTGTAAATTGCAACAAATAAGTAAAGGCAAGTATGAGTTGCGCAATACACGTGCAAAACACGTATATTTGACTAGAATGAGTTTAAATGAATTAACATGGTCAATGAAAATCCATAACATGGATTTGTTTGGAACCGAGGCATAGTTGTTGTAGTACTGTGATCATCCAGTCTGAAGCGCCAACCCCAACTTGAGTCTTAAATAGACCAAAACCACCTATTATAGGTATGTAAAGCAGGCGCCTAACCAATATAAAGCTGAAATGAACAGATACCAATTTAGTGCACAAACCTACTGGAAAATGGTGGAGGGAGATATACACTTACAATTTAAATAGACTGTTATCAAGTTCTATTCCTTGTATATTTTCTCAATAAGCTGGAGTAGGATGCTTTCTAGTTCTTCCCCATTGCTCCATTCATGACAGTCTGCTTTCAAAAGATTTGGATCACTTAGCAGGCGATCCCACAATGGAAAGCCCTTCCTTGGCATTACATGGTCACCTTTATCGAGCTTCAAGGTTGGGCAGTAATCACCTCTCCCATCTCCAAGATATATGAATCTAGATTTCCCTGTCTCACTCATAGAAGCTTGGATCTGCTCAATAACAAGACCCTACGCAAAAGAATAGCTGATATTTTAGATATTTGCTACTTGTAGCGAATGCATTATTGGGACTAGTATAGCAAAATTTTACTCCTTAATGGTAAGAATCACATCAAAATGTCATGGGAGGCAATGTTAGTAGCAATGAAAATATGTCTTTAGATCATTTGAAGAATCCTATGAGACATGGTCAAAGAGAAAGGAAATAAAGACACAACCATAAACGCCTGAAAACTTTGTAGTTCTAAAATTTCCTTCACCTATAAGGTATAATTTAAGAAGGCTACATTCATAATTTCATCAATATAACTTTCACAACAGCTAAGCACAGTTGTTATCGAAGATGATACAAAACTAATTACAGGTCAAGCCAGAAATATCTTATCCATGGGAAATATCAAGACTTGAAAGCATACTAATTTTGAAATGGTAAGAGACATAGACACAAGGACCATTTTTCACCTGATCATACACCTTTGCAAACTTAATATGGATTAAGCAAGAACAAGAAGAGTAGGAGAGCATGTGTAACTCATGAAGTCCTACAAGACAAAGGAATACCAATCTGTTCAAGATGTTTTATGTGTGATCAAGACGCAGAGAGCAACTTTCATCAGTAAAGTTCCTTCACTGTAAAACATCCACAAAGTTGTGGGACATGTTCCTCAGTATTCTTGGGGTCAATTGGGTGATGCCAAAGTCCACAATGGAGCTGCTTAACAGTTGGAAAGGTATCGGTAGTAGAGGGTCATAGGAAAACTGGTGGATGACCATTCCAGTATGTATTTGGTGGACACTATGGAAGGAACGGAATACCAAATGTTTTGAAGCAAGAATAGCAACATTCAGAAGATAAAGAGAAGATAAAGAGTCAGAGTCTTAGTTTATTGTATTTCTGGTCTAAACAAGAGTTGGGGGATATGGTAGCACTAGTTGACTTCATAGGTAACTTGTAAAGTTCTTCTACTGTTGCAGTCCTTTCAGAGGATTTCCCATACTTTTGGTGGGTGTAAGATTCTTCCTCATCATTTCTTGGATGATGAGTTTTTTGTGAATACAAAGTTACCCTTGTCTCAAAAAAAAAAAAAAAAGAAAAAGGAAACATCATATAGCAATGACACGAATGAAATCATGATCTCAACAGCTGCAAGTGTTGACTACTACAATGGTTAACGCATTCAAAATTGGGAAAAGTGAAACAAATCCATTTTGTTTGAGACTTGCAAAGTTTTGATGATTTTTCTTATTTCTATAGAACACATCTAGCATGAATTGTAGGAATTCATCATCTGACCACAAAACTACTTGAGCGTTGAGATCAGTAATTTCTTTAAGTTTCAGAGAATGACAAAATGGATGTTAGGATACCTTGCATAAGTTAGGAGGGCATAGATTACAACCATGAAAAGACGTCATATCATGGTAAGGAAAGATCCTCAATCTACCTTCTCCGTCTACTGATGTTGGGTTAGTAATGACCTCCGAGAAACATCTGTATAATCCGTGATGTTTCAATATAGTCTCGATATAAAACTGATTGGCATCGCTAACTACTTTTAAGTCACATCTGAAATAATACAATTAGAAAAAAGCAACAATTTCATTGAAATATCCATTATTTCAATCAAAATGACAATTTAGAAATACATACCCAAGATCATGAGCTGATTGTATGGCTGAAATTGTCTTAGGATGCAATGGAGCGTCCTTCAAACATTCAGCTATCTGCTCAACAGTTTTACCCTGTGAATGTAGCTCCTCCATCATCCTATCCTAAACACCAGCCACTACACATTGTTAGGAAATGACAGTTGAATCAGAAAATAGTAACCAATCTGGTTATTGAAAAACAAAATTCTGCTCTGATGGATGGATAACCCACCAACATAACATTAATTGGGGATACAAATCAAATCAAAATACCAATACTGGTAATTAAAAAACCAAAAACAAAAGAAAAATTAAGAGTGACCATGAGAGCATTCCAAGGTAAAGTTGGTCGGAGCTGATTGAACAAATGGGTTAGACCCATATTCTCGACGACCCATCTATCGCTGTCATCGTCAATGAGGGTCCGATCAAAATCAAATACAATCACCATCTTTTCCCCAACCATGTTCACTGATTTCCCGGCGTTAAGTAAAGCCGGTAACCACTGAGATCTGCCAATTACCAACCCCTAACTTCTCCGAATAAAATCCACAAATTTGGATGTGTTAAGAATTTTTGTTTATAAACTCTACACTAACGATAAATATAGTTGAATTATATTAGAACATAAATGTGTTAAAGTTGAAAGATTTTATTAATATAAAATTAAATTGAATTATTTTATTAGATAACTTTTCATAGTTTGATGACCTTACTTTGAAATTTTTGAATGCTACTCTTACCAACAAAAAAAGGGACGTGAGGACACTTGTCTATTTCCATCAAGACAAGTTAGCATCAATCCAATGAAACGAAAAAAAATGAAAAGATAAAGCAAGAACAAAATAAAGGCGGAAAAAGTTATTTTTTCTATTAAAACCACAAAATATGGTTGTCACGTGTACAAGTTATTAATACATAAAGTGCAAAATTAAGAAATAAGTATAAGTTTCAACCTTTGTTTCTCAAATAGAACAAAGCATAAAGAAAAGGAAAAAGAAGATCCACTAGAATGACAAGCAACTACCTCTCAATAGTCCTTTGACAAGCCTCAGAAAATAGGAGAAAAAGGATGATCACACGATACCGGGCTCGGAGCTTACACAAGTGTAGAAGAAAGGAGTGAGTACCAACAATATGGTACCCAACAAGCAACCTAATACACAAAGCAACTAGCTAGAAATCGTATTCTCCTTCCATTCCAACCGAACCTCCTCTAACTACAACCTACACATAAATTAGTCCAACCTAATAGTTCTACAATTCACAGCTCAGAAAGCTCAATAGTCATAACACAATAGTCACAATTCAACACGCATCAAGTAAGTCAATCTCAATATCAAGTAGATCAATCACATGTAACAAGTTCATCAATCACAATTAACAAGTAAGTCACACATACACATCAAAATGCATCAAATCACATAATTAATCTCTAGCTGGAACCATTTTTCATCCGCTTTATGTCAACTCACTAGTCGAAAATTACCTAGACATCACAAACAATTGCCGAAAATGAACTCGGCATCATAGCACTTGCCAACAATGACCTCGATATCATAAACACTTGTCGAAAATGACCTTGGCATGATAACCCTCACATGTCTCATCACAATGTCCAACAATCAATGCGCACAGCAATATCACATCACACAGAAGAGACAACAATTTATGCAATCCAAGTTCACATTTATGTCATCAAGTATTTCATCAATCAATCAAAAAGGATTCATAACAAGGTAATTCGCAAACATTATGATCAACACATAACCTTTTCATTTCAATCCCTTTTTATTTTTTAAGATTTATCACGTGGACAATTAACCCTTCCCCTCATTTCCATTACTTCCAACACACACACAATGAAAGGAATATGTGAATTCTACTAGATTACAAGGTTTAGGAGATCACTTGTCTTAAATCAATCAATTAATCCCTCCAAGAGTTGAGTCTTCCCCTTCCGATTAATGTCAAAGGCCACACAATCTAAAACAAACAAGTATTCACAATAAATTTACGGAAACAACAATACTCGGTCAATTAACTCAAAATTCAAATTAGAAAATAAAGTTTGAATTCGAAATTTACTACTTGAAAATGTTACTCAAGGCCTTAGGAACTCATTTGTCACGACCCGAGCCTACCCTCTGGACGTGACCGGCACTTGAGAATCATTTATGATCCACAAGTGAACCCTTGGCCTGGCTAACTATGACTCACATGACCCTTAAAGATATGCAGAAGCTTAAATAGATGAGATTTAGATATTCAAAGGGAAGTTTTAAAAACACTGTCTTGTAATACTTAACATAATTCATAAGTTAAATAAACATCATGAGAAACAATGGGAACATCTAATTATGTCCGTCTATATGAAGCCTCTAACTGTTTCAAGATAGATATTGAGACAAGACCCACAATACCTCAATTACTACTAAGACTGAAATGAAATTGGAGTCTCTCAAAAGCAAGGAGGCCTTACCAAATACTGTCTACGAGTGCAAAATGATCTCAACAAAGCGTTTGTTGATGATCCTGAACACATATATCTGCATCATAAAAGATGCATGTTGAATGACATCACTACATTGAATATACGAGTATATAATATGGTTGAAAGAACAATTAACTGAACTAAATGACTGAAAGAAACTCAATTGAATCAATACATAAACATGATGTGAAAATCATTTAAACTTTACAATAAGTTATGCAATAAAAGCAATATGAAAAGAATATACTTTACTTGTAGAGAGTTTCTCTAACGGACAACCATTACCACGAGCTTAGTAATGATACAACGTTTCACCCACGTTGCTAAGATCATCTTATACTTTGCCAGGGTATAGGATGATATGATACTGTAAATATGGATCCATCTAATAAGCCTTCTCAGAGGCAGTGAGGAGTCACAGGATGAATCAATGTTATTCTATCCTATGTTGGCTACGTAGTTTTATGAGACTTTTGAGTTATAAATGACTCTAATCTGATTTGGTGCTCGATACTATTCCCAAAATAATAAATATCAATTACTCTATTCACCCTTTACAAAAAAAAGGGCTATTACTTGACTAAAGTACTTTTAAAAGCCCAAGATCAATATGCATAGCAACTGAAAACTCTTATTTTTTTAGAAAATAGACCCCTTAAACCTTTCATGTAAATTCACTTTAGTTTTGAATGCACACATAGACATGTGGTTAGGATGTGTAGGTATTTTCAAAGTTAAATGGAGTTTATAGAAGCTAATCTAGAGAGGGAAAATGTAGCCACAACTTAAAGGAACACACGCCGAAAGAAACAAGGAAAAATTCTAGCACATTGCTAGCGCGAGGTGCCAGGCCCCAAACTAATGAATGCTAGGTCTGGCGCGCCACCCTATGCCCTGCCCAGTACCCTAATGATTTTTTTAACCTAAATTAGAACCCCACATTTGTTGAGAATTGGGAAATTATTTCTAAACTCATCTTGATTCTCAAACCCAACACGAATACATGAGAACTTTCATACAATTCCTTTGGAAACATAACTTATCAAATCAATAGGGTTCATGTGATTGTAAGCATGAACAACACTATAAGATTCTCAAAACCAAAGAATCAAAATCCCGATTGTTAAAGAACCGGACTCAAATATCAAGAACTACAAATTGATCCTTTAGATGTAACAATTTCTTCACTAAATTGAGATGTAGGGCGTGAGGAAGAACAAGTCCAACACTGTGAGAAGCCATACATACCTAGAAAGAATAATGTTCTTGGAAAAAATCGTTGGAATCTTGAAGAACGCCTGATACCTAGATTTTTATCCCTTTAAACTTTACTCTAACTTCTCCAAGTGTTAAACACCATGAAAAATTGAATTAACATTGTTTCAGATCTTAATTGGGTGAAGAAAAACGTGGCTAGGCTTAGAAGGCATGGGAAAAGACCAAACTACCCTTCTAAAAATGATTGAGATGCCTCAGAAGAGAGGCCTTCACTAAAACGAGCATAAATTTTTACTCCGAGCTCAAAATCAAGCAAACTTGGCGGCGTTGGAAAGAAGACTCAATAACCTTTAATTTGATAGGTCATGGCTACCTAATTCTTAATGTTCTAAGAAATATATTCGTTTGAAGTAAACCCAAAACTAAAAATTGATGGGTGACTTGCACAAACCCCTTTTTAGCCCTTTTCAAAGTCCGGGGGTTACAATATCTCCCCCTTAGGAACATTCGTCCTCGAATGAGATCGCTAAGCACAATAGAGGGGAGTGTCTAACAACCCAACTCAAGAACAAAACATGCAATTAGCATAAACGCAACATAACAACTTAAAGATCACTTTACAAAGAGTTAGTACCTTGGTCTGGAATTTATTTCGGAAGGAAAAAGTTGAGGGTACCTAGTCTTCATATCCTCCTCAGCTTCCCATGTTGCCTCCCCAACAAACTGATTCCTTCATAAGACCTTGACTAATGCAACCTCTTTGGTTCTCAACTTGTAAACTAATGATCAAGAATCTGAACAAGAATCTTTAACAACAAACTGGCTTTTGGTGTTCTACCTTGACTTGTTGGCAATTTGGGTACTTAGCAACAAAATCTTCAATACACCTCTTCATATTATTCCACCAATATACTTTTCCCAAGTCATGGTACATCTATGTGGAATCGAGATGGATCGAATATCTAGAACCATGAGCTTCTTCCATGATCCTCTCTTGAAGCTCATCCACCTTTGGTACACATAATCTACATTGATATCTCAACACACCATCTCCACCTTATTCAAAAGCCGTTATCTTTTGCTTATGAACATTTTACTTTAGTTCAAGTAAGAGAGGGTCATTGTCTTGTTTCTCCTTCACTTCATACACTAATGATGATTCAACCTCATTCATCACCACAACTCCACTTTCACTAAAATCTAACAAACGGGCTCCCAAACGTGCCAATCTATGAACTTCCTTAGACAATTATTTCTTACCATCCTCAATATGAGTAATACTCCCTATGGACATTCCGCTCAAAGCATCAGCAACAGCCTTACTTGGGTGATAGAGGATACTCATGTCATAATCCTTGAGCAACTCTAACCACCTCCTTTGTCTGAGTTTAAGCTCCTTCTGACTCAAAACATAACTAGAAACTCTTATGGTCTGTAAACACATCCACATGAATACCATAGAGATAGTGATATCATAATTTGAGAGCGAAAACTATTACTGCCAATTCGAGATCATGAGTCGGGTAGTTTCTCTCGAGAATCTTAATCTCTCTCGAGGCATAAGTTATAACCTTACCATTTTGTATCAATACACAACCAAGTCCAACTCTGGACGCATTGCAATAAACAACAACACCCTTTGTACCCTTTGGTAAGGTCAATACTGGAGCAGTGGTTAATTGAGTTTTCAATTCCTGAAAGCTCTTCTCACAAGCTTCAGACCATTTAAACTTAGTTGTTTTATGAATTAACTTAGTCAATGGGGATGAAATAGATGAAAATCTAATGACGAACCTTCTATAGTAACCAACCAATCCCAAGAAACTCCTTATATCAATTGGAGATGTAGGTCTGGGCCAGTTCTGCACTACTTCAATCTTCTGGCTGTCAACTCAAATACCTTCACCAAACACAATGTGGCCTAAGAATTCCACAGATTCAAGACAGAAATCACACTTAGAAAACTTGGCATATAACTCTCGATCGAAGTATTTAGAGAAGACTATCATGGTCCTGCTCATTATTTAAATATATTTATATGTCATCAATAAATACGATAACAAACATGTTGAGATATGGCTTAAACACTCTATTCATAAGATCCATGAATGTTACCGGAGCATTAGTCAAACCAAAGGACATAACAAGGAACTCATAATGACCATAACGAGTCCTAAATGATGTCTTCGGGATGTCACTTTCTCTCAATTTAAATTGATGATAGCCCGATCTGATGTTTATCTTAGAGAAATAAGTGGCACCCTAAAGTTGGTCGAAAAGATCATTAATTCTCGAAAGGGGATACTTATTCTTTATGGTGACCTTGTTCAACTGGCGATAATTGAAACACATCCTAAGGGAACCATCTTTCTTTCTCATGAATAAGACCGGAGTGCCTCAAGGTGAGACATTAGGTCAGATGAAACCTTTATCAAGAGGATCTCTCAACTGCTCTTTTAACTCTTTTAACTCAGCTGGAGCCATCCTATATGGAGGAATATAAATAGGTTGAGTATCAGGAAGAATATCTATTTCAAAGTATATTTCTCTCTCAGGAGGGACTCCGGGAAGATCATCTGGAAAGGCCTCAGGAAACTCACTCACAACTAGAACTGACTGAATAGGCAGTGTCTCAACACTAGAGTCATTAAATCGGACTAAGTGATAGATGCACACCTTAGAAACTAACTTTCTAGCCTTAAGGTATGAAATGATACGATCTTTAGACACTGATGAACTACTCCTTTACTCTAAAACTGGCTCATTGGGAAACTAAAACTTGACTACTCGAGTTCTACAATCGATTGAGGCATAACAAGCATGAAGTCAGTCCATACCTAGAATAATATCAAATTCCACCATATTTAGTAGCTCAACTAAGTCAGCCATGATGTCCTTGTGATTGACAGAGATGGTAAAATTACAATATACTCTTTATACTATAATAGACTTACCAACAGGTGTGGAAATGCTGAAGGGCTCAAGAAGTTGTATGGGGAAATGCCAAACTCCTACATAAGGAGTCACAAAAGAAAAACTAGCACCTGGATAAAGTATGGCATAAACATCAAAAGTAAAGACTTTAAGCATACCAGTGACAACATCTGGTGAGTTCTCCTGATCCTAGGGACTAGCTATAGCATACAAATGGTTTGTACCCCCACATGTTCCTGAAGTAGCTCCTCCTTGGGTATTTTTATCTATTGGAGCTGCTGAAGAAGATTAAGCTTTATTGCCCCCTTTACCCTGCCTGTTCTTAGGACATTCCCTAGAAAAGTGACCAGTCCTTCCACACTTATAGCAACCATTGGTACCAACACGACATTCTCCAGGATGAAGCTTACCACACTTACCAAAAAGTGGGTTGTGAGTGAACCCTTGTACTACACTACCCTACCACTGAGAACCTTAAGCTCTGAAATTATAAGAGTTCTGGTTTTAGTAATCACTCATGTTCTTTGGTGCAGGAGCACTAGCTGACAGTGAGGAAGGCCCGAATGACCTTTTTTGAAAAGATGACTGATTTACATTCACGATCTTCTGTTAGCCAGAATCATGATTTGTTGTCTTGGCCTTCTTACTGCGGGACTTTTCCCTGTCTTTCAACTTGTCTTCCTCAACCTATTGTACATGAATCATGAGTTTGGTTATGTCCATGTCTCCTATCAACATGGACGCCTTACCTTTCTTACTCGATAAGCGAGATAGCCCAGACACAAACAATCTCATCCTGCTTCTCATATCAACCACCATTTCTGGAGCATAGCATGATAGTTGAGTGAACTTGAGGTTGTACACTTGCACACTCATATGCTCTTACTTTAGATTAAGAAACTCTCTTACCTTTGCTTCCCTTAGCTCTCGGGGAAAGAAGCGCCCCAAGAAAGCATCTTCAAATACAACCCAACTCAACGGTGGTGCCTCATCTACCTTGTTCTTCTTCCACTGATAAAACCATATCCTAGCAATGCCTTTGAGCTGGTATACATCCAACTCCACATGCTCAGCATCAACTGCATGACCTCAAACACCTTTTGAAGTTAATCCACAAAGTTTCCTAGATCTTCATTGAGCTTCGACCTAGTGAACTCTAGGGGATTCATCCTTAGAAACTCTTGAACTCTAAATGTATCATTCACATCCTAATGATCAGCTCTTTAGCGACCAACCTGTACACAATAGCCATTAAAATACATCAATATACTCTAATATTTGTACACAATTTTACATAACACATTTCACCTAATTTCACAAAGACATTCAACAATCATTTTTCATCTTTCAAGACTATTGAATTTTTATCACTTTATGAGTTATAAATTACCCCAAAAAGAAAAAGAAAATACAAATCTACAACAACAATACAATTTCGTTTCTATTCCCGAGAGGAAGAAAATGTGAAAAAAGGAAGAAAGAGAAACAAGAAATTGGAAATGGCTGGAAAGGGGAGAAGGATGAGAAATGGGGGTTTGAGAGTAGAAAGAAAAAAATAGAAATGGAGGACTGGGGTGGGAAAAGAAGAAAGAACTAAAAAAATAATTAATTGCTGTAAAACTTAAGAACAAAAGAACAATATAAAGATGAAAACAAGAAGAATATAAGATAAGAGGAACAATATAAGAGTCTATAATATGAACTCTTATGCCTCTATTATAGTGTAACATAGAGGCATACAAAAGGTTAGCCATAAACATGACATTAATCATGAATATAATGTAGGAGGTTATGGAGGTGTAAGGTTACAATGATAATGGTCATAAAGGTGGAGGTTATCCTCATAACGGAGGAAATAAATGGAGATAATGGGTGAGAGGACTTCTTTGTGTAGTGACATCCACACTATAATATTTTATAACAATTTTCATATTTTTGATCTCTTTGTTCTATTTTTAAAAAGAAAAAAAAATCATTTTTAGTCTAAAATTTGATCTTTCACTCTTCTTCTATGTGTGACGTCACACATTTATGCCAACTCAATAATTAAGTTGTCACATAAGTTTGATTAATGGTCAGAAGAGTTTAAAACATAGAGTTTCATTGAATTTAAGGGTTCAATTGACAATTAGTCAAGTAGAAGGGTCCAGAATACAAACGCATAAAATTAGAATGGTCCATCAGATCATTTCACCTTCAATTTTTGTCAAGGTGGAATATTTTATCCATGTGGAATGTCGTGTATTAAGATTTTTTCAAATAAAAGAGAGAGTGCACTTCCACACCACTGAGGTGTATTTTTCAATAGTTTAGATATGAAAATTACACTTTTAATAGTTTAGGTATAAAACTAAAAAAATGACAGTTTATATCTTTAGATTTTATGTGTGACATTATATCTCTTTTTTCACATTTCGATAGTTTGGAAGGACATGAAAGAGATTGAATGAAGAGAAGAAAAATAAAGTGGATATCATTTTTTTCCCGTAAAGGATGCAAGACGACGGGATTGCCACTGGCAATACACAAAGTCCCCATAATAACCACAAACCTCTGCTTTCACCAAAAAAGTGCCAGTTGTTGAGACCTTCTCTGTGTTGTTGCGTTGTTGCCTTGTACACATCAAATTTTAAAAACAAAGATTGTTTTTTTTCTAACATAATCCAAAATAAATATTTAATCTCATCAAAAAATTAAAAGTAAAGGAAAAACTAGACATATTTTATTATTATATATACACATTATAATATTATGTATTTTATCTTTAATTAAGAGTTTTCTATCATATATTCAGAAAGATACATGCTTTTTTGCTATCAGATACACTTTAATAGGCAGTGTCGCGAGTGATATTCGTCATGTATCTCAGATAAATCATATTAGTGTGATTCGCATGTATTTGAGATATTAGATATGTAAAAGAGTGGCGAGCAAGATAAAGAGAGATGTGAGGGAGGCAAACAACATTTATTATGTATCTAAGATACATGCGAGTCCACTTGGATACAATATATCTAGAATAAATTACACTTAATTTTGACCTCGTGTATCTCATAACACATGTATCTTGATATATCTGAACGTATCTGGACAACACATGAAAATTTGATAAGATACATAATATAGCAAGCTAGAGTATTTAAGTAATTGGCTCCTAAAATAATAGTACTTACGTAAGTTCTCTAAAATTAAATTACTTATAAAATAAAATTATAAAAGAAAAAATTATTTGGATGAATGCATTTTAATAAATAATTATTAATTTTAGCAATACTTTTTATTTATTATCATTTATAGTAATACACAACAATACTATGCTAAATTTATGTATGTATTAAAAGTGAATTAAGTATGCAATGTATATGTACTATAACTGTCTTTTTAAATATATTATGCCTGTTTGGTAAAAAACCAACACATTGTATGAGAATTGTATTTAAGTGTGTGATAAATATATTAAAAGTGATCAAATAAAAAAAATATTAGAAATATTTTTTTAGTATGGCATATTTACGCAAGTTTCTCTTAATAAAATATTGCAGGTATTTTGAAACAAATTAAAAGGCAAGGGGACAAACTGGGAGGGAGTGCAATTTTTTTGGCCTAGGTCAAGGGGTGTTAGTGGGTGCGGGGGGGGGGGGGGGGGGGCATAAGAGGATAATCATTTATGAATTAAAAAATGTAGTATTAATAATGACCAACTCAATTGCTGTCTTATTCACCATTTGTCATTTTTCATAAATAAATGTCTCTTTTTCTAATTTACAAATACAATAGAAAGTGGGAACATGTTTAATAATCCTTTTTTCTCTGCCTACCAATGAATGAATCCCCAATTTTCTCCCTCCTTCCCTCCCTATATATGTCCATAAAAGAATTTCAACTTCCTACCTACACCTCATTTATAAATATCTACCCTGCCTGTTCACTGCTCACCCCTCCACAGTTGCAACAAAACCCAAAACAAACAATAAAAACTTACAGAGGGATTGCTTTTTTTCTCTTTCCAATATAATACACAAATTAAATTATCGTTGTGCACCGGGGAGCTTGGATTCAATCCGGGTCTTGATAGGTTTCAATTTGAGCCCCATGCTCTCCGGAGAGAGAAGCTCGGGGGCGATACAAGATGGACTGAGAGGACTCCTTGGGCTGCCACTGAACTGGTTAGGTCTATATAGTCCATATCCCGTGAGGAAATACTCCATTGGTATCAACATTGCATGCGGCAGTTCTTCTGTCACCATTGATCCACACTCCTGTACCTGCAGATTACAATCACAACAACCCCATACCTTTCATCAACAACACCATTCCCTATATTAATTCACCATTTACTCCAAGTACGATAATACATAACATCTACAACTCAACACAAGATCCAATGTATATGCCAACCAATACATAACCATTTAAAATATAGTATATTATTAAATAGGTATCATGACACTTGTGCACCATTTTATGAACGTGCACATCATTTTATTCAGGTATACACTACAAACAGCTTATTGCCTAACCGGCCAAACATCACAGAAATGGAAATTAGCCAGCCATACATAACTTTTAGCTAGAAAAGGAATACCATTATATGGGAATAGTTTGTTGTTAAAGATTTATTAAAGTGGAAGTAAGGCATACCTCTACTAAGGCACTGAATCGTCTGTCCAATTTAGCAGTCATGTGGAGAGCCTCTGAATGGAAAGGAGAACTATCCCCAACAAATATGAGGGTTCGACATTGTAGTTTCTTCAATCCTTGTGTGATATCTGGTCTCCTGCTCATTTGCAAAACCATGCTTAGGAAGGTCTAATTTTGTGACTATTCAAAAACAAAACATTGCTATCTATATTTCATGCAGTGAGATCAAGTTTCCTACCCGTCAATAGCTTGTAGAAACCGTAAAATGTTTATGCTTTGCCTCTCATCTAGCAACTGAAAAGATAAGAAAAACACCAAATACAATAGTTATAAAAACAAACATTAAGATCTGCATAGCAATAATCTAAACAAGGTAGAAGAAGAATGAAATTGACTAACATCTGCAAACTAACTACTGGAGGAGAGAGGCACTTACTCTTCTGCATGCTTGAGCTATATCTGATTCTGGAACTTCTGCAGATCCCCGAACCTCCTGAAACAATTAAAGCAGCCTCCTTATTCAATCTGATAACAACAAAAAGGCAACAGACATGAAGGAGAAATAACAAATAATAGAACACAACAAGTACCTTGCTGAAGTAGCGGTATAGTAAAAAGTCTTTCAGCAGACCACACATTCCATAGAAGTAAAGTAAATTTGACATGACCTGCAGATGAACAATTCTCTCAACTTCTATAGAGCGTATTTTCTTCTCATTTGAGAAATGGTAAAAGAAAGATATGAAATATCACCTTATTATAAAACCATTCGCTCCAAGAAGGTGCTCTGCATACAGGGGAAACAAGAATCAAACCAAGAACACGTTCCCTATGTTTTATCTGCAAAATAAGATAACTGTTAGTGAAATAGATGATCGACCACTAAGAGGAGTATCACATGGTCATTTTTGAAAACAAACTTACCGCGAATAAGGTGAGTATATAAGCACCAGCTGTTACTCCCATACACATCACTGACCGCAGCCTGAAAACAGCAAAAAATGTTGCTTAAAAGTATTCCTCTTTTTTTCCCTGGAAGAGTCCTTGCTTAAAAATCAAGTTATCAAGGGCTCAAAAAAGCAGAAAACAGATCTCTAACAAGTTACAAGAAAAGAAACAGCATTTGCAATCCTTGTAATCATAACTAAACATATTGTAAAATGGAGCTCAAGAAATTACCCAAAATAGTTAAGAACCTCAACTATCTGATCTGCCAAATCATCCACTGAAGGTACAGGCTCCTCTGGAAAAATTGCTGCAGCTCCTAACTGCAAGAACTCTTGTGGAAATCAGAGAGCACTATGTGAGTAATGGAGATAAGTTGAGTTGATTCTAATGGAACTTGGAATAGAGAGCCAAAATCCCAATAAGATTACATGAAAGGAAACAAGCTGTCCAATTCACGGACCTCATGCCCCGGAGGACTTATGTGGTAAATGCAAAAGTTATGGAGCAGCAATGAAGCTGCTTCTGGACAGAAGAACAATCCTTGGAAACACGACATATCTGCAGAATGCTTGTTTGGAAGTAAAACATCAGATGCATAAAGATCAACAGCAAACAATAAAAGCAACTTGAAAGCACATGAACAGAATCCTAAAAATGGAAGATATGGAACATTAGAACATAAACCATCACTTACGATTTAGAGCTAAATCTGGATAAGTTATCAGTGGTGGCTTCTCTTGGTCTCCATAAACTATAACAGAGATAGAGCCGCAGCCAGTCCGTACAATGTGCTCCTGAATATAATTTCTTTGTATAAGTTAAGTAAATCAAGAAAAACATACATCCATTATCTAAAGAATACTAACCCCTCCAAGTTTAAAGTCAAAAGGAAAAGCTCTACTAATCAGTATTATTTTGTAAACCAGAAAGGATTTGGTTTAGTGCAATTTAAATCACCTCTCTTATGCAATATCACTCACAATTCAAATAGAAGACATTGTGCCCTCCACCCCTTCAATTTCCCCAAAAAAAAGTGTTCTTTTTTTAAAAAAAATAATTCCCCCTCAACCACTTGTGGGATTACAGGGGTATGTTGTTGTTGTAATCCCCCCACCCCCAACCCAACCCAACCATATGATCGGCTCACTACACATTAAAATATAAAAAGCAATTTGGATTATACCAGTTCTTGAAAAGGGCAGAATTGCAAATGTCACAAGAAATTATAAGAAAACAATTTGGCTAAACAAAAAGCTATTTGGAAAAAAAGAGAAGATTAAATCCAGTTCAACAATTAACCATAGAAAAGTGCATATGACAAATACTATAAAAGGTTTATTTGAGGAATTCCATTACTGACGTCCCAATTGGAAAAACAGACAAGAAATGATGTAATTATGAACACAAAATCTCCAAGTGTGACAAGAATAATCTTTTTGTACCCAAAACATTTATATTTCTATCAAAGGATCTACAGACCCATAATCTACAGTAAACAACTTGTCAAACCCAAAAATGATTTGAAAGAGAAACAAACAAACAAACCCCTTTACTGAGAAACTTAATAAAGCAAAGCCATTTCGTTTGTTTAACAATAAATACACATACGGAAAGAGAGAAAGAAGAAGAAGAAGAAGAAGAAGAAAATGGAACCTTTCCGCCAAGATAAATGGTCTCAACATCAATGGAAACAGAATCGCTACTTGACTTAGAATCTGCCATTACAATCCTTTCTCACTTTTCAATGCATATATGTAAATGGGTATTCCAACAAGGAAGGCTTTAATTGCTTATAAACCAAGCGATTCTTTCTCACTTCATCTTCTTCTCCTCCTTTCTCTCTCTCTCTCTTCTTCTTCTCCCTCTATACTTTTGCTTATTTTGGTTTTTCTATATTTATTCAACGGTCCTTTTTATTTCTCAAGATTTTCAATCACTGGCTAACTTGACCTCCACCGACGCTTCTTATACCCTTAACCATTCAATGTGGTCATATTATAACCGCAGTTAACTACCGACAGCTTGGCATTACAATATACTTTTTTCTCATAGATTTGCGGATATATTGCCAACTCTACTAAGCCGTTTTCTCTGCTTTCCTAAACTTACTTCTATATCTTATACTCCTTCCGTTCACTTTTATTTGTTACTCTTTGATTTTACATATCTATTAAGAAAATAATTATTGATATAGGCATTAATTAATGTGTAATATTGGATCTTGAAAAATAATATGAAGAATAGTATTTAATGATAATAAAAAAATAATTGTCTTTTCTTGATATGTCAAAAGTAATAAGTAAAAATAAAAATATATTTTAGAGATAACAGACAAGTAAAAGTGAATGAAAGGAGGGAGTATTATACTCTCATCATCTCATTTTATGTGATACTTTTTTAATGGGGGAACCCATCGGTGACCCCCTAAACTTGGCACAATCTTTCACCTAGATACATCAACTGAAGCATTTTCACTTTAAACACCTAACGTAGGGTCCCCATGTGTCACTTTAACACTTTTTGCACAGACTTCTGTTGACCATAAGCACGTGCAAGACAACCGGTCTACGTGGAGTAACTGACCAATTATATGATGCCAACTTTTAAACCTCTTTACACGTAGTTTTCTTCCAAATTAAAGGAAAAATGCAACCATTCTTCTTATTTCAAACAAAGAACAACTAAACTTTCTCTCTCTTCTCCGATGAAAACCCTAGGTAAATCTCCATCTCTTCACATGTATTTCTTTGTTTTTCCTTCAATTCGTTGTTAGTAATAACCATTGTTGTATTTTATGTCGCCATTTTTCAAGTTTAAGGTTGCATTGACGAGGTATCGGGCTGTGCGACATTGGAGAAATTGAAGAAATTGAAGGTAATGGTGTATTTTCTTTTCTACCTATGTTTTTGTTTTCTTTAAGAAGGTGTATATTGTTGTTGAAGGTGTATATTGTTGTTGATTCCGCTTTCTTTATTTTCATTTTTAATATAGGTTTTGGCTGGTAAAGTAAGGGCTTTTTGGGTATTTCCTTTTATTGGGGGTATTCTTTTCGAGATATGGACAACTATATTTTAACTTATTTTCATCATGGAGGGTGTGTTGTTGAAAACCCTAACCCTACTTACCAACGAGAAGTAGATATATTTGGTGTTGGCATAGATAAAGATCATTTTAGTCTTGTCGAGTTTCTTTCCTACACTAAAGACCTTGGGTATACAAATGTGAAGGGATTTTACTGTGAAGATAACAATGAATTAGTTCAAGTTACTTCTGATACTCAATTGTTAGAATTTGTGAAAAACTTGGTAGATGTTGATGAGCTTCATGTGTATGTGGTCCATGAAATTGGTGAGTTGGAAGAATTGCCTGCTTCAACTGGTCTTTTACCGTGGTCTGGTCCTGTTGATGAATCTGTGGGTATAAATACTGAGGGAACTGTGGAGAATGATTCAAATTTGAATGGAGTTGATACAGAACTGCCTAGAGGTAATACAAATCAGAATGAAGCCGAATCATATCTGCCTAGTAGTAACACAGATGTAGATGTTATTCTAGATGAAGATGATTCAGATGTTGATGAAGAATTGAGATCCCTTAGGGTTGAAAGGAGAAGCAAAAGAAATCCTAATCTTAGGAAGCAAAAAGATAGGGAGAAGAAAACAATAACTCAAAAAGTACCAATAGGTGAGGCTGGTGTGGATAGATGTTTTGAAGATATTGAAATAAATAAGAAGGATAGATATGTTGGCATATTGGGAGGAGATGAGAAGTATATTGATAGCTTAGAATGTGATAGTGATGATAACACTGATATGCTAGATGCAGAAGCTGTTGGAGGTGTTGATCTACCAGGCAGAAGAAAGAGCAAAAAGGTCAGGTATGATGATGAATGTACTGTTGCTATTTTTGAACTTGGAATGATTTTTGAGAATGCTAAGGAATTTAGAAAGGCTTTGGCAAAATATGTTGTTGAAAAACATTATCAGATTAAGTTAAGGCCTAATGAAACTCATAGAGTGAGAGCTAAATGTAAATTCAAAGAAAAATGCAAATAGTTGTGCTATGGTGCTATTGATAGGGATTCTAGTAACTTTATAATTAAGAATTACTATCCTATACACAAGTGTTTACCATCAAATAGGAACAAAATGTGTACAACTAAGTTCCTAGCAAGTAGATTCAAGGATGAAATAACTAAACAACCATCTTTGAGGATTTGAGAAATACAAGAATTGTGCAGGGAGGAGTTAGGACTGCATGTGGGTAGAACAATTTGTTACAAGGCAAAAATGATGATTCTTAGAGAAAACATGGGTGACTGGAATATGGAATTTGCAAGGTTATCTGATTATGCTGAAGTCATAAAACAAACCAATTCTGGCAGTTCTGTTTGGGTAAGGATGGATAGAGAAACTGTACCAGGAAAGAATTTGTTTGTGTACTTTTATGTATGCTTGGATGCATTGAAGAAAGGGTGGAAGGAAGGATGTAGAAGAATAATAGGATTTGATGGATGTTTCTTAAAGGGTGCTTGTAAAGGTGAACTTCTTGTAGCAGTTGGAAGAAATGGAAACAATCAGATGTTTCCTATAGCCTGGGCAGTTGTAGACAAGGAGACTAAACATAGCTGGAGTTTCTTTATCAACTACTTGAAAGAGGACCTGCAGTTGGGTACTGGACAGGGTCTTACTATAATGTCAGATATGCAGAAGGTAATTGTCTATTACTTTTATAGTTGTAGATATGTAGAAATTTATTTTATTTCTTGAATTGTATTTTATTGTAGGGTCTTCAAACAACTGTTGGTGAACTGCTACCAAATGCTGAAGTTAGAATATGTGCTAGACATATCTGGTCTAATTGGAGTAAAAGATGGAAGGAGGAGGAAAGGAGAAAACAATTCTAGAGATGTTCCAAGGCAACTTTTGAAGTGAAGTACAATGAGGAGCTTTACAAAATGAGTAGACTTGGTAATGAAATTAATGATGATTTATTGCATTATCCACAAGTGTCATGGGTAAAAGCATTCTTTCTAGAGCATTCCAAATGTGAGATGTAGTTGACAGTAACATGTATGAAACCTTTAACTCATGGATCTTATCATGTAGACACAAATCTATAATTACCATGTTGGAGGAAATTAGGAGAAAATTAATTACTAGAACTGTGGATATGGTTAAGTTTGCTGACACCTGGATATGTGATATTGCACCTATGGCTAGACTTATGTTGGAGGAGAATTAGGAAAAGGCTAGGGTATGCAAAGTGTTTTGGAATGCTGATGTTGGGTTTGAGATTGGAGAAGGGCAGTATAGGCATACAATCAACTTGACTAATAGAGTTTGTAGTTGTAGAACTTGACAATTGAGAGGCATTCCATGCCAACATGCTATTTCTGCTTTGTACCACATAAAGCAGGAACCTGAACCACTTGTGGAGCATTGGTATAGGAAGGATACCTTCTTAAAGGCTTATAGTCATTTCATTCAACCAATTCCAAATATGAAGATGTGGCCTGAAACTAACAATTCAAGAATTAAGCCTCCTGAACCTAAGCAAATGGCTGGTAGACCTCCAAGAAAAAGAAGAAAGAGTAAAGATGAACCAAGAAAAAAGTATGGAAAGATGTCCAAACAAGGGGTGAAAATTACTTATTCCAAGTGTAAACAACAAGGCCACAACAAGAAATATTGCAAGGTAAAAAAAATTATTGTTTGTTTGTGCCTTTTTTAAATTCTTGTTGAATGTAATGAACAAACTTTATGTTTGATATTTAGGTTGGTGTCCATACTTCACAACCAACTAGCCACAATTTACAATCACAATTTACTGTTGGTCAAAGTTCACAAGGAAGTAGCCATCCTGAACCAACAAACTCCTACCAACCTGGACCAATAAGATTCAACCAACTTGCATCAGCAACATCAAACAATCATGCTTCTTCAACAACAATTTGTGGTGATACCAGTAGAGTTAAGAAGGCAAGGAAAACTGCTTTTTCAACAACAGTTTGTGGTGATACCAGTAGAGTTAAGAGGGCAAGGGAAACTGCTTCTTCAACAACAGTTTGTGGTGATACCAATAGAGTTAAGAGGGCAAGGGAAACTGTAAAAACAAGCCAACCACCACCATTTGTGGATACAAGTATTCCTGTTACAAGAGGTATAACCAGTCAACTACCTCCAAGGACAAGACAAACTGCTGGACAAAAAAAAGAAAGAGTTGCAGCTAGAGAAGCTTCTGCGAGAGGGGGACCACAGACGCCAATTAATGGTGGATCAAGTAATGTTGGATTTGGCATCTACACAAGTGCAAGTGGAACTCAAATACTAAACGTAAGTTTGTCACAAACTGTCTCTTAAATGAATGCAACTTTATACCTATATTAATTTTAGTTTTTTCTTCAAAAAATAGCTTGGGACTTCAAGTCAAAGGATTCTACCAACATGTTCAAGTTACAAGGATGCAAGTTTAACGGGTATAGACCTTGGCTTTAAGCCTAGAGGCTTGAGATTGAAAAACAAGGATCCTGTCACCACTTCCCAATTGCAGCAAATGGCAAACAAAAAGAAGTAACACCAACTTAAAATAGGTTGATTTTGGGCTTTATTTTGGTTGTGCTAGCTGTATTTTGGGGCCTTATTCTGGTATACTTTTTTGAAGGTTGTAGCCTTGAATGGTATGTAGCATAATGCTAACTTTGAGCTCATTATGGAGCATGCAATATAACTGTCTACGTTTTGTGTAATTTGGGTGTTAGAATGCAAGTAACTTAATTTAATTGGAGATTATCTACTTTGCGTTACATGTTTTTACATGAACAAATTATATATGCGAAAAATGACTTGATTCTACAGATAGCTAAAAATGTTTGAGACTGAAGTAGAGGAAATAGATGATGATTCCAAGTCTACTCTTGTGGAAACTCTTACTTCAACTACATACACAACTTCTCTGCATAACCAAGTGCCTCTTGTTCTATCTACCGTCCTTCCGTGTTTTGACGGCCTCATATTGCAAAGTGGTAGGCAAAGTATTTCTAGCATTACACCACTGGTGCTTACGTCTCTTGGAGGAACTAAATTAGAAAGTTCCGTGATGAACAATGCTCCAGGGACTCCTCTATATATAGTTTCTGTTCCATGGCAGATGCAATTCTATGCCCAAAGTTATCCATTTCATTCATGGACGACACATTGTGAGAACGAATTTGAGATTTGTATGTAGCCAAAAAACTAATTTTACTGCAACAATAACATATAATTTGATTGAATTCAAAATGCACATTTACATCGAAAATTTACAGCAATAACAACATCAAAATTCTACTAGATCTAACACGAAATACTACTAGACCGAACATCAAATACAACATCAAAATACTACTAGACCGAACACCTCAATAACACTAACAATTAGGCTTCAATTTCCATATTCCAAACATCAGAAACCCCTTAGCAACAATACCAATAATAAATATATTTTTTGCTTGCTTTAATTTTTCATCAAAAGCATTGACTTTCTTCAATAATCCCCATATTACCCTGTTTGCTTGTGGAAGGTGTCGATCTTCATACCAAAGAAAATAGTCACAACCACCCTTTTTCTATAAAACCAATCAAAAAGAATTAGACACCAACAATTAATCATCTAATTGACTTTAAAAAAATAAGGGAAACAAAGAACTTTACCTTTGAAATTCTACAAGTAAAAAATCTACGCCCTGGATTTAATTGGGTCCATGAAGTCTTTATTAGTGCTTCAGTACCACACCTACAATATCGATCTTCATTCATAGATGCCATGGAAGAATTGGAGAAGCTAGACATGAAAGCATTAAGGGCCAAGAACTAAAGAAAGGTTGAAGAAGAGAGAAATTGAAAAAGAAGGGAGAAATTGGGAAAGAAGAGAAAAATTGGGCTTTTAATTAGGGTACAATTGGAGAAAAAAATAATATAATACATGATGTAGAGTAATATTACCGTTGGGGACGCCACATCAGATGAATTTTTGATGTTTACGCGCCTTGAATTAGTGAAAATCACGCAATACTCCAGCTATGCAAAAAGTGTTAAAGTGACATATGGGGACCCTACGTTAGGTGTTTAAAATGAAAATGCTTCAGTTGAGGTGTCTAAGTGAAAGATTGTGCCAAGTTTAGGGGGCCACCGATGGGTTCCCCCTTTTTTAATTGACACACTATTTAAGAAAAAAAATTGAAATTTGTGGTCTAATAATTTTTAGATATTTGTGTGGTTATATATCATTTTATTTAAGCAAAAAGAGGAATTTTATATAATTAATTTGTTTCTAATAATAGTTAGATGACATTCTTGCTTAGACATAAAAAAAAAAATGTTACTCCCTCCGTCCAATAATAGTTGTCCACTATACTAATTTGGGATGTCCAACAATACTTATTCACTTTATGAAACCAATTAATAATTTTACACTTAGTTTCTAATTTACCCTTATCATTAATTATAGTCATTTCTCTATTACATTTTTTAAGGCATCTAGTAAAATTACTCTTCTATTTATAATTTCTTAAAATTGTGTAAAGTCAATAGTGGATGAGTATTGTTAGAAAAATGAAATATGGAAGAGAGGGAATATTAAATTAATGGCATAATAAATCAGGATTGAGTCTGGAATCTAAATGATGTGTAATAAAAGAAAAGTGAACATAATTATAACTTGTTAAAATAAAAATGACAAAAATTAGCAATAACGTAATGAATTAGTGCACTAAATCGTCTACTTAAATGGGCCACCATACTATTTAAACGTTTGTTAAGGCGTATGGACTCTCAGCATACTAATTTAGTATGCTATACAAGTCTTTAAACTAGGGCAGAGTTTTAATTTTTGTTCAACTTCATCTTCAAATCTTCTTTCTTTCTCCATACTTGGTTGAAAGTCTAGTCATGTTATAAGTGTTTCAAACCTCAAGAATTTTTATACAATACAATATTTGTTACGGTACAGATCATCGTAGAATTAAGACATCAAATACTCATGAAAATTTGGATCATTTATTTGGGGATTCTAAATATCGAAAGTAAGATTTTGTTTTACTTTCTTAAAGCTAATAAAAAAAAAAGTAGATTACTTGTTTTGAAGTCAAATAATTTGATTTTATTTTTAAATTTTTTAGACAAATGATGGATGTAATTATTTTCATTGGAAGATGATTTTTTGACAAAGAGAAGTCCCCTGAATGAAAGAGCTACAACTACTTCACAGATCATATGAGGTCTGTTATGCAATCCAACGTTAATGAAGATGAAAAAGATAAAAATCTACTTAGTTTCTGTAACACCTTGAAAACTAGTAGGTTTAACTAGAGCCTGTTGTAGGTGTTAGAGTCATAAAATTTGCTTCTCGTACTTGGAATGAAGGGTTTAGGGGTTTAACGTCAAGGAGGACCCTAAAGTCTACCCTCAAACTGCCCAAAACAGTGACCCACGGAGGGACCTACGCCTGGTAGGATGGTCCACACTCTGTTGGAGAGAGTTGTGGGTCAAGTGGCCAAGATGAGGGGCTGCAGAACCCCAACCCACGCCCCACTAGTATGGTCTATGGGTTAGTCCACGCCCCATAGGTGGGGGTCGTGGATGAGGTCGGTAACACTGTCTTAAGTTGGCTAAGTCTAAGGTAGGTTAGGTAATTCCTAATTTAGTTAGTGTGATGTGAGGTCATTTTAATACACTTATATAAGTGTTTTTAAGTCATTAACCAACCCATTCACTTCATAAAATCCCAAAACCTAAATCCATAACCAACTTTCCCCAAAATAAGCTCTCTCTAGAACTCTAAGGAAGAAGAAGAAAGGTGAAGCTAGGGTTGAAGAATCAAGTTTTTCTCCTCAAAATTTGTGGTAAATCCTCAATAAGGTATGGTAGCTCTTCATCCATGGGTAGCCTTCACCCATGGAGCCCCTTCAAAACCCCCAATTTCAAAGTTAGAAAACTGAAAAGTTAGGATTTGACTTCAATCTCATTGATTCCTTTCCAATTCGTTTTTAGTGATTGAATTATGATTGTTTATGAATATATTGATGATTTTATATGATTTTAAGTTGAATTCCTCAAAAATTCATGAATTACCCTATTTTCCCAAATTGGATCTTAAAGTGTGGGTATTGATTGATGCAATTAGAATGTTATAGCATTATGAATGTTATGAATTGATTACTTGAATTATGTTATCATCCATGTCTAATGTCTTAATTCTAGATGTGTTGATGAATCATGATTTATGGTCCTTGAAGGAAAATTTATGAGAATTATGCATGGCTATGAGATATATGTATATGTTTTATGAACACTTTGAGAGTAAAGTGATTATGACTATGATGTAATTGTGGTGTTATTGAAAGGTTTTTCTCACACTCACACACTATGAATAAAGTATGAATGAAGTTTTTGTGATTATGCTAAAGATGATGTGTTGATTGAAAGGCTATTCTCAATTATACGCTTATGAATGATGATGAAATATTGTGAAAGGTTTTCTCACAATTTGAGGATTCTTAGGTTGAAAGGCTATTCTCACCTATTGAATCTATGAGCTATCTTATGAATGAATGTTGGGTTGAGATGGATGCCCATACGTGAGTTGAGGCGGGGTATCTAGTAGCAATCTTTTTATCCTATAATAATGAACTCAAGTAATGAAATGATAAGTACCTCGTGGGGAATAATAATAAGCACCGAGTGGATATTGATTGAGATGTAAACTCATACATGAGTTAAGGCGGGGTTTCTAGTAGGAATCTCTTGAGATGGATGTCCATACATGAGTCTCGGCAAGGTATCTAGTGGCAATCTCCTTATCCACAACTATGTGCCCACATAGGTTATGAGCTAGTGAATCCACGTAAGCTAAATGTTAATGGTTCTACCTTAGGCAAGTAGGACACCCTTTTTGGTGCGGGTAACACCGGATTCCATAAGTTTCTCACATGGTCTATGTCGGTTAAGGCTTACCCCCACAATGAATGATTATGGACTATGGTTTCTCAAGAATGCACTACTTAGTGTGGGTGGGGGTATGAGACTTCATCCATGCATTGCACAAGTAAGCATTGAGAGTAGTTATGGTGTGTTCCCTTTATGTTATGATGATTATGAAATGAAGTATGCTTATTGTGGATTGTTGCTAAGAGTTCTTTTCCTTGATATGTCTTAGTAAATGTGAAGGTTTCCTTGTCTATGAGTATTAACTAAAGATGAGATTGAGATCAAAGAATGATAAGCCTGATTATGGTGGCCTAAAAGTGGTACTTAGTATAGATGGGATTATGGGATATTTATCTATGCATTTCACAAGTATAACTTAGGGTTACTTATGAGATGGTTCTATTATGCTATGATGATATATATGTTGAATATGCTTATGACTTATGCTTTTACACTAAAGTTCATGATGATTCTCAAACTTGGTAAAGTGCATGTTTTTCAACTAAAATGTCTTTTTTAGCATGTTTTCAAGGTTTTTATGCATGACTATCATACTTAGTGCATTTTTGTACTAACCCTTATTTTCCTACATTTTTTCTAAAGTGTAGGATTTGGCGATATCGACTTCCATCCTCATGGCTAGGTTCATAGTAGATCAAGAAAACAAGTTATGGTGAGTCCTCATGTCATTTTTAGTCTTTCTTTTATGTTTGAGACTTTTGTATAGGTTACGTCCCAAAGTGCTGATCAAGTGGTTATAGATGGTTTGAGATCAAGTGTAGACTTCCACTTGTATTTTTATAAAAGACTTCGATTGTAAAGAAAATGTTTTAAATTTCTGCACCATTTCCTATTATGTTATGTTATGTATGCTAAGAGGCTTGTATGAGGATTTTCGGAGTCTTGTACGTCGTGTCACATCTAGGGGGCACTCCTGAGTCATGATAATTTCTTATTAAGAAACACTCTACGTGATAGAACTGTTTTGAGAGAAAAATTGAATGAAAATGAGAAAACAGTCAACAGTTTAAGACTTATTTGAGTTCTCTTGTCCTCGTTTTTAATTTGAAAATGTTATATAGTTGGCTAGATTTATTGAATTTTATGCATGTTATTTTTTTATTTGTTATAGTTGCACTTTTTCTTATGTATTTCAAATAAATACCCTGATGTTGTTAAGACACATTATTCCATAGATGTTAGTACCATATCCGTTGATGATACTTGTTCTTGGGTCAACTTGAGCAATTTAGATTTGCAATGTATTGCTAATATTTTATTTGTTCACTTTCCTAAACATATTGAGCATTTCTTGAGTGATTATTGATTGAATTACAACATGTGATCTCCTAAACCTTATATTCTAGTAGAATTTGTGTACTTTCTTTGTTACTTGTGTGTTGGGAGTAACGAGAATGAGCTGAAGGGTTTAATTGTGCACTTGATGTATCTAAATGAATAAAAAAGGGTTGACATGAAGAAATGTTATGTGATGAACATGATGATGTAAATTTTCTTATTGTGCCCTTATTGATTGATTGATGAAATGCTTGAAAGCATGAATGTTGGCTTGAATTACGCGAATTGTTGTCTCTTCTATGTGGTGTGATATTGCTTGTATGCATTGATCATTAAGTACCGTGATGAGACATGTGATGATTATAACGCCGAGGTCTTTGCCGGTAAGTGTTATTAGACCAAGGTCATTTCCAGCGAGTATCTATGATGTCAGGGTCTTTGTCAGCAAGTGTTATTATGCTGAGGTCATTTCCGACGAATGGCTACAAAGTCGATGGAAAATGGTTTCGGTGAAAGATCGATTATTGTGACTTGATGCATTTGATGCTTATGCGTGACTTGGTTGCTAATTGTGATTTATATACTTGTTGTGTGTAACTAAAATACTTGACATTGAGATTTACTTATTTGATTCGTTTGATTGTTGAACTGTAAAGATTAAACTGTGTATATTGAGCCTTGTGAGTTGTTTATTATATAATTGTTAGGTTGGGTTGATTTCTATGCAAGTTGTTGTTTGAGGATATTCGATTATAGTGTAAGGGGTATTTGATAGCTAGATGCCTTGTTTATTAGGTTGCTTGTTGGGTACCGTGTTGTTGGTACTCACCCCTTGCTTCTACACTTGTGTAGGTTCCGAGCTCGGACCCATGTGATCTCTTTCTCCTTCTTCTGATTTCGGGGTCTGTCAAGGATTTGAAGAGGTAGCTGCTTGTCACTTCAGCAGACCCTCTTTTTCCTTTTCCTTATACTTTGTTCTATTTGAGAAACAAAGACTGAGACTTGTACTTATATATTAGTTACACACTTTACGTATTTAGTAGTTTGTACACGTGACAACAAAGTTTTGGGGGTTTTAATAGAAGAATAAGTTTTCCACTTTATCTTGTTCTTGTTTTACTGTATTTCCACATTTCTTTCGTTTCGTTGTGTTGGGGCTGACTTGTCTTGGTGGGAAGAGACAAGTATCATCACGTGAGTTTTTGGACTATGACATAATGAAACCTATGTTCCAACCTGATAGGTAAGCCAATCCAATAATATTATCAATTCAAATTATAATATTCTAAGAAAAAAGTGACAAGTAAAATATCTCAAGATAAGCCTTCTAAAATGAATACGGAAATATTGAAATATCATCCAAGATTTGGTGTGTCATAAGTACAAGAGCTTTTAAAATACGGTGCAAGTCTGAAACTAAAATGACAAATCCAAGCATAAGAAATATCATTTCTAAATACTAATATAACAAAATAAATATCGAGGTACAGAGAGGTGTGGGCCGCGGAAAAGTCAAGCAGCTCACCATAACTTCAAGATAATTCAAGCACGGACTTAGAATGCTCCACGAGATGCACTCGTATTCAGAATCGGATATGCACCACAAAAGAGTACAACAAATGTAGTATGTGTATGAAACCATGTGTACCCAGTATATTTCATAGGCCGACAATGAAAAAGTAGTGACATGAGTGTATAAACAAACATTCTTTAATTTTACAAGTCTACATTATACTTATCAGTCAAGTTTCACCAAATAGAGATAAGTCAAATGTCATGTAATGTCCAAACCCAATGAAGCATAAAATTAGACAAGAACAAAGGATATGATGAGATGCAATGCAAAATCATGAGATGATATGTCTCAAAATGCAAGTAACCTTTAAACTATATATACACGATACTTCTCAAAAAATTATCAATAGTTCATGACCCATAGGGGACTCGTGAGGTCTATATACCGACATGGACGATCTCCATGTGTATCTACAAACGATCTCAACACACTATATTAAAATAAAACTATCTGTAGCACAAATGGTTTTAACTTGCCCAACTTGTATTAATAAAATGATCTCAACACGAACGATCTCCCATATCAAATCCTTACTCATACTCAATCTCATATTGCATGTGCACACTATAATATCAACAAAATATGGAATGGTGATGCATTTCAATCAATCAAATATTGGCATGACATATAATCACCTTAACTATCACAAATATATGGATTCAATAAAGAAACACAACCACATAAAAGAACCCAAGTCAATAATACATCAGCTAGTGTCTATTTATTTTGAAATTATTGGATTACAATCCATCATTTCATAGTAATACACGTTTTATTTATAACATTGGTACTTGTACCAATGTCCATCATACCATTGGTACGAGACCCCTATCTTTCGATTTTACATATTAAATATTTTATTTTTAATCTTTAATTAGAAAAATATCCTTCAACAAAGTCTGAAATTCTTAACAGACCCTTGAAAATCGAGCATGTGTCACGAATCCTCAAAATTTCATATTTTCCTTTCGTAAAGCTTCAAAATGTGCATCATCATCCCCTATTTTGTTGATATTATATTATGCACATGCATTGACAAGAGGTTGGGTATGAGTAAGGATCTAACATGTGGAGATCATCCGTGTTGAGATTGTTTTATGATTATAAGTTATGCATGTGGAGAACATTTGTGTTGGGGATAAATTGATTTTATGAGATGATGTGTCGTGAACTCATAGCACATTTGACTCCCAAAACAAAGAATTAGTGCCAGAAGTCGAGCATGTTTATGTTGATATAATGGTTCTTTTGATAATTGTGGAGGTAAAATACTTTGAAGCTAGTGATAGAAAGAAAGAGTGAAAATGAAGTGAGACAAACTAGACAAGAGGCCAGACAGATAGCCTTGCTGTCAAGCGGACATGAAGATGGTCTTAAAAGTGATTTGAAAGGGATGAAGTTCAAGTTAAGGCGAGACCCTAGACGGGTCGTGGTGCACTGTACATTGGCTCGTGAAGAAGTTGTAGTTGAAGATTGACAATTTTTTGTCTTAGTATGGGTTCACAAGGGGTTTTGACGGACCGTGAACAGTTTCACGGACCATTACCCTACTCGTGAGTTGAGTCGATTGTGATGTTTCCTATTTCGTGTATGACTCTTTTCTAAGACTATTTTAATTCCTTAGGGTTTAGTTTTATATTATCATCTAAACTTTAAGAAAAGCTCTTCGTGGAGAAATGATAGTTTCCTTTTTGACTCACTTTTGATAGAACACTTTAGATCAATTTTGTGATCTTGATTGAATTCTCATAATTAAGTAGCTTTTGGTTTTTGCAATTATTGTAAGTCTATTTCATTATGTTTTCAGTAATATCTACTGTTTGTTTCATTGAGAATATGAGCGGCTAAACACCACAACTAAGGTTGTGGGAACCATGACTAAAACACAACGTTAGATGCAAATATGAGTAACTTTTGATTGATAACTGCATATGTCATTTCTATATTCATGATGAATGTCTTTTAATGAGTGCACACATTAGAACATGCCTGTATTCATCACTTGTTCGAGAGAAAAGTGATGATTAGGAAAATCTAGAAACCAATTCTATTTACTTGTTTTAAAGATTCTAGCTCGAGAGATGATAGTCTTCTTAACAAGTATGCAAGGGTAAGACTTCAAAACACTCTAAGTCCGAGAGGAGAAGAGTGAAAGTCATCTAATAGGGTTGAACGGCGTTTAGATGCACATAACTTGCTATGAATGTATGAGGTTGACAGTAAATCATTATTCATGTAGAATTCGAGTGGCAATTTAAAGGTTATGGGCAGCACAATCCTAGTCTATCTAAATCAAACATCAAATCTTGAAACTATTGTTTGCTACTGTTAACATTCAACTTTAACATAAATTGGTTACTTGAATACAAAACAACCAAATATTTACTTTTTGTAATTTAGTTCTTTCAGAAATATTGACCACAACTGAATATAAGTGTTAGTAAGTTTATTTCTATTGTAAACCCTTGTGGGATCGACCTCCACTCTAGTTGAGTTCTATAATTGACTTCGACAGTTTATACTTCTTAATTGAGGAGTAAGTTTGGATGTATCATGATAGTGCGTTGAGATTGTCCACACAAACACATAGAGATCGCCCGTGTCGATATATGGACCTCATGATTCCCCTATGGATCACAAATTCTTGATGATTTTTTGAGAAATATCGTGAATATACGGTTGAGAGGTTACTTGCATTTTGAGGCATATCACACCTTTCCCTTTCGTAAAGCTTCAAAACATTCCCAAATTATCATATATGCAATATTCGTAAGAAAACGAGTTTGTAGACACCTATATTACTATATGTCTAGCCTAGATCCAAAAAACTCACCCATATCTATAATCAAGCTCCTAATAATTTTAATATCAATTAATATTTTTGAACTTGACACAAATTATTTGTTTCTTCCTTAAACTATTAACAATCTTGAAATTATCCCTTTACTTAATTTGTTGAAATTAAATACACCTCTATCATGCTACACACTTAAACGTATTTTTCACGCGTGTACACATGAAATTTTCTGTTAATGAGGTATACGCATAGATATATTGTATGACACAAGAGAGATGCTTTTAGATTGAGTTAGTCAAGTAACGAAACTAATAACCTCATCTTTATTTTATTTTTAAAATATTATTTATTACTTGTCATTTTTTCTTGGTGAGTGAAATAAAAGATCTAGCTACGTAAGATTGTTTTCCTTATAGTCTATCTACATTAGATTTTTTCTTATAATTTATCTAGTTCAAAGTAATATACCGACCCAATGATCCATTTCTTTTTTTCAAAAACATAACAAATAAAAAACTCAAAAGACGCCACAGACCTATTTAATGAATATAACGAGTATATCGTTAGATTATTTACTTTGGTAGAAACATACGAAGACCATCGATTGATTCAATTGCAGTCATCATTAATTAGTTTTCTTTTACATTCTTTAATTTAATACAAAAATCTTTCTTAAACATGCTCCAACTATTTCTATTAATCATTATAAATAATTATTATAAGAATTACGATTACATGATTATTTTTTTAAAAATGAGTCATAGTGCGGGTATATTGTTTTGAGTGAAAAAATTATACATGAAAAATTAGGATGAAGTCGAGTTTTTATTTCACCCAATAAGAAAATGATAATTAATAACTAATATTATAAAAAAAAAAAGATGAAGTTGTTAATTTCAAGGATATAAATGAGCCAAAAAGGTGAGTGGAGAATATTTTTAGCAAAATATTGGATGAAGACTATATTTAGATCGTTTCCTATAGTTCAAAGTATTTTTAAAACTGTCACTAATTTGAGGACGAACTAATAATTCTCACCAAGTTTATGAGTGTTTTCAATTCTCTTCTCGACTTTTATTCTGAGATTCATGCTCATACGAGACTTTGAGACCACTTGCTATGTCATGTGACATATTAGGAGCGTATTTAAGTTCAGTTAATCAAGTTAAGAACATTTATAAGACTGTCGACAATTTAGGAATGAAATTAATAATTCATGCCAAGTTTTAAAGTGGTCATGATACTTCTCTTAACTTGAAAGAAGCAAAATGGTGAGAAAAATTCAGTTTTAAGTTCACTATAAGTTTGAACATAATTCAGTAACTCTTTATTTCACATCAACATTATTAATCACTTGCTAAATTATTTTGAAATATAATTTTTGCTTATATGATTTAAATAGATATAATACTTATTTTTGATAATATTATATATATATAATTAACGTGAGACACAATTGTAAAACACATACACTTTTAAGTAGTCTAAACAAGAAGGTAAAATTGTTGTATCAATAATTGATGCCTTATTTTGACCTTGAAAATAACCATTAAAAAGTAAAGGGGAACAACATATTGTGATAATTTGAGAGAATACATCACAACATTTCACCGTGATTGATGTCAAATAAAATAAAAAGGATTTTCAGAAATCATCTTCAGATTCTCATGCCATTTCTTAATGAGTTTATATTGTACTTTTTCCAGCTATTACATCCTTATCTTAAAAACAAAAAAACACAACCTTTTTCATAATACTCCCCGTATAATAATAGCTATTCATTATATTATTTTGGGATATACAATAATACTTGTCCACTTTATAAAATTAATGGATAATTTCACATTTAGTTTCTAATTTATTCTTATCATTAATCATATTCATTTTCCTATTATATTTTTCGAGATATTATATTTATTATATTTAAAGGGTGATATAATAAAATTACTCTTCTATTTATTATTTCTTAAGAAGTGTGCAAAATCAAAATTGGACAACTATTATTAAACAAGTATAATTTTTTTTTCTATTTGAACTGCTTAAACTTGTCAAAGAAAACATTAGTGTGCCCTACAGTCCGAATATTACTTTTTTTAATGAACTTATTTTGTTTTAAATATTTGATATCTTAGGAAAATAAAGAGTATTTTAAAAGTGAATTTTACTTAAGTAAGATATTTAAGACAGAGAGATAACCAGGGCTCTAATAATTAAAGATTATTTAACATATTTCTTAGATTCTAACCGATATGGTAAGTTTGTGCTCTCACAATTACTCTCTCCGGTTCAATTCACTTGCCCCTAATATTACAATAATTTTGTATTTATTTATTTATTTTAGAAAATCAAGATAAAATAAAATTTGATTAAAAAGGTTCCTATCCATATTTACTTATCCACGTTGGACTTGACACACCCCTTAAAATATAATAAATAAGATGATAATTTAATAGATCACCCCTAATTATTATAAATATTTAAATATTGAGAAACAAAGAGTACTTAATAATTAGGGTAAAATAAACATAAACACATATTTTTAATATAATATTATAATTAATACTCCACTAAAATTGAACAAATAAATATTTCTTCAGAACAGTGTTAAGGCAAACTACTTCCTCCATTTATTTTTATTTGTCTAGTATTGCTTTGACACGTTCTTTTAAGGAGTATAAAGTAGAGTGATTAATTTTATTATATCATCCTTTTAATATCACAAAATTTAAGCTTTTTAGACATTTATTGAAAAGTGAATACAAACTATTTATTAATTTTTAAAATTATAAATATAAATATTAATTTAAATATAATGAATAAGTAATTATGGAGGTACGGGGTAAAATAAAATGGAGAGAGTAGTTTTTGAAGTAAATAAAGACAAGTAAAGAATAGAGGGCCCACGTGGTTTTGACTGACAATGATGATGTTCCAATTTCAATACCTAGATGTTTATATTCTACCAGGACCAGGTCCCACCAATAGTTTTTTCTTTTTAAAAAAGAAAAAAATTATGTTAAATTATTAAAAATGAAATTGCCTTTTGGAATATTTATTCTTTATAGTGAATGTAGTAACATGGCCTTTGAAGCTAAAAAACATCTTCTTTACTCAATAATCAATCATTTGTTCATCGAAAAAAGGTTGACTAATCATTTGCTTCTTTCTTTGAATTGAATTTGATATTCACATTAAACTCATTTTAATTTATTCTCTCCCTTAATTTCCATCAAATTTTACTATTTTAAGCCTCTTAAATTTTATATTTGTTTTAATTATCACCCAACATTTAAAAAAAAAACATTGCATTACTTGACTATCGATCATAATAAAGTGAAATGGTTCATGAGAAATTCATCAAAATATGTATTTGTTCTCAATTGCCTCATAATACAAACATTGAAAAAAGAAATTGATTTAACAAAATTTTGAACATATTTAAATCGTGGTTAGAATGATAGCATTAGTTTCTTGAACAAATATTTGATCTTATTTATTTATTCATTTGGTTTCAATATATGATCTTTTATTTGCTTTGCTTTCACATATATATGTAATTGTTGGTTGTACACCACTTTACCAGCCAAAAAAGGCGGTGGGCATGTGACTCATTATCTGTAGTTTCCATTTGTCAAGAATGTAAAGAAAAAAAAAAGATTTATTTATAATTATTCATTATTTAAAGGTGCCTCCATACCATGAAAGTACCACAGAGAGAATCCAAAAATATCCTTTCCAAAAATAAGAGTCTAAAATAATCAGTGGACCATAAGCGGCAATAATGGGACTGAAATCACCTTTGTTTTTCTAGTAGTTTCACGTTTTTATTTCTTTGCTGCTTGTTTGGAGTGATTTTTTTTTAATACAAAGCAAGAGTATGTTCTCTGCCAGATGCAATTCATCAACAAATAGCTAATGACAAATAATAAATCATGGGAAAAAATCTAGTAGAAGTTGGGGTTCTATTTCATGTAATAAGAAAGTGATACATAATAAATATTTTTATAAAGTAAATAAAAGGAGGGCTGTTAGTTTCAATGATATAAGTTGTTGGAAAAAATACTACTCCATCTGTTTAAAAAAGAATGACCTAATTTCCTTTTTAGCTTGTTTAAAAAAAAAATGACCCCTTTCCTTTTTTGACAACATTTTCATTTCAACTTTCCACGTGACATATTTAAAGTCACACGATTAAAAGTCATCTTTCTTTTCTTAAACTCCATTCCAAGTCAAACTAGGGCATTCTTTTTGAAACAGAGGGAGTACAATATTGTAATGATTTGGTTAATCATTTTTGGAAAGTTTCATGAATTTACCATTTTACCCCTTCTGACATCGACCCGGAGTCTCTTATGATTGAGTTTTGTAAAGTCGGTTTCGAACTTTGAGTTACAAATTGTGTATTGTGGTAAGTTTTGAATTTGAAAGTTTCAAGTTGTTAAAAGTGGTTTTTGGTGTCTTTTGGAATTTTGAGTGTCGAAATAGAATTTCGTCGATTTCATCAGTCCCAAAAAGTGTAATCTGGTCGGTGAGAGTATTCGATTTCAGATTCAGAGTCTTTTTGAGGATTTGAGGCCCTAAGTTGGAAAATTGTGGAAATTTAGTGTTTGAGTTGACTTTGGTCAGCATTCGGGGTTTGAATGCTTGAATTGGGATTCTGAAAGTTTTGTTGGATTCAGGGGATGATTTTAGGCCTATATGAGGTCTTGGTTGATTTTGAAGAGGTTCTGAACTCGTTTTGACCTTTTTAAGAATTATGTTAGTTTCTTGTGGCCTTCATGGATGTTGGGTCAAGGAGACCCCAAATTCGTATTTCAAAATTTCATTGAGTCCAGAACATCGAGTATAATGGATTTGCATATGTGGTTTGTGTGTATGAGGTTCCAAATGAATACCGAGGGTCCTTTCGATGATTGTGTGTTTGACCCATTTTGCTGATATGTGTTGTTGAAGCCAACCCTCTGCGATCACGAAGAGGTGACCATGTTCGCGGTCCAAGCCTTGACCTCTGTGTTCGCAGAGTGAGGGGCGTGTTAGTGGTCTCTTTAATGAGTTGTTCGTCCATGTTCGTAGAGGACCCTTCTGTAGAATATCTTCCAAAAATTGGGGTTTCAACCCTATTTCACCATTTTTGAGTTTTGAGAGCTTTGGAGTGGCGATTTGAACCAGGTTTTCGAGGAAAAATAGTTGGGTACGATTCTTTACTCTAAATATATTATTAACCATTATTATTTATGAATTCAAGTGTTCAAATCAAGCTTTTGAAATGAATAATTTTGGGTTATCTTCAAGAACCCAATAACTTAGTAAAATGGTGATTTTGATATGATTTCAACTTCTTTTTCAAAGTGATTTGGACCAATGAGTTTCAAATGGCTTGGATAATGATTTCAAATAAATAATTTCAGCTTCAAACTTCATTTTTGAAATCTGGTTTCGAGTTGATTGACCCATTTTTCAAGTAATTGGTGTAGGTATTTTGTTTTCGAAAATATATTGTGAATACTTGATTGATATAGATTGTGTTGCTTTGGACATCGGTCGGAATGGGAAGACTGAAGTCGTGGAGTGACTAGTTGGTTGAATTAAGAAAAGTGATCTCCTAAACCTTGTAATCTAGTAGAATTCATGTATTCCCTTCATTGTTTGTGTGTTGACAGTAATGAGAATGAGGTGGAGGATCCATTGTTCCACTTAATAAATCTTAATGAATAACAATGGGATTAAAGAAAAGGTCATGTGTTGATCATAATGCTTTGTGAATTACCTTGTTGTGACCCTGTTAAAGGATAACAAAAGTCCCAAATTGATGGTTAATGATATGGGTGGACTCCTTATAAGGCTTGGGCAATCCTTCTCCCTATGAGCTAGCTTTTGGGGTGTGAGTTGGGCGTAAGAACTAATTTCATATGGTGTCATAGTAGACACCATCTCACCCAATGTTGGGGGCCCCTAAAATCAAAATTGTCCACGCACCAAATGCTAAGCACTGCGCATGAGGTGAGATGTTAAAAAATGACAAAAGTCCCACATTGATGGTTAATGAGATGGGTGGACTCCTTATAAAGTTTGGACAACCCTCCTCCCTTTGAGCTAGATTTTGAGGTGTGAGTGAGGCCTAATACCTAATTTACCAGACCTAATTGATTGATTGTTGAAATGTTTGATAATATGAATGTGGACTTGAATTGCTTGAATTGTTGTCTCTTCCTTATGGTATGAGCTTTCTTATGTGCATTGATTGTTGTACACCGTGATGAGACATATGAGGTAAATTCGATAAATTCAATAGTTCCGATTAGTGATGAGATATAAAATCAATGGGAGATGGTTTTGGCTAGTAATATGATGTGAAGCCAATGGGAAATGGTTCTATATATATGTAAGTTGGGAGAAGAGGAAAATCATCCTCAACTCCATCCTCTTCCACAATCCTCTCTTCCGCAACTACCCCCCCAAAATTGGTATCAGAGCTAGATAAGAAAAAATACTTATAGAGAAATCTAACCACAACCAGGAATCTACGAAGGAGTCAATTCCAGAAAATCTACAAACAAAGGTATGTTCATATTTCAATATGAATAGCTAAACTATCTTATTCCTGATAATCTCTTTATTATTATTTGATTATTATCATGTTATAGTATTGTTATATTGAATAAATTCGAAGTAGTTTGCTATGAACGAAGGTAGGCTGAGAATAGGTAAGCCCAGACTATGCCATCCGAAACCGGAAACCCAGTTAGGCAAGAGAGAAGCCGTTTTAGGGGAAGTACGAAGTTGTTGAAGGCGCTGTTAGGGTAACTGATTGAAGCTGAAAATCATAGTAATGACCAAAAGAATTTGTTCAGAATAACTTTAATATAACCTGATAATTGATAATAATAAATAAGAGGTTGGAAGGAATAAACTGTTTAGAATTTATGAAATGATGAATACATACTTGCTAGATGAAGATTATAACTATAAAATACTTATTTTATATATCCTTAGAACACTTAATATAGACATAAAAAGAAAAATTTATGACCTTTTAATTACTGAAGAAATGTCAGAAATAAACCAGATATTTGAATTAATAACACAAAATTGGCATGAACTAACTATTCAAAGTATATATGAATTATATGATTCATATTCAGATTAATGATAAACTACGAATATTTAACATATTGGCGACAAACTATGGAAGATTTAGATCTACTAAATAAAATTTTACTAGATAATATTATAACATATCTAAGAACCCAAGATATAGAATACTTGGAATATATTTTAGAAAATACAAAAGAAATACGAAATCTTATGATAAATAAACAAAAATATTATGAAAAGATATTTTCACCAGAAAATTAAAATGGATAATAATTATAGAGACCAATTATTAGAAAAAATTAATGAAATAAAACAGGAAATAGAATTTAGACAAAATAGACTAGAATATAATATATGTGCAGGAGTATGCCACAAATCTATAAAAACACAAAGAAAAACGATATTCTTATTAGATCTACAATTACAACACTTAGAATATAAATACCAACACAATTTATAATGAATAAAGAAGAATACGCTGTAGAAGAAAAAATATATAAAAGCCAAGATGGAATAGAAATAAAAATAATACATTCAAACTTAGAACGAAGATATAAAAAAATAGGAAACCAACTATATCTAATGCCAGATAAAGAATCAGCAAAATTAGAAGATAGTCTAACTATGGTACGATTAAACAGAGAAAATGATGAAATAGATAGAAGAAAAGAAATTGAAAAAATTAGAGAACAAGCTAAAAAAGAAATTAAACAAATAGAAGAAGTAAAAGATACTAGAATTCAAGAATTACAAAAAGAATTAGAAAGACTTAAACAATTATATGAAGAAAAATTAAGAATAAAAGAAGAAAATAAGAAAAGAACTGAAGAATTAAAATTAAATCAAGAAATAGAAAAAATGAAAACAATGTTAGAAGAAACAGAAGAATTACCTGAATTAAAAATAGACGAATTAGAAATAAATGAAATAAATGAAGAAGAAAATGATAATATCTCAGAAAATAATTCTGAATCGTATTCAGAAACATACACTGAACTTATAGAAAAAGATAAAAATATAGAAATAAATGTAGGAAATTTAGATGAAAATCCAAGTACTTCAAATACTAAAACACAAACAGATACAACCCCAACATACTATACTTATGAAAAAGAAAATAGAGATAAAGTTTTATGGGATAAAAGACTAAATAAAAATTGGACACCTAGACAAACTACAGATCAAAATAATTTCTTAGACTTAGACTGTGTAGCAGATACAAATAAAACAATTCAATTATGGATAGGCTATATATCAAAACAACTAATAGACAATAAAATAACAATAAATGATGCCCCAGGATACATAGAAAGAACACTTATAGGAACAGTAAAAATATGGTTACAAAATTTAACATCAACAAGCTTAGCAACACTAAGAAATCATAATAAACCTAATAATGAAATGGCAACATCAGCAATAGATATATTAAATAAATATGAAATATCAATTAGAAATGAATTTGGTAGTATGACAACCGAAATAGAAGAACAACAAAAAGATAAAATAATAAACAGAAATTTAATGAATAAATTAGCAATATGTAAAATGAGTTACATAGATGAATATACATGTGCATTTAGAGAATATTACTATAAAGGAATATACACAAATGATGAAAGTAGAGAAATAAGAAAATTATATTACACAAAATTACCAGAACCATTTAGTTCCAAAATAATAAAAGATTGGGAAGAATCTAATACAGTAGATACGCTAGGAGCTAGAATAAAATTCTTACAACAATGGTTTATAAAACTATGTGAAAAACATAAAGAGGAATTAAAACTAGAAAAAATATTAGTAAAAAACCTAAAATATTGTACAAATAAATTAGCACCCCAATTTGGATGTAAAAATCCATATAAATATAAGAAAAGAATAAAGAAATATAAACACTTCAAAACAAAATATAAAAATAAAATCCCAAGAAAAAGATATTATATAAAAAATTATAAACAAAAAAGACCACATAGAGTTAAGAAAAATATAACAGAATGTAAATGTTATAATTGCGGAAAATTAGGACATTTAGCTAGAGACTGTAAATTACCAAAAGATTTAAAGAAAAAACAAATAACAGAAGTAATAATCGAAAACGATACATATAAACAGATAGATTATTTAGATTATAATTTAGAAGATGAAGATAGTATATACGAAATAACAGATAATGAATTAGAAAATAAAATAGAGTCATTTTCAGATTATGACTGAAAGCGACATAAAGATAATAAATAAAGAAGAATATCAAGATAACGAATATACAGAACAAAAAATAATATTTGACAATAATATGTTTGAACAAATAAAAGGAAAAGAATTAGACTTAAGCATAGATAAAATATTAGAAGTATCTAGATTAAAAAACTTATTTAAATTACAACACGATGAATATTATGTAGTAAGCCAAAAAGAACATGTAATAGATTGTAAATATATTAAAGGAAAAGCTAAAATACCCATCATAAATAAGAAAATAATTAACAAAGAAATCCAAGATTTAAAATAAAAAAATCCAATAAAATATGTACATTTAGGAGCAACAGAAATATTAATAAAAGCATGTTTTAGAGAAGGAATAGATACACCTATAGAACTATATTTAGCAGACGATAGAATAATTCAACCTATAGAAAAAAGCATAATAAGTGCAGTTAGAGGAAATTTAATATACCAAAAATTTAAATTTATTATAAGTGCAAACTATTCAGTAGCTATAGAGGATAAAAACATAGATAAATCATTAGTACTATATTGGAAAATGTCAGGCATAGAACTAGCACCAGGAAGTAAGATATTTACAGCAAGATGTAAAAATTTATATGTATTAACTACAAAACATAAAATAACAGCAAGAAATAAGATTCAAAAAATTAAAATAGAAAATCCATTTGATCAAATAATTACAGTAATAGATAATAATGATTACAGTTATAAAAAAATAGATATTGAAGAAGATTTAGAGATAGTAAAAGAAAGACTAAGTACATCTAAAAGATTAAGCTACGATACACCATCATCATCAAGAAATAGTACATCTAGAAGATTAGATTGCGACCTAATATCTAAGTTATTAGAACAAAAGAATGATGAAATACAACCATATCAATATTACATCACAGGAATATTAGATCAAAGAAAATATTTAATAAACATAAATACAGGACAAGTAGAAAATCAGATTATAAGAGAACTAGTAAAAGAACATGAAATAATTACAGGAGAAAATATAAACAACGAATTACCTAGAGCTTTGGTAAATATAGAAGAAACTACTGAACAAGAACTAATTATTGGAGGTATACCAATAAAAATAAAATTTAAAATACACCAAGGAAATAATAATATTACTTTAGGAATAAAATGGTTAGAAACAGTTAAACCATATAATATAGATGATAAACAACTAACAATACATTACGAAAACAAAAAGGTAATTATTAAAAGAACAATTATATGATAAAATAACATCCTAATATAATGACAAAAATATATATTTTAGCAAAAATAATTATAGAAGGATATTATAATAGATATTACACACCTATGATAGACACAGGAGCAGAAGCAAATATGTGTAAACATAATTGCCTGCCAGATAGTAAATGGGAAAAGTTAAAAACACCATTGATAGTAACAGGATTTAATAATGAAGGAAGCATGATAACACATAAAGCTAAAAATATAAAAATACAAATATGGGATAAAATATTATTAATAGATGAAATCTATAGTTATGAATTTACAAATAAAGATATATTATTAGGAATGCCTTTTTTAGATAAACTATATCCACATACTATAACAAAAACACATTGGTGGTTCACTACCATATGTAATCATAAGATAGGAGCAAAAAGAGTTAATAATAAAATTAGAAAAAATACATCATGGATAAAAGGAAGTGAAAAAATTACCCAGAAACTAGAAAATATATCAAATAATGGTCATAAAATAGAAATTATAATATTCACAATAGATAAAATACAAGCAATAAACGATAAATTAAACTCATTATATAATGAAAACCCATTACAAGGATGTGATAAACATAAAACAAAAGTAAAAATTGAACTAATAGATGAAAATAGTATAATAACACAGAAACCATTAAGATATAATTTTGAAGACCAATCAGAATTTAAAATGCATATAAATGAATTATTAGAAAATAAGTATATACAAGAAAGCAATAGTAAACATAATAGTCCAGCATTTATAGTAAATAAACATAGTGAACAAAAAAGAGGTAAAAGTAGAATGGTTATTGATTATAGAAATTTAAATGCAAAAACTAAAACTTACAATTACCCCATACCTAATAAAATACTAAAAGTACGACAGATACAAGGCTATAACTACTTTAGCAAATTTGACTGTAAATCAGGATTTTACCATCTAAAACTAGAAGAAGGATCTAAACATTTAACAGCATTTACTGTACCCCAAGGATTCTACGAATGGAATGTTCTATCATTTGGATATAAAAACGCACCAGGTAGATATCAACATTTTATGGATACATACTTTAATCAACTAGAAAATTGTATAGTATATATAGACGATATATTATTATACTCAAGAACAAAAGAAGAACATCTAAAATTATTAGAAAAATTTATACATATCATAGAAATATCAGGAATTAGCTTATCTAAAAAGAAAACTGAAATTATGAAAAATCAAATAGAATTCTTAGGAATTCAAATAGATAAAAATGGAATAAAAATGCAAACACATATTGTACAAAAAATATCTAATTCTGAAGAATTATTAGATACTAAGAAAAAATTACAATCCTTTTTAGGATTAGTTAATCAAGTAAGAGAATATATACCAAAATTAGCAGAAAATTTAAAACCATTACAGAAAAAATTAAAGAAAGATATAGAATATCACTTTGATGAACAAGATAAAAAATATATCAAGAAAATAAAACTAATGTGTAAAGATTTACCAAAATTATATTTCCCAGATGAAAATAAACAATTTACTTATATAGTAGAAACAGACTCTAGTAACCATAGTTACGGAGGAGTATTAAAATATAAATACATAAATGAAAAAATAGAACATCACTGTAGATATTATTCCGGATCATATACAGACCCACAAATAAAATGGGAAATAAATAGAAAAGAACTATTTGCCTTGTATAAATGTTTATTAGCCTTTGAACCATATATTGTATATAACAAATTTATTGTCAGAACAGATAATACACAAGTAAAATGGTGGATAACTAAAAAGGTACAAGATTCAGTTACAACAAAGGAAATAAGAAGACTAGTAGTCAATATATTGAATTTTTCATTTACAATTGAAATCATAAAAACTGACAAAAATGTGATTGCAGATCACCTCTCAAGAGAAAAATATTGAACAGGCAAATACAATGGATCAGATACTCAACCTCCTAACTACACTTTGCAAGAAAGTGGACAGTATGGAAGGTGAGATACAAAAGCTCAAAGAGCAAGCTAGTAGTCAGCAGCATGACTTTAAAAATGCGGAGCTACGTCGATCGGAAGACGTTAAAATTCCAGAGCTAGAAGGAGACGTTGGGAAACTCCCTAAAACCCATAATGTTTGTTTAAATGCAGATGCAGGTACATCTGGAGCTATAAAGAAAATTAAAGAGGAAAAAAGTTATACAAATACAAACATGAATAAACTTTTTGACAAACCATATACAACTCCAAAGATACAAAAATCCGTGCCTACTCCACAAACAACTACTTATAAAAATAGCCTAGCCCAGCAGAAAAATACATATACCCATATTACTCGTACATATACAGAAAACATTTACAAAATCCAAACTTACTTAAATAAAAACCCCAGAGCTATAAATCCAAAAGAACCAAATACTGATTACATTACTCAACACCTACAAGGTTATAACAAACTAATTGCCCTTCCAGGTACAAATACAAACTTAGTTACAACTTGTTACAATTATGGACTACTCAGTACAGTGTACACAGCTACAGGAGACGAAATTTCGAAGATACCCGAACTATACAAAGCATTCTTAACCTACAAACGAATTACTAAAGGAACTCTATTTTTCATAAAGTTCTATACAGCTACAGCAGAAATACTATATGACGAAATAAAACCAGTTATACAAGTTATAAAAATTGGTTTGACCAGAGATATGTTAATTCCGGAAAAGATAGAAAAACAAGAAGAGATACCTATTGTAGATATTCCTGATTTCTACGCCAATAAAAGAGTTATCGGAATAGCTACAATATTAACGGAGTTAGCAAATAATTATCTAAATAATAATACAATATGGAGTTACTATAGCCGAGATAATACAATGATATATTCAAACTGTCGAGAAACAAGAGAAGGAGATATGGAGGAAATACGTCAATGGATACTAAGCCTCCTAAAACCAGAAAATACACCAACTACACGAGCTATTAAGAAAAATTTCATCTCGCCAGTATTATTAACAAGATATTGTACAACAATTAGCAGCAAATACTCAGAACACATATGTTCCAAATGTCACGGAGAAGATAACAATGTCCCAACCGTACAGCTGGAATGATCTATCATAAAGGAAATATACAACAGCCGGCAGCCTGATGAAGACAGCCGACAAAACAAAAGATACGATGAAGACAGCTATGTAAAGAAGTCAAAAGTGGGATAAGCATCTTATCCTTCTTTTTGTAAAGTTTTTGTTTTCTTTTGTAAAGTAAAGTAAAGTAGTTTGTTTTTATTTGGAGTCACCGACAGGATACTATTGATGAATAGTAATCAATAGTAAAATGTCAATTATATGAATAGTAAGAGTCAGTTACTGTGTAAATAGTAAAGGTCAAGTAACTGTGTAAATAGTAAGAGTCAGCCACTATTCATGAATAGTAGAGGTCACCTACTGTTCATAAATAGTAGTTTGTAAATTTTGTATATATATGTAAGTTGGGAGAAGAGGAAAATCATCCTCAACTCCATCCTCTTCCACAATCCTCTCTTCCGCAACTAGCCCCCCAAAATTGATAATCTGTTTGATACTATATTTCTAATTATGGGATTACTATATATTATTCATGGAGATCTTAGAATTGAGTCGTTCATGCCTATATTTCTGCATGAACCCTATGGGTCGAGCATTATTGAGATGAGTAGTATCCCAGGTGTCATCCACTAGGGCCAACCATGGTCCGTTGGTCGGACCACAGACCGTAAGTAGGTTCGTGGATTGGCCACCCAAAGAATTGCCAAGGAAAGGAACTATGACTTGACTAACAGACCATATGCCAGACCACAGTCCATGGTCCAGGGGTCCGTAGGTTAGCCCAAACTCTCTGTATCTATCAATGACTATACAGGATGACCAATCGACCAGTCCACAATCTGTCAAGCTTAGTCCATCGGTCATGGGCTGATAATTATTTTCAGGGTTTGATGGATTTTTTCCTAATAAATTTATTCCTAGACTACGTCATTTAGCCTATGTCTATGACCCTTATATAAGTATTTTCAACCCCCAAATTAGTTAATTCAATTCATTCTTCATAAAATACAGAAGAGGATCAAAACCTCCTCTCCAAAATATTCTCTCTAGAAACTTGAAGAAGAAGAAGAAGAAGAAGGATTCATCTAGGATTTCAAGTCAAGGTCTCAATTCCTCCATTGAAGATAAGAAATTGGACTTGAGGTATGATAGTTTTCATCCATGGATTCCTTCCATCCATGGAGTTCCCAAATTCTCCTTTTTTCAAACGTAGAAATTCCTAATTTGCTAGGGTTTTCTTCAACTACCACGGGTTCACTTTATTATTGATCTAAATGATTGAATTATGTTTTAATATGCATTAATTGATGAATTACTATGATTTTATGATATTTTCCGATGAACCCATGTAAATCCCATGAATTTATGATGAAATAAGGAGTTTTTTTGAACTAAAGCATGAAGTGATAGATACACATGAATTTATGGTGAAATACCTATTTAATCTTTGATTTCTAGATGTGGTGATTGTAAAAGTAAGCTTTGAATCTTGATAGGGCAAAATATGAGATTATGCATGTTTTTATTAAACCGATGTAAATGTTTTAAGGATGCTTTGAGAGTAAAGTATCAAGAATTATGTTGTTGTTGTGTTGTTGAAAGGACATTCTCATAAACACCTACAACCCTGATGTGAAAGGTTTTCTCACATAATATGGATTCTAAGGTTGAAAGGCTTTCTCACCTAATTGAATCGAAGAGAAGGAGCTATTCTAATGAAATTAGCTTGGATCGGCAAGATGACATGCCCTTCCATTGAATGATAAGAATAAGTAAGAAATGACTATTCCATGGGAATAATGCTTAGAACCGAGTGGATATTAATGTGAGATGGAAGCTCCCCCATAGTAGAGGTCGGGTTTCTAGAAGCAATTTGTTAAGATAGAAGCTTTCCTGAGTAGAGGCCGGGTTTCTAGTAGCAATCTCCTTATCCCTTAAACTACGTGCCCCTGTAGGATGATTAGCTAGTAGCTTACCTTGTAAAATAGGACAACCCTTTTCGGTGTGGGAGACACCGGGGGATAATGTTATAGCTCACATGGTCTCTATGTCAGTTAAGGCTAATCCCATAATAATATGAATAATGAACTAAGGTTACTTCAAGAAGTATCATGTATGAGTTCAAAGGTTTTAAAGATGATATTAGCTTGCATTGACCATGGTTTTATGACCTATGTTTTGTTACCTTCTTATATCATGTCTAGTTTGGTCAATTGCATGTCATGAAATGAAATGTCCCCTTTTGCATGTTTTAAATGTTTTATGCACATCTATCATACTTGGTACATTATTTTGTACTAACGCATACTTTTGCCTACATTTTCCCCAAATGTAGGGTCCGACAAGCAAGGTCATCAGTTTCGTGGATAAAGGTTGACTTGAGATATTTTCTAGCTTTGGTGAGTCCCCATGGCTTTGAGGACTGATTTTCATTGTTTACTTTCTACTTTGAATTTATCTTTTGGACATGATGTATGGGCTAGGCCCAGTTTCATTCTATTGTATTAGATTGCTATGATGAGACATGATGTCTAGATTTCTGCTTTTATTTTATAAAATGTTTGGACTCTGACTATTGTTTTACTCTTATTTTTCTATGTGTTATGTTATGAGAGCTAAGTGACTTGTATGGAGTTCTTCATGGTTCTATACGCGATGTTACATCTAGGGTGTACCTGTGGGTCGTGACAAACTTAGTATCAGAGGACACAGTTTAGAATGGTCCCAGGATATCTCAAAAGCCATGTCGAGTAGAGTCTTGTTCATGAGTGTAAAGTGTGCCACATTTATGAATGAAAAGCTAAGATATGATTAGAAAACTCCACTTTTTCATTACTCTAAAGTTGTGCGATAGAGTCTGACTCTATAAAGTCTCTCTCCTAATCCTTATCCGATGCTCTACAGGATATGTCTACTCGAGGAGCTTATACTAGAAGGAACTTGAGGGAGAATAGGTAACAAGAAGTTCCTCCCCCAGCTTTTCAAGTTCTGATTGATCCTTTGGCCGAACAAGTTACAAATGCGGAGTTTAGGGCAGCTTTCCAAGTGTTGGCTCAGGCCATGACGGCCCAAGCCAATAGGGAGGTTGTGGTTCACATGAACCCAAATGTGGGTACGGTGACTTCAAGAGTGGGGGACTTTACTAGGATGAACCCTTCGGAGTTTCATGGTTCTAAGGTTGAGGAAGATCCTTAACAGTTTATTTATAAGGTATATAAGGTTTTGATGATAATGGGTGTGACGCTGGTGGAAAAGGCAGAGTTGGCCACTTATCAATTGAAAGGTGTTACTCAAGTGTGGTACAACCAATGGAAAGGAGGGAGACCGAAAGATGCAAGTACTCTTGATTGGGAGAGGTTTAGGGCTACTTTTCTTGATAGGTTCTTTCCCCTTGAGATGAGGGAATCAAAGGTGCTTGAGTTCATCAACCTTCGTCAAGGAACTATGAGTGTGAGGGAATATGCTCTAAAGTTTACAAAATTGTCTAAATATTCCCCAATAATGGTTTTCGATTCTAGGGCAAGGATGAGTAAGTTCGTATCGGGTGTGTCAGAAAAGGTGGTCAAAGAGTGTCGTACCACCATGCTCATTACTGACATGGATATATCTCGTCTCATGGTTCATGCACAATAAAGTGAGGAGGAAAAACTCAAGGAAAAGTCTAGAGAGGCAAAGAGAGCTAAGAACAGTGATGGAAAGTTTTCTCATGCAAGGTCTGGTGGATATGTTCGCCGAAGATTTTAGCAAAAGTTTTTCTATCAAGGTTGCTCCAATGCTTCTTCTAAGTTCAACTAAGATAGGGTGACTAACCCTATGCCTCAAAGAGGTAATGGTAGTGGATCTTCATTGCCTAGGTGTACTTGTACTAAGTGTGGAAGGCAGCACGACGGTAAGTGTCTAGTCGACATGAATGGTTGCTTCGTTTGTGGTAAGAGTGGTCACAAGATGAGGGATTACCCAATGCTTACGACTAAAGGAAGAGAGGGCAATCAAGATACTCCTAGTGGTTCGGGTTCTAATGCTCCCAAGAAAAACCGATTCTATGCACTTTAGACTCATGGAAAACAAGAGGGTTCTCCCAATATGGTTACCGGTATGTTGAAATTTTTCCAACTTAATGTTTATACTTTACATGATCCCGGTGCTACCTTGTCTTTTGTGACACCATATGTGTCTATGAGGTTCTATGTTCTTCCGAATGTGTTGTTAGAATATTTTTTCTGTCTCTACTACTATTTCGTGATTCTATCGTGGCTAAGAGGGTCTATAGAAAGTCACCCATTTCCTTGTCCCATAGAGTTACTCTTGTTGACTTGGTAGAGATTGATATGCTTTTTTGATGTTATCCTTGGTGTGGATTGGCTGCACTCTTGTTATGCTTCTATAGATTATAGAAATCGTGTAGTCAGATTTTAGTTTCTAAATGAGCCTATCCTAGAGTGGAAGTGGGGAAATTCTATGCCTAAATGTTTTTTTGTCTCTTATCTTAAAGATAGAAAGATGATCTCTAAGGGTTGCTTTTACCATCAAGTTAGGGTGAGGGATGTAGATTTCGAAACCCCTACTTTTGAGTCGATCTCTATTGTTAATGAGTTTCTGGAAGTATTTCCCGATGATTTGCCTGGTATTTCTCTAGAAAAATAAATAGACTTCGATATTTACCTTCTCCCAGATACGTAACCTATCTCTACTCCTCCTTATAAAATGGCTCTGGGGGAACTTAAGGAATTGAAGGAGCAATTGAAAGATTTGTTGGATAAGGTCTTCATTCGACCAAGTATATCCCCATGGGGTGCCCCAGTTTTGTTTGTTAGAAAGAAGGAAGGTTGTCTTCGTATGTGTATTGACTATCATCAGTTGAACAAAGTGACCATTAAGAATAAGTATCCTCTTCCAAGGATAGATGATTTATTTGACAACCTCCAAGGAGCAAGTTACTTCTCTAAGATCGATCTTCGGTTGGGTTGTCACCAATTGAGGGTGAAGGAAGATGACATTCCAAAAACAGCTTTCTAAACTCGGTATGATCATTATGAGTTTTTGGTAATGTCATTTTGGTTGACTAATTATCCGGTGGCATTCATGGATTTGATGGATAGGTTGTTTAGACAATACTTTGACATGTTTGTGATTGTGTTCATTGATGACATATTGATTTACTCAAGGAGTGAGAATGAGCATATTGATCCTTTGAGGATTGTGTTGCAAATTCTTAAGGAACAACAACTTTTTGCAAAGTTTAACAAATGTGAATTTTGGCTAAGGTCTGTGGCTTTTCTACATCAAATTATTTCAAGTAAGAGTATTGAGGTAGATCCTATTAAGACAGATGCAGTCAAGAGTTGGCCTAGACCTCTAACCCCTTCGAACATTATAAGCTTTTTGGGATTGGCCGGTTACTATAGAAGGTTTGTTGAGGGGTTTTCTTCTATTGCTTATCTGTTGACGGCTTTGACTCAAAAGAAGGCTAAGTTTATATGGTTCGAATCTTGTGAGAAGAGTTTTCAAGAGTTGAAAGATAGACTTACTTCCGCTCCGGTGTTGACCTTATCGGAAGGTACATATGGCTTTGCGGTATATTATGATGCCTCGAGAATTGGGTTGGGATGTGTGCTTATGAAAAATGGAAAAGTTATTGCCTATGCCTCAAGGCAACTTAGGATTCATGAGAAGAATTATCCTACCCATGACCTTGAGCTAGAATTATCCTACCCATGACCTTGAGCTGGTGGCAGTTGTTTTTGCCTTAAAGATTTGGAGGCATTATTTGTATGGGGTTTATGTTGTTGTTTTCACCGATCACAAGAGGTTGCAATATGTGTTCAACCAAAAGGATTTGAATCTTCTCCAAAGAAGGTGGCTTGAGTTATTGAAGGATTATGACATGAGTGTTTTTTATCACCCTGGTAAAGCTAATGTGGTAGAGGATGCTCTTAGTCGGTTATCTATGGGTAGTGTTGTTCATATTAAGGAAGAAAAGAAATAGTTGGTTCAAGATGTTCATAGATTGGACTGACTAGGTGTTCAGTTATTGGACTTCACCAAGGGTGGTGTTTTGGTTCATAATGGTTCTGAATCGTCTTTTGTGGTGGATGTGAAAGACAAGCAAGGTCTTGATCTAATTTTGGATGAATTGAAAGAGGCAGTGCTCAAAAATTCTCTAGAGATTTTCTCCCAAGGGGGAGATGGTGTGCTTAGATATCAAGGTCATTTATGTGTTCCTAATGTTGAGGACTTAAGGGAACAAATCTTGACAAAAGCTCATAATTCTCGGTATTCTATTCACCCGGGAGCCACTAAGATGTACCGTGATTTGCGGGAGATCTATTGGTGGAATGGGATAAATAAAGATATTGCGGGATTTGTGGCCAAGTGTCCTAATTGTCAACAAGTGAAGGTTGAGCATCAGAAACCAGGAGGTTTATCCCAAGACATTGCTATTCCTACTTGGAAGTGGGAATATGGACTTCATAATATGGTTGCCACGTACTCGGTGGCAACATGACTCGATTTGGGTTATAGTAGATTGGATGATGAAATCAGCTCATTTTATTCCCTTCAAGGTTTCCTATTCGGTTGAGGATTATGCTAAGTTGTATTTGAGAGAGATGGTGAGGTTGCATGGAGTGCCTTGTCCATTATTTTTGATCGTGGTACCCAATTAAATTTTTAGTTTTGGAAGTCTTTCCAAAACGGCCTTGGTACTAGTGTTGAGCTTAGTACGACCTTTCATCCCAAACCGATGGGTAAGAGGAACGTACAATCCAAACTTTGGAAGACATGTTGAGAGCTTGTGTAATTTATTTTAAGGGTAATTGGGATGACCATTTGCCATTGATTGAGTTTGCCTATAATAATAATTATCACTCGAGTATTGGTAAGACTCCATTTGAGGCATTATATGGTAGGAGGTGTAGATTTCCTATATGATAGTTTGAGGTGGGTGAAGTTGCCCTAATAGGTCCCGAGTTGGTACATGAGGCCATATAAAGGTTGAGAACGACTCATAGCTGACAAAAGTCATATGTAAATATTAGAAGAAGGGATCTTGAATTTGAGGTGCATGATTGGGTTACTTGAAAATCTCACCCATGAAGTGTGTAATGAGGTTTGGCAAGAAAGGGAAGCTTAGTCCCTGTTTTGTTGGCCTAAATCAAGTTTTGAGACGTGTTAGTAAAGTTGCTTATGAGATTGAGTGCTCAATGAGTTGGCATCGGTGCATCCAATTTTCCATGTCTCTATGTTGAAGAAATGTAATGGTGATCTTGCATCTATATTTTTCTTAAAGGGTTTGGAAGTTAAAGAAAATCTTTCTTATGAAGAGGTCCCGGTTGAGATTTTAGACCGGCAAGTCAAGAAGTTGAGAAACAAGGAAGTTGCTTCCTTGAAAGTGTTACGGAGGAATCATTTAGTTGAGGGTGGTACTTGGGAGGCTGAGGCCGATATGATGTCCTAATATCCTCATCTTTTTCCTTTAACTCCTCTTCTAGCTTGAGGTACTGAGTTCCTCATGGTTTGTTCCTTGTTTTGTAGTTATGTGTGTTAAGTGTTTTCCATGATTTCTTATTTATGCATGATTCATGAAAAGATAAGTTTATAGAAAATGAGTCAATTGTTTTATTTTCTTGTTGTTGTGCATTGAGTATGAGTTGCCTATAGACTTCATGAGATGATATGTTGAATACACATTAATTATGATGTTGAGTATAAATTGCATAAAGGCTCCTCGAGAGGATGTTGAGCATGATTTTAGCTTGGAGAAGGTAGTTCCTTCTTGAATATGAGAAATCTTGAAAGTTCATGCATATTGGGTTGATAGATGTAGTTCCTACCTTCCATATGATGCATTTAGTATGTTTAGCTTGGAGTTGATGTTTCCTCCTGGGTTGTTAAGATAGGTTGCTACTTTCCTTAAGATGCCTAGAATCGCATTCGAGGATGAATGTTCCCAAGGGGGAGATAATGTAACACCTCGGATTCGTTAAAGGGCCTAGAAGAATTTTTCTAAAACTCTAAGGTGCCATCCACGAGGGCCACCCGTAGGTTGGACAACGAACTGTAGGTGGGCCCGTGGGTTGGCCACCCAATGAGTTGCCAAGGGAAGGAACTAAGGCCTGACCAACGGACCATGGTCTAGGAGTCCCTAGGTCATCCCAAACTCTCTGTATCTATCGACGGCTGTGTAGCACGGTTCGTCGACCATGGTCCATCGGTCGTGGGCTGGCAGTTAGTTTTATAGGTAGTGGGTCTTTTCTTAATTAATTTATTCCTATACTACATCATTTTTCTTATGTATAAGACCCTTATGTAAGTATTTTCATTCCCCAAATTAGTCAATTCAATTCATTCTTACAAAATTACAAAAGAAGATGAAAACCTCCTCTCCAAAATCTTCTCTTTAGAAACTTGAAGAAGAAGAATGATTCATCTAGGGTTGAATTCAAGGTCCCAATTCCTCCATTGAAGATAAGCAATTAGACTTGAGGTATGATAATTTTCATCCATGGATTCCTTCCATCCATGGAGTTCCCAAATTCTCCTCTTTTCAAAGGTAGAAATTCCCAATTTTCTAAGGTTTTCTTCAACTACTATGAGTTTACTTGATTATTGATCTAAATGATTGAATTATGTTTTAATATGCATGAATTGATGAATTACTATGATTTTATGATGTTTCCCCATGAACCCATCTAAATCCATATTTTCCAATTATGATGGTATGATGTGGATATTTGTTGATGAATGAGGAGTTTTATGAACTAAAGCATGAAGAGATAGAATCACATGAATTTATCATCAAATACCTATCTAATCCTTTAATTTCTAGATGTGGTGATTGAAAGTAAGCTTTGAACCTTGAAAGGGCAAAGTATGAGATTATGCATGTTTTTATGAAACCTATATAAATGTTTTAAGGATGCTTTGAGAGTAAAGTATCAAGGATGATGTTGTTGTTGTGTTGTTGAAAGGAAATTCTTGTAAACACCTACAACCATGATGTGAAAGGTTTTATCACATAATAAGGATTGTAAGGTTGAATGATTTTCTCACCTGATTGAATAAAAGACAAGGAGCTATCCTAATGAAATTTAGCTTGGATCGGCAAGATGACATGCCTTTCCATGAATGATAAGAATAAGTAAGAAATAACTATTTTGTGAGAATTATGCTTAGCACCGAGTGAATATTGATGTGAGATGGAAGCTCTGTCGTAGTAGAGGCCGGAGTTCTAGAAGAAATCTCTTGAGATGGAAGCTCTCCTGAGTAGAGGTCGGGTTTCTAGTAGCAATCTCCTTATCCCTTAAACTACGTGCCCTCGTAGGATGATTAGATAGTGGATCCACTTAAGCTAGAATTTCATGGTCCTTACCTTGGCAAGTGGGACAACCCTATTAAGTGTGGGAGACACCAGGAGATAATGTTATTGGTCACATGGTCTTTATGTCGGATAAGGCTAATCCCACAACAATATGAATAATGAACTAAGGTTACTTCAAGAAGTATCGCATATGAGTTCAAAGGTTTTAAAGATGATGTTAGCTTGCATTGACCATGGTTTGATGACTTATGTTTTCTAACCCTCTTATATCATGTCTAGTTAGGTCAATTACATATTATGAAATGAAATGTCCCTTTTTGAATGTTTTAAATATTTTATGCACGACTATCATACTTGGTACATTGTTTTGTACTAACGTACACTCTTGCCTACATTTTTCCTAAATGTAGGGTCCGACAGTCAGGGTCATTAGTTTCGTGGCTAGAGGTTGACTTAAGATATTTCCGAGCATTGGTGAGTCCTCATGGCTTCGAGGATGGATTTTCATTGTTTAGTTTCTACTTTGTATTTTTCTTTTCGACATGATGTATGGGCTAGGCCTAGTTTAATTCTGTTGTATTACATGGCCATGATAAGACAAGATGTCTAGACTTCCGCGTTTCTTTTATAAAATGTTTGGACTTGGACTATTGTTTTACTTTTATTTTCCTATTTCTTATGTTATGAGAGTTAAGTGGCTTGTATAGAGCCCTTCGGGGTTCTATATGCGATGTTACATCTAGGGTGTACCCCTGGCTCATAACATTGAGTCCTTGAGTTTTGGAGTCATTGATTTCTATATATGGTTGTTGAAACCCTTGAATTGAGTCGTTCACGTCTATAATTTGGCATGAACCCTATTTTGAGAGGTCTTTTACAATTATTTATAAGTTGTTTAAAGACTTAAATAAATGAGTATGAGGATGAGGAGAGTTGAGACTCATGTTTTCAAAATTAATATAAGGAAACTAAGTATTCTCAAGTGTGAATGTTTTACATTTAAACACGAGAGGGAACCTTGATTTCCTAATGAGTTCATGAGGAGTTTTTGAGATTAATCTCTTTTAAAAGAACCTTTTGAGTAATAATCTCAAAGTTTGAGGATGAGAAGATGTTTTTAAGCATATGATCATGAGTTATATTATTAAGAGTAGTATTGAGCATCGATATGGGGACGATTTCAGACAACTCAAAGTCCTCTTAAACCATGTATGCCAACATGGGTAAAGGGTCAAAATTTTTAGATGATTTCTTATAGATTTTTATGCATAGCTTAGTGGATGCACTTAGTTGAGGATGTTCTATACTCTAACAAGGTATAGGACAGCTCTGGCAGTGTGGGCGAGACACTATAAAATCATGTTGCTCATAGTGATGGTTGTCGGTTAGAGAATCTCCCAAATATGAGTAAAAGAGTTTATTATTGTAGTTTATATACATTTATTATCTACTATTTTAAAAGTTTCATGTATATGACATCCTTTATTGTTGCTTTCATTTTTAGTTGAGTATCCTTGAGTTTCTTAAGTTTGAGTTTATTATCTTGAGTTGAGTATATTGAGTTGAGTTGAGTATCCTTGAGTTGAGTTGAGTATTCTTGAGTCATATTGAGTCAAGACAAGGTAAACATGTCTTCCCTTTTATTAGATCGAGCTTATACTTATGTTGCAAAGTTCCCATTACATGCTCATACATTTCATATACTGATGCCATTTGTCCTACATCGTTTCATGATATAGGTATAGGTATTTAGGATCATCAACAAGCGTTTCGTTGAGGTCATGTGCTATTCCAGTCTGCTTTGGTGAGCCTTCTTATATTCCTGAGGACTTCACCTTTACCTTACAATTAGTAGCTTTGAGATGTCCTGGTTCTTGTCCCGATATACTTTTGTAATAGTAGAGGCTTTATAGATAGACATAGTTGAGGATTTTTCTGTATTTACTTTCTTTTGAGTTGTTTTACAAACTGTGAGTATATATGTTAAGTATTATTCAGAATTTTTAAGGCTCAGTATTCAAGTTCAATGAATTTAAATTCATTTTTAAGCTTATGTATGCTTGAGTTAATCTTCCGTTTGTAGCAGTGAGGATGAGGGTTTGCTTGGGGACCAAGAATGGTTCTCGAGTGCCGACTGCGTCCAGGGTGTAGACTCGGGTTGTGAAAAGTTACTAATATCTAGGGATTGTAAACTTTGTTGGACCATTCAAAATTCTAAGTCTCAAACATGAAATGATATGTTAAAAGATAAAATATATGAAAAACATAACAAATATTTATAAATTATATCAAAGCAAATACTTTTATGTATAAAATTCATTGGGTTAGATACTAGATTACAATCGCCTACACCTAGTATTGGATGAGGTGTAGTTGAGCGTTTATCAACCAGTCAATATTAAAATTTCACTATGCAAGTGGGTGAAACCATTCAAGAAATGCATACTAGGTTTACCTCTATAACCAATAAGATTAGGTTCTTAGGAGAACCTATTCACCCAAGTAAGCATTTTAGGAATATACTACAAATCCTTTAAAAGTCCTTGGAGAGAAAGGTTTATGCTATCACAAAAGCAAAGGATCTGAAGACCCTTACAATGGATTAGTTTAATGGTAATCTTCAAACTCACGTGTTGAGCAAGAAACAAGATCATTATAAGAAGGAAGTGAAGAAAGATAAATCTCTAACGCTTAAAGTCTCTCAAAGTAATCCCTATGAAGGTGATGAGGATATGGCCAACCTAAATTGGAAATTTCGAAAGATTATGAGAAAGCATGGTGGATTTATGACAAAGGCTAACTCCACTAAGTCAGCAAATGCAATTGATTTGTGTCACTAGTGTGGAAAACCAAGGAATTTTATCACAAGCTAGAGTACAAAGAATATGTTTAAGCTGGAGGTGACAAAAAGAATCAAGGAACTACATCCTAGGTAAGTTCGAAAAAGAAGAGTAGTTGTTGATTATGTAGTGAAGAAAGGTCTTCCTGTTTGGGGAAACTCCTCAACTTATTTAGAATGATCTGAACAACAAGAGGATGCATCTATGCTTGTTTTAAAGGATGATGGAGATGTCTTTGACTTAATGGCTAAATTTGAAGATGAGGGTGTTGGTGAAGAGGTAACTCTTCTTGATTTTACAAAATATCTGAATGGGTACTCCATTAAACAAAATAGAAGTCTAGATGGTCTTTTCATTGACTCAATCAGTGAGTTTACCACTGAAAATATTTTTTCGAACAACACTCTACAATTTTTTCTAGACGAAAAATTTGCTTTAATTACTCAGATGTTTGAAATGGAGGAACAACTGGTAGTTCTAGAAGCTAAAAATCAAGAATTCAAATAGAAGTTAAAACGGGTGCCTAAGGGTAATTGAAAGTGAAAAGGTGAGGCTAGTTGTTTGCAGCTTGAACTTGAAAATAGGTGTGTGGTTACAAAAGTTACATCTTGATATTTGCTCTTGACAACAAAATGATGAAAGAATATGTATATAGCTAATATAAATACTACTCGTAGTGACAATATCAGTTGCATTATTATTTAATGTGAAAATATTGATATGTGGCGCATAAGACTTGACCATTTATGTTATTCTTTTTTGAACAACCTTGTGTCAAAGAACCTGATCTGTGGATTGCTAACGATTAAAATTTGCAGATGACAAAGCTTGTGATATATGTTTGAAGGGAAAGAAAGCCACGCCCTCTTTAAAACAAAAGAAGTAGGTAAGCATTACAAGGCCACATGAACTACTCCATTTGGATCTTTCTGGTCCTGTAAAGATTTAGAGTAGAGGCTGAAAGAAGTACATCTTTTTTATTGTAGATGGATTTTCAAGATTCATCACGATAATGTTTCTCAAATCCAAGGATGAAATTTATTATGTACTGATAAAATTTTCCAAGACTATTCAGATGAAGCTAACTAGAAAGATTACAGATATGAGGTCGGATCATGCACTGAGTTTCAAAATGCCAATATTGAGAGCTTTTATGCTGAACATGGAATTCATAATAGCTTTTCAGTACCCAAAACCTCTCAAAAAAAGGTGTAGTGGAATGGAAGAACAAATACTTTGTTTATAATGCTTGGACCATGTTGATAGATTATGCCATTCAAAAGAATTTCTAGGCTAAAGCAGTAATCTCTAAATGTTATGTTATCAATGTAGAAATCTCACGTAAGTGTGGAGAAATCAAGGATTGTATTGATGATTATAATGTTGAGATACAAGCTCCTTATATAAGAGAAGAGTCCTATTCTAGTTATACTAGGAATCCTACTACAACACAATTATTTACATCATTACATGAGTAGTGTTATATTATAACTCCAATACCTTATCCTAGTCGACTCCTACAATATACAGTAGCTTAGTCGTACATAACTTAGGATTTAGTAGTCTAGTCCTAGTATGCCTCAAACTCTAACTCGTCAACTTGCTTCAATGGACCTGCTCTTTCAACATGTTCCATCAGTCTTCAAGCTTCCTTTAACACTTCCCCTCAAGCTAGTGAGTGGAGGACCTGTAACTCCTAGCTTTCTGCGAAAATCAGAAAAAACATATTTTGTTAAGGCTTTGGTATGAATATCAGCTAGCTGATCCTTAGACTTCACAAACTAAGTAAGAAGTTGTCCCCTGGCCACTTTCTCACCAACAAAATGATAGTCCATTTCAACATGTTTGGTTCTAGCATGCATAACTGGATTAACCGTCATGTACATGGCACTCATGTTATCACAATACACCGTAGGAACAGATCAAAGGAACACTTCAATGTCATGAAGAAGATACAAAATCCAAGTCATTTCTGCGGTAGTGGAGTCTATTGTACTATACTTAGCTTCAACACTCGATCGGGCTACTGTGGTCTGTTTCTTAGAGGTCAAAGAAATACAATTTGCACCTCGGTAGATGGTATAGCCTGTAGATGATCTCCTAGTAGTGGTACAACCTCCCCAATCAACATCTGAGTAGCCATACAACCTACATGGTGATTGTGAAATAGTTCTGAGTCCAAAGTGTAGAGTACCTTTGATGTATCTAAGAATCCTTTTTACCCCTTGAAAATGTTCAATGTTTGAGATTTGCATAAACTGGATTGCTAGATTCCAACATGAGTGATATCAGGTCTTGTGAGGGTCAAATACTGAAGGCTCCCTACTATCATTCTATACAAGGAGGTATCTACAAGACTTCCCACAACTTCATGCACACCATGCTTTTTAGCCAAAGGAGTGGGTAAAGCCTTTGCCAAAGTCATCTTTGTCTTGGCCATCAGCTCATCAACATAGTTGCTTTGATTTAAGTGAATTCCTCTTTTGAAAGACTTCACCTCACTTCCTAGAAAGAAGTGTAAAAGGCCAAGATCTTTCATAGCTAACTCCTTCCCAAGTTGTTGAACCAACTCTGAGACATGAGATGGATTACTTCCTGTGACAATAATAACATCCACATAGAACAAGAGAAATATTTTGGCTTTATGAGTTTGCAAAGTAAATAAGGAAGGGTCAGCCTTACTACAAATGAAACCAAGGTGTAAGAGATGTATGCTAAACCTATCAAAATAGGCCCTAGGTGCTTGTTTAAGACCATACAATGCCTTTTTAAGTGGACACACATGTTGAGGAAACTGGGGATCAATAAAACTAGGAGGTTGACTCATGTACACCTCCTCTTGTAGGAAGCCATGGAGAAAGACATTTTTGATATCTAGTTGTCTAAGTTCCCACTTTGAACTGACAACAATGGATAGAACCACCCTAATAGTTATGGCTTCAACCACAGGACTAAATGTTTCTTCAAAATCTATCCCTTCAAGCTGCGAGAATCCCCTTGCCACAAGTCTGGATTTGTATCTATTTACTGTCCTATCAACTTTTAATTTGTCTTGAACACCCATTTTGAGCCAACCAAGTTTATACCAAGAGATTTGGGCACCAAAATCCATGTCTTGTTAGTATGTAAAACATCAATTTCTTCCTACATTGCTGCAAATCAATGAGGTGACCTTAGTGCTTCCTTACTAGTATTTGGTTCTCTCAACATTTCTGTGCTGCTGCGAGCAACAAGTGACAAGTGATGTTCCTTCGCCTTGTGCCTGGTGATCATATGATGCCCTTATGGTGCAGGAAGTATCTCAACTAGTACATTAACCAATGTAGTTGACTGGAGTGTAGCATTGTCAGATTGATGATCAACTGGTATATCAACTAAAGTAGTTGTTTGATGATGTTCATTGGCTGGACCTGTAAGTGCAACTTGTTCCTCACTGCTACTAGCAGATCCAAAATCTGCAGCTGGAGTTTCAATACTATTGTATGGATTATCATCTTCAACCTGTTCCTTAGCATATGATCTTGCGCTTCAGAGGTCAATAGTACTCTCATCATTAAGGCGTATATGAGTTATAGTAACACTATCAATATTAATGTGTGGACTCTCAGCCTGTACTTCCCCTGAATCAGAACTATCATGTGCCTGCAGTTTAGAGATATATTCAACAAAGTTAGTTTAATCAAATTCAAGAGTGCAACAATTATCCTTTTCAAGCTTACTAGCTGAGAGTGAATTTTTATTAATCTTAGGAAGTACAAGAACTTCTTTTAACTTTAGAATTATTTCGGATATGTTCCCAACACGTGTTATCTCTAAATTTTATCCATTCCCAACAATGATTTTATCTGGTCCATTATAGTATTTAAGATCAGTTAGGATACCTGAGTTATGTGTCATATAGCTACTTGCTCCTGAGTCCACATACAAGGTGTCATAATTAGTGTTTTGTAGATTAGTAGCAGCCAATGCTTGTAGTAGCTCATCTGTGGCTTGGTAAGAGTAACCCCACCTGTAAAAATACTTAAGAGCAGTATGGTTATTTCTACCACAAATTTGACACACATCAGTGTTTTTCCTCTCATGACTTCTACTTGAAGGACTGTTTTGAGGACTTGGTCCATTTCTGTTGTTATGAGAACCTGGTCCATTTCTGCTGTTATGAGAACCTGTTCCTTGTCTAACAGGCTTGAAGCCTCTTCCTCTGGAATTAAAGTAATTGTTTCCTCTTCCCCTGCCTCTTTAGGCAGAGAATGCCATGTTATGGTTTTGTTGGGGCACTTCTTCTTTGTCATCCCTCATATCAAAACCCATGAGAGCATTGACAATCTGATTAAGAGTAGGATATGGTGCCTTACCTAGCATGACAGTCCTGAAGGTCTTGTACTTAGGACCTAGACCTCTAGCAAAATTAATCACTTTGCTATCTTTATCTACAAGCTTGTGAATGGCTGCAAGGCCATCACATATGCCTTTGAATTCCTTAATGTATTTGTTAATTGTTTTGGTTCCTAGCTTCACACTTTGCAGTTATTGCTTGAGCTGAAACTCCTTATCTTTTGTTTCTTGAATATAAGATTTTTCCAAGAATTCCCACATCTCCTTGGTAGTTGAGCAACCTACAATCAGTGTGCTTTCTTTTGTCAAGGTGCTTGAGATCCAACTCCTTAGTAACACATCCTTCTCCTCCTAGTCATCAACAATGTTGCTGTCTTTTGCACCTTTCTCGCCTGCTACAGTTTTTGCAGTAGTCTGTCCAGTGGAACATGTACCTTTAGATGGTTCTGTGATGAGATAGGTTAATCTCATCACTTGAATTAACTGAGACATTTGTGTCCTCCATATATGATAGCTCGTAGGCTTAAGTTTAATGGAGCAGGATGAAATTAGATGATGAAGTGAAGAGGTTGAAAGAGTGTTGGTAGAAGGGGCCATTGCGGTTTGATAATGTGGTTGTTTTGGTTTTGATCTAATACGTTAAAGAGCAGAAAAGCTTTATTGCTCTGGTACCATGTAGAAATCTCACGTATGTATGGAGAAATCAAGGATTGTATTGATGATTATAATATTGAGTTACAAGCTCCTTATATAGGAGAAGAGTCCTATTCTACTTATACTAGGAATCCTACTACAACACATATATTTACATGAGTAGTATTATATTATAACTCAAGTACCTTATCCTAGTCAACTCCTACAATATACATTATCTTAGTCATACATAACTTAGGATTTAGTAGTCTAGTTCTAGTATAACTCTAACTCTAACTCGTCAGCCTGCTTCGATATACCTATTCCTTCAACAAGCTTCATCAGTCGTCAAGCTTCTTTCAACAATCAATAGGTGTTTGATCATGTTAAATCTCAACAAAAATCCTTACAAGTTACTTAACAATCTAAAGCCAAAATGGAGTTATGCATGGGCTTTTGGTAGTAAATGTTTTGTTCTTAACAATAGAAAAGATGATCTAGGGAAATTTGATCCAAAAAGTGATGAAGGTATGTTTGTAGGATATTCGACGTCCAGACAGGCATATATAGTCTATAACAAATGGATTATGTATTGAAGAAAGTGTCCATGTCATCTTTTGAAAGTCAAGAGGAATTTAAGATTTGAAAAAAGATGATTCTGAGATTGAGGAGCTACTTTAGATTTTTGGGGGATAGTCTATATGAAGGAACTATTGAGGAAAGTCCAATTCAAGATGCAAATAATCTTAAAGAATCTAATGAAGATAATGAACCTGAGAATGGACCTGGTCTGCAAGACAATGCTAAGAAAAATGATTTAGCTCAGCCTAAGGTCACAAATTGAAAAAATAAAGATGTAGGAGTAGATCAAGCTTTGTAGTTGAGGAGAAATCCAGGCTGAAAGCACGAGTAATCTTATCTCCCTTTTGGATTTTGGAATGCATACTAGATCCGAAACAATAAATGTAGTTTAATTCTAAGCGTTCATATCTACCATTGAGCCCAAAAATGACAAGGAAGCCTTAAAATATATTGACTAGGTTGACTCTATGCAGGAAGAAGTAGATCATTTTGAACAAAGCAAGGTATGTCACTTGGTTATTAGATTATCTCACAGAACTATCATACAGATAAGGTGATTGTACAATAAAAACATGACAAACATTGTGTAATTACAATAAACAAATCAAGACAAGTGGTACGTGGATATAACTAATAGAAAGGCATTGACCATGATGAGAATTTTACCCATGTGGCAAGAATGAAGGCTATAATGATATTTATTGCATTTGCTACCTTCACTGGTTCCAAACTTTATCAAATAGATGTGAAGAGTGCTTTTTAAAATTGTTATCATAAGGAGGAATCATATATCAAGCAACCACTAGGGTTTGAAGATGTTTATCAACCGAATCATGTGCTAAAATTGGACAAAACTCTTGATGGACAAAAATAGTCTCCTAGAGCATGGTGTGAAAGGTTCTCCAAGTTTATTTTGACAATTGATTTAAAAGAGAAAAATCGACACCACTCTCTTCTTAATGTCACGAGAAAAGGATTTGTTCATTTTTCAAGTTTATGTCGATAACATTATCTTTGAAGCAATATATAACCCTCTGTGTGAAGAATTTTCTGCACTCCTAAGCAATAAGTTTGAAATAAGCATGATGAGAGAATTATGTTTCTTCGTGGGGTTACATATCAAGCAAATCCCATATGTAACTTCCATATGTCCTGAAAAAGATATCAAGAAGTTGTTGAAGAAGTTTCATATGGTTGATGCGAAAGTATTTGACACTCTCTTGGGCACAAACTCAAAACTTGATGCAGAAAGACATTTTCCAGATAAGAATAAGACTATGTACATATGAATAATTAGCTCTGTACTCTATCTGACTTCCAACATACCCAAAATTGTGTTCAATGTTGGAATGTTTTCAAGATTCTAAGTTTGTTCAAAAGAATCACATATGAAAGCCGCTAAGAGGATCATGATATAGTTAAAGAAAATAGGGGATACAGTCCTAATCTATCCATTAGGATATTCCTTTGATCTAGTTGAGTATGCTTATACACATTATATAGGGCACCTAGTTGATAGAAAGAACACCTTATGAACGACTCATTTTTGAGGATCATTACTCATTTCCTAGGGAAAAAAAGTCAGTGGCTTTTTAAACAAGTAAGGCAAGGTATATAGCTGTTGCATCTTATTGTGCATAACTCCTCTAGATTAAGAAATTGCTTCATGATTTTGGAGTGGTTAATAACACTATCCCTCACTTGTGTGACATCACCAATGCTCTCAATATGACGAAAAATCTAGTGCAACAAAAAACAACTAAGCATATTTGGTTAATAACACTATCCCTCACTTGTGTGACATCACCAATGCTCTCAATATGACGAAAAATCTAGTGCAACAAAAAACAACTAAGCATATTATTGTGAGACATCATTTTCTAAGGGATAATGTAGAGAATTGTAACATCTCTATGCAATTTTGCAAAACTAAAGATCAAATTGCAGACATTTTTTCAGAGGCTCTGAGTAGGGAATATTTTGAGAAGAATCGACTAATGTTGGGATGCTGAAACTTGACAAAGTTGATCCTGACAAATGCAGTCACCCTCTTATTGACTAAGTCTAGGGAGTAGATATCCATGTTAATTTTGATGTTTGTTTGGTAAATAAAGTTTCATACCTTTTGTAGGTATACACACATGGTGGATGTGCTAAAGGAAAGAGAGGACATGGTAGATATATGGGAAAATCACATTCATAATTTGGAGAGGGACCTGGTCATGTCTCATAGGTTAGCGTTCTTAAATCTACGTCTAAATTATTTGTGAGAACCATTATAACTTCCACGTGTCACTCATACAGATTTTTACCATTGTGCCATCATCAAAAATACCAAAAGACACTTTTTTAGGGACCAAACATATCGTTTCAACTTCTTTATACTGAAACTTTCCTCCAATCTCTCAAAAGTCAAAATTGCTTCCCAAAACCAAATTATATCAAAATCAACTCTTTATATTTCTTCTCTTCAAACTTATTGGGAAATTATCTCAACATTTATCTCCAATGAAGAAAATGTCAAAACTTGTGAGAAAAGGACATATGCCATCGAATATTGATAAATCTCAATAAAACACTCTTCCTAAAACCCCCGCTTCAACCTTTTCTATAGTTGAAGAAGCAAAGACATGATACTGAGGTTATAATTACTCCTAATTCAGAACTCAATCCTTAGCCCTCTCAAAAGTTGCTACCCCTATGTCCTCTCGAACTCTTGAGTTTGCTCAATCTCAAGGTTACCACTTGATATGTATACCTACTTAGAAGCATGGTCCATGCTTCATGATCAACAAATTGTTTTTTATCTGTAAAATATGTCAAACTCCCAACCTAGTTATCTCCTCTACTATGTGAGAACAACATTTTGATGGTGATTTATCAAATGAAAGAACTGGAGGGTCAAACATTATTATTGTATTTGAATATATGGTGGTGCATAGTTTGACAATAATGATAGATGATATTAGAACCCCATTGTCATAAATGGAGGCCATGTTACTTAAACCCCTATGTTAGAGCCAAAACCCTAATTTGCCCAGACCATTGGTAAAGGTCTACCCTTTACCTCCTTGGAAGACGATTAGAATGGAGATGACTGTCCTTGATTCTTGGGTATAAGGAGAAGACAAGTGGGAATTTTGAAAAAAGGAAATGAAAAGGTTACAAAGAAAGCTACAATAAAGCCAAAGCTCTATCATACTAGGGACTTTCAGAGGAAATTGATGAGTGGTGCTATGCTAGCAAGCATAGTCAAAGCAACTGAAAACAAAAGAATAAAGAGTCATACAGTGATTGACGAGGATCAAATACCTCCTAAATATGATTAAAGTTTTGAAAGAAACGTGGGAAAGTGTGACCGCTTCTGAGAATATTTTGGTTGCAGTAGAAAAGAGAAAGAAATAGGGAATCAATGCAAATCCTACTGAAAAGACAAGAACTAGGAAATCTAGAGCAAATAGATTGGAGAAGGATGAACTAGAAGAAGAGGAAGAAGAGGAAGAGGAAGAGGAAGAGGAAAAGGAAGAAGAAGATGAATAAGAAGAGGAAGAAGAAAAAGAAGAGAGAAGAATATGTTGAACCTATTTCTTCCTCTCAAAAGGGACCTAATTCTTATGCTAAAAAGAGGAAAGTTGAGAAGGAATTGATCAGGCTGAGAGGGATCAGTTGATTGAAAACCAAAAGTGCTAAATTGAAGGGTCATTCACCATGAGACTAATAGCAAACTAGTGATTAAGGACATGGTTGGTGATGTAGAACTCCATAGTTGGACTCACCTTTTTTTAAAGGCATGTGTCTATTTTATACGAAAAAGAGGTGAGGGAATTCATCTATCACATGGAGTTCACTAAGGTTGGAAGCCCGAACACTCAAATGAATGAAATCATGATTCGCATGAATGAAGAAATCCTAGGAGAGTTTCTGCAGGTTCCAAAGGAAGAAGTCAATACAGTAGCAAAAGGATCTCCAACAAAATAGTTTGTTAGGGAAATTTGGAAATATCTTTGTCTTAGCTAGGCATGTATACCTAAAAGAGGGAATACCAGCTTTATTTAGAGGTTATAAATAATGTGGTTTTTCCTATGTCTGAAAAGAGAACTGTCGCATTTGCTTCTGAATTGTTTCACATTGAAGCTCTTAGCAAGGTTAAAGATATAAGTCTTTCTACAGTCATGCATAATCATATGTACAAGATTACAAATGTTAAATATGGCAAGCATGGAATGGGGAATGGATACCTACTAATGAGAGTTATCAAATATTTTACAATCCATGTTAACAAATGGATTAAAAGGACTATCAAACAGGCCATATATTTGTCAACACTGTGGAGTCTGAGTCTGTGGAATGAATGATAGGCTACAAGGGCAAATATCATGGGTATGAATTTCTGGAGCAACAGGAGCAACTAAATTACAAGTTGGAAGAGATGACTATCATCTTTTCTAGTCACGATGCAGAAATCGCTCAACTAAATGTTCTGTTGTTGAAAGCCCAAGTAGAGGTACTAGGTGTAAATTAAATGGTTACTTTAAAAGCTCAAAATGAGAGTTTAAATGCCAAGGTCACTGAGCTCATGGAATACTTGCTTCAGAATCATGTTGAAACTAATAAACACATGACCTTACTCCTTTAATGCCTTACTCCTAAACCTCTTAAACTCGTACACCTTTCCTTCCTTTTGAATTTTCTTTTGCTTTTGATGTAAGTAGTTCATTTCTCCTTGTAATCCAATGTAGAATTTTGACTATTAATATTATCATATTAATGAATGATTATGTCATGTATCTACCAGAATACCCTAGATTTTTCATGCATTTCTACTTATGTTCAGTATTGCCCAAGTGACCATGAATTTATCTAAACTGCAGACTCTCTACTATGTTTACTTCTCTTCATTTTTATGATGTTAAAAGAGGGAAGATTGTGTGGGGGTTGTAGGATTAGTCAGTTTGTGATATATCAAAGTTGTTGTAGGACCTGGTTTATGTTGACTAGGGAAACCAGTTGTTAAGGGGAGCATGTTAAGTATAGCTTCTCATCATTAGAAAGGAGAAATTGTTATTATGAATTTGTGATGATTTAACAAACTATGGGATCTAGTATGTGACCTGATCCCATGAGTAACTAAGAGGTTCATGCAATGTAAAAATGATAGTTGTTAAAGCTGCAAACACTGCCATAATCGCCAATAGCTTTTCAGTTTAAGGTTATGACCATAAATGATGGACATCATTTAAGTATAATTTTTCTCTTAAATACTAATGCTTGAAATTAGTATGTGCATGACACTAATAAAGATTAACATAAATATTTTAATATTTTATCTTTATACATAAATATATATTTTTAGAAAATATGTTTACTCAATTAATATTTGAGTAAGGCTATCATAGAGAGGTAATTTTACAAAAAGGTGCACTTCTATAGTGGATATTTACACTGTTATAAGTAGAATGTTATAGAGATAAAAAAAATATAACATCAAAAATTAGTTAAAGAAAATTAGGTTGTTATAGTGAAATGTTCTTATAATGTATGTCAAATAATTAGCTAGACCAATATATGACTTCTTTAAGTTTCTAACTTATCTTTGTGGAATTGTAGTCTTCTCCTTTTTTCTGCTGCATACGTATCATATAATTGTTGTCTAATAAATGTATCTGATATATTATAGAAGTTATATCGTGATATAAAACGTAAAACTTTTTCAATAAAAAAACCGATAGATGAATAAAATTTAAAGTATTATTTATAGAATCTTTAGTTTTATTTAAGATCATTTTATGATCAATCGCTATTTTCTTATCTATTTTTATAAGCTAGAAAGGAGTGTATCTTGTGACATAACATTTTCCTAGATTAAAATGAACAAAAAATAACAAGAAATTCATAAGCCTTAAGCCAAGAAATGGTGATTTACCAAAACAGTTGGGCGAGCTAAAATTTCCATCACCGAAGCCCTAAGGTGAAAGACTTCTCAATTCAAATGAAGGTTGAATGGGTGAAAAAGGTGGCAATTGATGATTCACCGTCTTAGGTTCAAACACCTTAAGCCTTAAACCAAGAAAGGGCGAGCTCAGAACAGAACGATGATCTGCTAAATCATGAAGGTGGGCCCTACTAATGTCGCCAATTAAGTCGTGCATGGAATTTTAGACTAATTTTTGGGGAAATGATAAATAGCCAAATGCATTGAAAATGCATTTTTTATTCTTTTTAATCCTTTTTAATCATATTTTGAATAGCTTTGAACTTTTTATCTTTGGAGAGAAGAACTTTTACTCACTAGATTTTCTCTTCGTTTTTAGGTTTTAAAGAATCTTGTAATTGACAATTCAGGGTTAAATTCAACGTTGATGTTCAAGATTATTGCTTATTATCAACACTTTTATGGCTGAAAATGTAATTGGTAAGATTTTTTTCCCTTTCATGATGCTTGTCTAAAGTTCCAATTCTAGGGGTGTGAATATGGAGTTCGGTGTTGATTTAATTTAGCGGGTCTAGTGTCTTGCTCAATTTTTTTTATTATGCATTCATGGATTTGAGCTATTTAGCTTGAGTTTAATTTATAGGTTAAGATTGCAAGCTTAATAGTAGCTGAGATCTTCGATTGATGCTTGAAAGAGATTTATTGAAGTAGGTAAATAATTTAATGCTTGCAAACTCGGTTTGATTGATGTAGTTTGCTCGAAAAAAATATTTAGTTCAATTCTGATTGACAAATCTTCTCGAAAGAGAGATTTTATTAAGGTATAAGGTTGATTTTTATTTTAAATGGATGAGACCAAAAGGAAGTTCTATGAAATGATGCGTTGGGATCGAAAGAAGATTTGTGTCATTGACGGTTTCTCAACCTATACATGTTTGTCTAGCGTTATCAAACAAGCACTTATACAATCATTTAATGTTGTTATCAGCTCCCACACCCTTAAATCGTCTCTTATTTGTTTAAATCCCATTATTTTGTTAAATTGTGATATTTGATTCCAAAACCTTTTTTTAAAATTAGGTTGATTAATATACCCACTTGTCCTAATTGCTACAATAAATTGATTTGCAATTTTAATTTCCTTGATGAATTTTTACATTTCGATCACTTCCTCTGGGATTCGACCCCAACTCTATTTTTGGGTATTTATATTGTTAGTGATTGCATGCTTATTTAATTATTTTAGTGATTAATTTGAGCGTTAAACAAAAATGCGCCTTTGGCAGGGATTGACAACTAAGAATTCAATTTGTGAAGTTAATTTTTGAACTTTCTTACTTGTAGTAGAATACATTATTGTTTGGTGTTGTTGTTGTGACCCCATTTTGCAGTAGGAAATCTGAGAGAGAATGGAAATGGCGATGCTAGTCACTATGGAGAGAATGATAACATGGGAGATGTGAAAGACATGGATGTTAATACTATCAAAGTATAGGACCAATCTGGTAACCTCCTGCTATTGGGAGAACTATGTGTCATGTAATCGGAACTATCTTAAAATTGCTCTAGATGAGATGGATGTTTGGAGGGTTTTCTCAACAAAACCCCCATGAACATCTTCAGAATTTTGTGGAACTTTCATTTTTATGAACGTCTCAAAAAAATCCATGTGCTTGAGGTTGTTTCCTTTATCCTTATAAGGAGAATCAATCAGCTGGCTGACAGAACAACCAAAAAGTTCATTAACTTCGTGATAGGAACTAACAAAAGCGTTTCTTGAAAGATTTTCCCCTCTTTCGAAGAAGGTGAAACTTAGAAATTGCATCTAGAATTTCAAGAGAGTTAAACGTGAGCCTCTAGTTGAAACTTGGTTACGATTTCAAGAAAACTTGTTGCTGTAATATTTATATTATAGCTAGGATTTATTAAACAAAGGGTTTGTTGACAAACTCATTCAAAGAGGGCTAATGTGAAACATTTGATATGACAACAATATTGCTTGACGATAGGACCAAAATAAACCGAACATGTCATACTAGGAAGGATCAAGTATCGTCTCTACAGTTGGGTATGAGCAAGGAATAGATGGAGAAGAACCAAGAGCGTGATGATAACACAATCAAGATGATGACCCAACTTGACTTTTTATCCAAACATGTCATATATGATGGTTTCAAATCGGTAAACACAGTTGGTATGAGAACTGGGCATTGCTCGGAGGATGCCAAGTTTGATGCGTTACATAATGAAGAAGTTCAATACATAGGGAACCAAATGGGGGGTTCTCATCTAAACTATCATAGATTAGGTAGGAACCAAGGTTGGACTAAGGAAAGGGATAACTTTGGGAGTGATTGGTGAGATAGAGGAGGTAGTTGGAGAGATTGTGAAGCTTACAAAGATTCATACATACAACTTCATGATCATCTCAAATCAAAAGAGCAAGTTGAATCGGAAAGGAATCGAATTGATGATATGTTGACCAGGATCTGAAGGGTCGACAATATGTTGAAAGACTTGAAAAATTATTTTTCCACATTAATTAAAACGTTTACTTCCCACACCATGTCAATAAAGGAACTGTAAACTCCAATGTGTTAAATCATTACTCATTTAAATCCAATGCAAAAAGGAACATTACCTAGTGATACCATTCATCAACCCCATGAATGATGTATGATGAGTAAGAACTATGTTATGCCACGGCGTCAGACATGGTGATTCTTGGAAGGAAACCCAAGATTATTTTATTTCGTTCAATAGCATGTGTTTTCTGTGTGCAGGTTGAAATGAAGTAAAAAGTTTAAAAGAACACAATAGGAAATTCAAATATCCATTTGGTGATCCACAAAGTTTTTTAGGTGAACATCTTCATGTTTTCCTTCCTAGCCATTAATTTTGGAAAATGGTACTGTCAACTTAGTTGTATAGGTACTTGTTCGGAGATCCGCCGAATAACAAAGGGTGAACAACATCCAGTCCGCTGAGTTGAACTTCAGGTTGGGTATTTGTACATGTACCATTCGTGAGCTTAAGATCCTTCGGTGATTTGTCAAACTTGTTCTGCGACATCAGTCAAAGATTGTCGAATCGCTTGACAAGAAAAGGTCAATGGCCTTTTATCCTCTAAAAGGTCATCCTTTGATCTTTCTGAATATTTTCACTTCCTACACTCTATACTCTTAGTCTAAATACTAGTTTGAGTCTTCTTTGCATCAATTTACTTGAATTGAGTGCTATCTTGGTTGTGATTCTTGACCCAAACCCATCCTCCCTAGTTGTTCACACATCCTTGATTTTTAAGGTTTGTTTTCTAAATTACCCTTATTGTTTTTGCTTTAAATTGGTGCATATTGTTGGGTTAATTGTTGATATTTCTAATTTAATGTTTAAATCATGTGGGTTGCATTAACTTAGTCGATTGATTATTTCCCATGACATAGGATTAGTAATTTCTTTTAACCAAAATTGCAAAAATTGATCCTGAGGGACATTGTTAGTTGAAAACGGATTGATGAATAGTGTGGTTTTTTTTTTTTAACTTTGTCAGGGTGAAGTTTGATTAGTCCATTGTTGTCCATTAGGCTTGTATTTGTTCAATGATATGTCGGGTGACATCTTACTTAAGGACAAATCGTCGATTTGACAAAACTTTGTGGAATTTTGGGAAATCTGAGTACCTAGGGGTAAAATTGGCATATGGGCAGCTTGCTAAAATATTTGGGTGTTGTGTAATGTATCATTTTGGTGTTTAATTTTGAAAAATTGGTATTGGACTAAAATTACATGTTTGACAAACATGTCTTAGTCCTCTATTGTGATTAGGCGAATCAACGACTAAGTCCAACATCACCTGTTTCATTTAGATATTGTGACCTGAGTAATATATTTTTTGAAGGACTTGTCTTAGCTCGCTGAACAATCTTCGTGAATCGCTGAGTTGGAGATGTCATCCCCGTTTATAATTGGCCTTGAATTGTTTTGTAATTTCACTTTTAGTGGGCTTGTCTTTGCTCGCCGAACCACCTCGGTGAATCACCAAGTTGGAGTTTACATCACCCTTCGTACTTGAGTAAAATTATTTTTGGTCCTGTCAACTTTGGGGAGCGCATATGAGTTTTCCTAATCTGTTAGGCGAATCACCTACCCATTCGGCGAGACTCAACAAACTTGATTCAACTGTGCTTATTTGTGCAATTTTAAACTAACATTTATTCAATGTTTGTATTGAAATGTTGTGCTTTACAAGAAATTTCCAAAGACAAAATCCCAATTTCTTCAAGGGTTGTTTCAACTAATTCTGACTCTTACTTCTCTCCTTCACCTCTTCTCTGATGGTAAAATGGGGTGTTTATTAATTTGCATACATAGAAGAAATAAGTCATCCCGCACCTCTATGATTGTGAGTGAAAAGAAAAAGAAGGTTGCAGAGGCCGATATCAGGAAGAAAAGGGTTCTAGTTGATGAGAGCACATCTTCACCCTCTAACTCTAAACAGGGAATAAATGCAACTGAGAATCCATCGGCACATACTATTGTGAATAAGGCTATGCACAGAAGGAGTAGCGCAATCTACTCCAAGTTGCCTTAATACCCTACCACAAATGTTGCTTCGAGGGTGATCCCATTTATAGATATAAGGGCCCTCAACAAGCTAAAAACATTAGGGCAGCAAACTATTCTAAAGGAGTGTAGGTTGTCGATAGTTGGGTTAAAAGTGTTTACCCCACAATTTGGGACACTGCCATAACCCAAGGTAGCGCTTAGGTGTAACATGATGTATAAGACCCCGAGAGGCCCCATACATATCACTTAGCTTTCATCATACAAGAAATAGAGTAAGAAAATATCAAAGTTTTATAGAATAAAGCGAAAATCTAAACACCGTCTCAAGCCATCTAGTACATAAGAATGAATCTGGGCGTAGCCCGTACATCATGTTCCAAAACTGAAAGTAAGGAAAGAAATTGAAAACACTGAACATCCGTCCTCAAAGCATGAGGACTCATGAAAGCTATGAATCTTCTCAAAGAACTCTAGCCATGAAATTGGGAACCCAGACAATCGGACTTTATATTTTGGGAAATGTAGGCAAGAGTATGCGTTAGTACAAACATGTACCAAGTATGAAAGTCATGCATAAAAACATTTATATCATGCTAAAAAAGGAACACTTTCATAACATGCAATGACCAAGATAAAACATCAATTAAGAAGTTAGGAAACATAAGACATAGAACATGGTCATGCAAGCTAACATCATTAAAATGTTCATGAGATACTTATAAAAGTAACCTTAGTTCATTATTGTGGGAAAATTGCCTTTTAACCGACATAGAGACCATGTGAGCTATAAACATGGAATCCTGTATCTCCCACACTGAAAAGGGTTGTCCTTCTTGCCAAAGTAAGGACCCTGAACTTCTAGCACGTAGTTAGGGACAAGGAGATTGCTATTAGAAACCCGACCTCTACTAATGGGACAACTTCCATCTCAAAATCCACTTGGTGCTAAGAGTAATTCCCACAGAATAGTCAATTATGCATAGTTGTGTTTATTATCCATGGAAGGGCACGTCATCTTGCCAATCCAAGCTAAGTCATGTATCATCCATGGATAGGTATCCTTTAATAACCAATCTAAATTAAGATTCATTAGAATAGCTCCTTAAATCTTTAATTTCCAGTGTAGCTGAGAAAACCTTTCAGCCCTAAGAATCCTTTATGTGAGAATGTCCTTTCACAAATCATTCTTCCATGTGTATATGAGAAACCCTTTCACAATACAACAAATGACAACATTGATACTTTACTCTCAAAGTATCCTTAAAACATTACATCAATTTCATGGAAACATGCTTAATTTCGTAAACTCTTCCTTCATAATTTAAAATCCACATTATATAATCATAACTTGGAAAACATGGGAATTGCATGGGTTCACGGGGGATCACCATAAAAACATGAGATTAACTCAATCCATGCATAAAAAAATATCATAAATCAGTTAATTAAATCAATAGTTATAAGAACCCATAACATGGAAGAAAACGCTAACTCAATTGGGGAAGTCTATCTTTATAAATTTGAGAATTTGGGAACTCCATGGAGGAAAGGGATCAATGTTTTGGTGTCTCTTAATGTTCTCCTCTTTTCCTTTAGTTCAAGATTTTAACTGGAATTGTTTTTATTCTTGTGTGCTAGACTCAGAAATAGTATCAATCACATTTAACTCTAACTTATATTTTTATATGGGTTAATTAGTGTAGGGTATTAATTAAATTATAGACTTGGTCCATTAACCAGAAATTAAATTAATTATCGAAAAATAATCCATTCATTAATTAACTATAGTTACATGAATAGTTCAAATTCTAAAAAAATTTCACAAACTAATTAGAATTGACTCGAGGCAATTATCGGGAGTGTTAAAATAGTAAATGAAATAAAAAAAATTCAAAAATGACCCTCAAGATTGTTACATTATTCACCACTAAAATTCATGTTCGTCCTCGAACATGAAGAAGAAGAAGAAAGAATACCCAACATTACAAAAGCCTAAGTTATGATCTTTCAAAGTCGTTGTTCATCTTTCCAAGTGAGATCCTCCTTAAGACCATTCATGAAGATCAACTATTAGGAATTGAACTTTTGAATCAAACTTTTGTGGTTCTACAAATTAGGAGTGATTTCCAATCCACAGACTGACCCATGCCCAATCTGAATAGGAACCTTATGAATTATAACACAACTACCAAGATGAATCTCTTCTCACATAACCATGATAAAATTTTTAATTAATAATAGCTACGACCAGAAGGGAACTTGAACAAACCACCACACACTCATAATTCAAAAACCATCACAAACTTATCAATATTCCCTCCTCACAACATAATAATTCCGCAAACATAAGTTATATAAGCCTTATCTTTACACATCGGCTACTCTTCAAGGGAATCAAACTTATTTAACCCAAGGATGAAATTGATCAATTGAGTACCTACTAAGTAATACACCCAAGCATATAAAACCTCTAACAACATTGTCGAAATACTACATCAGTAGTTGTGATTATAGACCATCTTTAAGAATGGTAAAAACAGGGGCAGATGCATGTAGAGAGGTTCAGGTGCTTGAGCCCCCATTCACCCCGATGAAAATTTTATATATGCATATAGAAAATACTGGATAATTGATATAAAAAACTAGTTAGCACCCATTACACAAAAGACCTCATTTCTCCATTGGTTCTAGAGGAGAATTTAAAGATCTCTAACACCCTCCAACGAGGGTTCGAGTCTTGGTAACAATGTCTATTGTTTTTTTGAAAAAAGCAAACTGAAATTTCTTCTTTCATAGTTTTTTACTTTCTTTTGTATATATATTTTACGATTGACTTTTTTCTTATATTCTTTTAAATTGTTTTTCAAATTTTTTTTATTTTTTTAATTTCATATACTAACTAAACTAAAAATATTAGTAAGCTTCAATGAAGAATTTTTGCTTCGCTTGAGCACCCACAACCATCAAATCCTAGATCAGCCACTGGGTTGAACTATAGTCAATGGTCCCCAAATTCATTCACACATAGCCAGAACTTGACCTCGACGACAAGACAAATATTAAAACTATCGGAAAACTTATACTATTAATAAGAGATCTTCTATAAATATTCATGAGAGATCTTCTATAAATTCTCATTGGAAAAGTAAAACATGTAGAGCTACAATATAGAATCATTGTCCCAGGGCAATACAAAATCTGCCATATCTAAATGACCAAGTCTATCCAAGCATCCTATCCTACAAAGTGGACATCGTAGGATCGGTACACCCAATCCACAACTATTGACTCACCCGCAAAAGTAAAAACATACACGGGCATAGGCAGTGAATCCGACTCTAAACCATTTCCAGAACGAAGTAGGTGGTCACAAAAGAATATATGGAACCAAAGTAAAATAACGTAAGATGATCCTTCTATAGTGCCCATATAAAACATTTACATTCATCTGACTCCATCTCTTTGATTTTTAGCTACCCACAGTGAACTAGTCAGGTCCTCATTACAATATTTCACATACTCGATTTATTAAACCCCACATACTCCTCATAGTATTCAACTGAAGCCAAAACTCTTAATACTAATAAAACATCATAACCACACGACCCTTTTACCTTGCTTTCAAATAGTCACTAGTATCAATATCTTCTTAGCAAACACATTGTTGCCTCCAAAAAATTTGAACTATGGCTTCCTCTTTTTCCATGCATGCATTCCATGATAGATACGAGTAACAACCAATATTGACAACATTAATTCCAAATGTGGTAGTAGCTTTTGATATAGATAAAGCTATTGAATCTCCCAAAGTTTACTCCAAGTAATCTTTGACATACCAAGTTTTAACTATCAATCACACTGTTATATACCCCTACAAAAAGTTAGGGATATTCTTGGACACACCAATAATTATATATACAATTGCACAATCTTTATTTACCATTACGTTTGGATGTAAGGCATCACAACACTCTATTTACTCCCATTTAATAGAGTAGTTTCAATCTACTCAATATCTTCAATAACCATGTAGAACTGTAGGTTCATACCATTGTGTATCAATAAGTCACTTACCATAATTTGAACAATCTATCCCCACATAACAATATAGAATCTTTCTCACATCACTGTTTATCACCCAAACCAAAGCACAATCTTCATAAAAGATGCTAATGAACCCCTAGTAAGTATGTGCCGAACCAGTTCACATCTCATAGTAATATATGAACTTAAAGACAAAAATTCCATACAACCTTCAACTCCTAACCTAGGGTCTATACAAGAGTTCTTGTTCTTTCACATTTCATATATTCTTCCCATGATGCAAATTCTAAATACCTTGACCTCTTCAATACACCAAATTCTTGTTTCTTTTGCCGACTCACTTACCAATCTTATCATTTCACCAACAACCCATGATGTTTCACCTTATAATCAAACCTAACACTTTTAAGTGGAACCCTTCCTTATGTATTTTAACAATCAAAAGTAACGAATTCTACTACCCAAACCATGAACAAAAGTGGGTCACATACCAAACTCCATTTTAGCCAAATTCCACAAATTAGCCGAGAAGCCTCGGGCTCTGCACGAAACGTTGTTCTAGATCAAACTCAACATTCTAGATCTAATGGAACCATAAGAATTTCATTATAAGCTAGTCTTACTAGTCTGTTGACCAAACTCATTTGTTCAACTTTCATTAGCTCTAAAACACAAAAGTCTACATAAAAACCAAACGAATGGCCAAGTGTCTGAGTTGTCAGTCCAGGCAAGTCATAAATTACTTGGAGTCACTATGGAACTCTCTAAGAGAAGAAAACCAACATTATCACAAAAAGGACCTTGAGGGTCATTACACAATCCACTTCTTAAAAGGAATTTCAACTGCAAAAGTAAGAGTCAAGAAGAATCTAAAGTCTCTCACAAGCCAAAAAACTACTGTCACATCTAATGATCTATCAACTAGGTAGCCTCCTCAACTAGATGATCCCTTTAACAGACCTTCAGAATAGAAATGGATCTCAAACGTGACCGCTGCATATCTATGGCTAAAATAGAAATTGTATCCTCTACAAAGATGATTTGGTTCTCCAAATCAACAAAATTATATTAATTTAAGACCTAATGAAGAAAATCAGTATCGCATGACCAAGGTCTGTAGATCAAAACAACAAACTAGAGAGTGACAATGCCAAACCTGTAATGTCTCTAACAAGGCCATTGAATACTAAAGTGATAGATGTTATTGTATGCAAACTACACTAAAGGCAAGAAATGGTCCAAATGAATATCAAACTCTAAAACACAGGTCTACAACATTTTCTCAAGAACCTGAATTGTACGCCCTAACTTCTTATTAGTCTATGGGTGGAATGTTATGCTAAGGTCAACAAGAGTACCTAACTTGTCCAAAAATGTCATCCAAAATCTAGAAATGAACTGAGAACCCCGATATGAGATAATAGACACGAACACACCATGCAGACTGTAACACTCTATATTCTAGAAAACCTAAAATGCAGAATTTCAGAAGTTGCAGGTGCCACCAACGGGGCCATCTACAGACTGTAGGTGGGGTCCTGGTTGGCCACCTACAGCACCTCCCCAGAAACCTAAAAAATATTAGCTAAGGGTCGACCCACGCAAGGACCTACGGACTATAGGTGGGACCACAATCCATGGTATAGGTCCGTGATTCATACCCCTCAGAAGCCATCTTTTGAATCTAGTCGACAACTGACCTGGATGGACCGTAGGCTAGTCGACAGTCTGTTGATTGGTCATGACAGATTTTAAGTAAGGGGTTGTTTGGTCATTTCCCTATGCGTTGGACACCTAAAATACATCATTTAATCCCTAGACTACATTGTTTTGTTCAATTTTTATCGAGTAACATAATCAAAACTTACCCTAACCAATTCATCCTCCCAAAAATTGATCAAACCAAGGAAAAATGAGAAGAAACAGTCAACCAAGCCCTCTCCAAATATGGAACAAGTTTACCTTAGTTCCAGCCCTGAAATTGAAAGATTTCTCCATGAATTTCGTCGCTAGGTATGTAGGATTTCACTAGTGGGTTCCTTTCACCCATTAGGTCCTTAAATTCAGTCAGATTCTTGATTTCTTTCATTATGTTTAGACTTAGGGTTTCTAGAACTTCAGATTATTACAACAATTTAACTGTTAGATTAATTCTAATCAAAATATTACATTTTTGTAACTATGTTAATTAATTCTTTGATGAAATTCAGAACCCTAGTTGTGTAGATTCGTTTAGTTCATGAATTACACTTGCTAGGCCAGTTTATACAAATATACATGCAACCATTTTCAAATGTTTCATTATCAATACTTAATGTTGCATTTTTAGTTAGCATGTCAGAATCTTGAGGTATCCAGTTTATATTAAGTTATGTTGTATTGTATACATTCTAGTTGGGAGTAGGCTAAATACCGAGTGGACTAGGGTCAGTCACCCACATAGTCCTAGAACTACATACCCCCGTAGGTTAAGTCCCTTTTGTGGGCATCATATTTAGTGATAACACAAGTCAAGCCTTTATACCCCTGGTAAGGTATATTGGGTTCTCTCAATGGGGCGTATACATCAGACTCCATGTTTAGCTCACGTGGTTTTATGTCGGTTATAATAGCTCCCACAGTCAGATTCTAGTGTATTGACTAGGTTACCAGTTATATTTCAGTATCTAATTTCAGCATGTTATGTACTTGGTCATTGCATTCAATTTAGTTCATGTTCAGTATATTCATCAAGTTCATCTTATATCATTGCTCAGTATGCTTTATTTTAGTTATGTATATGTTGTTCATGTTTATTCTATCCTGCATGCTCAGTACCTTTCAAGTACTGACGCATACTCTGCTCTACATCTTTTTGTGATGTAGGCTCAGGTCCTCAACATTTAGATCAAGCATAGATTAGTTCTCGATCTCTAGTTCAACATCATCACTGGTGAGTCCTCATTCTCCGAGGATGATAGACATGTTTTCTTTCAGTTTTAGTCTTTTCAGTTTTAGTTTTGCTAGAGTTAGGTGGGGGCATGTCCCAACATTTCTAGTTAGTTAGAGGCTTTTATTCAAACCTAGTTAGATTCAGTTTTAGATTTGAGTTTGATCTTTCAGTTGTTATTGAACTATTAGTAAAATTTATATATTCAGACTTAGATCGGGTATCCCCTATCATTTTAGTTTAATTCATGATTTAAGCTTCCGAATATAAATTCTTACTTTGGTTTATCTAGTATGTTTATGATATGCTAACTCAAGGTTAACTTGGGGTCACTCGTGATCCTAAGTCTCGTGTTTACGTCAAGGGGGTATCCTTGAGGCATGACACAAATGAACCACCTCCCAAATATAAACAGATTAGCCAACCTATTGATGTTAAATGAAGGACGAATGAGAAGGAAGTGCATGGACTTGGTCAATTAATAAATCATGACTCAGATGTTGTCATCATCTCTAGATATCTAAGGTAAAAAAATAAAAAAATAATGGTTATGTGATTGCACTTCAAATCTGGAATGGGTAATCTCTGAAACTCACCTCAGGGCCTTAAGTGCATGACCTTCACCTGCAGGCGACACATACAACATTACACATAGTCTTCAATGTCTTTCCTCCTTCCTCTTCACTAATAATGGTGCCTAAAATCATGATACATCTTTATGGTACTCAGATGGATAGAATATTTAGAATTATTAGTCTCATAAAGGATCAAGTGAATAAAATCCCCAAATTTTAGAACACAGGTACAACCATAAATTTTAACATGCCATCTAAAATTTAAGGCAGCCTAACCAACATCACTCTTTAACATTAAATCTCAAAGAATGTCACAACCCAGAGGTACACCCTAGATGTAACTATGCGCACTTGACCCCAAAGGGGTCTCATACAAGCCTTTAGCATATCATAACATAAGATAATAGAAAAGTGCGGAATCTTAAAACATTTTTCATACAATCAAAGTCTTTATAAAACGAAGTGGAAGTCTTACTACACTTTTATCTCAAACCATCTACTACAATACTTTGAATAACTCTTGGGTCAAAGCCCATACAATAGTCTCAAAACTTGAAAATAAAAGAAATAAAAGGAAATGGTGGCTTTATCCTCGAAGCTATGAGGACTCACCAAGTATTCAACTACTTACATTTCTAGAAATCTATATTCAAGAATGGAACTCAATCACTGAACCCTACATTTGATGAGAATGTAGGCAAGAGTATGCGTTAGTACAAAAGTACTAAATATGATAGCTAGCATAACATCATACGAGCATAACATAATGGTTAGTCAATATAAGACATAGTCCATAAGCATAAGAGATACTTCATATACATAAACATAAGCATAAGAGACCATATCATAACCATAAGCAAAGTCTCCAGCATAGGCATCATATAAGCATTATTCAACTCTTAGTCCTTCATATCATAAGAGAACTACTTCTCAAGTAACCTCAAAGAACACTTATGCAATGCATGAATAAGACCCCATAATCCCATTCATACTAAGTATCCCGTTTGGTCATATAATCATATTTACCATCTTCTGTCTCATCCTTAGCTTAATTCTCATAACCAAGGAAAGCTCTCACCTTTAGTAATTCATAACAAGAAAGGCAACTATAGGACAATCCTATCTAAACATACATCATATAATAAAACACTTTCTTTGGTAACCTTAAGTCATACTTGTGCAATGCATGAGTAAGACCCCATAATCGTACCCATGCTAAGTACCAGTTTTAGGTCCTCATACTTATACTTCTTGATTTGGAGGCTAGTCCCCCCTTTTTAGACATTGCAACCCTAAGAGATACTTGTTTAAGCACATCCTAGACCCTCTTCTTTACTTTAGAACACTATGAAATACTTACTCAAGCATGTCTAAGTTCAATATGCTTGGACACTCGAGATGCTTCCTCAAACATGTCTTAGTTTATTATCTTTGAACACTCGAGATGGTTTCCCAAGCAAGTCTTAGTTCATTATTAAGTTGGAAAACTTTGAGATACTTCTTTAAATATGTCTTAGTTCCATAATAATCTTGTACTAATTGGGAATATAGCCTTAACCAACATGAGACCACATGAGCTTCCATAGGATCCCCTCCGATGTTAACCATACCAAGAAGGGTTGGCCTACTTGCCTAGGGTAGTTTGTTAGCTTAGTTGGACCCACTAGCTAAATTTCCTACAAGGCACGTAGTTATGGGATACAGAGATTCTACTAGGAAACCCAGACTCAACTTGTGAGGGACTCTATCCCATGAAATATAGATTGGGAAACTAGGACTCCATTTGTGTGGTTTCCCATCTTGGAAGACAAACTCAACTAGGTAAAAGCTTCTATCTTAATTCATTATCCACTAGGTGCTAGGCATACATCCCACCAGATAGCTTATTAATTTCTTACTTAATTCATGACCCTTAGAGGGATGTCCTTGACAACCAATCCATGTTTCTAGTGATTCAATCACTTTATACATTTGATCATTCTTAATTCATCATTTTAGCTTTACTCTCAAAGCCCTAACCATCAACAATTATGACTACTAGCCTTACTCTCAAAGCTTTACCTCTTACCATCATCTTTCATACCTAGGTTTGAAGGCATTGTAATCACATTCATCATCGTTAGGTGGTGATTCTAGTCATAAATCATCAAAAAGGTTCAATTTCAAGATTTACTAGTCATGATCAATAATGTATTCTATAATATACTTAAATTCATGTCTACATGTTTATATTCATGAACAATTACCATACAATTCATCTATTTTAGAAGATCAATCTATAAATCCTCAATTTCACCTTTTATGGCATAAACCCACATTACTATAGTTTCATGAAATAGACTAGGGGTAACCATGGAAAACGTATAAATTCATAATAATATCATGATTCAATACTAAAACAATCATAAACAAGTAGTATCCACTCAATTGGATTCATACTCAATACTACCCACAACATAAGAAGAAACCCTAGCTACAATAGGGGTTTATCATCACAATTATGGGAAATCTAGGGGGCTCCATGGATGGAAGAATCCAAGGATGAATAAGCTATCATACCTTGAATATAAAGCCCTCACTATGCTTGCAACAATGGAGGAATTTGCCCTAGAATTTGCCCTAATCTGCTTCTCTTCTTCTTCTTCTTCTATACTTCCTAGAGAGAGAATTTCTTGGAGGGAACTTGGGTTCTTTAGGTGAATTGAAATAATCACTAGGATCCATGTTTTTAGGGGTCTATTAGCTTTATATAGGTTTCCTAATTACTAATAAAACAACCCCACTTAATAACTAACTAATTCTAGAATATTCCCTAACCCCAAAACTTAACAGACTTAAAGGAGTGGATTGCCTCACCCACGAGACCCCGACCCAAGGGCTGTGCTGGTCATTCGTGTGTGGTGGCCTGCAGGTCCTAAGTTGGGGTCTTGACCCATGACCCATTTCCACGGGGCGTGGGTCCACTTAGTGGGCGTGTGTCGCATCCGTAGGTGGCCTATTTTTGGGCAGTTTCTAGGGGCTGTTTTGGGTCCCCCTTAATGTCCCTTGGTTGGTCCTTGGGTGGTCGTTCCTTGACACCCTAAACCTAAAACCTTCATTATAAGTTCAGGAACTCAAATTCACAATCCTAACCCTCACATTAAAATCTAGAACCCTTACTTAAGGCTCTAGTTTAGCTTACTAGTTTTCGGGTGTTACACTATCTCTCCCTTTGGATCATTCGTCCTCGAATGACGATTCTAAGCACTTCTTAAAGGAAATGACTCTAGACTAGCAGCCAATAATGCATGCAACTTATCTAAATGCACATAAACAAAGGAGGAAAACTTCAACTCCAACAAAAACACACTCAATGCAATACAAGGGAGTAGGAACTACATCTACCAACCAAAAATGCATGAAATTTTATATCTACTCATTTTTAACGAGGAACTACCATATCCTAGCTAAAACATACTCAACATACACTCATGGAGCCTATATGAAATTTATTCTCAAATAGCATTCATTCAAGGAGGAATCTTTCAACTCCAAACCAAGGCATGCTCATTAATTCTTCTCATGAAGTCAAATAGGCAACCCCACTCAATGCACTACAACATGAGGTAAAACAATGCATATAAGTTATTCTATCAAGGCCTAAACTTTTCACGAACATGCATATAAAGAAATCATGGCCACATTTGATACACACATGACTTCACATAAACACCAAATAATGAGGAACTTATCATCTCAAGATGTTAATGCTAATGGAGGAATACAAGGAAAAAGGATGAGGATATCGGGATTTCTCATTGGCCCTTCGCCTCCCAAGTAGCACCCTCACCTAAAACACTCACCCTAAGACCACACCTGCATGGAAGCAAATTCCTTACTCTTCTATTTCTTAACTTTCTGGTCTAAGATCCCTACCGATATTTCTAAATTAAAGAGGTTCTCATTAAGCAACTCTAGCTCACAAGCAACCTTACCAACTCCACTCAAGATCTCATATGAGCCTACCAAATTGGGACTACACTTCTCATACTCACTACACCTCTCAAGGTGAGAATTTCAAGCAAACCTAATTCATGAACATCAAGGATACTCAACGACCTTGCTATCTAAGCACATTATCTCCCCCTTGGAAGTAAGCCTATACAAACTCTTCTAAGCATCACTTCTTTCAATTCTAAGGTCAGAGCAAGTCATCACTAAGTTTTCACATCCATCACACAAGATTCTAAACCAAGGTGAATTACACTTCTACCCTTCTTAGAGGAGTCTACTCACTCAACACATATAGACATTACTATCACACCCTATTCATCAAATCTTTCAACATACTCCAAAACACATCATGACTTAGTCAGGTTCTACCATCAATTAAACATAACCATAATGCAACCCATTCATACTAAAGACAACCTCAAAGTCGATCATATCAAGTCTATCTAGTCACATAGCCATGATTGGCATCATAACCAACCTTTTCTCCCTCGTTCCTTGTATTATGTGCCCTTCAAGTAGTCATATCCTAAAGATCACCGGATAAGGAATAGGAGAGATACCTTATAGAGTTAACCTCTATGGCACGACTTATAGAACGAAGAAGTGAGATTTCCTAAACATCCAATAGCCTCCTATTCATAAATGTGGGGCACTTCACATTTATAAACAAGACTCTACTAGATGTGGTTTGAGACAATCCTAGAACCTTCTAAACCTTGTGCTTTGGTCACCAAGTTTGTCATGACCCAGGGGTACAACCTAGGGGTACAACCTAGATGTAACATTGCCTACTTGACCCTAAAGGGGTCTCAAACAAGCCTTTAGCATATCATAACATAAGATAATAGAAAAGTGCAGAATCTTAAAACATTTTTCATACAATCAAAGTCCTTATAAAACGAAGCGGAAGTCTTACTACACTTTTATCTCAAACCATCTACTACAATACTTTGAATAACTCTTGGGACAAAGGCCATACAATAGTCTCAAAAAATGAAAATTAAAGACGTAAAAGGAAATGTTGGCTTTATCCTCGAAGCTATGAGGACTCACCAAGTCTTCAACTACTTCCATTTCTAGAAACCTATATTTAAGAATGGAACTCAATCACCGAACCTTATATTTTATGAGAATGTAGCCAAGAATACGCGTTATTATAAAAGTACTAAATATGATAGCTAGCATAACATCGTAAGAGCATAACATAATGGTTAGTCGATATAAGACATAATCCATAAGCATAAGAGATACGTCATGAAACATAAACCTAAGCATAAGAGATAATATCATAATCAAAAGAAAAGTCTCCAACATAAGCATCATATAAGCATTATTCAACTCTTAGTCCTTCATATCATAAGAGAACTACTCAAGTAACCTCAAAGAACACTTATGCAATGCATGAATAAGTCCCCATAACCACATTCATACTATGTATCCTGTTTGGTCATCATAATCATATTTACCATCTTATGGTCTCATCCTTAGCTTAATTCTCATAACCAAGGAAATCTCTCACCTGTAGTCATTCATAACAAGGAAAGAAACTGTAGCACAATCCTATCTAAAAATACATCATATAAGAGAATACTTTCTTTGGTAACCTTAAGTTATACTGGTGTAATGCATGAATAAGACCCCATAAACCTACCCATGATAAGTACTACTTTTAGGTCCTCATACTCATATTTCTTGATTTGGAGGCTAGTCCCCCTTTTATTTATACATCAGATCCATAGGAGATACTTCTTTAAGCATATCCTAGCCCCTCTTCTTTACTTTCGAACACTATGAAATACTTACTCAAGCATGTCTAAGTTCATTATGTTTGAATACTCGAGATGCTTCCTCAAGTATGTCTAAGTTCATTATGTTTGAACACTCGAGATGCTTTCTCAAACATGTCTTAGTTCATTATTAAGTTGGAACACTTTGGGATACTTCTTTAAATATGTCTTAGTTCCATAATAATCTTGTACTAATTGGGAATATAGACTTAACCGACATGGGACCACATGAGCTTTCATATGATCCCCTCCGATGTTACCCACACCGAGAAGGGTTGGTCTACTTGCCTAGGGTAGAACCGGTTTGTTAGCTTAGTTGGACCCACTAGCTGACTTTCCAATGAGGCACATAGTTATTGAATACAAAGATTCTACTCGGATACCCAGAATCAACTTGTGAGGGACTCCATCTCATGAGATATACTTTTGGAAACTCGGACTCCACTTGTGATAGTTCCCATCTTAGAAGCTGGACTCAACTAGATAAAAGCTTCCATCTCAATTCAATATCCACTCGGCGCTAGGCATACAACCCACAACATAGCTTATTAAGTTCTTACTTGATTCATGATCCTTGGAGGGATTTCCTTGCCAACCAATCCATGTTTCTAGTGATTCTATCACTTTATACATTTGATCATTCTTAATTCATCATTTTAGCTTTACTCTCAAAGCCTTAACCATAAAAAATCATGACTACTAGCCTTTCTCTCAAAGATTTACCTCTTACCATCATCTTTCATACCTAGGTTTCAAGGAATTCTAATCACATTCTTCATCATTAGGCTATTCTAGTCATAAATCATCATAAAGGTTCTACTTCAAGATTTACTCGTCATGATCCATAATATATACTATAATCTACTTCAATTCCTATCTACATGTTTATATTCTTGAACAACTATCATACAATTCATCTATTTTAGAAGATCAATTTATAAATCCTCAATTTCACCTTTCATGGCTTAAACCCACATTACTACAATTCCATCAATTAGATTAGGGTTAACCATGGAAAACATATAAATACATCATAATATCATGATTAAATATTAAAAAAAATTATAAACAAGTAATATCATGGATTCATACTCAACACTACCCACAACATAGGAAGAAACCATAGATAGAATTGGGGTTTATCTTTACAATTGGGGGAAATCTAGGGGAATCCATGGATGGAAGAATCCAAGGAAGAATAAGCTATCATAACTTTATTATAAAGCCCTCACTATGCTTGCAACAGTGGAGGAATTTTCCCTAACTTGCTTCTATTCTTCTTCTTCTTCTTTGCTTCCTAGAGAGAGAATTTCTTGGAGGGAATTTGGGTTCTTTGGATTAACTGAAATAATGACTAGGATCTATGTATTTAAGGGTCTATTAGCTTTATACAGGTGGCCTAATTACTAATAAAATGACCCCACTTAATAACTAACTAATTCTAGAATATTACCTAACCCCAAAACTTAACCAAACTAAAGAAGTGGACTGCCTCACCCAGAGACCCCGATACACGGGCCATTGGTGGACCCACGGGCGATAGTGGTGATTCGTGGGTGGTGGCCTGCAGGTCCTAAGTTGGGGTCTTGACCCATTACCCCTTCCCATGGGATGTGGGTCCACCTACTAGGCGTGAGTCCTATCTGTAGGTGGCCCATGTTTGGGCAGTTTCTAGGGGTTGTTTTGGGTCCCCCTCAAGGACCCTTGGTTGATCCTTGGGGTGTCGTATCTAGACGCCCTAACCCTAAAACCTTCATTCTAAGTTCGGGAAGTCAATTTCACAATCCTAACCCTCACATTAAACTCTAGAACCCTCACTTAAGGCTCTAGTTTAGCTTACTAGTTTTCGAGTGTTACAAAGAACCACCGAGGTCTCATCCACAATGTGGCGACCACTGAATTGACGTATCTGGGTGCTTCATCCAATACTAAATGTCCACGTTCATTCAATAGTAATATAAGCCAACTAGTAAGTTGGGGTCGAGTCCTAAGGGAGCGGTTTGTGATTGAGTATTAGTAGAAAATCAAGAACTTCGTTCGAGTTAATTATAGCTAAAGACTTTTATGAAACTAAGCATATCAAATGAAAGAGTGACACAAGTATCAATTATCAAATGGGGTTTTGTAATTAATTATCAACTAAAATGACAACTAAAACGAAAATACAAATATGGTGGGATTCTTGGGATATGATAGGAATATGGGCTAAAATACACAACTGGGTAAATGCTATTGATAGTGACTTGATGCAAATTGGTAACTAGGCTAGACTTTAGTGGGGGTAAATTTTCTCTAAAACAATTTACCTTGAATCAAATTGGTTTCTCTCAAACACCGATAAACGACAATGAAGTACAACCTTCTCCTTAGTCCATTCACTCTCTCGAGCTGAATGTGTGGGAGAGGGTTTATGATTTACTCTCTCGGGTTGAACCCACGACAACACAATAACCATCGACTATAGATTTAGTAGTTTTGGTTTTAAAACCTCTCTCTCGAGCAAGTCAAAAACACGAAGATAAAATTGTATTTGCAACCCCCATTAAATTTACACACAACTACTGAACGAAATCACCTTTAAACAACAAATAAACAATAAATTAACAATACCCAACAGTAAGTTCAACCCATATTCACGAAATGATACCCCAATAAATTTTAGCTAGACATAGTAAAGAGATAGAAATCGATACCAAAAAGTGTTTCCATCAAATGGGTACGATAGATATTGTCTTTACACATGTCAAACATGAAGAATATTCAATACCCATTTCCAATTGCTTAGAAAATTGAAATCTTCAAATATTCAAAGCTAAGAAAAATTGTCTCCAAAAACTAAGTTCTAAAACTGAGTAGTTCTAAAAATTGGTTTTTGAATTGTAAAACTTGATACTAAACCAAAAAAGTCAAACAGGTATTTATAGTTGTCAAAAAGTGTACTACGAAGGATCACTCGGTGCAGTTAGTTGGGATCGTCGATTTGCCCTTTGGTTTGATTCATCGTCTTTCTGCATTGGCCTTTAACAAATTCAAGTTTTGTAACATTGGGCGATGGAGTACTGTATCGCAGAATCATTCGGCGATGTGTCGACAACTCCTTTATCTCACCGACTCAATTTTCTCCTTCAGAGCTTGGCACACTGGAACATTTGGAGAGACCATAGCCATTCAGCAACCTACCTAATGGTTTAGGCGATCCTTGGGCCGTCTTTTCTTCGTTCTTTTCAGATGCCTTGTTCCTTTCTGCCTAATAGTGTCCATGCATTGTCTCTAACTCCAAATACCTGAAACTTAAGGATTTTCATTAGTTATAGAGATAAAATATGCATTTGATGTGCCTCAAATGTGGTGGTAGAGCCTTAAGCTCTAATTTCGGTGCCTCTTCAATAGACGGTTGTGCAGGTGGGGACTCATGATTTTTCATGTCCAACTCCAACTTCTTTGGTTTTGACTAATATTCACCCTTATCAAGTGCGGCGACTAACTCATCATACTCTTCAATACCATCACTGTCGAAGTGCATCATTACCACTGCTAATGCCTCAACACCCAGTCTCTCCTTAACCTGCACCTCAGAAACACTCTCAACTCTATAGGTTATCGCCGATACCGATTGGAGTTCACTACCTTACTTCATAGACCTACAAATATTGAAAGTTGCCTCTTCATTGTTCAGTCTGAATTTCATCTGTCCCTTTTTCATATCAACCAAAGCGCGCCCCGTAGCTAAAAATGGTCTCCCAAGAATGATGGGAACCTCAAAATCAATCTCGCAGTCAAGAATCACAAAATTTGCTGGAAAGATGAACGACTCCACTTTCACTAGTACATCATAGAGAACACCTATGGGCCTCTTCAAAGATCTGTTGTCCATGAGCAATCGCATCGCAATCAGTTTTGGATCTCCCAAGCCTAACTTTTTGTAAATCGACAATGGCATCAAATTAATGCTAGCCCCAAGATCACACAATTCCATAGCAAAATGCAACAACTTAATGGTACATGGAATGGTAAAGGCACCAGGATCCTCCTTCTTCTGCACAAGGGACCTAGTAGCAATAGCACTACAATGTTGCAATCTATCATCATCCTCGAAGCTCACGACCCTTTTCTTGGTCACCATATCCTTCATAAATTTTGCATACCCAGGCATTTGCTCCAAAACCTCTATCAACGGAACATTGATGGAAAGCTACTTTAACATACTAATAAACCTGCGGTATTTTCTTTATTCAGTCTTTTTCACTAACCTTTGTGGGAAAGGAGGTGGAGGTCTGGGTATGGGGACAACTTTCTAAGTTACCTCCTCTTCCTTCTCTGTCGCATTCTCGTGACTACCATGCAATGTTCATCATTCTTTGGATTTTGGATAGTATTACTAGGGAGAGTTCCAGGTTGATGTGGGTTTACTGTAGTCGACAACTGAGTCATCTGCAGCTCAAGATGCTTGATTGACACTGTGTGGGCATCAAATTTTTGACCAATACCAGACAAGTCATGTCGCATCTCCTTTACATTATCATCAGTCATGTCAAACCTCCTCATCATTTTCTGCATCATATCCTCAATACGTGACATATTACCTCCAGCTTCCCTAGGAGCAGAATCACAATTTTGAAGAGGAACATAAGGTCCAGCCGGATCATTTCTGTTGCCATAGTTGTTTTGGTTGTATTTGTTGTTGCGATTGTAGTTCCCATCCCAGACATATTGACCCTCGCGGTTGTAATTGCAATAGTTTCGACCTTGGTTTCCTTGACCTTAAAGCCAATTATCCGTGTTGGAACATTGGGTGTTTGGTCGGAAACCCCATGTCTTCTCATTCACCGCATAAATATCCTCTTCAAAATAATACTCCTCTGCTGGTGGTGGAGTTCTAGTCAAATAATTCACAGCATTTACCTTCTCTGCTCCTCCAGTCACATGCTTTAACACCAACCCTAGTTTAGTTCTCATTTGTGCCATCTTCTTGCGATTCTCATCTGCGGGCTGGTTGTTTGTAGCTTGAATGACAAATGTGCTCCTCCCAGTGTCTGACTTTCTAGTGCTCCAAGATTTATTATTTCGAGATATCTTCTCCATTTTTTCTGTAATTTGTGCAAAAGTGCATTCACCGTACAAACCTCTCATAATAGTATCGAGCAATGCCTTACCATTATCATCTTATCCTCGGTAGAAGTACTCTTTCAGCGACTCATCATCAATACGGTGATTTGGGACACCCCTCATGAAGGCAGTGAACCTATCCTAAAAACTACTCACAGACTCTCCAAGTAATACTACAAAGTTGTTGAGTTTATCCTTCTTGTTCAACTTCTTGGACACTGGAAAGATTCTTGCTAAAAACACTTCTGTCAACAACTCCCATGTATAGATTGAGTTGTAAGGGAGTTCATTGAACCACACAACAACATCTCCGATCAATGATAGGGGGAACACACACAACCCAATGATATTCATATCCCAATCCGATCGACCTATACAACTTTTGCACACATGCTTAAGTTTGGTTATGTGCGCATGTGGATCATCCGCTGGCAACCTCGCAAACAGGCCCCTTCCTTTAAGCATCTACATCAAGCTACTGGTCACCACAAATGTATCCTCCTGAGGTAGAGACGGTAGGACAAGAGGTCCATCAGAATCGGCAATAATAAGATTGACACTGAAATTTTCATACAGACGTGGTCCTTGTGGTTCCTGTGCCCTCAGTTCATCTCCCAATGTATTCTCAATTGGAGCCTGATTATTCGCATCAATTACCCTCAAAGGTTGCAATCCAACACCTTCACCTAAATCTCCCCCGATAGGGTTAACCGAAACTCCTTCATTATTTATTCTCCGCAAAGTTCTATTCAGTTAGGGATCGTAGGGAGTAATCCGTTTGCCTTGGCTCTGTGTACTTGGCATACACTAGAGTAAGAACCTGAGAGAGACAAAAACAAAAGAAAAGGTAAAATTAGGAAATATTTGACTAAAGTTCAATAATACAATTAAACTTAATCTAAAAGCCTTATTCCCCAGCAGCGGCACCAAAATTTGATACTCTCAAATTACACCTTTTTTCAGAAGCATAAGCAATCATTATCACGTAATGAACCCAACTTGTAGGTTGGGGTCGATCCCACGAGGAATATTATTTAGACTTAAGTTCAATAACGATTATATTTGTTTAACCAATGTATTTTCGAGAAAAATAAGTAAAATGGGGGGGGGGGGATTTGTGTAACAAATTTTGGAAATTATGAAAGTAATTAGTAAGCAAAATTCAAACTTTTGTTGTTATCAAACTGAGAAGGAAACCATGGCGTACGTGTTCCCCATAAGCTCATAACTTCGTAATCCTAGTAATAGCAATCCCTTCCTAGTGTATTACATGCAAAGCGATAGATTATGTATCTCTAAATCCTTGGTCCAACAGCTAGAGAATGTCACCCTGCAACTTGGTTCGGCTACGTGTGTATAATTTACTAGCCCTTACATTACCTCTTATTAGACGTCACATCAATGTATGACTTAGTTTCCACCCTCTCACCAATCGACATTAATTCCATTAGATATTATCACACTAAATCTATGTTGATAATTCTTTTCTTATTAACTGCCTCCTTGGTATGGCAAGTAGAAACAAGGTGAGTTCTAACGTTGTGCACCATTAAAAAGACTTCTAGACGAAAGAATTATCAATGCATGGAAAACACTATTTGGCATTTACTTAGTTACTATTCATACTTTGTTAATTGCTCATGGTTCCCATAACCCTAGTTGTGGATTTAGTTACCCATATTAGCAAGAAAACAATTCATAATATTTGAAGAATAAATCATGAAATTACATAGTAGAGTAGAATAATCGCAGAATTTCAAAGTAAAAATCACCAAAACCTTAGGAAATTAAGAATTACTAAAGTTGCAAGTTAATATCCCAAGCAAAAAACTAGAATAAAAATAATAATGACTAACCCCTAAAAACAAGGTTTACATACCCTATATATAGAAAAATAAGTACAAACTAAAAAGGAAACGAAATAAGGAAATGAAGCTGTAGGACGCGTCTTCATTCTACGAGACTGACCTACGGTCCATAAGTCGATCTATGGTCCGTAGGTCCTTTCCGTGGCTCAGGACTTAGGCAATTTTTCTTTCTTCAAAATATGCAAAATCTCTGTTGCAATCGACGATTCAACACTAACGACCATAAGTTGATCTATGGTCCGTAAATCTTCTCCGTAACTCCACCTTTAGATTTTTTAAGCATCAGGTACTGGAACCAATCTCTGAATGATTTGACAGAGCAATAGTACGGTTCTTAGATCAATCTACGGTCCGTATGTCACAACCGTGGTTCCACACTTGGTCAACAATTCCCTGATCTTCAGCAATGCCTTTCCTGCCCTTCTACGACTATCATCTATGGGGCGTAACTGGACCTACGATCCATAAGTTGCCTCCATAGATGCCCTTTTCTGCACTTCTTTCAGTTGTGTCTTCAAGTTTCCGCTCCTGAACCTATTCCCTGCAAACATGAGAAAAACACATATAAACTAATACAAAATTTCCCTAGACACACACAACTCTCAAGTGAAATGTATCAAAAATACTATAAACTCACGATACATCAATTAGGCATCACATAAATGTATGACTTAGTTTTCACTCACACCAATTGACATTATACTATTAGATAGTATCACACTAAATCTATGTTGATAATTCTTTTCTTATTACCTACCTCCTTGGTCTGACAAGTAGTAACAAGGTGAGTTCTAACGCGTGCACTCGTTAAAAAGACTTCTAAACGAAAGAATTATCAATGCATGCAATACCACTATTCAAGAATTACTTAGTTACCATTCATACGTTGTTATTCACTCATGGTTCCCACAACCCTAGTTGTGGATTTAGTTACCCATAGTAGCAAGAACCAACTCATATTTTTAGATGAAGAAATCAAGAACTTACGTAATGAGAAGAATAAACCCAGAATCTCAACTTGAATTTCAAAGTCAAATTCTTCAAAACGAACTTAGGAAATTAAGAACTGCTAAAATTGCAAGGTAATCTCCCAAGCCAAAAACTATAATAAAAGTAATAAGGTCTAACCCCCAAAAATGAGGTTTACATGCCTATATATAGAAAAACAAGTCCAAACTAAAAAGGAAATGAAATAAGGAAATAAAGTTTTTGGACATGGTTGTAATTGACAGGACTGACCTACGGACCGCAGACTAACCTACGGTCTGTAGGTCCCTTCCGTGGTTTGGGACTTGTGCAATTTTTCAACTTCACAAATCTCCAACTCTCAACCATAGTTGATGGATTAGCAGGATAGATCGTGACTCAATTCATGATTCGTAGATCCTTCTCTTTAGTTTCATACTTAGACTTTTGAAATCAGGTCCTGAAACCACCTTCTTTGAATTATTTGATGGAACTGCTGGACGGTCCGTAGGTCGATCTACGGTCCGTCACTTGTAACTGTGGTTCCACACTTCATCAAGAATTCCCTGATTTTCCTCCAGGCCTTGCCCATCGATATACGCCCTTCACCTACGGATCGTGACTGGACCTACGGTCCGTAAGTCACGTCGGTAGGTGGCTTTTTCTACAATATTTCTTCAGCTGTCTCCTAACTCCCACGTCTGAACTTATTTCCTACAAACATGATAAAAACACATTAATACCAATACAAAATGGCTCTAGACACACACAAATTTAAAGTGAAATGTATTAAAAATACTATAAACTCATGGTATATCAATGGTCTAGCTTAGGGTAGACACATCTTCTTTCATTTCTTTCAAAGTTTTGTCTGACCCTTCAACTTTGTTGAGGATATAAGAGAGCATATCCTTAGACCTACCACCTTCTGAATCCTTTGGCTTTTGGCGCTCCTGGGAGGCATATATCTATCCTTTTCCCCATCCTTCCAATTTGGATTACGGTCCGTCCATTCACGATCTTGATCTTTCCAACCTTTATACCCAGCCCAACCTTGGTTACCACCCTACCTCAGGTAGTTTGAATGATAGCCACCACTTTGGTTGGCTAGGAAATTTACCTTTTTATTATATAAGACTTTAAACTTGGACTCATCGGGATTAGCACACCCGACACCCACGACATTGACATTTCGAGCAGCAGCTCCCATGACATTGTTGGACAAAATATCATGTTGTGTCATGATCTTGGCCATGTTTTGGTCCCTCTCTTGGTCCTTAGTCAACTTGAACGTGAGGGGGGAGACCTGGTATTCACGGGTACCACCCCCTATTTATGTTAGTCATGCCATCCAAGAGCTGAGCAACTATCACATAAGGTTGCTACATCAAACCTCCCAGAGTCATCATCTTTGAGGGAGGGAAAAATCACACTTGAAATGCCGTGACCAAGTCCTCCCACGAAGTGATTGATTCACGTGGCAATTCAGCTAGCCACTTGCACACTTCTCCTATCAAAGAGAATAGGAATAACGTCAATTGGACCAATTCTTGGAAGAGATTCTTGAAGGAGAATGGTCTGCATACAACCACGAAGTTTCTATTGTGCTCATGGGGATCCTCATGAGCCATACCACTAAAAATCCCTTTTAGTTGCAAGAGTTGCAACATAGTACTCGTGACGTGAATTACCATATTCCCTTCGGCCGGAGGCAGGTGAATGGCACCAATACCATAAGGTGGGGGTCATTAGCATGAGGATCATTGACATTGTTGAGGTTTTCGATGTCGTCTTGATGGACAACTTGGCTGCCATTGTTGCCGTTTACGCTCATACTTCCTGTTTTCAACACAATTAAGAAAAAACAAAACTAAAAATTAAGTAGAACTATACTTAACACGAGCAAAATTCAACATAACTAAAAATTTTCAGTTAACACCACTCTTTGGAATCGATGCCATTTTGACTTGACGTATTCGGGCACTTCATCCAATACTAAGCATCCATAGTCATTCAATAGTAATATAATCCAACTAGTGAGTTGGGATCGAGTCCTAAGGGAGTGCTTTGTGATTGAGAATTAGTAGAAAAGCAAGAACTTCATTCGAGTCAATCATAGCTAAAGACTTTTATGAAACTAAGCATATCAAATTAAAGAGTGACACAAGTGTCAATTATCAAAGGGGTTTTTGTAATCAATTATCAACTAAAATGACAACTAAAACGAAAATATAAATATGGAGACGGGGTTCTTGGGATGCGATATGAATATGGGCTAAAATACACAATCCAGTAAATGCTATTGATAGTAACTCGCTGCAAATTGGTAACTTGGCTAGACTTTAGTAGGGGTAAATTTTCTCTAGAACAATTTACACCAAATCAAATTGGTTTCTCTCGAACGCCGATAAGTAGCAATGAAGTACACCCTTCGCCTTGGTCTATTCACTCTCTCGAGCTAAATGTGTTGAAGAGGGTTTAGGATTCACTCTCTCGAGCTGAACCCATGACAACCCAATAACCACTGACTACCGATTCAGTAGTTTTGGTTTTAAAACCTCTCTTTCGAGCAAGTCAAAAACACGAAGATAAAATTGTATTTGCAACTACAACCCCATTAAATTCAAACACAACTACTAAACGAAATCACCTTTAAACAGCGAATTAAAAATCAATTAGCAATACCCAGCAGTAAGTTCAACCCATATTCACGAAATCACACCCTAAGAATTGGAGTTTTAGCTAGACATAGTAAGGAGATAGAGATCGATATCGAAAAGTGTTTCCATCAAATGGGTATGATAGATATTGTCTTTACACACGTCAAATATGAAGAATCTTCAATACCCACTTCCAATTGCTTAGAAAATGGAAATCTTCAAAGATAAGAAAAATTGTCTCTAAAACTAAGTTCTAAAACTGAGTAATTCTAAAAATTGGTTTTTGAATTGTAAAACTTGATACTAAACTAAAAAATTCAAACAGGTATTACTCGACGTAGTTATTCGAGATCGCTGATCCACTCGGTGACCGCCCTTTGGTTTGATTCATTGCCTTTCTTCATTGCCCTTTAGCAAATTCAAGTTTTGTAACATTGGGCGATGGAGTACTACATTGCGGAATCGTTCGGCGACGCGCCGACTGCTCTTTTATCTCACCGACTCAATTTTCTCCTTCAGATCTTGGCACACTGGAACATTAGGTGAGACCATAGCCATTTGGCGACTAGCCTAATGGTTTAGGCAATCCTCAGGCTGTCTTTTCTTCGTTCTTTTTAGTTGCCTTGTTCCTTTCTACCCAATAGTATCTATACTTTGTCTCCAACTTCAAATACCTAAAACTCAAGGATTTTCATCAGTTATTGAGACAAAATATGGATTTGAGGACACTAAATCTATCAAAATGAAGCCCTAAAAGAGTCCAAATCATGGACTCATCAACCACAAATTCACTCAAACAAGGAAGACTAATTACTTACATGGGCTAACACACGCCAAGAATATTTTATATTAAACTAAATTGTCCTATTGGCTTAAGTCTGAATGTCTTAAGCCAAAGGTTGTTGTACAGTAGATAGAAAGTCTAGACTACCCACACTCACTACCTTCTGGGTCAAGGCAACTGCTACTACATTTACCTTGCCCACATGTTAGAGAATAGAGAGGTCATACCCTTTTAAGAGATCAATTTAATAGTGTTGCCTCAAATTAAGGTATCTTTGGCTCATTATGTATTGAAGATTCTTGTGATCATTGTAGATCTCACAACAAACTATATACAAGTAGTGCCTCATGTTCTTAAGCGCAAGAACTATCAAGGCTAACTACTTACGCTCATGCAGATTAAGTTGCATGGATGCTTAAGTTGTCTCGATGTATTAATATGTGACCTAAACCTAAGCGAGATGCAACACAATACAGTGTGAAGCCCTCGACCTCAATTGGAAGAGTCAATATTGGAGTGGTAGTAAGCAACTCCTTGAGCTTCAGAAGCCTCAACTGACAGTCCCCAAACAACTCAAATGGAACATCAAGATGACATAATTAGGTTAAAGTTGCAGCAAGGGTGGAATAACTATACACAAACCATTTGTAGTAGCCCGCTAATCTAACAAAGCTTCGAATCTCAATAACTAAAGTGGGACTAGCCCAATCACAAATAGCCTCAATCCTCACTAGATATACCGTATTGCAATCCTTACACACCAATTTTTTGAAGAATACTACAAACTTAAGCTAAAAATTTCACTTCGAGAACATAACATAAATTCATTGACCTTTCAATGTCTGGAGCACAATCCTCAAATATTGCTCATGTTCTCTCTCGCTCCGTGAGTATATCAAAATATCATCAATGAAAACTATTACAAAAGAATAAATATAAGTTTTGAACACATGCATGATCAAGTCTATAAAGGAGATAAGGGCATTAGTCAACAAAAAAGACATCATAAGGAACTCAAAGTTACAATAATGATCTCAAATAAATTTTGGAAAACACCATGACACCCCAAAACATATAAAATTAGATCATCAATCGAAGGCACAGAGTAAGAGTTCTTGTCCATCACCTTATTAAGTAATCTGTAGCCAATACACATCTGCATGGATCAATCCTTCTGCTTAACAAATAGGATTGAGGTACCCCTAGGTGATACATTAGGCCAAATCAATCCCTTACCCAAGAGATCCTAAAGTTGAACATTATGATCCTTGAGCTCACCGAGGGCCATCAAATAAGGTGGAAAAATAATATGAAGATTGACCATCTCAAGGTCAATATGAAAGTCAATATCATGCTCTAGAGGTTAGGCCAGGTAGGTCAGTTGGAGTTATATCCAGAAACTCACGGACTATAGAGACTAACTCAATTGAAGAGACCTCCCTACTAACATCCCACACAAAATCCAAGTAAGATAGGAAACTATTAGCTGCTAACCTTTAAGCTTGAATATAAGAGATAACTCCAACCAATATACCACAATAAGGCCCTACCACACCACCAGTGGAATACCATGCATGGCTAAGGTATAGGTCTTAGAAAATCAATCCAAGATAGTGTGGTTGAGGGATAACCAAACCATGCTGAAAACCAGATCAAAATCTAACATATCAAGCAATATAAGGTCAATACGGTGTCACGCTCCTCGATAGTAACCAAACAAGATGAAAACACCTAATCCGCTACTAAATACTCATCTAGAGGGGTTGACACATTCAATGACACTGCCAAAGGCAAATAACTAATATCTAAATGGGAAAAATAATACACATGAATGTGATTTGAAAGGATTTTGGGACAAATGTCAAATCTAATAGCCACATAGGGAGTAACAAATGACAATGTAGCACCCAAATAGATCAAAGAATACAAATCAAAATGAATGACTTTTACATACTAGTCACAAAATTTAAAGAATCCTCATGATCCTTAGAATCTGAAGATCATAAAATATATTCTGATGAGGAGCACCCAAATAAGAACCACTAGAATGAGCTTTCCTACCATCCTTATTCTTATTATCTTGCAACGAAAAATCCTTCACTTTGTGACAAATCTTTCCACAACCAAAAGCAACCATCCGTACCAGCAACATATTTTCCATCATGGTTTTGGCCACACATAGTGCAAGTAGATATAGAACAGCCCCCACCATTACCTGCTTGAGGATTAATGTTAGTCGCCCTATCTTTGTTGGACCTATGAGTCAGTGCATTCAAATATTGTTTACTAGAAAACTTTTGCCAGTAATTAGTACAACATTCTCCACCAAATCTATAATTAGAAAAGTTACCACCACTAGCCCTTTCCCTTTTGGAATCTCTTGCCCTTTCCTTGAGCTTTTCCACTTCAATTTGTTGGGCATGTTTTGTCAAACAGGAGATATCCATCTCTTTAATCAAAATGTCCCTACAACACTCATTGACCACTATTTCAGACACGCTTAGCACAAACTTACTCATCCTAGCCTAAGATTTAGAAACCATTGTTGGAGCATACTTACCCAATTATTTGAATTTCAAAGCATACTTCTTCACACTCATATCCCCATGTCAAAGGTTAATGAACTCACTCCTTTTTTCTTCTTTTATTTCTAGCGGAAAAAAATGATCAAGAAAAGATACTTTGAATTTGTTCCAATCAATAGGATCCACATCAACCGCACTCTATTCCTTCCAATTGTTGAACCAAACTTGAGTAACACCCTTATTCTTATAAGCAACAAACTACTCCTTCTCTATTGTGGACAAACCCATAATTCCCACTATTTTATACAACTCATTAATGAGCTCTTGAGGATCCTGATCAACCTTGGAACTCTAGAGTGTTCATCCTAGTAAAGTCTCTTATCCTTGTTGCCGCCGTACAGATATTTTGGTTCACAAGAGTAACAACCTCTCTATTATTTTGGTCAATCATATCTTGATCCAACACTTGGGAAGCGACTGAGAAATTGGAAAGAATTATTTGCTCAACAATGGATTAACCAAAAGTCTGAAACATTGAGCTCCACAATCTCACGAGCATTTGTTCTCACATAAGCTCTTCGGGGAGCCATATTCTAAACTTCATCGGATAGGAGTTAGGAGAAGGAATTTTATAAAGATAAACTCTATGGCACTATTTTAGAGTAGTGAAACAAGTGAGGTTTCCTGAATGCTTTGTAATCACCTATTCATAAAATTGGTGTGCTTGAATCTTATGAACAAGACTCTACTCAATGAGGCTTGTCAGACATCCAAGGACCATTTCTAAAACCTTGTGCTCTGAAAATCAAGTTTGTCATAACCAAAAATTCTCCCTAGATGTGTCATGACATAAAAGTCCCTGAAAGGTCCTACCTTATCCATGTGACATACATATATACAACACAACATATTAGGAAATACAAGGATTAAAGTATAAATCCTCATATCATAAAAGAGTTTGACATAAAAGCAGAAGTCTACAAATAGTCTTAAGAGGCCCATCTAATACATCAAAAGGAGTGGTAAGAATGTAACCCATACACAATGCACAATATATGGAAACAAAAATATAAGAAAACAAAGTAAAGGTGACATGGCCCTCAAAACATGAGAATACACCAAGTCTTTAATCTACAAGGCAATCAACTAGATCTAGTGGGATGAGGAAGATCACCATACACTATCTTATTAGACAATGAACGCAAACATTTGCATTAGTACATTCAATGTACTATGTATGAGGGATATGAATAAAAACATAGAACATGATCTTAAGGGGAATAAGGAAAAACATAATATGCATGACCAAGATAAAACATAGTAAAGCCTTTAAAGAAGAATCATACATTATGAACATTAAAATTTTTCTTGAAATGTAGTCCAAGCTTCATAAAATAATTGATGTAACAATAGTTCATTTTATGGGATATTAGCTTTAACTGAAAATAGACTATTGATGTTTGCGTAATCAAGACAACTTCCAATGCAAGTGTCTACGATCGTACAATAGTAAAGTAACCCAACCAAGGGTTGGGATCGTTCCCACAGGGAGTGGTTTTGAGAATTAGTAAAAAGATAAAATTAAGTTCTAATTAATCATAACTAAAAACATTTTCAAATATAAACATGCTAAATCTAAGGGGTGACACAAAACTGCCAATTATCAATGGGGTTTTGTCACAAGTAAGAAAAAACAGCAAAAATGCAAAGAGTACTAATCAAGGAGATATGGTTCTTGGGATGTGATAGGAATACGGGATAAACTAAACTATTGCGTACATGCATTTGATAATAAATATGTTGACTATTTGTGAATAGGCTAGACTATAGAGGGGGTAAATTCTCTCTCGAGCAACTTACCCCGAATAATATGGGTTTCTCTCGGACACCCACTGGCCGCATGAAGAACAACCTCCGCCTTAGCCCACTCACCTATCGAGTTGAGTGTGTGGGAGAAGGACTAGGGTTCACTCTCTCGAGCTGATCCTCATGTCGATCCAATCCCACCAGCCATCAATTTAGTAGTCTTAATTTTACGACCTCTCTCGAGCAATTCGAAAATACAAAGGTGAAATCGTATTTGCAACTATAATTTAATTAAGTTCCACCACAACTACTAAACAAAATCACATCTAAACAAAAAATAAATCATCAACAAGCAAGACCCAACAGATAATCTAACCCATATTCACGAAATTACACCCCAAGAATTAGGGTTTTAGCTATACATGTAGAAAAGATAGAAATTTATATCAATATGAGTTTTCATTCAAATGGGTATGAAGATTTAAGTCTCAAAACAAGCAAAGAGTGAAGAATCCAAAAGACCCAAACCCAAAATCTTGGAGTTGAAACCCTTTGAACCTTCAAGTTCTTCAAAACCTTCTCCAAACTTAGAACTCAAAAATAAAAGCAAAGTCTGAAAAATTATTGTTCAAAGCTAAAAATTCAATTCTTAGAATAATAATTCTCAACGAGTATTTGTAGTTTTAAAAAATCTGCGCTACAGCAGATCATTCGGCGTCATTAGTCGAGATCGCCGATCAACTCAACGATCTACCCTTTGGTAGGTTTTATCGCCATCTTGCTCTATCCTTCAGCATCGTCGTGTTTGGATCATTGGGTGACATAGTATAGCTTTGCAGAACTGCTCGGTGATACATCGATTGCTCTTTTTCACCGCCAATTTGATTCTTTCCTTCAGAGCTCAGCACACTGGAACAAAAGGCGAGGATAGGACCTTTTGGTAACTCGCCTAATGGGTTTAGTAATTCTTCGATCTTCATTTCTATGTTCTTTTAGCTGCTTTTGTTCCTTTTTTGCTAAGTAGTTTCAATGCTTTCCTTCAAACTCCAAATACCTAAAACTTATAAGTTTTCATCAGATATTGAGATAAAATATGTATTTAAGGACACTAATTCTATCAAAATATAGCCCTAAATAAGTCCAATTTGTGGTCTCATCAACACCCCCAACTTAAAATTTTGCTTGTCCTCAAGCAAACTCAAGTTCAGCCATTGAAAAAGGGTGTCTCAAATAGTGCTACACAAGACTCAATCATGAATTCACACAACAAGACTCAATCATGAATTCACACAACAAGACTCAATTATGAATTCACACAACAAGACTCAATTTACTTACGCAAAGATCAAATGTGCACTCAAAGATTGAAGTTGTGACTCACCAATAACAAAGACTCTCATGCTCACTATACTTGCTTCAAATGCAAGTTCAAGCTCAACCAAAGTGTTCAAATGTCCTCACACAAGGAATGATTCCATATTCACATAATGGTTCGCAGTTTAAAGCTTTGGAATCAGATGCTATGGTCACACTCACAAAGAAGAACACAATGCATAATTTCACCCATAGGTTTGCCCGTATTTTCCAATCAACATTTGTTTCAGCTCATTCAAGATCAAAAAGGTCTTTTCAAGGCTTGTAATGGGGCTGAGTGCAAAGGTATGGTTATTTAGGCTTAGTGACTTTCATCCTCATGAAATGTGGTGTTCACAACACTTCCTTTCCTTTTCCTTAATCATTCTCTTTAGTGCTCATAAGTCATCTTATTATTCACTTTCCATATATTGTTTGGGAACCCCATTTCTTTTGTACTTTATTCCACAACTTTCTTTTTCATTCTTTCTTTTTCTTTCTCTTTCTCTCTCTCTCTCTCTCTCTCTCTCTATTTTATTTTTTTTTATTTTTTATATAGAGTGGTTCCATTTTTCTCAAAACCATTGGTAAGAGGAGCCTTTCCTTGCACTTCTTGACTTGCCCCTATATTTTCACCACACCCCCAACTTAGGTTTTTGGCCTAAGTTGGCTATTCAACTAACCACAACTTCATGAAGATTATGGGTGATGGATAAAGAAAGGTCTAGTTTTCATCAAGTTTCTTCCAAAGGAAGGTAAGGCTCAAGGGGTGTTCAAAAGCAGTTCACACACATACAAGGTAGGTCACAAAAGAGGTATATGTCAAATTGGCTCACACTCTTTAAAGTTGCCTAAGATCATATCAAGAGATTGTATCACTTAGTTGACTGGACCAACGGGGCAAATTGTATGATCTATCATGCATGGTTCAAGGTAAGCTCATCACACTAGGCATTGACACTACAGTCAAACAAGACTACACTTTCGCTAGTTTGCAATGATCATCACAAGAGACTCAATTTGATACTAGGCTAGTCATAACGAGATGCAAAGAGTTCACATATTGTCGATGCAACTTCATTTGGCCTCATCGTAGCCGCGCATTCATGATTGTTTGGTTGAGAGCACTATTCAAGTCATCGATATTGATCGGAATCGAGACTTAAATTTTGTAAAAGAACTGCCACATTCAACACACTAGAGGTGGCAAAATTTTTCGAATAGATCAAAATCATTTTTGCTATGTAAAATAAAAAATGAGCCATATGCTCAAACATCCACGCAAAGCAGGGTAATAACATAATAATATCTCACAACCCAAAATATAAAATCAAATAAATATCCACAAAGGCGGGCCTCACCCCACCACAAATAAAAATCATTTTTCCTCAAATGCGAATAAAAGTATCTAAAAATAAAAGTAAGTAAGACATACAGGGAGGTAAAGAAAAATCCTATCTATGTAGTCTCTGCATTTGTCGGGGCCTCAGTACTTGGTTTAGCAGTATGGACTTGGGCATCAGTGCTTGGACTCACCTCAGAAGATTCAGCGCAGCTGACTTACTTAGATTGTCCAAATCATGAGCCACCAAAAAGAAGTGGATAGCTGTGAAGAATCCACGTCTCCACGAGGGAGTAGTTGGGTCTCAGGGATTTGTTCTCTTGCTGGCACTGGGCTTCTTGCCCTTATTATCCATTTTGGGAGGACTTGTTGCCTTTGTATTTTTCCTGAAATTTTTCACTCTTGTTTGTCGGGGTGGCATATCTCTTCCAGCTACTTTTGGTCTATCCATTTTGCAAAACTTTGACAAAAAAATCCTTAATTTGGCCAGAAAAGACTACACTACTTTGGGCCCAGGAAGTAAAGGGAATGAGCTCGACTGCTTCTCCTCCATACTTTATTTTATCCGTGCTCATTCCGCATGCACTTCACGCGTCATTGGCACTTTGTTCTCCTCTTATTCTTCATTGGACAACTCAGATAAAGTATTGAGACAAAAGCAAGCCAGTTCAATTGTAGAATCACTTTGTCAAACTAGTTGGCAAAGTACACAACTAATTAGGTAGTTCCCCGAGTGCAATGCATAGAGAACACAAGGGTGCAGACAAAGGGCAAACATGAAATCTTTCCACGAGGTGCCGAATGTGTTCAGTGATATCATGCTTCGCGTCGAAATTTACCGAATTCAACATCATATTTGGCATTAAATTAAAGGCAAGATGGGGATTTTAGGCGAACTGCCGAGTGGTTCGGTGAGCTCGACCCAAGTCGCCGGATGACCCAACGTGCTTGCTTTTGACCCAATTTCCCAAATTCAACCCCGTAACCCCCAAAAACAAAATTAAGGTATGCACAACTCAAATTATGCTTAGAACCCATGAAAATAATGCACAACCCATGATTTTTCATCCAATTTGAAGCGCAATTGTCAGGAATTAACTATTTAACTTAGTATGGGTAAAATTTATGAACCTAACCGGCATACAAATATTCTAGTCCTACCAGAGAGGATCAACACATATCATCAAAGTAATGTCATTGCATTTTTGCACAACTTTTGAGAAAAGGAACGTAGGGCTCGAAAACCAACCTTGGATGTTGATTAAGATGCTACTGAGATGCTAGGCGACAATGAAATCCAGATCTAAGAAAAATTTAATAACCAAAAAACAATAGAGATGTAGCAATATTGAGAATAAAACTAGGTACGAGTTTGTATAGTTTGAAAATGAGGGAGAGTATAAGAAATTGGAACTTTTAAACCTTTGGCATGAAAAACTATCCAGTTCTTGCCCACTCGACGATATTAGTTGTGAGCACCGAACCATTCGGTGTCACACTGAGCAATCACCTTCCTCACCAAGTTTTACAGAATCCCACAGTTAATGTGGGGATCCAAATGGCGATACGAATTGGGTTCACCGAGTTGATCGACGACTTGCCACTTATTTCTTTGGGCTTGCCAAGTTTTACAAACCCCAAGCTGGGTTGGATCAAATGGCGGTGTGAGTCGGGTCGCCTAATACTTTGGTGACTCACCAACTGAAATTTCCCTCTCCAATCTCTTTCTTTCCAAATGCTTCCCACACTTCTTCCTACATAGTTCATACACCATTCTTTCTAAAACCAACATAAAGTAGTAACGAGTTTTGGGTTGCCTCCTAAACAACAACTTAGTTAACATCGTGGCAAAATGCAAGTTAACATCTAGTCCTGATCCTCGAATCGGCCATAGTGTAACTAGGCTAGTCCTCGATAAATAGTGGATAGCGACTTGATATTAACTGATTTATCTGGGCATCTTGTAGTTGCATTGTCATGGAGTTAGAGGTTGTCGCTTGATTCAGTATGTCGATGTTCTCTTTCATTTCACTCAACATCTTTTCTTGTTCTTCGATTTTTTGTTGAATGAGTGAGAAAAATTCGTCATCTTGTGCGCCCTCCTTTTTCTTCCCCTTTTTACACTCTTGTAGGGAGAAGTGCTTGTCTTTTTTCGAGGCTTGTGCTTCCAACTCCATAACTAGTTTGGACAGAATGTCTACTTGAGCTACTAGTGCATCCCATTCATGTTACTTTTGAGCTTCCTTGTTGGTTTCAACCATGCCATCAAAGAGATTTGCTACTACTTCATTGGGCTGGTGTAGCATACCACTCGTGAAAAGTTGATTTGCAATACTTCTATTTTTGGGTCCAAGACCCCTATAGAAGCATTCCAGTAGTGCTTTGTCGGTCATCCCATAAGATTGGCATGGTTCTAGTACTGCTTGAAACTTCAGCCACATTTCCTGAATGGTTTCATCCCCTACTTGTTTGAACATTAGGATGTTGTCCCTAAGGTTCAACAGTTTCAAGAAGGGGTAATTTTTTTGAAACCCATAATGATCCTTCATATCCATGTTTCTTCTTCAATACACAAACAAGCAAAATGAAACTAAAAGTGAAGTAACTGATCTACAATTAATAAAAACAAAATTTTTACTAAACTAAAAATTCTCAAGCAACACCACTCCTCGACAGCGGCGCCATTTTGATGTTTACATAATGAAGACACAACTTCCAATGCAAGTGTCTACAATCGTACAATAGTAAAGTAACCCAACCAAGGATTGGGATCATTCCCATAGGGAGTGGTTTTGAGAATTAGTAGAAAGATAAAATTAAGTTCCAATTAGTCATAGCTAAAAATACTTTCAAATATAAACATGCTAAATCTAAGGGGTGACACAACAGTGTCAATTATCTATGGGGGTTTTGTCACAAGTAAGCAAAAACAACAAAAATACAAAGAGTACTAATCAAGGAGATATGGTTCTTGGGATGTGATAGGAATATGGGATAAGCTATACTATTGGGTACATTCTTTTGATAATAAATCTATTGAATATTTGTGACTGGGATATATTATAGAGGGGGTAAATTCTTTCTCGATCAACGTACCTCGAATCAAATGGGTTCCTCTTCGACACCCATTTTCTGCATGAAGAACAACCTCCACCTTGGCCCACTCACTCTCTCAAGCTGAGTGTATGGGAGAAGGACTAGGTTTCACTCTCTTGAGGTGAACCTCATGTCGACCCAATCCCACCAGCCATCAATTTAGTAGTCTTAGTTTTATGACCTCTCTCTCGAGCAAGCCAAAAACACAAAGGTTAAATCGTATTTGCAACTACAATTTCATTATGTTCCATCATAACTACTAAATGAAATCACATCTAAACAGAAAATAAAACATCAACAAGCAAGACCCAACAGATAATCTAACCCATATTCACAAAATCACACCCCAAGAATTAGGGTTTTAGCCACACATGTAAAAGAGATAGAAATTTATACCAATATGATTTTGCATTCAAATGGGTAGGATGATTTAAATCTCAGAACAAACAAAGAGTGAAGAATCCAAGAGACCCAAACCCAAAATCTTGGAGTTGAAACCCTTTGAACCTCCAAGTTCTTCAAAACCCTCTCCAAACTTAGAACTCAAAAGTAAAAGAAAAGTTTGAAAAATTACTGTTCAAAGCTAAAAATTCGATTCCTAGAATAATAATTCTCAACGAGTATTTATAGTTTTCAAAAATCTGTGCTGCAGAGGATCATTCGACATCGTTAGTCGAGATCACCGATCAACTTGGCGATCCGCCATTTGGTAGGTTTTATCGCCGTCTTGCTCTATCCTTCAGCATCGTCATGTTTGGATCATTGGACAACATAATATAGCTTCGTGGAACTACTTGGTGATACGCCGATTGCTCCTTTTCACTGCCGATTTGATCCTTTCCTTCAGGGCTCAGCACACTGGAACAAATGGCAAGGATATGACCATTTGGCGACTCGTTGAATTGGTTCGGCGGTTCTTAGCCCTTCATTTCTTCGTTCTTTCAGCTGCGTTTGTTCCTTTTTTTCTAAGTAGTGTCCATGCTTTCCTTGAAACTCCAAATACATGAAACTTAAGGGTTTTTATAAGATATTTAGGTAAAATATGCATTTCAGGACACTAATTCTATCAAAATATAGCCCTAAATGAGTCCAATTTATGGACTCATCAACTATGCGAGCTATAACATGGAATTGAATGTACTCCCACATCAAGAAGGGATAGTCTACTTGCCAAGGTAGAACTCCGTATCATGGTTCTTATGTTATTTATCGATCTACTAGCTAGGTCATTTAAGACAATCCTACGGGCAACGTAGTTTGGAATTAGAGGATTCTATATGAGACTACTAATACGCCCAAATTACACCTCCCTAAAGAAACATAAGCGGTCGTTATCAAATAAATAACCTAATTGAGCTTAGGATCATTCCCACGAGGAAAATGCTTTAGACATAGGCTAATTCACATTTAATTGTACTTGTATTTAGATTTACTTCCGTAAAAAGGGGGTGATTTGTAGATAAAATAATAGCTGATTGATTAGTTGTAACAAGTAAATAGGATTTGTAGTTTGAAATATCAATATGAGATGAGAACTAGGGCATTAGTGTTCCCCACAAGTTTTTAACACAGTAATCCTAATAGTAGTAACTTGTTCCTAGTGTAAAATGCAAGGTTGGTAAGTTAGGTATCTCATAAGTGATTAGTCGTCCAAGTAGGGAATTTCACCACGGAACTTGGTCGGTCTACAGTCGTATGCTTTACTAACCCTTACCTTTAACTCCTAATTAGCCCTCATGGTAGGTAGATTAGGCTACTACACAACAGATTATTACGGTAAATCTCTATTGTTCAATCGCTTTCTCATTCATTACTTCCTTGCTCGGGCAAGTAGGAATGAGGTAAGTTCTAATGTTATGCACCATTAAAAAACATTCAAAACGAAGGGTTTAACAATACATGCATAAACACTATTTCAGAGTTCATTAATTATTAGTCATACATTGTTAATTACTTATTGTTCCCACAACCCTAGTTGTTGATTTAACTATTCATGCTTGGGTTTTTAAAATTCATAATAGAGTTAATAATATAAATTGTGATCTTACATGTTGAATAAAAAAAAACTAGAATCTTGAATAAAAAATCAGGCGCAAATATCATAAATAAAACTTCAAGAATTAATTGCCGAAAGTGTTCGCATAATAATTCCCATAGTCATAAACAAAGTACAAACCCAAAAACGAAAATTACAACTAATATTGTTAGGAAATAAATCCTAAACCAAATATGAAAAGGAAATTCAGAAAATTGCGATTTGAGCAGTGCCATCGATGGCTGGACACCCACAGTCCATTGATTGAACGATGGCTCGTGAGTGCCACTATTTCTTAGAACTTGGCCAAAAATCATGTGAATGCTAATGAAGATCATGACCTATGGCCCGTAGGTCTAAGAATGATCCATCCTGTTTGCTTGTTGTTCATGTACTGGAACTCATCTTGTTTGAAGTTATCGACGACCCATTAATGACGGTTTATCATTAGACTCACAGCTCATCAATAGCTTCTGTTGTTCAACCTTTAGTTAGACTTCCTTGATGTTTCAATCCATGCCTCAAACTATGGCTCGTCAAGCGAACGAAGAATTGTCGGTGGGCTTGTCTATTGCTAAATTGCTGCAGTGTCAGACACTTTCAATACTAACTACTTCAAACCTATTTCCTATAAAATTAGATAAAAATACCATCACAACGTATAACAAAATGCATAATACTCATGCAGAACTCCAAGTTTAATGAATCAAAAGTAATGTAAAGTCACGGTACATCAATACTCTCAACTTAAAATCATTGCTTGTCCTTAAGTGACTGATTTAACATTTCAAGCACACCTCATCAAATTCTAGGTATTCAACAATCGTAAATCAATATAAAACCTACCTAAATGAGCCCACAGGGAGCAGACGTCTTTCACATTCAATTAGGAAGTATGAATGTGGTCTAATAAGCCATAGGAATAGAAATTATTGATTAGAGACATAATAAAGCAAGGGGGTGACACGAATTTGAAAATGGGGGATTTTGGTTTTGGTTATCAACTACAAATAGTCACAAACAATAAGAATTAACAATAATGAAATGGATTCTTAGGATGTGATCAATTATAGGCAAATGTAGACATATGGGTAATTGCAACTATTAGTCAATAGCTAGATATTAGTGAGTAGACTAGGCTATAAGGGAGGTAATTTTCTATTGAACAATTACCTTGAATCAAGTGATTTCTCTCAAATATCAACAAACATGCAAATTAAGAGCAGCCGACACCTTAATCTATTCAATCTTTCGAGCTAAATGTGTGGGAAAGGGTTTAGGATTCATTCTCTTGAGCTGAACCCAGGTCATCCCAATAACTACAAACCATCAATCAAAAACCTTAGTTCTAGAACCTCTCTCTCTCGCAAGCTAAGAACACAAACATATAACTGCATTTGCAATTACAATTCTCAAATTAAACCATAATTAATGATTAAATTTGCTTTTAAATAGCATTTAAACTAACAATTAACAAAACCCAAAAGCTAAATCCGCCCATAATCACATGATCAGACCCCAAGAATTGAGGTTTTAGCTAGACATTATAAAAAGGTAAAAAGAGTTACCAAATTGATTATCCATCAACTGGGTAAGAGTGATTTTTCCCTTACAATGGTCCAATTTGATGAATCTCAAAGACCTACATCCAATTTCTCAAACGTGAATTTCTTCAATCCTTCAAAGCTAAAGAAAATTCTAGAGAAAACTGTCTCTAAGATTAGAAAACTCAGTATGCTAAAATCCTAAACTAAATGTTCAAAATCCTATTTATAGTCGCTGAAAATATGCTACGAAAGCTCATTCGGCTAAGAAAGTTGGGATCGCCGATCCACACGGCGAACCGCCATTTGGTCTCTTCCGTCGCATTTTCTCCTTGGCATTCAACTTCTCAAGGTATGTAACTTTGGACGATCTATCTTAGCTTCGTGGAATCGTGGGGCAATCCATTGACTGCTCCCTTTTGATTGACTTGGTTCTTTCCTTCAGAGCTTGGCACACTGGAACATTAGGCGGTCTGATGGGCCACTCGACGACACACTGAGTGATCTTGGCGATCCTCAGGCTCGCCCATCTTTATTTCTTTAGCCTGTTTTGTTCCTTCTTTCCTGTTAGTGTCCTTGCTTTGTTCCTCAATCCTTATACCTTAAAATCAAGGATTTTATATCAGTTATTAGCACAAATTAATCATTTGAGGACATTAAATCTATATAAACAAAGCCCTAAATGAGTCAGAATCCAGGACTCATCAACACCCCCAACTTAATCTTTTGCTTGTTCTTAAGTAAAACTCAAGTTCAGCAGTTCAAAAAGGATGTCTCAAACACTGCTACAAAAGACTCAATCATGAATGCACACAACAAGACTCAACTTGCTCATGCAAGGATCAATTGTTCACTCAAAAATTCAAGTTGTGACTTACCATTATCAAATATGCTGAAGTTCACATTACTTTCTTCAAATGCAAGTTCATGCTCAACAAAGGTACTCAAATGCTCTCACAACAAAGCTGATTCCTTATTCACACACAATTCTTCAAAAATTTATAGTTCCGGATTCACATACTACTCTCACACTCACAAAGTTGAACACATACATGACTTCACCCATAGGTTTGCATTTATTTTCCAATCAACTTTTGTTAAAGATCTTTTCAAGGCTTGTAATGGGGCTGAGTGTAAAGGTATGGTCATTTAGGCTCAGTGACTACTACCCTCATGAAATGTGACCTGAACATCACTTTCTTCCTTTTCTTCAACATTTGAATCATGCTCAAAATTCACCCCATTATTTAACTTCCAATGGAATGCCGGACACTCCATTTATTTTGCAACTTTCACAACTTTATTTCACAAATTTTTCATTCTTTTTCTTTTGCTTTCTTCTTTTCTTTCTCTTTTTTTTATATATGGAGGGGATCCATCTTTTTCAAGACCATTGCTAGAAGGGGGATTTTTTTACACTTCTTTATTTACCTTCTCTTTTATCCACTTTGGCCTAAGTTGGCTATTTAAACAAAACACACTTCATGAGGATTTTGGCTGAATGGACAAAAAAGGGTCATAATTGCTCAAGTTTCTCCCAAGAAAAGGATGAGGCTCCAATGGGGTTCAAGCAAGGATCACACATCTCACAAGGTTGGACAAAAAAGAGGTATATTGTCAAATTGTTTCATTCCTCAAAATCGTTGCCTAAGATTATTTCAAGAGCTTGCATCACTTAGTTAACCAGACCAACGGGGAAAATTCTAGTTGTCAACACATAAGGTTCACAGTAAGCTCATCACACAAGGCATTGTCACCAATATCAAACAAGACTCATTTGAGCTAGTGCGCAATGTTCATCAGAAGAGACTCCATTCGATAACTGGCAAGTCATAACGAGATGCAAAAAGCCCCTATATTTTCTGTGCAACTTCATTTGGCCTCATTGTAGCCACACATTCTTCTTTGTTCGATTAAGAGCACTGTTCAAGTCATCAGTATTGATCATTAACGATGCTCAAATTTGCACAAGAACATCCACAATAAAACACACATAAGGTGGTAATTTATTTTTAAAAATTTGGTGAAAAACCATCACCATTCAAAACAAGGAGCCACAAGCTCAACCATCTACAAGATAGAATCAACACACAATTTTAAACCATAAAAACCCAAAATATATACAAAATAGAGTCATAAGAGGTAGGTATGGAAATACCTCACCCTACCATAAACAAAAAACAGTTGTCCTCAAATGCAACAAAAATAATTAAAAGTTAATAAAGACGACAGAGAACGAAGTAAAAAAGAATCCTATTTACACAGTCGCTCCATCTGTTAGGGCATTAATGTGTAGTGCAACACTCTGATCTTGGGCATCAGTGCCCGGGGTAACACCAACCTTGGCTTCACTAGAGTCCGCCATGATGTATCTGCCAATGAAATCTTCACAGATAAATGCACCATAGCCTCCTCAACCTCTATAAGGCCCTCATATGTGGTCTCCTCTTGGAGATCTAGCTGCTCCTCATCAATGTCTGCCTCAAACTCGGCCGCAGCCATCTCATCACCTTGAACCTCATCTCTGGTGGTAGCCGGAGGCACATTAGAATCAACTGGCATATCAGGGATCTCCAGAGTCCCAAAAATCATAGACATATTTGTGGACTTCAGCTGGTCCACGTTCTTCCTCAACTCAACAATAGCGGCCTTTTGAGCCACCACCTCATCAATGGTTTCTTGACCTCTCTCGTACACCTCTATCCTTATCGTGAGGGCGTCAACAGACTCTCTAAGAGGTTTCACAGCACTGGCGAGAGCACTTGCATTCATCCTAGGGACTGTAGCCTTTAGCCTGGAGGCACTCATATCAGCAGAATGGGGTAGATGTCCTATTCGTCTTATCGCAACCTAGGTGAGTGGAGGTTAAGATGCAGCAGCACTAGCAACAGACCTAGGAGGCAGATGAGTGGTAGAAGAACTCAGAGTCATGTAAGGGGTAGTATTAAAGATACCTGAAGGTCTAGGGGCCAGAGTAGGCAATACTACCTCTGCAGGTAGTGTCTCAGTGTCAACAACTAGGGAAGTATCCATCGGGACTGACTTCTTCTTCTCAGCCTCATCCTTCAAGTACTCAGCCTCAATGAGCAGGATGTCGGTAGAAGATGTAGGAATCACATTCACGTCTTTCTTCTTATCAAAGGTCACTTAGGCTCGCCTGCACAACTCAGTGATCAATACCAAAAATGGGAGAGACGTCAAGCGTTGCCTGGCCCTCATGGCCTTCTCCTACCCAACTATTATACCCAGGTAGAGACTTGTCCAATCAATGATGCAACCAAGACAGGATGCCTTCATGTGGCGGAGGATAGAATCATGCTGGAACGATATGACCGGGCTGTTAACGAATCCAAACCAGTACCTCACTGCCACATTTAGGTCTTTCTTCTCTATAGGCACTCCGTCCTTGATCTACCTAGGAGTAGCGTAAGATAAAATAAGGGCAAACCTTATTTTCATATACTCAAAGGATTTTGTCTTGATCATGTATTGATAGTCATCTGAAATGTTGTTGCTGCACTCTAAAACTGCATTAATGTCATCATTGTCACACTTCATTTTCTTACCCCTGACAACCACAAAGTCTTTTGGCTTAAATGTAGCGGCCTTCATTTTTCCTTGTGGCACTAGAGCTTCATAGGAAGTGTAAAACTCCCGGATCCAATTAGAAATGTAAGGTCCACGGGGTTTAGTGAAAATTTGGAACTTGTGGGACCTTAAGGTGCACTAGATCTCTGGATATCTGTCTATCACTCCATCTGTAGGCAACCTTTTCTCCTCAATGATGGTCCTTTGTTCCTCAGCCTTTAGTCTATTCATAGACCGAGGAGGAGGACCCTGTGCAGGTGGTTTTGGGACCACATCCTGATCTGGGACAGGAGGAGGAGTAGGGTCTCAGGCATTCTGATCCTAGACGAATCATGCATCCTCTTGGAACACAACTTTGCTCTCCGGGCCAATAGCAACTGCTCATCTTCAGGCTCACAGATGTCAGCCTGAGGGTCCTGGTGCTCTCCCTCACTATTAGAGATTGTGAGGTGAGTGGCATACACTTTCTCACTATTGAAGGTGACCTCTGGTGACGCAGGAGTAGGCGTCTTTCCCTTTCCATTACCCTTCCCACCTGTGATAGGAAGTTTTGTTGCCTTTGCTTTGGATGCGGTTGCATCCTTATTGATAGTGATTCCCTTTGCCCTCTTGCGGGGAGGTATGTCTCATCCTGCAACTTTGTTCTAGTCATATTTGCAAAACACATCAGGAAAAGTTGGAAACAATTCAAGAAAACTTGTAGAGTTCAAGTTGGAGAAAGACTGACCGAACTGATTAGGGAGTCGCCGAGTCACATCTGGCTCGCCGAAAGGCCTGGCTTGAAATTATCTCAGAAAAAAGATAGGTCGGCGATATGCAAGGCCTTTCGGAGAATCACCGACACCACTCAGTGAGCTTAGACTAGCTAGCCAAAAGTTACAATGTGTTTTTGGAGCTAGAGGTGCAGAAAAGGCTAATAAGGGAGACTTTTGGCGAGTCACCGAGTGAACTCGATGAGCTCACACTTCTCGCCAAAAGTTACAGACTCTATTCTAGCCAAAACACGAAATTAAGGGCGATCAAGGGGGATGTTGGTGAACCGCCGAGTTGTTCGGCGAGCTCGACCCAGCTTGCCGAATTGTCCAATTTGCTAAATTTCAACACTGTTTTCCAAGTTCAAGTCCGTAACCCAAAAAAAAATAAAAAATTACACACTTATTCAATTAACCTTAGACCCATTTGACCCATGCTATTGGGGTACTCAAGACTTCCCTCGGTTTGGCCAAAATTGGCCATTTGACGACTTTTGCCCATAAGAATGACCTCAAACACTCCATCATTGGGCAAAGTAAGTCATTTAGCACAATTGAGGTTACTTAGACTTTATCCGACTAGACCTAACAACAAATTACCGCAACCCAACAATTTATGATGAATTTTAAAGTACAAAATTTGAGAAATCAACATATTAAGCAGTTTAAGCACGATTTTGAAACTAAATAGGCAAACTAGAACACAATTATGATTTCAGAATAGGCCAGTACACATCAATACAGTTTATATAAATGCATTTGAGTTTAATTGCTAACCAAGAGTTCGGGGTTTGGAAAACCAACCTTTAATGCCAAAATACGAGTGTGTAAAGCTAGGCGACAATGCATTCCAACGCCGAGCACGAGATCAAAACCAAAAAGTGATAAAACTAGGAAACTATTGAAAATCTAGAGTGTGGATGTGATTGTATGAGGCTAAAATAAGGGAATATGAAAGAGATTGAAATTTTAAACCTTTGGCCTTTTAAAACATTTCAGTTCGTGGCCCTTTGGCGATATTAGTCTTCCTCGCCGATGCATTTAGTGACTCGCTGAGTGGTTACTTACTCTGCCGAGTTTTACAAGACCTCTTGCTTATTTAGGGGTCGAAACGATGGATAGAGTTGGGATCGCTGACCTGTTCGGCGAGTCGCCAACTCGCCCCTAGGCCCGCCAAGTTTTATAGATTTTCACCTTTAATTTTTGTGAGTCCAATAGTGGTCCAAGTTTGGCTCATCGACCTCTTCGGTGAGTCACCGACTAAACTCTTGGCTCACCAACCTGCATTTTTCAAATACATTTTACTTTTCAACCTGCACAAACAACACCCGTTATTCTTAAAAAAAAAACACAAAGCAAAAAAAATTGGGTTGCCTCCCAAGAAGTGCCTTAGTTAACGTTGTGACACGACTCAAGTACCCACTGAAGCATCATTCTTAGGGTTTGCCATAATATCACTAGGCAACCCCTCTTGTTGTCTTGGGTTGAAATTTTACGGCATCTGACCCATTTTGGTCTCCAATTACATAATCGAGATGGAATGAGAGGTCACCATCTGATTGAGGGTTGGGACATTTTGTTTTATCTCTTTCAACACTTATTTGTGTCCCTCAACTTTTTTGAGGATACGTAATAGTATATCTTCTATTTGCCTACCCTTATTATCCTTAGTCTTTTGCGCTCATGGGGAGGAATATACCTATCCTCTTAGCCCCTTCTATTCCATCCTAGTTACCACTTGACCTTGAGTGGTTTGCACATTGACTTTCTTTTTGAGTTGCTAGGAAGTCTACTTTGTTTTTGTGCAGTACTTCAAATTCCTTGATATTTTTGGCCAAGATATCTAGCTGGGACATTAATTTGGCCAAGTTCTAGTCCCTATATAGATCCTTGTTGATCTTGGTCAAGCGATCGAGGAGTAGGGATGTTTTTGCATAGGATTGCTGCACTATACCACCCGGAGAAAATTGATCAGCCAATCCTTTGTTCACAGAATCAAGGCCTCTATAGAAATATTCTAGCAACATCCTATCTAGGATTCCAAGATTTGGACACTGTTACAATAGTTTCTTAAATCGCAGACATGTCTCATGGAGTAGCTCACCCTCTAAGCACTTGAAATCTAGGATGTTATCCCTAAGTATCATTATCTTCAAAGGAGGGTAGCACACTTGGCTACCATTACTCCCGTTTACGCTCATTTCCTCTGTGTTACAAAAACAACAGTGAACCAAAACTAAAAGTAAGTAGATTCAACTATGACTAGAAAGAAGACAATTCAACTTCCCCAAAATAATTTCAAACAACACCACTCCCAGGCAGCAGCGCCATCTTAATTCAAAGTTTCAAGCACACCTCATTCAATTCTAGGTGTTCAACGATCGTAAATCAGTATTAAACCCAACTAAATGAGTTGGGGTCGAATCCCATAGGGAGCAGTACGTGTTTGAGATTCTATTAGGAATATGAATGTGGTCTAATTAGCTATAGGAATAGAAATTATCGATTAAAGACATAATCAAGTAAGGGGGTGACACGAATGTCAAATGGGGGGTTTTGGTTTTGGTTATCAACTACAAACAATCACAAACAATAAGAATTAACAATAATAAGACAGATTATTGGGATGTGATCGATTATAGGCAAATATAGACATGTGGGTAATTGCAACTATTAGTAAATAGCAAGATATTAGTGAGTAGGCTAGGCTATAAGGGAGGTAATTTTCTCTCAAACAATTACCTCTAATCAAGTGATTTCTTTCGAACATCAATAAGCATGAAAATTAAGAGAAGCGTACACCTTAATTTGTTCACTTTTTCAAGCTAAATGTGTGGGAAATGGTTTATGGTTCACTCTCTCGAGCTGAAACCAAGTCAACCCAATACCCACAAACCATTAATCAAAAACCTTAGTTCTAGAACCTCTCTCTCGAGCAAGCAAATAATACAAACATAGAACTGCATTTGCAACTACAATTCTTAAATGAAACCACTATTAATGATTAAACTCACTTTTAAATAGCGTTTAAACTAACAATTAGCAATACCCATAAGCTAAATCAGCCCATAATCACATGATCACACCTTAAGAATTTGGGTTTTAGCTTGACATTATAAAAAGATAAAAATAGTTACCAAATTGATTATACATCAACTGGGTAAGAGCAATTTCATCCTTACAAAGCTCCAATTTGATGAATCTCAAAGATCCAGTTCCAATTTCTCAAAAGTGAATTTCTTCTATCCTTCAAAGCTAAAGGAAACTCTAGAGAAATCTGTCTCTAAGATTATAAAACTCAATAATAATATGCAAGATAGATAAAGGATATGAAAAGATCTTAAACTAGATGTTTAAAATCCTTTTTATAGTCACCAAAAATAGGCTACGAAAGCTCATTCGGCGAAGTAAGTCGGGCTCACCGATCCACTCGGTGAACTGCCGTTTGGTCTCTTCCATTGCCCTTTCACCTTGGCATTTAGCATCCTTAGGGTTTGTAATTTTGGGCGATCTATATTTGCTTTGCGGAATCACTCGGCGATCCGTCGACTACTCCCTTTCTTCACCGACTTGGTTCTTTCCTTTAGAGTTTGGCACACTGGAACTTTAGGTGGTCTAATGAGCCACGCGGTGACACATCGAGTGATCTTTTCTATCCTCAGGCTAGCCCATCCTCATTTCTTTAGCCTGTTTTGTTCTTTTTTTGCCTATTAGTATCAGTGCTTTGTTCCTCAATCCATATACCTAAAAATCAAGGATTTTATATCAGTTATTGGAACAAATTAAGCATTTGAGGACACTAAATACATATAAACAAAGCCCTAAATGAGTCTGAATCTAGGACTCATCAGTGAAACAACAAACTCTAAACGACACTTATGTAGAAGCAATACACAAACTCAAGCAATCACGTGTAATTTTCTAATAATCACCCTCTTGAACTATTTTCAGTATAATGCAAATCATCCTATTTAGACTCATCAAGCTAGTTCATGAGGATCAAAGCATGACATATATGTACCAACATACATCTTTACATACACAGACAATAATCACCAAGATACCAATTCTTCAACAACGTAACTTGTGCCCTTAGAAAAAAAATCCCCTTTTCACATAGAATTTGATGTTTTAGCTAGGGACTCAGTATACACTCACACTCAGAAGTGAATTCAAATATAACTATTCCTCAATACCAGAGGCTTGCCTTATTTTCTCTACTCTGACATTCCGAACTAGTTACATAGGATCACTATTGAACTTTCCTAGCTTGTAACATAGGCTCAAGGTCATGTGTGGTATATTTGGATATTAAGTGAATCTTATGCCCTCCTTGACATTACATAGTCTATTTTATCTCATGCACAATCAATTCTGACATCGTCTTGTTTTTTTGCTCTTTTCCATATGATTTATTTAAGTATGGATGTGACTTTGACTTGATATTTTTGCTTATTTCATATTTTTTTCATATTTTTATTTAAGCATTATAATTCTTTTGTTTCTTTTTGATTCAGTCACACCATTTTCTACACTTTTGTTCATCTTTGCTTTTTCTACAAACAACTCTTTCCATGCCTTCTTTGTAGTTTTCCTTTATCATAGCCACCCTAAACTTATGTATGTTACATGAGTTGAGGTGCACGATGTCCAAGGGAGGACTAGGGAAACGATTAAGGTAACTTCAGAAGTTGCCACCCTCAAGTTAGGTTTTTAGCTTGAGATAAGATGCACAATGTCCAATGAGAGACCAAGGCAAAACAATTTTTTAGGGATGGTGAGTTAGGTGTGTTGAAAGAAATCGTATTCTTTAGGCTTAAACATTTGGATCAAAGGGAGTATTTATTTTTTTTGTTTTTTTTGCTTTTAGGCTTAAGTGAGGTCATTATCAACAATGGCCTAAGATCATTTCCCAATTTACAGTCTAAATCATCTTAGCAAAAATAACAGGGAAAAATTTGGATTGGCACACACTATATGAATATACAAGTAGCCTCAAACACACATGTCACATTGTTTCACTATGAAATCATTAATGCAACTGGTTCAAGTTATAGCTTAAGATATGGTGTCATATTGGTTCCTCTCATGTCATATCAAGATCCAACACATTCAATTCATCAAGCCCACACATATAACACTTATTATCAAAACTTTGAGGTTAACAATTTTCATGCTCTTTTACCATCATGCTTTCATTTTAGTCTTCTTCAACATTTATACTTCCTAAGCATTCTGGTTAAACACATAAATTAAAATAGTTCCTTGGGGAAAAAGGACATATGCAATAAAATCCCAAGAAAGGATTGTGAGTTGGGTTACTCATACTTCACCCTAACACTTACAATCCATTCACCCAACCCCAAAAAAAATATGTTAAAATGCCCCATTTAACAAAAATGGAATATAATACATCAGGTGACACAAACCTGTGGTGCATTGGCCGAAGAAAAATCAATAAGTGGGTGGGTTTAGTTGCCAAAAATCTGCTGGATAAACAAAAGTGACAACATCAATAACACCCTCAACTATATTTGGAACACCAACAGTAGTGCTCCTCACTCTCTGTTGCCTCAACTCCTCATATGTTTAGTCTGCTGATGTGTTGCCGCCAACTACTGGTTTTCCCTTTTTCTATCCCATCTCTCCTCTTCTAGATTAATAGTCTACCCAGAAATACGTGTGTATGTTTTGGCTGCATGAGAGGGGTCTAGAAAAGGTGTATCCTCTCTAAATAGTGTACTCAACAGCACATCACTGGCATCGACCTCGGGTGTAAGTGTAACATCTTGAAAATTCGTAAGTTGATTTAGAGCCTAAAAGTAAGGGTTAACATCAAATATTAAGGGCAAGGGCCAAAGATTTTGTGTGAGGGCCATGGCTGCCTAAGAGATGCCTAGCCACTGCCCACCATGACCACGAGGGTCTTCACGAATCGTGGTGGCCAACACGAGTCATGGTGCCGCCCATAGTAGGTGAGGCAGTAGCTTCACAAAGCTGCCCAAAATAAGGACCCTCGCCACCAGCCACTAGATGGCTCGTGAAGGCCACCACAGGCCATGAGAGGTGTCGTGGATATGAGTTATATTTTTAGAGGTTATAGGGTGGCAAGCTAGGCTATTGGTCAAGGGCCAAGGGCATCACAACGATCTGTGAAGCCCCATACTGACCGTGAAGTCATCCGTGAAGGGTTTTTATATGACTTATAGTGTAGCGTCAACTTCAAATATTGATATATCTTATCCCAAAATGAATTAGGTGGGCTTTTACCTATCCAATTAATGGTATCTGAGTCCTTTTTCCAACGCCACCTAGTTTTCCTAATTTCGATGTTCGGGTAAAAAATTATGCCTGAAATAGTTAAGCACTGTCAGGCAGGAAATTCTTCAAAGCCCGTGGTGATGATGACGGTCTGTGAAGGTGTCCATCATGCCATTTCAGCAGTTAAAAGTTAGGTAACTTCTTGGGTCTTTTCCCAATTGTTTTAACTCAAAGTTATGTTGATTTTACCAAGCCTAGGACCCCTATATAAGTCATTTAAACCCTAAAACTCACCCAATTAAATCAATTATTTCCAAATACCAAAATCAAAACCCCAAAGTTCTTTCCCTCCCAAATATTTCTCTCTCTAAACTCAATGAAGATGAAGAAGACATTGGATCTAGGGTTTGTAGATTTCCAAGGTTCTTCCCAAAATTTCTTGGAGATTCTTAATTGAGGTATGGATTCTTTTCATCATTGGAAACCTATCACCCAAAGAGCCCTTTCAAATTATGTTTTCAAGTTCTCGATTTCACCAAACCTAGGATTTTTCAATCTACAACATGGGTCTTCTTTCGAAATGATTTCAATTGATTAATTATGGTTTAATAAGGCTGATTATGATGAATTAAGATTGTATTAATGGAGTATTGGTGATTTATGATGAAAACTCCCCTTGGACCCATGATTTCCCCCTCTTTACTAAATTGACTTCATGATGTGAGAATTATTGAATATGGATCCAATTATGTGATTTATCGTTGTTCTTGGTGTATTACATGATTATAGTATAATCAAACATGTATATTTGATTAACCTATGATCCTATGGTGAAATTGATATAGTCTAGGGTTATGTGATGAAAGAGGCAAATTGTGGGTTTATATGTGGCCTTCTATGATTGATGAACTTCTTGATGAATTGCCTTAGACTAGATCACCTAGACATGAATTGCTTATAAGTGAAGCTTAATGATATGAAACAACTTGATTAGGGATTATATGAGGGATCAGGGTTGTGTAGTATTGAAATTGAGTTCTGTGTCTCCTAAATGACTATAATTGATCAAGAATAAGGAATGGGGTTAGGTAACCTTGAGAACTAGGTAAACATGATGAATATGTGAGGTATTGATTGAGGGTAAGGCTTGTAACATGAAGATTCCTCCTAAGGCTTAAAGGGTAAAAACTAATATAAAAAAGTTAAGAATGTTAAGGCTTATAGAAGGAAGCTATTAAGTATGTTAATTTGTATATGGCATTGTTGTGAAGAGACTTTATCTACATGTCCTTTAATATGAGTATATGAGTCTTTTCATGGAATGAATGGATTAATTGAGTCATGGTTGTATCTATGTTTCATATATTGAATGCTAGATGTGTTGACTCAATGTGATCCTTGACTGCAATATATGAGGTGTATGCATGGTTATGATATTAAGTGTATGAATAGAACTATGATGTGTCTAAGGTGTTACTTGTGCTTCATGGCCCTTGAAGGGCAAACTTGTTAGGGTTGTACTTGTTTATGAAGTTTGTCTATGAACTTATGATTCACTTAGATAGTGATGACCCTATGACTATTCTGTAATTATGGTATTGATACAAGATCCTTCTTCCCTATGTCCTTACACTTGATTATGTATGAAGTACGTATGTATGTTTATGATAAGCTTTTTGTGTTGATTGAAAGGCCATTCTCATAAACACACTATGAATATAATGTGAAAGGTTTACTCACATATTGATGATTCTAAGGTTGAAAGGACATTCTCACCTAATGAATCCTTGAGCTAATATGATACATGTTGACTTGAATGTCTAGTGCATGGCTTTGTGAACGTGAACTTAGGAAAGACTTAATATGACTTTTAAAGGGAATTATGCTTAGCACTAAGTGGATATGAAAATGAGATGGGTTCCTTCACGCTAGTAGTTGGTTTCCCAATACGGTGTCTCATGAGATGGAATCCCCCACATTAGTGTAGCAATCTCCATATCCCATAACTATGTACCCACATAGGTATATAACTACTGGATCCACCTAAAAGCTATTATGTACATTCTACCTTAGGCAAGTAGGACACCTCTTTACAGTGTGAAGGTAGAACATTGGATTTCATGTAGATCACATGGTCTATGTCGCTTAAGGCTAAATTTACCTATAGGATAAGAATACGAATTATGATACGAACATGAGTTATGTATTATGGTTCCTCAAGAGGTTCTACTTAGTATGAGTGGGGGTATGGGACTTCATTCATGCATTGCACAAGTAGACTTTGAAAGTGGGCATGGTATGCCTCTTTTATGATATGATGATTATGACTATATGCTTTATTATGAATATGAACATGGACTATACTTATGACTTCTTAATGAGCTTTACTTGGTGTGAGTGGGGGTATGGGACTCACTTATACATTGCACAAGTAGACATATAAATGGGTTATGGTGTGGGTTCCTTATGGTATGAAGATATATGAACTTATGTATGTATTTTATGAATTGTTGACATGGGTGACTTACTTATTACAAGTTATGAACATGAATGCCTCTTTGTTTATGAGTGTTGGCTATGGATAAGGTTAAGGTATGTTATGCATGATCATGGTGGCCTAAAAGTGATACTTAGTGTAGGAAGGGTTATAGGATCCTATCTATGCATTGCACAAGCATGGCTTAGGGTTGCTTATGTGATAGTTCTATTATGGTGATATGACCTTGGTATGTAACTATGTATGTGAACTATGTCTTGTGAAGCTTGGAGTATTTATTATGTTGTGCTGGAGACTATGCTTAAGATTATGATATATCCTTTATGTTATGATGTGTATGGTTTGTCTGATGAACTACATTCTCCAACTATTTCAAATATGATGTTTCAAAAGGGGCATATATCATGGTTTCAAATAAAATTCCCCTTTTTTGCATGTTTTAATGATTTTATGCATGGCTTCCATACTTCGCACATTTTGTGCTAACCTATATTTATACATTTTCTACAAAGTATAGGTTTCGAAGGTATTGGATTCTATCCTCGTGGCTAGGACTCTAGTAGATTAAGAAGAAGAAGAATGGTGAGTCCTCATAGTATTCGAGGGCTTGACCAAATGTCCTTTATGTCTTTCTTTTATATTTTAGACTTTTTGTAAGGGTTATGTCCCTAAGATTGTACTAAGAGTTTTTAATCCAAGTATTGTTAATGGTTTGAGAGATAGTGTATAGACTCTCTCTTATTTATAAAGACTTCGATTGTAAAGAAAGTTTTAAATTTTCCGCATTTTTTCCTATGTCATGATATGCTAAGGGATTTTATGACACCCCTTTGGGGTCGAGTATGCCATGTTATGTCTAGGGGATACCCCTGGGTCGTGACAATAAGCTCTGGAAAAACTTTCTCTCCAGAAGCCAAGGCTTCAACATCATCTCAGTGTTTGGCTAACTCCGTCAGGAAAGTAGTCATATCAATAATGCACCAAGGCTGAGGCCTCTCCATCACTGGAAGCTTAAATACATCAATCCTCCGATGCACCACCTGAATATTCACATCCACAAACTTCTCCATATGCTCTTTTGACTTTTCCACATATTTCTGCATCCATGGCTGAATGAGCTGCAAAAGAGTGGCCATCTAAATCTCTAACTTTGGGACATGAGCAAGAGGCAGAAAAACCAACCAAGAAAGGGTAGGAGCATGAGGTGTGCTTGCAGCCTGACAGGACGAAATGGATGGTGGGAGCATTCACATCAGGCTTCGCAGTAGTGGCAGGAATAGGATTCCATGTGCCCAATAGACCTCAAACTGCTCCACATAAACAACATTAGCATCACCCAAAGGTGGTAAGTAAACTTCTATAGCTTTTCTATGAGATGTTAGATTTGTGTTATCTTTAATTAAGCCTACGTCAACCATTTTGGCTACTTCGATGAACCTATCACAATTCCACAATAGCACTATTGCCTCTGTACAAAGGCGAAAAATGAGATAGGGGAATGGCATAGTGGTAGTCCTCTAGAAATCTCTCTTGTGTGTCTCCACAACAATAATCCTGGAGAAGTTAATTTGTAGCGCTGACATCAGTGCTTCAAGCATAGGATAATCCCAAGTCACCATATTATCGGCCTAGGTGGGGGATAATATTATCCTTATGATGAACCACAAAAATTTGGCTGCAAAGCTCAATGTCTCCTTCGAGATAGGCTATGTCAAATCATGCACCCATTAGATGCTCTCTCCTTCATTAGCTATGTGTCGAGATATCCATCGTATTAAAGCCTTTCATTAATCTGGATCCAACATGAATGCCCTACTCTGTACTGCCCAATGTAGTCAGCAATGGGTGCTTAGAAAATGGTTTAGTTCGTAAAGGCATAGTACTCTCCATAGTAGCAGTGTAGGAAGCGTAGAGCTCTCTAACCATTATCGTGCTATACTTTCTTCTATTCTCCACCATCCACTCACATATATGCCACTTAAATATTTCAACGCGTCTCTGTTATGTGATGGTTTGAGCTATCATCTTTTGCGCATTAACACAATGCCCATCCTCATAGATTTGATAAATCCCTTTTACGCCCCATTTGCTTGGTTCTAAAGCCAAGAAAAAAGGCTAAACCCTCAAAGTAGGAGGGTCATGTGCCTTATCGGTACTAGTTGCATTCAAATTTGAGGCGGCAAATGTATCAGAACTAGAGCTTGAGCTAGACTACTACTCACAATTCTCAGAACTTGAAGGCTATAGGCCCCCTCCAATGGGGGGGGGGGTTGGGGGCAGGATCATATTTGCGTTAATCCTCTTCATCCAACAATACTATATGTATTGACTAGTGCCTATTTGTCTTGGTTATTGTGAGGGAGCCTCTAGTATGCTCAAGTACATACTTTGACCCACTTGATTAACCAATAAGCTAGAGTAAGGGTGAGACATTCTTACATTTGCCTTGACTTTGGCAGGTATTCACCCTCTTCGGTGCCAATTCACACATAAGAGGCTTGTTAGTATTTAACTTACCCAAAACAAACCAATAAAAAGAAGTAAAACAAATTTCAGGACTTTGAATATTTTCTAGACACTGTTTATTTTTGGGACCTACAGTTGGTGCAGACCGACTGTTGATTGAATGATGAATCGTTGGTGCCAACAGTGGGCCAGGAAGTAACATTTTAGGCCACAAAAGTTAGAATGGCAATTCCATCGACGGACCATAAGCCAAACAATGATTCCCAACTTAAGCTATTGAGTTGTTCATCTGACCAACGGAACATGACCTACGGTCCGTAGGTTTCCCCACACCTCATGGGTCAATGTCGTTGACCAGTACTGGTTGCAAATCCAACTTTCACTTTGCATAACACATCACAATTTCATAATTACAACAATCAAACTACTTCTAGAAGATATATTTCAACATATTTTCATAGTATTATATCGTCCCTAGAAACATTCAATTTATACATACAAACAAATTTAACTCTCAACCCTTAGTCTATAAGTCAACTAAAACGTAAAAATCACATGCTTTCATCAAAGTAATGAACAACACTCACTAACTATCGTTCCAAGGGTACATTATAACTATACAAATAAATTTCAGCAAGCAATTTATACCCAAGATCAAGTAATAATTTTGTGATTTCAACTACGAATTGAATAGTTCAGGTTTGAAATCATTACCTTACAAGTAGTGCAAAGTTGCATGAGTGTGTTCCTATTTAGCTCTTTTTAATGCCTAAAAAATTTTAAACTGAACCCACAACCTTTGATTTTAGTAGACTTAAGAATTGGGAAACAAGAAAAATTAGAGAAATAAAGAGAGAATATGGGAGAGAAGGAAATAGAGGAACTATAAATATAATTTGGGGGTATTGCAAGGTTGGGAATTTGTATGATCAGATATTTGTGGGGTTGTAATTGTTGGTGAAGATGAGGGAAATGAGGGATGTTTGAAAATGAAGGGTTTTTAAGTTAATTTTATCGTGGGTCGGGTTGACTGATTCACTGCATTGGACCGATGAAACCCCGTCGACTGCTTGTAGTTAAAACTACGACCCGTGGATGGGTGTCGTGGTTCCCCTTACACTTTGTGATATTTTAGAATACATAACTGGGATCTACGGATGCCATTTACGGTCCTTAAATTGGATGACAGATCGTCAATGAGAACCATAAACCCTTGCACCAGCAATTGTTCTGATGATTTTCCTGTACAGGTAGCAAATATTACGACTTCCTTCTTACATTTTCTTGACTCTTTTTTGACACATACCCTAAACTATCCTAATCTAGCCAACACTAAGACTTAATACACAAAAATTCCATAAAAAATCCTTAAAATTCATAAAAATCACTAAAAAATTCTAAAGTAGTGCCCAATTTAACGTCCTGGCACGGTACATTCCTCTTGATTACTCAGACTTCATCAAGATCCTATTCCTCTATCACCTCTTTGACTTCTTCAAATTTCCCGATGCAAATTTTGATCCTTTGACCATTCACCTTGAACCTTGTTCCTTCATTGTTCTCTGGTTCAACCGCCCCACGTGACACTACTTGTACCACTTTGAATGGCCCAATTTATTTGGACTTGAGCTTTCCATGAAACGAGAGGAACCTTAAATTGAAAAAGAATACCAAATGAAGAATGATCAGTATGCATAATGACTTTAGTTCCAAGCAAGTAGGATCTAAAATTCTCAAATGCTAAGACTACAACAAGTAATTCCTTTTCATTAACTGTATATTTCTTTTGAGCAACATTCAAAGTTTTCTCTCATAGTATATAGGTTGAATAATCTTCTATCGCCTCTACCCGAATTCTATTCCATACACCAGCCCACTTTTATCACACACAACTTCAAATGGTTGTTCCCAATCCGCTAAATTAATGATTGGTGCGGAAGGCAACTTCTCTTTCACCCTTTCAAATGTTCTTAGATAAGCATTATCAAACTCAAACTTGACTCCTTTTTGAGTAGTTTGCACAATGGGTTTGCAATTTTTGAGAAATCCTTTATGAACCTTCTCTAAAAACCTGCATGCCATAGAAAACTTCTAACACCTCTTTACAGATATGGGTAGTTGTTGGTTTTCTATAACTTCAACTTTTTCTCTTTAAACTTCGATTCCTTTCTGCAAAATTCTATGGCCCAAAACTATACCCTCATTCACCATAAAATTACACTTCTCTAAATTGTGTACATTATTTCACTCTTCACACTATTTCAACACTTTACCTAAATGTACTAAACATCATAAAAAAAGTCACCAACTATTGTGAAAACATCCATATACACCTCAATTGTATAATCTAACATATTAGAAATATTGACATCATGTAATGCTGAAACGTTACTGGCGCATTACTGTCACGACTCAAGGGTACACCCTAGGTGTAACATAGCGTACTTGACCCCGAATGGGTCTCATATAAGCCCTTAGCATATCATAACATAAGATAATAGAAAAACACAGAAATTTAAATTTTTTTTATTAATACAATCGAAGTATTTTCATAAAAATGCAACTGGAAGCCTTTTCAACACTTTTGCCTCAAACTATCTAATAGAACTCTTGAATAAAAGTCTTGGGACGCAGCCCATATAAAAGTCTAAAACATAAAGAAATGACATAAAGGGAAATAATGGTTTTGTCCTCGAAGCTATGAGGAATCACCAAGTCTTCAAATTTTTGCTCCTTAGAATGTCGCCTCCAATTAGAACTCAAGTCTGCGAACCTTACATTTGATTAGAATGTAGGCAAAGTATGAGTTAATACAAAATTTACTAAACATGTTAGCTAGCATAATCATAAGAGCATAAGACAAGGGTTAGTCAATAGGTGACATAATCCAAAATCATTTGAAATACTTTATGAAACATAAACTATACGCATAAGAGACAATATCATAATAATAAGTAAAGTCTCCATCATAAACATCATGTGAGCCTTACTCAACTCTTAGTCATTCATGTCATAAAGGACTAATCTCGAGTAACCTCAAAGCATACTTGTGCAATGCATGAATAGCATCCCATAATACCATCCAAGCTAAGCATCCCTTTTTGGTCATCTCAATCATAGTCTACATGCATAGAAGAGTCTTAGTCTTTCTTATCATAAGAGCGCTATACCCCTTAGTAATGTCAAAACACAATTGTGCAATGAATGAAGGATATCCCATAATACCATTCACACTAAGCATAGACTTGAAGTAACCTTATGCATATCTACCATTCACTTGGTCTCATTCTTAGCTTTCTTCATATAGACAAGGGAACTATCACATTAAGTCAATCATGTTTTGCAATGTAACTATAGCAACAACCCAAGCTAAGTCTACACAATATAAGTGAACATATCATAAGTAGCTTCCAGTCATACTTGTGCAATGTATGAATAGAATCCCATAATACTATCCACACTAAGTACTTCTTTAGGCTATCATACTCAAATAATTACTATTTATCATTCTAAACTACCAAAGAATAGCACCCTAGTAGGCTAGATCAAGCTAGTTATCTTGCTAACATGACTATAACATGTCAAACTAACTACTTTGGAAGATACACTATCATGCAAGACCAAGCTATTCTAGGAAGGGTACAAGTGTTCCATCCTTGCTACCATGAAATAGTCTTAGACCAACTAAGTCAGGCTACCCTTGCATGCACTCTAAGATGTTAGTGTAAGCTACCCTTATGAGAGTGTGATGTGTCAATCCTTAAATACCCTTAGGAGAGTATGTGTCCTCAATCCTAAGCATCCCTCGAGGTAACTTGAACCCTTACCCGATATCTGGTTCGTTGACCTTAGCTAGATTAGTTAGGTTAGATAGGTGCCCTAACGCACCTTAATTCGTTAGGTGGCGACTCTTTAATCACCCGAAACCCAAAAGAGTTGTTAGGTCGTGCACCAAAACCCGTTTTGCGAAAAACGGGGTGCGACAGAGTGGTGACTCTTCAATCACCCGAAACCCAAAAGAGTTGTTAGGTCGTGCACCAAAACCCGTTTTGCGAAAAACGGGGCGCGACAGAATGGTGTTTAGGAAGAACATGGCTAAGAGTCAAGGAAAGAATTTTCCAAAGGATTTTGTTGGTAAAATTACTCAAGCTTATAGGCCAGAGTTGTGGAAAATGATTAGGAGTCTTAACTTTTTGAACTAAATCCAAGCACGAGTGGGAAAAGAACCTATTTAAATTAGCTCCAGTGAAAAAGCTCTCACATATTTAGTAATGTCTTGCTCAACAGTTTTCTAAGTAAACTGAAAAGCATAACTTATATCCGTCTAGACCTGCAGAACTATTAGGATCCATGGAGAAAACAACAGCCTTAATAATAAACTCAGTCAACTCTCATTCTGATTCTCCACCTCATTCTCCTACCATTACAACAAGTGTAAGCACTTCCAGTGAATTGAGTGTCCATAAGACCACAATCATCCATACATCTTATAAAGTCCAAGCTCTTGGATAAAGTATGAGGCACTCCACCCTTCTTCTCATCAACATTCAAAATAGTATTGAAATCTCTGAACACAGCCCAAGGACCATTAACCATACCACAAACTATCCAAAGTTGTTTGCTGCATATCGGTCTGTTGTATTTCGGTCCCTATTTGTTCATCCTCAAGTATGCTAGTCTTCTCCTCTTCATGCACCTTTGCTTTCTTTATGTCGTTCCTAGTCCTTTGTTCGTTTGTCCTCTAGTTACATTTTTTTTGTTATCAATATTGTGCTTCACGATTCTTTTTGTTTGGCTTTGTGCTTTTGGTTCTTATCCCCTCTAGGCTTAGAATTCTCAACATTTGAACTTTTTCCATTCTAGGTCTATCAAAAATCACTAGCAGTATCGAGATATAAAGGGTTGCCTACAGTGGATCCATTTTGTGGCACATAATACGATGTATGACAGTGGTATGGTAAACCTGGTAATTAGACCCATACCGAAACAATAGGAGAATCCTCCTCTTGTCTATAATCGGGGGTCCATTTTTGAAGCCACATAACCGTACTATCTATTTCAATTGACCTTTTGAACCATATCATTTTAAAATCAACATCATTTGTAACATCAATAAAGACCGTACAAAAATCATACGCACCTTTTTTGACGTCTCCATTGAGAGATATCTTTTCAGCGAAGAATGAGCGAATGTGCTATATGTTAGGCCTTGTTCAAACAAACTTGCCAATAATCGTGTATCGGTACTCCTCAGCCATCACCCCATAGTAGTCACTTGATTTGAAGATTATAGCAGGCATACCATTGTGAGTCGTGATTCGGGCTGGGTCTCTAAATTTTGATGCCTATGATTTGGCTTCGATTGAGTAGTGATTGCAAAAGCAAAGTCTAGTTTTGATTCAATTCATTCCTTGGGGTGGTTCACAGGTACCTTATAATGTTAGCTTATAAAAGAAGTTAAATTCTCTCCGTACAACACTTCTAATAACCTAAATATTACAGTCGGGTTTTTGCTTATTTTGGGTGATTGGTGCCCACGCACCACCTCATGGTCTCACCAAATGGCCCCTCCACGGTGCATCCGATAACAAATAACAACTATTACAAGGAATCAAATGAACTAAACGACTAGACACTTCTGGGACATTTTCTGATATTAAGATAAATAGTGAAAACTACAACTAATAGAAATAAATTGGACTAGTACTCTACTGAGCTCCCATGGAGAAATAGAACCTGTAGCACGGAAGAAGAGGAGAATAGAATTAGTGATAGTTGGAGAAGAAGAAGAGAGAGAAGGGAGAGAGAGTCAGAGAAAGAGGTGACGAAGTTACCAATGCAATCATGGTCTTCTCTGTCCTGTCAATTGCAGTTATAACTGCATTACAAAAACAACTCTTCTGACGTACTGTCCTGTCCCTAGCAGATCATTAATCTAAAACCAATCTCAGCCATAAAAACCAAGTTAGTTTTTTATTTCCTACTCCTTTGAATTGGATTACGAACCCCCATTTCCACATAACTCTTCTTTTATTCCAGTTCATGAAATATTGTGGGTAGATGGTTCATATTTCATATTAAACTACACATAAGGAAATGGAGGGTAGGTGGTTGAATAGTAGATGATAAAGGGTTAATGGAGTTCCACTACTCCTTGGGGAGCAGTTGAATAGTTATAGAGCAAAAAGGTAAAAGGATTTATGCCTTATTAAGACGCTATATTCAAGAGGTTGTATAGGACAAAAAGCAATCCTCTAGATAAGCCATAAGTGACAAACTTGCACCAAGCTGGAACCACTAGTACCCCCTCCAATGTGTCCCAAAAAAATTACCTGAGTCCTAATCCTATGTGCACTCCAGGAACCTAACCTCCCCAAAAACCTAGGTACTATATGATTCTTTTATGAAGTTCCCATATATTGAGCCTGGATCTAGAAAGATATACACATGAAGATTAGTTTTCTCTTAAATTTGGATTATGTTAAAAATGATTATTATTATCACACATAGATGTAACTCATTGTGAAATTTTCGATTAATACTTTAGTGGGTGCAATTATAGTCCAACTGCACGTCTTTGTTCAGAAATTTATAATGTATGATTTATTTTGATGTAAGGAATTATTTTGGTAAGTTGCATTGCATGGCCGAATATACCGAAGTCATCCTACCTTGCTGTATCATATTTTGCAATGTTATCCATTTGAAAACTATTTTAGCACAATCAAGTCTTCTTTTAATCCCCAAAAGATAAATTGGGATCTAGTTCAAAACTAAATAAGATAGACTCTAACAAGAATGGAAATCTTAGATTTGAGATACTTGATTGCATTCTGATCTAATTTATTTCTTGAATTCCTGTAGAAATCATAAATGAAATTAGAGTGTATTAGTTTCTGTTTCTCCCCTATACCAAGCAACTCCTTGTTGGCACAAATGACCACTACACGAAGCAACTCCTTGTTGCCTAGGTGCTCACTATTTAATTTTATACCATTCATTCAAATTTCCATATAAATATATATGGTTCGATACGAGATTAATGGGTGCTCGAGCACCCAGAACCATCAATGTGGATCCGCTCTTGGCTCCTGGGCAACCAACAGTTGAAGATCTTTTGAATTTATACAATTTCAGACAGTTGGGACCAAATACAAAAATATTTGGGATTATTGGGAAGCCAGTTAGCCATAGTAAACCACCTTTATTATATAATGAATCTTTTAGATCAGTTAGGTTTAATGGTGTTTTTATGTATTTACTAGTAGATGATATTGCAAATTTTTTCTGGAATTATTCATCTTTTGATTTTGCTGGCTTCAGGTTCGCTCTCAAAACAAAAACTGTTATTTTATTAGATGTTTTTTAATTTCATTAGGGTAGTCATTCCAAATTTCTATGTTGTGCAGCTGTACAATTCCTCACAAAGAAGCCGCTCTTTACTGCTGTACTGAAATTGATCCTACTACTAAGGTATTAGCTATATCACGATCTTATAACACTTTCAGTTGTTTATGTTTGCTTTGTGTGACAAGGATCAGTATTACAAATTGTTCAGATTATTTATCATATTATATGCAATTTCTTGGTTAGTTGATTATCCTGCAGGCAATAGGGGCTATCAATTGTATTATGAATAGACCTGATGGGAAGTTATCTGGTTGCAATACATACTATATCGGTGCAATCTTCGCCATTGAAGAAGGATTGCAAGGTCAATTAATCATTTCCAATTTGCAAATATCTTTTTGGATTTAGAGCTTAATGTTTGAGCTTCATTATTTCCTTTATAGGTTCACAACCAAGTATATCTGGGTCACCCTTGGCTGGTAAATTGTTTGTGGTCGTTGGTGCTAGTGGAGCTAGAAAGGCAATTGCTTATGGCGCAAAGGAAAAGGGGGCTAGGGTGCTGCTGGTTGCTAATCATACCATGGTAGTTCAACACTTCGAGTTAGCAGAAGATGAAATCGCTTTAATTTCTAGATCAATAATGAAATCTTTCAAAAAAATCCAGGAACAACAGAAGAGGAAGAAATCCTGGAAGAGGAAAGTACTTAACTGATCATTTAAGAAACAATGGAAAATGCTATGAATGTGGTAAATATGGTCACATAGCAAGTGAATGTCCAAAAGCAAGGAACAATTACTCCAGAGGAAATCAAAAGAACAAAGCACTAAGCAGTTGGGATGATGAAGACTACTCTGAAAATGAACATGAAGAAATCGAAAACATATGCTTCATGGCTATTGGAGAATCAAGCACTGGGGTATGTAACAACTGTAATGATTTGAAAAACCTGCTATATCATGTTGTGATAGACCTGAATAGAATTTTTTCTGATTTTCAAAACCTTCAAAATGAAAAAAGATATTTGGAAATTAAATTAGAAGTAAGCGAAGTTGAAAAAGATCTCCTTTATAAAGAAATTCATGAATTAAAAACTGCTCTTGAAAATTCCTTGAAAACAAATCCTTCAAAAAATTCCTCTAAAAAGGTCTCTAGCAGCAAAAACTCTTCAAATGGAAATTATTCTAGTTGCAACCAGTCATTTAACTCGACTGATTCAAAAACTAACAGTAATGACTTCAATTCTAAAGAAGATATCCCTAAGTCTTGCCATTATTGTGGGAAGTCTGGACATGTGTGTTACAATTGCAAGTTTAGAAATCATAACTCATCTAAATGGGTTTGGAGACCCAAAAGAACTCCAAATAACTCTAACCTTGAAGGACCCAAAAAGGTTTGGGTACCTAAAAGTAGATAACGATTTTGTTTTGCAGGAACACTGTAAGAGATCAAAAGGAAAATGGTACATGGATAGGGGATGTTCAAATCACATGACGGGAGAAAAAAATCTGTTCAAATCCGTTGATGAATACAAGGGAGGAAACATTTGCTTCGGAGATAACTCAAAAGGAAACAGTAATTGGTATTAGTACAATCTCCTTCAATGATACTTGTGATATTTCAAATGTTTATTTAGTGACAGGACTCAAATACAATCTGCAGGGTATTAGTCAGATATGTGATTCAAATCTAGAAGTTCACTTTCAAAAGGATTGATGTTTAATAAAAGATTCTTCTGGAAACAATCTACTACAAGGAAGCAGAGTAAAAATGTATACATTCTTGATTCTGTTAAAAAAATATGGAGAACATATTTGCCTAGCATCAATGACTGATGATCCCTGGATCGGCATAAGAAACTTGGTCATGCGAGCATGCGACTAATTGAGCAAATAACTAAAAATGAACTGGTCATTGGATTACCAAAGCTGGACTACTCCAAAGATCACATCTGCAACACATGTCAAATGGGAAAACAAACTAGAAACTCCTTTTCTAGTAAGGATATTGTCTACACAAATAAACCTCTACAACTTCTACGTACACATGGATTTATTTAGACCTACCAGAACAACCAACATTGGTGGAAAAAGGTACGCTTTTGTAATAGTTAATGATTACTCTCATTTTTCTTGGGTGATGTTTTTATCTCACAAAGATGATACCTTAAAAAAAATTTAATTTTTTGGTGAGAAAGTTGAAAGAGATAAAGGTTACTATATTACATCAATAAGAAGTGATCATGGAGGAGAATTCGAAAATAACTTGTTCGAAAAGTTCTGCAATGAGAAAGGTTACACTCATAACTTCTCCACACCTCTATCACCTCAACTAAATAGAGTTATGGAATGAAAGAACTGGACATTGCAGGATATAACAAGAACAATGATTGTTGAGCACTCTCTTCCACACAAGTTTTAGGCAGAAGCTATAAGTACAACTTGTCATATGCTAAATCGATGCTTAATCAGACCCATTCTGAAAAAGACGCCCTATGAACTATGGAATGGTATACGACCCAACATCAGCTACTTCCATCCATTTTGCTGCAAGTGTTTTATTCACAACAATGGTAAAGACAATATTGGTAAGTTTGATGCATGAAGCAATGAAGGTATTTTTTATTGGTTACTCAAACTCTAGTAGATCTTATCAAATCTTTAATAAGCATACTTTACATATTGAAGAATCCATTCATGTTGTTTTTGATGATACAAGAATAGATTCTGATGACGAAGAAAGTCAACTCTCTATATCAATCCAAAGGGAGCTCAGTAGTACTGTACAGTCGACTACAGAAGAACCTTCCATAGGTTCTATAGTCGAATCTGCCCCAAATGAATGGAGAAGTGAACCAAATTATCCAAGAAAATTTATTATTGGAAATCCAAGTGAATGAAAACTCAAGCATCAAGAAGAAATGAGACACAAGTTGCACTCATCTCTCAGTTAGAACAGAAGAAGCTATAAAAGGCTCTCTTAGATGAACATTGGATCAAGGCTATGAAAGAGGAACTGGAACAATTTGACAAAAATCAGGTATAAACCTTAGTCCCTAAACCTGATGACAAATCTATCATTGGAACCAAATGGGTGTACAGGAATAAGCTAAATGAATCTGGAGAAGTAATCTGAAACAAAGCCCGCTTCGTAGCTAAAGGTTACTCTCAATAGGAAAGAGTCGACTACGATGAAATTTTTGCTCCCGTTGCAAGGTTAAAATCTATCCGTTTACTTCTAGCCTTTGGTGCTCATAATGGTTTTAAACTATTTCAAATGGACGTGAAAAGTGCCTTTTTAAATGGGTTTATTGAAAAAGAAGTTTTTGTAAAACAACCTCCTGGTTTTGAAAATCCAAATTTTCCTTATCATGTTTTCAAACTCTCAAAAGCTCTACATGGTCTCAAACAAGCACCTCGTGCTTGGTATGATCGTCTCAGCAACTTTCTTATAAATCATGGTTTTACTCGAGGAAAAATTGATACTACTCTTTTTATTAAAAGATCCTCCTCTGAAAACCTTATTATTCAAATTTATGTTGATGATATTATCTTTGGAAGTGCTAATATTTCTCTGTGTGAAGAATTTTCTATCCTTATGCAAAGTGAATTCGAAATGAGTTTGATGGGCGAATTAACTTTTTTCCTTGGAATACAAATCTATTAATCTGAGAAAGGTATGTTCCTTTGCCAAACCAAGTACTACAAAGAGCTCATACAAAAGTTTAGCATGAAAAAATCAAAGGCATTAGGCACTCCCATGAGTTCCATATGTTCTCTTGACAAAGATGATGAAGGTAAGAAAGTCGACAAAACTAAATATAGAGGTATGATGGGATCTTTACTTTATCTCACTGCTAGTCCACCAGACATCATCTTTAGTGAGTGCAAATGTGCTCGGTTCCAGTTTGCCCCTAAAGAATCTCATCTAACGGTGGTAAAGCGTATTATTCGTTACTTAGTTGGAACTACTTCCATTGGTTTATGGTATCCAAAAGAGAAAAATTTCTTTCTTGAAGGATTTTCTGACGCTGACTATGTAGGTGATAAGGACGACAAAAAAAGTACAAGTGGTACATGTCAAATTTTGGGAAAATCATTAATATCCTGGAACTGCAAAAAACAAGGCTCTGTTTCTCTCTCGACTACATAGGCTAAATATATTGTCAATGGTCAATGTTATGCTAAAATTCTGTGGATGGTTCATCAATTATGTGATTATGATTTATCCTTCAAACCCGTCAAAATTATGTGTTTATTGTGTACTAATTGAAGCATCAAACTTTTCTTTTCTTTATCCTAGACCAAAATGTGAAGAGTTCTTATGGATTTCTAAAACTCAATTATGTCTCAAAAGAAATTGAGATTTAAAAATCTATTATTAAGAATGTTTTTTAAGGAGAGTTTTAAAAGTTTAGATTTTTAATAAAATCCATATTTGCTTATACTTCTCTTATTAATGATTGTGAGTTGGCAATGTAATCATTACAAAGTACTATGTCACATCCTCCCAAAGGAATAAAGTGTGGTCTGTCCTGCATCTTCCAAGAAAACCCTTGGCAATGTGAAGTGCACATGACCTAGTTTCTATCCGCAACTGTCACTCTTACGGGAGGACAATAGCGCAATTTGTGATAAGTCTATTTAATAGTACTCTTATCAATGAAGTTGTGTGTGATTCCAGAGTCTACGAGTATGGCCAGATGCCTATTCTTCACAGTTCCTTTGACCAAAATAGTGTTTACCCCCGTATAGTTGCTTGAGAGTGCACTTAGGCACCCAACTTCTTGAATTTCTTGTTCTATATCACCTTCAATTATTATATTGTGAGCGGTATCCTCAACCTTTGCATTAGCCTCTTATACTACCTGATTAGGTTCAAGTTCTACTATTAGATAGTTTGGTTGTTTCCTCTTGCATTAATGGCCAGGTCCATACCTATCACCACATCTAAAATACAAGTGATTGTTCTTTATGTATTCATAAATCTCAGGGATCAACCTGTAAGTAGTAGGCCTACTTTTCGTCATACTATTGCTATTAACAACATCTGCATTTCCAACCGGGTTGAAGGTGTTTTTGTTCTTCTTAAGGGCAGCCTCAATAGCCTTTTCTTGTATTCTTGCTTACTTAATGTCAAACCTAAGAGAGGTGAGCATAAACATCTTTACAACAAACATTATATCTTCTTTTAAGACACCAATAAAACTAGAAACAAAATAAGACTCAACAAGAGTTGGATTTCTCACCAACATTTGAGCCTTAAGATCTTCAAATTTGCCCAAAAATATATCTAAAGATTCAGTCTGTTCGAGCCTATTAAACTCCTCCATTATATCATCTAAGTGTTCCACACTAAATCTATCACATAGCTCCTCTTTGAATTCAGACCAAGTTAAACACCCCTGCTCAAAACTAATGAATGATAACATGCCTATCTAAACCATTGAAGTAAAGAGCAACGACCTCTACTTTTTCATTCTTAGTCATTCTATACAGGTTAAAATATCTCTCACATTTTTGAAGCCATACCTTAGGAGGAGGAATTGGAACTATCTAGAGCCTGTTTGTCGATTATGCTGAGCTGGTATGGAAGGATGCCATCTCGTTGCTGTTGGTCACCTAGATCTTGAAGATATACCCTTTCAAGATTACTCAACCTATAAGTATCAACTCAAGTGTACCCTGAATCCCGATTGGTGTACTTTAAACTGTCTGTTGATTCTACAAGAGATCATCCAGTACTTCAATATACCTTGCAGGCCTGTCCTATACCACTCTAAATCTAGCTCCTTCAGCCATAGCTGCAACTCACAAGACATAAGGATCAAAGCTCTGTTACCAAATGTTAGGATCTGTGTGACTCAATTTCAATGGAATCAAAAACAAAATATTAATCAGACCAAACAACTCAGTATTTTGGGGAAATTTTTAGGTACTATTATAATCAAATAACAACTTTTTTTAAAAACATGTCTTGCTTATTAATAATATAATAATTACAAGAGAGGGGGAAATAAGGCCTAACACCTCTTCACATATAACACAACAAATGGAAACAACTATGGTAGTCTAAGCTATATATCTAGGAGTTTCCATCTAAGAAGGCTACTTCTTCAGTTAGATATTCTACCAAAGTCGAGGCCTCCTCATTAGTCCTTTATGGTGGCTCATTGTAATGCTCCAAACATCCAAACTATAACCTAAACCATTCGTTAAATGCATATAGACTCCAAATTCGATGATTTCTAATATTAGATATATTGAAAATAATTTCTTAATATAGGAAGATATTTTGATGTGAATTAAGTTTATAAGGAACTTCTAGGGTACGAAGATTTTGTGGCCTTATACTAATAAAATTAAAGATCGTGAAGCCTTTGTTCCAACACCTTCGATCGTTTATTAATCCAAGTCATGTGCTAAAAGTTATGCCCATTTAACTAGGCACTACGGGTCCTATGCGATTCGCAGCGTAAAGTGGACATCAGCTGCATGATTGTGCAACATAGTCAGTAGCACTGTTAAGATCACGCAAAGTGCCGCACGAAGTAGGCTTCAGCTACTTGACCACACACTGGCTCCGAAGTTATTTAAGTCTTCTCTTCTCTTCACGTTTTAAGAGGGGTGTTTTACTCCTTTTCTTATCCCCATAACCCTAATCCATGACTATTAACTTCCCCAAAAATTTAGATTCTAGGAGATTTTATAAGTTACGACAAACACTTCCCCTCTTCTTCCCCAACACTTTAAGAAGAAAGACCTAAGGTTAATTCTCAAAGTCTCTTTCCTAAGTTCTTTGTCTTGACATGGAGCTACCATCTTTATTGATATTCCAAGTACTTTCTTGAGGTTTTTCCAATTGAACAGTATTCTATTGATCATCGGCTTGTAGTTCTCAACTATGGAGCGTGTAGTAGTCCATCCCTAATTAGAATCCATTCTACTAAATTTCTTGGATATAGTTACCTAAACATTAAACAAGATTGGATCAGTACTTCTGAAAAGAGATGTATTTTTGTTATCATACCTTTTTGCATATCTTGCTTTCCAAATTTCCCAGAGGGTGAAACAAGGAGTGATGGAGCAACAACTTGTGTACTTCATTTTTTGTAGTAGACTGCCACAATAGTCCAAAGTGCCCTGGACAATGTTTGAATTATGAACTATTCCAAGATGGTTGGCCAGCTGATTCCAAGCTTTCATTGCTAAATCACTAGTGGTTAACACATGGTCTAGTCTCTCTAGATGAGAGATAGTGCAACAAGAACATTTATTATCCACATGAATACCAAATATCGTAATGATATTATCGATAGGAAGTTTCCTTTTAATGACTATCCACTTGAACAAAGAGATCTTTAAAGGAATTCATTTTCCCCAAATATGATTAAAAGTGGGCTTTTTCTATTGTCTCTGTGGAAGAAAATCTCAAGAAGAAGAGCAAGACAAATTTCCATCAGTAGTAGGAGTCCAAATGCAATGATCTTTCTCCTCCATATTTCCAATGTCCACTTGAATCGCCTGTCGAACTAGTTGATCAGAAAGAATGTGTCTGAGAGAGTCTTGATCCCAATGACTATTAATAATGAACTATCTCATAGTGATGCTACCGGGTTTTTTCGGAGTAGTACTTTATTGACTAATGGACCTTGAAGAGGCCAATTATCCCACCAGAAATACTTCTTGCCTTCATTGATCTCCGAGTTAATCTTATGTTCCACAATAGGTCTGATATAAAGAACCTTTCTCCAAGCATTGGAGTTTATTGAGAAAATAACTTTCGCCACCATATTGTTTCTAGGGAATTATTTGGCTTTCATAAAGTTAGATGATTAATTATTCATGGTTTTAAGACTCCACCACCTCTTAGCTATGAAAACTTTACAAATATCAAACAACCTTTTGAAACCTAAAGTACCTTCTTCAGTAGGATAACACATATTCTTTCAAGGCACCAATGAAGTTGACCCTAGAAGAAATTGGAGAAATAATCTTCAATTTGATAAGGGATAGTCGTTGGGGGTTCAAGAGTAGCAAAATATGTAGAGTTTGTGATTTGAGAATTTGTTTGATGATAAAAGCCTTGCCACTAATAGAAATGAGATTATTTTGCCAACCACTAGACTTATTAATTACCATAGTGTCTAAGTCGGTGAATAGGCTAATATTTTTCCTTCCCATATAAATAGGACACCCCAAGTATTGACAAGGAAGACTCAAGTCTGATTATAGTTTGTCTTGTTGAAGTTTGCTTTTAGTTACTACAGTAACTTTTAGTAAAATAAGTTGTTTAGTTTAAGATGAATTTGAATTTTGAATTTTAGTTAGGTTGTTTTAAATTAAAAATTATGCAGATTATGTTTTTGTTGGCTATATAAAGCCCCTCAATGCTTAAGAAAATTATTGAAATAAATTGCAAGTCATTTCAATCTTGTTAGTAATGTCTTGCTCGATAGCATTCTAAGCAAACTGAAAAAACATACCTTATATCCGTCTAGACCTGCACAACTATTAGGATCCATGGAGACAACATCAGCCTTAATCTCCTCCTCGGTAGGAATAGCTTCTAGAGAGTCATTGTCAATATCAGTAACCAAAGTATCTAGATATCTCAAGAAAGAATCACTGGAAGCTCTGATATCATTTGAGTGAGTGAAAATATTGTTGAAGTGATCAATTGATGTTTGGGATATTTGGTCAGTATTGTCTAACCATCTCTTAGTAAAGTCCTTAATCCTAAGGATTTGAGCATGTCTTTTTCTCCCTCTGATGACACTATAGAAATATTTGGAGTTAGTTTTACCTTTCTCCGCCCACTTGATTCTAGCTTTTTGCCTTAGAATGGAATCTTGAAGCTTCAGCCATTTGATGTAATCAGCCTCAGCTTTTTGAAGAAGGATTCTGTTGTGATCGGAGTTATTCATTTCATATTGCTCCTTCATTAACTTGTTATGTTCCTCCTTTTGCTTGACAATATCAAAAACATCTCCAATGCATTCTTTGGACCATTTTCTAAGAGCTTTAGAAAGGTTTTTTATTTTATTTTGTAATCTCCACATTGGGTTTCCCATGATCTCATTGTCCCAAACTTCCTTGACCACATCCACAACCAAAAATTCAAGAACTTAAAATATTTAATATGGGTGGCCTCATCTTGTACACCTTAAAGCAATCAGAACCGGTCTTAGGGAGATGGTGAATTCTGGTAAGGGGAAATTTGGAGGCCAGGGCATCATTAATAATAACTTTGTCAAGTCTCTTACTAATTCTCCACCTTATTCTCCTACCCTTAATTAGACCAGTGTAAGCACTTCCACTGAATTGAGTGTCCATAAGACTAGAATCATCCATAAAACTTATAAAGTCCAGGCTCTTAGATAAAATATGAGGCACTCCACCCTTCTTCTCATCAGCATTAAAAATAGTATTGAAATCTCCGAATAGTGCCCAAGGACCATTAACCATATATACCATAAACTATCGAAAGACTTCTCCATAATCTCATTCTTCTTCTAGAGTTGTTTTTAGCATATACAACTATGACCCAAATATCATATGAGTCACCCATCTTGTTGACCTTAAAGGTGAGTTGATGTTTGTGATAGGAGACAAGGCTGCAATTTATGGAGTCATTCCAAAACACAAAATATTATTGTTGATATTGGAGATAGCATGATAAAATCCAAAAGAGTCCTGAATTCCACAATCTGATTGGGAATGAGGAAGGGTTCTTGTAAAGCAATATAATTTACTTTATGAAGATTGACCAGTCTCATGAGTCTGTCAAAAGCCCCTTTCGACCTCATACCCCTAATATTCCATATGATTGCTTTAATCATTTAAATATATGGGGATGAGAGCTTTTGTTTTTTGATCTTGTCATGTAACAGTCCTACCTGATTAGTACGTCCTGCTTGACTTTCTTTTTTTCTTTCTTTCCTCTGTTTTGGGGCTCTTGGAGAAAGACCATTTTTGTCAATGATATCCTGAATATCCTTTTCCAAGGAATTCTTGGGATCTTTGAGAATAGAAATAGCCCCTTTCTCCTAATCTTGTCCAAATTCCTCATGTGATTCTTCGACTATGTTGTCCATATCCATATCATTGATGTGATTTTGTTCAACCCGTTGAAACTTGCCTATTCTAAGAGGTCTCAAATCTACAATATATTGTTTGTCTTTGTGCTTTTGGTTGGTTTGTCTTTTCTCCTCTAGACATAGAATTCTCAACCTCTGAATTTTATCCTATTGGCTTGTGTAGGAATATCAGCAACCTTTATCACATTAACATTGGTAGGATTAACCTCTAAACTTATCACTTCGACAGTAGTAGAAGCAGTAAAAAATTTGTCAACTTTTGGTACTATAACTTTTGAAGTAGAAGCAATAGTGTTGTCAATGTTATTGGCTAAAGTATCATTAATATCAGCAACATTAGTCCCTTTAGCCATTTTGGTCTCATTATCTGTAGAAACAGTAGCATTCTTCTTAATAGGTTTTTCCCTCTTTTTCCCTCTCCAGTGCTCTACATTGAAGGATTGAATGCCCCAAAAGCTTACAATGTTTACAATACTTGGGGACGCCCTCATATTCCAACTTTTGACACAAACCTTTTAGAGGGTTGTCAGTATCCTCTTGCCCAACCCAAACAGATCTAAGTTGTGGCTTAGTGAGGTCGACTTCAATCCTCACTTTTGTCATTCCAGGTCTATTACGAAAATCAATAACAGTATCAAGAGATAAAGGGTTGCCTACATGGGATACAATTTGTCTCACAAAATACCATGTATGTAGTGGTATGGTAAACCTGGTAATAAGACCCATGCTGGAACAATAGGAAATTCCCATAGCTTGAGGCGTGTCAAAAGATACTGTCCTTAAGGATATTTCACCTGATATAGGTGTATCTCCAGGATTCAACAAGTTCTTCTAGTATAAAACAAGGAGCTAGAATCTAAAAAAGATTAAAATCAAGGAGAAACCCAGCATACACGAATATAGAAGAAACGATTGTCACTCAACTCCTCTCCAGAAGGAGAAGGACTTCGAGTATACATAAATATAAAATATCACATGAATATTGCTAATCATGACTAAGGCTTCAGTGGTATTAATATGGAGAGGATTAATGTCAATAACAAATAGAATCAAATGTTGCAACGGTAGTTTTCTAGAGTTAATATTTGAAATTTAAAAGAGGTATTAAAATGATGGACAATCAAAGCTATGTTAAGGTAGGAAATTAAGATTGTCAACACAATCTTTTCTCAAAAGCAAGGTCATTAAGGCTATTCAATTCTAGAATCAATTGTCTGCAATAATTGTTTATGGGAAGAAATATTTCCATTTGAGATATAAGACTTATTTTTTCCAGCAAAGATCAGTATTACAAATTGTTCAGATGATTTATCATATCATATGCAATTTCTTGGTTTCTTGATTATCCTCAGGCAATAGGGGCTGTCAATTGTATTATAAAGAGACTTGATGGGAAGTTATTTAGTCACAATACAGACTATGTCGGTGCAATCTATGCCATTGAAGAAGGATTGCAAGGTCAAATAATCATTTCCAAGTTGCAAAATTCGTTTCTGATTTAGAGCTTAATGTTTGAGCTTCATTATTTCCTTTTAGAGACTTGTGGTCATTTTGTGCTAGTAGAGCTGGAAAGGCGATTGGTTATGTCGCAAAGGAAAAGGAGGCTAGGGTGGTATAGAACCTAACTAATAAGTGGATCCACTAGTCAATACTAAAAAGCACTAAGGAATCATCTAAAAAGTATGGCCCTTTTCTAACCACGTTGGCTACATGGTTTATGGGGGTTGTGAGTTGTCTAAACTCTCCCCCATATTAGTGCTCAATACTACTCCCAAAATATAACTCGCTCATATGCTTAAAAACATAACTCTTTCTATGAGTTGAGATAATTGATAAAAAAACTAGCCCAAAGGCTCTCTTGAAAATCATTGTTTCCTCTCTTGATTAAATGTGAAAACACTTACTCTTTACTGAAAACTAGCTCAAAGGCTCTTTTGGAAATTAGTGTTTCCTTTCTTGATTAAATGTGAAAACATTTACTCTTTGTGAATACATAGTCCCCATATACTCTTTCAAAGAAATGAACTTCACTCTTTACACTTAACTCAAAACTCAAGTCTTAAAACAAGTCAAAAGCATTTGCAAAGGACTTTTGAAAGGACTCTAAGAACTCTCTAGACTTGGCTCTTAACTTTCCTTGAATTTGAAATTTATGGATTCAAGATTTTGATTTGTGATAGGAAAGATCTTGTGATGTTTAGGAGTGTTTTTAGATAGTTAAACATGAGAAACGATCTTGAAATCACTGTCTGGAAGCAAGTCCGCAACATGGAGATGCATTTAATATTTGGTCACAAAATAAATTTTGAGACAGAGGGGTCCACAACCTCTCCACAATGCAGAGAGAAAATTTCCAATTCTGAGAATAGGTCCGCGACGTAGACTTGGTACCCAGATTTGCCCGACTTTTTCCTTCTGCGTTTTATAACCCCAATTCGCCTAAGTTTGATTATTTTTCTCAATTACTCTTTAGATTCAGATACCTAGTACATGTACACAAGAATATACTCATATACAACACTAAAATCGTCACAGTTTCATCAAGAACTCAACAATCCCATTAAATCTCAAGAACGAAAGCCAATTTCAAGAACACAATTCAAGATCATCAAACTTTCAACTTTCTATAACGAATTTTTCTAAACTAAACATGATTGGCGCGTAGGTGAACGAACCAAACTCTATGAAAGTCTCACATACCTCTTTAGGGATCAACCCTTTGTGAAACAGCTTCTAGTCCACAAGAAATCTCCAAGAACGCCTTGACTTTTCTCCTCTTTTCTATTCTCTCAAAGCCCTAGCTTAATTCTTAATTACATAAACTAATCTAACTCAGTTTCGACCCCAAATAATTTACTAAAATTATATTTGTTTAATTGTCTAATGAAAATACCAAAATACCCTTTTAAAATCTAGGTGACTTTCCTTATTCAGACAACCAAACTTCAAAAGGGCATATCCCCCTCATAAGAACTCGAAAACTAGTAAACTCGGTGGCATTGGAACGATAATTCAAAGACTTATCATCTTGTAGCCCACTACCCATCCTGTACTACGAGTTATGGTCGTTTGAAGTTAACCCAAACTCATACTTAACATAACTTAGCCAAATTCCAGATTTTTCATTTTTTCCAAAAATGGTTCTTTCTAAGCTCTTTCGAATAGCAGGGTGTTACAATATCTACTCCTTGGGAACATTCATCCTAGAATGAGATTATTCTTAGTAGGCTAAGGGTGTAACATCTAACATTCAGTTCAAATACCCAACAAGCAAAATATAAATACAATATGCCAACTTAAAACAAATGCCAAGAAAAGGATTAGTACCTTAGTTCGGAATTTCTCTAGATTCAAAGAGATGTGGGTATCTCTTCTTCACATCCTCCTCAGCTTCCCAAGTAGCTTCCTCAACAAACTGGTTCCTCTAAAGAACTTTGACTAATGTTACTTCTTGGTCCTCAACTTGCAAACCTGATGATCTAGAATCTAAACAGGAATCTCCTCATAAGACAAGCTATCGTTAATACCAATATCTTCTATTGGGATAATCAGTGAAAGATCTCTCATACACTCTTTCAACATAGAAATGTGAAACATTAGATGAACTGCTGCTAACTCTTGTGGTAGCTCCAACTCATAAGCTACATTACCCATCCTTTTCGATATTCTGTAAGGACAAATATACCAAGGATTAAGCTTTCCCTTCTTACCAAATCTAATAGCACACTTCATGGGTGAAACCTTCAAGTATACACAATCATCTAATTCAAACTCTAAGTCCCTTCTCCTAACATCGGTGTAGGATTTTTGACGACTCTATGCTGTTTTCAACCTTTCTTAAATAGCTCTCACTTTCTCCATAGTTTGATAAACTAAGTTTGGTCTTATAAACCCAACTTCACCAACTTCAAACCATTCAGTAAGAGATCTACATCTTCTCCCATAAAGAGCCTCATAAGGAGCCATCTGGATATTGGAGTGGTAACTATTGTTATAAGCAAACTCTATGAGAGGTAGGCGATCATTCCAATTACCTTTGACATCAATCACATAAGCCCTCAACATATATTCTAAAGTCTGAATAGTGTACTCTACTTGATCATATGTCTGAGGATGAAAAGTAGTACTCAAGTTTACCTTTGAACCCAAGACTTTTTGGAATGACTTCCAAAATTGTGTAGTAAATTGTGCACCTCTATCTGATATAATCAAAAATGGAACTCCATGAATTCTGACTACCTCTTGGATATATAACTTAGCATAATCTTCTACTGAATGAGTGGTCTTTATCGGCAAAAAGTGGGCTGATTTTGTCATTCGATCAACAATCACCCAAATAGAATCATGTTGCCTGCTAGACCCTGTCAAACCAGTAATGAAGTCCATATTAACAATCTCCCACTTCCATTTCGAAATTTCTATATTATAAGCCATACCACCGGGCCCTTGGTGCTCTACTTTAACTTGTTGACAATTCAGGCACTTAGCAATGAACTCAGCAATACCTTTCTTCATACTATTCCACCAATATACTTCTCTCAAGTCACGATACATCTTTGTACGACCCGAATGGATAGGGTATCTAGAGATATGAGCTTCCTCCATGATCCTTTATTGGAGTTCATCCACCCTTGGCACACACAATGTACCTTGATACCTCAATACACTATCTCTCCCTTGTTCAAAAGCCATTACTTTTTGCTTAAGTCGAGAAAAATAGGATCTTGGTCTTGTTTCTCTTTTACTTTGAACACTAATGATGGTTTAGCCCCATTCATCATCACTATTCCTCCTTATATGGAATCCATTAGTCGAACTCTTAATCGTGTATGTCTGGGAACATCTTTCGCTAACTCTCTCTTTTCTTCATCAACATGAGAGGCACTACCCATAGAAAACCTGCTTAAAGCATCAGCAACCACATTAGCTTTACCTGGGTGGGTGATAGATAATACTCATAGCATAATCGTTGAGTAACTCTAACCACCTCCTCTATTTGAGATTAAGCTCTTTATGACTAAACACATACTGATGACTCTTGTGATCGGTGAACACATCCACATGAGCACCATCAAGATAGTGACGCCATATTTTCAAAGAGAATACTACGACAGCCAATTCTAGATCATGGGTTGGGAAATTATTCTCGTGAACTTTCAGCTGTCTGGAGGCATAAGCTATAACTTTACCATTCTGCATTAACACACAACCCAATCCAACTCTAGACGCATCACAATACACAATGAAACCTTGCGTATCTTCTGGTAAGGTCAATACTGGGGCAGTAGTCAACCTAGTTTTCAATTTCTGAAAGCTTTTCTCACAATCTTCAGACCATTGAAACTTTATTGTTTTCTGAGTCAACTTGGTCAAAGGGGATGAAATAGATGAGAACCCTTCGACAAACCTTCTATAACATCCAGGCAATCCCAAGAAACTTCTAATATCAGTTGGAGATGTGGGTCTAGGCCAATTCTGCATTACCTCTATTTTCTAAGTATCAACTCCAATTCATCACCGAAAACAATGTGGCCTATGAATGCAACAAACTCAAGCCAAAACTCACACTTAGAGAATTTAGCATACAACTATCTATCCTTTAGAGTTTGGAGAACTACTCTGAGATGACTAGCATGATCTTCCTCATTCCCCGAATAGATTAGTATGTCATCAATAAATACAATAACAAACATATCTAAATAAGGCTTGAATACTCTATTCATAAGGTCCATAAATATTGCAGGCGCATTGGTCAAACCAAAGGACATAACTAGGAATTCATAATGACCATAATGGGTCCTGAAAGTTGTCTTTGGAATATCACATTCCCTTACTCTCAACTGATGGTAGTCTGATCTGAGGTCTATTTTCGAAAAACAAGTAGCACCCTGAAGTTGATCGAAGAGATCATCAATTCTCGGAAAAGGATACTTATTCTTGATAGTAACCTTGTTCAACTGACAATAATCTATACACATTCTAAGAGAACAATCCTTCTTTCTCACAAACAAGATCAGAGTTCCCCAAAGTAAGACACTTGATCGAATAAAACCTTTCTCTAGGAGATCTTTCAACTACTCTTTTAACTCTTCCAACTCCCCTGGTGCCATTCTATATGGCAGAATGGATATAGGATGAGTATCGGGAAGAATATATATACCAATGTCTATTTATCTCTCAGGAGAAAGTCTAGGAAAACCATCTAAAAAGACTTCTGAAAATTCTTTTACTACTAGAACTGACTGAATAGGAGGTATCTCAACACTAGAGTCATTAACTCGGATTAAGTGATAGACACATCCCTTGGAAACTAAGTTTCTCACCTTAAGGTACAAAATAAAATGACCTTTAGGCACCGTTGAACTACTCTTCCACTCTATAACTGGCTCATTAGGAAACTGGAATTTAACAACTCGAGTTCTACAATCAACTCAGGCATAACAGGTATGAAGTCAGTCCATACTAGAATGATATCAAAATCTACCATGTCTAACTCAACTAAATCAACCATGGTGCACTTGTGATTGATGAAAATGGTACAATCATGATAGACTCTCTCAACTAGAATAGACTCACCAACGAGTGTAGAAACACTGAAGGGCTCAAGAAGTTTATCAAGAAAAACATCAAAAATTATCACAACATAAGGAGTCATAAAAGATAGACTCGCTCCTGGATCTAGCAACGCATAAATATCAAATTTAGAGACTTGGATCATACTAGTGACAACATCTGGCAAATTTGCTTGCTCTTGGCGACTGTGATAACATAAAGATGATTTGCTCCTCCGTCTGCCCCTGAAGTAGCTCCTCTAGATGCAACTCTATCTGGTGGAGCAATTGAAGAAGATTGGGCTTTATTGCCCCCATTACCATTACATTGCCTATTCTTATGACACACTCTGATAAATTGACCGTTCTAACCACACTTGAAGCAACCAGTGGAGCCATCACAACACACCCCTGAGTGGCTCCTACCAAACTTAGCACATGCAGGAGTCTTATTACCTCCTTGTGCCATACTACCCTAAGAATGCGCAGGTCTAGCTTTGAAATTATGTGAATTCTAATTTTGGAACTCACCTCTGTTCCTTGGTGCAGGTGCACTAGCAGATGATGACACATGTCCTTTTTGTTTCTATTGGAAAGATGATCGGTTGGCATTACTCTTCTGCTGTCCAAACTCATTCCCTGTCTTAGCTCTCTTATTTCAAAACTCCTCTCTATATTTAAGCTTCTCTTCCTCAACCTGTTGCACATGGATCATCAGTGTTACTATGTCCATATCTCCTATCAACATAGCTGCCTTGCCTTACTTACTTGACAGATGATACAACCCAACAACAGACAAACTCATCCTGCCTCTCATGTCAGCAACCATCTCTGGAGCATAGAGGGAACGTTGGGTGAACTTCAGACTGTACTCATGAACACTCATAGATTCCTTCTTAAGATTAAGGAATTCTCGTACCTTGGCTTCTCTCAGTTCACAGGGAAAGAAGCGCCCCAAGAAGGCCTCCTCAAACAAAGCCCAACTCACAAGTGGTTCACCTTCAGCTCTATTCTTTTTCCACTAATCAAACCAAATTATAGATACACCCTTCATTTGGTATGCAGCTAGTTCCACCCTCTCAGCATCAGCAACATGCATAATCTCAAAAACCTTATGAAGCTCTTCAACAGAGTTTTCTGAATCCTCAGTGACACTTGAACCAGTAAAGCTTGGAGGATTCATCCTTAAGAAGTCATGGATCCTTGAAGTATCAACCACATCATGTCGATTCTCTCTCTGTCCAACTTGATTGGTCACAACTTGACTTAACATCTAAATAGCTTCAATGAACTCAACATTGGTGACCTCTCCTTGGGGTTGCACTTCAGGTGCATTAGGTACCCTTTGTTCCTGTGGTTCAATATTTCTCCTAGCGGAATGACCTGTGACAGCTCTTCATGGAGGCATGATCTAAAATGCACGCACAAGAACAAATTAGAAGACACTTTCTAGAGATAAACTCTATCGCACAAATGAGTATGAAAGAAGTGAGATAGTTTCTAAATATCGCAGCCTCCTACTTATAGATGTGGCACGCTTCACACCGATAACTAGGACCGTACAGACACGGCTTCATAAACTCCCTAGGAATTTTGAACTCTGTGCTCTAATACCAAGTTTGTCACACCCCGAGCCTACACTCTAGGCAGGACTGGCACTTGAGAACCATTGTTGGCCCCAAGTGAACCCTTCGCCTGGCTTAACTCTTAGCCTAATACTTACTCATGATAAAATAAAGTATTGAAATACAATCAAACTAAACTGTCTCAACAAATAACTTAGAATGTTTTAAAGATCAACATTCAACTGGTCAAAATCCTAACTCAAGTCTCAACATAACTAAAATGGAAAAGACCCAAGAACTAACATCAACTAACTATCTATGAAGCCTCTAACAACTAAGATGGACGTCAGGACAAGACCCGCGACATCCTAATGAACGAACTGATAAAATAATAAAAAGGGATCCTCTGGAAGCAATGAGGCTCACCAAAACTCTGGAGCTCAACTGGATCAACGATGCACTAGATGTTGATCCTAGTTAAAATCTACATCATAAAAAGATGCAAGCCAACTGGCATCAGTACATCTAATGTACGAGCATGCGAGGGGAATTCTAAAACAATACATAAGCTTGAAAAGGAACTGAAAGAACACATCTGGTGATATACCGTGAGTTTACAGTATTTTTAATACATTTCACTTAATAGTTTTATGTGTCTAGGGCGATTTTGTATTAGAATTAATGTTTTTTGTGCTATATTTGTATAAAATAGGCTTGGAAAATGTTGAGAGAGACAACAGCTAAATTTCTGCAGAAGGAGTCACCTACGGAGGTAACCTACATACCGTAGGTCCATTCACGCTCCGTAGGTTGGTGGCATAGATGGAGCATTAGGAAAGTCATGACCAAGTGCGGAACCACGGTGGCCATTGACGGACTGTAGGTAGACCTACGGGCCGTCCTGCATGTCTGTCATTTGTATTAGAAAATTTGAGTTCCAGTACCTGATGAAAAGTTCTAAGTGTGGAGCCACGAGAGGGGACCCACGAACCATAGGTCAACTAACGATCCGTCTTGCAGGTGCGTCGTTTCCTTTTTGTTTAGTATAATATTTTCTATAAATAAACCTCATTTTTATGGGTTAGCTACTATTTTTTAACTTTAGTTCTTGGTGTGTTCTTGGGAATTAACTTGCAAACATTAGCAGTTTGATTTCCTAATTTCAGTTTGTAAAGATTCTTTCTTTGAATTTCAATTGGATATTACGGGTTTCTTCTACTAATTATGTAAGTTCATGAATTATTCTTCTAAAAACATGAATTGTGTTATTGCTAGCATGGGTAACTAAATCCACAACTAGGATTGTGGGAACCATGAGCGATTAACAAAGTATGAATAGTAACTAAGTAATTCTTGAATAGTCTTGTTGCATTCATTGATAATTCTTTCATTTAGAAATCTTTTTAACTGTGGCCAACGTTGGAACTCACCTTGTTGCTACTTGCCGGACCAAGGAAGTAGTTAATAAGAAAAGAATTATCAACATAGATTTAGTGTGATACTATCTAATAGTCTAATGTCAATTGGTGCGAGGTTGAAAACTAAGCCATACATTAATGTGGTGTCTAATATGAGGTAGAGGTAAGGGTTAGTAAATTATACACACATAGCCGGACCAAGGTGAGGGTTGAAATTCTCCATTTATAGGACCAAGGACTTAGGGATACATAACTTACCACTTTGCATGTGATACACTAGGAAAGGATTACTATTATTAGGATTACTGCGTTATGAGTTTATGGGGAACACATACACCCTAGTTTCTTTCTCTCATTAATAACAACTAAAGTTCGAAGCTTGCTCACTTGCTCTCTAAACAAAAATTAGTTATTTATTACATAACCCCAACCCCCCCCCCCCTTTAATTTCTTGTCTCTTAAATAAGTTGGCTAAACTAATATAATCGTAAGTTAAGGTTAAGTCTAAACCATATTCCTCGTGGGATCGACGCCAACCTACAAGTTAGGTTCTTTACTTGATAACAATCGCTTATACTTCTTTAGGGAGGTGTAATTTGAGCGTATCACCTGGTCTCAACTAAACTCATTTCAATATAAAGCAATAATATAAATGCAATATAAAGAAAAGCTTTTAAAACATGGATAACAACTTTGTTTATTTATAAATACAATGGTAACTCAGTTTGTATGCAAGGATACAATTTAAACACTGTTTGTATGTGAAAATACAGGTAATCTCTATGTATATAGGAATACAAAATACTCTAACCGACAACCATCACTTAAGAGCTATGTGATAATACAACATTTTGCCTCATGCTATCAGGGTAGTCCTATACCTTACCGGGAATATAGAAACTAGCTACTAAGTTGATCCACTAGTCTATGCTAAAAAACACTAAGGAATCATCTAAAAAATATGACCTTTTTCTATTCAAATTGGCTACATGGTTTATGGGAGTTGTGAGTTGTTTGAACTCTCTCCCATATCGGTGCTCAATACTACTACCAAATAATAACTAGATCATATTTTTAAAAACATAATTCTTTCTGTGATTTGAGATAATTGCTCAAAACAAGCCTAAAGGCCATCTTGGAAATCATTGTTTCCTCTCTTGATTAAATGTGAAAACATTTACTCTTTACTGAAAACTAGCTCAAAATCTCTTTTGAAAATAGGTATATCCTTTCTTAATTAAATATGAAAACATTTACTCATTGGGAATACATAGTCTCCATATACTCTTTTTAAGAAATGAACTTCACTCTTTACTCTTTACTCAACTCAAAACTCAAGTCTTATAACAAGTTTAAAGAATTTGCAAAAGACTTTTGAAAGGACTCTAAGAACTCTCTAGACTTTGTTCTTAACTTTCCTTGAATTTGAAATTTAGATTCAAGGTTGTGATTTATGATAGGAAAGATCCCGTGATGTTTAGGATTGTTTTTAAATAGTTAAACATGAGAAACGATCAAGAAATCACTGTCTGGAAGCAAGTCCGCGATGCGGTGATGTATTTAAATATTTGGTCATTAAATACATTTTGAGGAAGAGGGGTGCCCGAACTCTCCGCAATGTGGAGAGAAAATTTCCAATTCTGAGGAACAAGTCCTCGACGCAGACCGGGTACCCAGATTTGGCCGACTTTTTCATTCTTTGATTTCTAACCCCAATTCTCCTAAATTCAATTCTTTTTCTCAATTCCTCTTTAGATTCAGATACCTAGTACATGTACACAAAAATCTACTCATAAATGACTCTAAAATCGACACGATTTCATCAAGAACTCAACAATCCCATCAAATCTCAAGAATGAAAGCCAATTTCAAGAACACAATTCAAGATCATCAAACTTTCAACTTTCTATAATGAATTTCAGTGAACTAAACATGATTATCGGGTGGGTGAACGAACCCAACGCTATGAAAGTCTCACATACCTCTTTAAGGATCAACCCATTAGCGAAAGGACTTCGATTCTGCAAAAGATCTCCAAGAATGCCTTGACTTTTCTCCTCTTTTCTCTTCTCTCAAAGCCTAGCATAATTCTTAATTGCGTAAACTAAACTAACTCAACTTAGAACCCAAATAACTTACTAAAAACGGATTTATTTAATTGGGTAATGACAAGACCAAAATACCCTACTAAAATTCAGGTGACTTTCCTTTTTCAAACAGCCCGACATCAAACGGGCATATCCCCTTCATATAAACTTGAAAACTATAAAAATTGGTGGCATTAGAAAGATAATTCAAAGACCTTTCATTTGATATCTTGTGGCCCACATAACTTATCATGTACTAGGAGTTATGGCCGTTTGAAGTTTACCCAAAACTCATACTTAACATAACTTAGACAAATTCTAGATTTTTCATTCTTTACAAAAATGGTTCGTTCTAATTCTAGCTCTTACAAATAGCGGGGTGTTACAAGAACTATGGGGCCATATAGATGAAGCGAACCTACTTCTACTTACCAAGCAAAGCTAGGTGAATAGAATATTAAATATGCTTGGGTGATGACATGGATTCTAGGATCAATTGACCTTCGTATTGTTCATAAACACAGGTTGTACATGACAGCTAAAGCCATGTGGGATGACTTACAAAATGTTTACTTCCAAGATAATAACACAAGACGCTTTCGGTTAGAGTATGAAATTGCAAATTACTCTCAAGGAGATCTTTCTGTTCAGGATTATTTTTTTGGAATTCAGAAACTTATTGGCTGGATTTACAAATATTGTCCATGCCAAAATACCTACTGAATCTTTATCTGTGATTCAGGTAGTTTATGATCTAAGAAAGCGAGACCATTTTTTTACGAAATTATGCTCCAACTTTGAGAGTGTTCTCTCTAACTTGATGAATCGTGACCCATCTCCCTCTTTGGATGTTTTATAGGGAATTACTTCGTGAAGAGCAACATCTTGTCACAAAAAATGCTTTCAAGAAAGAAAATGATGTCACTATTGCATTTGGTGCTCAAGGTAAAGGAAAAGGCATGGATATGACTAGAACTCAATGTTATAGTTGCAAGGAATATGGTCATATTGCTAGAAATTGTAGCAAGAAGATATGTAATTATTCTAAACAACAAGGACACATTACTTAAAATTGTCCCACGCATCTTCAAAATTGTAGGGTCAATACTTTTCAAGCTGGATAAATGGTTCACTATTGATAACTCATCTTTAGTACATGCTCTTACTCCTGAAATGGTACAACAAATGATTGTGTCAGCCTTTTTGGCATTAGGATTACAAGGTAATGATGTTACATCTAAATTTAGAATTGTTGACCCTGGTTCTTCCAATCATATGACCAACTCAATGAGCATCCTAAAAAATGTTCATAAGTATCAAGTTCCATCACAAATACAGATTGCCAATTTAGTAATTTACCCATTACCGAGGTTTGAAACATTACTCCATCTTTCACCAAAGCTCTCAACTAGTCTTATTTTAGTTGAAAAATTGATAGATAACAATTGTTATGAAAATTTTTCTCGTAAAGGTTGTCTTGTCCTGGATCAAGTGTTGGGAAGGTAATTTTGAAGGGGCCTAAATTTGGACGATTTTTTCCTATACTCTTTTCTATTCCTCGTGTTATGTCTTTTGCGTGTACTTCTACTGCTAGTAAGACTAAGGTTTGGCATGAGAATCTAGGATGTCCAAATTCTATTGTGTTGTCTTATTTATCAAATTATGGTTTATTGAGAAATAAAAATCAATTTTCAGCTGCTTCCATAGATTGTTCTACTTTTAAATTAGGCAAAAGTAAAACTCTTCCTTTTCTTAATTTTGGTAGTCGTGCTACAAAGTGTTTTGATGTCATTCATAGTGATGTTTGAGGTAATTCACCAAATATTTCGCATGCACATTTCAAATACTTTGTGACATTTATAGATAATTATAGTTGGTTTACATGGGTGTATATTTTTGGATCCAAATCTGAGGTATTTTCCATGTTCAAGACATTTTTGGCTTACATTGAGACTCTATTTTCTATATGCATCAAATTATTATGATCTGATTCTTGTGAAGAATATATATCTTATGAATTCAAAAAAAATCTTGCTTGACAAAGGAATTTTCTAGCAACACTCTTGCCCATATACACCATAACAAAATAGAGTTGTTCAGCATAAAACCAAATTTTAGATGTCACTTGTACTCTATTGATTGATTCCTCTGTACCATCTAAATACTTGGTGGAAGATTTCTCTACCACTGTCTATTAATTAATCGACTACCGTCTAAAGTGTTGAAGTGATTTTTATACATTTGGTTGTGTTTGTTTTGTGCATTTGCCTCCTTCGCATCTCGATAAAATTTTTGTACAGTCTACTAAATGTGCTTTCATGGGTTATAGTATTTCATAAAAAGATTTTATTTGCTATGATTCATGTTCTCACAAATTTTGTGTTTCTATAAATGTTTTATTTTTTTTTTAGAATCTATATTTCTTTCCTACTGTTGTAGATTTTTTTTTTCTTCTTCTCTTTTTTCTACTTTTGTGGATTTATCATCTTATTTTAAGTTGTTCAAACCTGTATTTGTGTGTGAACGATGCCGGTCAACTTTATCCTATCCCGACACTGACACGCCACCTGAAACTATACCACAACTAGAATATGAGAATTCTTCAACATCTGGACCTATTGAGCCTACTCGGCGATCTACCAGAATATCTTGTACTCCTAATTGGTATGGCTTTTCCTCTACTTTATCCAACATTTTTATTTCATCTTGTTAGTTACAAGTTTCCAAGCATGAATGTTGGCAAAAAGCAATGCCGAAAGAACTTTTGGCTATTAAAGAAAATGACACATGGGACATTGTTTCATGTCCTTCAACTATCCGCCCAATTGGATGTAAAGGAGTTTATTCAATCAACTTCATTCTGATGGAACTCTTGATCAGTACAAAGCTCGATTGATAATTTTTGGTAATAGACAAGTGTAACACCTCGTACATTGAAAGAGCTAACTAGAAGTTCGTATAAGTTACCCTTCAATTGTAAGTTTTGGGTCAACTTCAACCAACCATAACTTTTAGCACATAAGAAATTAGGTGGCCCATTACTTCTCAAATCGAAGGTCTTTGAGTCCTCCTCCCAACCCCACCAAGTTTTCTAAATTTTGAGCTCGAATCAAGGATTTATGCCCGTTCAAGTGCAACCTCCCTAACTAAGGCATTTCATCAGTTTTAAGGAAGGGTATTTTATTCTTTTTCTTACACCCACTAGGCCTAAACTTTTTCCTCACCCAAATAGGGGTGTAACCTGATTGAGATCATTTTTATTCATTCCTAAAATGCTTATGGTTTTTAGAGAGAAGTTTCAATAGGAGAAAAGTTCAAGGTTCCAAGTGTTCGTTCAATAAACCAAGGATTTTTCCAAGAACAAGTGTTCTTACGAGGTATGTACGCTTTCAGAGTGTTGGGTTTATTCGCCCTCACACTAATCATGTAAATTTTTACCAGTGTATTCATTCTTGAAGTTGATTGATTGAGTTCTTTAGTTTTATCTATCAATGGAGGTCTTTGAGTTCATGAAGTGAGGGTTTTGAGAATGAGTTTAGCCTCTTGATAGATTTTTGTATGGGTTTCATTGAAAAATGTATTGGATTCATGAAATTTTGTGAATTTGGACAATGGAATTGCATTGGGTATGAATTGAATCGAGTTTGGGATAGAAGAAAAGAACGACCAAATAATTGAGCCCAGGGCCGCGTCGCAGACATTTGAAATTTCCTCCTTCAGATGATCACCCCCTCTCTGTGTCATGGAGAGGATACGGAGTCAATTCACCCTCCGCATGGCACCATGGATATGCCATGTTACCTAGTCTTTACTTCTCTATTCTTCATCATGTATGTGCTCCTCTAAATCGTAACTTCACTCTCTTTTTACTACTAACTATCTAAGCCTTCATAAATTATTAAGAGATCCTATATTAAAATCATATGTCTTAAATTTACATTTCAAATCAAGTTAAGGTTAAGACAAAAATTCAAAAAAGTCCTATCGAGTTATTTTGAGAAGTCTTTAAAATTTATCTATAATTTTTCTTTTAAGACTTGAGTAAATAAGTAGGAGGATGAGGAGAGTTGAATTTCATGTTTCAAAATGAGTCTAAGGGAACTATGTATTTCCAAGTATGTAATACTTTTACATTTAAAAGAGACAAACACTGATTTCTAAATGAGTTTCTGATGAGTCTTTGAGCATTACCTCTTTTAAGAGGATCTTTTGAGTAATTATCTCAAATTGAGGAAGAGTTATCGTTTTAAAACATATGCGCATGATTTATATATTATTAGGAGTAGTATTGAGCACCAATATGGGGATGAGTTCATAAAACTCAAAATCCTCATAAACCATGTATGCCAATATGGGTAAAGTATCATACTTTTCAAAAGATTCCTTATTGCTTTTAAGTATAGCTTAGTCGATACACTTAGTTAGAGAATCTCCCAAATAATAGTAAGGAATTTGTTATTGTATTTTTATACATTTTGAGTTGATATCTGCTATTTTAAAAGCTTTAAGTATTTCATCTCTCTTTGTTGTTTTCGTATTTAATTGAGTTGAGGTGAGTATTCCTTCCAGCTTTGTCAGTTCATTTATCTATTGATTTTAGTTTTCCCCTTGCATGGTCATACATTTAATGTACTAATGTCATTCGACCTGAATCATTTAATGATGTAGATACAAGTGTTCAGGTTCATCAACAAGCGCTCTGTTGATACCATTTGCATTCCAATTAGCTTTGGTGAGCCTCATTGCTTTCCAAAGGGTTCCAAATTTATATTTCATTTTTGTTAAGATCTCTTGGGTCTTGTCCTGACATCTATTGTAATATATAGATGATTCATAAACAATATTAGTTAAGGAGTCCTTTGCCCGTTTCCCTAATTGATGTTTTAAAGATCTGGAGTTGAACATTTACGTTTATTTGAGTATTTCAATCAGTTTTAAGTTAAACTACTTTATTAATGAGACCTTATGAGTTAATACTTGAACTTGAGTTCCTATGTTGTTGAGTAAGTCTTCCGCTGAGTATTGAGCCAGACCAAGGGTTCGCTTGGGGGCCAGCGATGGTTCTCAAGTGTCGGCCACATCCATGGTGTAGGCTTGGAGTGTGACAAACTTGGTATCATAGCCTACTGTTCAAGAGTCTTAGGCTGTCTATGAAGTCGTGTCTATAGAGTCCTTGTTATGGGTGTGAAGCGCGCCACAACTACATTGAGGAAACGTTTCACTTTTTTCTTACTCTTTTCATGTTATAGAGTTCAACTCCATTAAAGTTTCTTTCTAATTCATACTTGCGTGTATATTTTCAAATCATGCCTCCATGAAGAGTTGTTCGAGGTTATCCTATAAGGAGAAATGTTGATCCTCAAGATCAAGGGGTACCCAATGCACCAGAAGTGCATCCCCCTCAGGGAGAGGTCATTAATGCTGAGTTTCAGGATGTTATCCGAATGTTGAGTCAAGTTGTGGCCAATCAAACTGGTCAACAAAGAGTGGTTTATCAAGATGTGGCTGATATATCCAAGATCCATGAGTTCTTGAGAATGAATCCCCAAAAATCACAGGTTCAAATGTCACTGAGGATCCAGAGAACTTTGTGGAGGAACTACAGAAGGTATTTCAAGTTATGTGTGTTGTTAATACTAAGCGTGTTGAGTTAGTTGCATACCGACTCAAGGGTGTTGCTAGGATTTGGTACGACCAATGGAAGAAGAGCAGGGCTGAAGGGAACCACTAGTGAGTTGGGCTATCTTTGAAAGTGCCTTCTTAGGGCGCTTCTTTCCCATGAGCTAAGGGAAAGGATAGGAAATTTCTAAACTTGAAACAGGAGGCCATGAGTGTGGAGGAGTAAAACCTCAAATTCACCCAGTTGTCCCATTATGCTTCGGAGATAGGGTAGACATGAGAAGCAGGATGAGCTTGTTTGTTTCTAGATTGTCTCGTTTTTCAAGTAAGGAGGGTAAGGCATCCATGTTGATAGGAGATATGAACATAGCCAGGCTTATGATCCATGTTCACCAAGTTGAGGAAGATAACCTGAAAGATAGAGAAGAGTTTTGTAACATGACATCTAAGAGAATAGGTCATGAGTCCAAACAACAGAAGACTAGAAATGCAAACCAGTCATCTTTTCAACAAAGGCCAACTGGACCTGCACCATCATTAGCTAGTGCACTTGCACCAAAGAACAGAGATGAGTTCAGGAACCAGAACTTCTAAAATTCCAGAGCTAGACCTACTCAGTCTTAGGGTAGTGTGGAACAAAGTGCGAATTAGACTCCTACATGTGCTTAGTGTGGTGGAAAACCACCAAGGGGCATGTCGTGATGGCTCCAATAGTTGCTTTAAGTATGGGAAGATAGGTAACTTTATGAGAGAGTGACATAAGAACATGCAGAGTAATGGTAATAGCGGCAATAGAGCCTAATCTTCTTCAATGGCTATAGTAGATAGGGCTGCTCTAAGAGGAGCAAACCGTCTGTATGCAATCACCAGTTACAAAGAGCAGGAGAATTCACCAGATGTTGTCACTAGTAAGATCAAATTATTTACTTTTGATGTATATGCATTACTTGATCCAGGCGTGAGTCTATTTTTTTTACTTTGTATATAGCTATGAAGTTTGATTTTCTTCCCGAATAACTTTTTGAGTCGTTTAGTGTTTCCACACATGTTGGTGAATCTATTCTAGCTGAGAGAGTTTATCATGATTGTGTCATCTCTGTCAATTACAAGGACACTATGGCTGACTTAGTTGAGCTAGACATGGTGGACTTTGATGTTATTCTAGGTATAGACTGACTTCATGCATATTATGCCTCATTTGATTGTAGAACCCGAGTAGTTGAGTTTCCTAATGAGCTAGTTATAGAGTGAAAAAGTAGTTCAAAAATGCCTAAGGGTCGTTTCATTTCATACCATAAGGCCAAAAAGTTAGTCTCTAAGGGGTGTATCTATCACTTAGTCCGATTTAATGACTCTAGTGTTTAGACACCGCATATTCAGTCAGTTCAAGTTGTGAGTGAGTTTCCAGAGATCTTTCCAGATGATCTTCTTAAAGTCCCTCCCGAGAGAGAAATAGACATCGGCATAGACATTCTTCCTGATATTTGACCTATTTCCATTCTTCCATATAGAATAGCTCCAGCTAAGTTAAAAGAATAGTTGAAAGATCTTCTTGATAAAGGTTTTATTTGGCCTACTGTCTCACCTTGGGGCGCTCTGGTCTTATTTGTGAGAAAGAAAGATGGTTCCTTAGGATGTGTATTGACTACCGCCAATTGAACAAGGTCACCACAAAGTATAAGAATCCTCTTCCAAGAATTGACGATCTTTTCAAAAAAAACTCTAGGGTGCCACTTGCTTTTCTAAAGTAGACCTCAAATCTGGTTATCATCAGTTGAGAGGAAGGGAAAGTGACATTTTGAAGACAACATTCAGGACCGATTATGGTCATTATGAGTTTGTTGTTATGTCTCTTAGTCTGACTAATCCTCCTACAACGTTCATGGACCTTATGAACAGAGAGTTTAAACCATATCTTGACATGTTTGTTATCGTGTTTATTGATGACATTCTGATTTATTTCAGGAGGGAGGAGGATCATACTAGTCATCTCAAAATAGTCCTCCAAACTCTCAAAGATAAGGAATTCTATCCAAATTTTCTAAGTATGAGTTTTGGCTTGAGTCTGTGGTGTTCTTAGGCCACATTGTATCTGGTGAAAGGATTCGAGTTGACACTCAAAAGATTGAAGCAGTGCAGAACTTGCCCAGGCCCACATCTCCAACTGATATAAAGAGTTTCTTGGGATTGGCTGGTTATTATAAAAGGTTTGTTAAGGGGTTTTCATCTATTTCATCCCCGTTGACAAAGTTGAATCAGAAGACAGTGAAGTTTCAATGATCTAAAGCTTGTGAGAAAAGCTTTCAATTATTGAAAACTCGGTTAACTACTGCTCTAGTGTCGACCATACTAGAGGGTACAAGAGGCTTTGTTGTTTATTATGATGCGTCCATAGTTGGACTTGGGTGTGTACTGATGCAAAATGGTAAGGTTATAGCCTATGCCTCCCGAAAGCTTAAGATTCACGAGAAGAATTACACAACTAATGATCTCGTGTTGGTTTATGTGTATTCACTTTGAAAATATGGTGTCACTAGCTCTATGGTGTTTATGTAGATGTGTTCACCGATCACAAGAGTCTTTAGTATCTTTTCAATCAAAGAGCTTAATCTTAGAAAGAGGAGGTGGTTAGAGTTACTCAAGGATTATGACATAAGTATCCTCTATCACCGAGGTAAGGCTAATCTTGTTGTTGATGCTTTGAACAGGTTATCTATGTGAAGTACTACCCATTTTGAGGAAGGCAAGAAAGAATAGGCCAAAGATGTGCGTAGACATGTACGTTTGGGAGTCCATTTGTTTGCTTCTAATGAAGGTGGAATGGTGGTGATGAATGGAGCTAAATCATCACTAGTGTCTGAAGTGAAGGTGAAACAAGACTTAGATCTTGTTTTGGTTGAACTAAAAGTAAATGTTCAAAAGTAGAGAGTGATGGCTTTTGAACAAGGGGGGATGGTGTGCTAAGATATCAAGGTAGATTCTGTGTACCAGGGGTAGATGAACTCCAAGAGAGGATCATGGAGGAAGATAACTCCAGATATTCGATCCATACTAGTTCCACGAAGATGTACCATGACTTAAGAGAGAAGTCTATTGGTGAAGTAGCATGAAGCGTTGTATTGCAAATTTCGTTGCTAAGTGTCTGAATTGCCAACAAGTCAAGGTGGAGCACTAAAGGCCCGATGGTATGGCTCAGAATATAGCTTTTCTAAAATGTAAGTGGGAGGATCAATATGGATTTCATTACTGGCTTGTCGCGATCTCGTAGGCAGCATGGTTTGATTTGGGTGATTGTAGATCAGATGACTAAATCAACCCATTTTGTTCCAGTAAAGACAACCAAATAGTAGAAGATTATGGTAGACTATATTCAAGAGATAGTCCAAATTCATGGACTTCCTGTGTCTATCATTTCTGATGGCGTACACAATTCACTGCTCAGTTCTAGAAGTTTTTTCAGAAAGGTTTGGGTTCGAAAGTGAACCTTAGTACAAATTTTCATCCTCATACTGATGGCAAAGTGGAGCACACAATTCAGACTTAAGAGGATATGTTGAGGGCATGTGTGATTAATTTCAAAGGTAATTGGGATGATCACTTACCTCTCATAGAGTTTTCTTACAACAACAATGATCACTCAGTATTCAGATGGCTCTTTATGAGGTTCTTTATAAGCAAAGATATAGATCGCCTATTGGTTGGTTTGCGTTTGGTGAAGCTTAGTTGATAGGTCCATATTTGGTTCATTAAGTCATGGAGAAGGTGAATATTATTTAGGAAATGGTGAAACAGCGCAAAGTCATCAGAAATTCTATATAGATGTTAGGAGAAGAAACATAGAGTTTGAGGTGGATAATTGGATTTACTTGAAGGTTTCACCCATGAAGGGTGTTATGAGATTTGGCAAGAAGGGGAAACTCAGTCCTTGGTATATTAGTCCTTACATGATATACAAGAGAATTGACAATATAGCTTATAAGTTGGAGCTACCTTCAGAATTAGCAGCAGTCCATCCGGTGTTCCATATTTCTATGTTGAAGAAGTGTTTGGGAGATCTTGCACTTATTGTACCGACTGAGAGTACTGGTATCAAGGATAATCTATCTTTTGAGGAGATTCTCATTCAGATTTTTTATCGCCAAGTTGTGTCAATCAAGGTCTTATGTAGGAGTTGAGGAAGCTATTTGGGAAGCTGAGGAGGATATGAAGAAGATATACCCTCATCTCTTTCCTTTCGGAGAAGTTCTAGACCAAGGTAATGACTTTTTGTAAAATACTCTTTAAATTGATATGTTGAATTATGTTAATTGCATGTTGGGTGTTTGAGATATTAAATGCTTCCCACCCTCTTCCACTTAGATGATCTCATTTGAGGATGAATGTTTCAAAGGGGGAAATATTTTAACACCTCGTACCTTGGAAGAGCTAACTAGAAGTTTGTACAAGTTACCCTTCAATTGTGAGTTTTGAATCAGCATCAAATGACCATAACTTTTACCACATAAGGAGTTAAGTGGCCACGAGGTATCAAATTGAAGGTCTTTGAGTCATCTTTCCAACGCCGCCGAGTTTGTTGAATTCTAAGCTTGAATGAAGGAGTAATGCCCGTTTGAGTGCAGCCTCCCTATTTAACAATAAAGTTTTATATTCTTCAACTAGTCAATCGAATGAACTTTGAATGTGGATGAAGTTTTTATGACTTCAAATCAGTTTCAAATTCAAACGAAGTAGAAAACCAAAAGTACAACACTGAATTATTAGGTGAAGTTTTCATATTCGTCAACCCAATTGCACAGTCTAATTTATTCAGAGTAGAAAACTATAACAGTTATTACTCTCCGAAAATTAGACACAATCAAATTTCACACGGAGTATAAAACTACAAAAGTTTTTCTTTTTCGGTCTCCAAACAGGATAAAACATATTCTAAATTATCGCATAGATATGCTTTTCTTTTCAAATATCCTTCCAACTAAAACATTTTGACATAGTATCTTATCAAATCAAAATATTCATATCTCATTCTGTAAACTAAAGAATATTGAAGACAACACAATTTGCTAAGAAAAATTTATTCAAAAAATATATGTTTTGCAGATCTTTTCCAAAGACACACATGATAGATATCGAAAGAGTTAACTTTAGAAACTATTTTCATCCTTATATAAATAATACAAAGGTTACCTTATGTAATCTTTAACCGGAATACCACCAATTCTTCTCGTACATTATCACTTCAACCTTGCTAACAGGGAACCAAATTCTAGAAAAGTAGTGCAGTAGTCTTGTACTTCCATGATCAGTTTCCCTCAATTAGTAGAATACAAAAAAATACCAGCTGTATATTAATTTCCTTAAGATCATAGTGTAAAACTTAGTACGAAACAACAAAGTTTAAAGAGTATTTTCCTAAGTAGAAAATTAAAATCAATAGAGAAAATAGAATCAGAAACAGATTAGAAATAATATATGAAATATTTTTATCAAAGAAGAAATCGAGCCCACTGAATTCAAAGTATGTCCTTAAGGAAATTATTCCCCTCAAGTAGCCGAGGTTGATGGAAAATATCCTCTCATGATAGAATGATCTTACTCATTGGTACATCGATACCTATAGCCACAGTGTTAGCGAACCACTCAACGGTAGTAGAGTACACTTAGAATACTAGATTTAGTAGTAGAAGAAGAAGTCCAGAAAATTGGTTGTTATAAAATGAGAGGAAATATCAATATTTATAGACAACAAAGGGTAGTATGAACAAATGTTTATTGTGCCTTATCATAAAGGTCACAACCCTTGAAAAGTTACAACCCTTTGGAAAGGTCACAACCTTTCATAAAAGTCACAACTCTTCATAAAGTCACAACTTTTAATAAAGTCACAACTCTTCATAAAAGTCGCAACTTTTAATTAAAGTCACAACTCTTCATAAAATTCGCAACTCTTCACTTTCCATTCACACCTTTTAAAACCCAAAAAACATATTGTAAGGGTTAGGGGGACTTTGTAGAGACAAAGCACACTATACATTACTTTATATGTTTTTCTATAATTGAGTCATTTTTATTATCTTTATTTGTTTAATTACACATTGATTGTAGTTAATTAATTGAAGGTCTCCTGATTAACGATACCATTATATTTTGTTGTTCTTGAGGAGATTGTGAGATTAAATTTTAGTTGAGCAACATCACTTCCAAGCGATAAGATATTAGTGATTGAAATTTTATAGTGAAGGTTAAAATAACAAAACTTTGATGCAATTTAAGTGAATAAATTAATTGGTTAGCTAATAAGGTTCATTCAAGAGAAAACATTAAAAATTTACTATATTTGACATAAGAAATGATCCATAATCGAGAGACATTATTTTGAAAAGATTATTGATTTACCTTTTTGCTCCTACACATCAAATTAAATAAAATATAATTCAAAATTTACCCTCTAGGTCCTGGCTCCTACTCATCAAATTAAAAACTTGGAAAAATATCACTAAAATTAAAATTCAAAATTTACCTTCTTGACTCCTACTCATCAAATTAAATTACATAAAATTCCAAATTTACTCTCCTATAGTCCTACTCATCAAATTAAATGCTTAAGAAAAAAAAGAACTAAAAGTCAAAATTTACCTTCTTAGCTCCTACTCATCAAAGAAAATAAAATAAAATTTCAATCTTACTTTCTTAGTTCATACTCATCAAATTAAATGCTTAAGAATATATCATAAGAACTAAAATTTGAAATTTATCCTTTTGACTCCTACTCATCAAATTAAATCTAAAAAAGCTTAACATTTATCCTCGTGACTCCTACTCAACAAATTAAATGAAGTAAAATGTTGTAAACAATTAATGAGAAATTACTAATCCTCCTAGATCCTACTCATCAAGATAGAATGTATTACCATAATCTTGACAATTCTCCTATAAATACAAATTTCTTCACTCTCCCTTTGCTTTCAATCCTATTTCATTTGCATTCTCAAACAACCCAAGTTATTAGCTTCGCTATAACTTTCTTCATCAACTCTCTGTATTTTTTTTGTATTGAAATCAAAGTCAAGTTCTTGTTTGTTTTCATCAATCAAAGAGTGATCGTTTATTTATTTTTTTGTTTGTGGGGTTCTTTAATCTTATGGTTTGAGATTTGATTTTTGTATAAATTTTTTATCTTTATGATGAATGATTGGTCTTTTTTTATTCTAGACTAGTGATGGACTGCAACAAAGAAGGGGCCATCAAGGCTAGAGGCATTGTTGAAGAAATAATGGGAAATAATAGAAAGAGGACATCAATAGATTCAGTGTATTAATGAGGGAAATCGGCTAAAATCTATGCGGCATATACAACGTGTCAATTCCTGTGATATTCTAAGTGATAAAGATGAAGATGAAGAAGAAGATGCTTCTAAGCGATTTAAGGAGGTTGGATATAGGTCTCCTACTAAGGAGTCTGAGGTGCAACATTTGTCTCATGCAACAACTCTCAATGGAGAGGACAAGAAATTAAAAGGACAATTTTTCTTCTAAAGAGAGCTTGCAGAACACAAAGATGGAAATTGTGAATGCAAAAGGAAATGTTGATGTAGAGCCTTCTATGAAGATGATAAGGATGGAGAAGGATGATGTTCCTAAAGGATCCTTTGAACTAGACCCTGCCTCCTTACCTACTTACAAATTAGGTGTTTCTGCTTCATCCATAAACCAAAGAGCTATAACTAATTTCATGGACTTTGTGAATTTTGCTGAAAACTTGGTTGCATCAGTACCTAATCAGGTTCCTGAACCCGAGTTTTACAAATTTACTGATGAGAGATCACCAGAGAAGTTTCAAATTGGTCAATGTTGGCCGATATACAGCAATGAAGATGCCTTGCCTCGGTACTATGGAAAGATAAAAAAGATAGACCTTCCCCACTGAGTTTATGCTGCATGTGGTGTGGTTTTATGCGTGTGCTATTGGATATTATTGTTTGAGACGACGAGCACTATCGATTTCTCACAACTTGAATTTTATTATATCAAAGTAAGAACCCACTTCGATCTTACAATCTTGGTCACACTTGTTGCTTGCTTCAGCAACACTCTTTACTTAGCACTCACACTTGTTGTTTGCTCTCTTGCTTACTTTATTACTTGGTTTCTTGTTTAGTTGCTTGCTTGGTTAGTTGCTTACAACTTAAATGGACCACCTCTATTTATAGGAGGTGATGGAACAATCTGGCAAAACATATTTTTCTACTCTATTCTAGAATATTCTGTCAACTACTTAATTCTACAACTACCCTATCTAGAGCCTTTCTAGACTATTCTCTCTAGAGTACTCATTCTAGAGATCTTCCTTCAATTCTCTATTACTTCGGAATATTGTAGATTTTTCTTGACTTGTATTAAGTAAATAATTAAGTTAGTGATGAATTCTTAACACTCCCCCTCAACACCAACTTATTTTTTCCTTTGCATCCGTTGTGAGCTATTTTTGCTCTACAAGCATCATGACGTCCATGCTCTTTGAGAATTTCCTCCTTTATCAGATTATTCTGATTCCTACTCTTTGAAGCTTCAAAGGTAGTAGTATCTTAATTGTTAACCTCTTCTGCTAATGTTGCATCTATATACTTGGCATATGACCATTTCAATTGTGTCTTCCTTCTTAGTTGAGGTTGCAGAGCTTCTTGGACTCTTTCTTGCAACAATTTTGGAGTGTCATGTACTCTTGCTTTCCATGAATTCTTATTTTATCCTTTTGAAAATATCTCCTCTGTATGTGAGTTATATTTTTCACATACCTCTTGTTCCTGTTCACCCTCACTTTTTTGTCCTTCTTCTTCAAGTTTATATTGTAGCTCTTGCTCCAATTTCCTTGAATCAGGCAAGGAGACTTCGTTGTACCACCATAAGTTGTCTCGATTGGCATGATGTATACTGATTCTAACTTTCTCCCTTCCATTATTGGTGTGCTTATAACTTTTAAGTTTTGATATACTTTTACGTCATCTGTCCCAAACAAGACATAGTTACTAGAATCTATTAGTTGTGATACAGATAATAAGTTTTTCTTTATACTTGGAACATGGTAGACATTTTGAAGTTGCACTTGTCTTGTGCTGTGATAAGGCACAAACACCATCTTGACAATATGAGTTATTGGGATTTTTGAATTATTTGCAGTCACCACTACTCGACCACATTTATATTCACTCATGTTGATGAGCTTTTTCTCATTACTAGTTATGTGAACATCCTGAATCAACGATCCTACTAGTTTCTCACTTACAGTTGTAAGTGTCATCTCCTCTTTTTTGTTAGCGTGATAGGGGACATGCTCCTCCTGTTGATTGCTTTCTTCAACTGTATAAAAAGTCTCAAAGTCCCATTCTTCTTCTTCATCTTGTTGGTTTCGGGAAGAAGTAGCTACATTACCTTCAGCTTTTTTGTACCAGTAGTCTCTAGCGTAGTGTACTTTCTTTCCACAATTGTAGCACTTCTCCATTTGTCGGTTGTTAAAGCCTTTCGCATGTTTATTTTGTCGTTGACTTCTTTGATGTTGATTCTTTTGGTCTCCCCCTGGCTGTGAGCTTCTCTCCACTTCTATTTTTTTATAGTCATGCCCTTTGTTGAAGAGCGCCTTATCTTCATCATTTATAGTGAGACTTGATAATGGCTTCTCAAAATCTTCTTTATTTGCCAATAGATTTTCCAACTCAAATAAAGTTGGTTCTGTAGCTTATCCCCGTGTGGCTGTAATTATGCCTTTGTACTCCAGCCTTAGACCATGAACAATGATTCTCCTCACTCTTGTCTTTGTGCTAGCATTCTCTAGATCTAATTTTGATATTTTATCTGATAAAAATTTTACCTTTGAGAAGTATTGACTGATCGTCATATTCCGTTGAGAGATCGACAAAAGCTCATTTTTAAGCCTTTGTAATCTCGCATCATTCTTCTTTGAAAAAATCGTTGCCAAGGTGTCCCAATCTTCTTTGGGTGTCTTGTCATTCTTAATCTATTGTATGAAATCATCCTTGATGGTTGCAGTGAGTGCATACATGGCCTTTTCGGATTTGATCGTCCATTTTTTTACTGCTTCAGCATCTGTTGGTGGTGTGGCATCTGGTCCACCAATGATATCCCATAATTCTTGGCCGAGAAAGTAATATTGCATTCTCGTGCTCCATGATCCGTAGTTGCTTGCATTGAGCTTTTCAACTCTATTGAGAGTGCTTGAGAAATCTTCCATTGATAATAGCCACCGACAATAGCTTGTAGGATCCTTGTTTAGTTCATGCCTCGCTTTTATCCACCAGGCTCTGATACCACTTGTTGGATATTATTGTTTTAGACGACAGGCACTATAGATTTCTAACAACTTGAATTTTATTATATCAAAGTAAGAACCCGATTCGCTCTTACAATCTTAATCACACTTGTTGGTTGCTTCAGCAACACTCTCTACTTAGCACTCACACTTGTTGTTTGCTCTCTTGCTTACTTTCTTACTTGGTTTCTTTCTTGGTTTCTTACCTGGTTTTGTGTTTAGTTGCTTGCTTGGTTAGTTGCTTACAACTCAAATGGACCACCTCTATTTATAGGAGGTGATGGAACAATCTAGCTAAACATATTTTTCTACTCTATTCTAGAAATTTCCTTCAACTACTTAATTCTAGAACTACCCTATCTAGAACATTTCTAGACTATTCTCTCTAGAAATCTCATTCTAGAGATCTTCCTTCAATTCTCTATAACTCTGGAATATTGTAGATTTTTCTTGACTTGTCTTAAGTAAATAATTAAGTTGGTGATGAATTCTTAACATGCCCACTCCCTAAAAGTACAATATTGTGGCATAATAAAACAATGACAATTGGTTGTGGACTATTTAAGTTTCAAAATAGTAAGCTGAACAAATATATTGTAACCAACAACTTTTCACATGTAATAGCTGCAGAACCTTTGAAAAAGGGTGTATACAAGATCTTCCCCAGAACAGGTGAAGTTTGGGCAGTATACAGAAACTGGAGTGCTCAACTGATGAAAGGTAATAATCTAGAAGATTTTGACACGAGATTGTTGAATTAATGGATGTTTCCAATAATTATGTAGATGTCAAGTTCTTAGTGTCAATAAAAAGCTTCAAGTCTGTCTACATGGCTCGAGTGGAAGAAGAAGACGCCGACAAAGAAGTGAAAATATGTGTATCGGAGCGTATCAGGTTCTCTCATCAAATCCTGCTTTTTGCGTGACTGAAGAGAGAGGTGGTAGTTTGTGAGGTTTTTGGGAGCTTGATCCAGTTGGAATACCTCTGTATTTACTGCGTACTGATTGAAGCATCAACCTTTTCTTTTCTTTATCCTAGACCAAAATGTGAAGAGTTCTTATGGATGTCTAAGACTCAATTATGTCTCAAAAGAAATTGAGATTTCAAATCTATTATTCAGAATGTTTTTTTAAGGAGAGTTTAAAAAGTTTAGATTTTTAATACAATCCATCTTTGCTTATACTTCTCTTCTTAATGATTGTGAGTTGGTAATGCAATCATTGCAAAGTACTATGTCACATCCTCCCAAAGGAATAAAGTGGGGTCGGTCCTGTATCTTTCAAGAAAACCCTTAGCAATGTGAAGTGCACATGACATAGTTTCTATCCATAACTGTCGCACATACGGGAGGACAATACCGCACTTTGTGACCAATCTCTTTAACAATACTCTTATCAATGAAGTTGTATGTGATTTCGGAGTCTACGAGTATGGCCAGCTGCCTATTCTTCACGATTCCTTTGACCAAAATAGTGTTTATCCCTGTATGGTTGCCTGAGAGTGCACTTAGGCACCCAACTTCTTGGATCTCTTGTTCTATATCACCTTCAATTATTATATTGTGAGTGATATCCTCAACCTCTGCATTAGCCTTTTCTACTACTTGATTAGGTTCAAGTTGTCCTATTAGACATTTTATTTGTTTCTTCTTGCAATGGTGGCCAGGTCCACACTTATCACCATATCTAAAATACAAGTGATTGTTCTTCATGTATTCATAAACCTCAGGGCTCAACCTAGAAGTAGTAGGCCTAGTTGCCTTCATACTAGTGCTCTTAACAGCATCTGCATTTCCAACAGGGTTGAAGGTATTTTTGTTCTTCTTAAGGGTAGCCTCAATAACCTTCTCTTGCATTCTCGCTTACTCAATGTCAAACCTAAGAGAGGTGGGCTTAAACATCTATACAACAAACCTTATCTCTTCTTTTAAGCCACCAATAAAACTAGAAACAAAATAAGACTCAACAAAAGTTGGATTTCTCACCAACATTTGAGCCTTAAGATCTTCAAATTTGCCCAGAAACATATCCACAGATTCAGTCTGTTCGAGCCTATTAAACTCCTCCACTATATCATCTAAGTGTTCCACACCAAATATATCACATAGCTCCTCTTTGAATTCAGACCAAGTTAAACACCCCTACTCAAAACAAATGAATGGTACCATGTCTTATCTAAACCATTCAAGTAAAGAGCAGTGGCCTCTACTTTTTCGTTCTTATCCATTCTATACAGGTTAAAATATCTCTCACATTTTTGAAGCCATACCTGAGGAGGAGGAATGGGAACCATCTAGAGCTTGTTCTGTTAATTATACTGAGCTGGAACGGAAAGGATTACATCTACTAGTCACCTGGATCTCAAGGAGGTACCCTTTCAAGATTAGTCAACCTATCAAGTATCAACTCAAGCGTACCCTGAATCCCAATTGGTGTATTATAATCTACTTATTGATTCGGCAAGAGCTAATCCAGTACTTCATTATACCTTGCAAACATGTCCTGTACCACTCTAGATCTAGTTCCTTCTGCCATAGCTACAACTGACAAGTCATAAGGATCAAAGCTCTGATAACAAATGTTAGGATCTGTGTGAGTTTAGACTCAATTTCTATGGAATCAAAAACAACATATTAATCAAACCAAACAACTCAGTATTTTAGGGCAATTTTCAGGTGTTATTATAAGCAAATAACAACCTTTTTTTCAAAACATGTTTTTCTTATTAATAATAAAATAATTACAAGAGAGGGTTACATAAGGCCTAACACCTCTTCACATGTAACACAAAAAATGGAAACAACTACGCTAGGCTAAGCTATATATCTAGGAGTTCCCATCCAAGAAGGCTTCTTCTTCAGTTAGACATTCTACCAAAGTCGAGGCCTCCCCATTAGTCCTTCATAGTGGCTCATTGTAAGGCTCCAAATATCCAAACTATGACCCAAGCCATTCGTTAAATGCATATAGACTCCAAATTTGATGATTTCTAATATTGGATATATTGAAAACAATTTCTTAATATAGGAAGATATTTTGATGTGAATTAAGTTTATAAGGAACTCCTAGAGTATTATGAGTTTGTGACCTTATACTAAGAAAATTAAAGATCGTGAAGCCTTTGTTCCAATGCCTTCAACTGTTTGTTAATCCAAGTCATGTGCTAAAAGTTATGCACATTTAACTAGAACTACAGGTCCTATGTGATTCGCCTCTCGAAGTGGACATTAGTTGCGCGATCGAGCAACATAGTCAGTAGCACTGTTAAGGTCACGTGAAGTGCCATGTGAAGTATGCTCCAGTTGTGTGACCACACACCTGCTCTAAAGTTATTTAAGTCTTCTCTTCTCTTCACGTTTTAAGAGGGGTGTTTTAATCCTTTCCTTATCCCCATTACCCTAATCCATGACTATTAACTTCCCCCAAAGGTCAGATTCTAGGAGGTTTTATAAGTTACGACAAACATTTCTCCTCTTCTTCCCCAACACTTCAAGAATCAAGACCGAAGGTTAATTCTCAAAGTCTCTTTCCTAAGTTCGTCGTCAAGAGGTATGTTTGAGCACTCCCTACTTCAAACTACTCATACAAGTTTCATATTCTATTATTCGTATTTCTAAATTACGATTTGAGGATTGAGTCAAGAGATGATTCTATGAAAATTTATTACAAAAGTTCCTCTATTGTTAGTTGTGTTCAAATACTTTATTATGATTCCAGAAATTGGATTGTTGGTTTTTGAATGGGTGAATTGTCTCATATTATTTAGAAAAGGGTTTTTGTACAAATAAAGGATTTGGAAATCTATATGTCTTTCAAAAGCTTTGGTTTAAAATGATGAACAAAGGGTAATTTTCCGTCTTAGTTAGATGCTAATGATTTTTCATTTTATATGTTATTTTATAACTTGGAATGACTTTGATGTTGGCATTGAACATAATGTCTTAACATAAACGAGACGAGTTAAGAACTTTAAATGGCTATCTATGAAATTGGCATGGTTACAATGGCTTGCAAGTCTTGGTATGGCGATACCAATGGGAATATGCCTTATTCAGATAACTCTTATTAAATGGAAACTTGTGAATGTTTTAATGGGGGCTTAAGGCGAGTTTCATAGTATCATTGATAAGGTGTAAAGTCCTTGTGAATCGTTAGTCGTAACCGCATTTACCGATGTGGAAGGTCCGTGTCCTGAAATATGGATGACCATTATAGGTTATTGATCGGAGCAATCTATACAATCTTTTATTTGGGAGAGTTTCATTCGACAGATTCTTATATTTCTCAAGTTTATGCAACAAACATGGATTGGGGCCCTCAGGTGGGTGGAGGTCAGACTCATATAGCCAGTAGGTCACATTATGTCGTCGAACACTACCTTACTTAGGATTAATGATTTTTGAAAGGTCTATATCCAAATGTTTTGGTCTACACTTATGATTTTGCTAGTATTTTATAGTTATGCTTTATATATATATATATATATATATATATATATATATTGTTTATCCTTTCCCTTGGGTTGCATGCTAGTACTCATTGTGCTGACTGTCCTCAAACGCTACATCGCTTCATGATATAGGATCGAAGACAAAAGTTCATGGTTTTGAGCAGCAATAAATAATTGAGGGATAACAATTAGCATTATGGTGAGCTTTCCCGTTCTAGAAAGTGGACTTTTTATTTATCGGTCTTTCCTTTGGTTTTCATGGTATGTCAGGGGCCATGTCCCGATGTAGACATTGTTATTCTGTTAGTAGAGGTTTCGTAGACCTATGGTTAGTTGGATTTGTTTTTTTCTAATTAATAGTCAAATTGGTTTTCATCTTTTGAGTTTTCTTGAACGTTGATTAGAATGGGCCTTACTTTACGCATTGGTATTTGTATTGGATTACCTGGATTAAGCAGATTGGTTGGTACTTTCGAGCTTATGGAGGTTCCGAGTGACTTTTCACGTCTAGGGTGGGGTCCTGAGACGTTACACTCATAATGCCATCCAAAGTGCTTTTCTTTTTTGAACCTAAGGGATGCAAGGTTGAGTTTATCCATCCTTAAAGGTCCTCTAGTAGTAACATGCATATGTTTCTTCTCTACTCTAAGTTTTATTTATGTCTCCTATTGTAGCGTATCTAGCAAGAGAGTCAGGTATTGCATTAGCCTCCCTAAAGTAGTGCATCACCTCACAATCCATATCTCTGATCATTTGTTGTAACTTGGTCAAAAGTCTTTTTTAGAGGTCAAGGGGGTTGTACCAAACTGTGAATCATGTTCACTACCATCAAACTATCCATTTGCCATATGACGTGAAAGTTAGAGTTAGCATGACACCATTCAATCCCATGTAAATATGCTTGCAACTCACAAGAATAGTTAGTAGAAAATTTGATCGATTTGACAAATGCCATAATCATCTCCCTATTTCCTAGCCTAACAATTCCCCCTTTTCCAGCCAAAATTTGTCTTGACATGGAGCTACCATCTGTATTGATCTTACAGGATTTTCTTGAGGTTTTTTCCAATTGAACAGTATGCTATTGATCTTCGGCTTGTTCTCAGCTATGGAGTATGTAGTATTCCATCCCCAAGTAGCATCCATTCTACTGAATTTCTTGGATATAGTTACCTGAAAAGAGATGTATTTCTGTTATCATACCTATTTGCATTTCTTGCTTTCCAAATTTCCCAGAGGGTGAAACAAGGAATGAGATGGAGCAAATGCTTGTGTACTTCTCTTTAATTTTTTTATTTTTTTTGTACTAGACTGCCACAATAATCCAAAGTGCCCTGGACAATGTTGGAATTATGAACTATTCCAAGAGGGCATCTGGCGAAATCACGAGTGGTGAACACATGGTCTAGTGTCTCCAATTGAGAGATAGTGCAACAAGTACATCTAGTATCCACATGAATACCAAATATCATAATGATATTATTGATAGGAAGTTTCCTTTTAATGACACTCCACATGAAGAAAGAGATCTTAAAAGGAATTCCTTTTCCCCAAATTTGATTAAAAATGGGATTTTTCTATTGTCCCTGTCGAAGAAAATTCCAAGCAGAAGAGCAAGAAAAGTTTCCATCAATAGTAGGAGTCCAAATGTAATGATCTTTCTCCTCCATATTTCCAATGTCCACTTGAATCACCTGTTGAACTAGTTGATCAGAAAGAATGTGAGAGTCTTGATCCCAATGACTGTCAATAATGAACTCTTTCACAGTGATGCTACCGAGTTTTTTTCAGAGTTGTACTTTATTGACTAATGGACCTTGAAGGGGCCAATTATCCCACCAAAAATACATCTTGCCTTCATTGATCTCCCAGTTAATCTTTTGTTCCATAATAGGCTTGATATGAAGAAGCTTTCTCCAAGCATTAGAGTGTTTTGAGCAAATAAATTTGGCCACCGTGTTGGTTCTAGGAAAATATTTGGCTTTCATAAAGTTAGACCATAAATTATTCATGGTTTTAAGCCTCCACCACCTCTTAGTTGTGAAAGCTTTGCAAATATCAGCAGCCTTTTGAGATCCAAACCACCTTCTTCGGTAGGATAACACATATTCTTCCAAGAGCACCAATGAAGTTTATTGTTTCCTTCTCTTTGACCCCAAAAGAAATTGGAGAAATAATCTTCAATTTGATAAAGGATTGTCTTAGGGGGTTCAAGAGCAGCAAAAATATGTAGAGTTTGTGATTGGGGAATGTGTTTGATGGTAAGAACCTTGCCACCAATAGAAATGAGATTATTTTTCCAACCACTAGACTTATTAATCACCATAGTGGCTAAGTCACTAAATAGGCTTATATTTTCCTTCCCGTATAAATAGGACACCCCAAGTATTGAAAACGAAACTGATTATAGCCTATCCCGTTGAAGTTTGCTTTTAGTTACTGCAGTAATGTCTAGTAAATTAAGTTGTTTGGTTTAAGATGAATTTGAATTTTGAATTTTCGTTAGGTTGTTTGAATTGTTGAAATATTTTAGGTTGTTTTGCATTTAAACTTATACATATTATGTTTTTTGTTATGTTGTTTTAAATTTAAACTTATGCAGATTATATTTTTTATTGGCTATATAAATCCCCTCAATGCTTAAGAAAATTATTGAAATAAACTTCAGGTATGTTCTCATGGAATTAAAAGAAGCAAGAGGTGGTAGCTCAATCTTCTGCAGAAGCAAAATACATCGTAGTTGCTGGTGCAACTAATCAAGCTTTATGGTTAAGAAATATTATACGTGATCAGAGCAAAATCACATTAAAGCTACTGTCATTATGGTTGACAACAAGTCAGCAATATCTATGGCCAAAAATTTAGTGCAACATGGTCATAGCAAGCATATAAATGTGAAGTTTCACACTATCAGGTAAGTAGAAAAGGATGGCAAAGTTCAACTTGTTCGTTGCAACTCAGATCAGCAAATTGCAGACAACATGACCAAGAATTTCCTAAGGGGATATATGAAGTTCTAAGGGCTAAGTTGGGACTATCCAAGAAATATCTCAAGGAGGAGTGTTAGAAAATGAGATATTTCTAGATAGGTTTTTGTTTAATGGTTCCTTTTTTAAATATTATATTTAGTTTTTAAAGGAAAGGTATTCCTTGTTTTATGGAATATGTTTTGTACAAAAGTCAATAGTGGTTGGATATGTATGGTCATCTACTAACTTTGGAAAAGCTTATGTAGATATATGTGTGTATGCCTTTCGAAATCAGATATGAATGGGAAACAAAACTTGCTGCTGAAGCTTATCTTTTTTCTCTAAAATTTCAAATTCTAACAGTATCAACTCAAGCGTACCCTGAATCTCGGTTTGTGTATTACGAACTGCTTGTTGACTCTGTAAGAGCTCATCCAGTACTTATCATGCCTTACAAGTTTGTCCTCTATCATTGTAGATCTAGTTCCTTACGCCATATACAACTCACAGGTCACAAGGATCAAAGCTATGATACCAAATGCCAGTATCTGTGTGAGTTTAGACTCAATTTCTATGGAACCAAAAACAAATTATTAATCAAACCAAACAACTCCGTATTTTGGCTAAATTTTCTAATATTATGATAGCAAATAACAACTATTACAAGGAATCAAATGAACTAAATGACTCGACACTTCTGGGACATTTTCTGATTTTAAGATAAACAGTGACAACTACAACTATTAGAAATAAATTGGAGTGATACTCTACCAAGCTCCCATGGAGAACTAGAACCTATAGCAAGGAAGAAGAGGAGAGTAGAATTAGTGAGAGTTAAAGAAGAAGAAGAAGAAGAAGGCATAGAAGAGAGAGATACCAATGCAATCATGCTCCTCTCTGTCCTGTCAATTGCAGTTATAACCGTATTACATCAACAACTCTGTTGACGTGACACGATCCTGTCCCTAACAACTCATTAATCTAAAACCAATCTCAGTCATAGAAACCAAGTTGGTTGTTTATTTCCTACTCCATTGGATTCGATTAGGAACCCCCACTTCCACATAATTCTTCTTTTATTCCAGATTGTGGGTAGATGGTCCATAATTCATATTAAACTACACATAAGGAAATGCAGGGAAAAGGGTCACTAGCTGGGGCAGTTGAGGGTAGGCATTTGCATGGTGGACGATAAAGGGTTAGAGGAGTTCCACCACTCCTTGGAGAGCAGTTGAATAGTTATAGAGCAAAAAGGTAAAACGATTAATTATACCTTATTAAGAGGTTATATTCAGAAGGTTGTATAGGACAAAAAGTAATCCTCTAGATAAGCGACAACGGACAAACTTGCACCAAGCTGGAACCACCAGTACCCCCTCCTATGTGTCCCAAAAAAATGCCAGAGTCCTAATCCCATGTGCACTCCAGGAACCTAACCTCCGCAAAAAGGTACTATATGATTCTTTTATGAAGTTTCCATATATTGAGCCTGGATCTAGAAAGATATACACATGAAGAGTAGGTTTCTTTTAATGTTGCATTATGTTAAAAATGATAATTAGTATCACATGTAGATGTAACTCATTGTGAATTGTCGATTAATACTTTAGTGGGTGCAATTACTGTCCAACTTCAGGTCTTTGCTTAGCAATTTATGATTTATTTTGATGTAAGGAATTATTTTGGTATGTTGTATTGCATGACCGAATATACAGAAGTCATATTTTGGAATTAAATAATGAAATCATGAGCTGGTTGTCTTCATGGTTGAAGTTTGTTCACTTTTTCTTCTGCCACTATAATATTATTCGTGTGCATATATACATGGTTATTTGTTATGCTTATAGTTGTCCTCCATCTCCCTTGTGTCTCTGGCTTTCTTTTTCTTTGTTTTGAGTTACCTGTGTGAATATGAGTTCACTTGCTTTCTGAGGTGCTTCTCATGCTCTCAAAACAGAACTATTATTTTATCAGATGTCTTTTAGTTTCATCAGGGTAGTCACTCCAAATTTCTGTAAGTTTAATTATATGCATGCTTAGAACTAATTATGCAATTTTATGTTGTGTAGCTGTACAATTCCTCACAAAGAAGTCACTCTTGACTGCTGTGCTGAAATTTGTCCTACTGCTAAGCTATTATAATATTTTTGGTTGTTTCGGTTTGCTTTGTGTTACATAGATTGTTGAAAATCTTACGGAAAATACCTTGTTCACAAACGTTGTAGGAAATTCCCATAGCTTGAGGTGTGTTAAAGGACATTGTCCTTAAGGATATTTCACCCAATATAGGTGTATCCCCAGGATTCAACAGGTTCTTCTAGTATAAAACAAGGAGCCACAATCTAACCAAGATTAAAATCAAAGAGAAACCAGCATATACGAATATAGAAAAAAGGATTGTCATTCAACTCTTCCCCAGAAGGAGAAGGACTTGGAGTATATATAGATATAAGATATCACATGAATATTGCTCATCATGAATAAGGCTTCAATGGTTTTAATATGGACAGTATTAATGTCAATAACGAATGGAATCAAATGTTGCAACGGTAGTTTTTTGGAGTTAATATTTGACATTAAAAGAGGTATTAAAATGATGGACAATCAAAGTTATGTTAAAGTAGGAAATTAAGATTGTCAACACGACCTTTTCTCAAAAGAAGGTTACTAAGGCTATTGAATTGTAGAATCAATTGTCTGTTACAATTGTTTATGGGAAGAAATATTTCCATTTGAGATATAATACTTGTTTATCCCAACAATCTCCTACATATCTCAAAAGGAATATAATGAGATAAGAAGTTTTGCTTCATTTTCACGTATGAATACAATGTATTGAATCTGGTGTCCATAAACTATGAACCAGACCTAGATAAAACAAGATTAAACTTATAGAACAATTGGTGAAGTTTAGAACTTCTATCAACCATTAGTTCTTTTGTAAGTCCAGCGTCTTATTCTATCACATTATATCTGCACAATCGTTTTCGTTGTCGCGGTTTTGCGCTAAGAGGTCATGCACGTGTCCTGGTATTCATGAGTGCTCTAGAAATCTGTCACAATATCATAGAAGCACCACCACTTCACAATGATAAAGGTCCAATCATCAAGTGTATTCTGCATAGATATACACTACCCATAAAGGATATGATTTGGATTAAGAATTTAATTCAGCCTCACTTTGCTTTGTAGACTGTTGCACTATATTCACACATCATAGGAGGGACATAATTTTATAGTGTTTAATGACTTGTTATTACTGAGATGAACCTAATCCATGGGATCTCCAATCACATAGGGTTGAATTACCATCATTAATGTTGATCTTCTCAAATGACAAAAGTCTTACTAGCTCACCTCGATGTTTCATTTAGTCAGTGAATTGATCAGATTAACCCTGACTCCACATAATAATTTCATCTCACAACAGTTGTTTTATCACATTATGTCTCAAACACATGTATCTAAGTTTACCACGGAAAACAGTTTTATTCCAATTGAAATCCACACTAAGAGTTGTCTTAACCACTTAGTCTCGTCACCAATTAACATCACAACAACTAACTCTGTTTAGTTGATTTTTCTATTATGACACCATCGCCAATAATAATTCATAATTACTAGTGAAATTTTGAGATTCACATTGCATCATTGTACCCTTCTAGTAAACAAAATATTCAATTTATTTGAAACTATACTTGTGGTACTTCTCCTGTATCATCAATAATTTCTTTCCGAAACTAACACATCAAGAAACAATAGCATTTTCAACAAGAACATGAGAAATATGTTCACTTATAAAATTTCAACAACAATTTTTTTCTACTCTAATGTTGCATTCAATCACATCACAATTGATTATCACAAATATCCATATACAATATTTATTAGCATACCATTAAAAAACTTTAATCTTATTTTTATTTTCTTAGGATCATGTAACACAACATTAACAAGATACCCCTACAGTTTTAAATATTTCATAATTGAGGAATATGATAACATAGTTTGCCATTGACAAAACAACAATCATTTTGAGTCTAGCCATAGCTAATTATTTACACTAAAACAAAATATATCCACCTGCTAAATCACCTCTTAAGTAACTACACATTTTGGTCAAAAGAAAATGAACGACTTTCTAACCCAATTTCGTTACTCATTTTCAATTCAATTTTGAAAAATTCTTGATCAACAAAATCATAGATAAAACAGTTTGGAAATGATGTTGATATCAATTATATATAATGATTACAAATTTAAAAAATACTTCATGTGCTAACCAGATAGCAAATTATATTTTAGAAAACATACCACCTCAATTTACACCTATCGAGTGATGTCATTATTTTTAGCATAAAATGCTTAGTAGCATCAAAATTTAACACCCAATCTTTTCATATATTAGCCACAAGATTTGCTCAAAAAATGACCACATGAATAATATATATCATCCGCTTAATTAAATATAATATTACTTAGCGGGATTATCATTTCTCTGAATCTTCTCCTACATAGAGGGGTATTATAGGTTACAATGCACCACACAAAAAGATTATTACTTTCATTGAAAGTAAACAAATAACGTAATGCAAATTATAGCATGTCAACATACCTTGTTACTTGTTAGCATGAACCCAAGAATATAGTTACCTCTTCGATAATTGCTTCAAAAAATTATTTTCTTTGTTGAAGAGCTTCTCCTCATGTTGAACCTCTTAATTAATTCTCTTTCTTTTTCCAATACGAGAGAGTCCCTTCCAAGAAGCATTTCCATATTTCTCAGTATAGTGCCAAACCAAAGCCATTACAGTAACCCATTCAATTGCCCACTCGGACTTATAATTTCTTCCCTGACTATTGAGTATTTTCCATAAGAACAAAGTATGGAAATCTTATGAAAAATACCTTCTTCACGAACATTGTAGGAAATTCCCATAGTTTGAGGCGTGTCAAAGGACACTGTCCTTAAAGATATTTCACCCGATATAGGTGTATCTCCCAGGATTCAACAAGCTCTTTTAGTATAAAACTAGAAGCCAGAATCTAACAAAGATTAAAATCAAGGAGAAACCCAACATACATGAATACAGAAGAAAGGTTTTCCATTCAAATCCTCTCCAGAAGGAGGACTTGGAGTATATATAGATATATATGATATCACATAAATATTGCTCATCATGACTTCAATGGTTTTAATATGGAGAGGATTAATGTCAATAACAAATAGAATCAAATGTTGCAACGGTAGTTTCTTGGAGTTAATATTTGACATTAAAAGAGGTATTAAAATGATGGACAATCAAAGCTATGTTAAGGTAGGAAATTAAGATTGTCAACACAATATTTTCTCAAAAGGAAGATCAGTAAGGCTATTCAATTGTAGAATCAATTTCTACTACAATTGTTTATGGGAAGAAATATTTCCATTTGAGATATAAAACAAATTTTTTTCAACAGAAATCAGTATTACAAATTGATCGGATGATTTATCATATCATATGTTATTTCTTGGTTTCTTTATTATCCTGCAGGCAATAGGGAGGCTATCAATTGTATCATAAAGCGGCCTGATGAGAAGCTATTTGGTTGCAATACAGACTATATCGGTGCAATCTCCGCCATTGAAGAAGGATTGCAAGGTCAAATAATCATTTCCAAGTTGCAAACGCCGTTTTCTGATTTAGAGCTTAATGTTTGAGCTTTATTATTTCCTTTTACAGGTTCACAACCTAGCATATATGGGTCACCCTTGGCTGGTAAATTGTTTGTAGTCATTGGTGCTAGTGGAGCTGGAAAGGCGATTGCTTATGTCGCAAAGGAAAACACTAGGGTGGTAATTGCTAAACGTACCTATGTTAGTACTTCATTTCGAAATTCTGTCTAGCCCATGATCATGAAGTTCTTCACACCCTGCCTAGTACTTCCACTCTAGTATTGATTGTCAACTATGTTACTTCATCCTAATGTTCTATCTGATTTCTTGAAGAACGAGCGCGTCTTGTTGAGATAGTTGGAGCTAAGGCATTATCTCTTGAAGAGCTTAGAAATTTCCATCCAGAAAATTATATGATTCTTGCAAATACCACCTCCATAGACATGCAACCAAAGGTTGATGATACACAAATATCTAAGGTTTGCGTCTTTGCACTCATCTTAGATAAAAAGTGTTAGCAAGATGGACAACTAAATAATTGTATATACTAATGTAATTATATAGTTCTATAAATTAGTATTATTATATAGATTGATTGTAGAACCAGAGAAATAAAAATTGTGATAGAGTAGCTAATTTGGAGTGACAGCAAAGCAGATAGAGTAGCTGATTTGGAGGGATAGCAAAGCAAATTTATAGGGATTAAATAGCAGATTTGTAGAGATAGAATAGCCGATCTTTATGGATAGGAAGGTCGGATCTTTAAGGATGTGTAATCTTTATACTCCCTATTTAATGGAAAGACTCTCTCACTTTGAGAGGCATTTAGCAGAAAATTGACATGGCATTAGAGCCAGGTCCATCCCCATTTGGGCTCTTGGTCCATGCTCAAGTTGGGTCTGCGCGTGAAAGGCGGGTGTTAGAGTGGGTAAAAACCTCATATTGGTTGGGGAATGGACTGGTGGCCTCCTTATATGTACTTGGGCAATCCTCCCCTCATAAGCTAACTTTGGGGTTAAGTTAGGCCCAGGTGCCATATCTTTACATGGTATTAGAGTCTTTTATTGGCAATCTTATTTCATAGAGTCATATGTGGTTCTATCTAAAATTTTTATTTGAAAGTATTGGTTTTTGTTCATTGTTCGTCGATAATAAGTCCTGCCACCTATGACTTTTTGTTCTTGGTCATTCTAGTTGCTTTCTTGAGTCGTTGTAGTTTTCATAGCTATTCAAAAGTATGGATCCACATCACTTTGAATCATTCAGTGTTCGTTTAACTAGAAAAAATTAATTTTCTTGGGAGTTTCAATTTCAGTTATTTGTCACCGGCAAAGAACTATGGGGCCATGTAGATAGAAGTGATCCTGCTCCTACTGACCCAACAAAGCTAGGTGAATGGAAGATTAAAGATGCTTGGGTGATGACATGGATTGTAGGGTCAATTTACCCTCTTATTTGTTCTTAAACATAGGTCGTAGAAGATAGATAAAGCCTTGTGGAATTACTTATAGAAGGTTTACAACTAAGATAATAGCCCAAGACGCTTTCAATTAGAGTATGAAATTGCAAATTACTCTCAAAAAGGTCTTTCTGTTTAGGATTATTTTTTTAGATTTCAGAATTTATGGGCTAGATTTATAGATATTGTCTATGCCAAAATACCTACTGAACTTTATTTGTGATTCACGTAGTTCATGAGCAAAGCAATCGAGACCAATTTTTTATGAAATTACGCTCCAACTTTGAGAGTGTTCGCTCTAACTTGATGAATCGTGATCTATCCCCCTCTTTAGATATTTGTTTTAGGGAATTACTTCATAAAGAACAACTCTTGTCACACAAAATGCTTTCAAGAAAGAAAATGATTTCATTGTTGCATTTGCTTCTCAAGGTAAAGGAAAGGGCCGAGATATGACTAGAACTCAATGATATAGTTGCAAGGATATGACCATATTGCTAGCAATTGTAGCACGAAGTTTTGTAATTATTGTAAATAATGACACAATATCAAAGAGTGTCTCATGCACCCTCAAAATCGTAGAGTCAAACTTTTCAAACTAGATAAATGATTCCACTATTGAAAACTCGTCTTCAGGACAAGTTCTTACTCCTGAAATGGTACAACAAATGATCATGTCAGCCTTTTCAGCATTGAGATCACACGGTAATGATGTTACATCAAATTTTTGGATTGTTGATTCAGGTGCTTCCATTCATATGACCAACTCAACAAACATCCTAATAAATGTTCGTAATTATCAAGGTCCATCACAAATACAGATTGTCAATGTAGTAATTTACTCATTACCATGGTTGGGGACATTACTCAAACTTTCAAGAAAGATTTTGTTGCACCAAAGCTATCAACTAGTCTTATTTTAGTTGGAAAATTGGTAGATAAAAATTGTGATGTGAAGTTTTCTCGTAATGGTTGTATTGTGCAGGATCAGGTGTTGGGGACGATAATTGCAGAGGGGCCTAAAGTTGGACTATTGTTTCCTATACACTTTTTTATTCCTCTTGTTCTATCTTTTGCTTGTACTTCTAATGCTAGTAAGACTAAAGTTTGGCATAAGCATCTAGGACATCTGAATTCTATTATGTAGTGTTATTTATTAATTTTTTGTTTATTGGGGAATAAAAATCAATTTTCAGTTGCTTCCATAGATTGTTCTACTTGTAAGTTAGGCAAAAGTAAAACTCCTAATTTTGGTAGTCGTGCTACAAAGTGTTATGATGTCATTCATAGTGATGTTTGGGGTATTTCACCAAATATTTCTCAAGCTCATTTCAAATACTTTATGAAATTTATAAATGATTGTAGTTGGTTTACATGTGTGTATTTTCTTCAATCCAAATCTGAGGTATTTTTCATGTTCAAGACATTTTTGACTTACATTGAAACTCAATTTTCTATATGCGTCAAATTATTAAGATCTGATTCTAGTGGAGAATATGTCTTATAAATTCAAAAATAAATCTTGCTTGACAAAGGAATTTTCTGACAACACTCTTGCCCATATAAACAACAACAAAATAGAGTTGTTAAGCATAAAAATCACCATCTTTTAGATGTCACTGGTAATTTATAGATTGAGTCCTCTGTACCATCTAAATACTTGGTGGAAGCTTTGTCTACTACTGTCAATTTAATTAATAGACTACCATCTAAACTTTTAAATCTCAAGTCTCCACATTTTCGTCTTTATCACGAAAATCCTAACTATAGTGATTTTCATACATTTGGTTGTATTTGTTTTATTCATTTGCCTCCTTCACAATGCAATAAACTTTATGTACACTCTACTAATTGTATTTTTATGGGTTATTGTATTTCACAAAAAAGTTTTATTCCCTATGATCCATGTTTTCACAAATTTCATGTTTCTACAAATGTTGTTTTCTTTGAGAATCAATATTTCTTTGTACTATTGTAGATTCATATTTTGCTTCTCCTCTTCTTCTTACTTTTGAGGATTTATCATCTTCTTTTAAGAGGTTCAAACTAGGATTTGTGTATGAATGACGTCGGTCGACTTTATCTCATCCCAAAACTGATACGCCACCTGAAACTATATATACCACAACTAGAATCTGAAAATTCTTCAAGATCTGGTCTTCATAAGCCTACTTGACTATTTACCAGAATATCTTATACTCCCAACTGATATGGCTTTTCCTCTTCTTTATCCAACATTTCTATTTCAACTTGTTATTCACAAGCTTCCGAGCATGAACGTTGGAAGAAAACAATGGAGGAAAAACTTTTGGCTCTTAAAGAAAATGACACATGAGACATTGTTTCATATCCTTCAAATATCCACCCCATTGGATGTAAATGGGTTTATTCAATCAAACTTCATTCTGATGGAACTCTTGATCAGTACAAAGCTCGATTGATTGTTCTTGATAACAAACACGAGTATGGGTGGACTATGAGGTGACTTTTGCACCCATAGCAAAAATTACAACGGAGCGAACAATTATTGTCATTGTTGCTTCACAAAACTAGTCTCTTTATCAAAGAAGGTAAAAATTGTTTTTCTCCATGAAGATATTTATATGTAACCTCCACCTAATTTTTCTCATCACCAACATTAGATGTATGAAAGTTGAAGCAGTCTTTGTATGGATTAAAACAAGCTCCCAGAGCTTGGTTTGATCAGTTTCGGTCTACTTTACTATAGTTTTATTTTGAGCAGAGCAAATATGACTCATATTTGTTTCTTTGGAAAAATTTGATAGGTTGTGTTCTTCTTTTGATGTATGTAGATGACATTATTATCACAGGAACCAATATCTTCATTAATCACTACCCTTCAACAACAGCTTAAACATTCTTTGCATATGATAGATATTGGTACTCATACATATTTCTTAGGTTTGGAAGTTCATAATGGTTCTTTAGGTGTGTTTCTAAACCAACACAAACATACTTAAGAACTGATTTCTTTGGCTGGTCTTCAGGATTCCTCCTCCGTGAATACTCCAATGGAATTTAATGTGAAGTATCATCGTGAGAAAGGCGATCTTCTTTCTGATCCAACTATATCTCGACAATTAGTTAGGAGTCTAAATTACCTTAATATTACTTGGCCTGATATCTCTTTTGCAGTTCAACAAGCTAGTCAATTTATGCAAGCTTCCTGTCATCTCCACTTGGTGGTTGTTCATCGCAATATTCAGAATCTTCTAGGAACATCTACTTATGGATTGTTCTTTACAAATGGTTCTCCTATTCGTCTTAATGCTTTTAGTTATTCTAATTAGGGGGATGTCCTGATACTCTTCGTTCAGTCACTGTTTGATGCATGTTTCTTGGAGAGTCATTGATATCTTAGAAGAGTAAGAAGTAAGATCGTGTGTCAAAATCTTCAATAGAGACTAAATATCGATCCATGTCTACTACTTGATCTGAGGTTGTATATCTTCATGGATTACTTGCTGATATTGGATTTCCTCAATCACGTCCTACTCTTCTCTACATTGACAATACAAGTGCTATTTAGATTGCTACTAATCCAGTTTTTCATAAGAGAACCAAACACATCAAAGTAGATTGTCATTATATACGAGAAGTTGTAGATAAAGATACTCTCCCACATGTGTCTAGTGATCTTCAAATAGTTGATGCATTTACAAAATCCATGGCATGGTAACACCATCAATTTCTAGTAGGTAGATTGCTACTTCTTGATCCACCAACATCAATTTGGGGAGGGATGTTAGCACGATGGACATCTACACAATTGTATATATTAATGTAATTATATAGTGCTATAAATTAGTCTTATTATATAGATTTGTTGTAGATTTAGAGAAATAATATTGTGATAGAATAACTTATTTGGAGGGAAAACAAAGCAGATTTAGAGGGATTGAATAGTAGATTTGTAGAGATAGAATAGCTAGTTTTTAGAGATAGAAATGACGAATCTTTAGGGATCTGTAACATTTAGTCTCTCTATTTAATAGAAAGACTCTTTCACTTTGAGAGGCATTCAACAGAAAATTGATAAAAAGAACTCGTTATTGAGTCCATATTATTAGTTGAACAGTTGTAATTAATGTTGTACTGAAATGTGGTAGTGGTTGTGGTTGCAAAGAGGGTTAAATGTTGTGTTGAAATGTGAAATGTCTTAGAAGAAAAAAAGTTTTGGATTTGTGTGAAACATGAATTTAGTTAGTTCATGTATTTAGGATATTAATGAATGTAAGGATACATTTATGATTGAATACATGTATCATATCATATCATTATCATATCGTATATCATTATATTATATTAAAGTGGAAAGCACCAAAATAGAAAGTTGGATAAGCATTTTTCTTCAAACTAAATTGAAAAATTATAAAATTCCTAATTAATAAAATATTTATTATTTCATACTCATGTGTCCATTTTTAATTGTCATGTTGCGTTTTTCAAAAGTCAATTTGACTAAATTTCAAAATTAAATTAGAACACATTAAATTTGATATTTTAAACAAAAAATTTAGAGATTCAAAAATTATTCGAAAAGTACTATAAATTCCATCTTTTGCATATTAATATGATGAAAAAATAATCATAAAATGTTAGTCAAAATTATTATCGTTTGACTCTAAAAAGGAAACTATGACAATTAAAAGTGGACAGAGGTAGTATTATACAGTAAAACCTCTAAAATTTAATATAGGTAGGACCATGAAATTATATTATTTTATAGAGATATTATTTAATTTGTCGCTCCCCGAGCCTACACCCTGGACGTGGCCGGCACTCGAGAACCATCGCTAATCCCCGAGCGAACCCTTAGCCTGGCTCAATACTCAGCGGAAGACTTAATCAACAACATAAGAACTCAAATGCAAAGATTGACTCAATTGTCTCAAAATAAATAACTCAGAATGTTTGAAAATATTCAAGTAGCCATATGAAGGCAACTCAAGTCTTAAAACATTAACAAGGAAAATGGAAAACACTCCTAAAAATACTACTATCTATGAAGCCTCTAAATAAGATGATGAAAGTCGGGAAAAGACCCACAACATCCTAAAAAACTAAAAAGTAAATCTAGAACCCTCCGGAAGCAAAGGAGGCTTACCAAAGCTAACTGGAACAACAAGTGGTATCAACGGAGCACCTGTTGATGACCCTTAACACCTGTATCTGCATCATAAAATGATGTAGGCCGAATGACATTAGTACATTGAATGTACGAGCATGTAAGGGGAATTCTGAAACATAAATATAAGCTTGAACTGATAAAAGGAAGGCATAATCACCTTGTCTCAACTCAACTCAAGAATACTCAACTCAACTTAACTCAAGAATACTCAACTCAACTCAATATGTAAGCAATGATAATAAGATGCAATATATAAAGCGTTGTAGATAGTAGTCAAGAACTCAAAATGTATAAAAATACAATAATAAACTTTTACTCTTATTTGGGAGATTCTCTAACCGACAACCATCACTATGAGCTACGTGATGATACAGTGTCTCACCCACGCTACCAGAATTGTCCTATACCTTTTCAGGGTATAAAACAACCTCAACAAAGTGAATCCACTAAGCTTTGCCAGAAGGCACTTAGGATTCATCTAAAATGTATGATCATGTACCCATGAGATGGTCATTTGTTTCTTGGCTTTCCAGGACACTATATATCCTCCTAGCTTAATCACATAGCCTGTTACATATTTCCTGGTAAGAGGGCATGCTGCCCAGTCTGCATCACAGTAAACATTCACTTCATTGTTGGAACTACTGGACAATAATATCTCTTGACCTGGTTGTCTCTCTATGTACCTAATAACTATGAGTGCAGCATCCATGTGAGATTTCTTAGGATATTGTAGAAATTGGTTTAAGGTTGAGAGAAATATCGGGTCTTGTCTTGTTCAGATACAACAATTTACCAAATGGCTTTGATAAGCAACTTGATCCACAAGTTGATCTTCTTTATTTTGTCCTGTTTGATCATCATATTTTTTGGATGTTAGTTTCACATTTTCATCAATAGCAGTTCCAATAGGCTTAGCTCCTAACAATCAAAGTTCAGAAATAAGTTGAAGTGCATACTTCCTTTCATGCATGACCATTCCATCCTTGGATCTTGCAAACTCTATTCCAAGGAAATGTTTCAACTCACCTAAATCCTTCATTTTGAAGGTTAGTTGCAGGGCTCCCTTTGTTTCTTCTATCAACTTTAGATTAATTCTTGTAACCAAAATATCATCAACATATACCAATATTATGACAGTTCCTACAGGATTCTTCTTTGTATACAAAGAGTGGTCATATTGGCTTTTACTAAAACTCAAATTTTTTAAAGGCTTCTAAAAATTGTTGATTTCATTGTCTTGGTGCTTGTTTGAAACCATATAAGGACTTTACCAGTCCACATACCTTTTTCTCCCTCTTAATGGTAAAGCATTGTAGTTGTAAATTTCATCTTGCAAGCCACCATTTAGAAAGGCATTGTACACATCCATTTGATGAATGTGCCAATGTCTTGACACTGCTAAGGCTAGAATAGTTTTGACAGTGACCATCTTTACCACAGCAGAAAAAGTATATTTAGAAACCAACCTTGCTTTGAATCTTTCTACCTCCTCAATATACTTTTATTTTATTTTATAGGCAGACTTTCCTTTAGGTAAGTTAACTAGTTCCCAAGTGTTGCCTTGTAATGCTTGTATTTCAGCCTTCATTGCCTCTATCCATTTTGGCTCTTTGCTTGCATCTACATAGGTTGTAGGTTCTGTAAAGTTAGATGTTGTAGCAATAAAAGCTTGATAGGATTTAGACAAATGATCATAGGCAACACACTCAGATATAGGAAACTGTATATTTTTATTGATGTTTAGTGAAACAAAGTCCGTTATCCATACAGGTGGCTGAACCCCTCTAGTTGATCACCTGGACACAGGTCTTTCCTGGTGTGAATCATTTGAGTCACCAGTGTTACCTCCTACTACTTCATCTTGAACTATGTCTTTTGCATCAACCTTTGGCCTAGCACTTTTGTTCTCCTGTCCAAACTCAATTGTTGTTTCATCAACCTGACCATGAATGACATTAGTAGATACACAAATAGTCTTTGTGTTCCAATTCATACTCAACACTTTTGGACACACATTATCCCCAAAAGGACCAACACTATTTTTATTAGTAGAAAAAGGAAACACGGAATCCTTGAATATGACATCTCTACTTACAAAAAAAATCCTAGAAATCAGATCAAGTAAAATATACCCTTTCTGAGTTTCTATTTATCCAATATGCACTGAGGCCTTGGATCTTGAGGCTAATTTTATCACTTTCTGGCAATTTTTTAGAAAACATAAGCACCCTAATACTCTCACATGAGTCAACAAAGTTCTGGTTCCATGTAACTTCTCATATGGAGAATAACCTCCTAGTATCCTATTGGGCATTCTATTAATCAAATATGCAGCTGAAACACACTGACCCCAATATTTTACACGAATATGACCTTGAAACCTCAATTCTGTAGTCACTTCCAAGACATGTCTATATTTTCTTCTGTCACTCCATTTTGTTGTGGAGTATAAGGGCAAGACCTTTGTTGAACTATACCTAGTTCTTTTAGCATACTGGTACACACTGAGTTCACAAACTCTGTGCCATTATCAGACATTTCCATCTTGACTACTTTACCAAATTGAGTCTTAACAAACTTCAGAAAATAAGACAAAGCCACACAAACATCTGACTTATTTTTCAACAAAAATATCCAAGTCATTCTACTAAAGTTATCAACCATAAAAAGAAAAAAACTATTACCATCAAAAGTTGATTTGTTATATGGTCCTATACATCCAAATGAATCAAGTCAAAGTAGTGACTACCTTTAACCCTACTGACTGAAAATACACTTCTTGTTTGTTTAGCACAAGGACATACAGAACAATTATTCAACACTTGATTAATAGACTCAATACTAACAAGAAACAATTTGTGTAGCATGTGAGAAGACATATTCCCCAATCTCTTGTGCCACATTTCAACTTCCTCTTTTGACACTATTCATGTATCATTTTCCTCTCCTCTTATTCCAAAAGCATAATGTTGTAGTTGACTTTGTGTAAGGTGATTGAGAAGAAAGTATAACCCATCATCTTTCTTAACGATCTCCCTCAACTTACCAGTGTAAAGATCCTGAAATACACAGAAATGAGGGAAGAATGTGATTGAGCATCCTAACTCCTAAGTTACTTTGCTCACTGACAATAAGTTGTATTTGAAGTCTCGAATATGAAATACATTGGTAATTAAACTCTTTGGAGATATATGACATGATTGATGACCCTATATGAGTTACATATGCCACTTCACTAGTTGGCAAGTACATTTGCTTAGGCACTTTGGGTTTCATGATAGATTCCTTAGTCATCATACCAATCTTGAAAATCATATGATTTGTTGCCCCTGTATCTATAATTCATAAATCATTATTTTTAGAAACTAATAAAAATTTAGTTGGTGTATTAGCTTGATTTGTATCATTTGTCTTGTTTCCACAATTTTGACATTATTTCCGCATTGGCAAGATTTGGCTATATGGTCTTTAGTGAAGGTATATCCTTACAGGTGTTTAGCACACTCATCTTCATCATCCTTTAGTAATGCTTGATCATTCACTGGCTTACCTTTAGAGAACACATAGTATTGGCCCCATAGTTGAATGAAAGACCATCAGACACATCATCATGAGCATTTATTTTCTCACTATGTGCTCATTCATTATCATGTAAGCAGTATTTCCTAGTCCATTTTCACCTTATTTTTTTACTTAAACTCAGGAGGATACCCAATTAGTTTATAGCACTGATCCTTAGAGTGACCTTTGCATCAGCAAAAGTCACAAACAATTCCAAAGCTCTTCTTGAATTTATTAGGAGCCCCTCCAGTTCTTGAATACATGACCAAGGGATCAATCCCAGTTGAACCCAAAGTATTCAAACCTACATTGGTACTACTTGAAGCAAACCTTTGACATGTATCACTTACTATCATAGCATAAGCCTGATTCACTCCAGGAACATGACTCATCAGCAAAATCTGACTTCTTTCTTAGCCATATGAATCATTTAACCCCATAAGAAATTGATAGAGTTTTTGCCTATTTAAATGATCAATGAAACTTCTTGATCTGTCACAACCACATCTAGGAGCGGGAACTAAAGCCTCAAATTCATCCCATGGTCTTAAATTTTGTGAAGTATACAGACCCTGAAACTGTACTTTATTGCAAAGTTGCAATCTCGTTGTGCAAATTGAAAGTTCTTGATCCATGTAGTTGATCAAACCTTTCTTTTAAATCACTCCACACACTTTGTGCAGAGGAAGCGAGACTACTCCTCCTAACAAGCTTTTGGAAACAGAGTTGAGAAGCCATGAAAGAACTATGGCATTTACCCTTTTCCACCATTCTCTTAATTCAGGAGTAACGTCATCTTTTTTACAAAAACCATCCACCAAAGTAATTTTATTCCTTCCCAGAAGAGGTAGTCTAATCGATCTTTTCCATAAGGAATAATTCTCAGTACCAAGAAGCTGAAAAGAGATGAGACTTACCCCCACTTACATCTGTAGGGCTTAGGAATAATGGATGATTATAATCCTACACTTGACTCATCTGTATGACTGGACTCAGTACCATGGCCACCAATAGTAGCACCTTGAGCCATTTATGTTATCGAACTCTTTCACTTTTGTTATAGTAGAAGCTTTGAACAATTCTCAGACTCTAATCTTCAGAAATCCGTGATTGTAGTGTTGATACCCTTGATCTACTCAAACATCGATCATGGGCTCTTATACTATGAAGGTTTCTGAGTTTAATCACAGAATCTTGTAAAAGAAAGAAAAAAGATATGCGAAAGATCAATTCATCCAATCTCAAAAGTGTTACAATACTAGAGTTGAGAGTAGGCATTTATAAAAAACATCTTTACACTCATTTCTTGATACAGTTAGTCACTAACTTAACAAATCAGTTCTAACTAACCTATTCCTAACTAACTTTAGGAAGTTCTCTCAACAAACTCTCTTGGCATAGTGGTTTGTGAAAAAAAAAATGCCATTGAAAGTGCTCGGATGGTCATTGAGTCTTGTTTGGCCTTTGCAATTTACTGTGACATGTAGTTTAGGCATAATAAATGACCCACTATTATAATTAGCCGAACCAAAAGATTTAGTATGATAATATCAGCAGCATGAATCTGCTAAATTGCTCTTTTCCTCCATTAATGGAGGTTGAACTTGTGCACAGAGAAACTAGATTGAAAGAGAAGAGAGAAAACTTTCATTAGGAAAAACTAAGCTAATGATAAGTGTTACATTGTGATCCTTATATACAATTTCTAATTAATAAAATCTAGAAGCATCTACTCAATTCTAGAATAATGAAAAACAACTAACTAACTTCACTGTTGCAACTAACTAACTAACTAACTCTACTGTGCTAACTAACTTTACTGTACACTATATTCTCAACACCCCCCCCCCCTCAAGTTGGAGGTGAGGTGATTAGAGAAAACTTGTTCAATAGAGTAGTATTTAAGCCCAGTTAAAGCCTTAGTGAAGATATCTGCCAACAGTGAATCAGTGGGGATGTGATGGAGTGTGATTAAGCCTTGTTGGATTTTAGTCCTAACAAAGTGACAGTTGATTTATATGTGTTTTTTCCTCTCATGGAAGACCGAATTCTTGGCAATATGGATTGTTGCTTGGCTGTCATAATGGACATGTATTGGCAAGGAGCACTTGACAGTTAATTCATCAAGCAGCCTTTCAAGCCACACTAATTCTCCCACAACTTGTCTTATAGCTCTGTATTCAGCTTCAGCAGAAGACAATGATATTTTGGCTTGTTTCTTAGACTTCCAACTGATAGGGCTATCACCTATAAGCACTAGGTATCCATTTACAGACTTCCTTGAATTAGGGCATGCAGCCCAATCTGAATCACAGTAAGCACTAATATTGAGATAAGGTTTGTTTGAAATGAAAATCCCCATTGTAGGGTCTTTCTTTAAGTATCTCAATAGATGATAAGTTGCTCTTAAATGTGGTTCCCTAGGTGTTTGCATGAATTGACTCAAGTGTTTTACACTGTAAGTTATGTCCATTCTGGTGTTGGTAAGAAAGTTTAGTTTGCCAACTAACTTCCTATATTGAGTAGGATCAGACAAGAGTTTGCCATCTGTAGCTTTCAACTTCTCAGTGCAATCAAATGGTGATGTGGTGGCCTTGTAGTTCAGTATATCAAAGTCTTTCAAGAGATCAAAAGTAAATTTTCTTTGTGTAACAAGAACACCATCATGCCTGTATAAGATTTCCAGTCCCAAAAAGTAGTGTAATTTGCCCAAATCCTTTATCTTAAACTGATCATTCAGGAAGACCTTTAAAGAGTTTATCTCATCAATATCAGTCCCAGTTATAATTATGTCATCCACATATATGGCAACAAAAACCAAGGAACATCCTTTCCTTTTATAGAATAGTGAGTAGTCACTATCTGAGTGTTGATATCCTTTTGAATAAAGATTGTGTGCTAGCTTATCATACCATTATCTACTGGCCTGCTTCAATCCATACAAGGATTTCTTCATTTTGCACACCATGTTGTTACAACCTACAGCAAGACCTTGTGGAGGTGCCATGTACACTTCCTCATTTAAATCACCATGCAAGAATGCATTGTTGACATCCAATTGGTATAGGTCCCAACCTTTCTTGACAGCCAAAGAAAGCAAGATTCTAACAGTGGTAATTTTAACCACAGGTGAAAAGGTTTCAGTGTAATCTATCCCAGTCTGTTGTGTGTAACCTTTGACTACCAATCTAGCCTTGAACCTCTCCACACTCCCATCAACCTTATGTTTGATTTTGTACACCCATTTACAACCAATAACTTTCTTCCCTTCAGGTAATGTGACCATTTCCCAAGTGTCATTGACATACAAAGCTTCAAACTCTTGTGTCATTGCCTGTTGCCAGGCAGGATGCAATATTGTCTCCTCAAATGAATTAGGTTCATATTCATGTGAAATGGTTTTCACTAACTGCTAACTATCAGAACAAAAACTGTTGAAATAAACATGATCATGTTGGGACATAAAAGATGTAAGGGAGTGTAGGCTAGGCAAGGTATAGTTGTATTCTTTGAGGTAATTAGAAGTATGAATTGTCCTATTAGTTCTTCTAAGTGCTGGCAAAGTATTATTGTTTGTAGAAGTATTGGGATCAGACAAGGTATGTTGTGTTGTAGGTTCATGTGTGACTTCAGGTGGTGTTGTGGTCAAATTGGTATTAATAGGTACTTGGTCATCAATGATCTCATGTGATGTGAAATTATCCAGCAAATCATTATTAATAAAAGTGTTTGTTTTCCCATGCAGGCAAGTTATATCAGTGGTATGAATTAGCATCTGTAAGATAGAATTAAAACTAGAGCCAACAAGAGCAATGACAAATGGAAATACTTTTTCATGAAAAATGACATCTCTAGATATATGAACCTTTTTGGTAGCTAAATTCAGAACCTTGTAACCTTTTGTGTTGAAAGGATAGCCAATAAAGATGTGAGGTGTGGTTCTTGGTTCAAATTTGTCCTTATGAGTCTTTAAGGTAGTGGGAAAACAAAGACAACCAAAGCTTTTAAGATGAGAATATGTGGGTTGTTTGTGGTATAATAGTTCATATGGAGATTTATTGTGAAGAAGTTGAGAGGGCAATCTATTTATGAGGTATGTGGAAGTCAATACATAATCCCCCCAGTACCTCATAGGTAACATTGATTGGAACAAAAGAGCTCTTGTTGTTTCAAGAAGGTACTTATGTTTCCTTTCCACTACCCCATTTTGTTGAGGTGTATAAGGATAAGTTTTCTGGTGTATGATGCCTTTGGAATTAAAGAAGTAAGTGGCCTCAGCCGAAGTGAACTCCAGACCATTATCAGTTCTTATGGCTTTCAGCTTGGTTTGGAACTGATTTTCTATGAGGGATATGAAGGCTTTGATGGTTTGGAGAGCACTACTCTTACATCTTATTAATTGTGTCCAAGTGGATCTATTGTGGCCATCTACCATAGTGAGAAAGTAATGATAACCATCATGAGTGGAATGTGGTATGGTCCCCATAAGTCAATGTGTAGTAACTCAAACACTTTAGTGGTAGTAGCAGTACTTTCTGGAAAAGGCATCCTAGTTTGCCTAGCCATAGGACATATGGTACAAGTAAAAGGCAGTTTATTTGAAAAATTTATAGGTATGGTTGAAATGTTTTTCATTTTCACAAAATGTACATGTCCTAATCTAGCATGCCATAATAGTTCATCATCATGAGTATGAGTGGAAGTATTAGAAAATGAGGAACAAAAATCAGTAAGGCAAGACTGAGAATTAACAACATTGCAAACTTCTTTATTTATAGAAGGAATTTTACAAAAGATGTGGTGCACACATTAGGAGTTTTCTTCCTGTCAATATTGGCTACAAAAGGAACAAGATGACAAGCAACATGTGAATTATTTTGAGCAAAGGATGCATAACAGTTGTGGCACTTGTGACATAGGAAGTACAGACCATTCTTGGCTCTACCAAGTTTCAGAGGGCTCTTCAGAGAAGGGCCCTGCAGTAAACAAGAAGATTTGTTAAAGCTGACTATACCATTGAGTTGTAGTGCTAGGCAATTAACAGAGATTAGATTAAACTTAAAGCTAGGAACAAACAATACTTTGTTCAGAGTCAGTGTTGGACTTAAGCAAACATCACCAATTTTAGTCACTTTGACCTTATAACCATTGGGTAATGAAATTAGGAATGGGTATGGAAGTGATTTAATGTTTGTGAGGTTGGTTTTGTTGTAAGTCATGGGGTGTGATGCTCCTGAGCCTATGATCCAAGAGCCAACATTTAGTTTGACACATTTACAAGAAATATCACCAATATTAGTAATAGAGGACTAACAAGCATGTATACCTGCCAGATTCACAGCTCCATTCAACATAATGTCTGAGTTGTCTAAGTCAGAAGCTCCATTTCAAACTTGCAGAGTCTCTAAAAGGTTAAGCAACTGCTCATATTGATCTTTGGACAAGTTTATTGGCATTTTCCTCTTTATTTCATGTCCCTCCTCAGCCTGATGCCCATTCATATCAGATGCACACACATTTGCTACAGAACCTGTGCCTTTTCCCTTTTGAAACCTTGGATTGGATGGATACCCATGAAGCTTGTAGCATTTGTCCTTTGTGTGCCCTGATTTCTTGCAGTTATCACAAAACAAAGATGACCTGCTAGTATTAGAATTTCCTCTAAACACAACATTAGTGTTTGTATTTGCAGAGCTAGTTCCACCCCTTCTAGAGGAACTATAATTAGTTTTGAACCCTTTGTATTCTGCACTACTGTTGGTCTGGCCATAGGCATTGAGTGAGGTAGAATCTAAGGATGTATGATTGTAAGGTCTCACCTCTCTTTGTTTTTCCTCTTGGGACAAGATGTCAAAGGCTTGAGCCATGCTAGGAAGTATGTTCATCATAAGAATATTGCTTCTAACAATTGTATACATCTCATTTAGTTCCATAAAAAAATGTATGAGTCTCCCGTCTTGTTCAGCTTTGTGCATTTTGGTCTTACCACCACAAACACACACACAAGTTCACTTACTCATTTCCTCCAACAACTTTTTCATCTTTGTGTAATATCCAGTAATTTCTAAAGTTCCTTGGATAGATCATTGATCTCCTTTTGTAGCTGATACATCTTGAAACCATTTGCCTGATTGTATCTCTCTACCAACTCTACCCAAATTTCCTTGGCATTGTTCACATACTGAAGGCTATCATGCAATTCTGGGGACAGGGAATTCAGAATCCAAGAGGTGACCATGTCATCACACCTCTCCCACTGCATGAAACTGGGATCAATATGAGTAGGTCGCACAATTGTTCTGTTAATGAACCCTATTTTACTCTTGACTAAAAGAGCTTTAAGAACAGCCCTTCTCCAAGATCTATACCCAGTGCCATCAAACATTGTGGGCAAAAAAGAGGAACCTGCACTCTATGAAGGATGTAAGTAAAAAGGACTGGTAAAATCCATTCGAACTGTGGACGAACTAGAAGCAGGATCAACTTGGAGATCAACTATGATGTTCGATTTGTTCGCAAAGTGATTCAATCACAAAATGAGAATTCAATTAGTGTAATAAACTAGAGAACTCAATAGCAAAAATGAATTCGATGAAGATCACGAAAGTAAACACCAACAGAAATTCACAATTACAGTGGAAAACAAACTCATGAAGTAAATTGAAGATGGAGGATCGAAGAACACAACCAATCAACCTTGCTCTGATACCATGATAAAATCAGTAGCATGAATCTGCTAAATTGCTCTTTTCCTCCATTAATGGAGGTTAAACTTGTGCACAGAGTAACCAGATTGAAAGAGAAGAGAGAAAACTTTCATTAGGAAAAACTAAGCTAGTGATAAGTGTTACATTGTGATCCTTTTATACAATTTCTAATTAATAAAATCTAGAAGCATCTACTCAATTCTAGAATAATGAAAAACAACTAACTAACTTTACTGTTGCAACTAACTAACTAACTAACTCTACTGTGCTAACAGACTTTACTGTACACTATATTCTCAACATATTAGAAATCTTTCATGGATAAACAAAGTAGTTTTCAAAATAACATTGCCATCGGCTGTTGTAGAGCAAAAGGACCTCAGACAAAGCTAATCATTTCTTTCTAAGTCGCTCAGTAGGGATTCAATGCCCTGGTAATTAGCGAAAAGATTTGTTGTTTGACATACATAGCCAAGGACAAAAGTGGTCCATAAGTCAGAGACCCATTTTGCCATTCTCGGAACAATGCAACACCACCATTAATCATAGACATATCAAGGAGGGGGTCACCAGGCTCCCTTGAACTCATGCTCCCCTCCTGAAATCATATATAGTAGTGTTATATTTTTAAAATTATTTAAACATAAATATGTGAATCCACACTTGAGCTATCATATAATGTCGTGCGATGATGATTGGTGCACCTCTGTAAGTGAGATTAGAAATTTGAATCTTTTATTTATCTTATTTTATTTTCCTTTCTAAAATTTGGCAACACCTCTCTAAGTGGTTTGGATAAATAAAAAATAATTCTGGACATATAAATTTAAATTTTTAATGGTTTTCAGTGATAAGAACCTAAATGTTATATCTGTCAATTTTATATCTTAGATCCATCTTTTCGTAATAATCCACTCATCATCACAAAATCCTAAATGCTCCTCTACCATTAATATGTTTTTTCCTTGGCCTCCGTACCAAGTTTAAACCGACACTGACGTCATGTCAATTGAGGGAGAGAGAACGCGTGGGAACAAAACCCTCTTTCACATTCCATTGTGACTACTTTATTGCCATTATGTAAGCTAGTCTCCCATTGTATCTCAAGTGCTCTAAATATTTCACTGTTTTTTTTTTTTAATTGTGATAATGAATTTTGAGTTTTTTTAATATAATAACAGATAATATCATCATATGCATAAATATGATCCTTAACTTGACGTCAGTTGACAACTATGACCTTTAATTTTGGATGTACACAAGTAGACATTTAAATTTATATAAAATTGAGCAAATGGAAACATTCGTCCTACATGGCACGTTACATGACAATTTTGTGTCATACATGGCGTCCTACATGTATTGTGACATCTAGGACATTTGTGTCTACTTGTTCAATTTTATACAAGTTTAAGTGCTTACTTGTGCACATTCAAAGTTGGAAGGCATAGCTGTTTGCTAAAGCCAAGTTAAGGGTCATGTTTATGTATTATGTCTCTTATTATATTATCATCATATATCATATTCATATATTATTAAAAGTGGAAAATTTCTACCTTCAAAGTTGAATTACCATGTTACCACTACTATAAATTAAAATGTTATAAAATATTTAATCAATCAAATATTAAAATTCTCAATAAGTTTTCTCTAATAAATATTTGTATTCATAACCAAATTTTTATGTAACCTATAATTACAATATTTAATATGTATTAACCTATAACAATCAAAATTATTATTATTATTATTATTATTATTATTATTATTATTATTATTATTATTATTATTATTATTATTATTATTATTCTTCTTCTTCTTCTTCTTGTTATTGTTTATTTAATTCTTTATAATTTATAACCATTCTAGCTTTACCTCTTTTTAATTCGGCATGATTTCTAACCATAAATGCCGGACTACTATGAGGACTATTACTTATCCTTATATGTTTTAGGTTAAGCAATTCTTTGAGTTGTGTTTTAAACTCATTTTTATCTTCTTCATTATAAAGCATTGATCTAACTCTAATAATAATACTAGGATCTTTTAGAGTTAAAACTGCTTTTTCTTGATTCTTGTCCCATTTTTCTAAAGGATTTTCTCCATAAGATTTTTGTAAATTCTCTTTTATCCATTCTAAATTAAGACATTTACAAGAAATTTGTCTTAAGCTTTCTAAATATTTTTCTTTATAATTTTCATTTTCTTTTATAAGATAATATGGATTTTGTTTCCTAGGGACTTTTATAAAGTGTCCACATGGAGTTTTAAGGCTTATCATATAAAGTGTTTGATGATAATCCTGAATTTGTTGTAAAAAATCATTTCCTAATAATAAATCAGTTTCTAATTTATCATAGGCGAATAATTTATTTATCTTCACAATTTTTGATCCTAGGATTATTTCAACCTTTTCTTTGGATCGATTAAGTTTTTCTTTTACACCTGTAATTCCTATCATAGAAATATTATATTGGTTAATATCCCAATTATTTATTAAAAATGATTTAGTTAAACTAGCTTCTGATCCATTGTCAATTTAACAGCATGTTGTTAATTTTGTATCATATAGGGTTATTTCTATAAAGACTGATACTCTAAAAGAGATTTCTTTTGGCATTTTAATTTCTTTGGAATAAAACAAGTTTCATTTTTGTAACTCATTTCTATCCCATTTCTTCCTATACTGTAGTCATTAAGACAATTTAGGAACATGTTTCCTAACAATATATGATTATCATTTTCATGATTAGTAATATAACAAGGAACTGTTATTCTTATATTGTCTAAATGTATAGGTAAATCTACCATGTTTATACAACTATAATTATTACCTTCAAAGGTTTTGTAAATGTAAGGGTTACCTTCGTAAATTGGTAATCCTTCCAGTAATGACTCCCTAATATGATTTGTTGTTGCTTCTGTTTGTATCAAGATTTCTTGATTTTTTCATTCTAATCCATTAAAAATTCTTCCTGAAATCTTAGAAATATTAGTGATCTCAATGGATGTTTTAACATAACGACTAGAATTAATTTTTCTTATGGAATTTCGTCCATAATCTAAAGAAAGTCTAGGATTACTAGAGCTCTCTATTTCTTTTGTTTTCCCAAAATGGATCTCATATTCATTGGGAATGACTGCTTGTTGAATTTCGGTTTCAACTATTCTTGCAATTCCTGCACATTCTTGATCGATTTCAATCATTTCTTTATTTTTATATACACTTCCATAATTGGAATTTGTAACAGTATATAAAGCTTGTTAATATATACTCATAATATGATTACCTGGTTTAAAAAGGTCTTTCCTTTTAACCTGAAAGTGTAAGCTTAACGCATCATTAAAATCTGCATCTTTTAAAGATATACAGTATTTTGGATAATAGGTGAATAATAATTTAGTATAAGCTAAATTTCCTTCAACTATTCCTAGATTTCCTTCTCTTGCATTTATGAATCTTTCATCTGAAAGATTAATAACTATCGGACAATTAATTCCTTCTTTAAAGGTTGATTTTACTAAAATTTGGATTCCTCCAAGATGTACATAATTCATTTTCTTTCTTTTCTTTTCTGGAATTTTTCTCAGAATTTGATCGATCATTGGTTTTGTTAGTAGATTCAACTTATGTTTTCCCGTTGTTTGGGTAATTTCTATAACTCTTTCTACTTCTTGGTATTCATGATATGATATTTTATTTCTTGAAAACATTCTCTGCATTCTACTGAACAGATTGTCTTCAGTTTTCAACCTGAGTTGTAATCCTTGGATTTTTCTTAGTAATTCATTATCAAAGGTTGCTTTTAAGGCATAACCTCTTTGATCTTCTTCAGTTTCAATTACTTGTACTGAATTTTCAACTTCTTCTTGGATTTCTTTATTATTCATCACTGTCTTCTGAACTAGTGGAATATTCTTCATATAATTCTTCATAGAATTCATCACTTTTTATTGTGGATATTGATTCTAAATCTGAATCAATTTCCTCTCTATCAATTTTTGATATTCTAACATGTTTTTTATGACATTCATAACTTTTATGGCCTTCTTCTCCACAACTGTAACAGTTACATTTTTCTTTTGTTGGTTTGAAAGTATTTTTCTTTTTAAAATACCTTTTTCTAGGTATATAATTTTTCTTTGACATATTTTTTCTTTTTACAAGACTTTTCTTAAAGTTTTTCCTTTTCTTGTAAGGTCTTTCATTACATCCCCATTGGGTTGCTGCATTTGTATCTAGACAAAATATCTGAGTATTAATTCTTTTTGTCTTTTTCTGTATATTATGTTCCATGCATAATTGTCCTAATCTATTTTGTAAAAAAAATATTCTTTGTCCAAGAGTATCCTTATCTGTTCTTTCTTTTTCATATTCTTCTCTAAAATATTTTGCCCAAAAACCTGGTAATTTTTGGTAATATTTTTCCATATATATTTTCATATCTTTACTACTATCAAATATTTGATAATAATATTCTTCAAATTCACAAGTATATTCTTGAATATGACTCATTTTACATATCTGTAATTTTTCTAATTGCTCTCTGGCTATTGTTCTAAATTTTTCTCGGTTTAATGAAGGATTTCCTTCTCCACCTAAGAATTTATTGCCAATATATTGCGTTAATTTTTCGATTCCTTCTTGTAAGGAATTTTTGAATCCATCTATTGTGCTATTTTTAATAATTTCTCTAGCATCATCCGATAATCCTGTGTGCCAATGGCTTACTTTTCCAGCAAAAGTATTTATCATAACAACATATTTTTCTTCATCTGTATAATTCATTTCTTTTCCTAATAAGAAAAAGAGAAATGTATTTTGAGCCCATAAATCTAATTCTTTTCCGGGTTCTCTTTTACAATCTAGATTTAAGAATCTAGTTGATCCTATTTCTGTGGTAGATAGTCTATTAGGCATATATTTCGACCTATTTTTATGATATTATTGAACAAAATCTTTTGTTCTTTTTTCTTTTGGGACATAATTATTATTATCTTCTTGATGTTCTTCTTTTAGAGTACTAGGACCTTCCCCAAATTTTCCTTGAGGGCCTCCTGTATCTCCTTTGTTCATTAGTACTTTTATATCTGAAATGTCCAGATCTTCCATTGCATATACTAATTCATCTAATTCATTCATTATTCAATATCTGTATTTTTATTCTCTTGTTTACTCTCTTGAGTTATTTCTTCTTGTTTTTTAGACTCTATATTTTCTTGAATTTTTTGTTGTTTTTCTAGAAATTCTTTTATTAGTTTTTCATCAAAACTACCTTTTTGGTAAGAACTTTTTTGTGAGACTTTCTCTGTTAAAAGTTCATTTATATATTTTTGACCTATTTTCTGATCAATTTTTCTTGTTTTTTCTACCATATTAGTTAATCTTCCTGGTAAATTTTCTTTGATAGATTTTATTTCTATTTCTAATAATTTTAGCCTAAGTGCTATTTGCTTATGACTTTCTACTAAGTCATTAAGTAAATCTATAGCTTCCTTTAAGTTCATTCTGACATGTTACTCATAATTTCTTCATAACCAAATAATATATAATCAATAGGAAATTCCTCTTTAAATTCTTCTTCATTTAAATAGTAACTAATTTTTGTATTATAATTTCTTTTATATCCTGATCAAGGATTTCTATTGCTTTTAGTATTGTTACTAAAGTTTTTTCATCCATAAAGCATAATGGAGGTATTGTATTCATTTTTATTTTTGTTTATATCTCTGCTTTAGCTGAGAAATAAACCTGGATTGTAATAATGATATTTTTGTAATAAGTATTTCCAATTTATGTATATCTTCCATATTTTTATTTATTTGTTTATTTAATCTTTTATACTCTATGTATAGATACTTTAAATCATGTTTTATTTGTTTGTATAGTCTAGTATTTATATATGGTCTTCTCATCTTAATTTAGTTATTAATTTGATCTTTCAGTTATTTACTAATTAATCTTATCTCATGGATGGCTAGAATCATAGATAATGAATGTTTATTATGAACTTTCAAATAAGCTTTTTCTGATTGTTTAATAGTTTATTTAAATGATATAGAGATATTTTATATCTCCATGCTCTTTTTCTAATGAGATGTAAATCAGATTGAATATGTTTTAACATTAATTCTATTTTTGATTCCCTGAAGGTACTAAGTATTTTCTTTCTAAGTTATCATCCTTGTAAAAATTATAATATGATTTCTGCAAAATAACAAGTATCATAAACAAATAAATATAAATAAAAATATAAATAATACTGCTGCTGCTGCTGCTGATGATGATGATGATATAGTAGAAAAAAAAATAAAAATTGATCAAAGAATAGGTCAAAAATATATAAATGAGCTTTTAACAGAAAAAGTTTCACAAAGAAGTTCATACCAAAAAGGTAGTTTTGATGAAAAACTAATCAAAGAATTCTTAGAAAAACAACAAAAAATGCAAGAAAATATAGAATCAGAAAAAAAGAAAGAAGAAACTGCTGAATCTAGTGAACTAGAAAACAATATTGAAAAATGAATGAATTAGATGAATTGGTATATGCCATGGAAGATCTGAACATTTCAGATGTCGCGCCCCATTTTTCTCAAAACGGGTTTTGGTGCACGACCTAACAACTCTTTTGGGTTTCGGGAGGATTAAGAGTCGACACCTAACGAATTAAGGTGCGTTAGGGCACCTATCTAACCTAACTAAGTCTAGCTAAGGTCAACGAACCAGAGATCGGGTAAGGGTTCAAGTTACCTCGAGGGGAAGGTGTTAAGCATCCCTCGAGGTCCACAAAGGTGGGTCCCGGCCGTATCTCATGCAATATGTGGGGGTTACAAATAACAATTAAGGTCACTTCATTATTTATTATTTAATTAAACATGCGATCTAGGTGATAAAAAAAATTGTAATTAATTTAATTTTAGCTAATTGTTATTTAATTAATTATGTTTACTAGGTGATAGTATAAAACTGAATGAATAAATAAATAAACTACTAATACAGAGATAAGCGAGGAGACATAAATTGCACAAATAAATAGAAATATAAGATTTTATTTTAAATTATTTAAACTACCCCAAACAAACAATTATAAACAACTAAAGGATAAAAGGGAAAGGGAGACTCTAAAGGACTTTACGGATCAGCACTCGACTTTTAATTTATATTCTGATAGGCTTCCGTGTAGGAACAGACAAAACCAAGGTTTGTCGCTTTAGCCTGAGTCGGTGTCATCATATCCATAGGGCCTAAACTACCCCTACCCCACCACCACATGCTTTCGTCTTAAAATGTGTCTAGCGTCCCTTCTTAATGTCCAAGAGGCGTTGGACCACTATTGGATAAGTTTAGACAAAATAAAATATATAGGCCCACCTAGACACCAAATTAAAACACATTGGACGAGCAATTAGCAAATAAAGTCTCAAATTAGCCTCTTAAGTTTTATTAACATGCTTTTAACACAACAATTGCGAGGATCTCATACTAAGTGAACATGAGGATAAGATAATAAAACAGTACTGGCTAAAAAAAAGAAGTTACTAAAACACAGAAGTCATTTAATCATACTGTAATTAATTACGCATTCTAATTTGAAGGAGGCGTTACTAAATAATATGATGCGGGCATAACTTAGAACCAGATTTGAAAAAGTATGCAGAAAGCAATATTTAACTTCATATATTTTTTATTTTTTATTTTATTTTTTAAAAAAAAAAAAAAAACAGCAGTGAATAATGTAAAAGCAGATGGATCAATGCCAATTAACATGTAAAAGAAGATGCTAATTTATTTGAGCTTGCAATATTTAACAGTGAAAAGAATATATTCAAAGCATAGGAGTTTCAGATTAACATGCTAAAAGCTATTTTATTCATTTCATTTAGTTCTATAGGCATAGTCTCTAAGTGATAAAACATGCTAGACTTAGATTTTGACCTTAAGCATACATAATTATTTAACCTATATGCATATCCACTATTCTAAAAAAAAAAAGAAAGTAGATCCTAGAGGCATGTCATCTAGAATTAAAACTTATCAAACTTATTATGCAAATACTACACATAGTAAGTTAAAGTTATTTAAATCCTATAAGCATAATTTCTATTACATAAGATTATCAAAACGCAAAAAAAATAATATCAGATTACTTAATATACTAAACTTGATGTTGAGTCCAAAGGCAAAGTTTAAATGATAAGACATGCTAAAAAAAACAATCAACACATAAAGAAATATTTACATCTGACAAATTTATTAACAACTAAATTTGTTAGAGTTTGAATTTAACATATACAATTTAATATAGTCTAATTATTTTAAGAAATTAACTAACACGTATAAAGATACTAAACATGATTAGAAGAATATGCTACAAGCAGAATGATATGAATATTACCACATTAACAGTTACTGATTTTAGCATGAAGGCAGATCTTAAATTTCACATATTGACATATTTAGATTAACGTAAAAAAAAAAATCTAACACAGGCTTGACTTTGGTAAATTATTTAGGAAATTCCAACATTTACAATGCTTCGAGATTTAGGCAGGTAGATTTCTTTTAACAAGAACATGTAGATAAATAAAAAAAAAAGTAGCACGTATATCCCCCTCCCCTTAGACGATTCCCCCAAATATTATTTCATATAGAGAGAGTTATTTACATAAATATTACAGAACCGAATGCTCGAAAAATAAAATAAATAAAAAAAAAAAACGTAATAAAATAAACATAAAACGTCCAAATAACTTTCTAACATCCTGCCCAGGCAGCTCTTCATATTTCATCCTGCTAAACAAATAATATAACCAATACTACAGAAAATTACCAAATGACCATATTACCGATTACCATATACCAAATTTGATGGAATCAAGCATAACACATGGATTATCATATAACCAATTTGATGCGGTCAAGCATAACATGCACACAATTAGGCAATTATAAGAATAATCAGAACAAAAGGAGAGAAAACTAACCCGTACGCTTCCTTTTATTCATCAAAATCCATTCTTTTTGGATTTTTATGCATAACAGTAAGCAAATAACAGTAAAATAAATAAGTAAAATGCGTAGGGGAATACACTAACCAGTTAAGCAGTTTAAAAGATCAGCAATGAAGACACACGAGATTTCAATAATTGACACGAACACAGCAAAACAGCAAGGCAGCGAAACAGAGAGGAACTTTGAATTTACGAAAGAATTGAATTCTTTTTAGAGTAGGGAGCAATATTTTATGCTTTCTTTTGAGATTGTAAGCCAAGTATGAATATATTTTTTTAAGTCAAGATAGAATGTCCTTAACAAATGGAGGAGGACTCCTATTTATAATTACTAAGAAACGGGCAAATAAGGAAAAGAAATAAAAGGGAATCAATCAACATATTCTGTTACGAGAGCAACCCAAAAATAAATAAATAAATAAATAAAGGATTTATTTTAATTTCTTACCAAACTTGAACAAACAAATATGGCAAAGTAAGTAATTAGAGTCACACTAAAAGGGGAATCGGTCAACATGCATAAGGAAAACATATATTATTTATTATTATGTTATTACACATAGACATATAAGAGATCATGTTAACGTAAAGATATGCACTATCAATTAAAATAACAAAATTTATAAGGAATATTACCTTCTTTCAACACTTACCATGATCAAACGAATTCCACAGCTTGCACAGACTTAATTATAGGCAAAACTTAATAAAATTTAGGCATAATACATAAATTGGACCCTAAACTTGACTTCAAATTTTAAGTATGACCTCTAACTTTCATAGTGCACAAGTAGACACTTTAACTATCCAATTCTTAAACAAAAAAACACGCGAATCCAACCTGGCATAATGCGTGATTGAGACGCAATTCAGGCGCGTCAAGGGTATTTTTCGAGGCCCACAACAGTAAAAAATAACGGAAATGACAATTTTACCCTTAATGAATCCCTTTTAAATATATTTTTATTTTTTTCAAATCAAAATCCCATTTTTCTTCTTCTCCTTCCAAATTCTAGTACTCAAGCTTTTTTCCTCTTTTTGTGCACAATTTCTGGTCGTTTTTATGTAATGGCTTCTAATTTTTTTTGTCAAAATCGAGCAAATTGGGAAAAGAAAATACGACCCTACCCTTTTGTATTTTAATTTTTTTTTTAATTATAAAATACGTGTAATTTTTTTAATTACGTGGCAGCCACTGAGTGGCTCAATAAGCCACGTAGGCGCGTTTGTATATCACACAATTTGGCTGTTGGATTCGCGTGTTTTTTTGTTTAAGAATTGGATAGTTAAAGTGTCTACTTGTGCACTATGAAAGTTAGAGGTCATACTTAAAATTTGAAGTCAAGTTTAGGGTCCAATTTATGTATTATGCCTAAAATTTAAGTATGTATGGAAATTTGAATCACCGTAAGGGGCGATTTTGCTAAGTAATTAGCTTAATTAACCAATTTAAAGGATCCTTAACATGAACAGATTATTAGATCAATAATCACACAAGATGCGGCGTCATTTAAGCTAGAAACAAATCAAAATTCAACTAACAGCAATGTTAAGACAATTATAATCCTTTAAGAAGACCAAAATAATTCTCAATCAACTAGGACTAGAAATCATGAGTTTTGCATAGAAACTTAATTAAAGGAAATCATGAACTAATTTATATAAATGCAAAGATAATAGCACACCATCAGCTAGAGAAGGCTCCTTTCAGCCAAGTATAGAAGCTTGGCATCAATAGCAGTGAAGAACAAGAGAATTGCAACTTAAACATGCTTTTTTCTAAGGAATGTGTGCTAATCACATAAATTAAACAGCCAGCAGGACACAGCGATATAGGTAACTGCAAATTCGAAGAAAACGGCGAAACCCACTAGATCAAAGCTATTCCAATCGAACATAGGCAAATACTCGAAATGAGCAATAATCCCAAAATTTGAACAGAGAGAACATAACTTAGACATGTTATTTCTAAGAATCACAATCAAACTGTAATACCTCAAACAAATCGAGACGGCAATAGACGAACATTTCAATTAAATCAAAATGCAAAGAGACTGAGACAATAAAAATGGATTATAAACCAAACCGGGGTGGATCTAAACAAATTCGTTTCGTAGACGTCCCCAAAATCGAGCCTTGCCTTTGCTGCCAGCACCTACTGCCGTCGCTGCTACGTTCAACGGAGCTGCGACTGTCTAGTCTGGCTGCTGTCGTTGTCGAAAAACTGGAGATGCGGCGGCTGTCTGTTCGCCGGTCGGAGCTGCTGTTTTCTCGCTGCTAGCCTTGCCTGAAAACAAGAGAAGAGAGGAGAGGGAAGACGGGAAAGGGGAGAAAAGGGGACGGCACCGCCTGAAGCGTCTGGCCAGATCTGCTACTGGTCGGAGCAACTGCTGCTGCTGGTTGTCGCCGCTGGAGCTGATGGCGCTGCTGCCAGTGGCTCACGTCGCCGGACTGCTGGTTGCTTCGCCGATCTGTTCGCCTGAAAAGAGAAGAAAAGGAGTAGCGAGAAAGGGGAGAAGGGGAGAGAGGAGAGAAGAGCAAGGAGGAGCTCGGGTTCTCGCCGGAACTGTTCTCGTCATCGGCGACTGCTGGTCGGAGCTGCTTCCCTCGCTGTATGTTGCTGCTTGTCGGAGTAGCTGATCCTGGGAGAGACGGAGGCGGGGCGGTTTGGAAAGGGAGAAAGAAGAAAGAAGAGGAATGAAGAGGATTTAGGGTTTGGGGTCTTGTTAGGTTTAAAAAAGGGAAAAATGGGGGGCTGATCTTAACCGTTGGATCAGTATCAGATAGACGACTAAGATTAGATCTAGGATTTAACTTAGAGACGGACGGACAAGATTAAGTTGAAAATCTGAAAAGTTGAATTAAAAGATGGCCAAAATTGAACTAAAAATTGGCTAGAATTGAAATAACAGTGGCTACAAATAAAATTAAATTTGAATTAAAAAAATGGCTAGAATAAATTGGATAGAGTGGGCTGAAATTTAAATGAATAAGAGGGAATTTAAGGAAATGCTATTCAATAAATAAAAATAATACACGTATTAAAATAATTTCATAAAATTAAGCATAAATATGATTTTAAGATATTTGAGTAAAATAATTATTTCGAATTAACCATTGCATAAATTTTATTTTTTTTTATTTATTTATTTATTTTTATTTATTTTTTTATTTTAATAATCATAATAATTTTGAAATCATGCGTGCTAAAACATATAATTTTAAGATAAAATTGATTAAAATTTAAACTAGAAATATATTTTAAAATACGTGTTTAATCGAATAGCATTCCAAAATGAATAAAGGTCGGTCAAAATTGGGTGTCAACAGCTGCCCCTTGGTTGCTTGGGAATGAAGAATGAATTATCGGGCAACCAACGTTGACTTAGTAGCCGATTTTGTTCGACCGATGAGAGATATCGGTGGGATCAATTAAAAAATAAAAAGTTAGAAAAGGGTACGACCGAGACTTTGGTATTAAGCCGCCTACATATCTCTAGTTATACGAGAATCAGGTCATGTGTAGTTCTAGATTCAAGAGCAAATGAAACTCCTAAAATTTGAAAGAGCGGTACAGTATGAGAACGATATTAGCTTGAATGGATAGAATTAGAATAGCGAGAAAGGTCTAACAGAGAGATTTCCAGCTTAATAGCGAAGTATCCGATGAAACGGAGGTAATATGTGTAGCCGATGAAAACGGTAGTACCAGTAGCAAAGGGCCTTTGTTGCGATAGACAAGTGAACATGAAAATCGTAGCTGAGATGGTGATTGATCACGCTTGCAATTTCTAATACGACTAGATAAAATGTTAGCTTATAAATACAATAAATGTGAATCGACATGGTAAAAAATATAAGTGCTAGAAAATAATAATGACAAGAAGAAATAAGAAAACATATCTGCTTTGAGAGTCATAGTTCAAGCCTTGATAGACTTTGGCTTATCTTCTTGAAGAATCGCAATCCATCTCCGAAGGATAGTGTTAACCTCAAATAGTTCTGATGGTATATAGAAGAAAATATCTGATTGTAAGGTGGACGAACCTAAGCATCGTATTGTGAGGCGGATGAGCCTAAATGTCGTATTATAAGGCAGACGAGCCTGAATGTCATATTGTGAGGCGGACGAGCCTAAATATTCAGTAGGGTGTCGTTGCGATAGACAGCAAGACAATCGTAGCTAAGAGGGCGATTGATCTTATCTGCAAAATGTTAGTCTCTGCAAATATATATCTTGTAATAGAAGGATTAGAGCATGTATCAAATAAACTGTAAATGTAAATATGATGCGATTCCCATATCGACCATGATGTTTTGCCTTAAGACTATGAAAATGATGTCTTAGGCTATGATGTCTATGGCCATGATACGCAAAAATTATATCCTCAGGTCATGAAAATGTGTCTGCAGGCCATAAAAATGATGCCTTGAGACTATGACACCTTTGGATCATGACAAGCAGAAAGTAAATCCTTAGGCCATGATATGATGTCCACAGGCCATGAAAATGATGCCTTCAGACCATGACGCCTTAGGAACATAAGTAATGAGTAAAGAAACGTATCTGTAATTTGGGCATCGATTGATACTTGTAATTTGATTTGAATCTCTTCGGGCATACGCATATGCAATATCAGGCTCAATGCAGTCTTCGGGCACGATGCAATAGCGGGCACATGCAATAATGCAATCTCGGGCTCAATGCAGTCTTCGGGTACGATATAATAGCGGGCACATGCAATAATGCAATCTCAGGCTCAATGCAGTATTCGGGCACGATGCAATAGCGGGCACATGTAATAATGCAATCTCGGGCTCAATGCAGTATTCGGGCACGATGCAATAGCGGGCACATGCAATAATGCAATCTCGGGCTCAATGCAGTATTCGGGCACGATGCAATAGCGGGCACATGCAATAATGCAATATCGAGCTCAATGCAGTCTTCGGGCACGATGCAATAGCGGGCACATGTAATAATGCAATCTCGGGCTCAATGCAATCTTCGGGCATGATGCAATAGTGGGCACATGCAATAATGCAATCTCGGGCTCAATGCAATCTTCGGGCACGATGCAATAGCGAGCATATGCAATAATGCAATATCGAACTCAATGCAGTCATAGCAGTTGATTGAAGGCATAAAATATCTTCGTCCTTTGCCTAGTTGGAAGGGTCGAGTGCCATTTGTCGGCGAATTTTGATTTCGGAGTATTATAGCTTGACCCTTTTTCTCATAATAAGGAGGGGTTGTCATCGAATGTTGATTGTTCGGGATAGGTATGAAGTAGTTTGATCCTTACGTGGTGTTGAAGTGCTTCTTGTATATGTGCCTGTCTTTTCTGCATTCAAAGAAAAATAGTGAGTTTAAAAAAATGGGGCGGTTGACCTGTTCCGACCGTTGTGCTTCCTTTGGCTCGCCATCCAGACCTTTCCGGGCATTCACTTTGGGAAATAGTATAAATAGAATGGGAGAGAGTTTTTGAAAAGCTTTGGAAAATAATAATTTGTAAAAGTAATGTTGAATCTTTGACCATGGCACAATTTGAGACTTTACAACACATGATTCATCAGTGTTCCCAAATTTCAGTTCCAATAGCATTTTTGTCATTCTAATCTTTGTCGTAGATTGTAGCTTGCTTGCTGTGAATTTTTGAGACCTTCTCAAAAATTCTGCCCCAGTCTTGATTTGTGCGGAAATGCCCAATAAAGAAATTTTTGAGACCCCTCAAAAATTTCTGCCCCAGTTACTATTTTGTAGGAATTTTTGAGTCCCTCTCAAAAATTCTGCCCCAGTGTCATAATCAAATGGGAGAATGAAAATTTTATTTATAGTAAGACCGAACTCCAAAGGAGCGCCTACGTATCCCCTCTTAAACGGGAATCAGGTCTGACGTAGTTCCAAATTACAGAGCAAGAGAGCATGAGACAAACTTAGATGTAATATCTCTTCACAGCATCTGAATTGATAGGTTTGGGCCAAACTTCTCCATCCATTTCTGCAAGTATGAGAGCTCCTCCTGTCAATACCCGAGAGACTATGTACGGACCTTGCCAGTTCGGTGAGAATTTGCCCTTTGCTTCATCCTGATTTGGAAAGATCCGTTTCAGAACCAATTGCCCAGGTGAGAAATGTCTGGGTCTAACCTTCTTGTTGAAAGCTCTGGCCATTCTATTTTGATAGAGCTGACCATGACAGATGGCATTAATCCTCCTTCCATCTATTAACGCCAGATTCACCGATCGAGATTGTATCCATTTAGCGTCACTCAGTTCTGCTTCTTGAATAATCCTTAGAGAGGGTATCTCTACTTCAGCAGGTATCACAGCTTCATTACCATATACCAGAAAATAAGGCGTAGCCCCAGTAGAAGTTCTGATGGTGGTGCGATATCCCAACAATGCAAAAGGTAGCTTCTCATGCCAATGCTTGTGATTATCGATCATTTTGCGCAATATTCTCTTGATGTTTTTATTTGCAGCCTCGACCGCTCCATTCATCTGTGGTCTGTATGCTGTAGAATTTCGATGGTTGATCTTGAACTTCTCACACAATGACCTCATCAAATCACTATTTAGGTTGGTTCCGTTATCAGTGATGATTGACTCAGGAATTCCGAACCTACAGATGATATTATTTTTGACAAAATCATCCACAACCTTCTTTGTCACCGATTTATGAGAGGTGGCTTCAACCCATTTGGTGAAATAATCAATTGCAACTAGAATGAACCTGTGTCCATTGGATGCTACTGGCTCGATTGGACCAATGACGTCCATGCCCCAAGCTGCGAAGGGCCAAGGTGAGCTAGTAACATGGAGTTCGTTGGGAGGAACTCGAATCATATCCGCATGAGTTTGACATCGGTGACATTTCTGAACATAGTGAATACAGTCCGTCTCCATGGTTAACCAAAAATACCCCGACCTCAAGATCTTCTTCGCCAAAGTGAAACCATTCATGTGAGGACCGCATGTTCCCGCATGTATCTCTTCAATCAATCTGCTAGCTTCTCCAGCTTCGACGCACCTTAGCAACCCCAAGTCAGGAGTCCTCCTATACAAGATTTCTCCACTAAGAAAGAATTGGTTTGCCAACCTACGAATTGTACGTTTTTGCACACTTGTTGCCTCTTTTATATACTCACCATTCTTCAAGTATTCTCGTATGTCATTGTACCAAGGCTTTCCGTCAGGCTCTTCCTCAACATGAAAGCAGTATGCTGGTTGCTCATATATATGGATACGGATAGGATCAATGTAATTATTATCAGGATGTTGAATCATGGATGACAAAGTGGCTAATGCATCAGCAAATTCATTCTGGATCCTTGGCACATGTTTGAATTCTACCTTGATGAACCTTTTGCACAATCTATGCACGCATTCCACATATGGTAACAACTTCCGATTTTTGGTAGCCCATTCGCCTCGAACCTGATGAATCAATAGGTCTGAATCCCCTATTATCAGCATTTCCTTGACGTCTAAATCAATAGCACGTCGTAGACCTAATATGCAAGCTTCGTATTCGGCCATATTATTTGAACAAAGGAACCTGAGCTTTGCTGATACCGGATAGTGCTGCCCAGTTGGTGAAATTAGAACAGCTCCAATGCCAGAACCACTCAAATTCTTAGCTCTATCAAAGAACATCCTCCAACCGTCATATTCTTCAGAAATATCTTCTCCTACAAAAGCTACTTCTTCATCCGGGAAGTAAGTCTTCAGGGGTCTATAATCATCATCTACGGGGTTTTCCGCCATATGATCCGCTAATGCCTGAGCCTTCACTGCTTTTTGCGTGACATATACTATATCAAACTCGCTCAATAATATCTGTCATTTAGCTATCTTTCCCGTAGGCATGGGCTTCTGAAAGATATACTTCAAAGGATCCATTCTTGAAATCAGATAAGTAGTGTGCGAAGAAAGGTAGTGTCGCAGCTTCTGGGCAACCCAAGTTAAAGCGCAACAAGTACGCTCTAATAAAGAATATCGGGCTTCATATGACGTAAACTTCTTGCTCATGTAATATATCGCCTGCTCCTTCTTCCCTGTTTCATCATGCTGCCCCAGAATGCAGCTGAAAGCATTGTCCAACACTGATATGTACAACAGCAGTGGTCTACCGGATTCTGGTGGAACCAACACAGGAGGATTGGACAAATAATCCTTGATTTTGTCAAATGCTTGTTGGCATTCGTCTGTCCATTTTACCGCAGCATCCTTTTTCAACAGCTTGAAAATAGGCTCACAAATGACAGTAGATTGGGCTATGAAACGACTAATGTAATTAAGTCGTCCCAAAAAACTCATTACCTCCTTCTTACTCTTCGGCGGAGGTAGATAACGAATAGCCTTGATTTTTGATGGATCCAATTCTATACCCCGACGACTGACAATGAAACCCAAAAGTTTTCCAGCGGGAACCCCAAAGACACACTTTGCGGGATTCAACTTCAAGTTATACTTGCGTAGTCTGGCAAAGAACTTTCGCAGATCATCTAGATGATTTGAACCCTTCTTTGATTTGATGATGATGTCATCCACATAAACTTCAATTTCCTTGTGGATCATGTCATGAAATAGAGTTGTCATTGCCCTCATATATGTAGCCCCAGCATTTTTCAACCCGAAAGGCATTACCTTGTAGTGGTAGACACCCCATGGTGTGATGAAAGCAGTCTTCTCAGCATCGTCCTTGTGCATCTCAATTTGATGATAACCAGCGAAACAATCCACGAATGACTGTGTTTCATGCTTAGCACAGTTATCAATCAAGATATGTATATTGGGCAATGGAAAGTTATCCTTGGGACTAGCTTTGTTGAGATCCCGATAATCCACGCAAACCCTAACCTTTCCGTCTTTCTTTGGCACTGGAACGACATTTGCAAGCCACGTTGGGTACTTCGTCACTTGAAGGATTCCAGCATCAAATTGTTTTGATATCTCTTCTTTGATTTTCAAACTCAACTCAGGCTTGTATTTTCGGAGCTTCTGCTTTACTGGAGGACAGGCGGGATCAGTAGGCAGCCGATGAGCAACTATTGAAGTACTTAGTCCTGTCATGTCTGCATAGGACCAGGCGAAAATATCCTTATTATCCATGAGGCACTTGATGTAGTCTTTCTTGTCATCTTCCGTCATATGGATGCTTACTCGAGTCTCCTGTGCTACCTCTGAATTTCCCAGATTTACCACTTCTGTTTCGGCCAGATTTGGATTAGGTTTCTCCTCGAATTCCTCAATATTTCTGATTAACTCTTCGAGAACCTCATTTTCCTCAACCTCTTCTAAATCATTAATGTTAAATTGTGCAGTCTCATTATATGCCATAGTCTCAGATTCAACATTTTTATAATAGGTTTTGCTGGAAAAAGAATAAAGCACAAATAAATATAGGATATGAGATAGATGGAGAAAAAAAAAAAACTTTATTGATTAAAATTTCAAGAGTTTCAGAATACTAGCATTTGAAAACAATAATAATGAACTGAAAATTAAAAACTGTTTATTGAAAACTTTTTCAAAAATTTGATAGAAAATCTTCCAAGGCTACCCAGATGCCTGACGAGGTCTGGATGGAGTTGAGGTCCAAATGCTGGTGCTGATCCTTGCTTCCTTGCTTCTTCTAGGGTCCCCTTTCTCCTCCTCGTTGATCACGACGTTGCAGCCTTCTCCTTCTTCCTTGGTCAGAGACAAACCCTTCAAATCTTCCTGCAGCCCATCAATTATACCGCCCATGAATCCTGCTGATCGGAATGACTGGTGCAACGGTGGTATCGGCTTTTTCAATGGATAATAGTACCCATCTCTTGGTGGTTGCCAATCAAGCCATTCCTCCGTAGTATATTTGTATCCCAGGCCAAAGGTGGTTGAGTGACGAACAGGCTGTATAGGTTCAACTATACCTTGCAGATTAGCTCCCAAACCTTTTTCGAGTTCGAAACCAAACCAGGCCATTATGTCTATGATCTTCTGGCTGAACCAAGGTTGTACTTCGATGTTGCCAACGAGCTCAACAGTATGATACATTTCCCCATCCAGATGGCCCCTTCCTTCTATTGCATATACCGGATGTCCCTTTTCCCCATAGACTACGACCTCTTCATGGTCCCATTCAAACTTCAAACATTGATGAAGCGTGGAGGGAACTGCTCCAGCCATATGAATCCAAGGACGACCCAACAATAGATTATACGAGGCTGGAATGTCCAATATTTGAAAGGTTATCGGGAAAGTCGCAGGACCAATGAGCATGTTGAGGGTTATTTCCCCAATGGTACCCCTTTGAGAGCCATCAAATGCTCTCACATTCATCTGCCAAGTCTGGATCTTTGCACTATCCACGCCCAATCTTGTCAACGTGCCCAGAGGGCAAATATTCAAACCAGCACCTGAATCCACCAAAGCTTTGGTGATAACCTTGTCCTGATATTGAACTGAAATGTACAAAGCCCTATTGTGGGCTGTTCCTTCAACTGGCAACTCATCTTCATGAAAGGATATCCTGTATGCATCAAAGACCTGCTCGACCATTTGGGCTACTTCTCCATGAGTGATACTAGATGGGACATATGCTTCTCCTAGGACTTTCAAAAGAGCGTTCCGATGAGTCTCGGAAGACTGTAGCAAAGACAGGATTGATATTTGAGATGGAGTTTTACTCAGTTGCTCAACAATGGAGTACTCTTTAGCTTTCACCTTCTTCCAAATACCCTGGTCTTCAAGCTCAACAACCGATGCCTTGGATTTGCTGGAACTACCCTGTACCAAATTTTCAAAAGTGTAAATCCTTCCGGATCTGGTCACTCCTGCTGCAGTGTCTGCCTCTTCCACCTTTGCTTTTTCTTTTTTGTAGTTCCATGGGACGGCATGAGTATCATATTGTACGGGAGGAGGCGCTCTACAAACGGTGAATGGGGGCTTGGGCCTGGCAACCTCAACCTCAAATGGAGCACGCGTTTGCACTACAATTGGCGTTTTGGCGGTGACAGTTATTGCTTCTTCTGTCTCGCGGGCCCAAATGGATTGCTCCCAATCTGAAGTATCATCCACTTCTACCATGTTGATCTGATGGTTAGGGAGAGGGTTATTTGCAACATTTGGCGTCGGATCTTTGAGTTGTATAGCCTTTGTATCAATCAACATCTGCACCTTATCCTTCAAGGCTCTACAAACTTCAGTAGTATGACCCTTCATACCTGAATGGTAGGCACAAACTTTGTTTGGGTCATACCATTTTGCACGAACATCCACAGGCAATGCAGGAACTGGGGTCACATAACCGGCTTCTTTCAATCTTTCATAAAGCTGGGCTATTGGCTCAGCCAGAGGAGTATAAATTTTTGCAGGTCTTTTTTCATATGGAGGTCTGTTACGGTAGTTTGGAGTTTGAGTAGGTGGTGGGGTTTGAGTAGGCGGTGGAGTTTGGAAGTAAGCTGGCTGGGCATTATAGACGGGATAAGAAACTGGTTGATACTGGGGAGGAGCATTTTGGTAATATGTAGGTGGTGGAGCTGAAGGGTACGGAGTTTGTGAATATGGGGATGGAGGCGGGATGGTTGCTTGGTACTTATATGGGGATCTGGTTCCCTGAGCCATCATGACCGTACCTGTTTTCTTCCGATTTTTTGATATTCCACTGGACTGCAGAGCTTTGTTAGTAGCTTGTAAGGCCTCTAAGTTGATGATAGTTCCATTTCTTATGCCCTCTTCAATCCTTTCGCCTAATCTGATAATTTCGACGAAACTCTTCTCAGCCACCAACATCATTCGGTCATAATACTGTGGTTCTTGTGCACGGATGAAATAGTCTTTCATCTGAGATTCTTCCATGGGAGGTCTGGCTTTAGCCGCCTCAGACCTCCATCTTATGGCATACTCCCTGAAGGATTCACTAGGCTTCTTTTTCAAGTTTTGGATATAAAACCAGTCTGGTGCATTTTCAATGTTGAATCCAAACCTGTTCATGAAGTCTGTGGCCATGTCCACCCATTCGACCCATTTCCGAGGATCTTGTTCAATGTACCATGATAGAGCCTCCCCAGTGAGACTCCTCATAAACAGCTTCATGAGAATCCTCTCATCTCTTCCTATTCCTACAAGCTTGTCACAGTACATCCGCAAATGAGCTTTGGGATCTCCCATGCCATTAAACATTTTGAACTTTGGAAGCTTGTATCCTTCCGGCAAATCTACGTCAGGATGCATGCACAAATTTTCGTAATTCAAGCCTCCTAACCTCTTGCTTCCTTCCACATGCTGCACTCTATTGGCCAAGCTGTCTAGTTTCTCGGTCAGGTTTTTAATCAGAATGTCCTTTTGGGAGGACTCTGATTCATGGTAGTTATGCATAACGGGAGCAGTTTCTACGTATATGGGGTTAAGATTATTGTTTCCCGAAGCACACAAAGGGTTGGCGTTTGGAATTGGCTTGGTTTGGTGTTGGTAATTATGAAAGGGAGTTTGAGTATTTTGGGTATGAGGTGGTGGGAATATATTTGGATGAGTTGATTCAGGTCGTGATATATGGATTGGAGGGTTGTTTGGTAAAGTGGTTTGGTTAGAGTGGGGAGGAATGTCTATATTTTCACCGAAATGAGTTCCGAGAGAAATAGACAACTTGGCTAGATCGCGCATATTTGCCACTTCTTCTTTTAATTCTAAAATCTTACGCTCCAATCTAAGGACAAGATTATTCTGAAGTTGATCTCCCTCAGAATTTTCTCCCCTTTCGTTGCTACTGTTGTTGTCAACCATTTTGCCTTTGTCTCTGTAGCTAGTTCTCTGAGAAGGAGGAGAAGGGGGGGTCCCTTTTGATCTAGTATGTGCCAGGGTGAAGAACAGATCAACCTTAGGAATGGGAAAAACAAAACAATCAATAGAAAACAGTGTTAGGACGTTAGAGTAAATAAGAATAATAACACGTTGTTTGAAATAAACGCCCTGAATGCAAAGGACCTCGTTGAGCCAGAGGTAGGCCTAAGACGACATATAAGTGATGCACAATGATTAAATTAAGCCTTATTTGCCAATTGGAGTTTAGAGTTAGAGAAATAATAAAAAAAAACTTTATTTATTGAATAATTTCAACTTATTACATCAAACTAAAAATAAATAAAATAAACTAAAGGGCTAGGGATAACATGGGGAAAAATCCTAAGAAATAGATAAGAAAGAAAATCAAAGTTGATCTCCAATGTTGGGCACGATCTGCTGCTTCATTTCAGGAGTGATCTCGTAGTTGTTGTTGAGAAGGTTGCGAGCCCATCTTCTTTCTCTTTCGTCACCAAAACCTGGAATGCCTTCTTCACTCAGATCTGCATGCTCCGCATCCTCCAAAAGCCATACATAATATTCAGGTGTGCAGAAGGGTCGATGCTCTTGAACATCAATAGTCACCACTCTCTCCCACCTTCATAGTATGGTACTTACATGTGGTATTTCTGACCCAAAGTCATACCCATAGTGGCTCATATGGGATCGCAGAGGTATCATCTGTATTTGTCCAAACTGTCTGAGAACTCGGAGTGGTGCGTATGGTTGTATGCCATTTAAACCAATAAGCTCGATGAAATAGAGCTCATTACCCCTTATAATGGCACGACGAGGCTTTAACCAGTAATACTTCCACTGAATTTGGATGGCTGAACGTTCTCTCAAATATGCAAACCAGTCCTCCGTTCCTACAGGGGCAATAAAATATTTCATCCTTGAAGTATGATTGATGATTTTATTCCCCATACTCCCTCTAATAATGTCAACCATATTAGCCCTTTGATAGAAATGTTCCACAGCCCAGAGTTGCAGTAGAAAGTTACATCCCTCGAAGTATCTCTTACCTTTAGTACACTTAGTCAGTGCCCTTATGATTTCCGCCAGTATCATAGGGACTATGGTTTTCTTGCTTCGAGCCAACATTCGAACCACATAACTTAGGCTAGTGTGGATTTTTCCTCTTTCCATAGGAAAAACTAAAGAGCCTAAGAGTGCGACAGCGAATGCATTAAGACGGTATCTTTCCCATTTTGCCGAGGAGCAAGCAAATTCTCTAGTGAAGTTTTCATAGCCTTCCTCATCTCCAAAACGTGCATATAAAAACTCTAAAGAAATCCATCCTTCTTCCAAACATAGTAGTTCTGGATTATGACGCATACCCATTTGCTTCAAAAAGGACCTTGGTGTTGGCTTGTGGGGAACAATCATTTCTTGCTCTTTGTAAGGGAGACCAAGAAATCCACCAATCTCCTCAATCGTCGAGGTTAACTCAAAGTCCTTAAATTTGAAGACTAATCTCTCGGAGTCCCAAAATTTTAACAGTGCTTTGATCACATGACGATCTGACTCAACTGAAATTAGGGCAGTAAGGCCACCTAATAATTCATTCGCCTCTAACCCTCGATTCTTCTCAATATCCTTCCACCAAATCTTCAAAGTAGGGTTTACTTTAACCACCATCTGTGTGTTGGGGAAGTGAGGATAGGCCATGACTCTGCAATCAAAATAACAAACAAATTCTAAACTCCATTTTGGCTAACTTGGCTTAATTTAATTATTATAACCACATTGACACATAAATATGCAATTTGTTTAAAGGGTGTTGGGGCCCTTTAGACGATAGAGTGGCTACTAATTATGCGGTTTGACACCAATGGTCAAACCACCTAGGGCTTATGCAGCATGTATGACTTAACTAGGATTTTCTAAGAATTGGTTTGACACGGACTAGAGAGGGATTCTATGCGAGAAGGCTCGTGGTTTTCCGGTAGTAAAACTATCCGTTCCGTCCACGCATGTGCCGACTCTCTAAAATTAGGTGTTTCAAGAAGATTGGAGTAGTTGTGAGAGGTGCAAAGGCACGACATCACGGTAACAAAATAAAAAAAAGGAAGAAGGTCCCAATTGGGGGAAGTATGAACGGAATGCCAGTTTATTTAAATAAGAACATTTAGCACGTAGTTTGAAAAACAGTAACACATAAACATTTTTATGGAAAGCAATAAATAAATACATAACTATAAGCAAACAAAATCACATAAATAAGGAAAAGGAATAAGGGCAAAACATGGAAATAAACAAATAAGGAAGTAGGCAAAAGATAAACATAAAAACTAATTTATATAATAAAAGCAAATAAACATGAAAATCAATTAACATGGTACAAATCAAATAAATAATAACTTAAAACCCACATAAAGCACAAAACACGTAATGGTTTGAACCTAAATTCCCCAGCAGAGTCGCCATTCTGTCGCGCCCTGTTTTTCGCAAAACAGGTTCTGGTGCACGACCTAACAACTCTTTTGGGTTTCGGGAGGATTAAGAGTCGACACCTAACGAATTAAGGTGCGTTAGGGCACCTATCTAACCTAACTAAGTCTAGCTAAGGTCAACGAACCAGAGATCGGGTAAGGGTTCAAGTTACCTCGAGGGGAAGGTGTTAAGCATCCCTCGAGGTCCACAAAGGTGGGTCCCGGCCGTATCTCATGCAATATGTGGGGGTTACAAATAACAATTAAGGTCACTTCATTATTTATTATTTAATTAAACATGCGATCTAGGTGATAAAAAAAATTGTAATTAATTTAATTTTAGCTAATTGTTATTTAATTAATTATGTTTACTAGGTGATAGTATAAAACTGAATGAATAAATAAATAAACTACTAATACAGAGATAAGCGAGGAGACATAAATTGCACAAATAAATAGAAATATAAGATTTTATTTTAAATTATTTAAACTACCCCAAACAAATAATTATAAACAACTAAAGGATAAAAGGGAAAGGGAGACTCTAAAGGACTTTACGGATCAGCACTCGACTTTTAATTTATATTCTGATAGGCTTCCGTGTAGGGACAGACAAAACCAAGGTTTGTCGCTTTAGCCTGAGTCGGTGTCATCATATCCGTAGGGCCTAAACTACCCCTACCCCACCACCACATGCTTTCATCTTAAAATGTGTCTAGCGTCCCTTCTTAATGTCCAAGAGGAGTTGGACCACTATTGGATAAGTTTAGACAAAATAAAATATATAGGCCCACCTAGACACCAAATTAAAACACATTGGACGAGCAATTAGCAAATAAAGTCTCAAATTAGCCTCTTAAGTTTTATTAACATGCTTTTAACACAACAATTGCGAGGATCTCATACTAAGTGAACATGAGGATAAGATAATAAAACAGTACTGGCTAAAAAAAGGAAGTTACTAAAACACAGAAGTCATTTAATCATACTGTAATTAATTACGCATTCTAATTTGAAGGAGGCGTTACTAAATAATATGATGCGGGCATAACTTAGAACCAGATTTGAAAAAGTATGCAGAAAGCAATATTTAACTTCATATATTTTTTATTTTTTATTTTTTTATTTTTTTTTTAAAAAAAAACAGCAGTGAATAATGTAAAAGCAGATGGATCAATGCCAATTAACATGTAAAAGAAGATGCTAATTTATTTGAGCTTGCAATATTTAACAGTGAACAGAATATATTCAAAGCATAGGAGTTTCATATTAACATGCTAAAAGCTATTTTATTCATTTCATTTAGTTCTATAGGCATAGTCTCTAAGTGATAAAACATGCTAGACTTAGATTTTGACCTTAAGCATACATAATTATTTAACCTATATGCATATCCACTATTCTAAAAAAAAAAAAAAAGTAGATCCTAGAGGCATGTCATCTAGAATTAAAACTTATCAAACTTATTATGCAAATACTACACATAGTAAGTTAAAGTTATTTAAATCCTATAAGCATAATTTCTATTACATAAGATTATCAAAACGCAAAAAAAATAATATCAGATTACTTAATATACTAAACTTGATGTTGAGTCCAAAGGCAAAGTTTAAATGATAAGACATGCTAAAAAAAACAATCAACACATAAAGAAATATTTACATCTGACAAATTTATTAACAACTAAATTTGTTAGAGTTTGAATTTAACATATACAATTTAATATAGTCTAATTATTTTAAGAAATTAACTAACACGTATAAAGATACTAAACATGATTAGAAGAATATGCTACAAGCAGAATGATATGAATATTACCACATTAACAGTTACTGATTTTAGCATGAAGGCAGATCTTAAATTTCACATATTGACATATTTAGATTAACGTAAAAAAAAAAATCTAACACAGGCTTGACTTTGGTAAATTATTTAGGAAATTCCAACATTTACGATGCTTCGAGATTTAGGCAGGTAGATTTCTTTTAACAAGAACATGTAGATAAATAAAAAAAAAAAGTAGCACGTATATCCCCCTCCCCTTAGACGATTCCCCCAAATATTATTTCATATAGAGAGAGTTATTTACATAAATATTACAGAACCGAATGCTCGAAAAATAAAATAAATAAATAAAAAAAACGTAATAGAATAAACATAAAACGTCCAAATAACTTTCTAACATCCTGCCCAGGCAGCTCTTCAAACTCCCATATTTCATCCTGCTAAACAAATAATATAACCAATACTATAGAAAATTACCAAATGACCATATTACCGATTACCATATACCAAATTTGATGGAATCAAGCATAACACATGGATTATCATATAACCAATTTGATGCGGTCAAGCATAACATGCACACAATTAGGCAATTATAAGAATAATCAGAACAAAAGGAGAGAAAACTAACCCGTACGCTTCCTTTTATTCATCAAAATCCATTTTTTTTGGATTTTTATGCATAACGGTAAGCAAATAACAGTAAAATAAATAAGTAAAATGCGTAGGGGAATACACTAACCAGTTAAGCAGTTTAAAAGATCAGCAATGAAGACACACGAGATTTCAATAATTGACACGAACACAGCAAAACAGCAAGGCAGCGAAACAGAGAGGAACTTTGAATTTACGAAAGAATTGAATTCTTTTTAGAGTACGGAGCAATATTTTATGCTTTCTTTTGAGATTGTAAGCCAAGTATGAATATAATTTTTTAAGTCAAGATAGAATGTCCTTAACAAATGGAGGAGGACTCCTATTTATAATTACTAAGAAACGGGCAAATAAGGAAAAGAAATAAAAGGGAATCAATCAACATATTCTGTTACGAGAGCAACCCAAAAATAAATAAATAAATAAAGGATTTATTTTAATTTCTTACCAAACTTGAACAAACAAATATGGCAAAGTAAGTAATTAGAGTCACACTAAAAGGGGAATCGGTCAACATGCATAAGGAAAACATATATTATTTATTATTATGTTATTACACATAGACATATAAGAGATCATGTTAACGTAAAGATATGCACTATCAATTAAAATAACAAAATTTATAAGGAATATTACCTTCTTTCAACACTTACCATGATCAAACGAATTCCACAGCTTGCACAGACTTAATTATAGGCAAAACTTAATAAAATTTAAGTATGTATGGAAATTTGAATCACCGTAAGGGGCGATTTTGCTAAGTAATTAGCTTAATTAACCAATTTAAAGGATCCTTAACATGAACAGATTATTAGATCAATAATCACACAAGATGCGGCGTCATTTAAGCTAGAAACAAATCAAAATTCAACTAACAGCAATGTTAAGACAATTATAATCCTTTAAGAAGACCAAAATACTTCTCAATCAACTAGGACTAGAAATCATGAGTTTTGCATAGAAACTTAATTAAAGGAAATCATGAACTAATTTATATAAATGCAAAGATAATAGCACACCATCAGCTAGAGAAGGCTCCTTTCAGCCAAGTATAGAAGCTTGGCGTCAATAGCAGTGAAGAACAAGAGAATTGCAACTTAAACATGCTTTTTTCTAAGGAATGTGTGCTAATCACATAAATTAAACAGCCAGCAGGACACAGCGATATAGGTAACTGCAAATTCGAAGAAAACGGCGAAACCCACTAGATCAAAGCTATTCCAATCGAACATAGGCAAATACTCGAAATGAGCAATAATCCCAAAATTTGAACAGAGAGAACATAACTTAGACATGCTATTTCTAAGAATCACAATCAAACTGTAATACCTCGAACAAATCGAGACGGCAATAGACGAACATTTCAACTAAATCAAAATGCAAAGAGACTGAGACAATAAAAATGGATTATAAACCAAACTGGGGTGGATCTAAACAAATTCGTTTCGTAGACGTCCCCAAAATCGAGCCTTGCCTTTGCTGCCAGCACCTACTGCCGTCGCTGCTACGTTCAACGGAGCTGCGACTGTCTAGTCTGGCTGCTGTCGTTGTCGAAAAACTGGAGATGCGGCGGCTGTCTGTTCGCCGGTCGGAGCTGCTATTTTCTCGCTGCTAGCCTTGCCTGAAAACAAGAGAAGAGAGGAGAGGGAAGACGGGAAAGGGGATAAAAGGGGACGGCGCCGCCTGAAGCGTCTGGCCAGATCTGCTGCTGGTCGGAGCAACTGCTGCTGCTGGTTGTCGCCGCTGGAGCTGATGGCGCTGCTGCCAGTGGCTCACGTCGCCGGACTGCTGGTTGCTTCGCCGATCTGTTCGCCTGAAAAGAGAAGAAAAGGAGTAGCGAGAAAGGGGAGAAGGGGAGAGAGGAGAGAAGAGCAAGGAGGAGCTCGGGTTCTTGCCGGAACTGTTCTCGTCATCGGCGACTGCTGGTCGGAGCTGCTTCCCTCGCTGTATGTTGCTGCTTGTCGGAGCAGCTGATCCTGGGAGAGACGGAGGCGGGGCGGTTTGGAAAGGGAGAAAGAAGAAAGAAGAGGAATGAAGAGGATTTAGGGTTTGGGGTCTTGTTAGGTTTAAAAAAGGGAAAAATGGGAGGCTGATCTTAACCGTTGGATCAGTATCAGATAGACGACTAAGATTAGATCTAGGATTTAACTTAGAGACGGACGGACAAGATTAAGTTGAAAATCTGAAAAATTGAATTAAAAGATGGCCAAAATTGAACTAAAAATTGGCTAGAATTGAAATAACAGTGGCTACAAATGAAATTAAATTTGAATTAAAAAAATGGCTAGAATAAATTGGATAGAGTGGGCTGAAATTTAAATGAATAAGAGGGAATTTAAGGAAATGCTATTCAATAAATAAAAATAATACACGTATTAAAATAATTTCATAAAATTAAGCATAAATATGATTTTAAGATATTTGAGTAAAATAATTATTTCGAATTAACCATTGCATAAATTTTTTATTTATTTATTTATTTATTTATTTTTATTTTTTTATTTTAATAATCATAATAATTTTGAAATCATGCGTGCTAAAACATATAATTTTAAGATAAAATTGATTAAAATTTAAACTAGAAATATATTTTAAAATACGTGTTTAATCGAATAGCATTCCAAAATGAATAAAGGTCGGTCAAAATTGGGTGTCAACATCAGATATAAAAGTTTTTATGAATAAAGGAGATACCGGAGACCCTCAAGGACAATTTGATGAAGGTCCTAGTAATATAAAAGATGAACATCCAGAGGATAAAAATTTTGTTAACAAAGAAAAAAGATCAAAAGATTTTGTTCAACAATATCATAAAAATAGGTCTAAATACATGCCTAATAGACTGTCTACAATAGAAGTAGGATCAACTAGATTTTTAAATCTAGATTATAAAAGAGAACCTAGAAAAGAATTAGATTTATGGGCTCAAAATATATTTCTCTTTTTCTTATTAGGAAAAGAAATGAATTATACCGATGAAGAAAAATATGTAGTAATGATAAATATTTTTGCTGGAAAAGTAAGTCATTGGCATTCAGGATTATCTGATGAAGCTAGAGAAATTATTAAAAATAGCACAATAGAAGGATTCAAAAATTCCTTACAGGAAGGAATAGAAAAATTAACCCAATATATTGGACATGAGTTCTTAGGAGGAGAAGGGAGTCCTTCATTAAACCGAGAAAAAATCAGAACAATAGCCAGAGAGCAATTAGAAAAATTACAGATATGTAAAATGAGTCATATTCAAGAATATACTTGTGAATTTGAAGAATCTTATTATCAAATATTTGATAGTAGTAAAGATATGAAAATATATATGGAAAAATATTACCAAAAATTACCCGATCTTTGGGCAAAATATTTTAGAGAAGAATATGAAAAAGAAAATACAAATAAGGATACTCTTGGAAAAAGAATATTCTTTTTACAAAATAGATTAGGACAACTATGCATGGAGCATAATATTCAGAAAAAAGCCAAGAGGATAAATACTAGAATAATGTGTTTGGATACAAATGCAGCGACCCAATGGAGATGCAATGAAAGACCTCACAAAAAAAGGAAAAAATTTAAGAAAAGTCTTGTAAAAAGAAAAAAATATGTCAAAGAAAAATTATATACCTAGAAAAAGGTATTTTAGAAAGAAAAATAATTTCAAACCAACAAAAGAAAAATGTAAATGTTATAATTGTGGAGAAGAAGGACATAAAAGTTACGAATGTAACAAAAAACATGTTAAAATATCAAAAATTGATAGAGAAGAAATTGATTCAGATTTAGAATCAATATCTACAATAAAAAGTGATGAATTCTATGAAGAATTATATGAAGAATATTCCACTAGTTCTGAAGACAGTGATGAATAATAAAGAAATCCAAGAAAAAGTTGAAACTTCAGTACAAGTAATTGAAACTGAAGAAGATCAAAGAGGTTATGCCTTAAAAGCAACCTTTGATGATGAATTGCTAAGAAAAATCCAAGGATTACAACTTAGATTAAAAACTGAAGACAATCTATTCAGTAGAATGCAGAGAATGTTTTCAAGGAATAAAATATCATATCATGAATACCAAGAGGTAGAAAAAGTTATAGAAATTACCCAAACAACGGGAAAACATAAGTTAAATCTACTAACAAAACCAATGATAGATCAAATTCTGAGAAAAATTCCAGAAAAGAAAAGAAAGAAAATGAATTATGTACATCTTGGAGGAATCCAAATTCTAGTAAAATCAACCTTTAAAGAAGGAATTAATTGCCCGATAGTCATTAATCTTTCAGATGAAAGATTCATAAATGCAAGAGAAGGAAATTTAGGAATAGTTGAAGGAAATTTAGCCTATACTAAATTATTATTCACCTATTATCCAAAATACTGTATATCTTTAAAAGATGCAGATTTTAATGATGTTTTAAGCTTACACTTTCAGGTTAAAAGAAAAGACCTTTTTAAACCAGGTAACCATATAATGAGTATATATTACCAAGCTTTATATACGGTTACAAATTCCAATTATGGAAGTGTATATAAAAATAAAAAAATGATTGAAATTGATCAAGAATGTGCAGGCATTGCAAGGATAGTTGAAGCAGAAATTCAACAAGCAGTCATTCCCGATGAATACGAAATTCATTTTGGAAAAACAAGAGAAATAGAGAGTTCTAGTAATCCTAGGCTTTCTTTAGATTATGGACGAAATTCCATAAGAAAGATCAATTCTAGTCGTTATGTTAAAAAATCCATTGAAATTACTAACATTTCTAAGATTTCAGGAAGAATTTTTAACAAATTAGAATGGAAAAATCAAGAAATCTTGATACAAACAGGAGCAACAGCAAATCATGTTAAAGAAACCTTATTGGAAGGATTACCAATTTACGAAGGTACCCCTTATATTTACAAAACCTTTAAAGGTAATAACTATAGCTGTATAAATATGGTAGATTTACCAATACAGTTAGACAACATAAGAATAACGGTTCCCTGTTATATCACCAATCATGAAAATGATAATAATATATTGTTAGGAAATATGTTCCTAAATAGTCTTAATGACTATAGTATAGGAAGAAATGGCATAGAGATAAGTTACAAAAATGAAACTTGTTTTATTCCAAAGAAATAAAAATGCCAAAAGAAATCTCTTTTAGAGTATCAGTCTTTATAGAGATAACTCTATATGATACAAAATTAACAATATGCTGTCAAATTGACAATGGATCAGAAGCTAGTTTAGCTAAATCATTCTTAATAGATAATTGGGATATTAACCAATATAATATTTCTATGATAGGAATTACAGGTGTAAAAGAAAATCTTAATCGATCCAAAGAAAAAGTTGAAATAATCCTAGGATCAAAAATTGTGAAGATAAATAAATTATTTGCCTATGATAAATTAGAAACTGATTTATTATTAGGAAATGATTTTTTACAACAATTTCAGGATTATCATCAAACACTTTATATGATAAGTCTTAAAACTCCATGTGGACACTTTATAAAAGTCCTTAGGAAACAAAATCCATATTGTCTTGTAAAAGAAAATGGAAATTATAAAGAAAAATATTTAGAAAGCTTAAGACAAATTTCTTGTATATGTCTTAATTTAGAATGGATAAAAGAGAATTTACAAAAATCTTATGGTGAAAATCCATTAGAAAAATGGGAAAAGAATTAGGAAAAAGCAGTTTTAACTCTAAAATATCCTAGTGTCATTATTAGAGTAAGACCTATGCTTTATAATGAAGAAGATAAAAATGAGTTTAAAACACAACTCAAAGAATTAATTAACCTAAAACTTATAAGGTTAAGTAATAGTCCTCACAGTAGCCCGGCATTTATGGTTAGAAATCATGCCGAAGTAAAACGAGGAAAAGCCAGAATGGTTATAAATTATAAAGAATTAAACAAACATTGTGTTTTTGATGGGTATTTTATACCAAATAAAAACAATTTAATAAATCTTGCTAAAGGAAAAACTTATTTCTCAAAATTCGATTGTAAAAGTGGATTTTGGCAAATAAAGTTAAAAGAGGAATCAATTCCTTTAACAGCTTTTAGCACACCTAAGGGTCACTATGAGTGGATGGTAATGCCGTTTGGATTAAAAAATGCCCCACAAATTTTCCAAAGAAAAATGGATAAAATATTTTCTAAAAAGGAATTCTTAATTGTATATATTGATGATATATTAATATGTTCTACAACTTACCAAGAACATTTAAAAGATTTAAAAGAATTTTCAGAAATTTGTTTACAAAATGGAATTATTCTTAGCCAAAAGAAGGCTGAAATAAATAAAAATGAAATAGAATTCTTAGGAATGATTATTTCAAAAAATGGAATTAAATTACAGTCACATATTTCAAAAAAGATTATCGAATTTCCCGATAAATTAAATACAAAAGAAGAAATACAAAAATTTCTTGGCTATTTAAATTATGCAGGAGAATTTATTCCTGACTTAGCAAGGAAAAGAAATCTATTACAAAAATTAATCAGAAAATCAAATCGATTAGGATGGACAGAAGAACACACTAAATGTGTAAAATAATTAAAGGAAGAATGTTCTAAACTTCCTAAATTAAGATTACCAGAAGATAAAGATAATTTGGTACTTCAAACAGATGCATCAGACTATCATTGGGGTGCATTATTACAAACTGATTTAAATGAAATCTGCAGGTATATCAGTGGTACCTTTAATGAAGCAGAAACAAGATATTCAACTAATGAAAAAGAATTATTGGCTATAGTTAGGGAAATTAGAAAATTTTCGGCGTTCCTCTTGTCTAAACCATTTATTTTTAGAACTGATAATACACAGGTAGCAGGTCTAATATTCAATAAACTTCCGTCAGAACCACAATATAGAAGGTTATATAGATGACAAGTTTTATTATCTTTTTATACTTTTAAAATTGAATATATTAAAAGAGCTGACAATGCTTTTGCAGATTTTCTCTCCAAAAATGTCCAATATGGACAATAAAACTCAACTCCTGGTTACTGGGATTTATGAAAAAATGATAAAGGTGGATGAGTCCATAGATGACAAAAGTCACCAATTATTCAGCATCAGAGATGATTTGACCAAATTATCAGAACAAGCAAGAAAATTACAATTTGAACTTAATCAGCTTAGCGAAGATCAAGCTGAAAATATGAAAGAATTTTTATTATTATGTGAACATTTAGATACATGTCCAAAGAGGAATTCAAAACCCTCTGGGAATATTACTCCCAACAAAGTGGCAGGAGATGTCCCACTAGCACTTAGTGCCAAAAACATCTCGAAGGTAAGTCAGGATATGCCGACACCTGAGTCTAAGGACGAAGGTAAAAGCCTAGCAAATAAAAAAGATAAGAAAAAAGAAAAAGATGCCAATAAAGGCACATTTTCAATGAAAATTGAAAAGGTTACTTCTGAGAAACCAGAAAGTAGCAACACTAACAAAGTTTCTTCGGGAAAAAAAAGTTTTTTCTTCTTTGCAGGTAGAAAAGAAGAATCCAAAAGAAGAAGAATATCTTGCTTTTTCAAGATATATTTACAATCTTCCAGAAGAAAGTGGAGAAACTTATGGAGTTCTAGGAAATACCAGTTTATTCCCTAGAATTTCAATATTTCCTAATGGATCACCGGGATTTGCAGCCCAATTATTTGAATATGGATACCTTGACAGGATATATGCCAAACCGGACCTTCAAGAACTATCCAAACTGCCAGAACAACTGCAAAATGCAGTAAAAACCTTTGCTTAAGGAGAAGGAGTCTATTGTCGATTCTTTAGCATAGCTATGGAAGGCAAAGACAGTCAAACCCATTTTCCAATGATTAATTATATCACAGTGGAAAAATTAAAAGATTTCAACGTTAAGGCAACTGGGGTTGATAAAAAACTCTCATATCTTAACAAAAAATGGATACAAACCAAGCGAGCTTTAGGGATAAAAGCATTATATTTTATCCTTAAAAATTTTTTTAATGAAGAATACAAAGTCATTGATCATACTCCCTATTGGATTTTAATGACAAAGGGAAAAAATAAATCAGCAATATTAAAGGAAAAAATCCTTGATATTGAACTCCATAGACTTGAAGCCACTGAAGAAACATGGAAGATGGCGTGCAAGTTTTTGGAACATAAACATCCAATTCAAGAAATTGAATCATCAGATTGAGTCTTCAAGAACAACTGTAAACAATCATGTAGCCGTCAGAAGAGGACAAAGAAGAAGACGTAAGCACTTACGTCATACAGAAAGAGACAAGGTATCTTATCTCTTATCAGCTTTCTCTTTAGTCAAAAAGAGATTCCCACACATGTCGGCCATCAGCATTGATTGGAGGACTAAAAAAACAAATATGCAAATTTGGAAGGGTAACCCTACAAAAACAGATAATTGTAAATTAGTCCCTCCTTACATCTATAAAAGGAGAAGAAAAACTCGTTAGAAGGCAGACTACATTTTCTCTATCTTTCCTATAGTGAAAAATGCTAGGTACTTTCTTGAGTGAGTAAGAAACTTCTCCTGTCAGGGAAAAGTATTTTCTTAATAGTTTTATCTATGTAAAATAAGTGTGATTCTGTATAATACTATTATGAAATAAAAGAGTTTGGTTTGTATATCTCTCTCCTCATATATTTGGAATAGTTCTAAGTGAAGGTTGCGATCTTCTGCCTAACGGAGGAACAGTGGTGAAGTAACTGTTTTAGACTGAGGTCGTGTTAAGGCGAAAAATTGTTCATAGCCGGAAAGGAGAACTGCTACGGTGGTGATAGGCGCTATTCTTAAATAAAAGAGAGAAAGGTATATACGTCACAACTCTATATTCCATACTTGTTATTTTGCAGAAATCATATTATAATAAAAACTTTTATATCTGAAATGTTCAGATCTTCCATGGCATATACCAATTCATCTAATTCATTCTTTTTTCAATATTTTTTTCTAGTTGACTAGATTTAGCAGTTTCTTCTTCTTTTTTTTTTTTTTCTGATTCTATATTTTCTTGCATTTTTTGTTGTTTTTCTAAGAATTCTTTGATTAGTTTTTCATCAAAACTACCTTTTTGGTATGAACTTCTTTGTGAAACTTTTTCTGTTAAAAGCTCATTTATATATTTTTGACCTATTCTTTGATCAATTTTTCTTTTTTTTTCTACTATATTTACTAATTTTCCTGGTAAAACTAGAGAAAGGTATATACGTTACAACTCTATATTTCATACTTGTTACTTTGCAGAAATCATATTATAATTTTACAGGGATGACAACTTAAGAAGAAAATACTTAGTACCTACAGGGAATCAAAAATAAGATTAATGTTAAAACATATACAAACTGATTTACATCTCATTAGAAAAAGAGCATGGAGATATAAATTATCCTATATCATTTAAATAAAACTATTAAATAATCAGAAAAAGCTTATTTGAAAGTTCATAATAAGCATTCATTATCTATGATACTAGTCATCCATGAGATAAGATTAATTAGAATTCGAGAGGAATCTGAATATGAGGCTTATAAAAGGGAGTTAAAAAGGACTATCCTTTATACAACATAATTTTGCATACCATGTATTTAAACAATTTGTTGTTTTATACATCACAGCCCCCAAATTTGTTGTTGTTGTTCTTGTTGTTCTTGTTGTTGTTCTTGTTGTTGTTCTTGTTGTTGTTCTTGTTCTTGTTGTTCTAAGCAAAGTCAAACTTTGCGCAACTACCAATTCTGCCCCTCCAACTAGAATGTTTGACTCAAGACCCCTTTCCTCAGGCAGATCCCTTTCAAAAAACCATTTAGACATTGTGGAAAATGCAGCCCCAGAAGCCACTTTAGCACTAAATTCAGCAACAAGCTTCACAACAGATTGTGACTTAAAGTTTTGTCACATAATAAGACCAAGGTAGGGGAACAGGGAAAAATCTCCTCCGATGGGAGTATAGGAGAGGCCATTGCTTCAGCAAGAGGGGTGGTGGATTCATCCGTTTCACCAACCCCACACACTGGAGTCAAAGGAGATTCATTTGGAGGAGGAATGGAGAAGTTGAAGGAACTAGGATTTTCAACTTCTTGGGAGATAGGAGTTTTTGAAGAAGAAGCAAAATTAGTCATTTATTTAAAAAAAAAAAAAAAAGGGGCCTAGAACGTTGAAGAATAAATCACAGAAGAAGATTGAGGAGATTAAAGTGATTTGATTCACCAAGAAAAATGATATATAATGCCAAACGGGTATTGGGTCCCTGAACAGTAGCGACCTTTCTTTTTAAAGTGAAAAGACATAAGCATAGCAACAAGAATAGATATCTTCCCTCCTTAACATAATCAAAATGGAAGATTTGTGCAAACTTGTCATGGAATCAGGTGATCTTGTGCATCCCCAACCTTAACCTATTCTTGATGAAATAATCTTTACTCAAGGGTTTTGTAAAGATATCAGCCAATTGGTCTTCTATCTTCCAGAACTTCATCACCACATTTTGCTTTACAACATTGTCTCTTAGAAAGTGATGCCGCACATCTATGTGCTTTGTTCTCTTATGCTGAATAGGATTCTTGGTCATGTTCATTGTACTGGTGTTATCACTTAAAAGAGAAATAATTTATGTGGGAACACCAAAGTCTTTGAACTGCTACTTGATCCATAGAAGTTGTGCACAACAAGATGCAGTAGCCACATATTCTGCTTCTGCTATAGACAAAGCCACAAAATTTTACTTCTTTGTCCCCCATGAAATCAGTGATGATCCTAGAAAGTGTATCATGCCTGATGTGCTCTTTCGATCAACAAGGAAACCTACATAATCAACAATAGCATAACCAATAAGGTCAAAGGAGTCACCAGAGGGATAGAAGAGGACCAGGTCCTGTGTTCCCTTCAAGTATCTCAAAACTCGCTTGGCAGCTTTCAAATGTGATTCCTTTCGTGCTTCTTGGAACCTTGCACACATCTTTACACTAAAAACTATGTCAGGTCTGCTAGCAGTGAGATACATAAGTGATCCAATAATTCCCTTGTACATGGTCTGATTGACCTCAATTCCATCTTCATCCAGGTCGAGTTTCACATTTGCGCTCATAGGAGTATCCTGAACTTTTCCCTCTAGTATATTAAACTTTTTGACCAATTCCTTTATATACTTCTCTTGACATATAAAGGTGCCTTGAGAGGATTGATGGATTTGCAATCCCAAGAAGAATGTAAGCTCCCCCATCATGCTCATTTCAAATTCGCTACTCATCAACTGAGTAAACTCCTTGCTTAGTGAATCTGAAGTAGCTCCAAAGATGATATCATCAACATATACCTGCACAATTAACAAATCCTTACCTCTGTATTTTAGGAACAAGGTGTTATCAATTTCACCTCTTTTGAATCCATTTGCAAAGAGAAACTTCGACAGACATTCATACCAAGCTATAGGAGCTTGCTTTAAACCATACAAGACTTTGTCCAGCTTTAGCACATGATTTGGCAGTTATGTATCTTCAAAGCCTAGAGGTTGTTTGAAATACACTTCTTCTTTGAAATTCTCATTCAAGAAAGCACTCTTGACATCTATTTAAAATAGCTTGAATTCCATATGGTCAGCAAAGGTTATCAGAATCCTAATATCTTTCATTCTGGCTACATGTGTGAAGGTTTCATCGTAGTCAATTCCCTCTTCTTGGTTATACCCATGCACTACAAGTCTTGACTTGTTTCTGGTGATAGTCCCATGCTCATCGAGTTTGTTTCTGAAGACCCATCTTGTCCCAATAATGGTTCTGTTGAGTGGCTGGGGACCAGGTGCTACACCTTGCTTCTTTCAAACTAATGAAGCTCTTCCTGCATTGATGTTGCCCAATTTGCATCTTGTAAAGCTTCTTTGATATTCTTAGGCTCAATAGATGATATGAAGGCTGAGTATGCAATTAGATTTCTTGTTCTGGATCTAGTTTGTATTCAAGAGTCAAGTGGAGAGATGAGATTGTCCAATGGATGTGAGGATTGATGTTTCCTTCCAGACTTTCTGGTAATTTGTTCTTCTTTATCAACTTCAGATACACCTTTATCTTCTTCTGGATTTTGAGATAATACCTCCTGAGCTGAACTAGAGGGACCAGGTATTCTTGTGTGTTCTGCACCATTTTCCTTTGCATCCTAATCATCCTGTTTTCTATTGATCAGCTCCTCCAGCTCATGGTCTTCTTTGTGCTCATCAATTTTCTTAGATTCTTCAAATACTACATGCATGATCTCTTCAACGCATAAAGTTCTTTTGTTAATAACCTTGTAGGCCTTACTTGTAGAAGAGTACCCAACAAACACCCCTTCATCACTTCTGGCATCAAACTTGCCAAGGTCATCATTTCCATTATTCAGTAAAAAGCATTTGCATACAAATGGCTTAAGATGAGCAATTGAAGGTTTTCTGTCATTCAACAATTCATAAGGTGTTTTCTTGATCACGAACCTGATAAGACGCCTATTTGTGACATAACATGTTGTGTTGACTGCCTCTACCCAAAAATTCATTGCAAGCCCTGAATCAATTAGCATAGTTCTAGCAATATCCACCAATGTTCTGTTCTTTCTTTCAACAACTCCATTTTGCTGAGTAGTTATTGGTGCTGAGAAGTTGTGATTGATTCCACTTTCAGCACAAAAGCCTTTAATTTGAGAGTTTTCAAACTCTGTGGCATTGTCAGATCTGATGCTAACAATCTTGCAGTTTACCTTCAGTTGAATAGCTTGGGCAAATGTGATCAGAAGTCTGACCGTCTCATCCTTAGTCCGCATAAACAAGTTCCATGTGAATCTGGAGAAGTCATCAACAACTACAAATATATACTTTTTACCTCATCTGCTTTGAATTATGACTGGTCCACATATGTCCATGTGAAGAAGCTCCAAAGGTCTGGTTGTGCTCACACCTTTCTTGGCTTTGAAGGATGATCTTATTTGTTTCCCTTTTGCATATGCATCATAGATTTTATTATTTGAAAACTTCAACTTTGGCAATCCACGGACCAGGTCCCCTACAATAAGTTTGTTCAACAAAGAAATACTTACATGACCCAATCGCCGATGGCATAGATTTGCATCATCAGTTTGAGCGCTCAGGTGTGAAAAATTGTCCCCTTTAATAGAGTCAAGATCGGCAACATATATATTTTTGATTCTTTTGGCAGACATAACAACCCTTTTAGTTGCACAGTTTGTAACTAGACATTTGTCGGACATGAACTTGACCTCATTTCCCTTGTTGCAGATTTGAGATATACTTAAGAGATTGTATTTTAAACCATCCACATAGTGTACATTGTCAATAGAATGATCAAATGATCTTCCTATCTTGCCAATACCAAGAATAAAACCCTTCTTTCCACCAACAAATGACACACCACCACCTTAGTGTGCTTCCAAAGAGAGGACGTTTAGAGTGCCTCCAGTCATGTGCCTTGAGAATCCACTGTCCATATACCAACACTGATTGCTTCCTCTCTTTTGCACAAGAATCACTTGTTCGACTTAAGAACTCACTTCAAATGGAGTTCCCAAAATTAGTCAAAATGCTTAATAAGAAACTTTTCTGTCCACGGGGGTAAAATGTTCTTGCTAAAATAGTGACCGGGACCAAGTACCCTTTTCTTTTTCTCAGTAACTTTTTTTGTTTTAAGAAACTTCTCTTGCCTTTCCTTTACTCCCTTCAAAATCTCACATTTTTCTTTCGGATGACCATTTTTTCCACAGTGGGTACATAGAAAATTGTCAGAGACAGACACATACTTACTATGAGGACTGTAGAGAGGCTCTATCTATCTACAACCTAGTCTTTTTCTGTTGTTGAATTTCTGATTTGCTAAGTTAGAAAGTATCTTAGATGATTCAGTCCATTTAAGGGAGTGGTTCAACTCTTCCTTGATCTTATCCAGATCCTTCACTAGTTGAGAGTTCCTTTCCAGGGAGGCAACTAACTTAGACTCAGGGGTCTTAAGTTTCTCCTCTAGTTCAACCTCAAAGTTACTGAGTTTATGTTTCCCACCCTTAGAGGTACAAGGTTCCTCATTGGGTCCAGACTACAAGTATCAATGATACCTATTCTAACACTCATTTAAGATATTTGAGAGTTGAGAGCTGAGTTTTCATCCTCTCACAACCCCAACATTTCACTTATCATCAAGAGGTTAGTTCATCAACTGAGACAATTAATAGAGCAACAAGTTTTCTCAATATATTAATGGAAAGAGTAGCTAGATCATCCTTGAGATAAAAAAAGGTTACTTCATTCATATCATCCTTATCGTCCGATTTTTCCATTAGTGAGAAAATGGAGTTGTAGAAAGTTTTATCATCTTCTACAGCCATCATCGAGACATCTTCTGGACTATCTGTTTCTTCCTCAGATTCTCTAGAAGCATTTCCCCAAACAACCGGAGCATTTCCCCAATTGATCAGCATGAACCTTTCTTTTGGCATGGTCTAGGACCTGGTCCCTTCTACGAGGTCTGAAGTCCTGAGTTTCCTGCTTCTGATTGGGGCAGTCCCTCATAAAATGACCAAGTTTGCCACAGTTATGATAGAGATCATTTGCATTAGTTGCTCTACTGGTTGAAGCTTTCTTTTGAAAGCCTCTATGCTTCTTGATAATCTTCTGAAACCTTCTAGTGACATGCCATTTCATCCTCCTCCTCAGTTACATCATTTTAGGATGTCTTCAGGGCAGCCGATTTCTCCTTCTTTCCCTCCTTTATGTTTGTCCTATGTTGCTTGTTCAACTCATAAGTTTAAATATTTCCAATCAGTTCATTCATGGCAAGCGTCTTCAGATCCTTTGCTTCAGTTATAACATTCACTTTGCTTTCCCATGACTTGGGAAAGCACTTTATAATCTTTCGAACTTTTTTTCTCAAGGGAATAGGTTCACCAAGACATCTTAGTTCATTGGTTATAGAGGTGAATCATGAGTTCATCTCAAAGATGGTTTCACCTTCCTTTATGCAGAAATTCTCATACTGAGTCATAAGCATATCGACCTTAGACTTATTCACTTGTGCTGTACCTTCATGGGTTGTTTGAAGACAACCCCATATCTCCTTGGCTGTCTCACAAGCGAATATTCGATTGTACTCATCTGACCCGATTCCACACACTAGAATCTTCTTTGCTTTATAGTTTATCTCTATCTTCTTCCTATCCATCTCATTGTACTCCTTTCTAGTTTAACATCTGTTGTAGTGAGCTCTCCATCTTTCACTTCCTTTGTGGGAATGTATGGTACATCGAGAATTACGTCCCATAACTCAATGTCTTCAGCATTGATGTAATCATGCATACGATTCTTCCACCGCACATAGTAGTGTCCATTAAATCGGGGTGGTCTAGTAGAAGATTGATCTTCCTCCATGTTGGGTGGAGCTGCCATTCCTTCAGGATCTTTTCTTCTCTTGGTGTTACCCAAACTGAAAAGTCAGGCTCTGATATCACTTGTTGAAATGTATGAGTTCACTTAACTCTGATAGGACCAGGTCCTCAGCACATTTTACTAACAAAAGCAAATAAATACAAAACGTAAATAAATGTTGAACGTAAAGATTATACACACAATTTTACATGAAAACCTCCTTGCTCAAGGGAGTAAAACCACAACCTGTCTCAGAGGGATTTTCAAATTGCTTTCACTAATCTTTACAAGCAAAAGTAAAATACAGTTTACAACATGAGATTAACCTGCAAATCTCCACACAAAGTAATATCACATATTACTTAACTGAGCCTAAGCAGATACAACATTGCCCACTATACTAATCATGACTGAATAATATAGACTTTGATGTAAGACACTAAGCTACTCACAACTAAGCTCTTACAATGGTTCACACAAGTTTGAAATGTTTCTATCACAAATGAAACGATTCCTACAATATAAGCACGATTACAAGCACTCAACGTAACAGCTGGTACAAAAGCAATAAGGCATTCTATCAGGTCCCTGCTGCTTTGAAGCTTGAAAATCTCTCTTTTAATGGATGAATATTTTGTTGTTTGAATGTTGAATATATCAACCATGAAGAGCTATTGTCCAGCGTACAAACAACCTTGTCCGTTTTGATTGGTTCAGAACACTGGCGTCTCACCATCCTTTTGATGCAGACAGCTTTTCAGCTGTATCACATATGACCCTGGACGAGCATACTCTGCAGAGGACCGGGTCCCTGCACTTATGAGGAGATCATCAAAATGTTGGGAGCATTAAGACTTAACATTATTTTTTTTTGCAAACCCTAAACCCATGCTCTTCTCCTCTCTCAAGGAGATTTGAGGGCGACAGTCTTATATCTGTTTTAGTCGTGTCCTAGCCTCCTGTTGGGACAAAACACCACCACAACATATCCAAAATACTACTGATTCAACACATAAACCAACATACATTGCACAACTTTAAACTCAACTTTCGTTGGTGATGGTTTCACAATTAACTTGTCTTGATAACAAGCAGTACAAGAAAATTCATCATTTAAAAAATATTTAGATTCTTTAATGTATGTCCATTTGAATTTTCTGTAATTCTTCTCATCATTATCAAAAGTCGGCATTCTTTATGAATGGAACACAATCATCTAAGCATATCAAATTATAATAACTTAGTACCTCATTCCACATTCATATGCATTATTCAATCAGTTGTCTTCTTTAGACATATTATGCACTGTTGCCACATTCACTAGGGAATGAAGTAGTTACAATGAAATAGATTTCATAACTTTTTTTTTAATCAAAAACACATTATTTTGCATTAGTCATCTTTATATCATCAATATAGTGCATTGAAACTCTAACCCAATCTCTTGTCCATGTAAATACATTTAATGCAATAAATTAATAAAACTTAAACTCAACATCTTATCAATACACTAGGACTTGAATTTGATATCTTACCCTCTTAATGCGATTAAACATAAATCCCTTGTCTTATTCTCAATACTACAGAACTCAGTCATCAGCCTTTTGAAAATATTATGACCATTTTTGGTGATTATTAATTTAAAGATAATTTAGATTTGAGAAGTATTAATGCCACACTCTTTCTAGATGGCCACCACAATTATTTTCCAAAATTTACTAAAATCATACCCATGAAATTATGAACATACCTTTGTCATATACAGTGAACCGGTTTTCTCTCCGTACCCAAATAAATCATCGATTCTTTTCCACCGTAGCCACCTAGATTAATTAAAAAAATAATTTTTCATAATGAATGGGATATATACCTCCAGCTAGGGGTGTGCATCACCGGGTTGGTTTGGATTTTTTAAAAACCAAATCAAACCATTTGTATCGGATTAAAATATATATAAACCAAACCAAACCAATAATAGTCGGATTTTTTCAATCTCGGGTTGGTTCGGGTTATTCAATTTTCTCGGGTTTTCTCGGGTTTTTTGATAAAGACTAAAGAGCTTGTGTTCTTTTAGTGATTTAAAAAAAACATTGAACACTAACATGATTTTTCATCCTAGAAAAGCATTAGGTAGTTTCTTTTGGCATTGCAAGCCCATGAGTTCATTAGGCAATTCTCCATTCTATTTGGAACACAAATTCTCAAAAAATTACTACTATTACTATTTTGGACAAAAATCATAAAATAGTATCAATAATCAAGAGTGATTCATTAACATTCGAGAAATTCATGAAAGTAACATAGTGGCTTAAACAATTTGCATAGTCAAAATATTGTCGTCAAAAGTTAATACAAGTTATTTACATTCAAATCTTTAAATTCTACACCATCATCATTTACAACCTAGGACCTTGTACCTAAAGGAACAAAACATTTTTGAAGTGAGATCTTCTATACATATTTTCCAAAAACCATATCCTGCATCTGCAAAGTAGGCAATATAAATCAATTAAGTTGATTAGCAATGGATTAACTAAGTTGATGTTTAGTCCTTAGTTCTTATTGCTATTTAAAGCAAATAGTAATTTGGTAATTAACAATCACAAAAGAATGAACTAATACATTTGTTCCATGTAGTGAAATTAAAGTACATCAACTGGCCAATCAATCCTCAAAGGTGAGTCGGGGTATTCTGAAAGAATTGAAACAAATTGAATACTAAATAACATTCAAAAGCAGAATCATTTTTAATAACAATTTGAATATATAAAGTTACCTTCTTCAATTTCCTCAATTTTCTGGACTTCCTCTAATATATCTTCAAGCTTGCATTCTTTAGAAGGCGATCGTAGCCATTGTTGAGTGCAAATAAGTGCTTCTACCGTTTTTGGAGATAAAGAACTTCGATAACTATCAAGAATTCGACCACCTATACTAAAAGCTGACTCAGATGCAACAGTAGAAATAGGAATAGAAAGGATATCCCTAGCAATTTTCGCAACAATTGGGTATCTACAGGACGAAACTTTCCACCAACTCAAAATATTAAAATCATTGATCTTCACTATATCATCTTTCAAGTATATTTCCAGATCAGATTTTTTTACAACAAATTCCTCTTTTTTCATGTGTTTCTCCCACTAAGATTGCAACAAATCACTAGATTCACCCATTACACAATTATCATTTTCAATAGTTTTATTAGGACCTTCAGAGCAAGAACAATTGTAGTGATTATATAAGAGATTCAAAACATCTCTCACATCTTGAGACTTTAATCTTCCCATCAAAGAGCCATATGCAATAGAAAGAATATACTCTACATATTGCATCTTGTATCTAGGATCCAACACAACAGCAACCATCAGTAACATATTCATACTCTCAAACTTACCCCAATATTTATCCATCTTGGATTTCATTCTTGTTGCCATATCAACCAAAATGAGATCATCAGGTTTAGTATACTTGATAATATCATTTCGGAGATTGAAAAAATCATGAAAGAAAGAGTGAGAAGTAGAATATAAGCTGCCCGAAAATTTTAAAGTTACCTGATAGAAAATATGAAGAAACTTCACAAAAGCTTTCACATTCTTCCAATCATCTGTTGATGGATTTTTTGTTGTTGTATTTATTTCTCGACATTGCTTTTGATAATTCTGGTCATCCACATACATTCTTGTAAAAGATTTTCCAAATTTCAAAGCTTTATCCAACATTGTGTATGCCGAGTTCCATCTAGTCTCAACATCCAGACTTACAAGATCACGGGTGTCAATCTTAACTTTCTCAACAACGGACTTAAAAGTAGCAAATCTTGAAGAAGAAGACTTGACATATTTTATAGCACTTCTTATATGAGAAATAGGCTCAATTTGTTCATCCAACCCCTCTTTTACAATCAAGTTTAAAATATGAGCATTACATCTAACATGCAAAAACTGATTTTCAAACATTACCCCTTTCCAATCTTCAATACGCCCCTTTAAACTCTTAATGGCAGCATCATTTGTGGTTGCATTATCCAAGATCACTGTAAACAAGTTCTCAATGCCCCAACCTAATAAGCAATCCTCAATCCCCTTGGCAATAGTCTCACCTTTGTGATCTGGTGTTTGAAAAAAATTAAGAATTCTCTTTTGTAGATTCCATTGATCATCAATCCAATGTGCAGTGACGACCATATAAGTATAATTTTGGATTGACGTCCATGTATCTCTGGTAAGACAAACACGTTGGTTTTTTATAAGCTCCTTAAGCTTTTCTTTCTCTTCTTGATAAATCCTTAGACAATGTCGAGCAACAGTTACATGAGAAAGTACTTCAAATTTTGGAAAGGCTTTAGCCATTAATTTTTTGAATCCTTCTCCCTCAACAGCTCTAAACGGTTGTTCATCAATAATTATAAATTCGGCAATTGCTCTCTTAATTTCATCCATATAAAACACCCCTTTTTCAGTGGAACCACTTTCTGGCCAACCTCTTTTGATAGGTTTTAATGTTGTTTGCCTCTTATCGGACTTAAATGGAGACTTGAGACATTTCACATTTAAATGATTCCATAATGTAGTCGTCCCATTGACACTGTCGGCAGCAAATGTTTTAGTACAATAATTACATTTTGCCCTACATTTACCTCCTTTAACAATAAACTTGGAGAAATGATTCCAAATTTGAGATGTTTCTCTACCAGTAGTTCTAGAGTTAGGAGCGACCGGAGGAGCTGCTCTTTTTTGCTTCTTAGGAGGTGTGCGTCAATGTGGAGATACTTTACCTTGTTGTTGAGATATTGTTGATATAGTTGAAGGAATATTAATAATCATCTCTACATCCGTTACAGAAGGTGTAGTTTCCATCCAAAAAGAAAATTGCTGCACATATATAACAATAGTTATTAGTATTCTGATACAAGATTGTGTTTCAACAAAACTTCCATTTAAGTATTGTTCACAAGACTTAGAAGTATATTTCACTTTGAAACCAAAATAGATACAAATATAGGAGTACAAAATATTTGGTTAGAAAAGTTTGATGTATATTACTGGCTATTGCTATCAAAATCTAATAGTCTCTTAATTTTTTATCTCTATCACTTGTTTTTCCTTATCTCTGTGGACCATCACGATGTTTACAGTACAAAAACCTCCATACAAATGGAACCAAAAGCAATGAGTGGAACACTTGCCCCTTTTTCATTGCATTGAAACAACATAAGTAAAGAGAGAAAAGTGAAACTTATATACAAAAAAAATTATCATCATCTTGTTGCTAAGCTTAACACACCATAGATATGGACACCAAGATGTATAATTTTTAGGTTTATATCTATGATTCAACTATCCAAAATTGTGATGTTGTTGACAATGGCAATACAAGAAAAATATCCAAAAAAAATATATAAAAACGAGTTAGTAGCAATTACTTACCTAGATTAAGATGAGTTGATGATGATTTGAACTAGAATCGAAAAGACGAGCTCAATATATGCCCTAATAGCTGAGTGAAACCTAACAGTGACTGCTTTTGAAGTGAAGAGCTGCTGACCCAAATCCTAATGACCTTTGTTAAATGAGATAGAGAATATTATATAGGGTTGTATAATTTATTTGGGCTTTTGTTTATTTCTAAAAATAACAAGTGGGTTCAAGTCAACTATGTAGCCCAAGTCCACTAATATTAAACATAAAATTGTAAGAAAGATTAAGAAAAATATATAAATTATATATTAATAAACATTTTTTTGTATAAAATAAAATTAAAAATAAATATATATAATGTCGGGTTGGTTTGGTCTCGGGTTGACTTTTTTTTAGTGAAAACCAAACCAAACCAATTATAGTCGGGTTTTTTTTTTCAATACCAAACCAAGTCAAACCAAACCACTAGTCGGGTTTTTTTTTCGGTTTGACTCGGTTCGCGGTTTGGTTCGGTTTGCGGTTCGGTTTTGTTCACCCCTACCTCCAGCAACGTTAGCTTCATTAATCTCGTAGACACTAATACTACTATGGTGATCTAAACTTAAGTAAAAGACTAGAGATTTTTGTTGATAATATGTTATGAAATTATATATAAAATAATAAGAACATTATAATAGAGAGAGATTTCTTATTACTCTTTGAATGATATTTGGTGACTGAGATATAAATCAATTAGAAAGAACCCTTTTATTTATAGAAGAAAACTGACTTGATCAGTAAGTAGATTCCTAACTTTTGTCCAAAGAAATCCATATAATAGATATTAACTATTATACAAATATATTATAACATTTAGCATTTTATAGTTTGCCATTTTTTTTTCAAACATAATTTTACTACTAGCTTGTTAGGCGAATCTATTCAATTATTTATAAAAATGGTAGTGTTTAACCAGTTTTTTTTTAAGAAAAGGAATTGATAAATGAGTAGTTTCAAAACTATTTTCTAAATTATCTGAACCAAATACAAATTATTACCGGCAAAAAACGCATTTTTCAAAATAATTTAAGTAAATTCATATTTCCTTCGTTTTAGAAAGAATGATCTACTTTTCTTTTTAGTTTTTAAAAAAGAATAACTTTTTTTTTTACAATATTTTAATTTCAATTTTTTCACATGACATGTTTTAGACTATAAGATTTAAATACATTTGACATAATTTTAATTCAAGATTACAAGATAGAAAAATGGTACTCTCTCTATTCACTTTTACTTGTCACTTATTTCAAAAATAGATTTTTATTTTTACTTGTCACTTTTGACATATCAAGAAAAAATAATAATTTTTTTCATGTTTAAGTCATTTTTCAAGACATCATTTAATAGATATAATTTGGTAAAATAGCTATCTATATCAATAATTATTTTTGGCGTAACAAGTACTCTCTCCATCCCATTTTATATGTCATTCCTTCTATAAATAGTTGGTCTATAATACTTGTCATTTCATAAAATCAATGCATAAATTAACATATTGTTCCTTTTTTACCCTTGTGAGTTATTAGCATTGAAAACATACATTTGACCATTTTTAAAAAGTTAAGTAAATGATTCATGTTCATTGATTAAATTAATTAATCAAAATAAATTAATTCATATTCATTGATTGAAAATTTGCTATCCAAAAAAATTAAATAAGAGTAAAGTTATATTATTTCTTAATGCAAATGCAAAATTAAAATATGATACATAAAATAAGGAGGCAGTAAAATTGAATGGAGGATAGTAGTAAACTCGTATTAAGTCAAACTAGGTTATTAAATATAGTAGTAGGCACATCGGAATATCCCCCATTTACCTAAGCACCAAACTAATCTTCTTACTTAGAAGTCCAGCATCTGAGTTTGAAACCTGCTTTTCAACTAATTTATCATTCCATTATCCTTCATTCACACTCCATTTTCGTGTAGATAAACTCTTGACACGAAACTGCTTCAGGAATTTCTTTGAGGTAAACTCATTCTCGATACCAGCCCGCTACACCCTTTCAATTTCGATTCTAGTTTTCTATTCTCTGAAATATAACTTTTTTTGTGGATGATGAATTCCGATTCAGTCTCCTTCAAGCCTATGGCTGTACCCACAAAAGAGGACGAAGACCCACCCATTTCCTCCACTTCATTGCTTTCTTTTGACACAGATGACTGTTCCCTATCGTCTCCTACAAAAACCCCTTTCAATTCGGTAATTTTTACAGCTTTGATTCTCGTCGCTTGTGTATCTCTATCTACAGCTATTACCTTTGCTTTCCTCTTCTTTTCACATTCTTCTATCTCCTCTGTTTCGCATGTATCTCGCCCACTTCAAAAACTCAAACATCCTGTTGTTCTCTTGATTTCATCTGATGGGTTTCGCTTTGGGTATCAGTACAAGACGGATACCCCTAATATCCATAGATTGATTAGGAATGGGACAGAAGCTGAACTTGGTTTAATTCCTGTATTCCCAACTTTAACTTTTCCTAATCATTATGCTATTGTTACTGGTTTGTACCCTGCTTATCATGGTATTATAAATAACTATTTCCTTGATCCGATTACTGGAGAGCATTTCAATATGGGGAGCCATGAGCCTAAGTGGTGGCTCGGTGAGCCACTTTGGGAGACTGTAGTCAATCATGGTCTTAAGGCTGCTACTTATTTCTGGCCTGGATCTGAGGTAAATAAAGGAGGCTGGACTTGTCCAGAGTCTCTTTGTAAGAGGTATAATGGTTCTGTGCCATTTGAAGAACGAGTTGATACTGTTTTGAAATATTTTGATTTGCCAAATGATGAAATTCCATCGTTTATGACACTCTATTTTGAAGACCCTGATCATCAGGGTCACAAGGTTGGGCCTGATGATCCTCAAATCACTGAAGCCGTTGCAAGAGTTGATGGGATGATTGGGAAGTTGATCCAAGGCTTAGAAGCAAGAGGGGTTTTTGAGGATGTGAATATTATAATGGTTGGCGATCATGGTATGGTTGGCACGTGCGATAGAAAGTTAATTTTCTTGGAGGATTTGGCTCCGTGGATTGAAATTCCAAAGGATTGGATACAGTCATATAGTCCATTGCTTTCCATTCGTCCACCACCAAGTTACTCTGCCAAGGATGTAGTTACCAAGATGAATGAGGGCTTGAAATCAGGGAAGGTTAACAATGGGCAGTATTTGAAAGTCTATCTAAAGGAGGAACTGCCTGATCGGCTGCATTATTCTGCGAGTGATCGAATACCACCCATCATTGGGTTGATCGATGAAGCATTTAAGGTCGAACAGAAGAGCTCAAAAAAGTTTGAATGTGGTGGATCTCATGGTTATGACAATGCATTCTTCTCAATGAGGACCATTTTCATTGGCCATGGTCCTAAGTTTGCTAGTGGCCTTAAAGTCCCATCTTTTGAGAATGTTCAGATTTACAACCTGGTTACCAAAATCCTTAATATACAAGGAGCATCCAATAATGGGACAACATCATTTCCAGACATGATTCTCTTACCCAGCCACTGAGTTGTAGCTAATTATGAATATATTCTTTATGCTACCAGAGGTGAGAGATCATCATGTGATTTTTATATGCTTCTCTTAACGATTAGAAAATATTGTCAAGTTGATTTGAGGTGATGATCTAGTGCTGAAGGTTATGCACCTCTGTACCTCGTGGCATCATTTCACTTTTGTCGGCGTCTAGATTTATAGTCTCTTAGGTGTTGCAACTTCTATTTTGTAGCTGGCTTATTTTAAGATTAGTAAATTGTTGCTGCTATTTAGATAGAAAATGAATTGATAAATGAATAATGTTCAATGTATTTGTTGACCGTATCCGTATTCTACCTTTTACTCCATTTTCGTGGCATGTATTATGTTATCTATCATCTCCGTTGTATTTGTGGATTCAAAAATTGTACAATCTCCTGCGTCCCATTATTATATTTCCGAAGGAAGAACTTGGAGAGTAGAATAGAAAAACCAAAAGTCAACTATCTGTTTGTCATGTGTGATTGGTAGTAAGAATATTAAGGTCATTGACACCATAGCCCGTGCTCTTGATCAAGGGTTAAGCTTATATCTAGTTTATGTAGTCATTTTTGTTGTCCCTTTGTTGCATCATCAAGGCAGTAGCCTCTGATGGTAATTGTTGTTATTGGTGCATTTTTTTCATGATAATAAGATATCTTTATATGTTAGGACTTGTGGTTGAAAATCTACCTTCGATTGTTTCTCTTCGTTGCAGAACTTTTTGGAGATACTTGTAATGTCATACTTGATCTCAAAGTTGTTTCCATAAAGCATTGCCAAACCAAAATCGCCTGCTGTTAGAGTACAAACATGCTCACTTCTTTCTTTTTGGCTATCCAGAGAGGTTGTTTCTTTGGCAAGATAGACCTTTCGGTGTTTGTGAACTCGTAGAGTTTGATAATTATTTCACATTTTTCTTTCTTGATAACTGATAGTACCTTTCTTTTGATTGGATATGAAAAATGTTCTCTGTCTGTTAGTTGCTCTACTTCCTTGGCTAAACAGATGTTATTACAGGCTATATGGAAGTGAGGAATGATAATGTTGGATCACTAAGTGTTTTGGTATTTCCAATTTCCTCACGTTTGGTTGGTCAAAATATTTTGGAACATTTTCTAAAATTGTGTACAAATAAAATAGTAGGAAGAAGTAGTTTTTCTCTAAAAGCATTTTTTAAAATATATTAGTCAAAAGACAAATCACATTGACAATATATTTTTTAAATTATTTGACCGAATACAAATTAGTACTTGCCAAAAACACATATTTCAAAATAAGCTTTAGAAATTAAAGCAAATAGATATAAGACATATCGTGATAGGCAAATAGGAATCTGAGCCCGAAATTGATCTTTGGGTAGAAATCCAGCATCTTAATTGATAATTCCTCCCGTCTTTCAACTAATCCATCATTCCATTTTCCAGTAGATAGATCAACTGTTGACGAAGGTATTGCTTTGATAACCTCCTCATTCGATTTCAGGTAAACTCATTTTCGATACAACCCGGCTACACCCTTTCATCTGTATTTGGATTGCAATTTTCTATGCTCTGAAATATACCTTTATACTGTGGATGATGAATTCGGATTCGATTTCCTTCAAGCCTATGGCTGTACCCACAAAGGAGGAGGACGAAGACCCACCCATTTCCTCCACTTCATTGCTTTCTTTTGACACAGATGACTGTTCCACATCTATTCCCCCAAAACCACCTTTCTCTTCCGTAATTTTCACACCTCTGATTCTCGTCACTTGTGTATCTCTATCTACAGCTATTATCTTTGCTTACCTCTTCTTTTCACATTCTTCTGTCTCCTCTATTTCTCATGTATCACGCCCACTTCAAAAACTCAAACATCCTGTTGTTCTTTTGATTTCATCCGATGGATTTCGCTTTGGATATCAGTACAAAACAGATACCCCTAATATCGATAGATTGATTAGGAATGGGACAGAAGCTGAACTTGGTTTAATTCCTGTATTCCCAACTTTGACGTTTCCTAATCATTATGCCATTGTGACTGGTTTGTATCCTGCTTACCATGGTATTATAAACAACTTTTTCCTTGATCCAAATATTAGAGAGCCTTTCACTATGGCGAGTTATGATCCTAAGTGGTGGCTCGGTGAGCCACTTTGGGAGACTGTTGTCAATCATGGTCTTAAGGCTGCTACTTATTTCTGGCCTGGATCTGAGGTGAATAAAGGAGGTTGGACTTGTCCGAAATCTCTCTGTAAGATCTATAATGGTTCTGTCCCATTTGAAGAACGAGTTGATACTGTTTTGAACTACTTTGATCTGCCAAATGATGAGATTCCGTCGTTTATGACACTCTATTTTGGAGACCCTGATCATCAGGGTCACAAGGTTGGGCCAGATGATCCTCAAATCACTGAAGCCGTTGCAAGAGTTGATGGGATGATTGGGAAGTTGATCCAAGGCTTAGAAGCAAGAGGGGTTTTTGAGGATGTGAATATTATAATGGTTGGCGATCATGGTATGGTTGGCACGTGCGATAGAAAGTTAATTTTCTTGGAGGATTTGGCTCCGTGGATTGAAATTCCAAAGGTTTGGATACAGTCATATAGTCCATTGCTTTCCATTCGTCCACCACCAAGTTACTCTGCCAAGGATGTAGTTACCAAGATGAATGAGGGCTTGAAATCAGGGAAGGTTAACAATGGGCAGTATTTGAAAGTCTATCTAAAGGAGGAACTGCCTGATCGGCTGCATTATTCTGCGAGTGATCGAATACCACCCATCATTGGGTTGATCGATGAAGCATATAAGGTCGAACAGAAGAGCTCAAAAAAGTTTGAATGTGGTGGATCTCATGGTTATGACAATGCATTCTTCTCAATGAGGACCATTTTCATTGGCCATGGTCCTAAGTTTGCTAGTGGCCTTAAAGTCCCATCTTTTGAGAATGTTCAGATTTACAACCTGGTTACCAAAATCCTTAATATACAAGGAGCATCCAATAATGGGACAACATCATTTCCAGACACGATTCTCTTACCCAGCCACTGAGTTGTAGCTAATTATGAATATATTCTTTATGCTACCAGAGGTTAGATAACATCATGTGATTTTTGTATGCTTCTCTTTAACAATTAGAAACTATTGTTAAGTTGATGAACTAGTGCTGAAGGTTATGCACCTCTGTACCTCGTGGCATCTTTTACCTTTCCCGATTTGTAGTCTATTAGGTGTTGTAACTTCTGTTTAGCAGCTGACTTATTTTAAAATTAGTAAATTGTTGCTGTTATCTAGATATAGAATGAATTGACAAATGAATAATTTTCAAAATATTTGTTTACTGTATCCATATTCTACCTTTTACTCCATGTTCTTGACATATAATATGTTATTTATCATTGTTAGTTAGTTAGCTGAAGGATACAATTAGCGTGAAAGTTGGTTAAATAACCGAATTAGATAGATAACAGATTTGGACTCAGATTTCAATTCATTGCAACTCAGCTGTAAAAGCTTTTACACTTTACTTTGAATATGATGAATATATACATTACTTATCTTCTCCTCTTTCATCTTCCATAGTTGTCAATCCGAGTTTCTCTATAGAACTCCTGTCCATCTGCTAAAACCTCAGATTCCTCCGAGAATCTCTGCATTTTGGCTAATAGGGGAGGGGTTAGGGATGAAGGGAGAGAGCATTCCTTCAACACCTTTGAATGAGAAAGAATGTCCCTTATATGATGTCCCATTCAGTGTTTCTGAATGATGATTTGATAAAATTGAAAATGTCACTGATGGAAGCCGCTAAGTTCACAACTAAATTAAAATTAAACATTTTTTTCAGGACTTAATGGTGAAATGACCTTTAAATTGCTCTCGGTGAAGAACCAAAAGTCAAGTATCTGTATGTGTGATTGGTAGTTAGAATATTAAGGTCAATAACACCATAGCCCGTGCTCTTGATCAAGGGTTAAGCTAACATTTAGTTTGTGCTGCCATTTTTGTTGTTGCTTTTGTTGCATCATCAATGCAGTAGCCTCTGATGGTAATTGTTGTGATTGCTGCATTTTGTTTCGTGAGAATAAGATATCTTTATATGTTTGGAGTTGCGGTTGAAAATCTACCTTTGATTGTTGCTCCATCGTTGCAGAACTTTTTGGAGAAACTTCTAACGTCATACTTGATCTCAAAGTTGATTCTATAAAGCGCTAGCATTGCCAAACCAAAATACTAAATAGCCTGCTGTTAGTGTACACACATACTCACTTCTCGTAGAGTTTGATAGTTATTTCACATTTTTATTTCTTGATAACTGATAGTACTTTTCTTTTGATTGGATATGAAAAATGTTCTTTGTGGTTTCTTCTGTGTCTGTTAGTTGCTCCACTTCCTTGCTGAACATATGTTCATTACAGGATATATGGAGGTGAGGACTGATAATGTTGGATCACTAAGAGTGTGGTTGGTATCTCCAATTCCATTACCTTCTTCCTCTGCTTTCTCCTTTTGATCGGTCAAAATATTTTGAAAAATGTTTTTCTAGGAAAATAACTTTCATAATGAAAGTACGGAAAACAAGTTCCATAAGTGATATTTTAAGTTCAATGTCTAGTTCTCACCCACCCAACATCTTCAATTCCCACCCCTCGACCATCCTACCCACATCTCCCATGAACATTGCCCACGTAGTATTTTTCTAGATGATATATTAATAGTCTTGGCATAGTATATTTTTTGCTTATATACCAGATTTTAGATCCAACAAAATATTTTCTAAGAAAATATTTTCCATGAAAAATACACCTTATGTGCATTATTCTAATTAGTAACTGATCACTGAAATTTCTACACCATATATTAGAAGAAAAATTATGCATAGGATTAGAAATTATACTAAGTTGTTTTCGTCTTTTCTCATTTGATACCGAATTTTGTGTTAATGTGAAGGTTGAATGAATGAAAAAGGAGTGGAGTGAACTAATCTTAACATTTGAAATTGGAAAGGTCAATGGGTTATAATGGAGCAACTATGGTTTTTATGCATTTTAATATTAAAATTAAAATATTAAATAGATATGTTAATGGGTATAAATTGGTAAGAATGTGATTATTACTTTTGGTATAGCTCATATAACCATTCATGCCATGTTTTATCACTAATTGTCTCACAAATCTTTAAATGATTATCCATATTCTTGACATTTATTTGTGGAAGAAATTCTACACTTATATAAAAGACTAGGTAAATTATCCGTGCTTCGCATGGGATTGACCTATTATAGTAAACTTACATATGATAATTCGGTAATATCCGTATTTTTGATGCATACACTACATTGTCAAGAACATTTTATCTTAAAGGAAAATCATTCCTCCAAAATCTTAAAGTGCTATATTTTATTAATATTTTTTGTTGTACACAAATTATGAGTAATAGAGAGATTTGAAGTATAAGAAAGAAGTATAAGAAAGAAGTCTAAGAAAATCTCCACAGAAATAGTTGGTCCGAAGTAACAAAATTTTCTAAATTCCAGAAAATTATAAAGAACAACATTAGTCATTAAAGAACAGACAAAAAAGCCTCGAACATCAACACTCCTAAGTAAAGTGGAACATCACATCCATACAAGAATATAATTAACTAAATTCAAATGGAGGATGTTCTACTCCTTTCTTATGAACCTCCATATTGAAATTAGTAGTACTTAGCTGATTAATTAAGTTGTTATATTCCAGAACCTTCCATTTGTTAGTTATAATCCATTAGTTGGTTAGTTAGTTACAAGTATTAGTTAGTTAACTAGAGTTGAGTTAGTTAGTTAACTAGAGTTAGCTAGAGTCGGTTACAACATAGTTAACATGTATATATAGCTGAGATAATTCTCATTCTGTAATTATGCTTCTATGAATGAGATCAGAAATTCCCAATTTGTATTCTCTCCTTGAATTTCTTCATGGTATCAGAACAATGAATATATGTTTTTTCATCTTCGATTCTAGATCTTGGAGAATTTTTCCATTAACAGAGCTTGAGAATGGTGGATTCAACAATATCTGAAGAAAATGTCATAGTTGCAGTTACAACAGATACTCTGGAAGGAGTAGAGAAAAATCATAATCATCCATTCTATCTTCATCCATCAGATACTTCGGGTAGTGTTTTGACATCAGTTCAACTCAAAGGAACTGAGAACTACTTACTATGGAGCAGATCTATGATGATAAACCTTCGAGGAAAGAGCAAGCTAGGTTTTGTCCTTGGAACATCTAAGAAGTCTGATTACAAACCTAGATTGGAGGAACAGTGGGAGAAATGCAATGCATTTGTGCTTGCTTGGATCATGAACACTGTTTCCAAAGAACTTTTGAGTGAAATTTTCTATGCTTCAGATGTAGCAATGGTCTGGGTAGATCTGAATGAAATGTTCAACAAAGTTGATAGATCGAGAAGTTATCAGTTGGAATGAATTTAACAGTATCAGGTTATTTCACTAAGTCGCTTCTTCAATGGAATGAATTTGATTGGTACCTCCACCTGCTTGTAATTGTGATAAGTCAAAAATAAATGTTGATCATTTATAATTTTTGCGGTTGTTTGTATTTTTGATGGGATTAAATGAAGTGTATAGTCATGCACGAAGTCAAATTTTGATGATGAATCCCATTGCCTAGCGTGAGTAAATCCTATGCCATGATAATTTCTGATGAAAGTCAGCGAGTGACAGCAGAATCACGAATAAGCAGAGATGTTCATGAAACTATGGTTATGTATGTTGAGAGAAGTAATCACTATTCTGATCCTATGTTATACTCTGGAAATGGAAGAGGGGTTTCCAATTCAATGGGAGATGGTTCTCAGATGTCTGATTCTATGACATATACTAGTATGGTAGAGGTGCACACTATGATCCAATGGCATTATATACTGGACGAGGTGGATATTCAATCATAAGCCAAAGAGAAATTGGCATCTGATATGTGATTATTGTAAGCTACATGGCGCACACTAAGGACATATGTTACAAGCTAATGGGCTATTCAACTGATTGGATATTCAAGAAAAAAGGTGGACCAAGTGTAGGAGTGATAAAAGTAGGTAGGGGTATAACAAATCATGTCTATGCTGATGGAGATGGGTTTGGGCATATGGATGCAGGTCATGGTCTAATGCATTTAGGACTTGAACTTGGAACGGCGGATGGATCAGGTAGTTCAAGAGCTTCTAGCAATCCATTGCAGACAAGACAGGGAGGATTTGATTCAGTGGACAACATGAACATGGCTAACGCTAACACTGCAAGTGTTTCAATTAATGCTTTCTCAATGACTAGCAAAATGAGTTCACCACTAGAGTAGGTAGGGGTATAACAAATCATGTCTATGCTGATGGAGATGGGTTTGGGCATATGGATGCAGGTCATGGTCTAATGCATTTAGGACTTGAACTTGGAACGGCGGATGGATCAGGTAGTTCAAGATCTTCTAGCAATCCATTGCAGACAAGACAGGGAGGATTTGATTCAGTGGACAACATGAACATGGCTAATGCTAACACTGCAAATGTTTCAATTAATGCTTGCTCAATGACTAGCAAAATGAGTTCACCACCAGAGTATTCAGATTGTTTTAACAGACGAAGAGAGTGGATAGTTGATTCAGGTGCATCATGTCATATGACTTCCAAACTCAGTAACCTAGCAGAGTTAGAAAATTCTAATAATGGTAGAAAAGTACATCTACCTAATGGTCATACTACATCAATTACTCATGTTGGTACCTGCAAACTAACGACTGGTGAAACTTTGAACAATGTTCTAGTGGTGCCTGATTTCAAGTTTGATTAACAGTTTCCCAACTGACCAAACAATTGAAATGTTCAATGGAGAGGTGAAGGGGATTGGTAAAGAAAGGGAAGGACTTTATTACTTTCCCAATAATTGTTCAAAAAAGGTCAAGCATGAAGAACATATCTTATTAGTACAAAACATGGAGTCAGAAGGAATAACATGGCACAATAGGCTTAGTCATCCTTCATTGAAGGTGTTGAAGCACTTATCTTTGATAAAAAAAGACTGCAGATGAAAAGATTTGTAATAAGTGTCCAGTTTGCCCACTTGCTAAACAAACTAGACTTCCTTTCTCTTTAAGTATTTTAAAACTTGTGATAATTTTGATTTGATCCATATGGATGTCTGGGTCCATAGAGTTCCTACTCATGATGGATATAGGTTTTTCTTGACAATTGTTAATGACCTTACTTGGTTATTTTTGATGAAATGTAAAAGAAATATGTTTGCTATTCTGAAATGCTTCTTTACTTTGGTTCAAAATTAGTTCAACAAGTCTATAAAAAGGATCAGATCTGATGATAGAACTGAGTTCTTTAATAAAGAATGTAGATCATTGTTTGAATCCCTAGGTATCATTCATGAGAGTAGTTGTCCACATACTCCTCATCAAAATGGAGTTGTGGAAAGGAAGCACAGATATATCCTTGATGTATCCAGGGTCGTAAGATTTCAAGGCTCCTTACCAATAAGGTTCTGGGGTGAATGTGTATTGGCAGCTGTTTACTTAATCAATAGACTACCTACTACTGTGCTGAAAGGAGAAGCTCCTTACACAGCCTTCCATGGTCATCAACCTGGATTAACTCACTTAAGAAGTATTTTCAAAACTAGAAAATTAAAACTAGTAGAGAAAATAGAATCAGAAACAAATTACAAACAATATACAAAATATTTTTTTTAAAGAAAAAAAACAAGCCTACTAGATGCATAGTGTCCCCTTAAGGAAATTATTCCCCTCAAGTACCTGAGGTTAATGGAATATATCCTCCCACGATAGAAAGATCTTACTCACCGATGTATCAGCAACTAAAATCACGGTGTCAGCAAACCACTCAACAGCAGTAAGGTACACTTAGAATACTAGATTTAGTAATAGTAGAAGAAGTCCAGAAATTGGTTCTTTTAAAATGAGAGGAAATCCCTCAATTTATAGAAAACAAAGGGTAGTGTGAAAAGGTTCTTCTTGTGCCTTACCGGAAAGGTCACAACCCTTTGGAAAAGTCACAATCTTTCAGAAAGGTCACTACCTATCATAAAAGTCACAACTACTATTCATAAAAGTCGCAAACTTTTCATAAAAGTCACAAATCTTTATAAAAGTCGCAACTCTTCATTTTCCATTCACACCTTTTAAAACCCAACAATACCTCGCATGAATGGGGAATGACTCCATGACAAAGAAACTGACAGGTGTGTGTACTTTACAAGCAAGAATTAATTGCATCTGGATAAGTAGATTTCCCTTTGAACTTTTCGTAGTGAACATAAGTCAGATATACTCGGTCAATCAGTAGATTTGATATCTTTAAACCATTAAGCTTTGGTGTATACCTATACAACCATATGTCACACAATTAACCCTCTATCGTTTATGGTTCTTACGCTTGTGTTTGTTTTAGCCATGAACATCTCCTGGTTTCATAAGTGTATAGAGAGGTAGGCTTTTGACAGTCATCCTCTTTGAAGCGGCTTACACTTCACACTCACATAGGTGATTTCTAACTGTGTTATCGTGTAGATACACTATTTGGTCAAATTTGTCAAATTTAGCAAATCATTAAAAACTTTAAGCATTATTAACTCATTAACAAGACATAATGTTGTATCATTGTTCCTGAGCATTATCTTTATCATGAGAATCGATTGAGTTGGTTGACAATGCCGAACCATCAGTCACAACTTTGTTTTTCTCCTTAAACCTAACTCTTGAGATCTCCAGTCTTCTAGGTAGAGGTACCGCCATGATGACTTGTCCTAAGCTGTAAACCCATTCCCTTAGATGATCTTTCAACTTTCTTTCTAGTTAGGCCTTTTTGTAAGTGGATCTGACACATTATCCTTTGACTTTACATTGTCAATTGTGATAATTCCACTAAAGAGTAGTTTTCTAACGGTATTATGTCTATGTCCTATACCAGCATGCTCTATGCTCTACCTATTGCATCTTGACTATCAAAGTGTATACATACTGATGCCAAAGTTTTGGGCCAAAAAAGAATATTTATCAAGAAATTCCAGAGTCTTTCAACTTATTCTCCAGTCTTATCTAGAGCACCTAGCTCAGAGATCATTGTAGAGCTAGCGATACATGTCTTTTTGGAAGATTTCCAAGAGACTGCTCCTCTACCAAGAGTAAATACATATCCACTCATGGATTTTACTTCATTTGATCCCAATGATCCAATTTGAATCACTATATACTTTCAATACTACTGGATATTGTGATAATGCTAGACATAGTTTTGAGTATGTTTTCAATACCCCAAAAATCTTTTAATTGTCATCCAATGAGTTCGATTGAGATCACTTGTGAACCGACTCAGTTCATTAATAGCACATGCTATATATGATCTTGTATGCTTAGTGATATACGTCATACTTCCCAATATTTTAGCACAATCCAATTGTGAGTTAGTTTCGCCTTAATTCTCTTGAAGTGCAAAACTCACATTTATTGGAGTCTTGACAATATTAAAATCCAAATATTTGAACTAGTCAAGTACCTTTTCAATGTAATGAGACCGTGACAATGCTAAATAGTGTGGAGTTCTAAGGATTCTTATACCTAATATCGCATCAGCAACTCCAAGATCTTTCATATCAAACTTGCTTTCTAGAATACGTTTAGTAGCATTTATGCCATTAGTGTCTCTACTGATGATCAACATGTCATCAATATACAAAAAAATATTGACCTTTTTATTTTAATGTAAACACATTTATCACTTCCATCATTCTTAAATCCATTTGCCAACATGGTTTGGTCAAATTTCTTATGTTACTGTTTGGGTGCTTGTTTTAGTCCATAAAGTGACTTAGCAAGTTCTCATGGTTTCTTTTATTTACTAGGAACCACAAAACCCTCGGGATGTTCCATGTAAATTTCTTCCTCCAATTCTCCATTTAAGAAAATTGTTTTCACATTCATTTGATGAATTTGGAGGTCATAAATTGAAGCTTATGTAATTAACATCCGAATGAATGTAATTCTAGTTAGTGGCGAGTATTTGACGAAAAAAATCAAGACCTTGTTTTTGTCTAAAGTCTTCCGACTTTCATTTTCCTTCTGAAGATTCACTTTGAACCCAAAGGTTTATTTCCTAGAAGAAGATCAATCAACTTTCAATGTGGTTGCTCAAGATTGAAACAATATCACTATTGAAGCCATCTTTCCAAAAGAATGAGTCCATAAAAGACATAGGAAATGTTACAAAATCAGATTCGAAGAAAGTAGATGTGACATTTACTACGCCTCTGAATCTCTTTATTAAGTACATTCTCCCTTTGTTCTTTCCAAGGTCTTTTAGACCATTCACTAGACTACTCAAGTTTAATTTTACAGTCCACAACCTTAGGTCATATTTTAATCCTTTTAGGAATAAGAACTTGGATTTTGGCTAGACACCCCCACACTCTGAAATATTTCAATTTGGATTTCCTTCATTTCCATTTCCCATATGGAATAGATTGTTCTTGAACAAACAAAACGTTTTATTGGTTTCTTTCTGAAAAGACAAAACTTTTTGTTGTTCCCTTTTGCTATAAGGATAGCTTCTCCACACAAATTTTGTGGTAAACCTGAACGTATAAGTAATGTAGCCATCATTTCCTTCAAAGTTTTTTTTTTCATTACACAATTCCATTAGATTGAGGTGAATAGGGCAGCAGTTTGATGGATTAATCCACTTTCCAAACATATTTCTGCAAAAGGAGATTTATATTCTCCATCCATATCACTTTTTATCTTTTTCTCAACTGATTTCAGTTTCAATTTTATATTGCATATACATTTCTATTGCTTCATCCTTACCATTTAGCAAATAGACATACTGTATCAAATGCAATTGTTAATAAAAGTTATGAGATACTTTTTCCCACCACAAGATGGTGTTGACTTCATATCAAAAATATCAGTGTAAATCAACACTAAAGGATTAGAATTCCTTTCAACAGATTTATAAGAATGCTTAGTATACTTAGATTCAACACAAACTTGACATTTCTATTTATTGCACTCAAAGTTAGACAAAACTTCTAAGTTAATCAGTTTTCCTTGCAAGGTTTTGTAATTGACATGTCCCAAGTGTTCATGTGACAAACAGTTTGACTCAAGCAAGTAAGAACAAATAGAAATATTGAGTTGAAAAAGCTCTTCGCAAGGTAGCTTTTTCTCACAAATATTTGTTCTTATTTCTTACAATTTTGTGTGATACAAACATTATTTGGAGTCATCACCTTGTCAAATTACCTTTTCAGAAGGACCTTTCCATAACTTTCAATTTGATTGTCATAGAACTACCTATGAACAAAGTTTCACTGGATCCAATAAAGGCAATATAGTCCAAATGCTTCTTTTACAAAACATGACAAATGACTATTCACCAATTTTCATGTCTATACAAATAGGTTTATTAAATAGTTCATATCTTTTCATGAAAAATCACAACATTTTAAGTGACACTTTTTCATAAAAGAACACAATCATTTTGAACAAGTATATATATAATTTGGTACTTTCATACTAGTCATACCATATACTAGTAAAAGAGAAACTCAACGACCACAATATCAAATATACTCCAAGAATTTTGGGGGGCTAGCATAATACAAAAGTATCATCATATTTCATATCTTGTTCTTCAATTTTAAATTGGACACTAAGTCTAATTTTATGTCATAAGAAAATAACCCTCACATTTTAAATATGATCTCAAAAATATTTTTCAACTATTTGAAAATAGTTTTTCCACATATTTTTTTCCATGCTATCAAAATTTCGACATATGAAACCTCTTTTGAAAACACTATTCTACAAAAGAATTCTAGTGCTTCAAATCCCTTTGACTTATTATGTGAAATTTTCATATTATTCAAACCAATTGCATAGTCTAATTTATCCAGAGTAGAAAACTACAAATATTTTTAGTCTACAATAATTAGACACAATCAAATTTCACACGGAGTACAAACTACAAAAGTTTTTTTTCTCCAAACAGAATAAAACATATTCTTAGATTATCGCATAGAAATGTTTTTCTTTTCAAATAACCTTCAAACTATAACATTTTAACATACTATTTTATCAAACAAAAATGTGCATCTCTCATTCTGCAAACTAAAGAATTTTAAAGGCAACACTATTTGCCAAGGAAATTCATTCAAAAACAAATGGTTTGCAAATCTTTTTCCAAAGACACACATGATAAATGTCAAAAATTTAACTTTTAGAAACTATTTTCCTCCTTAGATAAATAATAATAAAGTTACCTGGTGTAATCTTATTCGGAATACCACCAATTTTCCTCGTACATTCTCACTTCGACCTTGCTAAACAAGACACCAAATTTTGGAGAAGTAGTGCATTAATCTTCTGCTTCCATGATCTATTTCCCTCAATCAATAGAATACAAGAAATGCCAACAGTATAATAATTTCATTAAGATTTTTGTTTATCCTGTATTCCTAAGATGCTTACAACAAAACATTGAAGAACTTGGTAAGAAACAACAAAGTTTAAAGAGTATTTTCAAAACTAGAAAATTAAAACTAGTAGAGAAAATAGAATCAGAAACATAGAAACAATATACAAAATATTATTCGTAAAGAAGAAAATCGAGCCCACTGAATGCACAGTGTCCCCTAAGGAAATTATTCCCCTAAAGTACCCGAAGTAAATGGAATATATTCTCCCAGGATAGAACGATCTTACTCATCGGTGTATTGGTACCTAAAACCACGATGTCAGCGAACCACTCAATGGCAGTAAAGTATACTTAGAATACTATATTTAGTAGTAGTAGTAGAAGTCCAGAAATTGGTTCTTCTAAAATGAGAGAAAATCCCTCAATTTATAGAAAACAAAGGGTAGTGTGAAAATGTTCTTATTGTGCCTTACCGAAAATGTCACAACCCTTTGGAAAAGTCACAATCTTTTGGAAAGTTCACAGCCTTTCATAAAAGTCACAGCCTTTCATAAAAGTCACAACTTTTCATAAAAGTCACAACTTTTCATAAAAGTCAAAACTCTTCATAAAAGTCGCAACTTTTCATAAAAGCCACAACTCTTCATAAAAGCCACAACTCTTCATTTTCCATTCACACCTTTTAAAAGTACTTGAATGGCGTCTCTCATAAGGTGAATTGCATCTCAGTCATAATAAACTCTGAGTGCTTAGGTTCCTGATTTGCTATGTATGTCAATAAGAGTTGAGGTTATGGAAAGGTGACTATAGAGGCAGAATGAAGTTAAGAGAAGTATCTCAGAAAGAAGTCCTAAAAAGAATTCTAGTATATATATATATATGTTCTATCGAGGAGAATTTAGTAGTCATGTGATTAGACTTGTCGCATTGTCACGATCCAAAAAAGGACGTGATGACACTTGAATATTTCCACCAAGAAAAATCAACTTCAACCTGACGAAATGAAAGAAAAGCAGAAAGATAAAGCAAGAACAAGATAAAAGAGGAAAACTTATTCATTCTATTAATACCCCAAAATTTAATTATCATGTGTACAAGTCACTAATGTAAAAACAGAATTTGAAAGATAAATACAAGTCTCAATGTTTTTGTTTCTCAAGTAGAACAAAATATAAGGTAAAGGAACAAAAGGCCCACCGGAATGACAAACAACTACCTCTCAAAATCTTTGACATTCGTCGAAATCTGAAGAAGAAGGAGAAAATTAGCTCGGAACCTACACAAGTGTAGAGGCAAGGAGTGAGTACCAATAACATTGTATCCAACAAGCAACCTAACAACAATTCGAATACTCTTTTCCATCCCAACCGAACCTCCTCAAGCTATAACATGCAGATAAATCAGTCCAACCTAACAGTTCTACAATATACAATTCACAAGGCTCAATATTCACAGTTCAAAGTCACAAGTCAACAACCAACATGTATCACATAATCAAGTCACAAGTATCAAATACATTAATCACAATTAACGAATGAGTCAATCATTTGCATCAAAATGCATCAAAACACAAGAATCAACTCTCGCCGGAACCCTTTCACATAGACTTTGTGTCATATCACTAGCCGGAACCATTTCTCATCGTCTTTGTATCAAGTTACTAGCCAGAACCATTTCCTATCGGCTTTATATCAAATCACTAGGCGAAACCATTTTCCATTGATTTTATATCAATCACTAGCCGAAATAATTTTCCATCGACTTTATATCAATTGCACTGGCCAGAAAAGAACTCGGTATTAGAAGCACTTGCCGGAAAAAAACTCGGCATCAATACATTATTTTTTGTTGAATATTTTAGTATCATCACTCATCTCATATTTTATTTTATTTTATTAAGAAACACCTTAAATAATTGTATTTTGATAGGACTAAAGAAATATCTAGAGTGAAAATTAATTATATGTTTGTAAGTATTGAAAATATCTGAAAAAAAATGAAAACCCGAGTTTTATTAGTTTGGTTTATAAATTTAAAAATCCAACACAAATAGGCTGGTTTGACATTTTAAAAATCTGAACCAACCCGGCCATGTACACCCCTAGTTATAGTTAGGTAAAATTCTTTTCTAATCACAAGCCAAAACTGATTCTTCCATTTAGTGGAGTTTCACTAAATTTTTTGTTGTTGTTATTGTAAGCCATAATAATTGATCAAGCTTGTACTCATAGTCAAGACCCACGACGAATGGCATGTGAAGTTCTAAGACTTGCTCCACCCCATCAAGGTGCTTTTAGGGAAGCCCTTGCAGACTTCACCTTCAACGGTTTCTCCATTCCAAAAGGATGGATGGTATAAAAAAAGAAAAAGATCAATACTATATATGTTGTATTATTTTGATGGAATTGATATCTCAAAAGATCACTTAATTTTGAGAATTAATTGAGTAAAGTCATTGAACTTTGCTTTGTATCAATAAACTCACTTAACTTTGGCTTTTGTATCAATAAAATCACTCAACTAAATTTTACATCACATTAATAAATCTAACATGTCAGAATAAAATATTTGTTTTATGCCCTATAAGTATAAACCCCTCAAAATAAATAGAATTAATTCCAAGTGAATTTGTCATTATCGACTCTGACTGGCTCCTTTAGACCCAAAATTTACCTGCCTACAAGTATTTAGTTGGACTACCGAAAGTTGGCCCAAATGACATTTTTTTGGGTAGTTTACAAAAATTTCACTAGTTTAAGTGCTAATTATTTAGATACATGTTAGTTTATAGTATTATGAATTTTACTAGATTTGGTGCATTAAAATACATCCAGATACATTATTTGTAATATTTATAATAAATTAAATACATATAATCTTAGATTTAAATAGTGAGATTGCATAGCATGTTTAAGTACTTGCAAATAAAGGTCCAAATGACGAATTAGGACATGATTACAAGTTGGAGACATATACATAAGTTAAAAAAATAGGAATATGAATAGAGTAATGTACCAAAAAATAGTACTTATGCAATATCTAGATTTGAAACATTATTGATAGTATTTAAATGAATTAAATGCATATAAATCTTAAATTTAAATAATGAGATTTTTAACATGTTTGAAAAAATAATTTTAATGTCCCTAGTAAAGATTTTATTTATCTCACTGTGTATAAAAATCTATTACAAATAAAAAGGAATGTGCCAAAAAAATACTTGTGCAATGCATAGCTTTGGAACATTATTTATAATATTTAAATGAATTAAATATATATAAATCTTTGATTTAAATGATGAGATTACATAATATATTTGCTAAAATAATTGAATCACTTTCCAAGATCGAAAAGTTATCTTATATTTAAATGAAGAGATTACATAACATATTTGTTAAAATAATTTAATCACTTTCCAAGATTGAACATTTCTCTTAGATTTAAATGATGAGATTACATAATATATTGTTAAGATAATTTAATTACTTTCCAAGATTGAACATTTCTTCTACACTATATATATAAGTGATAGGAATATCAAAAATATAATGAAAAGCAAAGATGTGTTGTTTGTGATTATTTGGTTGAAGGATATGGGTCTACTAGAAGTGCAAAGAGGTATAATTTACATCTCTTTTATACGTTTAATAGTTGATATTAAAAAAGTTTGTATCTCGATTTAACATTTTTAATGAACACTTCGTTGTGAAATTAAATTCTTTTTGGAGACTATTCATTGTGATATTTATGATTATATGAACAACTAACTCTTCCGCCCCAATACAGGGCAAAGAAAGAATCAAGGTGCAATGTTTGTACTTCTACAATGACAAAGGAGTTTGAAGAATAAAGAATAATGAAGGCAGAATGGCTCATCAAGGCATCATAACGAGTTGGCGTATTGGTATTATTATTATAGGACCTATCATAAGGTGTTCACCTTGAGCCAAGTTTCGCGGGGCACCAAATAAGCACCAACTTCAAGGCACCCACCACAAATTTTGTGTCCATCATCTACCTCCTTGCTCTCTATCATTACTTGGGTAAGAACAAGTCTACCTAACAATGCTACACATCTAAGAGCGTTTACCGTTCCCGTTTGAGGAAGTCGGTGGTGAGGCCGACACACGGACTTCCCATGTCAAAAATTAACCACGGAAAGCTAGGAAGTCCGCGACGCCCTTGCACCTCCAAATTTCTTTGACGAAAACGGTAAAAAGATCCATGGCTGCCAAACATTTTGAGGGTAGACTTGCAATTATTCAAATGATGGTAAAGGCTAGAGAGGTAAGCAGATGAATAGAAAAACTTGTGTTGAGGAGTTGATAATCAAGTTTATTGAAATCAGTGCTTATGTTGGTGTCCAGCAAGTCCTTGGATTGAAGTGAACACTTCATAGTAGGTTCTTCACTTTATTTGGAATTTTTAAAATTGAAGTTGAAGTTGGAGTTTTGTTTGACAATATAGTTTGTTATAAAGAATATTTAGACTATGAATGTACTTTTAAAAATATGCATATGTATGTATTAATATTGTATAAATAGTGTATGTGTATGTATCAATATTGTATAAATAGCGTATGTGTATGCATCAATATTGTATAAATAGTGTATACCATGTATATATGAAGAAACTATAATGGCTAATGAAATCTTTGAATCACGACTAACTCAAAATTATTTCTAAACGGTCTAAAAGCTATGAGCTCCTCTATATGTTTCAAGTCTTTTAATATGTAAATCACTTGAAACAATTCACGTTTACATCACATAGAATTTTAAAAAGTTGAGTTTTGCAGAAGCTTTAAACACGAAAGAAAAAGGAGGAGGAGGATGATTAGAAGAAGCCATTAATGGCCGGAACTTGGAAGAAGAAGACCAAAGAAGAAATACAAATGTTCTTTCACTAGAAAGAGTTTATACTGAATGACCAGCAAAAATTGAAGAAATTATATGTTGAAATGCCAGCACAAGAGGATGGATATCCAATTTACATTGTATATAGTTGATTCATAATTAAAATAATATTTTTAATAAACCAGCCTTTAATGATTTCATATAATCATCCATCAATGGTGAGGTTCAGCATTTTGCGAAGAATATTCAAGATCTGATAAATAAGTTTTTTTTTTTTTTTTTTTAAAAATTTATGAAGAATATTAAAATTTAGGGAAAATTGTATATATGAGAAAAAGAACCGCGCTAGTCGGAATTTGGGGAAAGATAGAGAGCTCTCTAGGCTCTCCTAATCAAATTGAGAGTTTGCTAGAGTGGTAGTTTTCTCCATGATGACCGGGTGGGCCCCTTCGATCTACTTCCTAAACTAAAGGAAGATGACGCTGTGGATGATGTCCCAGCTAGAAAGTCAACCTTTTCATATTAATGCCAGTCTAGTTTGAACCCGTCCCAACAACGAACACCTTCCTACTGCAAGGTGAGGCTCTACCCTTCCCCTAGAATCCACTCCGGGTCGGAGGAGCAACTAGTCAAACTTCTTGAGCAGCCGAGATATTGAACAACGAACATTTGAAACAATCAAAAAAAGGAAGTAGTTCGAGTAGTTGGCCATTGCCTTTCAAGTAGAGCGTCTTTTCAAGTCAGTCTTGTCCCGCCTGCTCGTTAGCAAGTGCCTTGGACCCTGCCTCCCTTTTCCAACAATCTCTAGCAAATTATTAATTCAAATTAAATATTATAACCATAGTTTGATTTAATTGTACCCCATAGCAAACTGTTGCTATTTTCGCCTCTCTTCTGGTGAATCTCGCTCGCCACTCTCGTTCTCGCTGGGCAGTCTCCCTCGCCTCTCTCACTTTTGTACAAACACAAATGTATAAAATGTGTTTGTATTTGCATAAAGCTTGAGAAAATTGTATATATAAATATATTTTCGTTCCCCTCTCCCAGATCTTGCTCGTCACTCTCCTAGATATCGCTCGACACTCTCACTTGCCTCTCTCACTTTATACAAACACAAATGTATATATTGTGTTTGTGTTTGTATAAAGTGAGAGAAAATTGTATATACAAATAAAAATGCATATATTTTCGTCTTATACACTTATGATTATACAAATACGATCTTCCCCTGCCCAGTTTTTTTTTGTCTTTCTCTCTTTCTCGCTTTATACAAACACATATTATACAATTAATCTTTTGTTTATGTATACCGAAACAGATTATACAATTGCTTTCTTTTGTATATGTATAGCGAAATATACATATTTATGTTTGCTATTGAGAGCCATTATGCAACCTAGCTATAGCTATAACATACAAATATGAATTTTATGTTTGTTATATGTGAAAGTTGCTCATAAATTTATATGCATAGTATAATTTTTTAATTTTTTAAGAGATCTTACAATGTAATTACACATATTTATCAAATATTATATTTGTAATTACATTATAAATATGTATGATTTAAAACAAGCAATCAAATCTTTATAATTATTTCATTTTACAATTAGTAGGTTGTGTAACTAGGACAAATTACACTTTAATTACTAGGTGGCTTTGTAATAATTAATATTAACAAGAACAAGATTGTGTACGTGTTAACAGTAGTGGAAGACTTATCAATGATATTTTTATTGAGGAGTTGCTCCGATTCGGACTTTGAATCTCGAGGAAACAATGTGTAATGCCACAATTGAGAATCTTTTAGATTGTTTGATGTCATTGTCCAGAAATTAAGATCTTGAATCATTTTCTTTTCTTCCTGGTTTTGTGTTTTTTTCTCATACCCTTTTCAAGCGTCAAACTCTATTTTTAAAAGGGTGTGGATGATACGGTTAAAACTATATAACCACTCCCAATCTTTTTCAACATAGTATTTATCTCTTTTATTAGAAATAATATTGAGTTGAGTCGGGTCGGGTCCACATGGACGACCCATGATCCATGACTCAAAATAACTTACATCTCCCACTTCGCACATGGTGGACAGGACCCAAGCCAATTTGACATCAACTAGACACCCAATTTCATACGATAAACAGTTTGTGCGGTCGGTGAGCTTCAAGAGCTTACCTATTAGATTTTACATGTTGCGTATGGGAATTAAATCACATGTGTAGAGAATTCACTACTAATATGAGGATATTATTACTCACAATATCCCAGACGTCTTTCACTACTTCAGTAGTTACATATTCGATCTCCTGTCCTCTTAAAGAGGTGAACTCGAGTTCATGTTTAGCTTTATATACATAATTACACTCAATACCAATATGGTTAGTGCAATAGATGACTTGTATATATAAGTTTATCATTCAATTAATTGTCTTTCCTTTCTACTCAAATCAATTTGTTCCTATTCAACTGCTTTCCTAGACATGCACTACATTACCGAATAATTCATGGCTATTAGTAACATGCTAAAGTAGCAACATCGATTAAAACTTTAAGAAACATCAAAAGGTCAAAGGATATTTCATTGGAAAAGTCATTTTAACTTTTTAGGCTCTCACACAATAAAGAAATAGGGAACATTCTCTCATTGACCCATTGATCGCTTGACACACGTAGTATGAAACACGTGCTACGATGTCTCCACACCTTATATTGGTGTATGTGTCTCATTCTTCCAATTATTCAACATCGTACAGACCTTGGTCTAAACACTTCCAAGTGTTTAACCCTAGTTTCTCAAATTTATTTTCTTAGAGAAACTCTTTCTGGCTCATAAAACAAGTCATAATATGGCTGTGAAATTCATCTCTTCACTTTCCTCGACGTAAGAGGCGATTGCTCGTGTGAGAGAGTCAATCTCGCGACCTGTTCGACACATTTTATGTCTTACAAAAAGATCACATGCATATTATATTTGAATATAAATGTAACATCCGTCAATTTGAAATAGCTATGAAGAAGCTTGAAATTGGAAGTAGCCATTTTTGGAAAAATACAGAATCTGGAAAAAAAAAATTTGGCTAAGTGTGGAAATCAGTGATTTTTGGCCAACTTTGAACAGTCGTAACTCCTAGATTAGGATGAGTTAGGAGTAGTTCCAGTTATGGTTACGAAGCTTGTGGAATGATCTTTCCAACGCCACTGAGATTTCTCGATTTCGAGTTCGTATGAGCGAGTTATGGCCATTGAAAGTTGGGCAGTTGGCAGGGAATCCGTCCGGAAATTTTAAGGGCATTTTGGTCTTTTCCCTAGCCATTTCTTTGGAGGTTATATTGTGTGTTAGGCTGATTTTGGATCATTTTTATCCTATTTTAAAAGAGAAAGAGTTAGGGTTCTTGAGAGTGAAGAAGAGAAGAAGAGGAGAAGAAGAGGAGAAGAAGAGGAGAAAGGAGATCAACAAGTTCCCATCGTGGATTTTCGTCGGGGGTGATCCCTATCAAGGTATGTGAGTTCTTTGTGTGGTTTGATCCTTTCCCCCACACACCAAGCTCTTTTTTTATGATTTGAGAAAAGATTGGATTGTTGTTGAAGTTGTTGAAGTTGTTAGTTGTTGTTGATGTTGTTAGTTGTGTTGTTGAAGTTATTGTTGGTTGTGGGACATGATTGGGTTGTGTATTTGAGTTGTAATTTATTGTATGTTGAGAGATTGATGATCCCTAGTGTTTGGGGTTAAATCCATTGAAGTAAGGGTGGTTTAGAATTGAAGAAAAGAGGGAGAAAAGTCGTTTTGTTTTTCTGGGAAAAGGGCTGGCAGAGTGGCCAGCAGTCCCCTTTTTGAAGCTGAGGACTGGTGCCTGGCAGTGTGGCCAGCAGTCCTGTTTGAAGTTGAGGGCTGGCGCCCCGCGCCTCTTAGAACACCAACCCTTCCCGTTACCTTAATTCCCCATTTGTATTTTATTTTGTTCCTAGGTATTATACCTATGTTTCCTAGTTGTTTCCAACACTCCAAGGTACTTCTAAAAGTCAAGAACTCATCCGTAACATGTGAGAAAACACCTTGAATCCAAATTTCAATTTAAGGAGAGTTAGTTAGAAGTCAAGTGAAGTTAGAAATTAAGAGTTAATCTTAGAAGTTAAGCAAGTCAAGCTAGTTGTAAAGTTGTTCAAGAGTCTTTATTGAACGTTTTAACTTTATTTTTAGACTCAAGTGTCAAGTTAAGCAAAGAGCTTAGAGTTTCAAGTTGAGTTCATTTTTTTCAAAGTTATTAGGGAACTATGTATTCCCAAAGAAGTTTTAAAGAATTGTCTTTACATTTAGACAAGGTTGGAAACTGAAATTTCCAAAGAGCCTTCGGGATAGTTTTTTTTTTTGAGTAATTATCTCATGTCAGCAGGAAGAAATGTGTTTTAAAAACATAAGAGCCAGTACATTTTTTTGGGAGTAGTATCGAGCACTGAATTGGGGGAGCGTTCAAAGAACCCACAGCCCCCATAGAACCATGTTAGCCACCATGGGTAGAAAAGGATCATGCTCTTTAGATGAATCCTTTTTATATTAAACTAGTGGATCCATTAGGCAGTTCAGGTCTTATACCTTTGGCCGGGTATAGGATGCTCTGGCAGCGTGAGGTTGATCGCTGTATCATCACTTTAGCTCTTATGTGATGGTTGTCGGTTAGAGAAACTCCCACAGCAGTTATTGTATTTTTATACACGGAAATTATTGTATTTTATATACATCAGTTCAATTGTATTTCTATATACATCTCAGGCTTATTGTATCCTTGTATACATACAGAGTTTTATAGCATGTTTTAAACAGTCTTTCTTTATATCACACTTGTTTTAAATTGCCTTATATTGAAAGAAGTCAGTCAGGTTGAGTTGAGTTGAACAAGGTAAATTTTTCAGTTTCTTTCAAATTTCCTTCTAGCCTTTGTTGCTTAGTTTTCCAGCTCGCATACTAGTACCTTCCATGTACTGATGTCAGTTGGCCTGCATCGTCTTATGATGCAGATACAGGTACCCCGGATCAGCATCCTGCACGTCGTTGATCCAGCTGAGCACTCCAGAGTCAGTGGTGAGCCTCCTTGCATTTCGGAGGACTCAATTATTTTGTGTTCTTAGTTTTTGTTTTATTAGGATGTTGCGGGGTCTGTCCCAACATCCATCTCAGTATTTAGAGGCTTCATAGACAGTCAGACAGTCAGACAGTCAGTCAGTTAGTTTGGAGTCTCTCATGCATGTATATATTTAAATATCCTATTTTGAGACTCGAGATGCCTTGTTGGCAAATTACTTTCAGTTGAGTTGTTTTATAACCTTTCATTGCATTGAGTTATCCTGTTGAGTTAAGTTTCCGCTGAGTTAAGAAAGCCAGGCCAAGGGTTCGCTTGGGGGCCAGCGATGGTCTTCAAGTGCCGGTCACGTCTAGGGTGTAGGCTCGGGGCGTGACAATAAATCCAATAGTATTATATAAAACAGAATTTTATAAAATCAAGTTATTTTACAATACTGAAATATCATCAAATCCTATGCAAACCTAGAGCCTTAACATGCTTTTCAAACAAGTCACTAGAGATGACCTTTGTAAAAGGACCAACTATCATTTCACGTGTAGAAATGTATTGCAAAGTTATTTCTCCACTTGCCACTATGTGTCTCACAACGTTATACTTGATGTCAATGTGTTTGGTCTTGCTGTGATACATAGGGTCCTTCATGTATGCAACAGCCGCTTGAATATCACAATAATGTAGAATCATGTGACCCTTAGAATTCTTCGCAATACTCAAATGTTCAAAGAATTTCTTTAACCAAACAACTTCTTGTACTGCAGATGCACAAGCCACAAATTCAATTTCCATGGTTGAAAGAGTTGCGCAAGTTTGCTTCTTACTTTTCCATGAAATAGCACCACCATTTAGTAAGAAAGCATAACTTGACCTTCATTTTCTATCATTCCGGTCACCAACTCAATCAACATCTGTATAACCTCTTATGAATAAATCAGATTCACTATAACACAATGTATGATCTGCAGTTCCCTTCACGCATTAGAATATTCTCTTTACTGCTTTCCAATGATCTCTTCTAGGATTGAATTGTACACCTGCTTACTGGACTCACGACATAACAAGTGTCTGGGCGAGTACACATCATAGCATAAATCAATTGTTTCTCCATTCCAAAAGGATGGAAGGTATAAAAAAAAAAAAGGAAAAGATCAATACTGTATATGTTGTGTTATTTTGATGGAGTTAATATCTCAAAAGATCATTTAACTTTGAAAATTTATTCAGTAAAGTTATTAAACTTTGTTTTATATCAATAAAATCACTTAAACTTTGGCTTTTGTGTCAAAAAAATCACTCAACTAAATTTTATGATGTTACATTGATAAATCAAACGTGCCAAGTAAAATATTTGGTTTATGCCCTATAAATATAAACCCCACAAAATAAATAAAATTAATTGCAAGTGAATTTGTCATTATCGACTTTGACTTGCTCCTTTAGGCCCAACATTTATACCTGCCTACAATCATTTAGTTGGGCTGCAACAACTTGGCCCAGATGACTTTTTTTTTTTTGGGTAATTTACAAAACATTTCACTAGTTTAAGTGCTAGTTATTTAGATACATCCTAATTTATAATATTACGAATTTAACCAAATTTTGATACATTGAAATACATCTGGATACATTATTTGTAATATTTAAAATAAATTAAATGCATATAATATTACATTTAATTAGTGAGATTGCATAGCATGTTTAAGTACTTACAAATAAAGGTCCAAATGACGAATTAAGACATGATTACAAGTTGGAGACATATACATCATTAAGTTAACAAAATAGGCATATGAATAAAGAATAATGTACCAAAAAATAGTACTTATGCAATATCTAGATTTGAAACATTATTGATAGTATCTAGATTTGAAACATTATTGATAGTATTTAAATGAATTAAATGCATATAAATCTTAAATTCAAATGATGAGATTTTGAAAATGTTTGTAAAAATAATTTTAATGTCCCTTGTAAAGATTTTATTTATCTCTCTGTGTATAAAAGTATATTACAAATAAAGAGGAATGTACCAAAAAAATACTTGTGCAATGTATAGATTTGGAACATTATTTATAATATTTAAATGAATTAAATGTATATAAATCTTTGATTTAAATGATGAGATTACATAATATATTTGCTCAAATAATTTAATCACTTTCCAAGATCGAAAATTTCTCTTAGATTTAAATGATGAAATTACATAACATATTTCTTAAAATAATTTAATCACTTTCCAAGATTGAACATCTATCTTAGATTTAAATGATGAGATTACATAATATATTTGTTAAGATAATTCAATAACTTTCCAAGATTGAACATTTCTCTACACTATATATATATATAAGTGATAGGAATATAAAAAATATAATGAAAAGCAAAGATGGGTGTAGTAGAAGTGCAAACATCATTGCTAAGGTATAATTTCTATCTCTTTTATACGTTTAATGTTTGAAATTAGAAAAGTTTATATCTCGATTTTTGAATTTTTGATGAACACTTTGTTGTGAAATTAACTTCTTTTTGGAAACTATTCATGGTAATATTTATGATTGTATGAACAACCAACTCTTCCGCCCAATATAGGGCAAAGAAAGAATCAAGGTGCAAGGTTTATACTTCTACAATTGTGAAGGAGCTCGAAGAGTAAAGAACCATGAAAGACGAATGACTCATCAAGGCACCATAACGAGTCGGGGTATTGGTGTAATTATTATAGGACCTATCATAAGGTGTTCACCTCGAGCCAAGCTTCGCGGGGCACCACATAAGCACCAACTTCAGGGCACCCCACCACAATTTTGTGTCCATCATATACCTCCTTGCTCTCTATCGTTACTTGGTAAGAACAAATCTACCCTACGCATCTAGGAGCATTTAATTGTTACCGTCTGAGGAGGCCGGTGGTGAGGTCATCTCACAGACTTCCCATGTTAAAAATTAATCACGGAAAACTAAGAAGTCTGCGAGGCCCCTGCACGTTCGAATTTCTTTGACGAAAATGGTAAAAGATCCATGGCTGCCAAACATTTTGAGGGTAGACCTGCGATTATCCAAATGATGGTAAAGGGTAGAGAGGTAAGTAGATGAATAGAAAAACTTGTGATGAGGAGTTGACAATCAAGTTTCTTGAAATCGGTGCTTATGTTGGTGTCCAGTGAGTCCTTGGCTGGAAGTGAACACTTCATGGTAGTTTCTTCACTTTATTTGGAATTTTTAATGTTGAAGTTGGAGTTGGAGTTTTGTTTGACAATATAGCTTTTTATAAATAATATTTAGAATATGAATGTACTTTTAAAAATATGCATGTGTATGTATCAATATTGTATAAATTGTGTATGTGTGTGTACCAATATTGTATAAATAGTGTATGTGTATGTATCAATATTGTATAAATAGTGTATGTGTATGTATTAATATTGTATAAATAGTGTATACCATGTATATTTGAAGAAACTATAATTGCTAATGAAATCTTTGAATCCCGACTAACTCAAAATTAATTCTAAATAGTCTAAAAGCTATGAGCTTCTATATATGTTTCGGGTCTTTTAATATATAACTCACTTGAACAATTCACATTTGAAGCATGCCGGATTTTAACATTGACTTTCGAAGAAGCTTTGAACATGAAAGAAGAAGGAAGAGGAGGAGGAGGAGAAAGATTTGGAGAAGCCATTAATGGTCAGAACTCGGTAGAAGAAGACTACAGAAGAAATGTTCTTTCACTCGAAAGAGTTTAAAATGAATGACCAGCAAAAATTGATATGAATATATATTTTGAAGTGCCAGAAAAAGGGGATGGATATCCAATTTACACTGTAATAGTTAATTCATAATTAAAATAATATTATTAATAAACTAGCCTTTAATGATTTCATATAATCATCCATCAATGGTGAAGTTCAGGATTTTGCGAAGAATATTCAAAATCTAATAAATAAGGTTTTTTTTTTTTTTTAAAAAATATGAAGAATATTAAATTTATATACATAGCATAATTTTTATTTTTAATTTTTTTAAAGAGATCTAACAATGTAATTACACATATGTATCAAGTATTATATTTGTAATTACATTATAAATACGTATGAGTTAAAACAAACAATCAAATCTTTATAATTATTGCATTTTGCAATTAGTAGGTTGTGTAATTAGGCTAAACTACATCTTATTACTAGGTAGCTTTTCGAACGGAGAGGGCTCGGCTTGAGAGGGTCAAACAATTATTTTCTAAAATTTTTAAAAAATGACCTTTAGGGTCATTACACATGACTTTTTAGGTGTCTCGATCCATTGACTACATGCATTTTCATAAAGAGGCACGCCTTAACTGTCAGTAAACGAGTTGATTATATATCAAGTACCACCGGTCCAAATTTTCAAGATTCCAAGATTTTTAATTTGAAAGAGCAATGAAAGTAAAATACTTCTTAATTGTATGGTTTAAGAAAAATCAAGAAGGAATGAGAAACTCTTTTGGATGTATGTTCAAGATACAATAATTTGAAGTTAAATTAAATTTGTTAGTCTGATTTGACTAGGAAGGAAACAGTGTAGAGAGAGGGGGGGGGGGGGGGGGAATAGGAAAATTAGAGCTTAGAATCAAGTCTTATTTTTTTAATGACTCTATTTTGAAAATTTTTGCTATGTTAAGAATTAAGTAAAAGTAATTATAATTGTAATAATTATGACTCCCATTATTGCATGGTTAGGTAAAGTTCTTTTCTAGTCACTGATGTAATAAGTACCTTGTATTAGAATTGAAAAATTCTATAGTTCGAATCTTTAGTGTTCTTTTATTTATTACATGTGTTTACTATTTAAGCAAAATATCCTCACCCATTCTTATTAAGAAACTGAAAGAAGCCTCAAAACAAAAGAATGGTGGAAAGTGAGGATGAAAGAAATGCAGAAATAGAAGTCAAATCCCCATTTAGTAATATTTAACTAAATTTGTTGTTGAATGTCATAACTTATTTCAAGCTTGCACTCATAGTCAAGACTCAAAACCCATGATAAATTAGTTTCCAAGTAAATTTGTCATTATTAACTTTGACCAGCTCCTTTAGGCCCAAAATTTTCCTGCCTACAACTATTTTGTTAGACTGCTGCAAGTTGGCAAAGAGATTTTGGGTAATTTTAAAAAAATTCACTGGTTTAAGAGTTAATTAAATAGATACATCTATGTTTGTAATATTATGAATTTCACCAAATTTTAATGTGTCCAGATACATCCAGAAACGTCTACATACATTATTTACAATATTTTAAAAAAATTAAATGCATATAATCTTAGATTTAAATACCGAGATTGCATAGCATGATTTTAAAAATAATTTAATATCCCTAGTAAAGATCATATTTATCCTCTCTGTATTAAAAAGCACTTAGAAACAAAGGTCTCTCTCTATATGTATATCATTAATTTAACAAAATAGGAATTGTTATAAAATCAAGCTCAGAACATATAACTGTAAAGAGAAGAACACAATATAAGTAGATGAAGGAGAAGACTTTTCTTCTTATTCAAGTGTGTCTACCAAATGGTGAATGATATCTCTATTTATAGTGTTGAGATATCATATCTAAAGGTCACCTTGGAATTATACATAGTTATCCACCAAGGTTCATATCACCTTGGAATTATACATACATGGATTCAATTAATTCTTGAAGAAATCAAATGGACAATCCACTATTCAATAGATCTATAACACTCCCCCTTGGATGTCCATACATAATGTGCCTCGTTAAGACCTAACTAGGAAAAAAATCTGTGGGAAAAATTCTAGTGAGAGAAAAAGAGTACACATATCTTTTGATACACATCATTTGTTGCCTCATTAAGAAAACCTTGCCAAGAAAATCTAGTGGGACAAAACCTTAGTCAAGGAAAAAAGAGTGCAATGCGTATTATACTACCCATGATTAAACCATCACTTAATTTCTTGTGATGATGTCATCCAATCTTATATTGCATGATTGAACTCATTCTGATATATCATTTTCGGGTTTCATGAATATGATGAGTTTTTGAGCTTTGCCGAATACATTCTTAAAAATCACTCTAGTCGTGACCTCGTTACTGCAAGTAAATTGCTCATTCAACTTGTTCATAGCAACAATCATCTTGTGGACACTTTCATTTGCAGATGATTATCTTCGTACATTGTGGTTGGTATATTCTTTTTTAAAGAAAAACTACACATTTCTTGAATATGGTGTGTCATTTATCTCAACCAGACACACTCTCGACTTGCTTCATGGAGGGCTATTATTTATGCATGGTTTGAAGAAGTGGCTTCCAATGTTTTCTTCATTGATTGTCAATATATTATTGCCCCTCTACATGTAAACAAATAGCCTGTCTGAGACCGGGCTTTATGTGGATCAAATAAATATTCTGCATCTGGGTAACCAATCAGTTCTGATTTGGATATATTAGAATAGAATAAATCCATGCCTATGATCCCTCGAAGATATTGAAGTATGTGCCTAAAACCATTTCAATGTCTTTTTGTTGGAAATGAACTGAATCTTGCCAGTAAACTAACTGCAAAATAGATATATGGTTGAGTATTGTAAGCAAGGTGCATTAGTGCCCCAGTTGTAGTAAAATATGGGGTTTCATCACCAAGAAGCTCTTCATCCTTCTTATGAGATCAAAATGAATCTTTATTTATGTCAAGCGATCTCATAATCATTGGGGTATTCAATGAATGTGATTTATCCATATAAAATCGCATCAAAACTTTTTTGTGCATGTTGATTGATGAACAAATATTTTATTTGTCAAATTCTCAATCTGTAGGTCAAGACAAAATTTGTCTTTCCAGGATCTTTTCATTTTAGATTCCCTTATTGAACAATCAATAGCTTTTGAAAGCTCTTTAAGAATGCTAATAATTTTCAAGTCATCAACATACACAACAAATGCAAGGACAATTAGGGTAATTTTTTTGTGTCTTTCTTCCTTGATTATTTCAATCCATATAAGGATTCTTGAAGCTTTATTGAAAAAGTTTCTTTCAAACTTTTATATGTTTCAGACACCTAGATTGCTTCAAGGATTTTCATATAAAGCTTCAGTATTGTTTAGCTAGACATGATAATCATTCATTATATGCATTCAAGTTTTCCATATGTTGCCAGATCAAAACAAACCTCATTGCATCCACCATAGAAGAAAACATCTCTAATAATGTCAGAATTTTCTCGTAAAACATTTATGCCTCAAGGCACAAGCCGTACTTGATATCGTACAGTTATACTATCGCATAATAATTTTTTTGGGCCCCACTGACATTATACCTTGATTTATGGACTATCAGTCCAAAACATCACATTTCTAAGTGAAATAAAATATACTTGAATTATGCATTTATTTGACCAATCATTTATCTGTCCTCACTATAGGACAGATTTGAATTCAACATACTCGTCATAATTTATATCATTGAGTGCTACTTCATATCAAAGACACCGTCAATAGTTATTTGATATCGATTTCAATATGACATAAATTATCGAGATCTCTTCATTTTTAATCATTTTAGGTACCTAAACCTTTGCCAAGGTTTAATGAAGTGTTATGCCCTCATTAAAGAAACAAGATAAGTTGCAGAAGAACATTCTCTTCTTATTGCTAGAATGGAAATAAATATACACGGTGGTCTAACTATTTCCTAAGCTAAATCCACAAAATGGGGAGATAATCCTAAGCCTACACACTGTTAGAGACCTAGTCAAATTAGAAGAGCAGCAATAAACTAATGTTAAAACTCAACAGTAACTAATGACTAATAAAACAGTAATAACTAATTCTATCTAACAATTGTACAAAGAAACTTATGCGCTGATACGCCCCTTCAAGGTAGGCAGTGTGCAACAACACCTAGCTTGAACATGTGTCTGTTGAAGGCTGATTTGGAAAGGGCCTTGGTTAGAGTATCTGCAAGTTGGTCTATGAATTGTATATGGACAACTTGAACTTGCTTGAGTTGAACCTGATTGTGCACAAAATGGAAATCCATTGCAATATGTTTCATGCGACTGTGAAAAATAGGATTTGCACATAAATATGTCGCACTAACATTGTCACAGTGTATAGTTGGGACTTTTTGAAATTTAAGTCACAGTTCTGCGAGAAGATTTGTGACCCAGTTTGTTTCCACAAGAGCACTTGAAGCTGCCCGTTATTCAGCTTCAGTGGAAGAACGAGCAATCATTCTTTACTTTTTGGAGGACCAACTCACAGTATTTTGGCCAATAAACAGAAGGCATCCAGTAGTACAAGCTCGATCAATGACGTCTCCAACCCAATCCACATTAGAGTACATATGTAAAGAGAATTCATTATGGCGCATCAACCGTAAGCCAAAATGAGCAGTCCCTTGAAGAAACCTTAGCACCCGTTTAACAGCTTTCCAGTGGATCTCAGAAGGAGTCTGCAAGAATTGTGACAATTTGCTTACTACAAAACAAATGTATGGACAAGTGAAACACAAATATTGGAGCTTCCCTATCACCTTCCTGTATCTGGTTGCATCAGCTAATAATCCACCATCATTTACCTTGAGTACTTCAGTAGTACTCATTGGAGTTTTAGCAGGTTTGCAATCAGCCATATTCTCCTCACGCTATATATCACTTGTAGTACGTATAGGTACTTTGAGTCATAATAATACCATCCATACTTCTAATGACTTTAATACCTAAAAAGTAGGTGAGAGCTTCAAGATCTTTAACAGAAAATCTAGTTGCAAGGGATGAAATAACTTGATTAACAACTGAAGTATTGCTGCCAGTAACAATAATCTCATCCACATATACCAGTAGGTACACTGTGGCATGAGAATGATGATGAAAAAAGAGGGAGCTGTCAGACTCAGATTTTATGAAGCTTAACCGGAGCAAATGATTCTTGAGTTCATTGTACCATGCTCGAAGAGAACGTTTGACTCCATAAATAACTTTATGAAGACGACAAATAAGGGTTAGACAAGTCTTGTCTTCAAATCCCTGAGGTTGTTCCATATAAACCTCTTCATCCAAACATCCTTGAAGAAATGCATTATTAACGTCAAGTTGATGCAGAAGCCAATCAAATTTGATTGCAATGGAGAGGACCACACAAATAGTAGTTGGTTTGACTACTGGGCAAAATGTGTCATGAAAATCAACACCGGGATGTTGGGTAAATCCCTTTAAGACCAATTTGGCTTTATAACGATCGATAGAACCATCAACCTTTTGCTTTATTATGTACAACCATTTACAAGAAATGACATTTTTAGATGGATTAGGAGGCACTAATTCCCACGTGTGGTTTTTACAGAGTGCATCAAATTCAGCTTGCATAGCATTCTACCACTCTATGTGTTTGCTTGCTTGGTTGAAGGTGCTGGGAGTGAATATAGGTGAGAGGTGAGCCATGTAGTAAAAAATTGGTTTTGGTTTATGGATATTGTGTTGTGAGCGGGTAACGACTAGATTTGGAGGCAAAGGGGAAGGGTGTGGTTCGGGAAACGTTGGGGTAGAGGTGTTTGTTGTGTCACTGGAGTAGAGCGACGAGAGTACACAAACCGAATAGGAGGTTTTGGCGATGGTGGATGGGATGTTGATGGTAGTTGAGGTGATGGAAAGGGTATTGGAAGTAAGGAAGTTGAGGGGCGGGGTTCAATGGGAGTTCTATCGACAAGGATGGAGGATGGCAAAGGAGAAGATTAGGAATTAGGAAGAGAAGAAAGTGGAGGAGAAAAAGTAGGAGAAATACCTAGTATCGCAAACTCTGTTGGAGCGCAGTCGGAGGACACAATATCATGCGTGTGTTGGATGGTATCTGCATTAGTCAAAATAATAGGGGGCGGTAAATCTGTACAATGTACATGAAAAATCATAGGAGAGATGTCCTGGTTAGTTGTAACCAAGTCTTCCCAGGCAAGTGGTCTGAAACATGAGGAAAGCTTTGAAATACTTTCAAAAAATTTGACGTCACGAGACAGTATATTTTTGAAGAGTTTGGATCAAAACATTGATAAAAATGATAATTTGATGAAAATCCAAAATAAACACAAGGCGTCGATTGATTTCACGTATCAGGACACTTCTTCCAATACTAACAATCGTTAGTCAGTAATATAACCCAACTAAGTGAGTTGGGGTCGAATCCCAGAGGGAGTAGTACGTGCTTAAGATTCAAGATCCAAGTGCAAATATGTTCAAGTCAATCATAGGAAAAAAAATTTACGAATAAAAGCATATTTCAAATTAAGGGTGACACAAGTGTCAAATATGGGGGTTTTGATTATAATTATCAACTATAACAACAACAAATAGCACGAATAAATAAGTAAAGAGACGGGTTCTTGGGATGTGATTGGACTATAGGCTAAGGTAGACAAATGAATGATTGCAATTGATAGTAAATTGCTGTAAATTAGTGAATAAGCTAGACTTTAGTGGGGATAAACTTTCTCTCGAACAATTTACTTCAGATCAAATTGGTTTCTGTCGAACACCAATAAGCAGCAATTAAGAACAACTGTCGCTTTAGTCCATTCACTCTCTCGAGCTGAATGTGTGGAAAAGGATTTAGGATTTACTCTCTCAAGTTGAAACCATGACAACCCAATACCTACAGACCATCAAACCAGTATTCTTGGTTTTAAAACCTCTCTCTCGAGCAAGAGAAAAACACAAAGTTAGAGTTGAATTTGCAACTACAACTCTCTAAATTAAACCACAATTACTTATTGAATCACTTTTAAACAACATTCAAACTATCAATTAACAATACCCAGCAGCTAAATCAATCCATAATCATATAATCATACCCCAAGAATTGGAGTTTTAGCTAGAGATCATAAAAAGATAGAAATCATTATCAAATTTCGTTTCCATCAACTAGGTACGATTAATTTCGTCTTTACAAAGGTCAAGGTTAAAGAATCTCAAAGACCCACTTCCAATTTCTCAAAAATGGAAATCTTCAAAGCTAAGGAAAATATTGTCTCTAAACTCAGAGTTCTAAAACTGATTGATAAAATTAGGTACTCTGAAAACTCCTACTGAAAACTCATAAAAGATACTAAACTAATTATTCAAAAGTGTATTTATAGTCGCCAAAAAATATGTAGTGAAGGACCATTCGGCACAACAAGTCGGGATCGCTGATCCACTCGGTGATCTGCCCTTTGGTCAATTCCATCACCTTTTTTCTTTGACCTTCAACATCTTCAAGTTTTGTAACTCTGGGCGATCGACCATTGCATCGTGGAACCGTTTGGCGACATGCCAACTGCTCCATTCCATCGCCGACTTGGTTTTCTCCTTCAAGGCTTGGCATACTTGAACTTTAGGCGAGATCATGGCCATTCGGCGACTTGCCCAATGGGTTAGGCGATCATCAGGCCTTCTTTTCTTCGTTCTTTCAGCTGCCTTGTTCCTTTTTGCTCGTTGGTGTTCATGCTTTGTTCCTCAATCCAAATACATGATAAATTAAGATTTACATCAGTTATTGGCACAAAATATGCATTTGAGGATACTACGTCTATTGAAATAAAGCCCAAAATGAGTCCAAAACGTGGACTCATAAACATCCCCAACTTAAACTTTTGTTTGTCCTTCAAGTAAATCGCAAGTTCAGCAGCTCAAAAAGGATGCCTCAAATAGTGCTACAAAAGACTCAATCATGAATGCACACAAAAAGACTCAACTTACTCATGGAAGGATCAATTGTGCACTCAAAGATTCAAGTTATGACTCACCATTACCAAAGAATCTCAAGCTCACAATACCTGCTTCAAATGCAAGTTCAAGCTCAACAAAGGTACTAAAATGCCCACACACAAAAAATGATTCCATATTCACACACAGTGGTTCAACAATTTAAAGCTTCGGAATCAAATGCAATACTCACACTCACAAAGATGAACATAATGCATGACTCCACCCATAGGTTTGCCCGCATTTTCCAATCAACAATTGTTTCAGCTCACTCAAGATCAAAAAGGTCTTTTCAAGGATTGTAACGGGGCTGAGTGCAAACGTATGGTTATTTAGGCTCAGTGACTGCTATCCTCATGATATGTTGTATGAACAACACTTCCTTCCCTTTCCTTTATCATTCTCATTCATGCTCAAAAGTCACCCTATTATTCACTTTCCATGGACATGTTGGATACCCCATTTTCTTTGCACTTTCACAACTTTATTCCACAACTTTTTCATTCTTTCTCTTTTCTTTTTCTTTTCTCTTTCTTTTTTTTTTCTTTCTCTTTTCTTTTTTTGTATGGAGGGGTTCCATTTTTCTCAAAAATCATGGTTCAAGGGGACTTCTTTGCATTTCTTGATTTACCTTCTCTTTTCACCACACTCCCAACTTAGGATTTTGGCCTAAGTTGGCTATTCACACAAACCACAAATCATGAGGATTATGGGTAATGGATAAAGAAAGGTCAAAATTTCATCAAGTTTCTTCCAAGAAAAGGGTAAGGCTCAAAAGCTGTTCAAGCGAAGTTCACACAATCACAAGGTAGGCCACAGAAAGAGGCATAATGTCAAATTATTTCACACTCTTCAAAGTTGTCTAAGATCATCTCAAGAGCTTGCATCACTTAGTCAACCAAACCAACGGGGCAAATTCTAGGTGTCAAATGGTTCACAGTAAGCTCATCACACAAGGCATTGACACCAATGTCAAGCAAGATTCCACACTTTCACTAGTGTATAATGTTCATTACAAGATACTCAATTTGATAATTGGCTAGTTACAACGAGATGCAAAAAGTTCACATATTGTCTATGTAAATTCATTTGGACTTATTATAGCCGCACATTCATTTTTGTTCCATTATGAGCACTATTCAAGCCATCAGTATTGATCAAGACCGATACTCAAATTTGCAAGAGAGCAACAAGATTCAAACACAAACAAGAAGTGGCACAAAATTTTTAGAAAGGGTCCAAAAATCATTTCAATTAAAAACAGGGAGCCACAAGCTTAATTATCCACAAAAACAGTGTGAAACACAGTTATAGCTCAAAAACCCAAATATATAGAGAAAAATAGTCACACAAGGTGCGCATCACCCCACTACAAATAATAAGCTATTTGTCCTCAAATGCAAGAAAAATAATATCCACAAGTCAAAAGTAAGATAGAGAGGGAGGTAAAAAGGAATCCTGTCTAGCCAGTCGCTCCATCTGTGCCTGGTGTAGTGCTTTGGTCTCGGGCATCAAAACCCAGAATCACCTCAGAAAGAGTGGGTCACTAGGAGCTACCATGAATATCTCTATCAGCGATGTCTGGATCACCGATTGCATAATCTGACCATCAAGATCTGTCAAATCTCCATATATGCTCTCCTTTCTTATCTCTATTTTCTCATCACCGGTCTTTGCCTCTGACTCATCAGCTGCTGTACCATCTTTATGTACATCTCTGGTGGTAGCCGAAGGAATCTCTGAAGTCCGAGGAGCGTCCACATCATTAGCAACCTCTAGTAATGAAGTGAAGTCGATAGACTTTAGATAGTCGACGCCCTTCCTTAAGTCTTCTACCTCAGCTTTCAAAGTCGTAACCACGGAGGTCTCCCTTTGTCTGCTCTCACAAGCCTCGACTCTCGTGGTGAGAGTTTCAATGGAAGTCTGGAAGGGGGTCCGTACATCCATGATGACACTCTCGATCTTCCATGGGATGGATCTATCAAGTCAGGTCACCCTCACATTAGCTGAATGGGCCAGGTGTCCCATCTTCAAGATCATCGCCTGAGTAATCTTGGTGGGCTAGGAGGAGGTGGAAGAACCTGGAGCCTGTGAAGAAGAAGAAGTTGGAACAGATGTACTTGAAGGTCGGCGGTCGGAGTAGGCAAAGATGCCTCTACAGGTATCAAATCAATGTCCACCTCCGGGGATGTATCCACCGAAGCTACTCTCCTCTTGTTGGCCTCTTCTCGTGTGTACTCAGCCTCAATACATCAGATATCAGTGGAAGAAGATAGGGTAACCTCAATATCTCTCGTATCATCCCAAGGTACTCCAGCATGCCAGCACAACTTCGTGATCAAGACTGGGAATGAAAGTGAGGTCTGCCTCTGCTTGGTCCTCATGGCCATCTCTTGCTTAATAATAAGCCCTATGTAAATGCTCTTCATAGAAATAATCAACCCAAGGCAAGCCGCCTTAGGATGACGGAGAGTAGACTCATTTTGGGAAGACATAATAGAGTTGCTGATGAATCCAAACCAATAATGTGCAGCTACACTCAAGTCCCTTTTTTCGATCGAGATTCCTGCCTCTATCCACCTCGGGGTGGTGTCCTAGATGAGGGGTGTTAGCCAGCCCTTAAGTTCGTCCAATGATGCTATCGTGGTAGTCAGGTTGGGGTAGTCACAGTCATAGCCCCTGTTAAGTAGTTATTGATGTACTCGCTATTGCATCCAACTTCCTTACCCCAGACCATAATCGACTTAACCGATATGAACTCGTTGGCCTTTTTCTTGCTCTTTAGGACCAAGTCACCATATGCTGTATAGAACTCCCAGACCCATGAAGGAATATAGGGCCAAGCCTGGTGAATTGCTCAAACCGGTGGTAGTGGAAGGTGTCCCTCATATCGAGTATCTGCCCTCAAGGCCCTCTGTAGAAAGCAAATTCTCCTCCAAAATAGTCCGCAACCCATATGCTTTCAATCTATTAAGGAGTTGGGGAGGAGGAACCATATGTGGCACTAGAGCCACAGGAGGTGCCAGAGTTGGCACTGTATCAGCTGTAGGAGGAGTGGCAATAGCTGGGACCCTAGATGGGTTAGTACGAGCTCTAGCACGAAGCGCTATCTGCTGGGACTGATTGTCCTCAGACTCAGATAATGCAGCCCAGGAGTCAGCAGACACTCTCTCCCTATTATTCTCAGGAACCTTAGATGCAGGCCTCTTGCCTTTGCCCTTGCCTCTTGTTGGAGGCTTTGTTCTGCCCTTTTTAGGAGGGTTTGCTCCCCCTTTATTTATCATAACCCCGCGCTCTTTTGCGGGTGGCATGTCTAGGTTAGTCTTGACTATATCTAAAAAAACATCAAAAAAAGAGTTAGAAACAATTCAAACAAAAGCACAGAACAACAATTGCAAACAAACTCGCCGAACCAGTTGGCAAGTCACCGAATCTCTTTGGCGATCTAGATTGGGCTCGCCAAAAGGATTGGCTCAATAATCTCAGAAACATTTAGCCTATTGGTGATGGGAAATCCTTTGGGAGAGTTTTCGACAACATTCGGTGAGCAAGGAATAGCCCGCCGAAAGTTACAGTGCAATTAAGGGTCTAGGTCATAGACAAAGGGCGATCAAGAAGGACTTTTGGCGAGTCGCTGAGTGCATTCGGAGGCCTCAGGATTCTCACCAAAAGTTACAGAACCAAACTTTCACATATAGCATGAAATTAAAGGCGATATGGAGAACTTTGGCGAACCACCGAGTGGTTTGGCGAGCTCGACCCAGCTCGCCAAACGACCCAACGTGCCTAATTTCAACCCATCTTCTCAAATTCAACATCGCAATCCCCTAAAAAATATCAAAACATGCACCATCAAATTAAACTACGACCCACTATTCCTATGCCCCCGGGATACTTAGACTTCTCCTGGTTTGGCCAATTTTGGCCATTTGACGACTTTTGCCCCTTAAGAATGACTTCAACTGCTCCATCATTAGGCAAAATACGTCATTTGGCACAAATACATGCTACTTAGACTTCACCCGACTAAACCCAACAACATGTAAGCACAACCCCATAAGTTTTAACCAATTTAAGCCATAAAAACTCCAAATTTTAACATTAAAGGCATTTATGGTACGATACTCAAGTTAACACAGGCACACACAAACACTATTATGATCAGAGAGTCCCATTACACATCACTACGAAAAAATCAATTGCATAAGAGTAGAAATTACTAAAAATAGGATTCGGGGTGCGGAAAGCCAACCTTAGATGTCAATTAGCTAAGTTGAAATGCTAGGCGGCAAAGTACTCCACTCCGAACACAAATACGATGACTAAAATGCGGTAAAAATGCAAAAATATTGAATACTATAGTGTGGTTGTGAGTTTGGAAAGTTCAAAAGTGAGGGAAAGTGAAAGAGTTTGAAAGTTCAAACCTTTGGCCTTTAAAAAACACCCAGTTCTTGCCCATTCAGCGACATTAGTCTTGCTTGCTGACCCACTCAGTGACATGCCGAGTGGGCACTTACCTCATCCAGTTTTACAGGGCCTCCAGTTATCGTGGGGGTCCAAATGGCAACAAAGTCATGATCACCGACCTAGTTGGCAATTTGCCAAGTTGCTTCTGGGCTCGCCGAGTTTTGTAGACACCAATTTTAAATTGTCTTAAGTCTAATGGCGGTCCTAGTCGGGCTTGCCGACCTTTTCAGTGATTCACCGACTGGACTTTTAGCTCGCCAATCTCTACCTTTCTAACACTTTTGACACTTCAACCTGCACAATCAACACACCATTATTTTTAAAACAAAACTAAAGAGATAAAAAACTTAGGTTGCCTCCCAAGAAATGCCTTAGTTAATGTCGTGGCACGACGCAAGTCAACACTCAAACTTCATTCTTGGGGTTGGCCATAGTATCACTAGGCAACCCCCTTGCTGTCTCGGCTTTAAATGAGATGAGATATGACCCATTTGGGTCTCCAACTGCTTGATGAAAATGGAATGAGTGGTAACATTCTGGCTAAGGGTGGACACATCTTCTTTCATTTCTTTCAGAATCTTATCTAACCACTCAACTTTGTTGAGGATAAGAGAAAGCATATCCTCTGACTGACCACCTTTCGAATCCTTTGGCTTTTGGTGCTCATGGGGAGGCACATACCTATCCTTCTCCTCATCCTTCCAATTGGGATTTCAATCCCTCCATTCTCGATCATGATCCTTCCAACCTTCATCCCTATTCCAACCTTGATTACCACCCTGCCTCGGGTAGTTTGAACGATAACCACCACTTTGGTTGGCTAGGAAATTAACCTTTTCGCTGTACAAAGCCTCAAACTTTGCCTCATCAGGATTAGCACACCCGACAACCACGGTATAGACACTCCGAGCACCATCTCACATGCCATTTTTGGACAAAATGTCAAGTTGTGTCATGATCTTGGCCATGTTCTGGTCCCTCCGTGGTCTTTCTCCATCCGTTTTTTTGTCAATTTGAATGTGAGAGGGGAGACCTAATCTTCACAGGTGTACCAAGCTTGATTAATTATGGTCATGCCATCCAAGAGTTGAGCTACTATCACATAAGGTTCCTGCATCAAACCTCTTGTAGAAAGTTGGTCGTCAACACCCTTGTTTATCCAGTCAAGGCTCTGATAAAAATACTGCACCAACACGTTGTCAGGTAAGCCATGAGTTGGGCATTGGAGCGCCAACTCCTTGAATCACAGCCAAGTTTCATGAATTGGTTTGCCCTCCAGACGCTTGAAGCTCTGAATGCTATCCTGAAGAGTCATCATCTTCGAAGGAGGGAAAAGTCGCACTTGGAATGCGATAACCAAATCTTCCCACGAAGTGATTGATTCACGTGGCAATTCAGCCAGCCACTTACATGCTTCTCCCATCAAAGAGAATGGGAACAATCTCAATCGGACCGACTCTTGGTATATGTTCTTGAAGGAGAATGGTCCGCATACATCCATGAAGTTTCTAATATGCTCATGGGGATCGTCATAAGACAAACCACCGAACAACCCCATTAATTGCAAGAGATGCAACATAGTACTTGTGATGTGGAATAGTGCATTCCCTTCGGCTGGCGGCAAGCTAATGGAACCAATACCACCCATAAGATGGGGGTCATTAGCATTAGGCTCGTTGATATCGTTGAGGTTACCGATGCCATCTTGATGGCCTACTTGACTACCATTGCTCCTATTCACACTCATACTTCCTATTTCGAAACACAAACAAGCAAAACAAAACTAAAATTAAGTAAGTTCAACTATGACTAACAAGAACAAAATTCAACTTAACTGAAGAATCTTAACCAACACCACTCCCTGGCAGCGGCACTATTTTGATTTCACGTATCAGGACACTTCTTCCAATACTAAGTGCCAATGATTGTTAGTTAGTAATATAACCCAACTAAGTGAGTTAGGGTCGAATCCCACTTGGAGTGGTACGTGCTTAAGATTCAAGAGCCAAGTGCAAATATGTTCAAGTCAATCATAGAAAAAAACATTTTCGAATAAAAGCATATTTCAAATTAAGGGTGACACAAGTATCAAATATGGGGGTTTTGATTGTAATTATCAACTATAATAGCAGCAAATAACACGAATAAACAAGTAAAGAGACGAGTTCTAGAGATATAATTAGATTATAGGCAAAGGTAGACAAATGGGTACTTGCAGTTGATAGTAAATAGCTGTGAATCAGTGAATAAGCTAGACTTTAGTGGGGATAAACTTTCTCTCGAACAATTTACCCTGAATCAAATTGGTTTCTCTCGAACACCAATAAGCAGCAATTAAGAATAGCCTTCGCTTTAGTCCATTCACTCTCTTGAGCTAAATGTATGGAATAGGGTTTAGGATTCACTCTCTCGAGCTGAACCCATGACAACCCAATACCCACAGACTATCAAATTAGTAATTTTAGTTTTAAAACCTCTCTCTCAAGTAATCCAAAAACACGAAGTTAGATTTGCATTTGGAACTATAATCCTTTAAATTAAACCACAATTACTGATTGAGATCACTTTTTAACATCATTTAAACTATCAATTAACAATACCCAGGAGCTAAATCAACCCATACTCAAATAATCATACCCCAAGAATTGGGGTTTTAGCTAGACATCATAAAAAGATAGAAATCATTATCAAATTGTGTTTCCATCAACTGGGTATGATTAATTTCGTCTTTACAAAGGTTAAGGTTAAAGAATCTCAAAGACCCACTTCCAATTTCTCAAAAATGGAAATTTTTAAATCATCAAAGCTAAGGAAAATATTGTCTCCAAACTCAGAGTTCTAAAACTGATTGATAAAATTAGATACTCTGAAAATTCCTATTGAAAGCTCATAAAAGATACTAAACTAAATATTCAAAAGTGTATTTATAGTCGCCAAAAATATGTTGAAAAGGACCATTTGGTGCAATAAGTCGGGATCACCGATCCACTCGGTGATCCTTCCTATGGTTAATTTCATCACCTTTTTGCTTGGCCTTCAGCATCTTCAAGTTATGTAACTTTGGGCGATCTGGAACTGCATCACGGAACCATTCGGTGACACGCCGACTGCTCCATTCCATCGCCGACTTGGTTTTCTCCTTCAAGGCTTGGCACACTGGAACTCTAGGTGAGATCATGGCTATTCGGCAACTCGCCCATTGAGTTAGGCGATCATTAGGCCTTCTTTTCTTCATTTTTTAAGCTGTCTTGTTCCTTTTTGCTCATTAGTGTCCATGCTTTGTTCCTCAATCCAAGTATCTGAAAAATCAAGGATTTACATTAGTTATTGACACAAAATATGCATTTGAGAAAACTAAATCTATTGAAATAAAGTCCTAAATGAGTCCAAAACGTGGACTCATCATCAATCGTGAATCTAATTTATTCTTCAAGTATGGTTTGAGCCATGGATATCAGAAGCACCCAAAATTTTTTAATTGAGCATAATCTGGATTTGTACCAAATTACATTTGAAAAGGTGATTGATTTTGCAAAAGGGAGGTAGGTAAGCTATTGATCAGGTAAAGTTAATATTGTCAAGCAAAGGACCAAAGGGTCAGGGAAAGTGAGGCTTCATGGAGTAATGTTCTTGCCGTTTCAATAATATGTCTATGTCGTCGTTCGGTAAAAGCAACTCGTTGAAGGTAGTATGGAGGAACTAAAATATGTCAATACCTTGAGAGTTTAGGTATGGATCAAGACTTTTATATTCTCCACCACCATCAGTATATAAAGAAAGAATTTTTGTATTGAAATAATGTTCCATTAAAACTTGAAAGTTTTTGAAAGTTCTTTTACCTCACTTTTATGTTTCAAGGTGTAAAACCAAATGTATCTGGTAAATTGGTCAACAAAAATGCAATAGTACTATTTTTTATCAATTGATAACATTGAAGAAGGGCCCTACAAATCACAAAAAATGGTTTGAAATGGTTTTGTACTTGACAATGTAGGTTGTTGAAAGGGATGCTGATGAGCTTTATTTGATGAACAAGAATTACAAATTGAAATTTTTTCTTATGTACAAGGCAACGAGAATTTCTTTAAAACAAAATTCAAAACTATGGCATGTGGATGACCCAATCTACGATGCCAACTGATAATGGAGGATGAATTCGAGGAGGCAGCATGTGCTTGTGGGGAAGGCACAGAAGGTGAAGTTGGCTACTCATAAAGACCGTTTCTACTCTGACCGTGGACAAAAGGAGTCCCTCTGTTCAGGTCCTTTACAGAAAAATGAAAAGGAAAAAATTCAACAAAGGTTAGATTATCTTGACAAAATTTAGAAACTGAAAGTTAGTTACGCTTAATGGTACGTGCACATAGAGTATTAAAAAGCTTGTAAGCATTATTCAATGCATGTAGTTGAGTAGAACCAGTGTGAGTTATAGGGATTTTGTTACCATCACCCATGAAGACATGCTCCATGCCATTGTATTCCTGCAAGTTGTGAGGTTCAGTAATGATATGATGAGATGCTCCAGGGTCAACAATCCAAGTATTTATTGGTGCTTGCAATCCTGAAACCTAGTTGACCTTTGCCTGAAAATGATTGTGAGATTTTGATCTACACACACTTGCAAGATTACCTGGTTTGTTGCACAATTGGCAGCAAACACCATCATAAGAGTTGGTGATGCTGGAAGATCTAAACTGATTGGGTGTAGTAGAGCGATTGTTGGACCCTTATTGTTGGTTGCTGCCATTATTGGGCCGACGAGTGTTCCGAGAATTGGAATGACCAAACTTGTTCGATGTAGCAGGTGCAATAGTAATCTGGTTAGGAGCGTGCTTGGACTCTTCATGGGAAAGTAAGAGCTCATGATCCAATAGCTTTTCGTAGAGTTCTTCTTAAAAAATAGTGGAACCATGAGCACGGATCGCAGTAGAGATCTCACGAAATCTGAACCTAAACCACTCAGGATGTTAACAATAAGTTATGAGTTGGTAATTGGGGCACCAACTATAGAGAGTTCGCCAGAAATAGAGCGAATATGTTGTAAATATTTGGTGACTGGTTAGGAGTCTTTCGTGAGGTGCGTAAGGCGATCACACAAACTAAAAATGTGAGTTTGGGACTTATTCACATAGGCTGTGTGCAATGCATCCTAGGCAATTTTTGTTGTATTAGTAGTTGTAACAGTGGTGGCAATTGTTGGATCAACAGATGCCATAAAGGTGTTTTGAATAAGTTGGTCTTGGCGAAACCAAAGAGAAAACACAGGATTGGCACTAGGGACTGTGCCATTTGTGATCGTGTGAGAAGGGGAGGGAGTAAACCCCCCATCGAGATGGCCATTAGATCATGACCATGCATAAGCATCAAGAATTGCACCTTCTACGTTGAAATGTTTTGGCTGCCAAGTAATTTGATAGGCAATTAGGATGCCAGATTAAATTAAACGATTGCCACTCCAATGTTTGTATGTGCGGTGACAACTTGAGAAGTGTCGCCCATTTGTGGAGGGTGGGAGAGAGAAAAAATATAGGATCTTACTCGTTAGAGTTTATTGTAGCCCTTGATACCATTAAGAAACAAGATAAGCTGCAGAAGAACATTCTCTTCTTATTGCTGGAATGGAAATAAATATACACGATAGTCTAACTATTTCCTAAGATAACTCCACAAAATGGGGAGATAATCCTATGCTTAAACACTGTTAGAGACCTATTCAAATTAGAAGAGCATCAGTAAACTAATGGTAAAACTCAACAGTAACTAATGACTAATAAAATAATGATTAACTAATTCTATCTAACAGTTGTACAAAGAAACTTATGCGCTGATAGTCATGCTCCTTTAAAGCACTTGCCTTATTATCATGACCATCTTGATCATTTACTCCTCTCATTCCTTAAGAAATTTTATATTTGGAATCGATTGGTCTACCACTCTTCATGCGTATCATAGACTCTGTCCTTCAAGGACTTCTCATTGGAGCATTTACAGCTGAATTATAACATAGGGTCAGTAAATTCATCTGGCAATTGATTTGCAACATTATGCAAATGAATTATCTCTTGAACTTCAAGTTAACATTTTCTTTTAACGAGGATCTATATAATTCCTAATTAACCTCACACATAACTTTTTTAGTTGTTAATCATCTCTCCCCTAATGTTAGAAAATCTAACTTTCATCCCAACCTCATTTGGGAATTCATCTTTATGCGTGGTGGAGCAATAAAAATGATAACCGCACATTCAACATTTTAGGTGAAAATTATTTGGTTCCTGACCTTGAACCAATTTTTATAGGGGAAGTAATCTTAGAAATATTTATATGCCTAGAAATCTAATAATGCCCATATTGAAGCTTTGTTTGAACTCAATAGGTGTCTGCTTATAGTCTTATCAAGTTTTTTTGTTGTTTATGAGCTAACCAACATGATTATTTGGGTAGGTGAGCTTAAATAGAGAAACGAGCACGAAAATGGATTATGAGGAACACAAAAGATTCTAGGCAAAAGGAAGCAAAGAAGAAAAAGGAAGGAAAGGATTCTAAGGCATGGTCGTAACATCTCCGCGTCGCGGAGAGGGAGTCTCAAATTAATTCATGAGAAGAGAATTGAGGCAAAGCACTTCGTGCCATGCCCACATCGCGAAGTAGAGATCAAGATCACAGAACAAATATCTGGGACTGCCTACGCGTCGCGGCCCTTGTTCCCAGTTATGGTTGTTTCGACTTTTAGTATAAATAGTTAAATATTTTATTTTATTATTCATTCTTTTTTGGAAGAACGATTACTTGGGAGAACTTTTTCACCATTTTTAGGGTTCTTTCCTAAACTCTTTTCCTGTCGATCTTTGTATGTTAGTTGAACATTATTTGATCGATTCTTGGATCATGATTAGGTAAATACCCTAGTTCTAGGGCTGTGGCTACAGGATGATTGTAACCTATTAAGTTTTCATTGGGTTAGTGTCACTTATCATATGAATCTTTTTTATGTTCTTGTTTTCCGTATTTGATGACTGATCACCATTAAAATAAATACATTGTCCAAATTTAACTAGGGAGTGGAATAAGAGGATATAATGTGGGACATAAGGAGTATGATTAATTCTAAATAACTAGGGTTAATTTGTATCTAGGATAAGGATATACCTAGAAACCTTGCTTGGGTCACCATACAGGAAGAAATCATAATGCTTGGTACTTAATCCATCTTATCCCTGCTCAATGATGTAGTGATGGTGTTATTTATCGTAGGCGATTAGAGGTCGGGAGACCAGGATCATACATTTAACCCTGTGATTCATTGATTCGATAGTTGATAATTACCCATATAAATGATATTGATTTCATGATTCCTGATAAAAGCTGTAGCCCTGGACTTTACCCAATCATTTTTTTTTTAAACCTTTGAAATTGAATCACTTTTTTTACATTTTTTTATATTCTTAGAAGTAGAAACTAAATCACTTTTGAAATCTTGAATACACTTGTGTTTAGTTGAAAGTTAGAGAAGTTAAGTAATTCTACGCGTAAGTCCCTATGGGTATGATACTCGGCTCTTAGAAAGAGCCACTTTAATACTTGAATGACCACGTGCACTTGCATGTGCGATTTGGCAGCAACAAGTTTATGGCACCACTGCAAGGGATTTTAGAATTTGGAATTATTTGATTTTTCTTATTTCTGAAGTTAAAAAGCAAGTGTTGACAACTTGATCTTAGCATTTCATTGTTGTAGGTTATATTAGAACTTCAAACTGGACGTCGATCAAGGATTGTTATCACCGCTAGCTGAACCGAAAAGATTTGTTCAATACCAGAGAAGGCAAAGACAACTTACTTATCCGGTCCCTCTTGTTGCTAGTGAACCAACATCTCGAGTAGCAAGAGCTGAGGAATAATGGTTGAGTTGAGAGTAAGAGACGTGGCAATCCCACGTCCCACCAATGTGATGTCATGTATTCAGAAACCTAAAGCTGGTGGGAGGTTTGAATTCAAGTAGAGCATAGTGCAACAATTGCACACTAATGGGCAGTTCACTGGTCTGTCACATGAGGATCCAATAATTCACATCCAAAATTTCCTTGATATCAGTGATACGTACACTCCAGTTAGAGTGAATGTGGATTATGTGAGGCTCACTTTATTCCCCTTTTCTCTGCTTGGGGACGCAAAAAGATGGTTAAATTCAGAGCTCGCGAACTCAATTACCAGTTGGAATGATCTAGCACAGAAGTTCCTTATCCAATTTTTTCCATCTGGAAAAGCAGCTAAGTTGAGGAGTGACATTTTGAGCTTTAGACAGAAAGTGGGAGAAAACTTATACCAAGCTTGGGACAGGTTTAAATCGATGTTGATGAGCTGCCCACATCATCATCAGTGTAATGAGGTGTTAGTCTATACCTTCATTGAGGGGTTGGAGCCTAACACCAAAATTCTACTTGATTCTGCTACAGGTGGTCAGGCTTTGGAGAAGACAGATGTTGAACTATTCATCTTGCTGAACAGGATCTCGCAGGGCAACCCTGAAAGGAATGAAGAAGGGGTGAAACCTGTGATTTAGAAAACTGCAGGTATGTTAGAGGTAGATGCTATGACTGCCTTAACTGTACATATTGTTGCTATGCAGAATATGATGAACACCCACTTCAACAATCTAGCATTGGGTCAACAGCCCGCATAGGTAAATGCAGTTCAATAACCACTATCTTAGTGTGAGATCTGCGGAGGTGGTAACAATAGTGTAGAGGTATATGGTGCAAACTCGGACTTTGTTAATTTTGTAGGTAATTCCCAACGAGGAGGAGGTCAGCAGAATTATGGGAACTCTTACAATCCAAGTTGGCGCAACCACCTGAACTTTTCTTGGGGTGGAAATCCAAATCAGGATCAAAGCCAGAATCAATATAGACCCCAACGAAATGCACAGGGGTACCAACCACAGGCCCAAAGGGAGCAGCCGAACAAGCAATCTAGAAACATGAGCATGGAGGAGATGCTGAAAAATATTAAGGATGATCAAGCATAGTTAGCTGCTAATGTGAGGAATGACTAGTTGGCTACACAAAATCTGGAGAAGCAATTCGGGCAGTTTGCTAGTGCCCAAAACTCACAACCGCAAGGAGGTTTACTGGGAAATTCTGATCCCAATCCTAAGTAGGTAAACGCGGTAGGTACATGCAGTGGGTAAAAATTAGAGGAGTTAGATCCTAAGAAAAGAAACACTGGTTTTGTGAGTAAAGAAAGTAAACCCAAAGAGGGAGATGTTGTTGCACAAGAAGAAAATGTGCAACCAATTGTGAAACCACCTCCTCCATTTCCTCAAAAGTTCAAGAAGCATAAGGAGGATGAATGTTTTGGTAAGTTTCTCTCTCTTTTGAAACAAGTTCACATTAACTTGCCATTGGTGGATGTTTTGCAAGGTATATCCAGGTATGCAAAATATGTGAAGGAGATTGTGGCGAATAAAAGGAGGCTAACAGAGTATGAGACTATTGCACTTACTGAAGAGTGCAGCTCCAGAATCCAAAATAAGTTGCCCACTAAACTAAAAGATCTGGGTAGCTTTACGGTTCAGATCAATATAGGGCAGAGCATTCATACGAGAGGGTTGTATGCTCTAAAAGCTAGTATAAATTTGATGCCGATTTCTTTGTACAAAAATCTAGGGTTGGGTAGTCCCAAACCTACTACCATTATCTTACAGTTGGCTGATAGATCTGTAGCTAGGCCTGAGCATGTTGTAGAATATATGTTAGTGCAAGTGGGATCATTGATTTTCCCAATAAATTTTGTTGTGCTGAATTTTGAGCCAGATATTAAGGTCCCATTCATCCTAGGAAGCCCTTTCTTAGCGACTGGGCGGGCTATGATAGATGTAGCAGCTAGGCAATTTACCATGTGAGTACATGATAAAGTGGAGGTGTTCGACGTGTATAAAACATTAAAGCTGCCAGCTGTGTATGAGGAGTTGTCTGCCATAACTGTGATAGATCTTGAGGCAAAGGCTTGTTACATTGCATCTAAGGACTAATTAGAGTGAGTGTTAGTAGGGGATGACATTTATGGGGATGCTGAGGCATAGAAAATTGTGCAATTTCTTGATATGGCACTTGTAGGTACATTTGGAGATTGATAGGAGCCATTGAATAGGGTGTTGGGTCCTCCACCCATGTCCTCCATTGAAGAAGCACCTCAGTTGGAATTAAAAGCATTGCCAGCCTACCTCAGGTATGCATTTTTGGGTGAATATAAAACTTTACTAGTTATTTTATCAGTAACATTGTCTGATGAACAGGTGGAAAAAACATTAATCATCCTGAAAAAAAGAAAAACAACTCTGGGTTGGAAAATGTCTGACATCCATGGAATTAGACCCGCGCTGTGCATGCATAAAATATACATGAAAGAATGACATAAGTCGAGTGCACAACATCAGCAGAGACTAAACCCATTGATGAAGGACGTGGTGAGAAAAAAGGTAATCAAGTAGCTGGATGCAGGGATTGTGTATCCCATATCTAATAGCAAATGGGTAAGTCCAATACAGTGTGTGCCTAAGAAGGGCGGAATGACGGTGGTTACTAATGAGAAGAATGAGTTAATCCCCACTAGAACAATGATTGGGTGGCAGATCCGCATGGACTACAAAAAGTTGAATGATGCCACTAGAAAGGACCATTATCTGGTACCTTTCATTGATCAAATATTGGATAGGTTGGTAGGTCAGGAATACTATTGTTTCTTTGATGGTTATTCAGGTTACAATCATATCATCATTGCATCTGAGGACCAGGAGAAGACCACTTTCACTTGTCTATATGACACATATGCGTTCAAGCGCATGCATTCGGCTTGTGCAATGCCCTGACCATATTTCAGAGATGTATGATGGCAATCTTCCATGATATGGTCAAAGATTTTGTTGAGGCGTTCATGGACGACTTCTCGGTATTTGGTGAGTCTTTTGAACTTTGTTTAACTAATATTTATAGAGTTATTGCCAGGTGTGAAGAAACAAATCTGGTGCTAAACTGGGAGAAGTGCCATTTTCTTATTCGAGAGGGAATTGTGTTGGGGCATAAGATCTCCAAATATGGGATGAAAGTTGACAAAGCCAAAGTGGATTTGAGAAGCTGCCACCTTATATCATAGTAAAGAGAGTTAGAGCTTCCTGGGATATGCTAGGTTCTATAGGAGGTTCATCAAGGACTTCTCTAAGACTACAAAGCCCATATGCAGCCTGTTAGAGAAAGAGATGAAGTTTGTTTTTTATGAAAAGTGTTTGCAGGCATTTGAGCTGCTAAAAAAGAAGTTGATTGAAGATCCTATTCTAATTGCTCCAAATTGGGAGCTTCCATTTGAGCTTATGTGTGATGCCGGTGACATAGCAATTGGATGGAGCAGTAGTTGGGCAGAGAAAAGAGAAGATGTTCCATTCCATCTACTATGCAAGCAAGACACTTGATGCAACTTAATCGAATTACACTGTGACCGAAAAAGAGATGCTGGCATTAGTGTATGCATTTGATAAGTTCAAATCTTACTTGGTGGGAACCAAAGTTATAGTCTACACTGATCATGCTGCAATCTAATATTTGTTTAACAAAAAGGCTGCCAAGCCCAGACTGATTAGGTGGATTCTGCTACTATAAGAGTTTGATCTTAAGATAAGGGAAAAGAAGGGAACTGAGAACCAAATAGCTGATCATCTGTCCAGACTGGAGGATTCAACTTATGCGAAGAATAAGGGGTAGATTTGTGAAGAGTTTCCTAATGAGCAATTGCTTGCTTTGGACGTTGCTCAAGTCCCTTAGTATGCTGAATAAAGAGGTCAAACAAATCCTCCAAAAGACTGTGAATGCCCAAAGAAAAGATTGGGCTAACAAGCTAGATGATGCCTTATGGGCGTACCGCTGCATACAAGACACTGATAGGGACTTCTCCATATCGAATGGTGTTTGGGAAAGCTTGTCACCTACCAACTGAATTGGAGCTTAAAATATATTAGGTAATCAAAAAGCTGAATCTGGATGCTGAGTTAGCCAGAAGGAAGAGAATTACGCAACTGCACGAATTAGCGGAGTTCTAGCTTCATGCCTATGAGAACGCTAAAATGTACAAAGAGAAGACCAAGAGGTGGCATTACAATCATATTGTGTCATACACCTTTGAGCCTGGTCAATTAGTGTTGCTATTCAAGTCAAGGTTGAAGTTGTTCCCCAAAAAGCTTCGATCTAGGTGGAGTGGTCCTTTTGAAGTGGTGAGGATGACTCACCATGGTGCTGTGGAATTAATAAACAAGGATAAGAGCTCCACTTTCCTTGTGAATGATCAAAGGGTCAAGCACTACTTTGGGAATGATGTAAATCGTGAGCTTGGAGCGCTTACATTAAATGACGAATGAGTTATGAGATGGGTTGTGCCGCGACGTTTAATCAGGCGCTACACATGAGGCAACCCGTGAACCCTTGTAATAATTAGGCTTTATTTGATTTTGTTTTGTTAATTTTGTTCTTAGGATTTTAAAAAAAATTATTTGGAAAAATACAAAAATATGAGTCGTTCCACAACCAAAAATACGGCACTAGATGGGAGGTAACCCATCTTATTTTCACTAATGGATTAAATGCTGAAAATGTCCAGGAAGAAGAAATTTAGCCTAAGGCAACTCCGTGGAGCTGGTGCGTCGCGGAGGGGCCATGATATTTTGATTTCATTGAGACTTAATGTTCACGTCATGAAAAAGGCCTCTCTGTGCCATTTGCGCATCGCGGAGCGAGGTTGAACTTTTTGCCTCGCTTGGATTGACATATCCAGTGGACTCCCTGTCCATCCCGTGTCGCGCCCTAGGTATGTAGTTTTTGTTTTTCATTAAATAAAATGGGTTTTACCCATTTTAAATCAAAATAACCCGGCCCATACCCCTGATAACCCCTTAAGTCTTCCGTAAATCCCAATTCTTTAAATCATGATTTTTCCCCATTCCCCATTCTCTCCCTCATTCGATGTTCTAACTTTCCTCCGTAACGCGAAGCAAGTCAGAATTTTTCGCCTTCAAGTCTCATCACTTTCAACATCACAGGTATGTCTCGTATCTTCGTGATTGATGCAAAACTCTAGGTGTATTGGTTTGTTGTGATGAGTGTTATTGTTCGTTGAGATTGGGAGATTATCGTTTGTCTGGGGGGCATGGTTCGACTGGGTTAGGCTACACATGATAGTAGGGGAGTAGAATTCTGTGGTTGGTTTTATTTTGGTTGAAATTATTGGTGTGTTGTATATACATGTTTAGGAATGATTGTTGTTGGTGCTGTTTTCAAATTCTTGAGTAGATGCACTTCGAATTACATGTATATAGGGTGTGGGTTCATCTGTGGATGGTGATTGATTGACATTGTAAGTGTGGATTAAGGTGGCATTGGTTAAAGGATAGTTTGAAGTCTAAGTGGGGAAGTTAGTACATTGATAGGGTGTTAGATGTGGGTTATGCAAGTTTGCAACTACTTGTTAGGTTTGGAGGTAGATTGTTTGTAGTGTCAAATTCTTGAGTAGACATTATGTTGGGGCTAAATGTGTGAATGATAGGTGTTTCTTGATGGTATTGGCTGGGGGATAATGTGCATTCATGGGTTTATATTATTTGTGTGAAGTCTTGAGTAACACTACCTAATAGTTGTGTGGGTATAACTCATATTGTGATGCCCATTTGGTTTGATGAACATGATGATTACTTAAGTATGCTGTTGGTCATTTTGAGAAGTCTGAGTACTTAAGATGGCACTACATTGAGCTAAGTGTGGGGTGGTGTGTGCACACCACCCATAATTTTATCATTATTCTATAGTCCTTGGGCCTAAACTTTGTCTATGTTTGTAGGTAATCATGTCAAGTTCACACAGACTCGGCAAAGAAGTGGTCACATCAAGCCAGAAGAAACATTTTTGAAGTGGGAATGTACCACTCACGCTTGCAGTTCCCAAAGGCCAAATTAGGCGATTTGGAGTTAAGGTTGTAACTAAAGAAGGGAAGTCTTGGTTTATGAAACACACCGAGGCCTCTTATTTCTCGGATGTATATATTGCTAAGGACAACTTGGCACGTGAGTTTCCACAGATCCTGAGGCAGATTATGGAGCTAGGGATGAAATTCATATTCGCTGAACCGGCTGAGTGCAATTGGCATATGGTCCGGGAGTTCTATGCGAACCGGGCTCCTGAAGCAAAATCTCACCATGTGAAAGTGCGAGGTAGAAATGTGCCCATCACACCCATATGTATAAATGATATATTGGGTACACTGTAGGACACAGACCCACTTGTGATGATAGGGTTGATCATATGCCCTCTATACCAGGCTATCCGACACACGTTGTGTGGGCCATAGTCCATGGCTCAATGGACTAAGCATAGTGGGAAGAGATATCATCAATCTCTTCCCTACGCTCACATGCTTCGGGAAACACATGTTTGACTGAAGGGGGTTATGAACTGTCTAATAACGGATCTACACTACACTGATATCACTCCTGACTGGGTGTGCCTGGTATATGCATTGATGACTGGCACAGAGCTGAACATCGGAGCAATTGTGAAATCTGCTATGCAAAAGGCATAGGTTCACAAAGGGCACCTATATGCTTTTTGTGGTCTGAATACCAAGATGTGTCGTGTTCCAGGTGTCCCTGAGGAAAATTTGGACTACGTGGCACCCATATATCCAGCACCGGCGGATATTACTTGAACAAAGGGGCCTGACATTGAATTTGGCCAGACTCTTATCACGGCTGAGCGCCATAGGAGAGATGAGCTTATCATGGCGAGGATGTACGACCTGCAAATGCTGAGACACCAGAATGGCTGCCATGCTTCTACTAATATGCAGTTAGGCAAGGTCGAGAGGCACTACCCTCTGAATGACCAGGAAAGGGCACTACTTGGCATTGGTCTTGCGTTTCGGGAGCTGGTTGATAATGATATTCTGACCGATGTGTGTACTAGTTTAGATGTGGATTCTGACTCTGAGGAGGAGATAGACCCTGCTCAGGCAAATGATGAGACCGACGGGGGTAATGCAATGGAGGACTGATCAGGGAATCTTTTCACCTTACCTCTTGAACTATTTTACTTTTTGTAAAGCACTGAGGGCAGTGCTATTGCATAAGTGTGGGGTGAGGGTGAAATACATATCTGATCTGTACATATATTTCTATGGTGTTGAATATTGTTTTAGTCTATTTTTTCTTTGGTTTGTTTTATTTTGGGTTCCTTTGAGGTTGTTTTCAGTTCTTTGGCCAAGGATAGTCCCTTTGAACCGTACAAAATACAAAAAAAGATTTTTGTCTTTATAGGATTGAGTTTGTAGTCATAGTTGTGTCAAGCTACCCAATGATAGATTGATGAAGACCGTCTTAAGGGAATTTCGTCATTGAGTCTTAGGTTTGGTTGTGCTGAAGCCGAAAGTCTGAAAGGAATATGTATGTAAAGCATGGTTCAAATTAATGTATGAATGCAGTTGAATTCTTGTATATGATTAGAATGTGCAACTTAAGCTTAATCTGAACCTTGTGCATGAGATGATTGTGTTGCTATTATTGATCCATTCTGAGTGTAACTTATGCCATGAGCGGTGAGTTTTTATGATATCCATGAATGCATTTGAGTCTAGAACTTGCCCAGGTTGTTATTGAAGCAGAATACAAGTGTTATTGTGTTTAAAAGATGATAATCGACTTTCTCTGAATTGTCTGAAATTTGAGCTTGCTCAAAAAGAATATCCCTAGTATAGCCCAATTGAGCCTTTTAGCCTTGATTTTGGTCTAACCCGCATAATTAAGGTGAATCCCTTTTATTGATACCATTAGCTTTGATCCCAATCCCTAATGCATTATGTTAGGAATAAAGGTAAAAACAACAGAAAGAGTAAACAGGGTGGAAATGTTTAGTTGTTGGGGAAGAGTGAAAAATGAGGTAAAGCGATACTGCATGAGTGTGAATCTCAGATTGGCCCTGGTCCTTAGGACATTGTGCACTTCAACTAAGGTTAAAAACCCGAGTTGAAGGTGGCTAACTTCGTGAATACCTTAGTGATGGCCCTGGCCCTAACAAGGGCATTGTGCACCTTAACTCGAGAGCAATCTCTATGTCAAGGGTGGCTATTGTTGAGCATATAAAAAAACAAAAAAAAGAAAGAAATAAAGGGGCAAGTGAGAAATAGAGGGCAAGGTTCGCAACACTAGTAAAAACTTATAAAGAAGGAAGGGGCAAACGAAAAGAAATAGTTGTAAATGGAAGAAGGAAGTTGAATTTGGTGCATTAGGGAGTATAAGTCACTAATTTTATTTAAACGAATGTTCCCATACCTTAAGCCTACATAACAACCAGAACAAGTCATGTTTGATTTTGAGCATTATACACTTTATTAGTAGAGATGTGCATAATGGGCAAGCTTATGGTTCTCAATGCATACATGTTTGATGTTGTTGTTGAGTGAGAGTGTACCTTGTTTACAAAGTCCTTAAATTATATTCAATTTGCTGAGTTGAGTGTGTGGACTATTCTTTGGAGTGAGGGGCACTTGTTTTATAAATGAGAGGTGATAGGTAATGGTGCACATGTTGTTGAACGTGTTGTTTGCAAAAAGTTGTCAAGTCATTTACAAGAATCATGCATATTATGAATGAAAACATTCCTATGTTAACTGGTTACAGTTCCTTGGAAAAAAGTAGTGGATGCACAAATACCATAGTAGTGAGTCTAGGTCTAGGAGTAGTTAGTAAGTTGTTCGAGGACGAACAAAGCTCTAAGTATGGGGTAGTGATCTTAGGCATGTTTATATGTCTAGAAATCTAATAATGTCTATATTGAAGCTAAGTTTGAACTAAATAGTTCTTTGTTTATAGTCTTATCAAGTTTTTTTGGTTGTCTAGGAGCTAACCAACATGATTAGTTGCGTAGGTGAGCTTAAATGGAATGGATTATGAGGAACACAAAAGATTCAAGGCAAAAGGAAGCAAAGAAGAAAAAGGAAGAAAAAGATTTTAAGGCATGGTCGTATCCTCTCCGCGTCGCGGAGAGGGAGTCTCAAATTAATTCACAAGAAGCGAATTGAGGCAGAGCACTTTGTGCCATGCCCGCATCTCGGAGTAGAGATCAGGATCGTAGAACAAATATCTGGGACTGCCTCCGCATCGCGGCCATTATTCCTAGTTTTGGCTGTTTCGACTTTTAGTATAAATAGTTAAATATTTTATTTTATTATTCATTCTTTTCTAAGTTTTAAAGAACGACGAGTTGGGAGAACATTTTCACCATTTTTAGGGGTTTTTCTAAACTCTTTTCCTTTCGATCTTTGTATGTTATTTGAATATTGTTTGATCTATTCGTGGATCATGAGTAGTTAAATACGCTAGTTCTAGGACAGTGGCTACTAGATGATTGTAATCTATTAAGTTTTCATTAGGTTAATGTCAATTATCATATGAATCTTTCTTATGTTCTTGTTTTTCGTATTTCATGAATGATCACCATTGAAATAAATACATTGTCCAAAGTAAACTCAGGAGAGGAATAAGAGGATAGAATGTGGGACATAAGGAGCATGATTAATTCTAAATAACTAGGGTTAATTTGTATGTAGGATAGGGATATACCTAGAAACCTTGCTTGGGTCACCATACATGAAGAAATCGTAATGCTTGGTACTTAATCCATCCTATACCCGCTCAACGATCTAGCTAGAGTGTTATTTATCGTATGCAATTAGAGGTCGGGAGACCATGATCATACATTTAACCCTGTGATTCATTGATTCGATAGTTGATAATTATCCATATAAATGATATTGATTGCAGGATTCCTAATAAAAGTTGTAGCCCTGGACTTTATCCAATCACTTTTATTTTTAGACCCTTGAAATTGATTCGCTTTTGTTACATTTTTTTTATAATCTTAGAAGTAGAAACTAAATCACTTTTGAAATCTTGAATACACTTGTGTTTAGCTAAAAGTTAGAGAAGTTAAGTAATTTTAAGCATAAGTCCTTGTGGTACGATACCTGGCTCTTAAAAAGAGCCACTTTAATACTTGAACGACCACGTGCACTTGCGTGTGTGATTTGGCCGCAACAAGCTTTTGGCGCCGCTGCTGGGGACTTTAGAATTAGGAATCATTTTTAGGATTCTTTCCTAAACTCTTTTCCTTTCGATCTTTGTACTCTATTTGAACATTGTGTGATCGATTCTTTGATCACAAGTAGATAAATACCCTAGTTCTAGGGTTATGACTACTGGATGATTGTAATCTATTAAGTTGTCATTGGGTTAATGTCAATTATCATATGAATCTTTCTTATGTTCTTGTTTTCCGTATTTGATGACTGATCACCATTGAAATATATACATTGTCCAAATTAAACTTGGGAGAGTAATGAGAGGATAGAACGTGGGACATAAGGAGCATGATTAATTCTAAATAACTAGGGTTAATTTATATCTAGGATAGTGATATATGTAGAAACCTTGCTTGGGTCACCATACGGGAAGAAATCATAATGCTCGGTACTTAATCCATCATATCTCCGCTCAACGATGTAGTTAGGGTGTTATTTATCGTAGGGGATTAGAGGTCGGGAGACCATGATCATACATTTAATCCAGTGATATATTGATTCAATAGTTGATAATTACCAATATAAATGATATTGATTCCATGATTCCTGATAAAAGTTGCAGCCCTGGACTTCACCCAATCACTTTTTTTTAAACCCTTGAAATTGAATCGCTTTTGTTACATTTTGTTATGATCTTAGAAGTAGAAACTAAATCACTTTTGAAATCTTGAATACACTTGTGTTTAGCTTAAAGTTAGAGAATTTAAGTAATTCTAATCATAAGTCCCTGTGGGTACGATACCCAGCTCTTAAAAAGAGTCACTTTAATACTTGAACGACCACGTACACTTGCGTGTGCGATTTGGCCGCAACAAGTTTTTACATGTTATATAAATTCATCTCATACCAAATTTATTTTGGGAGATTTGTTTTCATAACTAATGGTTTAGCTATAATTGGAGGCATTCAATTTTTGCTAAACCAACCAGCATTACCAACATCATTTTATACTTTGAAATTGTGCTCTTAATTTAACAATTCGAGCAAACAACCTTACAAAAAAATTAATTTGTAAGTTGATAGCAAACATACATGTGACCTTACTATAACTACATCTTTTAAATTGTAATAGTAAACTGTCCACATGACAGTTGAACGGGCCCATATGCACCTTTTTATATGTTCAAAATAATTCAGGGAATACAATTTCAACCTTAGCTGGTACAATAATAATTTGATTATGAGAATAAGCAAAACAAGAAAATTCTTAAAGAATATTTTATTCCTTCAATATATAACTATGTGAATTCCCAATTATTTTTGCATCATCTTTTAATCGGAATGGCCAACCGATCATGCCAACTAATTTTTATTCAGTACACTCATAGTTTACTTTTGCATGTGATTTCATCAGTATGCCCATGTTTGTGTGAAATAAATAAGAGGAAAAAAATGGGTAACCTTTTGCATAAATATTAATAACCCGCTTTGGTTGTAGTAATATGAAGATATTAAATCTCTTCGTAACTTATAGTCTTAATATTTCTTTTCAATTCATCCAAAGCTTAAAATGTCTCTTTAGAGACTTACTACAGTTCCAATATTATTCCTCCAATAATAACATAACGCGTTAGAGCTTTCAATTAATTTTGTGTACTGTCACATATTCCATGACACCATCCATATGGTGAGCAACTCTTTCAAGGAGAAAATTATATTATTATTGTCATGGTCAAGATTATTACAACCAAGGCATGTTTCTTGCTTTACTTCAAACCATATGTACACAATCAATGACAAATTTTCATTGTCACCTAATAATATTAATTTGGTCATGGTCACAACCTTTATAGGCAATCATTACTTCTTTAGATTTTTCCTTTTGGTAGTTCATAATAAACATACCACAATATTTATGACATATGAACGTACACGATCATTGACCATTTCTGCCATATAAAATTTATTTATTTCTCTCAAACCTCCCATAGAGGTGAGTTGTGACATATTTCCAACCATTTATGAATATGTTCTTATTCATATATTTTTTTCTTCATATTTTGACACATTCACTTTCAAGAATAACTGTAATGACCCTCCCGGTCATTTCTGTATCTTGCATTCTGTGTGTCATTTAGAGCATTCTTGTAGTGACCCTAAGTCATTTATGAGTTTCTGGGACTGACAGTTCGGTCACCTGGTCGTTCTTTTTGTTTTGGTGCGAGTTTTAGTGTTTTGGAGCTTATGAACCTTAAAAGATTATTTTTGATCAAAGGTTCAAGAAGAACACCTCAGAAAAGAATTCTAATGGTTCCATCAGCTCCGAAAGGGTCATTTTAGGCTAGTAGCATGGTCGGCATGACTCCTGAGGTTTTCAGTGTGAGTCAGTGCGATTAGGTGTTTTAGCCTTTAAAATTTGGCCTAAGGTTGACTTTGGTCAACATTCTTGGAAAACGCGTTCGAATGAAAATTCCGTCATCGCGGTTTGCTTCGAAATGAGGAGTTTGGTCTTGAACAACCTTTTGTTCAACTCCCGAGGCCTCCGGACTCATTCCGAGCCCCTCGGTGGATTATGGTTAAAATGGCTCTTGGAAGTAGGATCCACTTTTTATTAAGATGACCTTTGATGGAAATTTCGACTGCGCCATTGAGTCTGGAATATCAAATTTAGTGGGGTAGCATATCTGTTTTATTTTTATCGTGTCCCGAACAACTTCCGAGCACCCCGTCGGAGACTTCGAAGTATTTAGCCAAAGCTGGTGCAGTTTTTTAAAACCCCATTTCAGCTTCATTTGCCAACTTCAAACCCTCATAACTCTCTCATTTCTAGTCCAAATTTAGTGATCCAAAGGTTCATCTTTTGGGGTTTTTTGCAAGGAACGCGTTGACGTGGTTAGATTTCATATTCAAAGCTTCGTTGGAGGTAAAAAGTTGTGTTTTAGCTGCTGTCATAGCCATTTTCGAGCTCATTTTTTAGGATATTTTAGAAGTTGATTTCTTGGTCATTTTTGGTCCGAATCTGGTGATTCAAGAGCCTAGATTGTGGGGTTTTTCATGAGGATCGCCGTGGTGTAATTGGTTTCAGCATATGGATGCTCGTTTATGGTATTTTATCATAAATAGCTGTTGCTACTGTTGTTCCTTTTTAGTGTGTTTTGGATTTTTCGTTGCATGTTTGTGTTGGACTGTTCTGAGCCCCGAATTGTGTTTCATTTTAGAACATAAGTTCGGGGAGGTGTTTAAGAACCTATTTTTAGGGCTAATTTTGGGATTTCCAGCGCGGGCCAATTGGTCTGTCTCCGTTTCTTGCGATTTTAGTGTCTAAACCACTGTAATAATGTTTTGACTCGATTTTTGATAGTGTGTAAGCATTTTAAGGCCGTTCGGAGGGGGAAGGCTCCGGAAAAGTGATTTTGGAGCGCGCGTTGTCGGCCTACAGGTAGGCTACGATTTCCCTCTCTTAGATTGAGCTTGAGAGTGTAAATTCATGTTGATTAGTTGGGATTTGAGTTGGTAATTATTAAATAGTGCATAGGTATTTAGAAATCGTGTTTCGGTCTCTTTCGAAATTTATCGGTTAACAGTGAGCATGTTTGGTGTTACAAATTGACCCTCTTTGCTGTGTGGAGTACTTGTATGCTTAATTACTATTTATTTGAAGCATGTTGGGACTTAGTTTAGGTTTGACTAAGGCTTGCCTTAGAAATTCATGATTCGGAATTCATAAGCCTTAGTTTTACCCCGACGTTGCTCGGCTGGCTTAGATCCCTGTAGACTGGTGTAGCAGACTGAAGTCTGATAGTTTGGACCTTAGTTAGATGATATGCTTACTCCGACGATAGTTATCCTTATTTTCCCCGCTATTGCGGCTTCACGAGTTATATCGACGACACTGGTTCTGATTTGCAATTTGAAGTTGGTTTCATTCGATTCCAAAGACTTGCATTGATTGGCTAAGTGTGGACGGCTTTCCAAGGACATTTATAGAGCATCCGGTTCAAGGTCCGGCCTTTATCGCCCAAATACTTATATAGAGCATCCGATTTGAGGTTTGGCCTCTATTGCCTAGATACTTAAACAGAGCATTTGATTCGAGGTCCGGCCTCTATCGCCTAGATACTTATACAGAGCATCCGATTAGAGGTCCGACCTCAGTTACTTGATACTTATGATTGGTTACTTGGGTACTTCTAGTGAGCATCTGGTTCGAGGTCCGGCCTCCGTACTGTCAGATTCTACTATTTGGGGTTGAGGTTCTGGTTCGATGTTCATTGTTCTTGTTTTCTCATATGCAATTCTCTTTAGCTATAGTTTTTCTGTGTACTCGTCGGGCTTATGGGGGTCCGTTCAGGTTTTTAATTTAACTTGCGCACGAGTGTACCTTCTGGGCTTATGGGGGTTCAGTTAGGTGTAGTTAGCTTATAAATTACTCTAGTTAGTCCTTTCTACACTCTTGTGCATTCCATTGTTACTTAGTTTTTTGTTCTTGAGCTTCGTTTGTGTTATTCCTTTTTTCATATTGCCTTTACTTTTCAAGTTCAGTCAGTCTATGATGCCTATTGGGACTGGTACTCTTCTTGTTAGTAGCTTTGTACTAGTGACTTCCTGGTTTTGGGAGAGATCTTTATTTGTATGTATTTATTTTGGTTTGATTCCGCCTTGTTGTCCTTGTTTAGATTATTATTTTTGCTAGTTTCTGCCCTTACGCTCATTGCTTGATGTTCTAGGTTACGGGTTGGCTTTCCTACTGGTAGGGTATACTAGGTACCATCATGACTCACGAAATCGGGTCGTGACAAATTGGTATCAGAGCCCCAGGTTCACCGGTCTCACTTGTACAGAGCTAACGTCTAGTAGAGTCTTGCGGATCGGTGCGGATATGTCCGTAACTTATCTTAGGAAGGCTACAGGATGTCTTTAGAAAGATTTCCTCTTTTGTGTCACTTTCATGCAATGTGTGTCTTATTGTTTCCTTGAAATCTCACTTATTTCACTCTATCACAGGATGGCTTGCATGCGAGGCAATGCGGCTAGGAATTATACACCCGAGCCTGCAGACAGAGCCCCAACTTGGGATAGACGCCGACCCCGAGGTCGAGCACCGGCTCGATATGAAGAGAAGGAGATCCAGGCAGCATATGTACCTCCACAACTAGTGGGGCCAGGACCAGCCCAGCCACCACCCGCACCAGCTTCAGTGCCTGATCTTCATGCCCTGCTGACTCAGATATTAGCAGCTATTGGGGAGATGCGATAGGCACCAGCTTTAGCTCCCGCTCCAGCGCCACAGGGTCAGCCTATCGCAATTGCGCCAAAGGTTCAGCCGCCACCAGTTCAGGTGGTCGCCCAGCCAGACTTAAAGGACAGGGAGATGCCACTACGCGAACAGAAGATGCTCGGGGTATTCCAGAGGTTGGCACCACCGATATTCTCAAGGGCGATTGGGGAGAACGCCTACGAGTTCCAGCTCACTTGCCAGGAGCAGCTACAGTCATTAGGTCTCTTGGAGTCGAGAGGAGCCGACTTCACCACTCATCAGTTTCGTGGGCCAGCCAGGCAGTGGTAGCACTCGTATAGGGAGTTCAGGCTAGCTGGATCGCCTCCTATATCTTGGAGTGAGTTCTCAGAGGCTTTCTTGGCCCGAATTATGCCATGGAGCGTCAGGGATAGAATTCGTGATCAGTTCTCTAGATTGGAGCAAGGGCCTATAACTATCTCAGAGTACGAGACGAGGTTCCATGAGTTGTCTTGACATGCTACCATGATTCTGCCCATGGAGGAGGAGAGAGTTCGTTGTTTTATATGTGGGTTGCGGTACCATTGAGGGTCGACACAGAGCATTTGATTTCAGGTGGCCATTCATTTCTTTATGTGGTAGATCATGCTCGATCCATGGAGCATATTCATCGTGAGGCCCAAGGGGGCAGCGATAAGAGGGAACGCTACCAGGGCAGCTACAGCGGGTCCCAGACTAGGGGAAAAGACTCCTATGATAGGCCCCGCCAGAGGTTCCAGCAGGGTCAGTCTAGTCGACTTATTTATGCAGCATTACCTGCTTCTGAGGGAGGCCAGCATCAGCAGGGTGGTCCTAGTATGGGCCACAGTTCGAGGGGATCAGACTCCCTCCCTTCCTATTGCAGTCGGGTTACTATAGGGCGTTCAACTTTGGGGTGTTTTGATTGTGGTGCTCTTGACCATTGGTCCAGAGGGTGTCCCCGGTGAGGGCGAGGGGCGATTGTACTAGTTCCCCTTGCACCTAGATTGATTTCAGCAATTCCCTATCCAGCTAGAGGTGGTGGTCAGTACCAGGGCCATCAGGATAGTCTACAGGGTACCAGAGGTGGAGCTCGGGGAGGCAGGTTAGGTGGTAGATCGGACGCACCAGGCAGAGGTGCTCATAGTCATTTCTACATAGCCCCGGCAAGGGCGGCGAATGAGGCATCTGACGATGTCATCACATGTATGATTTTATTATGCCATCAGCCTGCTACAGTATTATTTGATCCTGGATCCACATTCTCGTATGTATCTGTTTATTTTGTTCCCGATTAGGTATGAGGTCCAAGTCTTTGGCATAGCCGATTTATGTTTCGACCTTGATGGGTGAGTCCTTAGTAGTGGATCAGGCATTGCGATCTTTCTTAGTGACTATCCAGGGTTATGATACTAGAGTTGATCTTATTCTGCTAGATTTGGTTGATTTTGATGTGATTCTGGGCATAGATTGGTTATCCCCCTACCATGCAGTCTTGGATTACTATGCCAAGACCATTACTTTAGCTATGCCTGGCATTCCCCTAGTGTTGAGGCAGGGTGCTCATTGTCACACACTGATGGGGATCATCTCTTTTATACGGGCTAGACAGTTGGTTGCTTCTGGGTGTTTAACTTATTTGGCCTATGTGAGAAATGTGAGTAGGGAGGGCCCTTCAGTTGGCTCAGTTCCTATGGTTAGAGAGTTTGTAGATGTGTTCCCTACAGACCTACCTAGCCTACCCCCAGAGCGTGACATTCATTTTGCCATAGATTTGGAGCCTTACACCCATCCTATTTCTATTTCACCTTACCGGATGGCTCCTGCAGAGCTCAGAGAGCTCAGTGTTCAGTTAGAGGACTTCTTAGGTAAGGGGTTCATCCGTTCGAGTGTGTCACCTTGGGGTGCTCCTGTTCTATTTGTAAAGAAGAAGGATGGGACTATGAGGATGTGTATTGACTACAAGTAGCTAAACAAGGTGACGGTGAAGAATCGTTACCCCATGCCTCATATTGATGAGTTGTTTGATCAGCTTCAGGGTGCCGCCATGTTTCCTAAGATAGATTTGAGGTCCGGGTACCATCAGCTAAGGATTAGGGTAGCAGACATCCCTAGGACTGCATTTAGGACTCGTTACGGCCACTGTGAGTTCCTTGTGATATCTTTTGGGTTGACTAATGCCCCTGCCGCATTCATGGACTTGATGACACGTGTGTTCAGGACATACCTTGATTCATTTGCTATCATCTTCATTAATGACATACTGGTATACTCGTGGAGCTGGAGTGAGCATCAGCAGCATTTGAGGATAGTGCTCCAGACTTTAAGAGATCATCGGCTTTATGCCAAGTTCTCAAAGTGCGAGTTTTGGCTTGAGTCTATAGCATTCTTGGGGCACGTGGTGTCCAAGGAGGGTATTAGAGTTGACTCGGAGAAGATTGAGCTATTCGTGATTGGGATAGGCCCACTTCTGTTACTAAGGTTCGTAGCTTCGTCGGGTTTGCAAGTTACTATAGATGCTTTGTTGAGGATTTTTCTACTATTGTAGCCCCTTTGACCTGCTTGACTCGTGTTGATGTTCCCTTTGTTTGGTCAGAGGAGTGTGAGGCGAGCATTTTGAGGCTCAAGGAGTTATTGACCACTGCTTCTATATTGACTTTTCCAGTTGAGGGCGAGGGCTTTACGATTTATTGTGATGCATCTGGCACTGGTTTGGGTTGTATATTGATGCAGTAGGGCTGAGTTATTGCTTATGCGTTGAGGCAGCTTAAGACCTATGAGCGTAACTACCCCACTCATGACTTGGAGTTGGCGGGGTAGTTTTCACGCTTAAGATTTAGAGGCATTACTTGTATGAAGTTTGATGTGAGATCTATACCGATCATAGGAGTCTTCAATACATCATGAGCCAGAGGGACCTTAATTAAAGGCAGCGTCGTTGGATTAAGCTCCTGAAGGACTACGACCTCTCTATTCTTTATCATTCGGGCAAGACGAATGTGGTAGCGAATGCCTTGAGCTGGAAGGCGGTGAGTATGGGTAGCCTAGCATTCTTATATGTTGAGGAGTGACCCTTAGCTTTGGAAATTTAATTCTTAGCTAATAGCATGGTTCGGTTGGATATCTCAGATTCTAGACGTGTCTTGGCCTATATGGGAATTTAGTCTTCTTTGCTTGATAGGATCCATGGTTTCCAGTTTGAGGATGAGGCCTTGGTGGCCCTTAGAGATCGAGTGTTAGCGAGTGATGGTGGTCAGACTACCTTAGATCCTGATGGAGTGTTGAGATTCGCCGGCCGCATTTGTGTTTCGAGAGTTGGAAGTTTCATACAGTTGATACTTTCTGAGGCCCATGAGTCTAGATACTCTATCCATCCGGGCACAATGAAGATGTATCGTGATTTGAGGCAGCATTACTGGTGGAGTGACATGAGGAGAGATGTTGCTGACTTTGTTTCCCATTGCTTCTGTTGCCAGCAGGTGAAGTCCAAGCATTTGAGGCCTGGTGGTGAGCTTTAGAGATTACCTATTCCGGAGTAGAAGTCGGAGCGTATCACTATGGACTTCATTGTGGGGTTGCCTCGGACATCTAGAGGTGTTGATAGCATTTGGGTCATCGTGGATCGATTGACCAACTCAGCACACTTCCTCCCTATTTAGTGATGAAAGGTTGGCTCGTATCTACATTAGGGAGGTGGTCCTTCTTCATGGGGTGCTGACTTTTATTATATCGGATCGGGGTTCTCAGTTCACGTCTAGCTTTTGGAGGACCTTTTAGGATGAGTTGGGCACTCGAGTTGACCTTAGCACATCTTTCACCCACAAACGGATGGCCAGTTGGAGCGTACTATTCAGGTCCTTGAGGATATGTTGCAGGCATGTGTTATGGACTTTGGAGGTCAGTGGGATCAATTCTTGCCTTTGGCAAAGTTTGCGTACAACAATAGCTACCATTCTAGCATTCAAATGGCCCCGTTCGAGGCCTTGTATGGTAGGTGTTCTTACTCTCCGGTGGGCTTGTTTGAGTCTACAGAGCCTAGGCCACAAGGTACAGATTTGATTCAGGAGGCTTTGGACCAGGTGAGAGTGATTCAGGATTGACTCAAGACTGCTCAGAGTAGGCATCAGAGTTACGCGGATCAGAGGCGTCGACCTTGAGATTCTCTGTTGGTGATCAGGTATTCCTCCGTGTGTCACCCATGAAGTGAGTGATGAGGTTTGGGAGGAGGGGTAAGCTTAGCCCCAGGTACATTGGGCCTTTTGAGATACTCCGGACAGCTGGGGAGGTTGCTTATGAGTTGGCCTTACCTCCAGTGTTTTCATCCATCTCCTGATGAGTCTCATATGCTCCAGTATGATGCAGTCGAGTTGGATGACCGTTTGACATTTGTATAGGAGTCAATTGCCATCTTAGCCAGAAATGTGAGGAGATTGCGCTCGAGAACTATTCCTATTGTTAAGGTCCATTGGAGGCATTGTCCAGTTGAGGAGGCTACCTGGGATACTGAGCAAGAGATGTGAGAGCAGTCTCCCAACTTATTTGAGCCCTCAGGTATATCCTTATCCTTTCTTTCGCGGACGAAAGTCCTTCTTAGTAGTGGATATTGTAATGGCCCTCCCTGTCATTCTATATCATGCCTTCTGTGTGTCATCTAAAGCATTCCTGTAGTGGCCCAAGTCATTTATAACTTGCTGGGACTGACAGTTCGGTCACCTGGTCGTTCGTTTGGTTTTGGTGCGAGTTTTAGTGTTTTAGAGCTTATGAACCTTAAATGATCATTTTTGATCAAAAGTTCAAGAAGACCACCTCAGAAAAGAATTCTGACAGTTCCATCAGCTCCGAAAGGTTCACTTTAGGCTAGTAGCATGGTCGGCATGACTCCCGAGGTTTTCAGTGTGAGTCGGTGCGATTAGGTATTTTAGCCTTTTAAATTTGGCCTAAGGTTGACTTTGGTCAACATTCTTGGAAAACGCACTCAGATAAAAATTTCGTCAGCGCGTTTAGCTCTAAAATGTTGAGTTTGGTCTTGAACAACCTTTCGTTCAACTCCCGAGGCCTTCAGACTCATTCCGAGCCCCTCAGTGGATTATGGTTAAAATGACTCTTGGAAGTGGGACCCACTTTTTATCGAGATGACCTCTGATAGAAATTTTGACTGCGCCATTGAGTCTGGAATATCAAATTTAGTAGGGTAGCATATCTATTTTATTTTTATCGGGTCCCAAACGAATTTCGAGCACCCCGTCAGAGACTTTGAAGTATTTAGCCAAAGCTGGTGCAGCTTTTTAAAACCCTATTTCAACATCATTTGTCAACTTCAAACCCTCATAACTCTCTCATTTCTAGTCCAAATTCAGTGATCCAAAGGTTTATCTTGTGGGGTTTTTCGTAATGAACGCGTTGGCGTGGTTAGAGTTTGTAGTCAAAGCTTTGTTGGAGGTAAAAAGTTGTGTTTTAACTGCTGTCATAGCCATTTTCGAGCTCAATTTTTGGGAAATTTTAGAAGCTGATTTCTTGGTCATTTTAGGTCCAAATCTGGTGGTTCAAGAGTCTAGATTGTGGGGTTTTTCATGAGGATCATCGTGGTGTGATTGGTTTCATCATCTGGACCCTCGTTTCTGGTATTTTCTTGTAAATAGTTGTTGCTATTGTTGTTCCTTTTTAGTGTGTTTTGGGTTTTTCGCTGCATGTTTGTGTTGGACTGTTTCGAGCCCTGAATTGTGTTTCATTTTGGAACACAAGTTAGGAGAGGTGTTTAAGAACATATTTTTGGGGTTAATTTAAGAATTTCTAGCGCGGGTCCCACTTTCCCCATTTTGACCCCGAAATTGGTTCGTATTCGTTTCTTGCGATTTTACTGTCTAAACAATTGTAATAATGTTATGACTCTACTTTTGATAGTGTGTCAGTGTTTTGAGGTCGTTCGGAGGGGGAAGGCTCTGGAGAAGTGATTTTGGAGCGCACATGGTCGGCCTACAGATAGTATACAATTTCCCTCTCTTAGATTGAGCTTGAGAGTGTGAATGCATGTTGATTAGTTGGGATTTGGGTTGGTAGTTACTAAATAGTTTATAGGTTTTTAGAAATCATGTTTCGATCTCTTTTAGGATTTATCGATTTACAGTGAGCATGTTTGGTGTTACAAATTGACCCTCTTTGCTATGTGGAGTATTTGTATGCTCAACTATTAATTATTTGAAGCATATTGGGCCTTAGTTTAGGTTTGACTAGGGCTTGCCTTAGAAATTCATGATTCAAAATCGATAGGCCTTAGTCTTGCCCCAACGTTGCTCGGCCGGCTTAGATCCCTGTAGACTGGTGTAGCAGACTGAAGTATGATAGTTTGGACCTTAGCTAGATGATACGCTTACTCTAATGATAGTTATCCTTATTTTCCCCGATATTGCGGCTTCACGAGTTACGTCGGCGACATTGGTTCTGATTTACGATTTGAAGTTGGTCTCATTCGGTTCCAAGGACTTGCATTGATTGGCTAAGTGTGGATGGCGTTCCACAAACATTTATAGAGCATTCGATTCGAGGTTCGGCCTCTATCGCCCAGATACTTATATAAAGCATCTGGTTCGAGGTCCGGCCTCTATCGCCTAAATACTTATATAGAGCATTTGGTTTGAGGTCCGACCTCTATCGCCTAGATACTTATACAGAGCAACCAGTTCGAGGTCCGACCTCTATTGCCTAGATACTTATACAGAGCATCCGATTAAAGGTCCGGCCTCAGTTACTTATTACTTGTGATTGGTTACTTAGGTACTTCTAGTGAGCATCCGGTTTGAGGTCCGACCTCCGTACTGTCAGATTCTACTATTTGAGGTTGAGGTTCTGGTTTGAAGTTCTTTGTTCTTAAGTTCTCATATGCAATTCTCTTTAGCTATAGTTTTTCTATGTACTCGTCGGGCTTATGGGGATCCATTCGGATTTTTTAATTTAACTTGCGCACGAGTGTACCTCCTGGGCTTATGGGGGTCTAGTTAGGTGTAGTTAGCTTATAGATTACTTTAGTTAGTTCTTTCTACACTCGTGTGCATTCCATTGTTACTTAGTTTTCCGTTATTGACCTTCGTTTGTGTTTTTCCTTCTTTTCATATTGCCTTTACTTTTCAAGTTTAGTCGGCCTATGATGCCTATTGGGTACCTGCTATTTTGGTACTCATGCTACGCTCTGCATCTGTTTCGTGATGCAGGTCCGAGCACCAGTGGCCAACGTTGATCTAGCTTCGAGTAGTCTGATCCAGAGACGTGGGTGAGCACACGACGTTCTTTACTATTTCAGTCTCCATCTATATATATAGACTTGTCTTTTGCCTTTCGAGATAGTCGAGTCTCTGTGGTCCACTTTGGGACTTGTACTCTTTTTGTTAGTAGCTCTGTACTAGTGATTTCTAGGTTTTGGGAGGGATCTTTATTTGTATATATTTATTTTGGTTTGCTTCCGCCTTATTGTCCTTGTTTAGATTATTGGTTTTGCTAGTTTTTGCCCTTATGCTCATTGCTTAATGTTCTGGGTTATGGGTTGGCTTTCCTACTGGTAGGGTATAGTAGGTGCCATCATGATTCGAGAAATCGGGTCATGACAATAACAAACATTCATGATGCTTATTACAAGTCACAATCTCTTCATGAGTTGACCATAACCATGTATACATATCATATCTTTATATTTGACATATTTACACGACCCACCTCAGCATCACTTTGAAAGATAAAGTGCACCATCACTTTATATTCTTTTATTTTGATGGAGGATTTATAAAATTTATTAGATTAGGTCTGCAAAAATTAAGTGACAAATGACCTTTCATACTAAATCACAATGACTACTTTCAATCTTTGAAAGACCACTTGAGATGATAATAATTACCTTCACATTTTTAAGGACTATTTAGAGACCCATAGTGTTCTTCCTTTCATACTTGCCTTAATGGTGAGTATTATAATTTTATCCTTTCACACCCTTATTCATACATTTAATCACTTGTCATCTTTCCAGCTTATTATTCATTGCAACCACATTCGTATGATAGAATGGAGCAATTGGGCAGATTTCAAACTTATCATATACTGCTACCACATTCGTTTCAGGAAATAGAACAAATTTAATGAGACAAATTTGAAGACTTTTCATCAAAAATATATTATTTTTGCCTTAGTCATTATTTTATCATCATTATGGTGCATTTAGACTCAAACTCAATGTCTTATCCATATAAGGCATATTAGGCCATAATTTTGTGTGACTCGAACCTAATACCTTATCATCATGGTGCATCAAAACTCAAATTGATGTCTTGCCCTCTTGGTGAGATAGAACTTGAATCTACCGTCTTATCCTCAAACATTTTTCATTACGTGCATTCGTAATTTTACCTGATGTCTTACCTTTTTGGTGTGATGGGCTTGAATCCATCGTCACACCCTTCAATCAATAGCATATAAGTCAAAACCAATAGAACTCAGCCCTAAACCTTTAAAAAAAATCAAGAAGCAAATTTAGTAAACATTAGACTTTGAGAGTTTTCTCACCTCTAATAATTATAAATATTAATAAGTTCCTCATAATTAACAGTTAGAAAATCAACATGAATAATTTACTTCTTTAGTCTTTGATTCTTTTCTAAAACGAAGAATTGTTAGCATAATCATAAACCAATGTATAAAATTTTTAAAGTAAAAGAAATCAATATGTTCTACCTCTTCATATAACACATATATACTAAAAAAAGTTATTAGTATAAGAGAAAATTTTGAAAATATAAATGTGTAACAAGAAAAATAAATAGAATTTGTTCCTGCTCATAAGTGTTTCAGCTACAGCACTTTTACGAAGTACTACAATTTTTAGAGCATGTTTTTGCTGAAAACGTGTTATAAAATCAAGCTCAGAACAAATAAATGTAAAGAGAAGAAGACAAGATAAGTGTCTACCAAATAGTGAATGATATCTCTATTTATAGTATTGAGATATCATAGCCAAATGTCATGACCGCCACTATGCCATTCAAATTTGGCATAAAAATAAGGAGGGAAAATCTAGAGTTATGGAGAGGTTAGTGGAAGACTCTAGAATTCCCTAGATCTTTCCTTAGAAGACTCTAGAATGCCTTATAAAGCCTTAGAATTTTCTAGACTAGTAGAGAATTCTAGAAGAGGGACTAGATATTTTCGAGGAAAGCTTTAGAATTTCCTAGAATTTGTAGAGGATTGTAGGCCATGGACTAAAATGTAAATATGTAGGGACATATAAAGTAAATATTATTTACACTTAGGCCCCTAGGATTGTAGTATAAATAGAGGGGCTCTAAATTTTAAATAATCCAACAAAGTGTAAGCAATCTTCCACAAAGTAATACAAAGCCTTCTTTCAAAGGTCTCTTGTCTTCCTTTACATTTTCTTAGCGATTTTAGTTTCAAAGGGATTACTTGAACTTACAAGATCTTGAAAGATTAGTGAGTAAGTTGTCAATTGTCGCATGAAGATTTAGTGAGACTCTAAGTCTGTGAAAATGTGATATCAGAGCAAAGGTTTGATACTAAGTGAATGACCGACGAAGGAGACGTAAACGCCACTAGAACCACCAATGTTAGGATGGATGGTGGAAAGAAGAGCCGCAAGGGAAAGAAGCACCTTAAGAGTAGTAAGTAAATCCTGCTCGACCCTACACCAAGCGAGATGCTAACCTCTCACCCACCTTCGACCATTGAAGAAAGTGACAATGAACATGGTGTGGAGGCCATGGACATCACACTTGGAGTAGAGTGGGACACAAGGGTAAACATGGCGAGGCAGGCCGTGAAGATCTTAGGCAGGAGCTTAAACGAGGTCGATGGAAAGTTCAAGACTTTGGAGGACTTCACCCTTGAGGAGAATGACCATATCGACAATTAGTTGGATGGCCGCTAGCATGCCGAGTTTGAGATGAAGAAGATCATCACTTCCTTAGAGTGTCGGCTCATGGAGGCGTTAAGCACGATTGAGACCATGAAGGTCAAGATGAAAGCACTCAAAGAGGGCGTGGAAGTTGAAGGATCATCGTCATTCAACCGAGATAGGGAGACCAAGGATGAGGCTCCCAAGCCACCTATGTTCAAAGGCATTCATGACGCACAAGAGGTGGAGAATTCTTTATGGCACTTGGAGAATTACTTTAAGTGTAGCCAAGTGAATAGGGACGAAGAAGGCGCTTTGCATCATCAACACTTAGCAATTTAGAGTGGAGTTCAAGAAGAATTTCTTCCCTAACAATGTCATCTATGAGGCGAAGCACAAGTTTAGGGAGTTGAAGTAGATAGGCAGCATACGCGCATATGTGAAGGAGTTAACCACCCTCTTGCTTCAGATTCCCAACCTCACATATGAAGATATGTTGTTCCACTTCATGGATGGGCTACAAAATTAGGCCAGGACAGAGTTGGAAGGCTAACAGGTCAGGACTATCAATGAAGCCATCACTCAGGCGAAGCTTTGATAGACTTTAGGCATGTAAAGTCAGATAGAGCCAGAGGAGAAGAGATGAAAGGTAGACATAACCAAGGTGGGAAGATCGTGGAAAAATCGAGGTGTAGCAGACACATCCCAAGAATCATGATAACTATAGGTTAGATGGCAAGAAGTCTAGACTTCACGGCAATATATAGAGGAGAGTAGAAACTACCAAGAGAAATAATTTCTACATATGCGGTAGGCCGCATGGCTATGCAAGGTGCCTTGAATTGAAGAGCCTTGGTGCTATCCTGTGAGGGCGGAAAGAGAAGGATGCACAGGAGCAAGGACAAGATGCAGAGATAACACAGTTGGGCTTGTTAGGACTTTGCGGAGCCATCACAAAACAACCAAGGAAGCTGAGATAATATGGCGCGCAGTATGTCAACATCACGATCAATGGAAGATTTGTTTGTGCTATGGTCGACAAGGGTACAAAGGCAAATATTATGACCAAGACAACAACAACAACAAGAAGGTTGGGGTTGAGTTATAGTCCAAGTAATGCCCAACTTAGGATGGTCAATGCACCACCGACTCCCGTGTGCGGAGTCCCACATGGAGTAAGCATCACAATGGGCGAGTGTCAAGGTAAAACTAACTTCATTGTCATTCTTTTAGACCTCTTTGATATCATTCTACGGTAGGAGTTCTTCCAAGAGTTTCATGCGATTATCGATCCTTACCTCCAACGACTTTTGGTCATGGAGAAAGAAGGGTCATGTATGGTGCCCTTGGTTAAGGTACCAAAGACGAAAGGACAAGTCTGACTAATAACCATGTAACTCATGAGAAGCCCTAAGAAGAAGGAGTCGACGTTTATAGCTACCATTGCAAGTTCAAAAGAAGACAATAAGGCTAAAGAGTCCTTGCCACCATGCATGTAGAAGGTTCTAGAAGAGAACAAGGTAGTGATGTTAGAGGAGCCGCCAAGGCGCTTGTCACCTAGGAAGGAGGTAGATTATAAGATCGAGCTAGAAGAGATAAGGAAGCAGCTGAAGTCATTGCACTAGGGCATTGATCGAGTCAATGGACTATTGGTCGACCATCGAGAAGACAAGACTCTGTTGCCTATGTAGCATTGATGCGACACGGTCATTGCATCAATAGGTTGGGGAGAATGTCATGACACGCCACTTTACCATTCAAATTTGGCATAAAAATAAGGAGGAAGAATCTAGAGTTATGGAGAGGTTAGTGTAAGACTCTAGAATTCCTTATATCTTTCCTCAGAATACTCTAGAGATCATTATAAAATACCTTAGAATGCCTTATAATTCTCTAGACTAGTAGAGAATTCTAGAAGAGGGACTAGATATTTTCTAGGAAAGCTTTAGAATTACCTAAAACTTTTAGAGGATTCTAGACCATGGCCTAAAGTATAAATATGTAGGGACTTATAAAGTAAATATTATTTATACTTAGGCCCCTAGGATTGTAGTATAAATAGAAGGGCTCTCATTTGTAAATCATCTAACAAAGTGCAAGCAATCTTCCACAAAGCAATACAAAGCCTTCTTTCAAAGCTTTCTTGTCTTTCTTTACATTTTCTTAGAGATGTTAGTTTTAAAAGGTTTACTTGAGCTTACAAGATCTTGAAAGATTAATGAGTAAGTTGTTAAGTGTCGCACGGAGCTTTAGTGAGACTCTATGTCCCTAACACAAAGGTCACCTTGGAATTATACATAGTTATGCACCAAGGTTCATATCACCTTGGAATTATCCATACATGGATTCAATTAATTGTTGAAGAAATCAAATGGACAATCCACTATTCAATGGATTTATAACAGGAATATGAATAAAGAGGAATGTACAACAAAAATAATACTTGTGCAATATCTAGATTTGAAATATTATTTATAGTATTTAAATTAATTAAATGACTTGATATCTTTAATTTCAATAATTAGATTTCTAACATGTTTGTTAAAATAATTTAATGTCCATAGTACACACAAACCATATATGCAAATCAAATATACTCGATGTTTCAGATTCAATGGAACTGTCAAAACACAAATATGAGGTCTCCGTGACCCGACATCCGTGAAGATTACAAGAAACTAACTCAATGCCTAAAAAGGCTAAAACAAGCTCGGGACCTCTAAAGAATTAACTAAGACCTCAACTCGACCTAAAATTATCCCTCAAATCAAACAGAACTCTCAGAAATCTGATCTGAGCATTCGAACCCCGAATGTAGACCAATGTCAACCCAAAGGATGAATTTCCACAATTTCACACCTAAGGATCTCAAATCCTCATAAAGATTCCGAATCTAAAACCGACAACTCTCATAGATTAGATCACACATTCCGAAACTAATGAATCAATGAAATTTCATTTCGAAAGTCAAAACTCTAAAAGACTCCAAAAACTACTTTTTAAGAAAATTATTTCAAAATCACAAACTTACCAAATTCTCAACTTTTCACTCAATGTTCGAACCCATCTTTCAAAACTCAAACATAAAAGACTCGGGGTTAAGCTTAGAAGGGGCAAACCTGTAAAATCACAAAACTTTCTAAAAAATGACCGATCGAGTTATTACACAAATCATTAGAGTAAATGAATATAGCTTATCTTAGGGATTATGGAAGAAATATACAAATTTAGAATGTCAGTTTTAGACCTAAAGGGGAGATGAAAGGATGATGTATTTAGAAAAGAGTTGTGATGAAATAACAGTTCATTTCCTCTACTCCAGCATATTCTTCAAATTTCAATTGTTATGACACCATACTTATGTCTCGCATATCAGTGTTATATCCATGGCCTATGCTTATGCACTTCAGATAGATTCACATCTATGCTTAGTTTCTAGAATAAGAGGCAAATATTTTAGCTCAACGACCTCGATCTTAATGCATGAAGTTATGAATGTCAGTCTTATGTTAATACTATACAACTCATAATTTATACACTCATGTTTTGGAGTATGTTCAGTCCTATGAATTTGTGATGCACCTAAATGGCTAGTGAAATAATGCTACACCATGCACGTTCTCGAATCAAATTTATTGAACTATTCGTGCTTATGATCTTTTTTCTCTAAGCCCTTCTAGTGATCCTTTTTCATTTTTGATAGCGATGCTGATAACAGTTGAGTGTTGGTTTAGATGAGAGGATAGATGTCTCTTATGGTGAGTATCATCATATGTTTATTCCACATAAGGTGTTAAGTGTGGAGGAAGATTGAGATGAGGCTTGGTTATATGTAGTAGCTAGATGAAAATATATGTTGCGTACCTTCATAGTAATTCATGAAATTTCAACTGATAGAGACAATAGGAAGGTGGGAAATTAGTAGTAGAATTCATTACCTAGAATGCCAGGAAGTGGTGATAGTGATAGACTTGAATATGTAGTTGTTTATATATGGGTAAATGCATGATGCATTGAAATCTTCTTAATCAGAACTTGAGGTTTGTTGAACAAGGTGGAAGTAGTATTATGTCATGATCCAACCCATCAAGTTGTGTGTGCATGTACTTTAACACCTAGATAGGAGAACTCTTACTTCCCAAATTTAAAAACGGGCAACACAAAAATTAAATAAACATAAGAAATCTCTTTAATATTTTGAAATAAACATAAAACTCGAATGTAAGAATCATTCTTTTACAATTAGCCGAAAAACCCTCCCAAGGAACTTGCCTAAATAGATTCAAGAGCTATTAAAAGAGTAGAAAGTATAAAAGAAAAAAAAAGACACAACCCCCACCATAAGAAAAGAGAAGTAGTAGTTGTCGGAGATCATCATTGTCTTCACATAAGAAACATTACTAAATCTTGTAACCAAACTACGCCAAGTGTCATAGCAAGAGTAGTATCAGTATAAACAACAATTATTGGTAGACATCATTGATCGATCCGAATACACCCCATAATATCATGCAAATAATCAGAGAAATGTAGCACTTGAATATAAAATTAGGACCCCAATCCAATCATTTACAACTCTCACTACAAGTAACATTACCTTGGAATCTATGCAATCTATCTAAAGTCATTCACCTCCTTTCGCTACTAACTCTACCCTCTAATCCACTTTACCCTTATATTAGATCATAACTTAATTCTTCAATCACATAGAGGTTTCCCCATATACAAGATCTCTACTAACTCTATTAATCAGTTTACTATTACCCTCAAGCTCTCATGCCAATGCTTCACCTTACTACACTCCAATTATATGATATATGAATAGATAGCACAATTTAGCAAAACAGATATATACATTTATAAACACAATTATATGATTGCCCGGAGCCCAAATCCTCACCTCAACTTAGTGTTCTTAACTAGACACATCTAATTCATCACACGATTCCAGTAACTCGAACCACCAAGAATCCCTAATCATCATCTTTAAAAATTAATATGTCATCCTAGTGTAAAAACGTGATACCCCCAACCTTTAAACACTTAAACCCGACCTCTCAAGGACCAATGTGTGACACATATAACATAATAAATCAACTCGGTCCACTTACAAAACCTACACAAATTAAATATTATATACTGGTGTGGTACCTGATCCAATAATAGTATGAATTGACATGGTACCCAATCCAATAAATATATGTACCAACATGGTACTCGATCCAATAATATATTTGTATGGTGTGGCACTTGACCCAATAATATATATATGTACTTACGTGGTAGCTGATCAAATAATAGTATATGTACTAGCATGGTACCCGATCCAACAATCAAACACACAACACAATCATAACTTCAATGAACAACAATCACACTAGTACACTTACGTAAATACATGTCTATCTACTTGGTTTAGAAAACTTAGCATACCTAGATGCTAAGAAACTCCTAAAGAGGTCAAAGCACATATTTTTAGCTCTATCGGGGCAAATCTTGATGAACGTCGACTGAGAATCCTTAGATTTTAACCTTCATTACACTAACAACTCTTCCCTCCATGGCTTCAAAGCCGAGAGAGGCTCACGAGAACTTTTGGAGAAACCCTCGCCTATTTTTTAAATGAAAAGTGGGAGGAAAAATAAAATACATCATTTTATCTACGGTCTGATTCTATCATCCCCACTATAGCAGCCATGTAGGCGCTATAGCGGCGTCGCCATAGCGGGAGGCTTCTCACTATGGCCGGTAGATGTCATTCTAAATCAATTCAAATTTATATCAAAATTTTCCTATACCAAAAATTTTAATTGGCAATGCATTTTCAATTTTTTTTGGGACTTTGGAGGTACCTTTTGAATAACAATGATTTGGGTCGTTACATATTATTTGGATGAAAATCCCTACAAAGGTATAAAATATAGTTTTTGTGGTTTAGACTAGTATGATCATCCTAAGTGTAGCACATTGTTACTTTGAGTTAGGCTTGAACATGATAATAATATGTAGTTAGATTAAGGACATAGTAGGAGTAGTCACATGTACTCTAATGGGAGCTATAGGGTGTAACTTATGAAGTGTATTAGTCCGAAGAAAGAGTGTAGTTGAGGAGTATTGCCAAGATTAAAGCTAGCAGTCGTATTCCTTAAGGCATAGTAATCATATTCTTACCTCATGCCCAAGGTACTCATATTTCATATCCAATATCCTCACATGGTGTGTGGCTTATGTTCAAATCTATATCATTCATGCTTAATGAACTTTTGCTAATTGACTAAGATACTTTGATCCTATTAGTTGAGTAAGATACTCATATCCTGTTAGTGTTTCATATTCAGATGTCTCACGTGAATCATATATGTGATTCTTTTCCCAGAATATTATAAGGAACTCTAATGAAAGAGTTTGAGGTAATATTCTCCTCCCTATAGAAATTCTTATAAACTTCATGAAATGATGTGTCCATCTGTAGTCTTATGTGAACGTCCATGGCATGTATGCTCTAGTTGAGTTCCCAACTCTTAGTATGAGCCAGTCCTAACGATGCTATTAGGAATGTTTTGAATATCATGAACAAAGAAAGTGTAGTTCTATTCATTCTTTATTCTAACTTTGACCTCATTCAAGGATGAATGATCCAAGGGGATATATTGTAACACCCCAAAAATTTATAAGCTAAGGTTCGAACCACTCTCCATATGCATATATGATAGAATGTGATGATTTCTATTTGTATATATATGTGTGTTAAAGATCAATTCCTCAGTGTTTTAAGTGTAATAAATGTGAATTAGAGCCATAAGAAACCTCTAGAACTAAGTTGAGTTCCAAGCTTTCCTACCGGCCAACTTTTTTACATAAGTTCATATAAAGGTCAACTTTAAATGACCATATTCCTAGTACATAAAGAGTTACGTGACCCTTAACCTATTAAATTAAATATGTTTGAGTCTAGTTTCCAACTCATCTGACTAAACGTCAATCCGACTTCTGAGTACAAGTTTATGATCATTTTACTAAAGAGTGGTAGAGTATACACGAAGTGGACAGACCAATTTGGGTCACGTAGCTTGCATGAAAACTTTTATAATGCATCCAAAAATATTCGCAAACTTGTGTGTGTCATGTGGGGGTTCGTTGTAGCTAAAGTTATAAAATGCTATTTTGGGGTTCCTTTTATCAGTTTTCACTCTTTCGTCAACTCCAATAGCCCCCTAAACTCTCTTCTACCCTATTAAGTCTAGGTAAGTATTCTTCATGATCTTAAGACATAAATTCATCAATTTCTACAAGATTCTAACATCATATTCTCTTTCTATTCCTAGTGAAATCAAGAACTTAATTCTAGTGTTCAAGACTTATTTTTTGAGCAAGTCCATCAAGAGTTCAGCATTTTCAAGAAATAAATCCATGAATTTCAAGAAAGAATTTATTGATTGTTCTTAATCAATTTAGAGTTATTTTGCAAGATTTATGGATCATTTAAGGTATGTAAGCCTATCATAGTGAGGAACTCAGTTCTTCCTCATGCCCACATCTATAATTTCAGTTATATGATCAAAGCTAAGGTTTTCATCCAAAGTCCATGAATTTCAAATTTCTTTACTTAGAATGTTTTCATTGTTGATTCCATTATTGAATATATTATACTATATGTTAATGATGATCCTTGATTGATTTATGGTCCATGATATTCAACCACGTGACCCCTTTTAAAGCAAAGTTATTCAAAAATATTGTCATAGTTATTCATATGTATTGTTTTCATGGAAGAAGTAAGTTCAAGAATTTCAAGAAGTATTTCAAAAGAGTATTCTTATTTCAAATTTCTAGTGTATTATTTCAAGAAAGAGTTCCAAAAAAATATATTTTGTATTCAAGATGCATATTTTTAGAAAGAAAATATAGAGAGTTTCTTAAAGAAAGCATGTTCAGTTTCAAAGAAAGCATATATTAGATTTGAGAAAATATAGACATATTTTCATAAAGAAAGCCTGTTTAGCTTTAAAAAAACATACCTCAATTTGAAAAAGCATAATCTTGTGTTTCTCAGAAAAGCATAGTCAAATTCTAAAGTAAAGTTCAGTTCTGATCAATTCAGTTTTAAAGAAATATTATTAAGTATAGACTCATAGTATTAGATTATCAATTTTCCTCCTAATTAAAGTGGAACATCCTTACAGTTAATGAGCATAATGCATGCTTCTGAGAGTAGTAATGAGCACAGAGTTAGGTAAGAGTTTGGCTAATCCAAACTCTTGAAATGTGCTGTCAGCGTACCATAGGATCATGTCCTTGGTTCGAGCGACTCCTCAGAAAGCCCTTGGTATTGGCTTAGAGAGTGGAGCCATAGTTCATTTTTTCCTTTACCCTATCCTGGTAGTAGAAGACTTTGGCAACATGAATGTAGTATTATCATAAGGCTCACATGATAGTTGTAGGTTAGAGAAACTCACCAATAAAAGTGAAGTTATATTATTTTCAGTATTTGCTACTATTGCTTATATCTAATTTTAAAATTTTCCTTTTTAAAGCTCGCATGCATGTTTTACGATTCAGTTAGTTTTATTTCAGTCTATTTTCAAACTTCTTCATTTAGATCAATAGCCAGTTGTTTCATTCTACTATTTTACATACTACACATTCCATGTATTGATGTTATTCGATGCTACATCATTTCATGATGCAGATTCAAGTACTTAGGATTTGTAGTAGCTGCATCACTAGAATGTCAATTTCATCCAACTTTGGTGAGACTTTCTTACTTTAGGAGGGCTCCAGTTTATCTAGAGTGTAAATAGTTATTAGATGTTGTTAGTAGAATATTCATGTAGTTGGAGGTCTATCCCAGTAACCTATCTTCAGTATGTTAGAGGATTTATAGACGAGTCAATTGATTCTTATTATAGTTGTTTTATCATTATTTAAGATTTATTACTTATAAATTATTGAAGTTATTTTCTACAATAGTTTCATGCCCATCTTTAAACAACTTCTACATATTTATTCAATCTTCATCTTTGTAGTAAGTTAGGCCAAGGGTTTGGTTAAATCACAAATGGTTCTTATTTTCATCCATATCTAGTGTATAGGCTCGTGACATAACAGTGGGGGTTTTGGTTTGCAGACAAGGAAGACCGAGGGGTCAAAGTTTGTAGGGCTATTCTATACGTCCTTTTTAATCTGTGGTGCAAGTTTTAATTGGAGGTCTGTTAGGTATAATTTAGCCTCCATCTAGTTTTGACGTTTATCACACTCCATCTGCACCAGATCATTGACCCACTTTGAACTATGGTTGTTACGAGTAGAGTGAGTTGGGGAATGTTTGCCATTATTGTACTAGGCTTGGTAAGCCTGGTCAGCAACAAACCCCCCAAGCTTTAGCTTAAGCTAGTAGGGTAAATAGTGGTAATGGAAGGGGTCGTCTATAGGGTGGGCATGGTGTTTATCAGATAGTTAGAGGTGGAAACCAGGTTGGCCGCCAAGGAAGTGGTTATGTAGGTAAGAGAGGTACTCAACCCGGTATGGGCAATGCTCAGACTAGTGATAAGGCACACTTTTATGTTTTCCTAGGTAGGTTGTCAGGAATCAAGTTAGTCATTGAAGGGTTGACATTGAATCTTGCTAATGCTTACGCTCCACATTCAAGTTTAGGCATGGAGATCAAGATGCATTTTTGGGAGGAATTTGACAGTTTTGTAAGGTATTTTGATCATCGAGAAAGTCTTAATTGGCAGAGATTTCAATGGTCTCATTGGGGAAACCCTTACTGATTTTGACAATGTGCATGGAGGCCATGGTGTTAGTGTTAGAGATTATGGTGGAACCCCGCTCTTGTATTTTACTAGAGCTTATGAGTTGATGATAGCCAATTCATGCATTTTGAAGTATGGTGATCACTTGATTACCTTCTGTATCGCGGTGGCTAAAACTCAAACATATTGCTTGCTTATGAGGAAAGGCTATATAGGCCTTTATAAGTATTGCAAAGTTATTTTAAGTGAGAATCTTTCTACTCAACATAAGCTTTTGGTGATGGGCTTGGACATTAAGCAAGGAAGGAGGAAGAAGAAGTTATACGCCCGTGGAGATGATCGGTTTCTGTTTGCTTTGGTGATAGATGTATTGATGCGAGACATTTAAGATGAAGTGCTGTGATGTATATTAGAATGAATTTAAAGTTAGGGTGTGGAGATATTCTTTGGAGACTAAAGGTTTTAGGTTGAGCAAGGCTAAGACAATATATGTAGAGTGAAAATTCAATGATTTGATGCATGAGGTAGGTGTAAAAGTGAGTCTTGACACTCAAAATATATCCAAGAGAGATAGATTCAAGTATATTGGATTTATAATCTATAGGAATGGGTATATCTATGATGATATCACATACCGTATTGGTGCGGCGTTGATAAGTGGAGGCTAGCCTCTAAATCTTGTGTGATAAAAAGGCACCAAAAAAACTCAAAATTAAGTTCTATAGAGTGGTGGTTAAAGTTACTTTGTTGTATGAGATTGAGTGTTGACTAGTCAAGAAATTCCATGTCCAAAAGATGCATGTTGTGGAGATGAGGATGTTGAGGTGAATGTGTGGTCATACTAGAAGTGATAGGATTAGAAATGAGGATATCCGAAATAAGGTGGGCGTGGCCTCCGCCCTCCGTGGTCGACAAGATAAGGAAAGCGAGACTGTGATGATTTGGACATGTGACGAGGAGATGGTTTGGATTGGTGTGAGATATTGGTTATGGAGAGTACAAGGAGAGGTAGAGGTAGGTCAAAAAAGTATTAAGGAGAGGTGGTAAGACAAGGTATGATGCAACTTCAGGTTACAAATGACATGACCGTAGATAGGAGGATGTGGATGACTCATATTGGGGTAGTAGGTAGTGTAGTGTTATCTTGCTTAGGGTGATTGGTGTTTGCGATAGTACTAGTTGTAGTATTATAGTTATTGTTTTTTTTACTTCTATCATGGTTTATTAATTTTTTGTTAATAATAATCTACCCTAGTATGTTGTTTATGACATTTCGATTGTCACATGATTTTATTGTTGTTTTGGCTATTTTTGCATTGTTTCTTGTTTAGATTTCTCTTCATTGTCTTCTTTCTTATATCGGGATTCGTTGCACTTGAGACAAGTGTCTTTTGGAAATAACCTCTCTACCTTCATAAGATAGTGATAAGGGATGTGTATATTCTAACCACCCTAAACCTCACCTATAGGATTTCACTAGATATATTGTTGGTGTTATTCTATTTTTCTTGTATATATGTCTACTATATTTTCTATGGGGGATAGACATGGAAAATGCTATGCACTCGAAAATTGGAGTGTGAATGAATTCCTTATATAAAGTTCTTTAGGGTTCGCATCGTAGAGTGCATTAGAAAAAATAATACATGCATAACTTGAGAAAAATGAGTAGGAGATGTCTTTCAAGTCTTGAAATTAAAATTGATGACATTGACTTGGTCAAATGAGTTGAATAAAATATGGACCTCATTAGAGTAATTAAAAACTTTGGGATTGCATATTAGAATTTAAAAAATTTAAAAAGTATTTTATCTAAATTTTAAAAATTAAAATCCCTACCCTTTTCATTGTCTTTTAATCTTATTCTGTTTTTCTTTCTTTCTCTCCCTCTCTTCCTCCTCCTCCTCCTCATCCTCCTCTTCCACCTCCCTTTTTCTTTCTTTCTCCATCTTTTTTTTTGCCTAAAAATATTTAAGTCATTGAAAGAAGTTATAAAAAAAATCAAGCAATTATGATAGTTCTTGTTTAATAACTGTGATAGTTATTGCAACAACTACGATAGTTGTTGCAGTAGCTATTGCAGTTACTGCAACAACTTCTGTAGTTGCTTGACTTATTCTAGCAACTTCAACACTTGTTCTGCTGCAGTAATTATTGAATTATTGTAGTAACTTCTGCATAGTTGCTATAACAACTTCAACAATTATTTATTTTTTTAGCAGAAAATGAAGTGGAGGAGGAGTTGGTGAAGGAGATAGTGATTTTGGCAAAGGAGAAGACTCGTGGTGTTAGTGGCGACGATGGAAAAAGAGGTGATGGTTGTTGTGGTAGTAATGATGAAGAAGGAGGAGGAGGAGGAGGAGGTCATGGTGATAGAGGAGGAAGTGGTGGTTGTTGCGGCGGTGGTGGTGATGGTAGTGGAGGAGGAGAAGGTGGTGGTAGTAGTGGTGGAGGAGGTGGTAATGACGACGATGACGACGATTGCAGTGGTAGAAAGGATAAAAATGATGGTGGTATTAGAATGAGTAGGGATGGCGGTAGCGGCAAAAGGGGAAGGGGGAGGGTTGGTTGGAAAAAATAGAACCTTTGTGTAAATAATAAAATTTGAGGGTTTTAAAATTAGTGTCATTAACACTAATTTTAATTTTCAAATTGTCAACTCTACTCAATAATTAAGACTTTATCATTTTTTTTAGTTCTGAATTTTTTTTTTCATCTTTAATCACTTTTTCCCATTAATTTTGTGTATTACTAGTACTTTGTTTAGTACACTTTTTCAACCTATGATGTATGTATAACTAATACGTGGGAATTCATAGTACTAATAATGCAAAAAATTTTAATGCATGCATTATCAAAAGACATAGTCCTAAAAGCCACATCTTTTCCATCATATTTTATAAATAAATATTTTTAAAACATCAAATTAAATACTACACAAAAATAATCTCACTTTAACTAATTAATATAAACATTACTAATATATCATAGTCAACGCTATTTCTCTACGCCTTATCAAACGCCCACTCACATACCAACATCCCTACATAAGGAAACGATCAATTTTCCTCCTAGAAGCTAGAAGAGCAATAGAAAGAAGCAACTTGGTCGAGTACCCATCAAAGTAGAGAAAACAATAAAATATTATAAAAAAAATATCTATGTAGATTGTTCTCCTCGTAAAATTTGGTTCACACAAATTTATTCACATGCATTCGCTCCTTTTATGTTTATTTATGGGATGTGTGGTCAAGCCTTTTCAACTAATTCAACAGTAATACACATAGTAATGCCAATATCTCTTCAAACATCAACTACCCCTTCAATTCAATGGATTCCATTTTCCATATTACTGAGTTTCCATTGAAATAGCTTGGGTTATACTTGATCTTATCTTTGTATATATAGGGAACTTACTTTTTTGCTCTGAACTATTTTGTGTTGTACGGCTGATTTAATGGGATTTTCTTTGAACTCTTTGGGTTTTTGTTCTTCTCCAAATTCTTCATTGTTAACCTCATTCTCTTCATATTTGAATTCTACCCAAACACCTAATCAAAAGTTGCATAAAAGGGGTGTTTCTTTTTCTGATTCTCCTTCAAATTCTCTAGAATTTGTTTCCAGAATTGCCTTCACCCCCAACAAGCGATTTCCTACTGTTACGGTAAAGATTCCACCTTCTACTGAAAATTTTCCTTTAAATTTAGGATATTGGACACACTGGTTGTGCTTAGCTTATTTGAGTTTTGAGGTCTTTCAAGCTAAAAATTTCTTTGAAAAAGTTGTTAAGTTAGCAGCTGTGGGAGGGTATCATTGTTAACTTTATCCTTCTCTTGAAAAACCTAATTGTATTCAAATGTTGAAATTAGGTATGTCTTTATGCTGATTTATACTAGTAATCACTAAATTAGCTGTCAAGATGCATAGGATTGATCGGATTAGTATAGTCAAGCTGGACACTGCTGCTGTCCTAAAAGACGAACATTCATATGATTAATCATGACTTACTTATCAGGGACTTGTGTAATTCACCAAATATGTCGCTTAGCAGAATGTTCTGTAGAAGACTTTATGTTTCTTGAATAATGAAAGGTCAGGGTTTACTAAGTTGACTATGTTTTGAGAATGGAACACTATACTGAATGCTAGTAAAGCAGAAAAGTTAAGCACGGTGAGCGACTAACTTTAGGATCAATGTTCATAGAGGATCAAGTTTTTGAATGACATAGCTGACTAACTTTCTGCTATGGGCTTTTTGTCAGGTGAACTAGTCCTTATTTCATAGGTTACTGCATCACTGTAACGTTGACTTACTACGTTAACTGAATGGGTGCACCCCGGCCATAAAAAGTGTACAGGCATAACTGTCTTTTGCTGTTTCTTCTTCTATCCTGTGATTCTTTGAAGATCCTTGGGATAAAGTTTTTACTGGTGAGATTTGAAGTGGTTTTCCCAGATAAGTTCTGCCTATAATGACTATTGGAAATTGACTTCGAGTAAATTAGCTAAGGTCTTTTGTTATTCTGGCGAAAGAAGGGAATAGAAAAGATTAGGTTGGCCTTTTTTTCTATTTTAGCATATCTCATTGATTAAGAATTAAGAGACTTAGTGAATTGAATTAGTACCAAAATAGAAAAGCTCCTTTAGTAAGGATCAAACTCATTCTTGGTTGGTTCAGACATTGGTCTGCATTGATAATGCGCATGGAAGGCATGCACTTGTAACCATGACATGCTGTCAGTGACCATCCGTAGTATTTATGAATATTGTTTTGAACTTTCAAACTGATCAAACTTGGCTGGTATCCGTCTGGGCTTCCTTGTGCCCGAGCTTAAAATGGAAAACTTGATATCATCTCTCCTAGTTCATGGAATGTTCTGGTTGGTCTGAAGAAGTTACTTATGGAATTGGCTAAAGGTAGCAGCCTTGGATGCCAAACCCAATTTGCATCCTTAATGATATTAAGAGCGGTTTCTGACCATGAGGGACTCTTGTGACACATTTTAATTGATGTTTCCTTTCAAAAATCATAATCTAATCCTTCTGATCTAATCTAATGCCATCAACTTTCGCATTATGATCATTGAATAGGTTTTTAGTTTTCAAACTTGATTGGTGGGTACGAGGGGACAGATAATACCTCCTCTAAGGTTATCATTCAGGTTCTCACTTCACAGTTCTGCTCCAAAAGCTTGTTTATTTGCTAGACCATCTTGAAAAGATTAAAAGATAATGCATTTTGAATAGCGACAACAAATTTCTTTATTGTAGTAATTTTGATACAGCGTGTTTCTATTTATTTTGAGAGTTTAGATAGAATTTAGTTACCAAATTTGGTTCATTACTCATCCCTACTAAATTTTACCATCTAAACTTGGGTGGACTGGTTTGAACAGAAATTGGTAATTTTTTTTTATGAATAAGTAGATACGGTTATCTTCATGAGGACTTCCATCTTGTTGCATATATGTTAAATCCCTAAAAGTATTCTTTACACATTTTGTGTCTTTTGTCAATTCTTTTTAGGCACACGCTACCGTTACTCGTACTGAGGAACCTAAATGGTGGGAGAGAAATGCAGGGCCTAACATGCTTGACATTCATTCAACACAAGAATTCTTGGATGCTCTAAGTCAGGCCGGTGATAGACTTGTTATTGTAGAATTCTACGGAACATGGTGTGCTTCCTGCAAAGCACTATTTCCCAAGGTAAGCAGTTCTTTCTGCGCCTGTTATGAAAGCCGATAATTTTATGCTGATGTGTTATTTCTAATATAAAGATTAAATTTAAAGAAGTTAGTTCATTCTATGTCAACAACTTTAAAGGATCTTTTGGTAGTTTCTACTCATAATCTTGGAGTCCACCTCGTTGTGCCAAGGGCTAATTCTCCTTATATGGTCTTGACAATCCTTCCCTCAAGTGCTATCTTCTGGGGTTGAGTTAGGCCCAAGGTCCATTTCTTTATTATTGTATGAGAGAAGGACCCATTCCATTTCTCGTTCACGATGTTGGGCCCCCATATTAATTTTGTCTATGCTCCATATCTCCAACCCTAAACATGAGGGGTGTGTTGCGGAAGTCCCACATCGATCAATTATGGGGTGGGTGGTCTTTTTTTATGGTTTGGGCCATCCTCACCTGTTGAGCTACTTTTTGGGGTTGAGTGTGTAAGGTCAATTTCCTATCATGGTGTCAGAGTCAGGCCCAGGCCTATCCCAATTCACTGTTTTAGATGTTGTCCCTCCCCCTCCCCCTCCCCACTCCAATCCTTCGTCTTATCTTTTCCACGCTCCAGATTCCAACCCTGGCATGTTGGGGAGACCCACATTGGTGGGGCCAATGTCTATTTGGTCTCCTTATATGATCTTGGGCAATCCTCCCCTGATGAGCTAACTTTTGGTGTTGAGTTAGGCCCAAAGTCCATTTCTCTATCACATATAAACTGTAATCATTATAATCTGCTCTTACGTCCATTTGGATTAGTTTTCCTTGACAATAACATAGTTGTGATGTTCTGTAGTAGAGGGAAAAGAAACATTTCCCTTACAAGCTGTTTTCTCTAGTGGGTATTGTTTTTCTTCATCTGGTAAGATTTGTATTCAATATAGCAGATTGTGCTAGTAGATTCTGTACAATATTCCAGTGGCCATAAGTGTGAAAAAAGGAAGGAGGTATATCCCTTCCTAAACATATAGGAACTTTAACGACTTGGAGGATGATTCAGCTTCATTTAAAAGATCCACTTTGCACTACAAATAAAACAAAAAAGTGCAGTTTCCTTCAGCTGTTGAATAGAGTTGTATATCTCTTGTGGATTTTGTGCCTAAACTTGGTTTACAATAGTATAAAACTTCTGGGGAAAGCTATTTCTTTACATCTAAAGGTTATTGATCGCAATATCCAATTCAAGTTGGTACTGTTTCCATAATGTCTGTCCTGCTGCTAGAACAAAATCACCACTATATGCATATATTTAGATTTTCATATTGATTGTTTAAACAGAACAAGAGACTTAATTCCAGCATGTGTCTGGTTTTAATTACTGAGAACTTGCATCTTCTAACATAGCAGACAGAATATAAGAAGTAAAATAGTTCTTGCCACTGAAATTGTTTATTGATACATATCATATAAAGGATTGTGCGAAAGCATAATTAATTTGAAACAGCATCCTATTTATTTTGCTGGGGGTCCATTTTCCTATACAGTTTGGTTGAGCTACAAGAACAGGATGATAACTTTTGAATCAGCTTCTTTAAGGGTGTGTACAGTATGAAGGAAAATGTTTTTCATGAAAAATGTTTTTTGAGAAATATTTTCTAGGAAAATAAGGCGGTTCCTTAATTATTTTCTTGTGTTCGGTATGTATGCTAAAAATATTATCCTAAAATTATTTATCTATAATCTAGACAGATGCTTTGAGAGTTGGGGGTGTGGTGGAGATGGGGGCGATAGGGGGTGGGGTGGAGATTAGGTGTGGTGGAAGGTGGAAGGTGGAGAGGACATTATCAGTATGAAATCCCATTTGTATAACTTGGTTTCCCTACTTATATTAAGGAAGTCATTTCCCTCCTTTTTAACCAACTTATTTTCCTAGAGAATAATTTCCAATATTTGACCAACCTAGCATGAGAAAATCGGAAAACATTTCCCTCCATACCGAACACACCCTAAAAGGATTTTAATTGATCTCCTCGCCCAAGTCTTTCGCATTTCATATATAGTTTCCTGTGCTCCTAATGATTTTCATGATTACTTGAGTTGAACAATGGTTGAATCTGTCTATCAAGCCATATTAAGAAGATAAATGGTCTTTAAGTTTTCTTTCTCTCCATTTTCTAGAATTTGATTTTACATTTTTCACTTTGCAGTTCTGCAGAACAGCCCAGGAGCACCCTGAAATCATGTTTCTGAAAGTCAATTTTGATGCAAACAAATCAATGTGCAAAGCTTTGAATGTAAAAGTCCTCCCTTATTTCCATTTCTACCGTGGAGCTGATGGACAACTAGAGTCCTTCTCTTGTTCACTGGCAAAAGTAAGTCGTCTGAGAATTAACTATCTTTTACTACTTTCACTTGATCATGGCGACGAATGAATTACAAGGTCGAAGGACATGTTGAGACTTTTCTTTCTTAAATAATTTTTATTGTTTCATTTTGGATAGGGTATGATCAACCTCTATCACTCAAGAATTTGAATAGGACAATTATCCCAGTCTATGTTTACTAATAGATCTTTGGTTATTCATGGCAAATTATTGGCAGTCCTTTGAGGCTAACCAAAATTAACTTCTCCATATGGTTAACCTTGTTGTGGTAATCTTTTATGCAGTTCCAGAAGATAAAAGATGCAATCCAATTACATAATACAGACCGCTGCAGTATTGGCCCACCAATAGGAGTAGGAGACCTCACACTTGAACTCCTTTCGGGGACAAAGGATGTATCCGCTGCAGCTTCTTCTACTTAGATTTGCTTGTGTGTTTCAATCTATATATCAATAGCTTGCATTTGAGCAACCACGAAAGCTTTTACAATGGTTTCTATATATGGTCATTCACTTTTTGGTTGCTACTACAATTTCCACCACTCTAGTTAATGATGTAATTATATGCTCCATTCTTTGATACCATTAACACTTGCAGCTTATATAGGATTGTTCAATGGAATTTTGTTCATTATGTGGAACAATTGAGTGGAAAGCACAACTTCTTGTCATTTATGATTCTTCTCAATCTGGGTTAATGCTATAGTGATACACTACTAGGTGTAATGTACTCAAGACTTGAAACTAAATTAGAAAGTTTTATGAATTTGTAGAATCAGATGTTCATCGTGTATTCCTAAGATACTTCGAACAAAACTTTGAAGAACTTGATAAGAAACAACAAAGTTTAAAGAGTATTTTAGAACTAGAAAATTAAAATCAATAGAGAAAAAAGAATCAAATAGATTAGAAACAATATACAAAATATTTTTCTTAAAGAAGAAAATTAACCCCACTAAATGTACAGTGTCTCCTTAAGGAAATTATTCCCCTCAAGTACGTGAGGTTAATGGAATATATCCTCTCAGGATAGAATGATCTTACTCACTGGTGTATCGATACCTAAAACCACGGTGTCAGCGAACCACTCAACAATAGTAAAGTACACTTAGAATACTAGATTTAGTAGTAGTAGAAGAAGTCCAGAAAATTTGTTTTTTTTTTTTTTCAAAATGAGAGGAAATCCCTCTATTTATAGACAACAAAAGGCTGTGTGAAATGGTGCTTGTTGTACCTTACCGGAAGGGTCACAACCCTTTGGAAAAATCACAATATTTCGAAAAAGTCACAACCTTTCATAAAAGTCACAACTTTTCATAGAAGTCACATCTCTTCATAAAAAGTCACAACTCTTCATAAAAGTCGCAACTTTTCATAAAAGTCACAACTCTTCATAAAAGTCGCAACTCTTCATTTTCCATTCACACCTTTTTAAACCCAACAACCCCCTGCATGAATGGGGAATGACTAAGACAACAAAACTAACAAGTGTGTATACTTAACAAGCAAGAATTAATTGCATCTGGATAAGTAGCTAGGTTTTCCTTTGAACTTCCGTAGTGAACATATGTCGGATATACTTGGTCAATCAGTAGATTTGATATCTTTGAATCGTCAAGCTTTGGTGTATACCTAGACAACCATATGCCACACAATCAACCTTTTACCTTTTATGGTTCTTAAGGTTGTGTTCATTTCAGTCATAAACACCTTATGATTTCATGATTGTATATAGAATAGACTTTTTACAATGATTCTCTTTGAATTGGCTTACACTTCACACTCATATAGGTGAATTCTGACCGTGTCATCGCGTAGATACACTATTTGGTCAAACCTGTCAAACTTAGCAAATTATTAAAAACTTTAAGCTTTATTAACTCATTAACAGGAAGAGTTACCGCCATGATGACTTGTCCTAAGATGTAAACTCATTCCCTTAGATGATCTTTCAACTTTCTCTCTAGTTAAGCCTTTTTGTAAGTGGATCCAACACATTGTCCTTTGATTTTATGTAGTCAATTGTGATAATTCCACTAAAGAGTAGTTTTCTAATGCTATTATATCTACTTCTTATATAACGAGACTTTCCATTATACTTCATACTCCATTCCCTACCTATTGTATCTTGACTATCAAAGTGTATGCATACTGATGCCAATGGTTTGGGCCAAAAAAGAATATCTATCCAAAAATTTCGGAGTCTTTCAATTTGTTCACTGATCTTATCTAGAGTGACAAACTCATAGATCATTGTAGAGCTAGAGATCCATGTCTATTTGGATAATATCAAAGATACTACTCCTCTATCAAGAGTAAATACATATCCACTCGTGGATTTTACTTTATTTGATTATGATGATCCAACATGCATCACTATATCCTTTCAGTACAGCTGGATATTTGTTATGATGTAATGTATAGTTTTGAGTATGTTTGAAATACCCCAAAACTGTTTTCATTGCCAGCCAATGAGTTTGATTGAGATTACTCGTGAACCAACTCAGTTTACTAATAGTACATGCTATATCTGATCACATACACTTCGTTATATACATCATACTTTCCAATACTTTAGCACAATCCAATTGTGAGCCACTTTCACCTTCACTCTTTTGAAATGCAAAGTTTACACTTTTTTGGAGTCTTGGCAATATTGAAATCCAAATATTTGAACTAGTCAAGTACCTTTTCAATGTAATGAGACCGTGACAATGCTAAACATTATGGAGTTCTAAGGATTCTTATACCTATGATCGCATCATTAACTCCAAGTTCTTTCATATCAAACTTGCTTTCTAGCATATGTTTAGTACCACTTATGTCATTAGTGTCTATACTGATGATCAGTATGTCATCAATATACAAACAAACAATGACCTTGTGATTTTAATGTAAACACATTTATCACTTTCATCATTCTTTAATCCATTTGCCAACATGGTTTGGTCGAATTTCTCACGTCATTGTTTGGGCGCTTGTTTAAGTCAATAAAGTGACGTAACAAGTTTGCACACTTTCTTTTCTTTACTAGGAACCAGAAAACCCTCAGGTTGTTCCATATAAGTTTCTTCCTCCAATTCTCCATTTAAGATAGTTATTTTCACATTCATTTGATGAATTTAGAGGTCATATACCGCTGCTAATGCAATTAACATCCGAATGAATGTAATTCTAGTTACTAGCGAGTATGTGTCGGAAAAATCAAGACCTTCTTTTTGTCTACAACCTTCGACAAAAAAACTAGCTTTGTATTTGTCAATAGTTCCATCAATTTTCATTTTACTTCTGAAGATTCACTTTGAAGCCAAAGGTTTATTTTCTAGAAGAAGGCAATTAACATTCAATATGGTTGCTCAAGATTGAATCAATCTCACTATTGGCACCATCTTTTCAAAATGATGAGTCCACATAATACATAGGAAATGGTGCAAAATCTAATCCAAAGGAAGTAAATGTCAAAGGACATTTACTATGCCTCTGAATCTCTTTATTAAGTACATTCTCCTTTTGTTCTTTCCAAGGTCTTTTAGACCCTTCATTAGACTACTCAAGTTTAATTTTACAGTCCACAATTTTAGGTCCTATTTTGATCCTTTTAGGAATATGAACTTGGATTTTGGCTAGACACCCCCACACTTTAAATATTTCAAGTTGGATTTCATTCCTTTCCATTTCTCATATGGAATAGATTATGTCATGAACAAACAAAACTTTTTATTATTTTTCTTTCTAAACAGACAAAACTTTTTTTTTGTTCCTTTTTCTGTAAAGATAGCTTCACCACACAAATTTTGTGGTAAACCTGAACTTATAGGTAATGCATCCATTATTTCCTTCAAAGTTCAACTTTTTTTCATTCTACAGTTACATTAGATTGAGGTGAATAGGTATTAGTTTGATGGATAATTTCAATTTTATAATGTCTAGACGTTTCTATTGATTCATCCTTACCATTCAGCAAATAGATATAACCATATCTAATGCAATTGTCATAAAGGTTATGAGATAGTTTTTTCCACCACGAGATGGTGCTGACTTCATATCACAAATGCCAATGTAAATCAATTTTCAGGGATTAGAGTTCCTTTCAATAGATTTATAAGAATGCTTAGCATATCAATTTTCCATACAAGGTTTTGTAATTGACATGTCCTGAGTGTTCATGTCACAAATAGTTTACTCAAGCAAGTAAGAACAAATAAAAATATTGAGTCTCTCTGTGAGGTAGCTCTTTCTCACAAATATTTTGTTCCTACCTATTACAATTTTGTGTGATACAAACATTGTTTAAGGTCAACACCTTGTCAAATGTCCTTTCCAAAAGGACCTTTCCATAACTTTCAATTTGATTGTTATAGAACTACCCATGAACATAGTTTCATTGGGTCCAATAAAGGCAATATGATCCAAATGCTTCTTTTACAAAACATGACAAATGACTATTCACCAATATTCATGTCTATACAAATAGTTATATTTAATAAACATATCTTTTCATGAAAAATCACAACATTTTAAGTGACACTTTTTCAAAAAAGAACACAATCATTTTGAACAAGTATATATATAATTTGGTAGTCTCATACTAGACATACCATATACTAGTAAAAGAGAGACTCAACAACCACAATATCAAATATACTCCAAGGATTTTGTGGGTCTAACATAATACAGAAGTATCATCGAATTTCATATCTTGTGCTATAAATTTAAATTAAACACTAAGTCTAATTTTATCTTTACCATAAGCAAAGAAACCCCACATTTAATATATGATCTCAAAAATATTTTTCGAGTATTTCAAAATAATTTTTCCACATTTTTTTTTCCATACAATCAAAATGTCATTGGCAATATGAAACCTCTTTTGGAAATATTATTTTACAAAAGAATTATAGTGCTTCAATTTTCTTTGACAATCTTTACACAATGTCAATGTTCATTCCATAGTGGCACAAATCACAAACTCTAAGTCACTAGTCTTTTTCGTCTATCATTGTTGCACCTCAAAAATAAGACTTGGACTTTCAGTAGAAATGCACATAAATTTGGTGAACCACGAAAGGATTCACGGACCGTGAAAGGAACCACAGTCCGTCGGTCATGCCCGTGGTTCATACCCACCAAGAAGTGGTGGACGGGATCCTTCCCTGGCTATGGACCACCACACGAGCCATAGGAAGGCTCATGGAGGCTAAGCAGTGAACACCCAAGCTTAGGCCCCAGACCATGGAGCCCACCACGGGCCATGGTCATGATGACGAGTCGTGGGCCGGTATGTTGTCTTGAGCCAGTATGCCCCTAGCCCTAAGTGAAGAACCAGGGAGGCCTTCACGATTCGTGGTCCTTCGCAAGGTTTGTGACCATGGGAGGGGGTTACCCATAACCAGTAGAACTAGTCAAGAACCACGACCCACTTGACGGGCCGTGGTCTTAACGACAGACCGTCAGTGGTGTCGTGGTCAGCCCTCATCAACTTTTAAGTTAGGGTTATTTTGGTCTTTTTCCCTACTCATTGGGCATTTAAACTACGCTGTTTAATACCAAAACTACGTTGTTTTACTCTATTTAAGCCTAATAATTTAGTCAGAACGTACTTACCTTTATTCCCAAAAATCACCAAAACTTAGAGCAAAAAGAGAAGAAAGAGGCGCTAGTTTTCTCAAGAACACGCAACAAGTTTTGTTCAAGTTTCAGCCCCAAAATCGAAAGATTTCTACGTAGATTTCATCACCATATATGTGGGATTTCACTAGTGGATTCCTTTCATCCATTAGGTCCCTAGAATTCAGACAGATTCTTGGTTCTCCATATTTTGTTTAGACCTAGGGTTTCTAAATCCTTGGATAATTGTTGTCATTTAGTTGCTGTAGTATTCTAATTCAAAATATCATGATTTCTTGGAAACGTTGTTTAGTTCCTTGAATGAAACTCAGAACCCTAGTTGTGTAGATTGTCTTTGTTCATGAATTACACTTGCTAGGTTAGTTAAACAGATAACCATGCTTTAGATTTAGAATGTTACATTATCAGTATATAAATATGCATTTTCAGTTAGCATGTCAGTATTTTTTAGCTACTCAATATTTCAGTTACATTTCAGTCATATACATATTCAGTTGGGAGTAGACTCAACACCGAGTTGAGTTAGACAAGGGTTCAACATACCCTAATAGTCCCAGAATTACGTGCCCCGTAGGATATAAGTCCCCTCACTGGGCATCAGATTTAGAGATCACGCCACTCATGCCTTTATACCCCTGGCAAGGTATATTGGGTCCTCTCGATGGGGCATATACATCAGACTCCACATTTAGCTCACGTGGTTTTATGTTGGTTTATAGTAGCTCTCACAGTCAGACTCTAAGTGCATTTGACCGTGTTTCTAGTACATACTTCAATATTGAGATCAACATATCATGTTCACTATTAGTACTTGGTCATTGCATTCAGTTTAGCTTTTGAGTATTTACATTCTTGCTTAGTTTACAATATTGCTCAATATACCTTATTTAGCTAATATATGTTTTTTCGGCTTAGTATCTATATTATGCATGCTTAGTACATTCAAAGTAATGACACATACTCTGTGCTACATCCTTTTATGATGTAGGTTCAGGTACTCAACATCCAACTAATGCTTAGATCAATTCTCGATCTGTATTTAGCAGCTTTAGTGGTGAGTCCTCATATTTCGAGGACAGTAGACATGCTTTCATTTCATTCTTTACATTTTAGTTTCCAATTTTTTTAGAGATAATTCGGGGGCATGTCGCAACAACTCAACTTATTCAGAGGCTTTTTCAGGCATAGCAGTAGTATCAACTTGACTTGTTAAGTTGATATTTCAGTGTTATTAAACTCTTAGTATGTTTTATACATTCAGACTAGTTGGGGTTTTCCCATTTTCTAGTTATCTATTGTTTAGCTTCCGCATAGTTTTTGTCTTATTCAGTATGTTTAGTGTGCTTATGATATGCCAGGGTCAGGGTTAGCTTAAGGTCATTCGTGATCCTAGGTCCCATGTTACATCAAGGGGCAGCCTCGAGGTATGTCAAATTTGGTATTAGAGCATTAGGTTTAAGAGTCCTAGGATGTTTGAATGTCGCACTAAGTAGAGTCTCTTTCATGGGTGTAAAGTACACCACATCTATGAGGGGGAGGCTGCAAAGTGTTTTAAGGAAACTTTCACTTTCTTGCAATTCTTATTGTGCATTGGTATGATATCCTTTCTAATTCATCGTTATGCATTTTAGATCATGCCTCCTTTTAGAGCTAACACACGGAATGCTAATGTACGCAATGTTATCGTAGTTCCTCCAGTCCCGAACCATGAGGCTACGAAAGCAGAATTTTGGAATGCGATCCAACTCTTGGCTCAGAGTGTGGCCAATTAGAATAATCAGTAGGTCCCAATTCCTACTAACATAAATGGTGGATCAGCTGCAACTAGAGTTCGAGACTTTTTTCGGATGAATCCACCTGAGTTTCTAGGGTAGAAGGTTGGTGAGGACCCACAAAACTTCATTGATGAGGTTAAAAAAATCCTTGGGGTAATGCAAGTAACTAGAATTTAGTGTGTTGAATTAGAATCCTATCAACTGAAGGATACAACTCATAGCTGGTTCAGTTAGTGGAAAGATAACATGGGTGCAGATGTAACACCTATGACTTGGGATTGTTTTACGGTTTCTGGATAGGTTTTTCCCAAAGGAATTGAGACAAGTTAAGGCACAAGAGTTTATGAACTTGAAGCATGGTTCTATGTAGGTCCAAGAGTACGGGCTGAAGTTTAGCCAGTTCTCCAGGTATGCTCCACACATGGTTGCCGATTCAAGGGTACAAATGAGTAAGTTCTTATTGAGGGTATCTGATCTGGTGTAAACTGAGTGCAGGAATGATTTGTTACTAGAGGATATAGATATATCCAGGATAATGACTCACGCTCAGCAGGTTGAGAGAGATAAGCTTAGAGAGTTGGCTAAGGAAAAAAAAAAAAAAGGCCAGAACAGGGAATTATGATTACTCACAACACAAGTCGGATGATGGGAATCAATCATAGTTTTAGCTTAGGTCTACAACCCCAGCATCTCTATCAACTTATGCTGCACCCCCAATTTTGACATGATTAGAAAAGTAGGGCATCATGTTCTAGGTCTCAAGGGAGTGCTTCAGGTAACAGGACTTACCCAACTTGTCCAAAGTATGGTAAGAACCATCCTAGCGAGTGTCTTGCAGGCAAGGAATGATGCTTTGGGTGTGGTCAATCTGGACATAGGTTGAAGGATTTCCCTTCTGTCAAGCAGGGGCAAGGAGGTAACAACAATAGACTTCAATCTACAGCTTCGGCAGCACCAACAGGTCGCCCAATTCAGTAGGGTACTTCCTCTGGTATAGGTGGCAGTCAGCGCCAGAATAGGTTTTATGCTCTCCAGGCTCCCCAGAACCATCAAGATTCTCCTGATATAGTCACTAGTACATTACGAGTCTTTTATTTAGATGTTTATGCATAGTTAGATCTAGGGGCTACACTGTTCTTTGTAACTCCTTATATAGCAATAAACTTCAATGTCAGTCTAGAAACTCTCTCAGACCCCTTCTCAATCTCTACTCTAGTTGGTGACCCAGTTATAGCTAGGAGGGTATACAAAAATTTCCCTGTCACAGTCTCTTAAAAAGTCACCTCAGCAGATCTTGTAGAGTTAGAAATGGTAGATTTTGATATCATTCTAGGCATGGATTGGTTACACTCGTGTTATGTCTTAGTCGATTGTAGAATTAGGATAGTTAGGTTTTAGTTTCCAAACGAGTCAGTCTTAGAATGGAAGGGTTGTAGTTCAATGCCTATGGGTCGATTCATCTCTTTCCTTAAGGCTACAAAAATGATATCCAAATGGTATATCTATCATCTTGTTCAGGTTAAGGATTCAAACTATGAAACCCCAACTCTTGAGTCAATCCCAATGGTAAATTAGTTTCCAGAAGTGTTTCGAGAAGATCATCTCAAAGTTCCTCTCGACAGGGAAATCAACTTCAGAATAGATCTCCTTCCAGATACCCAGCCCATTTCGATTCGTCCTTACATAATGGCTCCAGCTGATTTTAAGGAATTGAAAGAGTAGTTGAAAGACCTTCTAGATAAGGGCTTCATCAGACCTAGTATCTCTCCATGGGGTGCTCCAGTGTTGTTCATGAAAAAGAAAGATGGGTCTCTGATTAACGTTTCAAGGAAACTTCATTTAGTTTTAAGTCAGTCTTAGATGGGTTCTTGGGATGTGATTCGATTATACGTTAATGTAGACAAATGTATAATTTCAACTGTTAGGAAATAACTAGATATTAGAGATAAAGCTAGACTATAGAGGAGATAAACTTTCTCTCAAAAAATTTACCTCGAATTAAGTCAATCTCCCTTGAACATCAATAAGCATGCAAAATAAGAACATCCTACGCCTTAGTTCATTCACTCTCTCCAGCTAAATGTGTGAAAAAGGGTTTAGGATTCACTCTCTCGAGCTGAACCCATGACAACCCAATACCTACAGACCATCAATCAATAATCTTGGTTTTAAAACCTCTCTCTCGAGCAAGCCAAAAATACAAAGGTAGAACTGTATTTGCAACTACAATTTTTTAACTTAAACCACAATTACTGATTAAAGTCACTTCTAAACAACATTTAAACTAACAATTAGCAATACCCATAAACTAAATCAACCCATAATCACATAATCACACCCCAAGAATTGGGGTTTTAGCTAGACATCATAAAAAGATAAAAATCGTTACCAAATTGAGTTTCCATAAACTAGGTGAGATTGATTTTGTCTTTACAAAGGTCTAAAGTGAGGAATCTCAAAGACCCACTTTCAATTTATCAAAAGTAAAAAACTTCAATTCTTCAAAGCTAAGGAAAACTTATCTCAATACCAGGAGTTCAAAATTTGTTCAAAGTATGATACTTAATAACTGATAAAAGCTCTCAAGCTAAATGTTCAAACACGTATTTATAGTCACAAAAAATATGTTGTGAAGGGCCATTCGGTGCAGTAAGTCGGGCTCACCGATCAACTCGGCAATCCACCCTTTGGTCAATTCCATCGCCTTTTTGTCTTGTCCTTCAGCATCCTCCAAGTCTGTAACTTTGGGCAATCTAACACTGCATCCCAGAACCACTCGGCGATCCGTCGACTACTGTTTTCTCTCGCTAACTTGATTTTCTCCTTCATGGCTTGGCACACTGGAACTTTAGGCGGTCAAGAGGTCGTTCAGTGACTTAGCAAGTAGACTTGGCAATAACCAGACATACTTTTCTTCATTCTTTCAGCTCGCTTTGTTCCTTTTTGCAAATTAGTTTCCATGTTTTGTTCCTCAATCCAAATACCTGAAAATCAAATGTTTTACATCAGTTATTGGCACAAAATAAGCATTTGAGGACACTAAATCATTATGAATAAAGACCTAAATGAGTTCAAATCTTAGACTCATCAACACCCCCAACTTAAACTTTTATTTGTCCTCAAGTGAAACTCAAGTTTAGCTGTTCATAAAGGATGTCTCAAACAGTGCTACACAAGACTCAATTATGAATGCACACAACAAGACTTAACTTACTCATGCAAGGATCAATTGTGCACTCAAAGATTCAAGTTGTGAGTCACCATTACAAAAAAATTCTCAAGTTCACAATACTTGCTTCAAATGCAAATTCAAGCTCAACAAAGGTACTCAAATGCCCTCACACAAAGATGATTCCACATTCACACAAAATGGTTCTCCTGAATCACATACTACTCTCACACTCACAAAGATGAACACATGTATGACTCACCCATAGGTTTGCCCTTATTTTCCAATCAACACTTTTTCAACTCACTCAAGATCAGAAAGGTCTTTTCAAGTCTTGTAATGGGGTTGAGTGTAAAAGTATGGTCATTTAGGCTTAGTGGCTACTATCCTCATGAAATGTGGTATGAGAAAACACTTTCTTCCCTTTTCTTCATCATTCTCATTCGTGCTCAAAATTCACCCCATTATTCACTTACCATGGAATACCGGACACCCTATTTCTTATGCAACTTTATTTCACACCTTTTTCATTCTTTTTATTTTTCCTTCTTCTTTTCTTTTTCTTTTTTTTCGTATGGAGGGGTTCCATGTTTCTCAAAACCATAGGTCAAGGGGGACTTCTTTGCACTTCTTGATTTACCTTCTCTTTTCACCATACCCCCAACTTAGGCTTTTGGCCTGAGTTGCCAATTCAAACAAACCGCAAATCATGAGGATTATGAGTGAATGGATAAAGAAAGGTCACAATTGCATCAAGTTTCTTCTAAGAAAAGGGTAAGGCTCAAAGGGTGTTCAAGCAAAGTTCACACACTCACAAGTTTGGCCACAAAAGAGGTATAATGTCAGATTGTTTCACTCTTCAAAAATTTTTCCTAAGATCATTTCAAGAGCTTGCATCACTTAGTCAACCAGACCAATGGGGCAAAATCTAGGTGTCATCACACAAGATTCACAGTAAGCTTATCACACAAGGCATTGAGACCAATATTAAACAAGCCTTCACACTTTTGCTAGTGTGCAATGTTCATCACAAGAGACTCAATTCGATAACCGACTAGTCACAACGAGATGCAAAAAGTTCACATAATATCTATGCAACTTCATTTGTCCTCATCGTAGCCACATATTCATTTTTTTTTATTGAGAGCACTATTCAAGTCATCGGTATTAATTACAATTCATACTCAAATTTGCACAAGAACAACCACAATTATATAAACAAGAGGTGGCAATTTTTTTTTCAAAAGGGTCTGAAAACCATTTGCAATTAAAACAAGGAGCCACAAGCTTAAACACCCACAAAATAGTGTTAAAACACAATTTACAGCACAAAACCCAATCTATAAACAAAAGTAATAATCACAAAGATAGTATGAAAATACCTCATCCTACCACAAACAAAAAGCAATTTGTCCTCAAATGTGATATGGTACTAAAATCAATAAAAGTGACAGAGAGGGAGGTAAAGAAAAGTCCTGTCTACACAGTCTCTCCATCTGTTGGGGCCTCAATGCCCGGTGTAGCATCAGCAACACTCGATCCACTAGGGCCTGCCAAAGACGTCTTTGTCAGTGATGTCTAAATAACCGATTGTACAACTATCTCCTCCAGATCTGGCAGGTCTTTATAGATGCTCTCTTCTCTCACCTCAATCTGCTCCTCGTTGGTCTCTACCTCTAACTCATTAACTACCACATCATCTATCGACACATCTCCAGTGGTGACCAGATGAATCTCAGAACTGGCCGAGGCATCCATATCATCTGCTGCCTCCAATAATGAAGTGAAGTCACTAGACTTCAAGTAGTCCACATCCTTTCTCATATCTAGAACCTCGGCTTTCAAAGTCGTTACCTCTGAAGTCTCCCCCTATCTATTCTCACAAGTCTCAACTCTTGCCATGAGAGTGTCCATGTATGCTCGTAGGGGAGTTAGTGCAGCTAGGATAGCACTCTCAATCATCCATGGTACCATAACCTCTAATTGAGTAGCCTTCACATCTATAGAATAGGCCAAGTGTTCCATCATTAAGAGCATGGCCTGAGTGATCTTGGTCGGCTGGGAACCAATAGAAGTACCAGGAGTTTGAGAGGAAGTGGAAATACCTGAAACCCAGAGTCCGGAGTAGGCAAAGGTGCCTCTGCAAGTATAGAGTTAATATCCACCTCTGGGATGCATCTACCAGGGCCGCTCTCTTCTTGTCTGCCTCCTCCTGAGTGCACTCAGCCTCTATACGCCAGATGTCTGTGGAGGATGTAGGAGTGACCTTAATACCTCTTGTCTTATCATAAGGAACTCCAGCACACCTGCACAACTCTGTGATCAGCACCGGGAATGGAAGAGACGTCTGTCTCTACTTGGCCCTCATGGCAATCTCCTACTCTATGATGAGTCCCATGTCAGTACTTTTCCTTGCTATGATTGAGCCGAGGCAGGCCGCCTTAGGATGGTGGAGGATGGACTTATTCTGGGACGGCATAATAGAGCTGCTAATGAATCCAAACCAATAACGTGTAGTTACATTCAAATCCTTCTTCTCGATCGAAACTCCAGCCTCAATCCACTTTGGGGTGGTGTTAGAGATGAGGGGAGCTAGCCAGCCCTTAAGCTCATCCAAGGGTGTTGTAGTGGTAGCCAAATTTGGGTAGTCAAAGACTGACCCTCTATCAAATATCGCGTTGATGTGATCACGACTACAGTGCACTACTGTCCCCCGTACCATAATGGTCCCACCGGTCTAAAAGTACTGGCCTTCTTCTTACTTTTAGGGACTAGGTCACCATATGTCGATTAAAACCCCCAGACCCATGTAGGGATATATGGGCCTTGAGGCCTGGTAAACTGCTCAAAGTGATGGTACTAGAGTGTCTCCCTCACTCAGGAGTATTTTCCATCTAGGCCCTATGTAGAAATCAGCTTCTCCCCAAGAATAGTCCACAACCCATCAACTATTAATCTGTTGAGTAGTCTGGAAGGAGGGACCTGTATTGGTGGCACTGGGCCACAGTCGGTGCCAGAGCTTGTACAGTATCAGTTGCAGGAGGGGTGGCTGTTGGAGCCCTTAATGAGTCTGGGCGAGACCTAGCATGAATCTCCGCTCACATAGACTGCAGTGGCTGGTCATCATCTGGCTCGGAGAATGCAGCTTGGGAGTCAAAGGACTCTCACTCGCTACCAGAGTTGTGCTCCGGAACCTCAGTCACGGGCCTCTTGCCCTTGCCCTTGCCTCCCTTTGGAGGCTCTGTCCTTGCCTTTTTAGGAGAATTGGCTCCCTCTTCATTTATTACTATGCCCCATGCTCTTTTACAGGGTGGAATGTCGAGGTTGGTTCTAACCATATCTGTAAAAACATCAAAAAGAGTTAGATTCATTTCAAGAAAAGTTGCAAAAAATAGTTGCAGATAGACTCACCTAATCACTTTGATGAGCCAGATCAGGCTCGTCAAAAGGATTGGCTCATAATTCTCTCAGAAAAAAGGTATTTCCGCAATGGGAGGGGCCTTTCGGCGAGCACAGACCAGCCCGTCGAAAGTTACACCGCATTTTAGGGGTTAGGGGCGCAGAAAGGGCAATCAAAGAATACTTTCGGTGAGTTGCTAAGTGCATTCCGCAAACTCAGGCTTCTCACCGAAAGGTACAGAACCAAAGATCAAGATTAACATTAAATTAAAGGCGATTAAGGGGAATTTGATGAGTTGCTGAGTAGTTCGCCAAACTACCCAACATGCCTACTTTCTACCTCGACTTCCAAATTCAATCCCGCAACCCCTGAAAACAAAATCAAAACATGAACTCATTCAATTAAACCTAGACCCATAAGACCCATGGCATCGGGATACTCAGAATTTTCTCGATTTGGCCAAAATTGGCCATTTGATGACTTACGCCCTTAGGAATGATGTCAACCGCTCCATCATCAGGAAAAATACATAATTTAGCACAATCAAGGGTTACTCAGACTTCACCCGACTAGACCCAACAACAAATTAGCACAACCCAATAATTTCGACCAATTTTAAAGCACGAAAATTAGGGAAATCAACAATTAGTCATTTTAGGCAAGATATTCAAATTAAATTAAGAAAATAAGCACACAATCATGGATTCAGAGAGGCCCAACACACATCATTAAGATCACACAATTGCAAATGAGTAAAAACCACTAAATACAAGTTCGGGGTTCGAAAAACCAACCTTAACGCCAAATTAATACTTTGAAAAGCTAGGCGGCAAAGATATCCAACTCTGAACACACAATTGACGACTAACAAGCGGTGATAATGCAAAAATATACAAAACTATAGTGCGGGTGTGATTTTGGAAAGTTAAAAAGTGAGGGAATGTGAAAGAGTTTGAAAGCTTAAACCTTTGACTTTTAAAACCGTCCAGCTCTCGCCTATTCGGCGAAATTAGTTTTGCTCTCCAAACCACTTAGCGACACACCGAGTGGTCACTTACCTCGCCGAGTTTTACAGGACCTCCAGTTAATTTGGGGGTCCAAATGGCAGACAAAGTCATGATCGCCGATCCGTTTGGTGACACGCTGATTTGCTCCTAGGCTCGCCGGGTTTTACAGACTCCAACCTCAGAAATTCTTGAGTCCAACAGAGGTCCAAGTTGGGCTCACCGACCTCTTCGGCGAGTCGCTGACTAGACTTTTAGCTTACCAATCTGGACTTTTCAAACACATTCCACACTTTAACCTGCACAATCAACACATGATTATTTCAAAAACAAAAAGAAATCAAATAAAAACGTGGGTTGCCTCCCAAGCAGCGCCTTAGTTAACGTCATGGCACAGTGTAAGTCCTTCCTCAAACCTCATTCTTAGGGTTGGCTATAGTGTCACTAGGCAACCCCCTTTGTTGTCTCAGATTTAAATGAGATGAAATATAACCCATCTTGGTCTCCAACTGTTTGATAGAGACGGAATGGGAAGTAACCATCTTGCTAAGAAATTTACCTCCTCGGATAGTTAGCATGATAACCACCTCCTTGGTTGGCTATGAAATTTATCTCCTTGTTCTACAACGCTTCAAACTTGGCCTCTTCGGGGTTTACACACCCAACACCCACAACATTGACATTTTAAGCACCAACTCTCATGACATTTTGTCCAGCTGAGTCATGATCTTGGCCATGTTTTGGTCCCTCTCTTGGTCTTTCTCAAGCTGCTCCTTGGTCAATTTAAACGTGAGAGGGGAGGCCTGATCTTCACAGGTATACCAATCCTGATTAATTGTGGTCAGAGCATCCAAGAGATGGGCTGCTATAATATAAGGTTGTTGCATCAAACTTCTCTGAGAAATTTGGTCAGCTACACCCTTGTTCACCGAATCAAGGCTTCGATAAAAATACTGCATCAAAACATTGTCGGGCAAACCATGAGTTGGGCATTACAGCACCAACTTCTTGAATCATAGCCAAGTCTCATGAATTGGCTCACCCTCCAAACGCTTGAAGCTTTGAATGATGTCCTGAAGTGTCATCATCTTCGAAGGAGGGAAAAATTGCACTTGAAATGTAGTGAAAATCTCTTCCTATGAAGTGATTGAGTCTCGTGACAATTCAGACAACCACTTACATGCTTCTCCCAATAAATAAAATGGAACAATCTTAATAGGACCAACTCTTGGGATATGTTCTTGAAGGAGAACAGCCCGCAAACATCAACAAAGTTGCTAATATTCTCATGGGGATCCTCATGAGCCAGCCCACCAAACAACCTTTTCAATTGCAAGAGTTGCAACATAGTACTTGTAATATGGAATATAGTGTTCCCTTCCGCCGGAGGCAAGCGAATGGCACCAATTCCACCCATTAGATGAGGGTCATTACATTAGGCTCATTGACATCATTGAGGTTGTCGATGCCATCTTAGTGGCCCACTTGGCTACCATTGGTTCCATTCACACTAATTTCATCTATTCAAAATAGCAATACACAAACCAAAACTAAAAGTAAGTAGATTCAACTATGACTAACAAGAACAAAATTCAACTTAACCAAAGAATCTTAACAAACACCACTCCCCAGCAGTGGTGACATTTTGACTAACGTTTCAAGAACCATTCATCAAATTCTAAGTTTCAACGATAGCTAGTCAATATATAACCAACTAAATGAGTTGGGGTCGAATCCTACAGGAAGTGATACGTGTTTAAGATTCAATAGGAAAGTACGAATCATAGGAATAAACATTATCGAATAAAAATATAATTCAAATCAGGGGGTTACACGAATGTCAAATAAGGGGGTTTTGGTTTCAATTATCAACTACTACAACAACAAACAATACGAAAATGACAATAATGAGACCGGTTCTTAGGATATGATTCAATTATAGGCTAATGTAGACAAATGGGTAATTGCAATTGTTAGAAAATGGCTAGATATTAGTGATTAAGCTAGAATATAGAAGAGATAAACTTTATCTTGAACAATTTACCCTGAATAAGGTCGATTTCTCTCGAACATCGACAAGCATGCAAAATAAGAACAATCTATACCTTAGTTCATTCACTCTCTTGAGCTGAATAGTGTGAAAAAGGGTTTAGGATTCACTCTCTCAAGATGAACCCATGACAACCCAATACCCACATACCATCAATCAGTAATTTTGGTTTTGAAACCTCTCTCTCAAGCAAGCCAAAAATACAAAGGTAGAACTGTATTTGCAACTACAATTCTTTAAAGTAAACCACAATTACTAATTGACATCACTTCTAAACAGCATTTAAACTAACAATTAGCAATACCCATAAACAAAATCAACCCATAATCACATAATAACACCCCAAGAATTGGGGTTTTAGCTAGACATCATAAAAACATAAAAATCATTACCAAATTGAGTTTCCATCAACTAGGTAAGATTGATTTCATCTTTACAAAGGTCCAAATTGAAGAATCTCAAAGACCCACTTCCAATTTCTCAATAGTGAAAAACCTCAATTCTTCAAAACTAAGGAAAACTTGTGTCAATACCCATAGTTCAAAAACTATTCAAAGTATGATACTTAATAACTAATAAAAGCTCTTAACCTAAATGTTCAAAAACGTATTTATAGTTGCCAAAATATATTGCGAAGGGCCATTCAATGCAGTAAGTCAGGCTCACCGATCAACTAAGTAATCTGCCCTTTGGTCAATTCCATCGCCTTTTTGCCTTGGCCTTCAGCATCTTCCAGGTCTGTAACTTTGGGCGATCTAACACTACATTGCGGAACCACTCGGCGATCCACCGGCTACTCCTTTCTCTTGCCAACTTGATTTTCTCCTTCAGGGCTTGGCACACTAGAACTTTAGGCATTCAAGAGGTCGTTCGGCGAGTCGCCAAGTATACTTGGCGATCACCAGGCGTACTTTTCTTCATTCTTTTTTCTTGCTTTGTTCCTTTTTGCAAATTAGTGTCCATGCTATGTTCCTCAATCCAAATACCTGGAAATCAAAGGTTTTTCATTAGTTATTGGCAGAAAATAAGCATTTGAGGACACTAAATCATTATGAATAAAGCCCTAAATGAGTCCAAATCTCAGACTCATCCATCTCTTAGAATGTGCATTGACTATCGGCATTTGAACAAAGTCACAATCAAGAATAAATAACCCTACCTCATGAATGATGACTTTTTCGAACAACTTTAGGCTGCTAGTTGGTTTTTGTAAGATAGACCTCAGATCCAGCTATCATCAGCTCAGAGTCAGTGATAGTAACTTCCGAAGACAACTTTCAGAACTTGATATGGTCCTTATGAATTTCTAGTTATGTCTTTTGGACTAAAAATGCTCCTGCACCTCTCATGGACTTAATGAACGTGGTGTTCAAATGGTATTTGCATTTGTTCATCATCGTCTTTATTGATGATATCCTCATTTATTCTTGGAAGGAGGAGGAGCATGCGACTCATCTGAGAGCTATTTTGCAAACTCTCAAGGATCGTTATCTATTCGTTAAGTTTAGTAAATGTGAATTTTGGTTAGACTTTGTTACTTTCCTTGGTCATGTGGTATCCAACAAAGGGATCCGAGTGGATTCTCAAAAAAAATGAGCTTGTACAACACTGGACTAGACCCACTTCCCCAACAAATTACAGGAGATTTGTGGAAGGATTTTCATCCTTAGCTTCCCCATTGACTAAGTTGATTCAGAAGAAGTTCAACTTTCAGTGGTCAGATGTGTGTGAGAAAAACTTCTTAGAACCAACGACTAGGTTGACTACAACTCTGATTTTGACCCTACCAGATGGTTCAGACGTCTATGTGATTTATTGTGATACATCCAAGGTCGGCCTAGGTTGTGTGTTGATGCAGCAAGGTAAGGTCATAACATATGCTTCTAGACAGCTTAAGGTCCATGAGAAGAACTACCTGATTAATGACCTCGACCTTGTAGTCATGATATTTTCCCTAAAGATTTGGAGACACTACTTGTATGGAGTTCATATTGATGTGTTCACAGATCAAAAAGGCCTTCAATTTGTGTTCACCCAAAAAGAGTTGAATGTTCATCAGAGGAGATGTCTTGAATTCCTTAAAGATTATGATATAAATGTGCTTTACCATCCTCGTAAGGCTAATATAGTTGCAGATGCTCTCAGACAGCTGTCTATGGGTAGTGTGGCACATACTGAGGAAGAAAGGAAAGAGTTAGCAAAAGATGTTCACCGGCTTGCTCGCTTAGGAGTTGGCCTTAGAGATATGTCGTGTAAGGGTATGCTAGTTCAGAATGGATCAGAATCGTCATTGGAGTGGGGGTTAAGGAAAAATAAGATAGTGATCCTGTATTACTTCAGTTGAAAAGTGCAGTCCATCAGCAGAGAGTTCAGGTGTCCTCCCGAGGGGAGATGGTGTACTTCGTTACCAGGGTCGCTTATGTGTTCCTAATGTGGGTGAGTTGAGGAAGAAAATCCTTAAAGAAACTCATAACTCCAAGCATTCCATTTATCCAGGTTCCACTAAGATGTACCATGATCTACGGGAAGTCTTTTGGTGGAATGGCATGAAAAGAGACATATCAGATTTTGTGGCAAAGTGTCCTATTCGACAGCAGGTTAAGGTAGAACATCAGAAACCAGGAGGAATGACTCAGGAGATTAACATTCCTACATGAAAGTGGGAGCTGATAAATATGGACTTCATTACAGGTTTAGCTCATACTCACAAACAACATGACTCTATTTGGACACTAAGAAATTCCCTATTTGGAGGACCAATCACTTAGGGATGCCTAACTTACCAACTTTGCATGTGAAACACTAGGAAAGGATTATTATTATTATTAGGATTACTGTGTTAAGAGCTTGTGGGGAACACATACACCCTAGTTACTCTCTCATATTGATAATTTAAAGTGTGAATCTTGCTCACTTGTTACTTAATCAACAATTTGTTATTTTCTTGCAAACGCCCCCCCCCCCCCCTTTATTTACTTGTCTCGAAAATAGTTTGACTAAACGGATATAATTGTAAGTTAAGTCTGAACCATATTTCTCGTGGGATCAACCCCAACCTACAAGTTGGGTTCTTTATTTGACGACGATCGCTTATACTTCTTTAGGAAGGTGTAATTTGAGCGTATCAAATTTTTACACCGCTGCTGGAGAATAAGGCTTTTAGATTAAGTTTAACTATATTTTTGAACTTTAGTCATTTATTTCCTGATTTTCTGTTTTCTTTTGTTTTTTTTCTACATATTTCTACTCTAGTGTATGTTAAGTACATGGAGTCGAGGCGAACCATTGAACCCATACGATCCTGAACTAAACAAGACTCTGAGAAAAATTGCAAATCAAGGAGTCCATAATAATCCAATCATAGAGGAGCATGAGGATGGAGTGAATAATGAGAATGCTCAGGTTCATGGTGGTAATCTACTTAGAGATGCATTGAGGATACAGAATCCTCCAGAACCAAGGCTGCGTGATAACTACAGGGTTGACTTCAATATAGTTGAATTAGAATGACCTATTGTTCTCCCTCCTCTACTTCAAGGGCATACATTTGTGGTTACTATGAGTCTAATGCAAATGCTTACAACAAGGGGGTTGTTTTCTGATCTAGCTTCGGAAGATCTGCATGGGTACATGGCTCAATTGAGAAGTGTCAGCAAGATTTGTGTGGGACGACCGGAGTTGGATATGAATGTCATATGTTTGAGAGTCTTACCTCTATCATTGATCGGTGATGCTACGGTGTGGTTTTCTGAGCTTTCATATAACTCAATTCATACATGGGACCAATTTCATAAAGTGTTCATGGCAAAATACTTCGCGTTGTCAAAGAAGCTAAATCACAAGGACAAACTGAACAATTTCGTAGCACTACCTAGAGAGTCTATAAGCAATTCATGGGATAGGTTCACTGTATTTCATAAGAAGTGTTTCAAATCACCGCATAGATGATGAGTCACTGAAGGAGTACTTCTATAGAAGCAGGATGACAATGGAAAGGTCTTGCTGGATACTATCACTGGAGGATCATATGGTGAGTGCCCTTTTGAAGAGATCGCTGAGAAACTGGAGAATATTTCCCTGAATAAGAAGGCATGGATCAATAGAAAGTCGAACACTAGTAGAAGCACATTTGCAGTTCAAGCTACATCTAGTAAATCTGCTGATGACATTCGTGAGGAGATGGCTCAAAGGAGGACATAACTTAGGTTGGTATTGAAGCATATGAGCGGCAGTGCAAAAAAGGTGAATGCGGTGAATTACTTATCTAGAACTTCACTACCACCAGTTGAGGAACGCTACTATGAGGAGGATGCGTATTTGGTGAATGATCAAATGGGGGGTTTCCAAGCCAACACCCAAGGTTCCAACTCGGATAATTGGCGCCAAGGTCAAGGAAACTAAGGTCGAAACTATGGAAACTACAATTGAGAGGGAAACTAAGTGCGGGATGGGAACTATAACCGTGATAACAACTACAAATGGAACAACTATGGTAATAGGAATGAGAGGCCTTATGTTCAGCCTGCAAATTGGGAATCTGGAAATAGAGAGGCTGGGGGTAGTATGCCATGCATTAAGAATATGATGCAGAAGATGATGAAGAGGTTTCATGCAACTGATGAGAATGTGAAAGAGATGTGGAACGACTTGTCTGGAATCAGTCAAAAAGTTGATGTCCATGCAGTGTCGATCAAGAAACTTGAGCAGAAGTTTAGTCAGTTGTCCATTACTATAAACCCACGTCAGCCTGGCACACTTCCTAGCAACACCATCCAGAATCCAAAGAATGATGGGCATTGTATGGTAGTCACTACTTGAGGAGGTAAATAGACCATTGACCCCCCCCCCCCTATGTCGTCTGAGGTTGAAATTGTGGTAGAAAGAGATGAAGATGAGATTGAGGTTACTGGAGAGTCTAAAAATGCTACAGAAAAGGAAGCGGATGTGACCCAAAAGGTTTTTCCCATGCCTAGACCTCTATTGCCATTCCTATAGAGATTGGTAAAGAAGACCGAGAAGGAAAATACCGCAAGTTCATTAATATATTGAAACAACTTTCCATCAATGTTTCGTTGATAGAAGCCTTGGAGAAAATGCTTGGGTATGTGAAGTTTATGAAGGATTTGATGACCAAAAAGAGGGTTGTCAGTTTTGAGGATGATGCAAGCTTACAACATTGTAGTGCTATTGCTACGCGGTCATTAGTGCAAAAGAAAAAAGATCCTGGGGCTTTCACTATTCCTTGTACCATTGGTATGTTGCATTTTGCGAAGGCGTTGTATGATTTGGGTGCTAGCATTAATCTGATGTCATTGTATATCTACAAGAAGTTGGGTTTAGGGGCTCCAAAACCGACTACGATGCGACTACTCATGACCGAGAGAACCGTGAAAAAGTATTTTGGTGTTTTCCAAGATGTCCTTGTGAAAGTGGAGTTGTTCATTTTTTTGGTGGATTTTTAATACTTGATTGTAAGGTTGATTTTGAGGTTCCCATCATCTTAGGGAGACCATTCCTTGCTACTGGGTGCACCTTAGTCAATATGAACAGAGGGCAGATGAAATTTCGACTGAATAATGAGGAGGTAACTTTCAATATCTGTAGGTCTATGAAGCAGGAAAGCGATCTCAAGTCAGTATTAGTGGTGAATCATATTGTGGAATGAGGTTCTGAAGTGTCTATTAAATAGAGGTTGGGTGTTGATGCATTGGTAGCGGTAATGATAAATTTTGATGGTGATGGTATTGAATATTATGATGAATTAGTTGCCACACTTGATAGGTTCAAATTTTGTTCCAAACCAAAAATATTAGAGCTAGATATGAAGAATTGCGACTCTCCACCCACCAAACCGTATGTGAAAAAAGCTCCAAACATTAGAGCTCAAGGCTCGACCATCGCATTTGACGTATGTATTATTGGGGAAAGATGGCACTTTACCGGTAATCATTGCAGCCGATTTGAGTGAGGTGCAAGTAGAGGCATGGGTTTCTGTGTTGAAGAGGTTCAAGCGGGCTATTGGATGGACTATTGCAGACATTTTTGGGATTCCTCCTGGCATTTGTTCTCATAAAATCCAACTCATGCTGGACAACAAGCCAAGTATTGAGCACCAAAGGAGACTAAATCCACCTATGAAAGAGGTAGTAAAAAATGAAATCATCAAATGGTTGGATGCTAGAGTCATATACCCCATTGCAGATAGTAGTTGGGTCTGTCCTGTTCAGTATGTACCTAAGAAAGGCGGGATTACTGTGGTTCCTAATGCAAAAAATGAGCTTATTCCGATGAGGTTAATGACTGGATGAAGAGTATGGATGGACTACCACAAACAGAATACTTAAATAGAAAATGATCACTTCCTGATGCCATTCATGGATCAAATGCTGGATCGCCTTGCTGGTAAGGGTTGGTATTACTTTTTTGATGGGTATTCGGGCTACAAAAAGATCTCCATAGCATTGGAAGACCAAGAGAAGACCATTTTCACTTGTCCTTATGAGACTTTCGCCTTCAAAAGGATACCATTTGGGTTGTGTAATGCTCCAGCGACCTTCCGACATTACATGATGTCGATATTTTCAGATATCGTGGAGGACACTATTGAGGTATTTATGGATGACTTCAATGTGGTAGGTGACTCTTTTGATGATTGTGTGATGCATCTGGCTGAGGTAATGAAACGGTGTGAAGAGTGCAATCTTGTGCTCAATTGGAAAAAATGTCACTTTATGGTGAAATAAGGGATAGTTCAGGGTCATCGTATTTCTGAGAAGGGTATTAAGGTTGATAAAGCTAAAGTTGAGGTAAAAGAAAAGCTTCCACCACCTATCTCTATTAAAGGTGTTAGAAGTTTTCTTGGGCATGAAAGTTTTTATCAGAAGTTTATCAAAGATTTTTCTAAAATTGCACACCTATTGTGCAAACTGCTCGAAAAGGAGTGTAAGTTTGAGTTTGACAATGCTTGTCTGAGAGTATTTGGAGAGTTGAAAGCAAGGTTAGTATCTACACCTATCATTATTTCACCGAATTGGGGCAATAGTTTGAAGTAATATGTGATGCGAGTGGGTGGTGCTTGGTGTGGTATTTGGTCAGAGACGAGAGAAGATTCTTCATCCAATTTACTATGTCAGCAAAGCTCTAAATGTGGCTCAAAAGAACTATACGGTGACTGAACAGGAACTCTTTGGTGTGGTTTTCACATTTGAGAAATTTCGATCCTACTTGCTTGGTACTAAGGTCATAGTGCATACCGACCATTCTGCATTGAGGAATCTGATATCTAAAAATGATGCAAGACCAAGGTTGATCATATGGATATTGTTGTTGTAAGAGTTCGATTTTAAGGTGAATGATAGAAAGGGGATAGAAAATCAGGTTGCCGATCATTTGTCCAGATTAGAGGAGGAAGCTATGCGCAAGTTAGGAGATGGGGTTGAGATTAATGATGCATTCCAAGATGAACAAGTATTGGGTGCTTCTTATGATTTTATTCCTTGGTTCGCAGATTTTCCTAACTACTTGGCAAGTGATTTGGTTTCATCGGATTTGTCATTCCACCAAAGGAAAAAGTTTATTCATGATGTGAAGAAGTTCTTTTGGGATGAGCCTTATTTGTTTCATATTTGTGCTGATGGGATTATTTGTCGTTATATGCCCAAGGTTGAGATGATGAGTATACTAGAGGCGTGTCATTTATCACATGTTGGTGGGCATCATAGTGGTACTGCTCATAAAATCTTGTAGTGTGGGTATTACTGGCCTACCATGCACCAAGATGCTCATGATTTCACCAAGTCTTGTGATTGTTGCCAAAGAGAATGAGGAATTTCAAAAAAGCAAGAGCTACTTATGAATCTGATATTGGTGATTGAGTTGTTTGATGTTTGGGGCGTTGACTTAATGGGTCCGTTTGTGAATTCACATAGGATCAAGTATGTTCTTGTTGCGGTTGACTATGTATTGAAATGGGTGGAAGCAATAGCGCTTTCAAACAATGAGGGTAAGAGTGTAACTACCTTCCTGAAAAAGAGTATCTTTTCCAGATTTAGTAGACCTAGGGGTGATTATCAGCGATGGAGGTTCCACTTTTGTAATAACTTGTTCGAGGTGTTGCTAGAGAAATGTGGAGTTCATCATAATGTAGCTACTCTTTACCATCCACAGTCTAGTGGGCAAGTTGAAGTGTCAAACAGAGAGATAAAGAAAACCCTTGCAAAGATTGTGAACGCCAACAGAACGGATTGGTCAAGAAGGCTAGATGATGCTCTATGGGCCTATTGCACCGCATTCAAGACTCCCATAGGTATGTCCCCCTACCAACTTGTATATGGGAAGTCATGCCATTTGCCGGTAGAACTAGAGCATAAGGCCACGTGGGCGTTAAAGAATTTGAATTTGGATTGGGGTGGTGCATCAAGACAAAGATTGAACGACATGAATGAGCTTGATGAGTTTCGCCTAAAAGCATATGAAAGTTCAGCCTTGTATAGGGAAATGGATAGAAATAAGTGGAATAATAAATTTTGAGACATTTAAGTTTTTACAATAAATAATATAAATGAATAGAGACAGTAGTAATTGACACTTTTTAAAATAATAATAATAAATAAAAATATAGTGAAATTTATCCAAAAAAAAAAAGAGTAAATAAGATCTTTGGTAAAGAGAGGTGACATATCACCTTTTCTATGGTTAGGAAATAGGAAATGATAAGTTATTAATAGTGATAATTGAGGAACTAATTCTTATATTTTTTTTTTCCTTTTTTCTGGATTAATTCTTACATTAGTTACATAGAAATAGGGAGAAACCAAAAAAGAGGGGGAAACAAAAAAGTTAAGTTAAATATTGCATTAAAATGTGAGAGTAAATAAAAAATTCTTAAACTTAAAAAGATGTATTCTAATATTAAGTTAAAAGATGTGTTGTTTCTTTCAAGTTTTATATAAACATAAACTTATGACATTATATATTTTTTTGAAAATGAAAGTATTGATATATTGTTTTTAGTTTCTTTAGTTTTTCTTAAGAATTACACAAATGCTCTAGTTTGTTGTCAGTTTTTTTTTTTGATTCATTGCTTGGATAACACTTTTTCTTTTAAGTTATCGAATTTTCTTTCTTTAAAATAATTCTAATTGTAGTGTCGAATTTAGGAATGCACTTAAACATGCAAGTAAATAGTAACTTCAAGTATATAATGTTCGTTTTAGGATGATGCAAAAAACTATCATAATAAAATTTCGCAAGAACTATTCATAGTTTTGCCTAATGACTAATGTATGTACAACTATAGTCATACATACAATAAGAATCTTTATCAAGTTTCTCTGTCTCAATCTTCTGTAATAACTCATTTGATCGTTTTGAGTACTACAGTTTATTTTATTTCATAAAATACTTTTGATAGATTCTAAAAAGATATTTTAAGCTATTTATAACCACAATTATTAAATTAAGGAGATAGTTTAAATAATTAAATTAATTTATGATAAAGAAAATAACATTTAAAATGAATAGTGGACCACTTTTACTATTTTTATAACTGAGTCATGTATAATAATTAGGATAAAGAAACAGTCTGTAAAACATGGAAGAAAGAAAAGTAGGCGAGAAACTTCACAGATACTTTAAATAATTAAATTAGTTGATGATAAAGAAAATAACATTTAAAATAAATAGTGGACCACTTTTATTATTTTTATAAAGAAACAATCTGTAAAACATGGAAGAAAGAAAAGTAGGCGAGAAACTTTACATGCACGTCTAACGAGGAAGACAACATCGAGAGGTATACTTGAATCTTCAATGTCCGTATTTAATAGTAGGGAATGACATAATATATAATAATATTCCTATAGTTGGATAAGAATGGAGAGTGGGTGCAGATAAGAATGGAAAGTGAGCGAATGCGCTGGCAGTTTGATTTTGAATAAGAAAGTGAGGGTGACAATAAATTGGTTGATGGGCTACTGATTAGCCAATCATTGGCTGATGATATGGTAAATTTGGCTTATATTATATGATAGAATTGGGTTAGTGTTGTTGCCACTGGTTTTAATCATGAATGTTATTACGTTGTCATCATATTATAAAATTAGAGTTAATATATTGAGATACATAATTAAATAGTGGTGTATTATATTATATGAACTTCGTTAAAGTTATGGTTATTGGAGGAATTAATATTCACTCTTAGGCTTGAACTTTAGGAAAATTGATTATAGAATTGGGTAAATTTATGGGTCTAGGCTAGAGATATAGTAACAGGGGTGTCTGTAGACTTGTTAACTTACAAATTATGTATACTTGATAGATTGGAAAGGTTCGGAGTCATCGAGGAAAGGAAAAGTATTGGAAAAGTAGCTTGCTTGACGTCAATTGTTCGGTGGAGGTAAGTTATGGTTTATTCTATTTGATAGATAGACTATTAATAGTGATTGATATGCATTGAGTGATATTGTGAAGTTCTCTATGTACTTGATGTGTGGTTGTGTGGCTTGGTTTTGTGGTTTGTGATTGGTCTAAAATCCTGAGACTGTGAAATTTATAATTGTGAACCCTCTTTATCGAAGTGATGCATTGAATAAAGAAGGCTTGATTAATTATTGTTAATGAAGTGAAAAGTGGTGATAATAAATGATAAATTAACGATATATTGGACTGGGCGCCACGTTCCGGCATAACATTATTGGATCGGGTGCCACATTCCAGCATGGTATTATTGGATTAGGTGCCACATTCCGACATGGTATTATTGGATCGGGTGTCACATTTCGGTATGATATTATTGGATCGAGTGTCGCTTTCCAGCACGGTAACATTAAAGGAAAATATATCGAATTAACTTAATGTACTCAATCGCAAAGAAATCATTTCCCGATTGAGCGTGGGTGGAGGCATGAGTCCTCATGTGTGTATTTGGTATTGTGACTGATTACGTACTTGCTTTAGTGTTGTTTTCACTTGTTCATGTTGTTCGTTGTTTTCCACTAGCTAAGTGTTATAGTTGATTTCATGTTATTACTTTATGCATATTAGTTTCTATTTTAAGTCGGCCGATGATATCTACTCAATGCATGTTACTTTGTATTGAGCCCTACTTGTGTTTTTCTTTGTTTTCCTTTTATGGAGTGAAGTGAATGCACCAGCGACCTTGATTCGCCCTCAGGTCTAGTCAGTCTTCAGCATATCAGGTGAGCTATTCATTCCAGCTCGTGTTGGATTCTCTCGGTCATGACATGATGTCCTTAGTTTTCAGACATAAACCATTTATTTCATTTATTTTGGTATCTTTGATACTCTTAGACTTAGTATTTGGAGATTAGAAGTCCTTGATGTGATGACTTTTAGGTTTTGGGAAACGATATTTAATAAGATTTTGAGCTTTCACATTATGCTTGTATTTTGTAAGTTGGGGTTAAATTTATTGGTTCTCCCACCTAAGAGGTTAAGTATGGGTTCCACTCATGACTCAATTTGGGTCGTGACAAACTTGGTATCAGAGCTTTAGGTTAAGTGATCTCATAACACAAGGACAGGTCTAGAAGAGTCTTGCAGAATGGTATGGGGACGCCTTTAGTTTTCTTCGAGAGGCTATAGGACTTTGGGAAAACTCTATTCCTTCTTCTTTCGTGCTATTACTTGAATCCATTTGGTATCTAGGTGATACAAATTTGGTATCTGACCTGTTTCACTGTATTCACGTATGGTCAGTACTAAAGCAAATAGAAGTGGCAACATCAGTACTAGCAAGAGAGGATGCGTCCTTGAAAATAGACATGTTTTCTCGATTCACTGTGGGCATGAAATGACTAGTGACCGGCATGAACTCTTTATTAAGTTCTTAAAGCTGAAACTCCGTTCTTTAAGGGTACTGAATAAGAAGATGCTTATAATTTTCTTGTTGATTGCCATGAGCTGCTCCATAAGATGAATATAGTGGGGAGATTTGGTGTTGAGTTGTGACATACTAGTTTGAAGAAGACACCAAAATATGGTGGCGATCTCATGTTGAGTACCGACCAATTAAGGCACTACATATGACTTGGGCAGCATTTTCTAGCTTATTTATGGAAAGGTATATATCCCGAACTTTGAGTAATAGGAAGAGAGACGAGTTACTGAATATAGAGAAACAAAAGATATTAGTTGCATCCTATGAGACTAAATTTCATGCTTATTCCATATATTCGACTCAACTTTGCTTCAGTACGGAAGAGCGAGTTCGCTGCTTTATGAAAGGATTGAGGTCATATTTATTGATTCAAACTTTATAGGTGGCTATTTCAACAAAATCTTTTTAGGAATTGGTTGATTTTGTGATAGATGTAGAGGGAGTGAAGCCAGATGACATTGCCAAGATCACAATATTCAAGAAGTTTCGTAAGGGACATCTAGATAATGAACACCATTACTTTGGAAAAAATACAGTTAGTAAAGTTGTCATAACATGTATGGGTTACTTAACGAATGATGAAATTATGTTGCGCTAATTGAGGTCACAATCTCTACGACAATTTCATAGATTGAGTGTATATCAAAGAGGTTCATAATACGACTACTTCAATAATACCGATGCTTACTTGGTTAGATTTATGAAGTGTGTTACTTTTGTTATCGACCTGATCTAAGAAAGAAAGCAAATTGCTTAGACTATTTGTGTAAGGTCTTATCAATAGGTATGATGTGTTCTAGTGAGGTAGCTAACGGACTTTCATGGTGTGGTAGAACTAGTGTTATGTGGAAATGAATACGTCGATTATCAAGTATGAATACAAACTACATAAACAGTTATCAGTTGTATGACATGTTCATATGATGAGATTTGATGTTGCATTCATATTTGAGAAGCCAAGTAGCTTATTACTACAGACGAATGGGTTAAGTAATGTTTATAAGGGAAATTTTAGTGGTGGATTGTTGATTTAATATTAATGTGTTACGTTGAGAAGTGTATCCTGAGGGTTCTAAATAAGGACTGGTGATTTTATCTTCAGGTCCAAGCGAATTGATAGATACCAAAATGACAAGGTTATGGGTAAAGTAAGTCCCAAAGAGTATACTTATGTGAAGATTGAAAATTTTAGTAAAAAGTGCAAATAAAAGTGGGTTAGTCCTTTGGATTTCATTGGTATAACTAGGTTTAATGTGTCATATTGATGAAAAGGTTGACCTCATGGTGATGACAAGAGCTAACTGAGCATGACGGTAATAAGAGTTAGTGATGAATTGTGATTGAGATGCAACTATTTAATAAGGATTGTTGGTTAAATGGATTTTGTATAGTAAAAACGACTGCGAGTATCTAAGGTTGTGATTTTCTACTATTTGGTGAGTACTTGGGTGTATGGAAAGTTTTCGGAGATGGTGGAACATCACTCTAATAGAATTTAAAGGATCTAGAGTCAATTTTTTTTTTGGGGAATGTAGTGTAGGCATCGGAAAGAGGCAAGAGCATTAACATATTCTCTTATTGCAAGAGATAAAGAGGTATCTTCCGAGGGATTAAGAATTGGGTTCAGAAATATGTGCTTTCATCCGTTTTGCTCTGGCTATGGTAATAGTATCATAGGTTCATCAGATTGGTTAAAAACTATTGGATATGACTTAAGGAAAGATTGTACAGACATTTAACTTGAGTGTGATGATGAGTTTTTTTGGTTTTGAGTTTAGTATGAGTACGATTGAATTATTAGTGAAGGATATTTTAAGATTGATGGAGAGACGATCAATGATAAGATAAGATACATAAATTCATAAAAATCTTCAAGGTATGAGCTAATGTTGATAGATAAAGGGATTGAATTACACAGTTGGATTCACAATTCAATTTTTTCATTGTAAGTCTACATTCGTGGTGATATGTTTTGTCAAGGTATGAATTTGTAAGGTAATCAACGATCAATTGCATTCGATATTAAGCATTTGGAAGGACTTATACATGGTTTGAGTCGTAAAGTTTATTACTTTTGATTGTTAAAGAACCTAAGGAAGGGTTCCATTTAAAAGTGTTGGTTTAGAGCAAGGTAAATAGTCGAGTGTTAATGATGATTGTTAGTATTGAGAGTGTGCACTTCAGTGGAATGATGTGAAGAGTATGTGGAGTCAACAGATTGGAAATGGTTGATATGGGCTCTTTACAGGAAAGTATTTAGTGTTATTCAACCTTTATTCCGTACATTCTTATGTGACCACCTTTTTATTTATGTACATTGTTTGGAGTATGATTCACTAGTTATGCCAACACATGTTTTCACTTTTGTAGGTGGATCCTTAGTGGTGGATCGGGTGTACCGATCCTGCGATGTCCTCTTGGTTGGGTAGCATGTTTGGGCAAACTTGGTTATCTCAGATGCCATATTTGGTGTTGTCTTGGGGCTGTTAAAGAATTCTAGTGATTCTACATGTACCACTTTGCTTATGAGAATTTATGGAAGAGCTACCATGAGTATTTTACAGTTGTCCAGCAGTCTTAATTGATCTAGTTGTCGAGGTCATGTTCCAATTATGTGTGGTTGAATGTGGGGACCCATTAAGTCTAGTTCTACCATATTTAAGAGTTAGCTACAATCACAACTACTAATCTAGCATTTCAATAGTGTTATTAGAGGTTATGTATGCTTGGATGTATCGCTCGATGAGTGGTTACTTGATCATTTTCTCTTTTGGGTTAGATTAGTTTGATTTTCCCTTGACGAGTACCTGATGTCTAAAGATCATTTTTTTATATAACTTAAGCTCGTGAAAAGTTTATGTTGTGAGAAGGAAATATTGATAAGATCTATGATGGTTTGTGCATTATGAGTATATGGTGGTTGGTTCAAGTTCACTTCTGATTGTGGACAGTATTGATTCATGATTTTATCATGGTTATGTGAGTAAAGATTCCACCTAATGGTTGTGTTAAGATCCTTGAGAACATGTTGCGGATGTGTGTACAATTAACTTTGGTGGCTATTGAAAATAGTTTTTGTTGTTAGTTGAGTTTACATACAACAATAGTTATCATTCGAGTATTCAGATGACCCCATTTGAGGCATTGTATGGAAAGATGCGTAGGTCTCCAGTTGGTTGGTCTGATGCATTTGGGTGAGACCCTGGGTACCAATATTTTTGAGGGAGTAGTTAGAGAAGGTGAAAATCATCTAGGAGAAATTTGTAGTAGCTTAAAACAGGAAGAAGGAGTATGCAGATCAGCAGGTCAAGGATTTAGAGTTTAGGGAGGGTGAGCAAATCTTGCTGAAGGTTTCACCCATGAAAGGTGTGATGTGGTTTGGTAAGCAAGGTAAGCTTAATCTGATGTATATTGAGCCATTTGAAGTTCTTAAGCGTGTGGGAAAGGTGACCTAGGAATTGGTTTTGCCTTTAGGGTTGTCAGGAATGCACCTAGTGTTCATGTGTCTATGTTAAAGAAATATCATGGTGAGAGAAACCATATCATTCGTTGGGATTCAGTCCTGCTTAATGAGAACATGTCTTATGAGGAAGAGCCTATAGTTATCTTAGATGAGGAGATCTGTAAGTTGAGGTCAAAAGAGATTGTCTCTATGAAGGTCTGGTGGGAGAGTCGTCTGATTAAGGAGTTCATTTGGGAGACTAAGGCTGATATGCACGAAATATATTCATCTTTTTGTCACTTTAGGTACCCTTTCTTACTCTCGCCTTCTTTTGATCGTTCGAGGATGAACGATGGGTAAATTGGTATCTAATGTAAAAACCCATTTAGTCTTTTCGAGTACTAGAATTTATTTTATTTCATAAAATACTTTCTGATAGATTCTAAAGGGGTATTTTGGACTATTCATAACCATAATTATGAAATTAAGGGGATAGTTTAAATAATTAATTTAGTTGGTGATAAAGAAAATAACATTTAAAATAAATAGTGGACCAATTTTACCATTTTTATAAATCGGTCATGTATAATAATTAGCTTAAAGAAACAATCTGTAAAAGAAGGAAGAAAGAAAAGTAGGCGAAAAACTTTACCTGCGCGTCTAACGAGAAAGATGACATCAAGAGGTATAGTTGAATCTTCAATGTCCTTATTTAATAGTAGGGGATTACATATTATATAATAATATTCCTATAGTTTGATAAGAACGGAGAGTGGGTGCAGATAAGAATGGAAAGCGAGTGAATGTGCTGGCAATTTGATTTTGAATAAGAAAATGAGGGTGACAATAAATTGGTTGATGCGCTAATGATTAGCCAATCATTGGCTGATGATATGGTAAATTTGGCTTATATTATATGATAGAATTGGGTTAGTATTGTTGCCACTGGTTTTAATCATGAATGTTATTACGTTGTTACCACAGTATAAACTTAGTGTTAATATATTGAGATACATAATCAAATAGTGGTGTATTATATTATATGAACTCCGTTAAAGTCATGTTTATTGGAGGAATTAATATTTATCCTTAGACATGAATTTTAGGAAAATTAATTGCATAATTGGGTAAATTTCTAGGTCTAGGCTAGACATATAGTAACAAGGGTGTCTATAAACTCGTTAACTTACAAATTATGTATACTTGATAGATTGGAAAGGTTCGGAGGCATCGAGGAAAGGAAAAGTATTGGAAAAGTAGCTTGCTTGACATCAGGTCTTGAGTGGAGGTAGGTTATGGTTTATTCTATTTTATAGATAGACTCTCAATAGAGATTGATATACATTGAGTGATATTGTGAAGTTCTCTATGTACTTGATTGTGTGGTTTGTGATTGGTCTGAAATCTTGAGACCGTGAAATTTATAATCTTGAACCCTCTCTATCGAAGTGATGCCTTGAATAAAAACAACTTGATGAAATATTGTTAACGAAGTGAAAAGTGGTGATAATAAATGATAAATTAACAATATATTGGATCGGGTGCCACGTTCCGGCATGGTATTATTGGATTGGGTACCACGTTCCGGCATGATATTATTGAATCGGGTGCCACGTTATGGCATGGTATTATTGGATTGGGTGTCACATTCCAACATGGTATTATTGGATCGGGTGTCACGTTCCGACATAGTATTATTGGATTGGGTGTCGCGTTCCGGCACAATAACATTAAAGGAAAATATATTGAATTAACTTAATGTACTCAATCTCAAATAAATCATTTCCCAAATGAGCGTGGGGTGGAAGTATGAGTCCTCGTGTGTGTATTTGGTATTGTGACTGATTACGTACTTGTTTCAGTGCTTTTGTCACTTGTTCATGTTGTTCGTTGTTTTCCACTGGCTATGTGTTATAGTTGAATTTCATGTTATTACTTTATGCATATTAGTTTCTATTTTGAGTTGGCCGATCATATCTTCTCATTACATGTTGCCTTGTACTGAGCCCTACTTGTGTTTTTCTTTGTTTTCCTTTTGTGGAGTGCAGTGAGTGTACCAGCGACCTTGACTCGCCCTCAACTCTAGCCAGTCTCCAGCATATCAGGTTCCAGGGTGAGCTATTCGTTCAAGTTTGTGTTTGATTCTCTCGGTCATGACATGATGTCCTTAGTTTTTGGACATAAACCATTTATTTCATTTATTTTGGTGTCTTTGATACTCTTAGACTTAGTATTTGGAGATTAGATGTCTTTGATGTGATGACTTTCAGGGTTTGGAAAACGATGTTTAATAAGACTTTGAGGTTCCACATTATGCTTGTATTTTATAAGTTGGGGTTAAATTTGTTGGTTCTCCCACCTAGGAGGTTAAGTGTGGGTGCCGCTCATGACTCGACTTGACATCTTCTAATTTGCCTTTCTTATCATTTTATTCTCTTTCAATTACGTTTTAAAAATACAACTTAAAGAAAAAAAAGAATGTAAGGAGCTACAATTAAAAGAATTTTAAAGTATATTTTAAGTTCTTCAATAAAGTACACAAATGAAAAATAGAAAAGAGGAATGCAAAACTAAAGAGATAAAATTACTACAACAATAATTTTATTATATTGTAAGACTCTACATCATCTTCTTCTGAAATTCACAATTTTCTCTACTTTTGTATCTTCCCCAGCTTTCTTCTTCATCCCCATAAACACAAATTAAGAATATACTTATATGAAATTGTTAGTTACTCCATTAATTTATTCAATTTAGTTTCAAAGATTAGTAAATTGACTCAAAATAAATAAATAAATAATATCACACAAATTAAAGTAAAACGTATAATTTAAAAACTTAATAGAAACATTCTTACTCATAGATTCTTTATGACTTTGTTGAATACAACCATATGATGTGATGATTAACATTTTCTATCTCACCCTAATGTATGATATGGTGATGGAGAACTGAAAGAATAACTTTGAATGACAATTTTCTTAATACAAATTATGAATTTATATAGACAAAGAGGAGGAATACCACAAGACATAAACTTATAAATTAAATTTTGGGGGTTATGAAGATTAAAAAAAACGATTTATAAATATTATTAAGAGCATACGTTGAAGATGTGAGTTATTAGTAGTTATTTTTTATTTTATTAAATATATTAAATATATATTATAGTGATAGGTGAAAGTTGAGTAATTGAATATGAATTTTTTTAAGATATTACAAATAAATTAAATAAATAATGAAGGAAAAAATGATCAAAAAAAGGAGAAAAAAATAAATAAATGGAGGTCACAGAGAGGTGTTATATATATATATATATATATATATATATATATATATATATATATATATATATATATATATATATATATATATATATATATAGATTCCCCATCAATATATTATTTTTCAACATTCTTGTAAACATTTGTGCATTTATGTGTATGCACTCCACGAAGGTAAGTACATACAATATCTAATTTCTTTTCTCTTCTCGATTCAGACTGTTTTTTTCTTCATCTACACATTTTCTAATTTTTTTGTGTTTTTCTCAATTTTTGCTATTTTCCCATTTGACATTCCTATATTATTGTAAATTTATAGGTGAAGGTGATATTTGAAGAAAAATACTACCTTCGATGATGAATTGAAAATGTCGATCCAATATATGTGTTTCTACTTAGAAGCAAATTTTTGGCCAAAATATGGGGTATGTGAATTTGTAGTTTCTCTAAAAAAAATTAGATGTTTTATGTATATGATTTTTAGAATTAGTATAATATTATATGATGACACTCGTGTTATAAGAAGACTAAATGATTCACTTGATTGAATGTTGAGTTATTGATTAAGTGCTAGGATCAATATAATTCCGTCCTAAAACCTTAAGATAAGTTTAGTTGAGAAAAAAATGTCTTTATCAAGAGTGGTTCATTATGACTTATAATAAAATTTAACATGAAATAGTAAGAGATGTTCTCTCTTTTGGTATGCTATGTAATTAATTACTTTTTTTTTTTTTAATTTTTCTTCTCATATAAAATAGTGATGTTACATTTTATTTGGTAATTATTAATTTATTTGATGCCGAAAATTGACTCTATTATTAATTCACTATTCGAAATTACTTAGGATGCCTTGTGATGACAAACAGACAATTTCTATGCATACTTGAGATGAATAATCAGATGTTAAAGTAGTGTTCGTAGAACAGAATTTTGTTTTTATCCCTATGCCATCTATCTCTCCAATAGTTAGTGGAAGACTAAAACAATTATAAATTGAATAGATTATAATAAATGACATTATATCATTAACATTAAAAATATGAATAATCTTCTTCATGTTGTTGCAAATTTTGTTAAAGGAAATCTACATGCATTTATAACTTTTTCAACCAAAGATTTATCGACATTCATATCATTAGAGACTATATTATCTTAAGTAGCTTCACATATTTTTGATGGAAATACAATGTTGTGCTTGTATGAATTTTATTGATGAATAAAATCCATATTGTATATTTCAACATTTTCTATTTTATAACTCAACTTTTTAACTAGATAAAAATTCTATAATAATGATAAGGCACAAACGTGCAACACACGTTTCCAAAGACTAGTCAAAATATAATCAGAATAGGACATAATTAGGAATTGAGGGCACTAATTATTGAACAAAAAATGCGTCAAATACGTGAAAATCTACCACTCATCAGACCCAAATTGAATGAAAATGATGACAAGTGTGAGGTAAACCCGTAATGAAGTCTATATTCAAATATTCCACTTCCAAGTAGAATGCAAGTGTCTTGAGCAAATCCATTAGCTTCTGATGCTCAAATTTCATTTGTTGACAATTAGGACACTTAGCCACAAATTATTCAATATCCTACTTCATCTCATCCCATCAATTGACCTCCCACAAATCATAGTACATCGTGGTAGCTCGCACGTGAATAAAATATCAAGAACTCTGAGCTTCTGCCCAAATGGAATTCCTCAACCGATCAATGTCCGAAACACATAATTGACCTTGGTATATGCGGACACTATCTCCCCCCTTCGGAGAAAGCCTCAATGGATTTTACTAAAACTGACTTCTTCAAATCAACCATAATAGGGTAAAGATCTTGCTTAGTCTTCACATCTACGAAAGATGATTTCAAACCATTTTGAATAATCATGCCACCTTCACTAGAATCAACAAAGTTAAACAATATTATTATATTATATTATATTATATTATAATACATTATAATATAATATTATACTTTATTAACGAAGTCACAAAGACAAAGCTAATAAAAATAGTATTGAATCTGACTGTACCACTATCTTGGAACCAAATCAAGAAACCATATATAAATTTATTTATATTTTGATGAAGTCTAGATCTTTCATGGTGAATATAAAAGAGAAGTTAGTTATCCGACATAGTTATGAATCTCTTAGATGGACATAGTCACGACTCAGATCAGAGAAATACTAAAAGATTTAAATAAAATATAATACATTAAAATGATGGCCGACTCCAAGGTCTATGAGCAAACTATACAAGAGTTTGGAACCCCTCTCTCTACTTTCTCTATCCAACTGTAAATCACTCTCAGTTTGTAAAGTTTTCAGTTCGTCGGATATTGGCTTGGTATCAGAGCCTAAGAACTTTCATGGTAAATATATGATAGATGTAAAGTATACGACATAGATATGACTTTTTAACATGGATCTAGGAGAAGTAAGTACTAAAAGTACTAGATTGGAAGAGGTAAATATACCTCAGAACCTTGATTTGTTAAAAAAAGGGACTATTTCAAAAGTTAATATTAAAACTATTTATGATTATGGTTGGTTTGATAGAATATCTCATAAACAGTTAATAAAAACAACTGAGCAATTGTTGGCATTACATTCGTCTGAACAAACTATTTGTTTGTTACATAAATGAGATATTGAATTATATAAAAATCAATATAATTTATTGCATATTGGCATGGTTCAAATTGCTTTTAAACCTTTAACTCTTAAAGGGTTACCTGAGACATTTTTAGCTGCTCTTCGTGATGCTAGAAATTTAAATTTTAGACAATTTTTGATGGGTTCGATTGAGTCCACTGTGGCATATGACCGATTATATTTTAATACTCAGCCTAATTTGCAATTATCTTTGACGGATGTTAATATTTTTGATGATTTAACTTTAAATTTTAAAACACATGGTTATAATTATGCACTTGGATCTAAATTAATTTGTTTATCATATATAATTTATTTTAAATTGCTTTCTATGTTAAACCCAAGATGTAAGTTATATGATACATCTGATCAGACTATTTTAGTAGAAACTAATTTTTTTTAATCGAAGGTCATTACTAGAAGACCTATAAAATGGGAAGAAATTAATTTTCCAACAACTTGGACATTGGATTTTGTTATATTCCCAAGTCAGATGACAAATGTTGTCACTAATTTTGAGTATTCTCATATTACACAAAATCCTGATGGTAGGATTTGCCTTCAGTTTGATGATAAAAGTGTTCCATATAGTAGACATTCATTCTCTGATAGAACATTGCCTGCTATTCATCATATTTCCCCTATTGAATTGTGTATGGTCCAGCTCGTAATCATGCAGCTTCTTTACATACCATACCTTCTATTATATCTGTTGATCAAAATAATAAACTTGTTAATAAAATAAAAATTGATCCTTGAACAAATATTGTTCAAGCTAATGATAATTCTTCTGATATCTCTAATAAGGGTATTCCTTCTGTATCCGAAATGGATATTGACCCTAATAAAACTTAATGATGAATGTACACCAAATATATTTTAGTTCAGGTTCACTGGCAAGAAAGTACATTCAGAAAGAATTTTCGAGTGATAAATGGAATCAGTTTAAAACATGGTTTTTTGACACTAATAGTACTAATGATTTGAATAATATTTCTCAAGAATTTTATGAAACTTATGCTCTACATAATCAAATTATGTATTTTGTACCTTGATTTATAACCACTTATTTACCTTCATACATCAACGTTCTTGAACGATCTTATAAAGATAGTTTTGGTAATATTATTAAGGTTGTTTATCCTCCTCAATCATATTTTATTTTACCAAATAATGCAGGTATCACTTTTACTGCCTTTCAAAAATTTATTGAAGAAGATGTTGCGACAGTCAACATTAATGAAATAAATAATTTAATTTCCCAAAATAATTATTTGAGTCTTTATGTTAAAGTTTTGGATGAACATATTAGTTCTCTTGATAAAAAATTAAATGAATTAGCTGCTTTAGTGATTCAAATAAAAAATGATGTAAAGCCTTCAAATACGACTTCTACTTCTAAAAGTAATTCAGAAGCTCATATTATTACTACTTATGTGCAAAGACCTCCTGAGATTTGGGATTTTAAATTTAAATCATTAAATGATTTAGAAGAATTTCTTGATAAAAAATTGTCAGAATTCGATGCAAAGCCTATTGGTTTGTTAGAAAATTTTGCAGATGAAATTGAAAAAACTTTTGATCTTAAAAATCATGTTTCTTTAGAATTTAATAAGCTTCGTATTTATCCCAAAAAAAAGTAATACTAAGTACACCCATAAACCAAGCGTGCATACCTATTATTATTTCAAACCAACACCTCAAGATGTGTTAATAGAGGAACGAGATTGGAATCAGACTAATACTTCTTATAGTGGGTCTAAAATTTATGAATGGAATCTTAATGGTTTGACTGATAGACAATTAACTATTCTTGTTCATAGAATGCTTATGTATGCAACTATTTGTAAAAGTGTTAAAAACACAGATAGAAATATTTGCAAAATGATTATTGTAGTTTTTACTGGCCAAATCAAAGGTTGGTGGGATAATTATATGAGTATTGAGCAAAAAATAGCTGCGATAAATGCTATTGCTGATAGTGAAGGTGTTGATAACATAGGCATGACTCTATTGAAAAATAGAGAAGATGATGTTTATACTTTAGTCTTAACCATTTTAGAACATTTTAATGGTAGATTTATCAATCAGTATGAGACTGTTCGTGCCTTATTAAATGGTCTATAATGTAGAACCTTAGGTGAATTTAGATGGTATAAAGATACTTATATGAGTAGGGTGATGGAATTGCCCGAAAATAGTTATGAGTATTGGAAAGCTAAGTTTATAGATGACCTTCCCCTTTATTTGTTGAAAGAGATAGAAAAGTTCTGAGAACTAATCATGGTGAAATTCCTTCTAAGGATTATACTTATGGTAAGCTGATAGGAGTTTGCACTCGAGAAGGAATAAATTTGTGCAATGAATTAAAATTATCTAGACAACTTAAGATGGATAAGCTTAAAGAAGGATCTCAGTTAGGAGACTTTTGTGCCCAGTTCGGTTTACCTAATACTTCTGCTAATAGGAAGAAGAAGAAATATAGGGATTCTAAATACTCCAACCCTGATAAACGAGCGCGATGCTAGAAGAGCTTTTCGTAAGTCTAATAGATTTACCAAAAATAGGTCTAAGTGTGATCTCACTAAATTCAAGTACTATAGATGTGGAAATTTCGATCACATAGCTCCTAACTGTGAGCTTGAAAAGTTGAAAACCTTATAACTTGATAAAGGTGTTCATGATAAGATTTATAGTTTCTTATACACTTTCGGTTTTGAGTCTGATTATGATTCTGATTCAAGTTCTGAAGAAGAAGTTGATTTGCTTGATATTTCTGATGATAATTAGCATGATAAAATGAATATTTACAATTCTTGTCATGGTGATATTTGTTCTTGTGAAAATGATGAATTTATAAATTGCAATCTTAATTTAAAGATCTTAATATAAATACTATTACTTCTGATAATGTGATAGAACTTCTAAAAGAAGTCACTGATAGTAATCTTCAAGAATTTTTTTTTCATTTAGCTGCTAATAATAATGCTACTTCAAACTCTTCCAAAAATTCAGAAAATCGAAAGAATGATTTTGAAAATGAATATGTTGCACCTTATTCATTGTCTGAAATAAATAACAGACTTAATAAACAGACTACTCCCATAAATGATTCTTCCTTTGATGATTTGAAAAATGAAATGGAAAATTTAAAAAATGAGATTAAATCTCTTAAAAAAAATCAAATGATTTGTGATCATAGACTTACTCAGATAAAAACTGTTACTAACAAGGGAAAAAATTGTTGAAGAAGATGCTCTTGCAAAACATTTTAATCTAGATCCTAGACAAGGTATGTTTTTAGGAATGATGCAAATTGTTACTGCTCATAAATGGTATATTAAATGCACCATTTTGATTGATAATAGTTTTTCAATAACTGATATTGCTATGATTGATAATGGAGCCGATGCTAGTTGTATTCAAGAAGGTCTTGCACCTACTAAATATGTTGAAAAACCAACTCATATGGTTAAATCTGCTTCTGGACATGCTTTAGATATAAAGTATAAATTACCTAATACTCGTATTTGCCAAAATAAAGTTTGCATTCCGCATTTCTTTTTCTTGGTTAAAAATCAACTATCATACTTGGAACACACTTTATAAATGCTATTTATCCATTTACTAGCATAACTACTAAAGGAATTACTTCTACTTAACAAAATAGAAATATAAGTTATACTTTTTTCACTGACCCTATTTCTCGTGATATTAATGCTTTGATTAATATGAAGCAAAGGCATGTTAATACTTTCGAACTAGAATTATTTAGCATAAATATATTTGATACTTTGAAATCCACCAAAGTACAGGAAAATATGAAATTAATTTCTCAATGAATTGTTGTTGATATTTGTGCCGATCATCCTAGTGCCTTTGGAATTGGAAAAATCATATTGTTACTCTTCTATATGAGGATGAATTCTATAAGAATGATATTCCTACTAAATCTCATCTTTGCCATATGAACACTGAATTGGTAGAATTCTGCAAAAAGGAAATTGATAATTTGTTACAAAAGGTGGGTTTGATAAAACCTTCAAAATCACCTTGGTTTTGTACTACATTTTATGTTAACTATGCTGCTAAAAGGGAACAAGGTGTCCCTAGAGTGGTTATCAATTATAAACCATTAAATAAATATTTAAATTGGATTAGGTATCCTATTCCAAACAAAATAGATTTATTGTATACCTATATATTTTCAAAATTTGATTTAAAATCAAGATATTGGCAGATCCAAATATTTAAAGAGCATGCTTATAGAACAACTTTTAATGTTCCATTTGGATGGTATGAATGGAATGTTATGCCATTTTGTTTGAAAAATGCCCCATCTAAATTTCAGAAAATCATGAATGATATTTTTAATCCATATTTGGATTTTATCATTGTCTATATTGATGATATTTTAGTATTCTCAAAAACGTTTGAAATGCATATTAGGCATCTTGATATCTTTAAGAAAATTGTCATACAAAATGGTTTGGTCATTCTAAACCAAAAATGAGTTTGTTTCAAACTTATGTTCAATTTCTAGGCCATCATATTTGTCAAGAGAAAGTTACGCCAATTCAAAGATCAATTGACTTTGCATCAAAATTTCCTGATGTTATCACTGATAGGACTCAATTGCAAAGGTTCTTAAGGAGTTTAAATTACATATCCCCTTTTTATAAAAATTTATCACGTGATTTGGCCCCTTTATATGACAGACTGAAAAAGGATTATAAATCACCTTGGACTGATAGTCATACCACTTTGGTAAAAGATATTAAACTTCGAGTTCAATCTTTACCATGCTTAACTCTTGCTAACCCTGCTTGGCAAAAAATTATTGAGACAGATGCGTCTAATATTGGATTTGGTGGGATATTGAAACAAATTAATCCCAACGACAGAAATGAGTATTCAATCAGATTTCATTATGGGAAATGGAGTGAGACCCAGAAAAAATATGCTACGGTAGCCCATGAAATGTTGAACATTGTTAAATGTGTGTTGAAATTTCAGGATGATTTATACAATCAAAAGTTTTTGATAAAAACTAATGCTCAATCTGTTAAGTTCATGTTTAAACAAATATTTTAAACATGATGCTTCAAAATTAATATTTGCTAGGTGGTAGGCCTAGTTAGCTCCTTTTGATTTTAGAATTCAATATAAAAAAAGAAGTGATAACACTCTTTCGAATTTTCTATCTCTAGAATATTTAAACTTATAATGAGTTTTTAGACAACTTTTATTGATGAAAAAACTTCAGTAACTATTCTAAAGATTATTCCTCTTAATAAAGACCTACAGGAATTAATAATATGTTGAATTATCAACGATATTATTAGAGAAGATTTCTCGGTACAGGATTATGAAGAAGTTGTTGATATCGATGATGATAATTATTATAGTGACTATTATGATATGTCTGAATAAAGCAAAGTGTTATATTTGCAGGATGGACCCTCCTTGGATTACCAATGGCAGAAGTAGGAATAATAATACAAGGGAAAGATCATTCCCAGGATCGCCCTACGGATCCTCTTCTAACGCGCCAGTTATACAAATGGGAAGAAGGAGTTTGATAAACTCAAAAGTCTCTCAAAGTGAGGCTTCATCTTCAGTACATCTGGAAGATATTCCAAAAAATAGTCCATTATACGCACAACTACAGGCATATTTGTCTCAAAAGAAACATGATAGTTTTGCATCAATAGCTAAAGAAGACAAGTCTTATGAAAAGATATCCAAAAAAGGAATGATATTTCTTTTAGAAAACTCTGAAATTCAGAGAAAAGAAGAACCCTGGAAGATATTTCAGTGGTACCTAATCAACAAATTATATTTCTCGGGTGAGTCATACAAAACCTAATCTTATTATGAGACCATTCTGATAAGCCCATGTAGTGTTGAATTTCAACACTTTTTACTCTACAATACCAGTGAGAATGCTTATAACTTCTCGAAAATGATAATTAAACAGATTATATCTGTTGAAGATTGGGATATCTCCACTATGAAAGAAAGGCATATCAGCCTAAACAAAATCACTATGAGTTTCACATACTAGGACTATATTCAGGCTTTTGATAAAGTCCTTTATTACAATAACGATAGAAATAAACATATGTGGCTTATAAAAGTTTGCGCAAAGATATTTGCAGGACCAATTCCTAATTGGTTTTTGAATTGGTGGTCATACCACCCAACTACAAAAATTTTGCCTGATCCATTTCTTAAATTATTTAAAGAATAGGTTAAAGTCTCACTGGACCTACATGAGGTATACCATACAAGTCATATCTGTTGTCTAGAAAAAATTGATCAAATTTATTTTTTCATTGAATTCTCTGTCCCTTGGATTCATGAATGGACCTTGAAAGTGTGATTACCGAGGAACAAATTATTTGTTTATACAAAAAAATTTATAATAATTTTTGGGACAAATTAATGAAAGAAGATCCCAAAAATAAAAATTTTATATGGGCAAGAACTGCTAGATCTTATTGCAAAAAAGATCTAAGAATATTCTATTACCCCTCAAAAGGGAATAGTTGCTGATAGGTCGGTCAGGCATATTGCCAAAAAAATTTTCATTCAAGAAGGAGATAAAGAAGAAATGATCAATAGCTATCCGGAAGAAGTTAAGAAGAGTCTACTTCTCAATATCACCCAATATGAAAAATCGGACACTTCTATGAGAAGTGATACAAGCGATGATGCTACAAATGATATTCAAAAGGCTCCACCTAGTGAAAAAAATACGTCAGAAGATACTCTGAGAAAGGCGGAAGATTTCCTCCGAAAAGTAAAAGAAAAGGACAAATTGTGAAGACATCCCTACAATAAGAGCCATCATCAACAGTAGATACATTGTTGATCAACAGTAAATATGTTGTTACTGTATATATGGGATCCACTAATATGGGACCCACTTTTACTGTACAAGGATTCTAAATATTTTTTTTTTCTATATATAGGTTTTTCTTTTTTAGTTAAGGAAAGAGTTTGGAACCCCTCTCTCTACTTTCTCTCTCCAACTGTAAATCACTCTCAATTTTTAAAGTTTTCAGTTCGCCAGATATTGGCCGGAGGTTAATAAATCTTGTATAGTTTGCTCATAGGCCTTGGAGTCATCCATCTTTATAAGGTATTATAATTTATTTAAATATTTTAGTATTTCTCCGATCTAAGCCATGACTATGTCCGGCTAAGAGATTCATATCTATGTCATATAACTAACTTCTTTGTTATATTCACCATGAAAGATCTAGACTTTATAAAAATATAAATAAATTTATATATGGTTTCTTGATTTGGTTCCAAGATTATATAGTATCATATCGTATCATATCATATCATATCCTATTATATTATATTATACTATACTATACTATATTATATTATACTTTATTATATTATATTATATTATATTATATTGTATTACTTAAAGGGTTACCCGAGACATTATTAGTTGCTTTTCGTGATGCTAGATATTTAAATTTTTGACAATCTTTGATAGGTTCGATTGAGTCCAGGTAGCATATGGCCCCATATATTTTAATACTCAGCCTATTTTGCAGTTATCTTTAACTGATGCTAATATTCTTGATGCTTTAACTCTAAATGTTAAGACACATGGTTATAATTATGCGCCTAGATCTGAATTGATTTGTTTATCTTATAAAATCTAGTTTAAATTGCTTTCTATGTTAAATCCAAGATGTAAATTATATGATACATCTAATCAAACTATTTTAGGAGAAACTAATTTTGCTAAATCTAAGGTCACTACTAGAAGACCTATAAAATGGGAAGAAATTAATCTTCCTACTACTTGGACTTTGGATTCGGTTATACCACCTAGTGAGATGACGGATGCTGTCACTAATTCTGAATATTCTCATATTACTCAAAATTCTGATAGTAAGATTTGTATTCAATTTGATGAAAAGAGTGTTCCTTATAATAGACATTCATTTTTTGATAGAAGGTTACTTGCTATTCAGCTTATTTCATTGATTAAACTAGTGTATAGTCTAGCTCGTAATCGTGCCGCTTCTTTGCATACCATACCTTTTATTATATCTACTGATAAAAATAAAATAAAAATTGATCTTCGTTTGAATATTGTTCAAGGGCCTTAGGGGATTCAAGCTTGGATTCGAGGTAGGTGATGGTTGTGATTTCATGATTGTGTGATATATGTTTGTTCTAGCTTCATTATAATATGTGTATGTATGTGAATGTAGCACTATTGATCACAATAATTCTGTATGACGATAGATGAATAATGAATGCCATGAATTATGACTTGATTGTATGATTTTGAGAATATACTTGTGATTGTGATTGTGGCTTGTTGAATTGATCGGGTGTTGTGTTCTGACACACTAACTTGGAACGGTTGCCACGTTTCGAAATAAACATTAGATCGGTTGCCACGTTCTGGCATAAACATGGGATCGGTTGCGATGTTCCTGCATAAATATTGGATCGGGTACCACATTCAGGTATGCTAACAATTTGGGTTGGGTTCCATGAGAGGAACATTGATTTGACATAACTATATATTTTGATAAGTGTGAAATTGTTCGTTGTTCGTAAATGATATCGATATTGTGTATATTTAGTGTATGCATGTTATTATATTATTGTAATGACTTATGTATGTTGCACTTAATGGGATAGACGTGTGATCCTACCTTTACACTATGGTTGTGTATTGATACTGCACTTGCTCTTTCTTTGTTGAGTACAGGACATCTTCAGGTGGCTATTGATATACCTCAGCTAGGTGACTATTGAGCATGATTGGATTCAAATGTGAGCCAGTTCTTTCAGGCAGTCATGGATCTTTCTTATTTAAGTATACTCTTTTCAAACTTCGTCTTTTGTTTAAGGTGTTGTTTAGTTTTGGGGTTGTACCCCTTGTTCTTAGACTTGTCGTTAGTAGAGTTTTGGTATGATGACTTTCAGGTTCTAGGGGTTGTTCTTCCACTCTAGTTTGGTTAGTTGTTTGTTAAAACCTTGGATTTTATGGGGACTCCATTTTTTAGTCATTTAAACCTACTTTCGTATCTTTAAATACCTTAGTTTTCATAAAATTTGTTTATTTGGGTTGTCGTAATGGTTCTTCCTCCAGAGGGTTTATATGGTGCAAATGACGATAGTTTGGGTCGTGACAAAATTGGTATCAGATCCCTAGGTTGGGTATTAGTATCTTGGATTTAGTCTAGGGTTATTGGGTTTGTTATAATTCGAATAATTAGACTTTTGATTGTTGATCCTCACGTTAATTGTATATTTTTTAGACTACGAACGAGCAGAAGAATTCGAAAAAGAAGATTCAAGGGCCTTAGGGGATTCAAACTTAGATTCGAGGTAGGTGATGGTTGTGATTTCATGATTGTGTGATATATATTTGTTCTTGCTTCATTATAATGTGTGTATGTATGCGAATGTTGCACTATTGATGACACTACTTGTGGATGAGGATAGATGAATGATGAATGCCATGAATCATGAGTTGATTGTATGATTTTGAGAATATACTTGTGATTGTGATGGTTGCTTGTTGAATGGATCGGGTGTTGCGTTTCGACACACTAACTTGGATCGGTTGCCACATTCCGGCATAAAATTGGATCGGTTGCCACGTTCCGCATAAACATGGGATCGTTTGCCACGATTCAGCATAAATATTGGATTGGGTACCATGTTCTGGTATGCTAGCAATTTGGGTGTGGGTTCCATGAGAGGACCATTGATTTGACAGAACTGTATATTTTGATAAGTGTGAAATTGTTTGTTGTTTGTAAATGTATCAATATTGTGTATATTCAGTGTATGCATGTTATTATATTGTTTTAATGACTTATGTATGTTGCAGTTAATGGGATAGCCGTGTGATCCTACCAATACAATGTGGTTGTGTACTGATACTGCACTTAGTCTTTCTTTGTTGAGTACAGGGCATCTACAGGTGGCTATTGATAAACCTCAACTAGGTGACTATTGAGCGTGACCGAATTCAAGGGGGAGCCAGTTCTTTCAAGTTGTCATGGATCTTTCTTTTTTAAGTCCACTCTTTTCAGACTCCGACTTTTGTTTAAGGTGTTGTTTAGTTTTGGGGTTGTACCCCTTGTTCTAAGACTTTTCGTTAGAAGAGTTTTGGTACAATGACTTTCAGGTTCTAAGGGTTGTTCTTCCGCATTAGTTTTGTTAGTTGTTTGTTAAAACCTTGGAGTTTATGGGGACTCCATTTTTATAGTCATTTAAATCTACTTCCGTATCTTTAAATGCCTTTGTTTTCATAAAATTTGTTTGTTTGGGTTGTAGTAATGGTTCTCCCACCGGAGGGTTTGTGTGGGTGTCAATCACGACGCTCTGGGTCATGACAATATATATATATATATAATCAATTAAATGAATAAATGTGTTGATCTTTATTTATAAGCTTAAACGACCAAAAAAATTTCCTCGTTATCTCAAAATCTAAAAATAAAGTTTGTTTCGTTTATTTCATTTACTTCTAGACTATATTTGACCCGATTCTTTCTTTGACAAGATACGTAGGCAACCTTATTTTGAGGTTCGGTCCAACTAAGAAAATATCTAGAAAGTCCTCATCACAAAAACTGGGAAAAAAAAAGATTTTTCTAAATTATTATTCAAAATTTGAGTAAAAATATTTCTCTCCCTTCTTTTAAAATCTGAAAAAAGAGAAATAAAAAAAAATTCTTTAAAAGGATTTTTTTCAAAAAAGAAAAAAATGTCTTGACTTGGTGGGTAACTACATACTTAGAAGTTTGCATATGAAGAAAAAGTGTTAAACTATTTGGCATGACATATCAACTTTGTTGTGACCTATAAGACTTTTTTTGGTACCTCTTGATATACTTATGTAATGCTTGAGAAATTATCTTGCTTAAAGTTAAGACCAAAAAAAATTGACCTCATTGTTTCTTGTGCAATGTGTGGTGAATTTTAGATACAAAATTCAATAGCATGACTTTATTGATCTAAAACTTGGCCTGAATGTCGGTTGAGACAAAATTTTGAGCAAAATTTAACTTGGGAAAGGATTATAGACTTTCTTTGATCTGATTGTGCCTTTCAAGTCTACCTAAGCACATGTTATCCATAGAACTCCCGTTTCGAGCCTGAAACCTTTTTATTTGAATAAACAAATCTTAGCATATATTCTTTTGAGTGCATAAATGCATATCCTTTGTTCCCACCTCCTTAAATGCACTATCAATCATGTACACAATGTCAAAAATTTATGTTGGGTAGCAAAATGAAAATATCAAATATGTGATAAGAAAATACATAGACAAAGAAAAGCTTAAAAAAAATGAAAAAAAAACCTCCAACAAAAAGGAGGGAAAATGAGAAGAAAAAAAAGAAGGAAATAAATGAGGAAAAGATTTCAATAAAACAAAAGGCCAAATTGGGGCCATAGTGCAATTTAAGGAGGAAATTGTCATTTTATCCCAAGTGAATATCATATCTTTTCCTAAGCCTATATTACAAGCCAATGATAAGTCTTGTTTGATCCCATTTTTGAGCTCGTATGAAGGAGATAGGTCCTTTTGAAGTCAGGCTGTCCCATTAAGAAAAACGTTACCCAAAAATAGGAGGGGTATTTTAGTCTTTTCCTTACCCCCACTTATTCTAAACGTGAATTAGACCCAATTAAGGGTCTAAATTGATTAAAATCAGTTTCATTCATCCCCAAAAGCATTTAGGGTTTTAGAGAGAAGATTCAAGAAGAGAAAAAGTTCAAAGTTTCAAGCATTCATTCAAGAAATTCAAGATTTCACCACGAACCTAGTTCTTTGAGGTATGTAAGCTTCCATAGTGTTGGGTCTGTTCACCCACACACCAATCATGAGTTTCTTTTGTGAATCTATTCATAAATATTGAGCAATATAATTTCTTAATGAGTTCTTGATATGTGTTCTTGAAGTTTCCTTATCGATTAAGTTTTTATGTAAGATTCTACTTAGGTCAACTTCAAACGATCATATCTCTTAGAATATAAAGAGTTACGTGGCCCATAACTTATCAAATTAATGGTATTTGAATCTACTTTCCAACGCCAAAATTTTTGCATCAATCCATTTTCTGAGTAAGACAATATGACCATTTTAGTAATCTGATACAATGATGTTACGAATTAGCCAAAGGGAAAACATTAAAATGGGTTGTTTTTGTCTTTTGACCTCCAGGAAAATCCTAAACGAATTTCTTCACCAATAAAATGCTAAAAAAAAAATAAATCAGATATTCATCTTTTAATTTATCATTCTCTTCTCTCTCAAGCCCTGGAGCCAAATCCTAAGGAAAAGTCAAAGTAGAAGACTCCATTCAAGATTCTTTCAATCTTTTTCAAGATTCTTCTTCAATGTAAGTCCTTCTCCAAGAATTTTATTCTTTTCAAATCAAATTCTTTAATACAATTATGAATCACTAATGAAAATCATAATTCTTTGTCATAGAGATTTAAAGAAACTAATTCAAGAATCTCATGAAAGGCTTTCTTGAATGTTTACCTTCAAGCTAGGGTTTCAAGACATCTAATCAAGATTCTTCTTCAAGGTTCTTCAAGTTTCTTCAAGAAGCTTGTTCTTAAAAGTATGTAAGGCAATCATAGTGTTGGACTAGTTCGCCCTCACGCCCTATATCTTCTTTCAAATCAACAAAAGAGAAATCTAGGATTCTACCCCTAGATTTGAGTATTCTTGAGATAAGTTGATTTGAGTTCTTGAGTTCATTGTTCTTTTAAAAATGATATTCCAAATTATTGAGTTTCTATATTTTTATTGAGATCCTTGAGTTGATTTGTTCATGTCTATAATTCTGCATGACCCTTATTTTGAGTTATAAATCTTGAGAAGTTTTTCAAAGCCAACACTTGAGTTTTAAACTGAGTTTTGAGGAAGTAAGTATGCCAATGAGAAGACTCACATACATAAGTTCAATATTTTTATTTAGACCCTAGAGTCGAGTCGTTCATGCCTATAAACACCGCATGAACGCCATTAGTTAAGTATCTTTGAGAGTAGTATCTTCAAGTTTTAAGTCTTGAGTACTGAGTTCCTAATCATTTTGGGATTATGTTCCTAATCATGGGGCTACTGCATGCTACTCATAAAGGTCCTTGAGTTGAGTAGTTCATGCCTATAATTCCTCATGAAACCTATGAGTCGAGCAGTGTTGAGATGAGAGGTATTATTGAGTCCTTGATTTGAGTAGTTCATGCCCATAATTCCGTATGAACCCTCTGAGTCGAGCATTCTTCAGATGAGTAGTATCATTGATTCATTGAGTCCTGGAGTTGTTGAGTTCCAAGTATTGATTTCTTTGCATGGTTATTGAAAACCTTGAATTGAGTCGTTCACATTCATAATTCCGTATGAACCCTATTTTAAGAAGTCCTTTTACAAATTGTTTTAAAACTTGTTTTAAATACTTGAGTACTAAGTTGAGGAAGAGTAGAGCTGAGTTCATTTTATTTAAAATGATATATGAGAACTAAGTATTCCCAAGAGTAAACGTTTTTATATTTAAGATGAGAGGAAACTGATATTTCCAAAAGATTTTAAAGAAGTTTGAGTACCATCTCTTTTAAGAGAAAGTCTTTTGAGTAATATTCTCAAAACAAAGAAATAGTTATATTTTTAAATATTTGAGGTAGTACATTTTAGGAGTAATATTGAGCACTGATATGGGGGAGAGTTCATACAACTCACAGCCCCTATCAACCATGTAGCTAACATGGGTAGAAAGGGTCATACTTTTTAGATGATTCCTTAATTCTTTTAGCATAGACTAGTGGATTCACTTAGTAGTAGGTTCTATACCCCAAAAAAGTATAGGACAGTTTTGGCAGCGTGGGCAAAACACTGTATCATTACATAGCTCATAGTGATGGTTGTCGGTTAGAGAATCTCCCAAAGAGTTATATTGTATTTTTATAGACAAATTGAGTTGTTATTGTATTCTTCAATACATTGAGTTGCTATCTACTATTTTAAAATTTTTCCATATATTGCATCTTTTATTGTTGCTTTATCCTTGAGTATCCAGAGTTTAACTATGTTTCACAAAGTTGAGTATATTATCGTTGAGTTGAACCCTATTTCTCTGAGTTGAGTTGAACTATGTTTCACTGATTTGAGTCTCTTATTGTTGAGTTGAACTATGTTTCACAAATTTGAGTCTCTTATTGTTGAGTTGAAATATGTTTCACAGAGTTGAGTCTATTATTATTGAGTGGAACTATTTTTTCTTTTTTTTGAGTTGAGAAGAGGTAAGTATGTTTCTTTTCCATCAGATCAAGCTTATGTTGATGCTTTATAATTCCTCTTACACACTCGTACATTTTATGTGCTAATAGATTTGGCCTGTATCATTTAATGATGCAGTTATAGGTATTCAGGATCATCAACAGGCCTTTCGTTGAGGTTATGCAATATTCCAGTCAACTCTGGTGAGCCATCTTATATTCTGGAGGACTTCACCTTTATATTACATTTAGTAGTTTTGAGATGTCGTGGGTCTTGTCCCAATATCCTTCTGTAATAGTAGAGGCTTCATAGATAGACTGAGTTGAAGAGTTTTTGTATATACTTTTATTTTGAGTATTGTACATATTTTTAAAAGGGTTGAGTATTTGAGTTTATTGAAATTAATTTAGTCTTAAACTTTTGTATGCTTGAGTTAGTCTTTCCCTTGTAGCAAGCCAGGATGAGGGTTCACTTGGGGACTAGGAATTGTTCTTGAGTGTCGGCCATGTCTAGGGTGTTGGATTAGGTCATGACACCCTAGTTGCACATTGGGCACAACAACCCCTATTTTATTTTCATATCTTCACATGGCACAATAACCCCTGATTGCATATAGGGTCTGATAACCCCTATTTTATTTTCATGTCTTCACAGGATACAACAACCCCTGGTTGCATATAGGGCACGATAACCCCCTATTCTATTTTTTCATGTATTCATAGGGTACAACAACCTCTGGTTGCAAATAGGGCACGATAACCCCTATTCTACTTTTCATGTCTTCACAGGGTACTACAACCCATGGTTGCATACAGGGCACGATAACCACTATTCTATTTTCAAGTCTTCACAGGGTACAAAAATCCCTGATTTCTATAGGGCACGATAACCCCTATTCTATTTTTCATGTCTTCACAGGGTATAACAACCCCTGGATGCATATAGGGCATGATAACCCCTATTCTATTTTTTCATGTCTTCATGTGGTACAACAACCCCTGGTTATTGATATTTTGCATAATCAATGACACAACTTCCGATGCAAGTGTCTACGATCGTGCAATAGTATAATAACCCAACCAAGGGTTGGGGGCGAGTCCCTATGGAGTGGTTTCGAGCATTAATAGAAAAATAAAATTTATTTCTAACAAGTCGTAACTAAAGACATTAACGATTAAAAACATTGTAAATTAAAGGGGGTGACACCAAAGTGTCAAATATCAATGGGGGTTTGTTACAAGATTAGCTAAAACAACAAAAATAAAGAGAAAATTCTAGTATGGGGAGAAGTTCTTGGGCTATGACCGCAATATATATTGATATAAATCGTTGGGTACATGATTTCAATAGGAAATTTGCAAGATAATAGTGACTAGGCTAAGCTGTAGATGGTAATAAGTTCCCTCTCGGGCAACTTACCCCATTTCAAATGGGTTCCTCTCGTACACCCATTTACCGCATGAAGGCTAGCCTACGCCTTACCCCACTCACTCTATCAAGCTGAGTGTTAGGATATGGGACTAGGGCTCACCCTCTCGGGTTGAACCTCATTTCGACCCATTCCTTAGGCCATTAGTCTAGTGGTCTTGGTTTCGCGACCTCTCTTTCGAGCAAGCCTAAAACACATAGGTGGTTTTGTAGTTGCAACTACAAACCCATTAAATTAAACCACAACCACTAGGTGAAATCACCATTAAACTACATCTAACCTTTCACCAAATAAGACCCAACAATAATATCAATACATATTTGCTAAATCACACCCCAAGAATGGGGGTTTTTAGCCACACATCAAGAAATAAGCAATTACACCTAAAATAATAACAAACTCAAATGGGTATAAGAAATTAAACCTTGATATAAGCAAAGGAAGATGAATGGAGAAGACCCACTTCCGATTTGGGGAAGAGGAACTTCTTTCTTCAAGTCTCCGCAAAAACCCTCTCCAAACTTGAGAGAGAAAAAAAAAACTAGTATTCTAAGGTAAAATTAACATTAATGTTCTTTTACACTCATGTTCCACACTTAAAATTAATAAAGAGTTTAGTATTTATAGACTTTAGAAAATAGTGCGGGCGGATCGCTCGGTGAGGTTAGTCGCGAAGGCCGAATGACTCGGCGATTCGCCCTTCTTCTAGTTTATCACCATTTGTGCTTTGCCTTCAGCATCTGTGCATTCTAGATCATTGATTGATATACTTCTACTTTGTAGAACTGATCGGTGAAATACCTATTGATCCTTTCATCGCCTTTTTGATCCTTCTCCTTCAGGGCTTCGCGTATTGGAACAAAGGTCGGAGTGTGTCCCTTCGGCGAATCGCCAAGCATGCTTGGCAATTCTTAGGTTTTAGCTTCTTCGTTCTTTTCAGCATTTTGTTCCTTTTTGCACCTATGTGTCCATGCTTCCACTAAAACTTCAAATACCTGAAACTTAAGTGTTTTCATTAAATATTTAGACTAAATAAGCATTGGAGGACACTCTTTCTATTATAATAAAGCCATAAATGAGTCCAATTTGTGGACTCATCAGTTGCATATAGGGCCTGATAACCCCTATTCTATTTTTCATGTCTTCACAAAGTGCAACAACCCCTGGTTTTATATAGGGCACGATAACCCCTATTCTATTTTTTCATGTCTTTATCAGGCACAATAACCCTTATTTTATTTTTCATGTCTTCACAGAACACAATAACTCCTAGTTGTATTTAGGGAACAAATCTCCCTTTTATTTTTACTTTATATTTGTATTGGGTAAAAACAGTATTATTTTTATGCCTAGTATAGGCTTTTACAACTTTTATTAATAACTCATACGAATTTTCCTACTACAAACTGGGGTAGAAATGTTTTGTTTTGTTTTCATGGCATGTAGGTCTCTTTGCAGTACATAAATTTGAAGTTCAGGAATAAAGTCCTCATTTTAATTAGAGAAATGAAGAATGCTAGTTGTCAATGACATCTAGAGTCTCTTCCGACCCATGTAAAAACTCAACATATTAAGAATCATCTTCTCATCTTTCTAATCAAGAGAACAACATTCAACAATATTCTACAAACTGCCATTTGGGGGAGTGTCAACAACTCGATCAAAGTTTCAAGTTCAAGTCTGATCAAATCCTAACTTCAAGATCAAATTTTGAGATTAAGGTATCTGCTAGAAGAAGACAAGGTGACAGCTAAATATCCAAGGGAAGATTTGAGGAAAGCGATTCAAGAAAAGCAAAGTAGATAATATTTTTTATTCTTTTTGTTAGTCTTCTCATTTTTGATGTAACGACAGGAGCCACGAACCAAAATCTCAATGGGACATCACTCGGCTCTCCAACTCATTCTCCATCTCTATACCCACTTGAACTACATGTGACCTGATTCTCTTATAAACCGATATATGTAGGCTGCTCAAAGTTAGGACTTGGTCACATTCACTTTCTTTATTTTTAAATAAATGGAAGGCCAAAAATCAGGCACATTGTTCATTTCTCTGCTTGAAAACTCTTCATGTTCCCAAGCAAAGGGGGGCATCCGGTGGACACCTAATTTTTGACCAAACATAAAATTTTGCACCTTTTAAAATTTAAGTATTTATTTTGGATCTAAACTATTTTTTTTTTTTAAATATTATCTTATTTTCTTAATTTCATTTTAAAATATTTGAAAACTACAAGCAAGAGTTGCACTATTAATGTAATTTTTATTTTAAAGAAAAGAAAGTTTATAAAAATATATGTCTCTTTTCATTTTAATTTAATAAATAAACTAGTATTTATTAGTTATAATTTATTATTAGCTACTTAATTTTTTGTTGGTAAAAAAAGTATAGTTAAATAATATTACAGGCGGTAATCTGTGCGGTAAACTTCAATCTAGATTATTAGCATCCAAATTCAAGGAATAAATCTGAACCAGAATATATACAAATTTTTATATAGTTTTATGATTGTATGGAAGGATCTCATCCTTTTGCCCGAGCAAGGGGCCTGTCAATATTTAATGCGTATTTTTATTGAGCCCATATGTCTAGTAGGTCTAACTGGGTATAGGCGTCTTTTTCAACTCATTAACGGGCTCAGAACCACGGCTAGCCAAACGGAGTCACAAAGACAAAACCAATAAAAATAGTATCGAATCTGACTGTACCACTATCTTGGAACGAAATCAAGAAACCATATAAATTATTTATATTTTGATAAAGTCTAGATCTTTCATGGTGAATATAAAAGAGAATTTATATTATATTATATTATATTATATTATATTATATTATATTATATTATTAAAAATAAATAAATAATAATAAACTACCACTCCCCGACTTTCTCTAATCCAATTACCCACTACCCATTATCTATCCCCACTCTAGCCCATAACACTCTTCATTACCACCACTACTACTACACACACCCTACACCAACATATCCTCTCATATATACACACACGGACAAAACACCCGTAAATGATCCAGGCATACTCACGCATACATACAAAGTGGGAAAGAAACATACATACTACATTAAATGACAACAAAGGAAAAAAAATACACCCACACGTCCATGAAAATGCACACCAACAAAAGAAGAAGAAAAACAAAGGTGAAGTTTGAGGTTTCCCATGAGTCGAGGTCTCGAGTCATAGCTCCAGTTAACTCTAGTCAAAGCAATTTATGAATGTAAAGCGACATATTTGAGGTTCAACCTTTCTCTAATTTTCATCATTGTATGCTTTAATTTATGTCTCTTGAATATTCTTGTATATTCATTTTGGTTGTTTCGCTTGAAATTAGTTTAAATGTTTGAATAAATCTATTCATTGTTTGATTGAATATAGTTAAGTTAATGACTTAATGGATTCAGGATAAGATTTAAGAATTTAATTAAGTACAAGTTTCCTTTAGTAAAATTAGGAGGAATTTGGAATTATATCACTTAAATTATAATAGGCCCTGCAAATTTATTGAATAGAAAAGATTATTTGGGGTTAAATTTAATTTAGAAAATTAAGTGATTCTATCATAATTTTGATATAGATAGACAAAACAATTTTAGGTTCATAATCTATCATCTTAACTAAGGTTTTCTTTTAGAAAAAGGATATTATAAAGTGGCAAAGTTACATTTACCTGTTTTGACCAAAATAATTTTAATAAGATATAAATCTTTGAATCAACTAATTAGTAGACTCAATTTTTAGGTGCGACGTACAAGCAAATTAATAATTAGCGACAAGGTTGGAAAGCGCTGCTACCAGTACACCACTCTAATAAAATAAAATAGTTTAAAAGCAAGGTTAATATAATATCAAAGAAGACCGGACATAGAGATTTTATTTAAGCTAATAAATATGATATATTCAAAATTATTCCAAGCCATATTAAAGTCAATAAAGTGACTGTGCTAGAACCACGAGACTTGAAGGTGCTTTACACCTTCCCATTGGTCAATAGAATTCCTTACCTAGACTCCTAGTTCCCAGACCAAAAAAATAAAGAGTCAACTTCCTTTTGATTAGGGATCTAAGTAAGGTGACTTGGAACACAAAAACTCAATTCCAAGTGATGACTCTGAAATAAAATAATCCCTTTTCGAAATGTCACTTTAATTGGAAAAAAATCTATTTTCAAAATATTAATTTGGGGAAAAATAGGGGTGTGACAACCACCTCTTTGAGGCTTAGGGTTAGACACCCTATCTTTGTTGAAGTTAGGGGCTGGAACATTAGAAAAATGTTGACTGGTAAACTTTTGCCACATTTGAAGACAACCATGTCCACCAGACCTAGAATGAGAAATGTCACATCACCAGTCTTTGCCCTCTTTGGCTCCTTATATTTATCTTTAAAGTTTTCCTCTTCAATTTGTTAAGCATGTATCATCAAACGGGTGATATCCATATCCTTGATCAATATGGTTGTTTGAAACTCCTTTACTACAACTTCGGACAGACCCAATAAAAACCTACTCATCCTTGCCCTAGAGTCAGCAACCATAGTCAGAGCATACTTAGCCAATTTAGTAAACTTCAATGCTTACTCCTTCACACTCTTATTTCCTTGACAAAGATTAATGAACTCAAGAACTTTTGCCTCTCTCATCTCAAGAGGAAACAAATGATCAAGAAAAGCCCCTTTGAATTTCTCCGAATCAAGAGAACCCACATCAATAGCCATCTCTTCCTTCCATTGATTGAACCAAATTTGAGCAACACCTTTGAGTTTATAAACAATCAATTATGCCTTCTCCACCATTGACACTCCCATAACTTCCACTATCTTTTAAATCTTATCAATGAACTCTTGAGGATTCTCATAAACTTTCGACTCATGAAACTTTGGAGGATCATCCTTGTGAAGTCCCTCACCTTTATCACCGCCATACCCACATTTGGTTCATGGGAGAAATGGCCTTTTTATTAGCTTGGGCCTTCATAGCTTGAGCCAATACATGGAAAGCAACTAAGAATTTGGTATGACTCACTTGCTCGAATAACAGATCCGTCGAAACATTAGGAACCTTGGCTCCACATTCCTTCTTAGGTTCGCTCTTCTTACAGGCATATCCTAAAAAGCATCGCACAATAATAAGGAGAAATACCTTTATAAAGATGAACTCTATGGCACAATTTTAGTGTATTGAAAGAAGTGGCGTTTCCTCAATGCTGTGTAACCTCCTATTCATAGGTGTGACTTGTTTCAAACTCATGAACAAGACTCTACTCGACGCGGCTTGTCAGACATCCTAGGACCTTTTTCTAAAACATGGTACTCTGAATACCAAGTTTGTCATGATCCAAAGGACACCCTAGACATGACATGGCGGATAAGACCCCGAAAGATCTTAAACAAGACACTTGACATAAGCATGACATAATGAAATACAATTTAAGAAATATAATCATGATAAGTCTCAAACCATACTATGACATAAACGATACAAACCGATTACATAAGATATGTGCAGAATACTACTAAGCTTAACGCAAGTCTTTCTAACATCACAAGAGTGGTTGGGATGTAATCCATATGCCACGTACAAGTTTGTAACTGAAAAAGACAATAAAAGAACATAAATATCAATGGCCTTGTCCTCGGAGCATAAGGACTCACCAATCCAATGTTCTAATAGAATGATCCAAGCTAGCCATGAAAAGGAGGAGCAGTGCCGGACCATATAATATAAGACAAAATAGGCACAAGTATGAATTAGTACATTGAATTTATTAAGTATGGGGAAATGCATAAAACATAGGCATGATAACATAGTCAGTTTAAACATGGTATGCAAGAGCAAGTAGAATGTGATAAAAAGCCTTTATAAAGAAATCATAAATCTAATACAAGATCAATGTACACTAAATTTTTTTTATAAGCTTTCATAAAACCATTTAAGAAAATCTAGATCATTTATGGGATATTTACCGATAATCGAAAATAAGACCATGTGAGCTATAACATGGAATCAAACATGACCTACACACCAAAAAGGTAATACTACTTGCCAAGGTAGTATTTTGTTACATTTATTCATAATTATCATTGTGGATCCACTAACTAGGTCATTTAACACAATCCTACGGGGGCACGGTGTTTGGGAAAAGGGAATAACTACTAGAGACAAACCTCTACTAGAAGTAGGGCCTCTATTCCAATGTCCTCCCGTTGCTAAGTAATCACAATGAAAAAGACATAATCATATTCATATCAAGATACTTGGAAGGGCACAAAAGCTACCAATCCAATCATAAGTCATCATAGAGTAGCTCTTTTCAAATCATGATTTCATAAACTTCTTCTTTATACATACTTATGTTTCTAAGCATCTAAAACATGGATTTATTCATATGTGAGAAAACCTTTTACAAAATCATTCATACTTATCTCAAAGCATCCATTGTTCATAAATCATGCTTCTTATAAAACATGCAAAGCTTCCATAATTCATAATTCATAAGTTCTTAAGCTTAATGCATAATTCATGTTCATGAAGTACACATAGTCATAAGTCCATTTGAAATCAATTGAAAGCCATCTAATTACATCAAAACGTGCATAATAAGATAGAAAATAAACAATTGCATCATAATAAATAAGACATAGGGAGAATTGCATCAAACCCTAATGAAATTGGGTGAAATACTCTTAGGAGATTGAGATTCTTTTGGAGACAAAATGGATGAAAGGAATCCATTGGTGAATTCTCACATACCTTGATATTCAAACCCCTAAAAGCAAGAAGAATGTGACCTTGAAGCTTGATACCCTAGCTCTTCACCTTGGAGCTCATGATAAAATTCAAAGAAGAAGACTTGAGAGATTTTGGGAGAGTTTGAGTGAATACGAGAATTGGGTTTTGTTTTGAATAGTAAAAATGGTTGTAGGGGTAGTTATTGGGTCAAAACAACGCAGTTTAGGATTTAAGTGCATAAGAAAAGACCAAAACACCCTTAATTAAAATATGTCGGAGGACCCTATGACTTCGACCTATAGTTCATACGAATTTTTATAGACCATCCTAGTTAGCCGTAAAATTGATTATTTGGGCTTAAAGTTCTGGTAAATGCCACGAGACATTTCTACCAGCCGTCCCACTTCCTACGGCTCATAGAACCCTAGTTCGATCCCAAAATTTCACTATGTCTGGATCAACTCTACGGGCACTTCTTGTGGCTCATAGATCACCTTATGACTAATATTTGATAATCATAGACCAAAATTCAAAAAATTGGAATTCCCAAATTCAACCCATCACCTATGATTGTCTTCCTTTGGCACATAGATTTTCCTACATTTTGTAGGTCAAAATCATGGAACCTGAATCAGTGCCAAAATGCAACTTTCCTTTTCAAACCAACTTCCAATTTCTGAGGTGTTACAGTGCAAAACACTACTTTGGGAAAAATTTTGATCGCGATAAGGAAGTAGTCACACTTGGTGATGAGTCATCTTGAGTCCGATAAAGCCGCAACATAAAACCAGGTGCTACCGGGAGGCAAGCCGTGATTTCTTTGTAATAGTTAGGTTATTTAATTCTCTGTAAAATAGTTAGGATATAATTTCATTGTAATTGCTAGGAACTATATAAAAATATAATAAAAATTTTAAAAATATGTCATGCAACAAATACATTAAGAATAGTCATGCCACGGCTAAAGCTGAGGCACTCGATGGGAGGCAACTAATCTCTTTAATGTAAATTATGTTTTTGTATTTTGCATGGGAAAATGGTATGGAACAAGCTTGAATGAATTAAGGAAGGTAATAACGCCATCATACGTTAAGTACAAAAAATATAAGAATGAAATTAAAATATTAACCCAGCTCCGCATTGGCTCCATGCCACTAAACTGGGATTTAACAGTGGACACAGAATTCCCGAAGAGACCGTGTCCAGGCCATGCCACAACCCTAAATATAAAGTTTTAATTTCTTAAAGAGGAAGGGTGTGCGACCACTATGTGCCACGAACCTGGTGCGACCCCCTGGAGGTAAAATTTTAGGTTTTTACTCATTTTTTTTTAAAAAGTGACCCCAAGCATGTTTACCCCCGCCCCCTCAATTAATGATTTTCCCCTATTATTTCAACCCAAACACCCATTCTCCGAATTTCAACTCTTCCCTCCCTAAAAAATGTGTCACAAACATGGATCAAAGACCTAATTTCTTGCTTATTTCTTCTTCCATCCTCATCAAGGTATGTTTCTAACTTATTCTTTCTTACTTTAGGTTAGTTTAAAATTTGAATACATGTGGGTGTGGAGGAATTTGAAATTCCTCACCCAAACACTCTTACATCCTTAAAAAATTTCACAGGGGAAGGAGATTAAGTTGTTGAACCTAACAATGGTACCCTTGAATTTGAAAAGGCACAATGAATGAATGTTCCTTTGGTTTTGATCGTTTGTCTTGCAAATTTCTTGTTAATTTACCGTAGAAGCAAAATGATCATTCTTGTTTGAAGTCTTGAGTAAAATAAGTAAACAAGAAACGAATGAATTAACTTGAAATCATGAATTGCTTGAAATTTTGCAAGTTGAAGGTGGGTTAAATTCGAAAGCCCTATTGTTTTGAATTCATGAGTAGAACTAATAGGCAAGGAATGAGTAAAACAAACTCAAAATTAGTGCGTTAAGTGAAATGGTGAAATTAAAGGATTGGGTTGAGCATGAAATTGAATGAATAATAAGATGGAAAGTCTGAGTACATGAGTGCTCATGTTCATGAATAGTCTAACGACTAAGTGTGGGGTGGCTTTGAAAACATCCATACCTTAGATTCATTTAGTTTCCATTACTTTTGGGACTGATTTTAGTGTCATATGTGTGGTAGGTAATTATGTCTAAAAATAAATGAAGACCCAAAAAAGTTGCTACTTCAAGCACCCGAATAAGGGTGCTCTTGGAGACTCGAGTTTCAGAAGCCCTTTTAGTGCCCAAAGGCTAGTCTAGGAGATTTGGCACAAAAGTTGTCAAACAGGACGATAGGAGATGGTACCATTCCCATACAGAGGCTAAGTACTTCTCTAATATGAGTATCGATTGCAATAGTCTTGAGAGGGATTTCTCTCATATTATGATAAGAATCTAAGAACTACACATGGAGTTCATTTTCAATGAATCGATTGACTGTAACCCCTACCTGGTGAGGGAACTTTATGCGAACTGGGAGCCTAACAAAAGAAGTTATGATATCCTTATAAAGAGCCAAAGGGTTGGCCTCAACTCTATGTTTCTCAAAGTCCATTTGTAGACGCTCTATTTGTCCCCATTTGCTCTAACTTAGTTGAACATCCAACCATCGTATGCTAAAATTTGCCATATTGAGGGGGAGCACATCCACTGCCAAATAGAATCGTCATGCACACAAGGGATACCATCAAACATTCCCCTATGCATAGATGAAAAGAGAAGCCCTTGTGTGGCTCAAAATTGTGTGCAACTACCTAATTCCTTTAGTACACTTAAACGATGTGACTCGAGATAGAGTGTGCTTGGGGAAGGCTAGCTTGCACCAGGGCCATACTTGTACTTTTGGTGGGTTGAAAACAAGGCTATTGAGGGAAAAAAGGTTGTTAGAGGAAGAGTTGGATTAAATGACCTCATTGGTGATGATGCCTCCAAATGTGACGAAGACCAAGAGGCTTGGCACCTTACATGGGTATGTGCTTACTTTGGCTGAACGACATGTTCGGGATGATTTAGTGACTACCCAAATGTATGGCTTGGATATTTATGAGGCACTAAACATGAGAGTGACCTTCTACATGGGATGAGCTATACTAATGGAGAATGACTACCGTCTCAACACTCATGTCATGTTTCTTCTCAAAATTAGGTAGAAGTTTGTTGAGTGTCTATTCTTAGTAATGAGTATACGAGAAAAAAATCTTAGTTTGTGAATCAAATGAGGATGAGGAAGAAGGAGTTCAACTAGTCTTTGCACCGATTAATCTGATGAGGCGATGGACAAATAGTCAGGAAGTTCTTAACACCGTACTTTATGCTTCACGAAATATTGAATTTAAAATCAATTTAAGGCAATTATTAGATAGTCCTAAACATCTATACAATTTTTGATAATGCTAATCTATGTCTTTTAATTAAGACATAGGAAGTCTTATGTAAAACTGTAAAATAATACCTAACTTATGAGGCTGGGGTCGAATCCAAAAGGACCGACATGAAGGAATACACACATACACACATACACACACACACATATATATATGGGGAATAATTGGAAATTATTAATCTCAAATATCAATAGGAAGGAGATAACACAAATTAGTTCTGCCAAGGTTGGAAGCGAATATGGTTGTGTGGATTACGATGGGGTTTCAACATGATAGGCAAAGATTAATCAAATCCAAATTGATTAATAGATGGATGTGTTTGGATACAGTCGATATTCTCTTGAATTGTCAAATGTATATCATTGAGTTCTGTCAAACTACAAGTCCATTACTAATAAAACACCAGACATTTTGTAACACCCTAAAAAAATTTTGAGCTAAGACTCTAACCATCCTTCATTGTGGGTAGGATTTTACCAAGGAATCTAAAACTTTGTAAGTTTAAGTTCACTAGATGTAACACCTTGAGTTCCAAAAATAACTAAAGAGAGTTCATTCAAGTCATTCCTAGGTTCTTTTAAGTTTTGGGTCAACTTCTAAAGACCATAAATATTAGCACAAGATGATTTAGGAGACCCATAAGATATCAAATGAAAGATCTCTGAGTCCTCTTTCCAACACCACCGAGTTTTTGCTGATTTTCGAGCTTGTATGAGTGAAATATGTCTTTTTGAAGTCAGACTGTCCATTTAAGGCAAGTTACCCGAAAATATGAGGGGCATTTTGGTCTTTTCCTTACCCAATCAGCTTAAAATGAAGTTTAATAATATTTTGAGGGAAAATCTGATTTGGGTCGGTTATCATAAATCCAAATACACTTAGGGTTTTAGAAGAGAGTTCAATAAGATAAAAGAGGAGAAAAAGTTCAAAGTTCGAAGCGTTCATTCAAGAAATTCAAGATTTCACCAAGAACCTAGTTCTTGAGGTATGTAAGCTTCCATAGTGTTGGGTTCATTCACCCACACACCAATCATGATTTTATTTTGCGAATCTATCCATAAATATTGAACAATTTAAGTTCTTGATAAGTGTTCTTGAAGTTTCATTCTAAATCTTGTTTTGTTGAGGTTTTGAGGAATTCTTGAGATGAAAGTTAGTGATTTGAGGGTTTTTTTGAGTATATACTGTAAACATAGGTTAGGTATTCGAATCTAAGTGAGTGGGGGAAGAAACCATTCGAATCTAGGCGAACTAGGGTGAGAAAATGAGCAAAAAAATGCATCGGGGTTTTCGGGGAACGGGCTGGCAAGCCACCCCACCGTTGCGCCAGTAGAAAGTTTCTATAGGTAGAGGGCTAACGCCCTGTGCCACTCAGTGCGCCAGGGTTGCCTGCCCCCACCCTTTCGATGTCGTTTTGGCCATCTGAGTTCTCTAAATGAGTTTCTTCAATCCCTAATAATTCTAAATACTCTAAACTACTTCTAAACACCTAGAAATCATTCATAACATAAATCAAAACCTTGATTCCATAATTCAAATTCAAGGTAGAGTTAAGAGTCAAGCCTTGAGAGTTCTTTCAATTATTTTGAGAAAGTCCTTTTGAGTCATTTTGAGGAGTCTTCTACATTTACTAATAACTTGTTTCATGACTCGAGTTAGTGAGTATGAGACTGAGGAGAATATATGCATGTGTCTACATTATCATCGAGATCCTTCATATCATGAATCATCAGTCTTGAATTCATAATTGAAATTCAATAAAGAGTTAAGAGAATAATTCAAGAAAGTCTTTTAAGTTAAATCATTAATCCTTTGAGATCAACTATCAATTTGAGCTATGTTTTGAGGAAGTAAGTATGATAATGGGAAGAGTTATGTCCATGAGTTCCGTATCGTTATGTAGACCCTTGATTTGAGTCATTCATGCCCATAAATTCCGCATGAACTTCATGAGTTGAGTATCTTTGAGAGGACTAGTATCTTCAAGTTCTAAGTCTTGAGTATTGAGTTCCTAACCCCTTTGAGATTATATTCCTACTAATGGGACTATTACGTGTTACCCATGAAGGTCCTTGAGTGGAGTTGTTCATTCCCATAATTCGGCATGAACCCTCTTTTGAGAAGTCTTTTACAATTATTTTTGTAACACCCCGTATGCTAGAAAGACCAGATTGCAAAAAATCAGAAGTTGCAGGTGCCTCCAACGGGCACCATCCACGGACCGTAGGAGGAATCCATGGTTGTCCACTTGTAACCCCTTCCTAGAAAACCCAAAAAATTATTCTGAAGGTCGACCCACAACTGAACCTACAGACCATAGGTCAGACTACGAGCCCTGGTCCTGGTCCATGGATCGAGACCCCAAGAATCCCCTCTCTGAATACCAAACAACAGTTGATAGGATGGATCGTAGGTTAGTCGACGGTCCGTCGGTTGGCCACGACAACTTTTAAGTCAGGAGTCGTTTGGTCTTTTCCCTATGCCTTGGTCACCTAAACTACATCATTTAACTCTTAAACTACGTCATTTTAGTTAGTTTTAGCCTAATAACTTACTTAGACCTTAACCTAGACAATTCATTCTCCAAATTTCATCCAAGCCAATGCATATCACGCCACTCATGCCTTTATACCCTTGGAAATGTATCTTGGGTCCTCTCGATGGGGTGATATATCGGACTCCATAGATAGCTTTTGTGGTTTTATGTCAGTTAATAGTAGCTCCTACAGTCAGATTCTAGTGCATTGACTAGGTTATCAATTATGGTTTAGTATTCAATCCTAGTATGTTATGTACTTGGTCATTGCATTCAGTAGCTTAGTATTCTGTATATTTCAATATTTACATGATGTTTAGATTATATCAATGTTCTTATTGCTTTGTTCAGTTATGTATATGTATATATTGTTCAACTTTATCCTATCCTACATTCTTAATACCTTTCAAGTACCAATGCATACTATTTGCTACATCTTCTAGTGATATAGGTTTAGGTCCTCAGTATTCAGGTCACGTATAAATCGATTCCCGATTTCCAGTTTAGCAGCATTAGTGGTGAGTCATCATTCTTCGAGGACTACATAGATATTTCCTTTTTACATTCAGTCTTTCAGTTTCAATTTTGCTAGAAGTTGGCTTGGGGCATATCCCAGCATCTCTAGTAAGTTAGAGGCTTGTATTCAGACATAGTTATATTCAGTTTTAGTTTGAGTTTGATCTTTTAGTTATTATTGAACTCTCAATTTTATATATCAAAACTTAGAATGTTTATTCCCAATTATTTCCCTTTTTTTCATGTTTTAATCTTCCACCCAATATTTCTATTTTTCAATAAATCTATAAGTAAGCTTATGATATGCTAGCAGGGTTTGCTTGGGGTCACTCGTGATCCTAGGTCTCGTGTTACGTCAAGGGGGTAGCCTCGAGGCGTGACAAACTTAGTATCATAGCACTAGATTCAAGAGTCCTAGGATGTCTGAAAAGCCACACTTAGTAGGGTCCCTTTCATGAGTGTGAAGCATGCCACACCTATGAGGGGGAGATTACGAAGTGTTTTAGAAAAACTTCACTTTCTTGATATTCTTATCATGCATGGGTATGATCTTCTTTCTAACTTGACATTATGTGTTTTCAAATCATGGCTCCTCGTAAAGATTACCTAAGGAATGCTAATGCATGCAATGCTGATGCAGTTCCTCTAGTCCCAGATCAAGAAGTTTCGAATGAAGAATTTCAGAACGCCATTCAACTTTTGGCCCATAGTGTACCTAACTAGAACAATCAGTAGGTTCTAGTTCCTGCAAATGCTAGTGGTGGATCCGTGGCAGCTAGGGTCTGTGATTTCGTTAGGATGAACCCACCTGAGTTTCAAGTGTAGCAAGTTGGTGTAGATTCTTTTAGTTCATGAATTACACTTCCTAGGTCAGTTTAAACAGTTATCCATGCTCCACTTAAGAATGTTTTATTATCAATACATTAATGTTGTATTTTCAGTCAGCATGTAAGTATTTTGAGCTATTCAATATTACACAAATTCAGTTATAATGTGTTACTTACATAATTAGTTGGAAGTAGGCTTAATACTGAGTGGACTAGGGTTAGTCACTCTCATAGTCCCAGAACTACGTTCCCCCGTAGGATAAGTCGCATCTATGGGCAACATATTTAGTAATCACGTAAGTCATGCCTTTATACCCTTGGCAAGGTATATTGGATCCTCTCGATTGCGCGATGCATCGGACTCCACGAATAGCTCTTATGGTTTTATGTTGGTTAATAGTAGCTCCCACAGTCAGATTCTAGTGCATTGACCAGTTTATCAGTTATAGTTCAATATTCAATCCCAACATGTTATGTACTTAGTCATTGCATTCAGTAGCTCAGTATTCTATATATTTTAGTATTTACATCATGTTCAGATTATATCATTGCTATTATTGCTTTGTTCAGTTATGTATATATATACATATTGTTTAGTTTTATCCTATCTTGCATGCTCAGTACCTTTCAAGTACTAATGCATATTTTGCGCTACATCTTCTCATGATGTAGTTTTAGGTGCTCAGCATTCAGATCATGTATAGATTTGTTCTTGATCTCCAGTTCAGCAACATCAGTGGTGAGTCCTTATTCTTCAACAACTACAGACATGTTTCCTCTTTGCATTCAATCTTTCAATTTCAGTTTTACTAGAAGTTAGCTGGGGGCATGTCCCAGCATCTCTAGTCAGTTAGAGGCTTTTAGTCAGACATAGTTAGATTTAGTTTTAGTTTGAGTTTGATCTTTCAGTTGTTATTGAACTCTCAGTTTTATATATAAAAACTTAGAATGGGCATTCCCCATTATTTCTCTTTATGTCAAATTTTAATCTTCCACACAGTATTTTCATTTTTCAGTAAATCTTTAAGTATGCTTATGATATGCCAGCAGGGTTACCTTGGGGTCACTCATGATCCTAGGTCCCATGTTACATCAATGGGGCAGCCTCGAGGCGCGTGACAACTTTAAACTTGTTTTAAGACTCGATCACTTGAGTTGAGAAAGAGTAGAGTTGAGTTCGTTTTTTTCAAAATGAATAAATGGGAACTAAGTATTCCCAAGAGTAAATGTTTTAACATTTAAAAGAGGAGGAAACTGAGATTTCCAAAAGAGTTTTGAGCAATTTGAGCACCATCTCCTTTAAGAGAAAGATTTTGAGTAATAATCTCAAAACATAGAAATAGTTATATTTTTAAACATATAAGCTAGCTATATTTTGGGAGTAGTATTGAAAATCGATATGGGTAAGAGTTCTGACAACTCACAACCCCTATAAACCAAGTAGCCAATGTGGTAGAAAGGTTATACATTTTAGATGATTCCTTATTGGTTTTTTGCATAGCCTAGTGGATCCACTTAATAGTAGGTTCTATAACCCCAACAAAGTATAGGACATTTCTAGCAGTGTGGGCTAGACGTTATATCATCACATAGCTCATAGTGATGCTTGTCGGTTAGAAAATCTCCCATAGAGCTATATTGTATTTTTATATACAAATTGAGTTATTATTGTATTCCTCAATACATTGAGTTTCTATCTACTGTTTTAAAAGCTTTCCATAGATTGCATCTTTTATTATTGCTTCATTCTTGAGTATCCAGAGTTGAACTATGTTTCATAGAGTTGAGTTGAATTATGTTTCACATAGTTGAGTATCTTATGGTTGAGTTGAGCCCTATTTCTTTGAGTTGAGTTGAAGTATGTTTCACTGAGTTGAGTATCTTATTATTGAGTTGAGCCCGATTTCTCTAAGTTGAGTTGAACAATGTTTCACTGAGTTGAGTATCTTATTATTGAGTTGAACCTATGTTCTCTGGGTGGAGTTGAGTGAGTTGAGAAAAGGTAAATGCGTTTCTTTTCCATCAGTTCAAGCTTATGTTTATTCATTAGAATTCCCTTTACATGCTCGTACATTCCATGTATTGATCCATTTGGCCTGCATCATTTCATAATGTTGATACAGGTATTTAGGATCATTAACATGCATTTTGTTGAGGGCATGTGATATTCCAGTCAGCTTTGGCAAGACTTTTTATATTCCAGAGGACTTCACCTTTATCTTACATTTAGTAGTTTGAGATGTCGTTGGTTTTGTCCCGATATCCTTCTATAATAGTAGAGTCATCATCGATATATAGATTTGAGAAGTTTTTTGTATTTACTTTTATTTTGAGTATTGTACAGACGTTTAAAAAGGTTAGGTATTTGATTTTATTGAAATTAATTCATTTTAAGCTTTTGTATGCTTGAGTTAGTCTTCCACTTGTAGCCAGCCAGGATGAGGGTTCAGTTGGGGACCAACATTGGTTCTTGAGTGCTGGCCACATCCAGGGTGTAGGGTCGAGTTATAAAAACCCCTATCCATCATCTCCAATCATGGTACCCAATTCACTTCTCAGTTTTGGAAATCTTTTCAAAAGGGCCTTGGTAGTCGTATTAATTTTAGTACGGCCTTTCATCCTCAAACCAACAGGCAAGCAAAACGTACTATCAAAAATTTTGAAGTCCCTATTATGTGGACCCATATCAGATTTTTAGGCATATTGGTAGGGTTGCTTATGAACTTGATTTTTCTAATGACTTAACATCCGTACATCCAATGTTTTATGTTTCCTTATTGAAGAAATGTGTTATTTATCTGACATCTGTATATAGGAGAGTCTTTCTTATGAAGAGGTTCCAGTTGAGATTTTAGACCCGCAAGTCTGGAATTTGAGAAATAAAGAAGTTACTTCCATGAAGTTTCTTTAGAGGAATCAGTTAGTTGAGTGTGCAACTTGGGATGCCAAGGCCGATATGATCTCCTAATATCCTTATCTCTTTCCCTTTGTTCCTATTCTAGCATGAGGTATTTAGTTCCTCATGGTTCATTCTTTTGATTTCATGTGTCTTAGATATTCCCATATTTTCTTATGCATGCATGCTCATGAAAACTTAATTTTGAGAAAAAGAGATAACTTGATCGATTTATCCATGATGATGTGAATCTGAGTATGATTTGCATGCATGTCTAATGAAATGATTTTTTGAATATGTTTGAGCTTGGAGTTGATGTTTCTCCTTGTATTGTGCATTTTGAGTAGTTGCATTCATGTTGGGTTGTTAGCTCTTTTCCCTATCCTCCTTATGATGTCTTAATTTCCATTCGAAGATGAATGTCTAAAAGAGGGAGATATTGTAATATCTTGGATTTGGAAAATAAGGTAAATACAGTTTTTGGGCTGAGTTCTATGTCTACGAGACCCATCTATGGATCGTAAAAGGTTCTACGGGCTATAGATGGCAATCGTAGGAACTAGGAAAAATAAATTTTTGAATCAAGTCCTAGTACCCCTTTTTATAGTTCACCATGACGGTTTATTATTCCTCTATGAATCATAGATAGGTCTTGTAGATGTGTCCCAGCCTTAGTAAAATTTTGGGAGTCAAGGTTGGTTCTACAAGTGGTATGTACTATCCGTCGGAAGACCTACGAGGCGTATATAGGGTTCTGTCAAAATTGGTAAAAATTTGAAGTGCCAATAACCTATCTACGGATGATCTATAAAGTTCATAGAAGGACCTACGAACCATAGGTCCACCCTAGATGGGGCTAGACAATTATTTTTAAAGAGGCTTCTGGGTCTTTTCCTTATTGTTTTAACTTGATGCTACATCATTTTACCCTCTACCCTTAGCCTTATATAAATATTTTAAGCACCAAATCACCCATTTTCAACTCATTCTCCTAAATTCCCTAAAAATAGACCTAAGCCGTCCTCTGATGAAGAAGAAGAAGAAGAGAAAGAAGATGAAGACGAAGAGGAAGAAGAGGAGGAGGACAAAGAGGAGGAGGAAGAGGAGGAGGAGGAGGAAGAAGAAGAAGAAGAAGAAGAAGAAGAAGAAGAAGAGGAAGAAGAGGTGGAAGAAGAAGAAGAAGAAGAAGAAGAAGAGGAAGAGGAAGAGGAAGAGGAAGAGGAAGAGGAAGAGGAGGAAGAAGAGGAAGAGGAGGAAGAAGAGGAAGAGTAGGAAGAGGAAGAGGAGGAAAAGGAAGAAGAAGAGGAAGAAGAGGAGGAAGAGGAGGAAGAGGAGGAAGAAAAGGAAGAGGAAGAAGAGGAGGTATGCTAGTATTCACCTATGAAGTCCTTTCCTCCATAGGGTTCCTAAATTCTCCAATTTTACAAAGCCAAATTACATGTCACACCTCGGAGTTCAAGAAAGGGGAAAAAGGAAATCGGGTAAGACAACAAACCTAAAACAAACCATGGAAGAAGAAGAAGAGAAGGAAGAAGAAGAGGAAGAGGAAGATAAAGAAGAAGAGGAAGAAGAAGAAAAATAAAAGAAAGAAAAAGAGGAAGAAAAAGAAGAGAAAGAAGAGGAAGAAGAGGAGGTATGCTAGTATTCACCAATTAAGTCCTTTCCTCCATAGTGTTCCTAAGTTCTCCAATTTTACAAAGCCAGATTACAGTAACACCTCAGAGTTCGAGAAAGGGGAAAAAGGAAAATGGGTAAGACCACAAACCCAAAACGGACCATGGAACCTCTCAGCACCCTATATGGGTTGTTTGGTGTTCCACAGCCCGTTAAAAGCTTCGTGAATGACCATTTAGGAAAACCATGGGAGGGGTCACTTAGATGGCACCCTAGATGGTCCGTGTAGGGGTTGACGATCCATCAAGGGCAACCTGAAAAACCCTCTAGAGGTTGCTTGGGAGAGTGTCATCTAGACGGTTCCTTTGAAGACATGTGGTGATTTGTACGGCCCGTCAAGGGGCCCGTACAAGTCACCCAACCTATGAGGTTGCACCAAAGGCCACTCAAAAGGACCACAGATGCCTAGACTGTCCGTGAAGCTTCACATGGAACATGAATTTTTCCATGAAAGAGACTTATCAGACTTTGAGTTTGGGTCAACTTCAAACAATCATATCTTTCAGTACAAAATAAATTAGGTGGCCATGACCTATCAAAATAAAGATCTTGGAGTCCTCTTTCCAACTTCACCAAGCTTGCCTGATGCTGAGCCCATAGTAAAATATTACGCTCATTTTAGTGAAGCTCTATTGGTTAGGGCAACATGAGGATCCACTAGACCAGCCATCATGATTTAGACGGCTTGTCAAATACCTGTAAAGGTAACTCCATCAGCTTTAAGTCATGGTCGTAAAAGTATATTCCCTTGTATGTTTGGTACTTAAACTACATTTTTTTACTTAGTCTAAGACTATGTAATTAGTCAGAAACTACCAAAAAAGCCTCATTCTCCTAAAGTCATCTAAGTTAGAAATAAAAGAATAGAAATAGGCGATGGTTTCTCATAAGAACAAGCAGATATCTTCTTGAAGTTCATCCTAGAAATCCTAGGGATTCTTTCGTAGTTTTTGTCACCAAGTATGAGGGATTTAACTATATATGTATGTTGCATTCTCACATAATTATCAGTATTTTGTGCTACATCGTATTTCAATAGCATTTTAGCTTTATATTCAGTTGGGAGTAGATTTAGTAATGAGATGGACCAGGGTTCATCATACCCTCAAGTCCTAGAATTATATACCCTTGTAGGTTTATAAATCTCATCCGTTGGGCATCAGTTTTAGTGATCACGCCACAGTCACTTCTTTATACCCCGACAAGGTATATTGGGTCCTCTCGATAGGGTGTATACATAGAACTCTAGTTTAGCTCACGTGGTTTCGGTAGGTTAATACTATCTCCCACAGTTAGACTCATGTTGCATTGAACATGCATTCAATATTTATATCAGTATTCCGTTCAACATTTTATCTTCGTGATTAGTACTTAGTCATTGCAACCAGCTCAGTTTTCATTTATGCTCGGTATATCTATTTTCTTATTTAGTTGTTATATTGTTCAGCTTAACATATATCTTGAATGTTGAGTACATTCAAAATATTGACACATATTTTGTGCTATATCATTGTTTAAAGTAGCTTTAGGCACTCAACATCGATATCGCGCTTAGCTCAACTTCAAGCCCATATTTAGAAGCTTCAATGATGAGTCCTCATAGTTCGTGGACAATAGAAATGCTGTACTTTTCAGTCTTTACTTTTTAGTTCTATTCTTGTTAGAGTTAGCTAGGGGAATGTCCTAGAAAATCAATTCATTTAGAGGTTTTCAGATAGAATATATTCATCTAAAGTTGTTAGGTATTGTTTCAATTAGCATTATACTCTTCATATATTTGATATATTCAGACTTATTAGGATTTCCCTTTTTCAGATATTAACTATTTTTAGCTTTCGCACAGGTATGATCTAACTGAACTTGTATAGATATGTTAGGCCATGGGGTAGATTGGGGTCACTCGTGACACTAAGCACTGTATAGCGTCTAGGGGCAATCCTCAGGGTCTGATAAACTTGGTTTCACAGTATTAGGTTTAAGTGTCCTAAGGTGTCCTATAGTCGCGTCAAGTAGGGTCTTCTTCATAGGTTTGAAGCACGCCACACATATGTGGGAAGAGCTATGAGACGTCATTATGAAAAACTTCCCTTCTTTCTTCTCCATCACGTGATATATAGTATACAATCTATTTAATCTCCTTCAAACTCCTGCTTTTTGCATTGTAGAAAATACCTCCCAAAAAAGCTAACCTAAGGAATCAGACATTAGCTCCAGCAGACCCATTGAAAGTCACACATGGCGAGTTTAGGGCTGCTTTCGAAGTGCTTGTTCAGGCTATGATCGCCCAGGTCAATTGGTAGGCTGTGGCCCTAGCTCTACCATAGACTAACACTACTGCAGCAAGAATCTAGGACGTCACTCGACTGAACCCTCTGGAGTTTGATGGTCTAAGTTATAAGAGGATACACAAGAGTTTCTCGATGATATCCAGAAGGTAAAAGACATTATAATTGTCACTTTAGTCGAGAGTGCAGATTTGTCCACATATCAATTGAAGGGAGTCGTCTAAAGTTTGTACCAATAGTGGAAGGGTAGTAACTTAGTGCATGTAGGTGGATTTATCTCTTACCTTAAGGTCATAAAAATGCTTTACAAAGGGTATATCTATCTTGTTCGAGTTGAGGATTCAAACTCTTTGACTCCAACCCTTGAGTCCGTACATGTGGTGAATGAGTTTCTAAGAGTGTTTCAAGAAGATCTTTCCAGAGTTCCTCACGAAAAGGAAATTGACTTTGGAGTAGATCTCCTTCGAGATAACCAGACTATTATGAATCCTCCTTACATGATGGCTCCAGCTGAATTTAAGTAATTGAAAGAAAAGTTGAAAGACCTTCTAGATAAGGGCTTCATCAAACCAATATCTCTCCATGGTTTGTTCCAATGTTGTTCGTGCTTAAGAAAGACAGGTCTATCAGGATGTGCATTGACTATCGTTAGTTGAACAAAGTCACAATGAAGATTAAATATCTCATCCCCAGGATTGATGACTTGTTCGACCAATTTTAGGGTGCTAGATGCTTTTCTAAGATAGTCCTCAGATCTGGCTATCATCAACTCAGAGTTAGAGATAGTGACATCCTTAAGATAACATCTAAGACTCGGTATAGTTTCTATAAATTTGTAGTTATGTATTTTGGACTAACAAATGCTCATGTAGCCTGTATGGAGTTAATGAACAGGGTGTTTATAGTATTTGGATTTGCTTTTCATCATCTTTATTAATGATATCCTCTTTTATCCTAGGAATGAGGAAGAACATGCGAATCATCTGAGAGTGGTTCTCAAAACCTTAAAAATCGCCACCTATTCACTATGTTCAGGAAATGTGAAGTCTGGTTATAGTCGGTCTCTTTCCTTGGTCATGTAGTATCCAACGAAGAGATCCCAGGGGATTATCAAAAAATTGAGGCAGTACAACGCTGGCCCAGACCCACCTCTCTGAGTTATATCAAAATTTTCTTGGGTTTGAGCGGTTACTATATGAGGTTTGTTGAAGTATTTTCATCCATCGCTGCCCCATTGACCAAGTTGATTCATAAAAAGGTCAAGTTCCAATGGTTAGATGATCGTGATAAAAACTTCTTAGAATTATAGACCAGGTTTACTACAGCTCATGTCATGACCCTACAAAATAGTTCAGTCAGTTATGTGGTTTATTGTGATACATCCAAGGTTGGTCTAGGTTGTGTATTGATGAGGCAAGGCAAGATAATAGCTTATGCTTCCATACAACTTAAAGTCTATGAGAAGAACTACATGACTCATGACCTCGAGCTTACAACTGTAGTGTTTGTCTTGAAGATTTAGAGACACTACTTGTATGGTGTTAATGTTGATATGTTCACAGATCATAAGAGCCTTCAGTATGTGTTCACCTAGAAAGAGTTGAATCTTTATCAAAAGAGATGGTTGGAATCCTCAAAGACTATGACATGAAAGTGCTCTACCATGCGGGTATAGCCAATGTAGTGTCTGATGCCCTCAGCAGATTATCCATGGTAGTGTGGCACATGCTGTGGGAGATAAGAAAGAATAAGCTAGAGATGTTTATTGGCTTGCTCTCTTAGGAATTTTCCATATGGACACGTTAGATGGTTGTGTGATGGTCCAGAATGGATCAGAATCTTCATCGGTAGCAGAGGCTAAGGAGAAACATGATAGTGATCTTATATTGCTTCAGTTTAATGGTGCAGTTCATCAGCAGAGAGATGAGGTTTTCTACCAAGGAGAAGATGGTGTGCTTCGTTATAAGGTCGTTTATGTGTTCCTAATGTCGGTGAGTTGAATCAACATATCCTTAAAGAAACCCAACATTCTAGATATTTTATTCATCCAAGTACCACTAAGATGTGTCATGATCTGCGGAAACTCTATTATGGAATGGCATGAAGAGAGACATCACATACTTTGTGGATAAGTGATCTAATTGTCAACAGGTTCAAGTAGAACAACAGAAACTAAAAGGTGTGACTCAAGAGATTATCATTCTTACGTAGAAGTGGGAGGTGATAAACATGGATTTTATTATGGGTTTACCTTGTACTTGCAGATCGCAGACTCCATTTGGGTGATAGTGAAAAGAGTTAACAAGTCAACTCACTTCTTGGAAGTCAAGGCAACAAATTCAGTAGAGGATTGTGTTAGACTCTACAATAGGGATATAGTCATATTCCATGGGTTTTCCTTGTCTATCATCTCACATAGAGGTACTCAACTTACATCTCATTTCTAGAGATCATTTCAAAAAGGTCTTAGTACTCAGGTAAATCTTACTATTGCATTTCATCTGTAGACGGATGGTCAGGCAGAGCATACCATTTGGACCTAAGAGTACATGTTGAGAGATTATGTGATTGATTTGAAGGGTAGTTTGGATAATCACCTACCTCTCATAGAGTTCGCTTATAATAACAGCTTCCATTCCAGTATTCAGATGCCCTTTATGAGGCAATGTATGGGCGTAGACGCAGGTCGCCTATTGGTTGGTTTCAAGTTGGTTAATCAACCTTGATTGGAATAGATCCGGTTCATGACACTATGGAGAAAATTCATCTCATCAAAGATAGACTAAAGAAAGCTCAAAGATGTCAGAAGTCTTATGGAGATATGAGGCAAAGAGACGTAGAGTTTGAAATCGATGATTGGGTTTTCCTAAAAGTGTCACCCATGAAAGGCGTGATAAGATTTTGCAAGAAAGGAAAGCTCACTCTCACGTATGTAGGTCCTTACAAAATCTTGGAAAGGGTTAGTAATAGGGCTTATGAGTTAGAGTTGCTAGTAAAACTAGCAACGGTTCATCCAGTCTTTCACATTTCCTTGTTGAAGAATTGTGTGGGTGATCCGGCATCGATAGTACCTTTAGAGAGTGTTGTTGTGAGGGATAAACTCACCTTTGAGGAGGTTCGATGTGAGATTCTTGACTGTCAAGTTATTTGGTTGAGAAATAAAGAAGTCAATTCTGTAAAGGTATTAGGAGGAATAAGTCCGTAGAGGGAGCTACTTGGGAAGCACAAACAGACATGATGGAAAAGTATCCTCACCTCTTTCCTTCTGATTAAGTTTCAGTTTCAGGCAATAGTCTATCTCTCAAGTCTCTTAGTTAATCTTCTATAAATTCCCTCTCGTTATCTGGTTCCCTTAGTTATCTTTGTATTTCTGCATATTTGCAAGTTCATGAAACTCAATTTAGTGAAATATCAGTTTCAAATACTGAGTGGTAGAGATTGCAACTCTTTCCTCCAAATTCATCTTATTTAGTCTTTATTCGAGGGTGAATGATCCAAGGGGAGATATTATAGCACCTTAGACATTGAGAAAGGGCTGAAAAGGTAAATGGGTAAGACCATAAACCCAAAATGGACCATGGACCCTTCATGGCACCCTAGACGGGCTGTTTAGGGGTCCACAACCCGTTAAAAGCTTTGTGGGTGACCATCTAAGACTACCCTGGTAGGGGTCACCTGGACGGCACCCTAGAAAGTCAGTCTCGGGGTTCACGACCCATAAAGGGCATCGTGAACCACCCTTCAAGGGCTGCCTGGGAGGAAGTCACCTAAACGGTGCTTTTGACGGCCCGTGGTAACTTGTATAACCTGTTAAAGGGACCGTACAAGTAAACCTAATGGTGATATTGCACCCAAGACAACTGTGAAGGACCACAAACACCTAGACGGTCTGTGAAGCTTCACACGGAACATGAAGTCGTCTGCAAAAAAAACTTTTATGACTTTGAGTTTTGGGTCAACTTTAAACCATCATATCTTTTAGCACAAAATGAATTAGGTGGCCCATGAACTATCAAATTAAAGGTCTTTGAATCCTCTTTCCAACTCCATGAAGTTTTCCTAATTTTGAGCTCGGATTTGAAAATTTATGCTCATTTTAGTGAAGCTCTTCAGTTAGGGCAGCATGAAGGCCCAATAAATGGGTCATCATGACTTAGACGGCCCGTCAAGCCCCTTATGAAGGTCACTTCCTCGGCTTTAAGTCATGGTTGTATCGGTCTTTTCCTTTGTGTGTTTGGTACTTAAACTACGTCTTTTGGTACTTAAACTATATCGTTTTACTTAGTCTAAGCCAAAATATTTAGTCAAAAACTACCAAACACCCTCATTCTCCTAAAATCGTTCAACTTACAAAGAAAAGAAGAGAAGCAGGTGATAGTTTATAGTAAGAACAAGAAGAGGTCTTCGTCAAGTTCAGTCCTAAAAGGCAAAGGATTTCTCCATAGTTTTTTTCACCTGGTATGTGGGATTTCACTAGTGGGTTCCTTTTACCAAATGGGTCCCTAGAATTTAGTCAATTCTTCAGTTTCTCCAACTAAATCTTACGGATCCAATGAAATTTAGTTGTTATAGTTTCTATATTACTGATCACATGTTACTTGGAGAATTAAATAGCCTATGTATAGAACTCAAAACCCTGGATTATGTCAATTAACAATTTTTCATGAATTATACTTGCTAGGTAGATGATTCAGAAAATCATGCTTCAGAATTCAAATGGCATATCTTTCGGTATATGTATGTTTCATTCTTAGATAATAACCAATATTTTGAGCTACTCAGTATGTTAGTTGCATTTTATCTTTACATTCATATGGGAGTAGACTTAGCACTAAGTTGGACTAGGATTCACCATACCCTCAAGTACTAGAACTACGTGCCCCCATAGGTTTACAACTTCCCTCTGTTGGGCGTCAGTTTTAGTGATCACACCATAGTCATGCCTTTATACCCTGACAAGGTCTATTGGGTCCTCTTGATGTGGCATATACATCAGACTCCATGTTTATCTCATGTGGTTTAGGTTGGTTAATAGTATCTTCCACAGTCATAGTTATGTTGCATTGACCATATATTTAGCATTTACTTAAGTGTTCAGTTCAATAAGTTGTCTTAATTATTAGTACTTGTTCATTGCATCTAATACAGTTTTTAGTCATGTTCAGTATACTATTTATATGTTTAGTTTCTATATTGTTTGGCATAGCATATTTTCTGCATGCTCAGTACATTCAAAGTACTGACGTATACTTTTGCGCTACATCGTTGTAAGATGAAGGTTCTAGCACTCAACATCCAAATCGTGCTTAGCTAGACTTCCAGTCAGTTTAGAAACATCAGTGGTGAATCCTCATAGTTCAAGGACAGTAGACATGATTTACTTTTTAGTCTTTACTTTTCAGTTCTAGTCTTGTTAGAATTAGCTAGAGGAATGCCCAACAACTTAATTCAATTAGGGGCTCCCTTACATAAATTAGATTCACTATGACTTGTTAAGTGTTGTTTCAGTCATCAGTATAATCTTCATATAGTTGATATATTTCAAACTTGTTTGGTTTTTCCCTATTTCAAATATTAACTATTTTTAGCTTCCACAAAGAATGAACTTGTATAGATATGTTAGGCCATTGGTTTGCTTGCGGCCACTCGTGACAATAAGCATCGTGTTGCGCCTAGGGGATAGCCTCGGGGCGTGACATTAATCAAAGTTAGGGTTTATTTCAATCTTCATTGTTTCTTTTCAATTTTGATCAAATTGACTGTTTTCTATCTATTTATTTATGAATTGAAATAATTACACGTTTTGAAGTTAAATTCGTATGAACCCATGAATTCCTCCATAAAATTTAGACTATGAACACATGATTAAGTTTATAAATTGTGGAAGATGTGTAAGTTCTTTCTATGGAATTGATGTGAATGATTTAAGGTTTCTTTAAGTGTAAAGCATCAATGTTATTGTTGTGAAAGGTTATTCTCACACATGAAGGATTCATAGGATTGATAGGCTTTTCTTAACTAAATTTGTATCAAGATTTAGGAGCTATTCTAAATAAACTCTAGCTTGGATTAGGTACATAAATGTGCCTTTCCATGGGTAATATGATGAATATGATTAATGACTATTCCATGGGATTTATGCTTAGTACTGAGTGGACTAGTGATGATTATCCATGTTCCATACACTATGTGCCACCATAGGATGATTATCTTAGATAGACATTAGCTAGTGGATCCACTTTAGCTCAGACGAATGGTTCTTATCTTGGCAAGTAAGGAAACCCCTTTTTGTTGTGGGGCACTTACCAAATTCCATGGTACAAATCACATAGTCAATTTCGGTTAATGAAAAACTTCCCACAGTAACGAATTAAGGTTACTTTCTAAAAGTATCTCTCAAATGATTTTTAAAGATGTTTAGGTTGCATTGACCATGATTATGACATATTTTATAGCATGTTATTTTATGATTTTGCTTGGTCATTGCATGTCATGTAAAGTCCCTTTTAGCGCGATTTCACAACTGTTATGCATTGCTATCATACTTGGTATATTCCATGTACTAATGCATACTTGTGTCAACATTATTTTACTAATATAGGGTCCGATGCTCCTACTCCGTAAACTCATGGCTAGACACACCTTGGGTGCTTCAGTTGAAGATCGGTGAGTCCTCATGTTTGGAGGATCGAGACTCATTTATTGCTTTATGTCATTTTCATTTCAGACTTGTATGTGATGTATGGGTTACGTCCCAATCACTTTCATTATGATTTATTATATGGCTTGAGACTCATCTTAGACTTTTGTTTTTTTGTCAAACTATTTATGATATATGACTATCTTTTTAAATTCTTTATTCGATTATCTTGTATGATGTACTAAGTGGCTTGTGTAGGGCCCCTAGGGGTTCTATATGACATGTTACGCCTAGGGTATACTTTGGGTCGTGACAATTTATTAACATAATGTTGGTTTGATTGGTTTCTACTGGCTCTTCATTATTTAACTTATAATTTGAGGTTGCAAATTCTTTTTTAGCTTATAATGGAAGAGATTAGAGAGAGCTGATAATTGTTTGATTTAATTCATTTATAGTTGAAGCTTGGTTGAATTAAAGTTGTAGATTGAATCTTATCGCAATACATGATGGTGTTTGATAAAATCCACATGAAATATGATTGAGAAATAGTATCATTATTTTAAACCTAGCATACCATTTGACAATCAACTGAATCAAGAAATTAACAATACCTATTTTGTGAAATTAGCATCCATTGAAGCACACTCTTAAAATTCTTTTCTTACTTGATAATAATCCATATTTTAGGCTTTGCATCTAAGACTTATTAAAATCTTGTTAATTATGTAGGTTTCGAAATCAAATTGTTACTCAACCCCCCCTCCCCCAATTACTTACATCCATAAATTGGATCAAAATTCTACTGTATAAGATTACATCATACAGTGAATTCCTTTGGGATCAATCCCAACTTTTCTTTGAATTATATATTGCAAGTGATCGTCTACACATTAATTTGTAAGGTGTGCAGTTGAAGGTTATAACCTATAAAACCTTACACGGTCCATTGATCCATCTTTAGAAGTCACTGTTGGACTTTGTTTCATGAGACAATCTACAGTTCGTAGAATTTTTTACATGTCTTTGATTGTCCCTCAAACTAAGACTTAACTCAGGTCTTCAAGGCTTTGTTTCATAGGCTAGTCTTTCATCCATTAATAGTTTCACGGGTCGTATGATTGTTTGTATATCTCAAACTCTTGCAAATTTTTAATTTTTCCCAGCTTTTCTGGGGTTGATCTAAACTTGAATTTTTCTAAAGTGTTACAAGAAGGAGGTGGAATTTTTGTTTGTTGAGAGTTGAATCAAGCCTTTTGAGGTGCTACAGAAGAATTTAATTAAAGCTCCAATCCTCATTACTCCTAATTGGGAGATGTGTTTTAAGTTGATGAGTGATTCACATGATGTAGCTATAGGTGTAGTGCTTGAAGAGTGGATCAGAAGGTCTTCCATTCATTCTACTATACTAGTATGACTTACGAACTACACTGTGACTGAAAAGGAAATTTTTTCCTTAGGTTTTGAATTTGATAAGTTCACGTTATATTTGGTGCGAACCAAATATATTATTTACACTGTCCATGTAGCTATTAGATACTTGTTCAACAAGAAGAAGGAAAAGACAGGACTTATAAGGTGGATCTTCTACTATCAGAATTATAACATGTGGATTATCCTTGTGGTTGTGGAATACGTGTTAAAGTCTGTTGAAGTTGTAGGTCATACTTTTAATGATTCAAAAGTTGTCATCAAATTCAAAAAGAAGTACATATTCACTCATTTAAAACTCCTAGAGCTATTATTAGTGATGAAGGTTCTCACTTTACAAGCAGTTAAGTGAAGAATGTCTTGGCTAAGTAGGGAATACAATACAAGATCGCGACGACATACCACCCATAGAATAGTGTCCAAGTAGAAGTGTCCAACAGAGAGGTTAAATAGATCTTGTAGAATACTATGAATGCACAAAGAAAGGACTAGACAATGAAACTTGATGAGGCCTTTTGAGTATACAAACCAAGGTACAAAACGCCTATTGGGATTTCTCCTTATCGAATGGTGTTTATTAAGGCATGTCATCATCTAGTGGTGCTACAGAATCACGTTTATTAGGCTTTCAATAAGTTGAATCTTGATCTAGAGCTAGATGGAAATAACGAGATGGGGTAGCTGCACAAAATTGTGGAGTTCAAGCTCCATGCTTATGACAATTAAAAGTTGTCCAAGGAAAAGAAAAAGTACTGGAACAACAAACACATTGTCTCTCACACTTTTGAGCCAAGCCAACAAGTATTGCTGTTTGATTTCAGGTTAAAGTTGTTTCATGGATAGTTGAGTTCCAAGTAGTGTGGACTATTTGAAGTGGTAAAGACGATACCTCATAGGGCTATTGAGTTGTGAAACAAGGAGAAGAGTTCCACTTTTCTAATAAATGGACAACATGTGAGGAACTATTTTGGAATAATATTGATTGCTATAAGGAAGTACTCACACTGGGTGATAAATGATCCATAAGTTTGGTCGAACCACGATGATAAATCAGGCACTACACGGGAAACAACCTGTGATTTATTTGTAATAGATAGGATTAAGGAGGTCATTTTTTTCTCATTTAAGAAACTTAGTTTTTCTAGAGAAAATATTTTTCAAGAAATTAAAAACAAACCCTAACATATGAAATATTAGATTCATATTTATTTTTATACTGTCATCATGAAATAAAATTTAAAAATGAGAAGTTGAAGTAGTCTTGTTGCATATGCCTATTATTTTCAATTTTTCATTTTTCATTTTTCGTTTTCCTCTTTATATTTGTAACACATCGCTATTTGAAAGAACTAGAATTAGAACAAAATCATTTTTGGAAAGAAAGAAAATCTGAAATTTTGCTAAATTATGTTAAGTATGAGTTTTATGTTAAATTCAAACGACCATAACTCCTAAACCTTGATGAGTTAGGTGGACTACAAGATACCGTAGGAAATATATTTGAATTATCTTTCCAACGCCACAGATTTTTCTCATTTTCGAGTTCATATGAGGGGGATATGCCCATTTGAAGTCAGGTTGTCTAGACAAGGAAAGTCAAAATCAGATTTTAAAAGGGTATTTTAGTCTTTTCCATACCCAATTGGTTTAATTCGCTTTTAGTGAATTAATAAGGCTGTAAAATGAATTGGTTTAGCCTACACAATTAAAAATTAAAGCTAGGGTTTTAGAGAGAACAACTCAAGGGGAGAAGAGAAGAGGAAAGTTAAGATCCATCGTTTTCTTAAGGAATTGATTGTAGATTTCACCAAGGATTCAATCCTACGAGTTATGTGAGTTCACATCGCATTGGGTCCATTCACCCACACGCCAAACATGTTTAATTCATTGTAATTTTGTCCTAAAAGATTGAGAATTTGATGTTCTTGAATTGCTTTTGTTTTTGAATTTGGGATGAGATTGAGGAGTTCTTGAGAGTTTAATGTCGATTATTAGAGTTTATTTGAGTTAGATTCGTGTGTATAGGTTTTGGGTACCTGAATCTAACGAGATATTGAGAAAAAGAATCGAAATTAATCAAAATTAATGTCAAAAAACGAGAGGAAAAATTTGTCAGATTTGCCTGGGGGGATAATGGCGTGGCGCACCCTTGTAGTTCCAGGAAGGCTGGTATGGCATGCCAGTAGTGCGCTAGAAATGGCCCTCTGAAGTTTGGGGCTGGCGTCGCGGGCTAGAGTTGCGCCAAAGTGGTCCACCCCAACCCGTTTTTCATCGTTTAGCATGTTTGAGTCCTTCTAAAGTATTCTAACACATCCTATTGATTATAACTACTCTAAATGATTTATAAACATATATAAATCATCCATAAACATGAATCCATAAATTCAAATTCAAGGAAAGTTAAGAGTCAAGTCTAGAAAGTTCATAGAGTCTTTTCAAGAAGTTTTTTGCAAATGTTTTTAAATTGTTTTAAGACTTGAGATTTGAGTTGAGTAAAGAGTATCAAATGAAGTTCATTTCTTGAAAAGAGTATATGGGGACTATGTACTCCCAAAGAGTAAATGTTTTCCCATTTAAACAAGAAAGGAAACATTGATTTCCAAAAGAGACTTTGAGCTAGTTTTTAGTCAAAAGTATATGTTTTCACAATTAAGCAAGAGATGAAACACTAATTTCCTAGAGAACCTGTGGGCTAATTTTTTAGTAATTATCTCAAACCACAGAAGTTATGTTTTTAAACATATGAGTTAGTTATATTTTGGGAGTAGTATTGAGCACCGATATTGGGGAGAGTTCTGACAGTGCCCAACCCCCATAAACTATGTAGCCATCATGGGTAGAAAAGGGTCATTATTTTTAGATGATTCCTTTGTGATTTTTAGCATAGACTAGTGGATCCACTTAGTAGTAAGGTTATGTACCCTCAGCAAGGTATATCACGGCCTTGGCAGCGTGACACAAAAAGTTGTATCATCACATAACTCTTAAGCGATGTTGGTTAGAGAAACTCCTACAGTTATATTTTGTATTCTTTTATACAAAGAGATTACTTGTATTTTTACATACAAATAGAGTATCTATTGTATATTTCCATACAAATAGAGTTTATATTGTATCTTTGCATACAAACAGAGTTACTATTGTATTTTTCAATACACAGAGTTGTTATCAGTGTTATAAAAACTTTTGTTTATATTGCATTCATATTATTCTTTTATATTGAAATGAGTTCAGTTGAGCCAAGTATGTTCTTTCAGATTCCTTTCTAGCTTATGTCTTGTTTAGAATACCCCTCGCATGTTTGTACATTTTATGTACTGATACCAGTTGGCCTGCATCTTTTATGATGCACATACAGGTAACCAGGATCAGCATCCAACATATCATTGATTCTAGTTGAGCTCCAGAGTTGTTGGTGAGCCTCCTTGCTTCTGGAGGACCTTTTTTTCATTACTTTATCATTTTAGTTTATTAGGATGTCAAGGGTCTTGTCCCAATGTCCATCTCAGTTGTTAGAGGTTTCACAATTCATTAGTTGACATTAGTTCTTCAGTCTTTCTATTCCTGTTTCAATGTTTGAGACTTGAGTGTCATTCTAGCTAGTGAATATTCTTTATACATTCTAAGTATTTCTTGAGATTTTAGTTTACTTTTTAAAGTATTTTTATCATGAGTAAGTCTTCCGCTAAGAGTTAACTCAAGCTAGGAGTTTTCTTGGGGCCAACAGTTGTTCTCGAGTGTAAGTCTTGCCCAGTGTGTAGGCTCGGGGTGTGACAAACTTTGTATCAGAGCATAGAGTTAAAAAGTCCTAAAGAGTCTATGAAGCCGTTTCCGTAGATTCCTAGTTATCTATGTGAAGCGTGCCACATCTATAATTAGGAGGCTGCGATGCTTAAGAACTATCTCACTTCTTTCATACACATTTCGTGCAATAGAGTTTATCTCTAAAAAGGTTTTTTTAATTTGTGCTTGCGCGTGACTTTCAGATCATGCCTCCACGAAGAGCTATCAATGGTCGTCCTGCTAGAAGGAATGTCGAACCACAGGAACTAAGGGTCCTAATGCACCAGAAGTGCAACCCAAAGGAGGGGTCACCAATGTTGAATTCTGTGAAGCTATCCGGATGTTAAGTCAAGCTATGACCAATCAAGTTGGACAGAGAGAGAATCAATAGGAATTGGCTGATACTTCAAGGATCCGTGAGTTCTTAAGGATGTATCCTCAAAGCTTTATTGGTTCAAGTGGCACTAAGGTTCCAGAAAACTTTGTTGAAGAGCTTCAGAAGGTTTTTAAGATTGTGCATGTTGTTGATACGGAGAGGGTGGAACTAGTTGCATTCCAAATGAAGAGTATCGCTAAAATCTGGTTTGATCAATGGAAGAAGAATCGAGTTGAGGGTGCACTACTTATGAGTTAGGCTTGTTTTGAGGAGGCAATTTTGGTGCGTTTATTTCCCCGAGAACTGAGAGAAGAAAAGCTATGAGAGTTTCTCACTCTTAAGCAGGATTCTTTGAGTTTTCTTGGGCATAGTTTGAAGTTCATACAACTTTCCCGCTATGCTCCGGAGATGGTTGCTGACATGAGAAGCAGAATGAGTTTGTCTGTTGTTGGGTTGTCTCGTCTGTCTAGTAGGCAAGGCAGTTATGCTAGGGATATAAACATAGCAAGACTAATAATACATGTACAACAGGTGGATGAAGAGAAGCTGAAAGATAGGGAGGAGTTTTGGAACAAGAGAGCTTAGATAGGGAATTAGTCAAGGCAGAAGAAGAGTAATGCCAACCGGTCATCTTTCCAACAGAAAAAGGACCTGCTCCATCATCTAGTTGTACATCTACACCAAGGAATAAATGTGAGTACAATAGTCAAAATTCACAGAATCTCAGAGCTAGACCTGCCCATTCTTAGGGTAGTACGGTACAAGAGGTTACTAAGCCTCATTCATGTGATAAGTGTGGTAGGAGCCACTCAGGGGTGTGTCGTGACGGCTCCAGCGGTTACTTTAAATGTGGTCAAAATGGTCATTTTATGAGAGAGTGCCCTAATAACAGACAAGGTATTGGTAATGGGGGCAATAAAGCCCAGTCCTTTTCTACACAAAATAGAGATGCATCTAGGAGAGATACTTTAGGGGTAGGCGGAGGAGGAAACCCTCTTTATGCTATCACTAGTCACCAAGAGCAAGAAGATTCTGCAGATGTTGTCACTGGTATGATCCAAGTCTTTAACTTTGATGTTTATGCTTTGCTAGATCTAAGAGCGAGTTTATCCTTTGTAACTTCTTACGTTGCGATGAATTTTGATGTTCTTCCTTAGAAAATTAGTGAGCCCTTTAGTGTTTCTACACTTGTTTGTGAATCTATTATAGCAAAGATAGTCTATCATGATTATACCAGTTCCGTCAATCATAAGAGCACTATGGTTGATTTAGTTGAGTTAGACATGGTCTATTCTGATGTCATTTTAGGTATGGACTGGCTTCATGCCTATTATGCCTCAGTTGATTGAAGAACTAGAGTTGTCAAGTTTTGTTTCCTAATGAGCCAGTTATAGAGTAGAAGAGTGGTTCATCAGTGTATAAGGGTCATTTTATTTCGTACCTTAAGGCAAGAAAGTTATTTTCCAAGGGGTGTATCTATCACTTAGTCTAAGTTAATGACTCTAGTATTGATATACCTCATATTCAGTCAGTTTCAGTAGTAAAATAGTTTCCATAAGTCTTTCCAGATGATCTTCCTGAAGGAAAGATCTTGTCGAAGTCCCTCTCGAGAGAGAAATAGACTTCAGTATAGATCTTCTTCCCGAAACTCCTTCTATATCTATTCCACCATATAGGATGGAACCAGCGGAGTTGAAAGACCTCCTAGAGAAAGGTTTTATTGGACCAAGTGTCTCAGCTTGGGGCGCTCTAGTCCTATTTGTGAGATAGAGGAATGGTTACGATAAAGAATAAGTATCCTCTTCTGAGAATTGATGATCTCTTCGATCAACTTCAAGGTGCCATTTGTTTTTCTATGATAGACCTTAGATCAGGCTACCATCAGTTGAAAGTAAGGGAATGTGATATTCCAAAGACATCATTTAGGACCTGTTATGGTTATTATGAGTTTCTAGTTATGTCCTTTGGTTGGACCAATGCTCCTATAGCATTCATAGACCTTATGAATAGAGTATTCAAGCCTTATTTATATATGTTTGTTACTGCATTCATTGATGACATACTAATCTATTTGAGGAATGAAGAAGATCAAGTTAATCATCGCAGAGTAGTTTTCCAAACTCTAAAGGATAGAGAGTTGTATGTTAAGGTCTCTAAGTGTAAGTTTTGTCTTGATTCTGTGGCATTAATAGGCCATATTGTTTCCGGTGATTAAAATAGAGTTGACACTTTAAAAATAGAGGTTGTGCAGAATTGGGCTAGACCCACATCTCCAACGGATATTAGGAGTTTCTTGGGGTTGAGTGGCTATTATAGAAGGTTCGTAGAGGGGTTCTCATCTATTTCGTCTCCTTTGACCAAGTTGACTCATAAAACAGTGAAGTTTCAATAGTCTGAAGCTTATGAGAAAAGATTTCAGGAATTGAAAACTATATTAACTACTGCCCAGTAACGATCTTACCAGAGGGTACAAAAGGCTTTGTTGTATATTGTAATGCATCCAGAGTTGGTTTGGGTTGTGTGTTAATGCAGAATTACCTAACCCATGATCTAGAGTTGTTGGTCATAGTATTTTCTTTGAAAATATGAGGTCATTATATTAATGGTGTTCATGTGGATGTGTTCACCAATCATAAGATTCTTCAATATGTGTTTAGTCAGAACGAGCTTAATCTCACATAGAGGAGGTGGTTAGAGTTACTCAAAGATTATGACATGAGTATCCTCTATCACCCAGGTAAGGCTAATATTGTTGTTGATGCCTTCAGCAGATTGTCTATGGATAGTACTGCCCATGTTGAGGAAGAAAAGAGAGATTTAGCAAAATATATGCATAGAGTTGCATGACTAGGAGTTTGACAAATGGATTCCACAGAATGAGGAGTAGTGGTGATGAATGGGGCTAAATCATCATTAGTGTCACAAGTGAAAGAAAAGCAAGACCAAGATCCTATTTTGGTTAAATGGAAGGCAAATCTTCATAAGCAAAAATTAATGGCTTTTGAATAAGTGGGAGATGGTGTATGGAGGTATCATGGTAGATTGTGTGTACCAAGGGTAGATAAACTCCAAGAGAGGATCATGGAAGAAGCTCATAGCTCATATATTCTATCCATTCGGGTTCCAAAAAGATATATCGTGACTTGAGAGAATTATATTGGTGGAATAGTATGAAGAAAGGTATTGCTGAGTTCATTACTAAATGTCTGAATTGTCAACAAGTAAAAGTAGAGCACCAAAGGCCTGGTGGTATGGCTCAGAGTATAGAACTTCCGGAATGGAAGTGGGAGATGATCAATATGGATTTCATTCCTGTGTTTCCACGATCTCGAAGGCAACATGATTCTATTTGGGTGATTGTGGATAGAATGACAAAGTCAGTCCACTTTTCGCCAGTAAAGACTACCCATTCAGCAAAAGATTATGCTAAGTTTTACATTCAAGAGGTAGTAAGACTTCATGGAGTCCTTGTTTCAATTATATCAGGTTGAGGTGCACAATTTAATGCTCAGATCTAGAAATAGTTCAAGAAAGGCTTGGGTTTAAAGGTGAACTTAAGTACTACTTTTCATCCTCACACAAATGGTCAAGCAGAGGACACTATTCAGACTTTAGAAGATATGTTGAGGACCTGTGTGATTGATTTCAAGGGTAATTGCTATGATCAGCTACCTCTCATTGAGTTTTTTTATAACAATAGTTACCATTCTAGCATTCACATGGCTCCTTATGAAGCTCTTTATGGGAGAAGATGCATATCTCCTATTGGATGGTTCGACGTTGGTAAAATTGGGTTGATAGGACAAGACTTAGTTCATCAAGATAGAGAAAGTGAAATTTATCCATGAAAAGTTGAAAAAAGCGTAGACTCATCAGAAATCCTACACTGATGTTAGGAGAAGAGACTTAGAGTTTGAAGGAGATGATTGGGTATACTTGAAGGTTTCACCCATGAAGGGTGTTATGAGATTTGGAAAGAAGGGGAAACTTAGTCCCTGGTATATTGATCCTTTTAGAATATCCAAAAGGATTGTAATATAGCTTATGAGTTGGAGCTAACACAAGAGTTAGTAGCAATTCATCTAGTATTCCACATTTCAATGTTGAAAAAGTGTATAGGCGATCCTTCACTAATTATACCAACTAAAGATATTAGTATCATGGATAGTTTGTCTTATGAGGAAATTCATGTTTAGATGCTAGACCATCAGGTTCGCAAGTTGAGAACCAAGGAAGTAGCATCAATCAAAGTTCTATGGAGAAATTAATTTGTTGAGGAAGCTACTTGGGAAGCTGAGGAGGATATGAAGAAGAGATATCCAATTCTCCTTGAACCCAGGGAAATTCCAGATCAAGGTAGTAATTCCCTTCTTAGTACTCTTTAATTGATATATTGAATGTCTTAGATATGCTTGTTGGGTGATTGAGCTAAATGTTAGATGTTATGCCTTTAGCCTACTAAAAGTAATCTCATTCGAGGACGAATGTTCCCAAGGGAGAGATATTATAACACCTCGCTACTTGAAAGAACTATAATTAGAAAGAAACCATTTTGGAAAGTATGAAAATCTGAAATTTGGACAACTTATGTTAAGTATGAGTTTTTGGTCAACTTCAAATGACCATAACTCCTAGCACATGATGAGTTATGTGGGCTACAAGACACTGTTGGAAAGAGCATTGAATTATCTTTTCAACTCCACCAACTTTGCTCAATTTCGAGTTCATATGAGGGAGGATATGCCCATTTGAAGTCGGATTTTCTAGATAAGGAAAGTCAAAACTGGATTTTAAAAGGGTATTTTGGTCTTCTTCATACCCAATTGGTTTAATTCACTTGTAGTGAATTAATTAGGGTCTAAACTGAATTGGTTTAGTTCACACAATTGAAAATTCACACTAGGGTTTTAGAGAGAAGAACTCAAGAGGAGAAGAGAAGAGGAAAGTCAAGATTCGTCGTTTTCTTGAGGAATTCATTGTGGATTTCACCATGGATTTAGTCCAACGAGGTATGTGGATGTCACATTCTTTTGTTCTTCTCTTTTTTTTTTCATGTCACATTCTTTCAAAGAGGGATTTTTAAGCACTTTGTAGCTATCGTTGATTGCCTTTTTACTCAACCATCCCTCTTTCTTCAGAATTAACAATTAGAATAAGTCTATGCTATAATGCTCAAGGAAGCAAGGTGCAAAAATTAGGGATTCAAAAATAGTAAAGGGAAAAATATGGCTACCAACAAAAGGCAACAGGCCCTAAAGGGCTAACTAGTGATACAATATCTGAAAAGGCTAAAATTTACAAGACAAATCAAAGAAAGCCTATTATCATCTCCTAAACAAAGCTACACTTTTTATTTTGCTTCACTAACATGCAGGGCAAGTTTTTGACTAAAATGTGAAACATGGAATAAACAAATTCTCACCACACGTGGAACAAGTATCAATCAAGATGGATCAATTTCACTTTTAAGAGAGACAAGATCATAAAAAACTATAAAATAAAATAAGTTATATATAAAGTCACAACTATGAGCCTCAGTGTCACGGAGTCAACAATTTCCTTATCAATCAAGAAATCATAAGAAATCACTACTCAAAAATTAGGCCTAAATAGCAAGTATCGTACCACTCAAAAGGATCTTTTCTTTTCTCTCAAAAAAAAATTATTTCATAAAAAATTAAAGACACTTGGTTCAAACGGACTATCATCACGAAAAAAAATAGAAAACAAAAAGCCATGAAACCCATCCTAAAAAAAGAAAAACCACAATAAAACAGTAAAAACTAGGAATTCATTCCTCCACCCCACACTTAAAAAGATGCTATGCCCCCAAAACATTGAATAAAATTTAAAACAAGGGTTAGGAAAACTCCCTGAGGCCTTTAGGCCTAGCTAGTAGCATGTTCTCTTAATTTTCATGAAAGGTCATACGCACCCCACACTTGAGCTCAAAAGTGTTCCTTTGCTTCAAATATTTGGATACTCAGACTTCCTCTAAACTGCAAAAACAAGACAAAAAAAAAAAAAAAAAACAAAAAAAGTGACACTAACAAAATAAATAAAATAAGAAGCTACACTACTAATTGGGTTGCCTCCCAATAAGCGCCAAATTTAATGTCGCGGCATGACACAAATAAATTCACCACTTTTCTTTCCACTTTGAACTTATGAACTTTACCCCTAACTTTGCATTAATTTTTCTGCTCCTCTCTAGGGGCAGAGGTATATATATAAAGGAACCAAGCAATATATGTTGCATCTTGCACTTCTTGGCCCTTATGTGAGGAATGTTGTTGTCTACGTGGACTAAAAAATACTAGAATGTAGGGGTCTTGTTCCTCATCTATACACTTATTCATTACTTCAAATGACTCGATTTTCATGTCGCCATCTAAGCATAATATAGAAAAGTATTTTGAATAAGATTCAAGATGCCTTGACTCCAAAACAACATTATTTACAACATTCTAGCTTTTGTACTCTTTCTCAAACATGGAACCTTCAAGAAAAGTCTAATTGCAATGTATCTCCTCCCATTTTAGAACCTCTATTTGACTTCTGAGTGCCTTTTCAGTATCATAAAACTCATAATTGGATCATTGAACGTCTAACGCAACAACATTTGCATTCAATTCATTGCTTAAATTCTAAGTATGCAAGAAAAAAAAAATCAACATCTTGAAATTGCTTCATTTTCCTATCTATTAGGTGTGGCATTACATATATGATTCTCCTACGGAGCTCTTCATATTCCTCTATTAATTTCCTACAAGATTCCATATTATCAAAGGAACAAAAATTATTAGAATCATCATTATAGGGTTTCGGAGTAGGGTAGCAAAACACGGAACAACCGACCCACAAATCACTACAAAGCTATAGGATAAACATGATGCACAAAATTCTCCCTAGAGAATATATTGACATTGTTGCCAAAAGTGGGCTCCTTTACAATAAAGACAAGGTCTTACCACACATGAATAATCATTATTCCTGTTCATCCCACGAAGAGTATTAATTAGTAGAAAAACTATGTATTAATATAAATAAATAAAAATTAATTAATTAAAATAAAAAGTATAAACTAGAAGAATAGTTAATTTCTAAGTCCCTGGCAGTGGCTCCAAAAACTTGTTGCTCCCATTTGCATACACGTGTACGTGCTCGCACAAGTAATAGTGGCTCTTAAAAGAATCAGATTATCGAACCCAAATGGCTTGTCGATTAACTATTTTTACTAAATTATACTAGTCTAATTATTTATTTAAGAGAGCCAAAACTGTTTGATTTTTATTTGTAAAGAAAAGAATGTAGGAATTAAATAATAAAATTACTTACATTGATTGGAAAATCCCAGGGTTGCAACATGTATGGGGTTTCATTTATCACACCTCATACATAAAGTAATTACAATTATCAAAATGCTGATTTATAGGGTTTACTTTGTGATCATGATCTCCCGACCTCTAATCGCTTACTCCAATTAGTTGTATAACGTTTAGCGGGGATAAGCAGTCCTAATTGGCCAGCATTTATATTTCATCCTATTTTTTAACCAAGCTAGGTGTTTGTCCGTGCGTCACTCCTAAACACAAATCAACTCAATTTAATGGAAGATCAAGCCTTTTGTATTATTTGGCTATCTACCTTATCAACTCCCAAGTCCAAGAATAGGCAATATATTTATCTCTATGGTGATCAAGCATGAAATACTAAAATAAGAATTCAAAAGTAATTTAAGTGATAACCAATATTAATTCAAAAAAATCGATGTTCAACAATTAACCATAGTTTTGGCCCCAGAACAAGGGTCTTTAGTTACTATTGTCTAAGAAAAGAAGTAAAGAATCCTAAAAAGTATTGATAACTTTATACTTGATGCCCTATATTTTTTTTCTCTCCTAGAATTATTTCTCTTAACTATTTATAGATCTATAAAACCCTAAATAAAATAATTGAGTCCAAATCAAATTAGGAACCCAAAACCAAAACAAATTTGAATTCCTTTTTATTTTCTACGTGAAGCTATACGTTCCAAATTTTGTGCCTATCTGCAGATTCTTACACATGGCAGCAGAGTTGCAATTTAACTTATGTATTATTTTATAACTTTTAATCCATTAAGTTGTTTGTTTGATTTCCTTCTTCAACCTTCCATCTTTAATTTGTTTTAGCTCCAAACTTCTTCAGCATTACACCAATTTACTCTTACAAATAAAATACATTATTTAGCACTATCCATAAAATTCATACTAAAAAAGGATAAATACAAATAATAAAGATGAGAGAAAAAATGATTTAAAATATATATATTTGGCCTCACATCAACTTTCATGTACAAAGCACTCAAATTATAACAATACAATGTAGACATTGTCTTGAGGTACACTCTAAGATCATGAAGTAGGTAGATGATCCAAGGCATCTCTATTGCAGTAAAGATAGTAATCTATACTCAACTTCAATACTTGATCTTGCTACTATTGGCTGTTTCTAGGAAATCTAAGAAAAATAATTTGCACCTAAGAAGATGCTATTGCATGTAGTGGATCTCGGAGTGGTAATGCATCCTCACAGCCAAATGAGTATATGAATATCCATAAAACTCACAAGGTGATTATGAGATAAGTTTGACAGTTTGAGTTCAAATTGTAGTTTTTGATGTACCTGAGAATCATTCGACCTCCTTGAAGGTGTTCATTATTAAGACATTACATAAACTGACTGGCTAAATTCTCTGCATGAGTGATATCAGGCCTTGGGAGTGTAAAATACTAGAGGCTACTTACTATACTTATGTACAAAGAGTCATCTATAAACTTCCAACCACTCATTTTGACCATGCAATTTTTCCTAAGGAGTAGCTACAACTTTTTACAATTTTATATCAGTCTTGTTAAGTAGGGCAGCGACATACTTACTCTGACTCAAGTAAACTCCTCCCATAAAATATTTGACCTCCACTCCAAGAAAGAATTGTATAGGACAAAGATCCTTCATAACAAACTCTCTTCCAAGTTGTAAAACCAAGTCAAAGATATGTAATTAGTTACTTCTTATTACAATAATGTCATCTACATATAACAAGGGGAATATTGAACCTTTGTGAGTTTGCAATGTGAACAATGAGGGGTCTGCCTTACTATAAGTAAAGCCAAGGTGTAGGAGATGCATGCAAAATATATCATATCAAAATTTTGATGCATGTTTAAGGCCAACAATGCCTTCTTTAACAGAAAAACATGGTGAGGATATTTAGAGTCAATAAATCAAAGATGTTAACTCATGTATACCTCTTCTTCCAAGAGACCATGAAGGAATTAATTTTTGACATCAAGTTGCCTTATTTCCAACTTAGAGATAATAGCAACTAATAAAACCACCCTAATAGTTGTGGCCTTGACCATATGGCTAAATGTTTCTTCAAACTATATCCTGCACAACTGCAAGCCAATGTGGTGACTCTAGTGCCTCATCAGTAGTTTTTGGTCCTCTCGCAATCTCTTCTCTGTTTTTAGGAACAAGAGATAAAGTGATACACATTTTCCTTGTGTCTAGTAATCATGTGATGCCTTGTGGTATATGAGTTGTATCAAGTGAGGCAACTAGTTATAGTGAAGTTTCTCTAGATTGTTGGTTCTCAGTCATATATCATACTTAGATATCAACCTCTTAATGTATCTCTTGTGGACTAGACCAAAAATAAGTATGATTCAATGGACCACCACTACCTAAACCTGCATGATTAACTTGATCCTTACCACCACTATCTGAACCTGCATCTGAGTGTTCAGCATCATTATCATCATCAATTGTCATGAGCATTGTTATATGTTTAGTAGCATTATCACTAGTAGTATATTGTGTATTATCAACAACCTGTGTTTTAATATATGCAATATTCTCACTAGTTGTTGACACAGTATAAGCATTTCCCCTGAATAAGTATCCTCATATGCCAGAAATTTTGAGAAAAACTCAACAAAAGTAGCTAGATCAGGTGAGACATAAATATTAGTATAAGTTTTATTTGGAGGATAAAAGGTAATGTTCTTTCATAAGATCAACATGTTTGGACACATACACTTCCCTTGTTGAGGGATGATAACATATGTAGCCCCTGTGCAATCTACTGTATCCTATGAACACACAAGGGTAGGTCTTCAAGCTGAACTTGCTACTACCCTTGATATATGTGAACCACCAAAAACCAAACAACTTTAATATGTTTTAATAATGTTTCTCACCATATAACCTAACAAATGGAGTGACCATCTTTAAGACTGAGGACAACAGTCTATTAATGAAAAATAGTACATGGCCTAAACTCATAGAAACAAAGGAAGATTAGCACGTAATAGAATTGCTAATCCAATCTCATCAATATGCATATGTTTTCTTTCTGAGACTCATATTTTCAGGTGTGTTAGGACATGAAATGTGCCTAACAATACCACAATCTTCTAGATGTATAATGAAGTATGTTTTGATTAATTCACCACCTCCATCACACTGGAATGTCTTAATGTCTTTAGAGAATTATTTTACACAATTTTCTAAAATTTAACAAATACTTCAAAAAATTCAAACATCTTTTTCATTGGATAAAGTTATGTATACCTTGTGTAATCATCTATAAACACTACATGATATTTCATATGCTGAAAAAATTCAACAGAAGAAGGAACCCACAAATCAGAATGTGTTTTCAATAAAGATTAGTCCTCAATTCTATTCCTCAAGTCAAGTGGAAGTTTAAAATTTTTTTTCCAACTAACAACTAGAACAGACAATATGCATTTTATTCCAACTATTAACATTAATGCAACTATTGTTACTCAAAACTTTTAACAACTTTAAACTAGGATGTCGTAATATAGTATGCTCTATGATGTTTGATGTCTTCTAATCGTGTGTAGGAGTCAAAGTATAGAGTCCACTTCTCTTAGATCCCTAGGTTAGTATTTTCCTTGTTTTCTTGTCCTTACAACAACGTTAGTTTCATCAAACTTAAGAGTGCAACAATTATCTCTAGCAATTTTACAAACTAAGAGTGGATTCTCAGCAATCTTAGAAACTACAAGGTCCTTTTCTTATTTCAAGCATGATCTAGTTGTATTCCCAACTTGTGTTATGTCTAATTGTGATCCATTCCCAACAACAATTTTATAAAATCCACTGTAGTGTTTAAATTAGATAGAATATTGGCTCTTGAGTCCATCTACAAAGTGTCATATGTAGATGATGCATTATGCAGATTGATAGAAGCCAATGCATGTGGTAGTTCATCTACTATTGGCAAGAGTAGTCTCACCTGTAAAAGCCTTTAAGAGTAGTATCGTTATTGCTACCACAAATTTTAAAAGACTATGTCTTATTCCTATCCTTATTTCTACTTTGGAAGCTTTGATTATACTAAGTATTTGATCCTTGTCCAACAAGTTTGAGACCCCTTCCTTCGGAGTTCAAGTTGTTGTTTCCACTTCTCTAAGAGTAATTTCCTCCTCCTCTTATCATTTGGGCAAAGAATGCCATGTTAAGGTTCTGTAGTTGCAATTCTTCTTCATCCTCTTTCATATTAAAAACCCTGAGAGAATTAACAAATTGATTAAGAGTGGAACATGGTGCATTACCTAGCATGAAACTCCTAAAAGAATTGTACTTGAGATCTAAACCTAAAGTTCATTACTTTTGTATCTTCATCCTCAGGATTGTGAATAGCTTCAAGGCCATCACATATGCCTTTGAATTTCTTAATGTAATCATCAATTTTCTTGGTTCCTTGCCTACACTTTGCAATTATTGTTTAAAATAAAACACCTTATCTTTAATGCTTGAAGATATGCCTTATTTAAGCATTCTCACATCTCCTTGGTAGTTGAGAAACCCACAATAAAGTGCATGGCTTCTTCTGTCAAGGTGCCAGAAATCCAGTTCCTTAGCACTACGTATTTCTCCTACAATCATCACCACTACCACTATATTCTATATTATCCTCAACCCTTATAACCACGACTTTCTCAACAGCCTTTCCAATAGAATGACCACTCGCAATTGATTCACTCTCCTTGATGATATAGGTTAGTCTCATCACATGAATCAAGTGCATCATTTATGTCCTTCATATGAGATAGTTTGTTAGCTTAAGTTTAATGGAACAAGAGGCAATTAGGTGGTGAAGGGAATAAGTGGATAGAGTATTGGTAGAGGGATCCATTTTAGTTATACTTGTGATCATTTTGAATTCAATACTTACGCAGCAGAAAATCTTAATTCTCTTATACCATGTAGAATTCTCAGCAATAACTGAGAGAAATCAAGATTTGTATTGATGGTTAATAATTTGAGTAGAGGTTGATATAGAGTTGTAAATTTGTACAGTAGTAGACTAGTATTAAAGTTATAATATATTAAAAATACAATTACAATAGCAGAGGTTAACTACTACTATACCTACATAGCGTAGTCAAAGTTTGATTTTAATTCTTTAACAACTAACATGACTTCTAACTATTGAACCATGTTGATCAACTCAATACTTATCTACAACTTGATCCTTATCTTCAACAATTATAGTTAGTGATTTTATGAAAAAAATTGTCACCTATGAACCTAAAATCAATTTTGTTACATTTTAAGAGTCACTCAAGTCCTTCGATCGAGTTCTTTCACAATTTTCTAAACAAAAGAAAGTTATAACCTTATAGCCTTGTAAGGTATGTATGTGTGAGTGATTCCCTGGATTTAATATGTAGATTAGGAAAATAATGATCTTTGTGATGATGCAAAACTCTATTTTGTAAAAGTACCATAAGGTTTGAACTTTAATATTTTGTTATGTATTAATTGCATATAAATGAAAGGATGTCTTGTCGAAGTGCTTTTAGTATCATAAGTCAATTGGGTAAATGATCATGTGGCATTCCTTTCACATTTCATGTGCGAAAAATTCCTTCTCTCTGACTATTTTTGAGTTTCTGAATAATGCTCTAATAAATGTTGTAAGCTCTTGGTAAGCTTATGAATTATATTATTTGTAGTCCATTGGGGTTAAATGTGAAACTCATTATGGATTTTGCAAGAATTTATTGTGTTGATACTCTACTCTCTGCTTCTTTAATATTTGTTCATAATAGTGATATGTTATATTTAACTGATATGGTACAGACTGACTAGGAAGGTGGCTTCTCTCCAATGACAATGCACTTTAGTGAAAACTATCCTTACAAGCCACCTAAGTGCAAGTTTCCTCAAGGTTTCTTTCATCCTAATGTCTATCCATCAGGAAAATTACATCTGCAGTCTATCCTTAATAAGGACCATGTAATTTCTTATCATTGTTGTTTTGTTACTTTGTTAGTTTTGTAAATTTGTATATCAGCTTCAAGATTACTCTTATGGTTATTTTGTTTTTATAACCTTGTTTAGGGGTGGAGTCCTGTCATTACAGTGAAACAATACTAATGGGTATTCATTATTTGCTTGATTGGCCGAGCCCTAATTATTCAGCACAAATAGAAGGTTATAATATATACATACAGGTAACCACTCAAGCTTGATGTGTACTTCATTGAGATTTTTTTAAAAAAAATCTTTAAAAATCAAGTTGCCATTTTGATCTTTTCTATTGGAACTACTCACAATAATAGCTTGTAGATCTGAAATTCTATGATGATTCCAATTGAGAAATCGTTTACATGGATGCTTAGATAAAAAAAAACATAAAATTTAATATATATTAAATACATTAAATCCATTTTAGAGATACTATTGGATTGTAGGAGGGATTCCAAATGTCAATAGATTACTTGCAAATTTTGGTTAAATTGGTAATGAGAAAAATAAATTTTAGTTTCCATTCATAGAATATGGTGCCTTTGAAATGTGATAATTGAGTAAATCATATTAATTCCTAATATTTGGCTTTTCAGTACAATATGTGACCTTGATTTTATAGGATAATGTTGAGTATAAGAGACGAGTGAGACAGCAAGCTGAGCAGTATCCAGCTCTTTTCTGACATTACTTTGTCATAAATTAAGAATAATCATGTGACATTTTTAGTCCTCATTGACATGGTGGTCGTGTGTCTAATTTGGTTCTTATCTTCTTTATAATTGAACAATTAATATAATATGTGTGTGACATGCATGCTATTCATATATGTTATTTTGACAATGTGGTTGGTTTGTTGTATCTCTTTCTACTTCATCAAAGGTTTTGTTTTTCTATGCTAACAATCGGGTAGTTGCTAACTATGTGAAACCAAAGAAGAAATCTTCTATTCACTATTGATTTATAGGACCAGTGGGCAAAAGATGACAAACTTTTTTCTTGGGTAACTAAGTTTTCTTTGTGGCTTATCACATACTTCGCCTTTCAGATATGCAACAAATAGCGATCTTCAAAGGTTGGAATGAACAACAACTATATATACCCTACTCAAAAGCAACTCACTTTTGTCAATATCTATATTCGAGACATTGGGAAGTATTGCTTAACTCTCTAGATTTGCTATCTATAGTATTTTTCTTGAAACATAACAAGTTATTTTGTTCTATCTTTTATTTTGTCTTGTGGTTCATCATACAAGCAAGGTCAACATCCTTGATGCTTATTATAGGAAATATTAGGAGATCTTAGTTCCTTCAATTTTAAATTACTTTTCTAAGGTATGTAAAACATGGTAGTTCAGATCCTCTATTGATGTCATTAGATGATTATCAGAAAAGCTTTCTTTCTCCACTTCCCTCATAATCATTGCTTCGACGTCTTTTGCTCTGCTTTTGATCATTTCACTTTCTGTCGAGGTGTTTATCAATATTTTCACACTCTCCTCTATCTTCCTCCTTCTTGATAATTGTATATATGCTGTCAAAGTATTGTGATATACCTCTTCCCAAACCCCACATCAAATAACCTACCCAATCTTTTCATGGTAGGACTTTTCCACTAAAAAGGGTTATGATAGCATCGGCATTCGAGCTGTAAGAGATTCCAAGCTAGAGTTCTGACCACAATTGCTTGATTTTCCAAAATCTTTAGTTGTGGATAGGGGCGGATCTATGTAGTGGTCGGGGGGTGCCACGCCACCCCCCAACTTCGACGGAAACTCTATATATACATAGGTATATATATATATATATATATATATATATAATATTTATATATATATAAAGCGTGGCACCCAGTGAACAAAATTGGCTTGTGGTGCCACGGTTGGAGGGCAACTTTAGATGGCTAATGTTGCAGGTTCGAATCTCATTTGTACCTATTCTTTTTGAGAAATTTGCTGCAGATATTCTTTAAGGAAAAAAAAGGCTCCAAGCACCTTTTTTTGGCACCCACGGACTCTAAATCCTAGATCCGCCACTGATTGTGGAACCTATCCTCTAACTAAGAAACCTTTGGTGTTTGTCAACATTTTTTCCTTGAAGCTAGTAAGCATCGAGCTTTCTCGCTCATTTTCATGGGGTTTCTTACTTACTACCCGAAGAATAATGAATTTGAGGTCTCAAAAACAAAGGTTATTGCATAGAGCGGAGAATCAAAAACCACCCCATACATCAAGAACAAATGTACACAGTCAAGTTTGGTTCTTGAGAATCAATCTAACTTATGTTGTTGTATCGCTCTAGTACTATAGTGTTTTCAAATTGCTCAATTCTTCTCTCTTTAAAAGTGAATCGAACAATGAATCAACCATGATTTTTCACCATTGGTTTCCTTCTAAAGCTCTGTGTAAGTAGTTTTCAGTTTATAGATAGGGTTATGAATCAGGGCATATACAGCTCCAAGGTTTTAATTCTTTAATTCTCTTTATCATCTTCGAGTATGGACCTTCAGAATTGATTTTAATATCATATGAAAATTGAGATCTTTTAATTTCAATCTGATAAGGAAAACTTAAAATCAAAAAACTTTATGAGTTTAAAAATTACTTTCTCATGAGGTGTATACACATTCAAACAATGTCCAACATAGTGGAACATAAGAAATTATCCACACTTCATGTGACTATAAGAAAAAATAATTTATTTATTTACTTTTACTTCTCATACATACTTGTATATAAAATATCACAGAAAGAATGGGGCATGAACCTGGTGGCTTGTCTACTCTCACAACCTATCTTTTCTTGATCCATCTTCATTCAAAATAGTTGAAACAAATGCATCAGATATTGGTTATGGTGGTAGTTTGAAAAAAAGAAGAAGATAAAGATCATATCAATACATTTGCATCCAATCATTGGAATAAATCCCAATAAAGTTATCCTACTATAAAGAAGAAAATTTTGGCAATTGTTTTTGTGAAATTCAAAATTTTAACCAAATTTACAAAATTAAAAGTTTTTACGACGCATTGATTGTAAAGCTGCAATGTCTATTTTGAAAAATGATGTACAAAATCACTGAGGTATGGTATCTAGGTAACATATGTTTGTGTTTGCTCATCTTTATGAGGTTTGAACAAGCAAGATCTGGTATATGTGAGTATCCATCCTTTCATAATTTTTTTGTGTATATACGGGAATTTTTTTAGATGAAATTTATTGCAGTGCTAAGTATTTTATTAGCTACTTCCTGGGGGTTGGAATATCTATCATCAAAGAAAATGGCTTAGTTTTATCCAAGACTAAGTATAGTATCTTCAAAATTAATATTCAATTTCTAGATGGACATAATATCCAACAAGGTACTATTACTCTATCCCTATACAAGGGATTGCCATAAAACAACTTTTATGATACCTTTTGGGTAGTATGAATGGAATGTTATGCCCTTTAGACTAAAAATCACTCCCTCGAAATTTCAAAAATAATGAATGATATTTTTAATCCTTTTTCAAAATTTTTTATAATGTTCATTGATGTTGTCCTAGTATTTTCTACTAGCATTGACCAACATTTCAAACATTTGAAAGTTTTCTCCAATGTCATCAAAGATAATGGCTTAGTTTTATCCAAGAATAAGTACAGTCTCTTCCAAATATATATTCAGTTTCTTGGACATAATATCCAACAAGGTACTATTATCCCTATCCAATGATCCATTCAATTTGCTTATAATTTCCTAATAAAATTCTTGACGAATCTCAGCTCCAAAGATTCTTGGGATGTGTCAATCACATAGAATATTTTATTCCAGGACTTAGCAATTTACTAAAAACTCTTCATGATAGATTGAAGAAATTCCCTCCTCCATGGACCAACATCAACTCCAATGTCGTTACACAAATAAAGTTTAAAGCTAAAGATCTAACATGACTATCCCTTATTAATTCCTCTGCATTCAAAATAGTTAAAACATATGCATAAGATATTAGTTATAGTGGTATTTTGAAACAAGGAAAAATGGCAAAAAGCATATCATTGCATTGGCATCCAAACATTGGAATAAAGCCCAACAAAATTATCCTACTATAAAGAAGGAAACTTTAGCAATTATTTGTGCATTTTATAATTTCAAGAAGATATAATAAATAAAAGCTTTTACTATGCATTGATTGTAAACCTGCAACATCTATTTTGCAAAAAGTTGTACAAAACCTTGATTCTAAACATATATTTGCTAAATTGTAAGCTATTTTGTCTATTTTATTTGTTATTGAACATATCAAAGTGAGCTCAAACTCTATTTCAGGTTATCTTACTCGAGAATTATTGCAGGGTAGGTAATTATTGATAGATAAAAAATTGGAACAAAGTACACAAAATGAGAATGAAACTATTGTTGGACATAAGCCAACCAAAAACCAAGTATAAGTTGTTTCCCAATCACAGACAATTTCAGATGCTACAAAGCAATCCTCAACAAATGTTGTTGGATCAAGCCATCCCAGATACCAAAACTCAGCAGATTATGCCATGAATGAATCTTTAATTTAAACATGGTAAAACTTGAATGAACTTATACAACTTGGTAAGATCTATTTTTTAATAGGATGATCTTAATGCGGATGATATTGTGCTCTTTTCATATCTACTTTGTAAGTAGTATTCCTAAGCAACAATAGTTGGTTTGTCAAAGAAGACTTAGTAGACTTACATATGGTTATTAATAACATCTGGATCATCTAAGTAAACAACTTCTTGATGTAAAATAGCTATAGCTTTTACGTATAGAATTGATATCAGACCTCTGTAAACTTAACTATCACATCTACCTCTTTTAAATAATATTGAGTTAAGAACTTGAGTGTTTTTTTTTATGGAACCCAAAGTTCTTTTGATCCAAGGACAGGGGACATTAAAGTCATTATTGTTATTTACCTAACCATTTTTACAGATCTCATAATGTCTTTCTTCACTCACTTCTTCTCCTCCTGTAAAATTTCTTCTGGAACTACATCTTCTATTATTCCCCCAAAATTGTAATCTTAAAGGAGAGACTAGCTTCAAAAATTTGCAGCAATGAATTAACGATTTGAAAATTTCAAAACATCCCTAGTCTACCATCTATAAATCTTCAAGATGGCCTTAAAAAGTAACTATTTCATGATTCAAAAATGGACGTAATGGAACTCGTGTTGTCCCATCAAGACAAGTCACTCAAAAACATAAAAACATGATAGAAAAGTGGAAATAAATTAACGATAGCATAAGCACAAAAAACATAGTCATTCTCAACAAAACCCCAAAACCTAGTTGTCATGTGTACAAATCACTAATATAAAATACAATATTGAAAGATAAATGCAAGTATTAATGTCTTTGTTTATAAAATAGAACAATAAAATAAGTAAGGAACAAGAGGGCCCATCGGGATGACAAGCAACTACCTTTCAATGTATCCTCAGAAAGCCTCGGAGAAAGATGGAAGAAGAATGGTCACACAAATTCGGGTTCTGAACCTACACAGGTGTAGAAGCAAGAAGTGAGTACCAACTCACACGGTACTCAACAAGTAACCTAATAAATGGAAGGTAAAACTAGCCAAGAATACGAGTACTCCTTCCATCCCAATCAAACCACCACAACTACAACCTACAGAGAAATCAGCTTATCCTAACCTTCACAATATATAATTCACATTTCTTTATAGTCACAGTCCAATGGTTACATTTCATCAAATAGGAAGAATAAAGTTGATCACTCACAAGTATTAGGTTCAACAATCCCAAGTATCAAGTACATTAATCACAATTATCAAGTCGGGATCGATGGGGAACAGACAAGATCTATACACCCGTGAGATGTAACCTCAGCCTCAATACCTCTTATTGGAATATACCTCGACATCAACCTCGCATATCGGAATAGACCTCGGTGTCACTAACACTTTCCAAAACAGAGCTCGACATCAATACGCCTACCATAATAGACCTCGGTATCATATCACTCACCGGTGTTGACCTCGGTATAATCTCTACACATCTCATCACAATGTTCAGAATTAATACAAATAAGCATATTCACATAATAATGAGGAGATGAAAATTCAGGATATTTACATCCACAATCATACTATCAAAGTATTTCATTAGTCACTGATTCAAATTCAACACTCAAGGCAATTCACAATATACAATACACTACTATCATCATGTTGCCTTTTTCATCAATCCCCTTTCAATAATTAAGATTAATCAAAAAGAGAAATCTAACCTATCACCTTCTTCCCATTACTCCCCAACACACACACAATGAAGAGACAACAAGATTCTACAAGTTTTAACAAGGTTTAGAGGTTTACTTGTCTTAAATCAATCAAAAGTCATGCCAACACTCGATCATTTCCTTTCTTAATAATATCCAAAACAACACAATCTAGTCAAACAAGTATTCACGATGAGATACTGTAACTAACAGCACCTATATCAAGTAATTTGAATAAATAGATCAAATCAACTCAAAAACTCGATTTCGAAAATAAGATTTGAATCTAAATTTTTTTACATGAATATGTTATCCAAAACATTTGGAATTCATTGGTGAAAGCCATTTTAAAAATAGAGTCGCATTGTACTCATAATCATCATTTTTCTTAAAAACTCAAGTTCTTGAAAAACCCCAAAGGTTTGAATTCAATCTAGCAATTTAAATGATAAAATCTTGCCATAATCATGGAATAATTAAATTCATAACCCAATCAAAGTTTCTTCAATCAACTTTGAAATCTCCAATACCAAGCTTGAGAATCAAAAATGGAGGAAATGGGGTTGAAACCCTGATTTTGGAAAACATCTTGCCCAGGGATCGTCCGCGAATGCAAACCCCTGCCCACGAATGTATGACTTAATTAACTAGCCCTTTGCGAACATGGCAGGGCTCCCACGAATACGAAGGTCAACATATTGACCCTCCATGAATGTGGTGGAGCCTCCACGAACACAAGGTCCCCATATTCTCCTCTATGTGAATGCGACCACAAGCTCCACAAACATGGAGGGTTGGCACAAGAAACACAGTTAGAAAATTAACCAACATAAAATCCTTCGAATGGACGTCCCTCAAGATTTATTGCAAACCCAGTACACTCAAATTAAATATGTTATCAGAATAAACTCACCATTCCAGGTTCAATAGAACCATCAAAATACGAATTTGAGGTTTCATTGCCCTAAATCCCGTGAAAATCATAATAAAATAAACACAATGCCTGAAAAGGCAAAATCAATCTCAAGACCTCTGAAAATTAAACAAAGATCTCCTCTAGACTTAAAATCATCCCCAAATCCAATGGAATTGTTAAAAACTTGATCTGAGCATCCGAACCTTGAATGTTTACCAAAATCAACCCAAAGGCAAAAATTTTAATAATTTCAAACTTAGGACCTCAATTCCATGAAAAGAATTCGAATTTGAAACTGACAACTCTCTCAGACCAATTTCCACATTTTGGGACTAATGGAATCTATGAAATTCCATTTCAAGTCGAAACTCCAAAGGACAAAAAAAATTACTTTTTAACAACTTAAGTCTTTCAAACTCAAAAGTTTTCACTACGAGTCACATTTTACTCAATATTCAAAACTAATTTCAGTAGAAAAATTAAAAATGACTCATGTCAATATTGAGAGGGGTAAAATAGTAATTTAATGAAATTTTCCAAAAATGACCAACTAGGTCATTACATTATTCACTACTAAAAATAATGATCATCCCCGAACATAAAGTAAAAGAAAGTACATGAAGCTTCGAAGAGCTGGGGATATCTAGCACACATGTTTGACTCCATTTCCCAAGTCACCTCTCCAAATGAACGGTGTTTCCACTTCACCTTCACTGAAGAAATCTTTGGTCAAAAACTTTTAGACCTTCCTATCCAAAATGGTTATAGGCTCCTCCTCAAATGAAAAATCTGGCCCGACTAATACTGAACTAAAAAAATGCACATGAGACTCATCCAACACGTACTTTCAAAAAATTGACACATGAAACAATAGGTGCATATCTGAAAGTTAGGTGGCAAGGCCAACTTATAGGCCAAATCAACTACTCGACTCAAAATCTCAAAAGGACCAATAAATTTAGGGCTAATATTTTCCTTCTTCCTTTACCTAATATCACCATTCATGGGTGAAACTCGAACCTAAACATGATCACTCTCTCTATTAACACTAAGGACCAAATTCTTCAATCGACGTCACTCTTCTATCGACTCTAAGTTTTCAAAAGTTGATACGCCTATGTTACAACTCCTTAAAGAAGTATAACAGTTGTTATCAAATAAAAAACCTAACTTTTAGGTTATGGTCGATCCCACAAGGAATATGGTCTAGACTTAGGCTAACTTAAAATTATCTGTGGTTGGTCAAACTACTTTCGAAAAAGGGAGATATAGTTGATTGATTTGAAGTAAAAAGTAACAAGTAATCACAATTTTCTATTTGAAATATCAATATGAGATGAAAAGTAGGGTACAAGTGTTCCCCACATGTTCTTAATGCAGCAATTCAAATATTAGTAACTCTATATTAGTGTCAACATGCATGGTTGGTAAATTATGTATCTCCTAAGTGATTGGTCCTCCGAATAGGGAATTTCACCACGCAACTTGATCTGCCTACGTATGTATGCTTTACTAACCATTACCCTTAACCCCATATTAGCCTTCGTAGTAATTGGGTAAGGCTATTAGATAGCGGATTATCACGTCTAAATCTTTGTTGTTTAATCCCTTCTCATTCTTTACCTCCTTGGTCCTGCAAGTAGGAATGAGGCAAGTTCTAACATTGGCCACTGTTAAAAAGTTTTCTAAACGAAAGGGATAACAATACATGCATAAACACTATTCAAGAATTACTTTATTATTGGCTTTACTTTGTTAATTACGTATGGTTCCCACAATCCTAGTTGTGGATTTAGGTATTCATGCTTGAGTTATCACAGTTCATATTTGAGTTTGAAATAGAAATCATGAACTTACACTTGGAATAGATGAAATCTGGAATTGAAAATCAAAAGAAAATTGCATAAACACACTTTAAGAATTAAATTCTAAAAGAGTTTACAAAATAATACTCGAAGCCAAAATTAAAGTCCGACAAAAGGTCTAACACTCAAAAAAAAAATGAAAAATAAAATTTTATATTTATATAAACTAAATCCTAAACTAAGTAGGAAAAGAAAATATAGGAAATTATGATTTGAGAGGTTTTGATCAATGCCGGCCACCTACAGTCCATGAATTAATCAACGGCCCATGGGTTGCTTCATAGTTCAACAGTTGCCCAAAATCTGGTGGTTTTCAAAATACAACCATCACCTATGACTTGTAGGTCTATGCATGAACCGTCCTGTCCCTCCGTTGTTCAAGTACTAGAACTTCTTTTCTCCAAATCAAACGATGACCATCATCCACGATCCATCACTCAGACTATGGGGTATCGTTAGCCTCCGTGGTTCCACCTGTAGTCAGACTTCCTTGAACACTCTATCTACGGCACATTAAGTAAACAATAGCTCGTGGATGGCTTGTGTGTTGCCAAAATCCTACTGGATCAGCTACATTCAACTCTAACTATTTCAAACTGATTTGCTGTAAAATTAGACCAAAACACCATCATATCTAATAACAAAAATCCCTAAGATGCATGCAAACTTCAAATATAATGTCTCAAAAATACCATAAACTCACGGTATATCAACAACCTCAACTTAAAATCATTGCTTGTCCTTAAGCGACACAACAAACTCTAAACGACACTCATGCAGAAGCAACAAACAAATTCAAGCAATCACTTGGCATTTTCTATCACCTACCTCTTTTCAACTCTTTTCAACACAGTGTAAATCTTTTCATTTAAACTCAAAAAGCTAACTTATGTGGATCAAAACATGACATAGACATACTAACAAACATCTAACACATACACACAACAATCACCAAGATGCCACTTACTTAACAATGTATCTAGTGCCCTTACTACAAAGAAATCCTTTTTTTCACACAATATTTGATATTTTAGTTAGGGACTCAGTATACACTCACACTCAGAAGTGAATTCAGATACTCAATCCCATAGGCTTGCCCATACTTTCACTGTTTTGACTTTCTAAATTGGTTATTTAGGTTCACTATAGGACTTTCTTAGCTTGTAATATAGGCTCATGTTCAGGTGTGGTGCATTTGGATATTTTAGTGACTTTTCTTCCCTCCTTGACATTACATTCGGTATTTTACCTCTTTAACAACAAATTTTGACATCGTCTTGTTTTTATGTTATTCTCCTTATCACTTATTAACTGGGTGTGACTTTGACTTAACTTTCTTACTATTACATTTTCTCTTATTTTCATCATTTCTTCATCTTTTTATTTTGAGCCTCTTATCATTCTTCTATTGTTTTTTTTTTATTCAGTCACACCATTCATTACCCTTTTCTCAACCTTTTTTTCTTTATCTATACAAAACTCTTTTCATACCCTTTTTATATTTTTCCTCCACCAAAGCCACCTCAAACTTATGTATTTTACATGGGTTGAGGTGCACAATGTCCTATCAGAGGACTAGGGCCAAGATTTCAGTAACTTCTGAAGTAGCCACCCTCAACTTAGACTTTTAGCCTAAGTTGAGGTACATAATGTCCGAGGAAGGACCAGGCCAAACAAATTTTTGGGAAGGTGAGTTGGGTGTTTAGAAAGAAATAGTATTTGTTGGGATCAAACATTTGGATCAAAGGGAGCATCTATTTATTTTTGATTGGTTTCTTTTAGGTTAAGTGGACTCACTATCAACAACAGCCTATGATCATTTGCCAATTTCCAGTCCAAATCATCTTAACAAGACTAACGGGGCAAGTTCTAGATTGACACATACTATATGAATATGCAATAAACTCACACATACGGCACATTATTTCACTATTAGATCATTAGTTCATCTGGTTCAAGTTATAGCTTAAGTTATGATATCCTATCAGTTCCTATCCTGTCATATAAAGATCCAACACATTCAACTTTATTAAGCTCACATATATAGCACGTACGAAAGCAAATTTATAGGGGTATCACTTTCATGCTCTTATGCCATCATGCTTTCATTTTTAGCTACTTCTACAATTACACTATCCTAAACATGTCGGTTCAACAGAAATGTAACACAGTCCTTTAGGGAAAAATAACATAGACAAGAAAACCCCAAGGAAGGATTGTGAGTTGGGCTACTTAGACTTCACCCTAACACTCACAATCCATTCACCCTATCCCCACACAAATATGGTGCAATTGTCCTCAATGCACAAATAAATGTGAAACATAGGGTGAGACAAACCTGTGGCGCATAAGTGCCGAAGACCCATCAAGAAGTGGGTGGGTTCGATTTCTCGAAACCTACTGGATCATCACAAGTGACGCCCTCAATAACACCCTCAACAAAAGTGGGAGCACCATCAGTAGTGCTCCTCGAACCCCCATCCATCTCTCATGCTCTCTATTGCCACAACTCCTCCTCAAATAAAGATTGCCAATGTGCTACCTATAACTGTTGTCTCTCTCCTCTCTTGGCCCACCTAGACTCATTTATATCACCAGTGGGCTCAGAAAAAAGGGTGCATTTTCTACCCGCACGAGGTATCAAGTGACGACATCTTATCTCTAAAAAGTGCACTCAGCATCATATCATCTTCCTTTACCTCACGTGTGGGATTTGGGACAGCCTCCGTAGTAGTAGCAGCAGCGTCAACATCAACTCAGAGACTAGCCAACTTCATCTGGAAAGTAGTAAGCCCAATTTGAGGCCTGTCCAACACCTTGAGCTCGAAAGCGTCTATCCATTCATGTAATGCCTGAAACTTCTCCTTAAAAACTGCCTCCATACGTGCCTTCGACTTCTCTACATACTTTTTCATCTAAGGCTGCATATGCTGAAAAGAGTAGCCATCTATGTCTCAAGTTTCTAGACTAGAGCTAGTGGTAGCAAAGAAAATCCAGAAGGGGTGGGAGCACGGGGTGTGCTTTCAGCATGTCCAGAGGAAGTGGAAGGGCGCTTGTACATCAGGCTCTATAATGGCGGTAGAAATGTTCTCATCATCTGACTACTCTACTCCAAGGTGCTCGGCATCAATAGTTGCATCATCACCCATGAGAGGTAAGTCTATTTGTATACCTTTCCTACGAGCTATAGGATTAACATCATCTCTAAATAGGTCGACATCCACAGTCTTGATCGCCTCAGTTAACTTGTCACAATGCCAAAAAGAGTCTGTAGCCTCCTAGCTGAAACTGAAGATCAAACATGGAAAGGGCATATTTGTGGTCTTTCGGAAGGGCCTCCCATTAATCTCCACAATAATTATCCATACCTCGATCCTTGCCATCGGTGCTGCAAGCATTACCGCACGATCCCAAGTGATAACATTGTCTGCCTGTATGGGGTAGTCGGACGATGGACCACCAAAATTTTGCTTCAAAGCTTAATGCCTCTTTTTGAATTTGTTGTGTCATATCCCGCACCCACTCAGTGCTTTCTCTATCCTCTGCAATGTGATGAACAATCCATCTAAGTAGGGACTCTCACTGCTCGACGTCCTTTTAAAAGGCCCTGCTTTGCACAATCTTGATCCTATAGTCATACTTTGCTATGTTAATGGATAGAGTGTGAGCTGGAACATAAATAAAATGGTGGATGGTGGTCTCTAAAATGTCAACACATAACCCAATCACCAATGTGGCCTACAGATGAGGCTGAGCTAATGGCTTAACTCATGATGGCATGGAATTCTCCACCATCACTGCTTAGAAAGCATAGAACTTCCTAACTATGTCCTCCTTATACTTTACCAGATTTGTCAAGCCCTAAGTTACCCTCGAGATGCGGGCACAAGACCTAAGATCAAAAGTGACCCTAAGCTAACCCTGCTGGCATAATCATAAGCATATTAAAGATAAACTGAAAAATAAAACTGATGCGGAAGCTAATCATAAATAAATCTAAAATGATGGGGAAAACCCATATACCAAAACTAAATATCAAATCTGAGAGTTTAATACAAAAGAAACATCAAACTCAAATTACTAAGATGAATCTAACAATGTTTGAAAATAGCCTCTAACTGACTAGAAATGTTGGGACATGCCCCAGCTAAGTCTAGCAAAATTGAAACTAAAACAGTGAAAACTGAAAGATAACATGACTATTGTCCTCGAAGGATGAGGACTCAGCACTGATGCTGTTGAATTGGAGATCGGGGACCGATCTAAGCATGATCTGGATGCTGAGAATCTGAACCTGCATCACAAGAAGATGTACCGCAGAGTATGCGTCAGTACTTAAAAGGTATTGTGCATGCAGGATAGAGTAAAGATGAAATAAACATATAACTGAACAAGCAATGAAGCAAGAGTATAATCTGAACATGTATAGATACTGAATATTGAGCTAACAGAATGCAATGACCAAATTTAGACATGTTGATGTTGAATACCGATTATACTGAAATGTGGTCAATGCAAGAGAGTCTAATTAAATTGTGGGAGCTGCTAATAACCAATAATAAAACCACAGGTGCTAAATGTGGAGTCTGATATATACGCCCCATCGAGAGGACCCAATACACCCGACCAAAGGTGTAGAGGAATACTGGCGTGATCACTAAAATGATGCCCACATGGGGGACTTAAAACCTATGTGGCTCGTAGTACTAGGACTATATGGGTGACTAAACCTAGTCCAACTCGATATTATGCTACTCCCAATAGATAAAATGATTAACATATTATGACTGAATTTCGATAATATACTAGATAGCTCAAAATTGACGTGAGGACTGAGAATGCACATTAATATACTAAAAGTAATGCATTTGAAAACTGAGGCATGTATATCTGACATATTGAAATATCTGACCTAGCTTGTGTAATTCAATAACTAAAGAACTACCAATCTAGGGTTCTAAAATTCATGCAAGAAACAAAGTATAATCATGATAATCTAATTTGGAACATATAAATAACTAATTCATGATAATCTACTGAAGTTCTATAAACCCAAGGTCTAGTTAATAATAGGGAATGAAGAATCTGACTAAATTCTAGGGACCTAATGGGTGAAAGGAACCCACTAGTGAAATCCCACATACCTGGTAAAGAATTCCCCAGAAAAATCCTTCGGTTTCAGGGCTAGAACTGGAGGAAACTTGTTGTGTTCTTGAACTAGGGTTCCTCAACCATTTCTCCTCTTTTGCTTCTAATTTTCTAAGTCTTGATCAATTATCTATCTTAGGTAAGTTCTAGTTGTGTTTCTAGGCTAAAACTGACCAAAACCACATAGTTTAGGGTTAAGACGACATAGTTTATGGGTCCAACGAAATAGAAAAAGATCAAAAGACCCCTGACTTAAGTTGCAGGCGGGGCTAACCACGACCACTTTCACAGACCATGAAAGGTACCACGGACCATGAAGTGGGTCATGGTCTTTGGTCCAGGAGTTGGGGGTTATGGGGTCTTGTTCACGAGCCCCTACCACGGCCGTGTGGAGGACCATAGACTGTGAAGGTCCCCGTGGTTCTCACTTGGGCTGAGGTATGGAGGCTTAGGGCTAAGGGTCGACTCGCTGGCCTTCACGGAGTATGAAGGCTAGTCTAGGGGGTCTACTGGTTAGACTCTATGAGAGCAACCATGGCTCGTCAACTAGACCATAGACAGTAAAGGTGACTGTGGTCTGATCTCTATCCTGGTAAAGCCCAAGTCCTAACCACGGGCAGGTTAACAGACTGTGGACCCTATCACAGCCTGTGAACCTTGCCGTGGTTCACTAGTTCAGGTGAAATTCTGTAATTTTTTTCTAGGTATGATTTTTGAGGTGTTATAGGATTCTTCGCCATTCAGTCACATATGTGCTTCTTGAAAAGGTCATGAATAGTAGGCATAGTGTGGAGGTTCCCTATAAGCACCCGACGCTTCTGAGTAATAATTTGGGAAACTTTTGGTTTTCATTAACATATAGTCCATCCTCAAAGATCTGTGCATCCCATGTACGCACTATATATTTGTCTCAGTGGACAGATGGATGTGCTCAACTGGTATGCCAGGGGGATCATGGGCCTTACCGGTGCTAGTGGCATCAACGACTAAGGTTGGTGTGCCGCTGGAACTTGAGCCGGATTGCTACTCTTCTGAAGGTTGGACCCCTTCCTAATACTGAAGGCAATTTCATGACTTGATGAGCTCTCCTCGTCGGACACCACCACCTGCCTATTTTGGTGCCATGCGAAAAAAAGAATAATGGGGGAGCCTCTAGTATGCTTAGGTGTGTACTCCTCACTACTAGACTCATCTATCATTCACCGAGATGGGGCCACCGACTTTGTTTTACCTCATCGTTGATATGTAGGAGCCTATTTGGGTGCCATGACAGCTGCAAGGGACTTGTTAGTATTCAAAGAAACACAAAACAAACCAAGAAAAAAAATTGAAAACAAAATGTGAACAAAAATTTCAGGGCAGTAGTTATTTTTGAGACCAATGGTAGGTACCCACAGACCGTCGTTAGAACGACACACCTTCAGTGCCCACCATAGGTTGAGAAGCCAACTTTTGTATCTTTGAAGTGGAACAACAATCCACTAGAACGGTCTATTGATTAAGCAACGTACCGTAAGCCAGACCAAGGTTAGAAACTTCAGCTACTAGAATTTGTGGCTGATCAACGAGGCCAGACCTACGGTCCGTAGGTTGACCCACGGCCCATTATTCGTGGGCATCGAACAGCACTAATACAGATGACAGTTTCACTTAGCATTCAACAATTTTCAAATCAACACTTAACAGTTAAACTATGTCTAGAATATGCATTTCAACACATTAACATGGTTTTCTATCATCCCTAGGGTTCCAACCACATAATTCATACTTAGAATCAAAATTTTCGATGAAAACCTAAGTTAAGAAGCAAACTATAACAAGCTAAGCAAAAATTCCAAACACATTAATAGACAACACTCAGAACACCTTCGTCCCAAGGGTATTATAGAACTAAATATACTAATTTTAACATGCAATTTATACTCAAGGTCAAGTGCAACTTTGTGATTTCAAATAAGCAATGAACAGGTCAAGGGTTTGAAATCAATTACCTTTCAAGTGATGCAAAGTTAAGTGAGTGTGCCTCAAAGATTTTCTAGACCTTAAGCAAGTAGTGACACCAAACCCACAACATGTGCCTTGATGGACAGTAGATTTTGGGAAAGGAGAGAAATGGAAAAAGTAGGGAGTTAATTTGGGGAAAATATAAACATTGATGGGATTTATAGGGGGTTGGAAGCGTATTGAAAGGTTGGGAAGGGGTAGAGTTGTTTATATAAAGAGTTGTAACTATTTGGGAAGAAAGAGGGAAATGGATGATGTTTCAAATGAAGGGTTTTTTATTAATTTTGATCGTGGGTTGGATCGACCTTTAACCCTAACTCGGACTCACGAAACCCTGTCGACGGTCCGTGAGTCAATCAATGGTCAATCAATGGATTTCGTGGTTCTATGTGATACTTAATTAAACTTCAAAAACATACCTGGGATCTAAGGATGCCATCAACAGTCCATCGATTCAATGATAGACCGTTTGTGGCACTTGTAGACCACTACACTAACACTTATTTTTGAAGATTTTTCTTTGCTTTCATACACACGTAGTAAACGTTAGGTCTTTCTTTTTACATTTTTTGACTCTTTTTAGACACGACCCCTATACTGCCCTAATCTAGCCAAATACTAAGACTCAAAAACAATAAAATTCCATAAAATACTCAACATAAAATAAAAAAATCAATAACTCCTAAAATTGGCTAGATTTTACATATTGGGTTGCCTCCCATGTAGCGCTTCATTTGACATCACGACACGACGCATACATCTTGATTGCTTGGACTTCGTCAAGGCTCCATTATTCTATCACCTCATTGACACTCTCAGAATGTCCCAAGTAGATCCTTATTTGTTGACCATTCACCTTTAACCTTGTTCCTCATTGTACTCAAGTTTGACTACTCTGTGTGGAAATACTTGTGTCACTTTGAATGGTAAAGTCCACTTGAACTTAAGCTTGTCGGGATATAGGTGCAACCTTGAATTAAAGAAGTGTACCAGATCACTGGGAACAAATTTGCGTTTATCAATCCTTTGATCATGTACTTCTTAATCTTCTTCTTGTACAAGGATGAACTTTCATATGTTTTTAGGGGAAACTCATCGAGCTCATTCATCTCATTTAATCTTTGATTTGATGCGGCACCCCGATCCAAATTTAGCTTCTTGAGTGCCCGCATTGCTTTGTGCTCCAACTCTACAGGTAAAAGACAAGACTTCCCATATACAAGTTGATAAGGGGTCATACCTATAGGAGTCTTCAATGCATGAAGTAGGAATATAGAGCATCATAAAGCCTTATTGACCAATCAATTTCTTTTGCATTCACAGTCTTATAAAGGATTTGTTTAATCTCTTTATACGACACTTCAACTTTCCCACTAGACTGCGAGTGATAAGGGGTTGCTACATTTTGGTGAGCACCATATTTCTAAAGCAATGCCTTGAATAACTTATTACAAAAGTGAGAACCTCCATCGCTAATAATATCCTTTGGTGTGTTAAATCTTGAGAAAATATTATTTTTCAGAATTATGGTGACAAGTTTTCTATCATTTTTTGAAAGTGCGACTGCTTCCACCCATTCAGACACATAGTCAACTGCTATAAGAATATACTCCATCCCGTTCGAGCTCACAAATGGACCCATCTAGTCAAGACCCCAAACATCAAACAACTCAATCACTAGTATAGGATTCATTCAGAGTTGTTGCTTACTTGAAATTCCTCCTTCTCGTTGACAACAATCACAAGACTTGGCGAAGTCATGAGCATCTTGGTGGATAGTAGGCCAGCAATACCCACACTGCAAGATTTTATGAGCAGTCTAGATACCACTATGGTTCCCACAATAGGGGACGAATGACATGCCTTTAATATACTCATCATTTCGACATGAATTTTCTTCTTTGGTGAAATGATAAATCTGAATGCACCAAATCACTTGCCAAATAATTGACAAAATCTACAAACCAAGGAATAAGATCAAAAGAAGTAGTCAATACTTGTTCATCGGGGAATGCATCATTTATCTCAACTTCATCTTCTAACTTTACCATAGCCTCTTCTTCAAATCTGGACAAGTGATCATCCACTTGATTTTCTGTTCCCTTTCTATCTTTCACTTTGAAGTCAAATTCTTGCAATAACAATACCCATCTATCAGTCTTGCTTTTGCGTCCTTCTTTGCCATGAGATATCTAAATACTGAATGATTTGTATTCACAATAACTTTAGTGCCAAGCAAATATGATCTGAAATTCTCAAATGCAAAGACTACAACAAACAATTCTTGTTCAGTAATAGTATAGTTCTTTTGCACAACATTCAAAGCTTTGCTCGCATATTATATGGGATGAAGACTATTCTCTCACCTCTGCCCCAATACTACGCCAAGGGCCACCCCACTCTCATCACATATCAGTTCAAATGGTTGTTCCCAATCCGATGAAATAATGATTCGTGTGGAAGTCAACTTCTCTTTCAACCCAACGAAATGCTCTCAAACAAGCATTATCAAACTCAAACTTAGACTCATTTTCGATTATCTTGCACAATAGGTGTGAAATTTTCATGAAGTCCTTTATGAACCTCCTATAGAAACCTACATGCCCTAGAAAACTTCTAACACCTTTTACAGAGATTGATGGTTATATTTTTTCTATTACAACTTCAGCTCTATCAACTTCAATTTATTTTCTCAAAATTTGATGGCCTAGAACTATACCTTTTTTTACCATGTAGTGACATTTTTCCCAATTTAGTACAAAATTGCACTCTTCACACCGCTTCAGCACATCACCTATATGAACCAATAAATCATAAACTACAGAGAAATCATTCATAAATACCACAATTGTTTCCTTAACAATATCCAAAAATATACACATCATGCAACGTTGAAAAGTCACTGGCGTATTATACAACCCAAATGTCATCCTCTTGAAAGCCAAATTCCCATATGGACACGTGACAGTGGTCTTCTATTGTTCTTTCAGAGCTATAGAGATCTGATTGTAGCCTGAATGCTCATCTAGAAAACAATAGAAACCCTTTCCAGCAAGACTATCTAGCATTTTGTCCATGAACGGCATCGGGAAGTGATCTTTTTTGGTCCATTCATTAAGCTTATGATAGTCCATATAAACTCTCCAACCGGTCACCAATCTCATTGGCACGAGCTCATTCTTTGCATTAGAGACCACTGTGATTCCTTTCTTCTTTGGCACACATTGCACCAGGCATACCCAACTACTATCAGAAATAGGATAAGCAACTCCACCATCCAACCACTTGATGATTCTTTCTTCACGGTGGATTCAATCTTCTTTGTTGTTCAACGCTTGGCTTGCTATCTAGCATAAGTTGAATTTTATGAGAGCAATTATCCGGTGGGATACCGATAATATTTGCAATAGTCCGTCTGATATCCTTTCTGAATTGCTTCAAGACCGATATCAATGACTTCGCTTTCCCTTCATTCAAATCAACAGCAATAATAACTGACAAAGTATTATTTTGATCTAGAAACATATACCGTAAATGAGATGGAAAAGCCTTGATCTCCAACTTTAGAGGCTCCTCAATAGATGGTTGTGCAGGCGCAGTGTCTCGATTCTTTATGTCAAGATCTGACTTCTTCAGTTGACGATGAGGAAAATTTACTCCATCAAGGGCAACTACTAGCTCATCCTATTCATCAATACCATCTCCATCAAAATTCATCATCATAGCAGCTAATGCCTCAACACCAAGTCCCTCCTCAATAGACATTGTTGGCCTTTCCTCAACAACATGATTTACTATAGACACTGCCTTAAGATTGCTAGAATGCTTCGTAGATATGCATATGTTAAAAATGACCTCTTCATTGCTCAATTGAAACTTCATCTCCCCTTTTTCATATTAACCAATGCATGCCCAGCAACTAGAAATGGTCTCCCTAAGATGATAGGGACCTCAAAATCCACTTCACAATCTAGTATAACAAAATTCGCCAGAAAGATAAATGACTCAACTTTCACAAGGACATCTTGCAGCACCCCAAGTGGTCTCCTCACAGTTCGGTCTCCCATGAGTAGCTACATTGCAGTCGGTTTGAGAGCTCCCAAGCCCAAATTCTTATATATAGACAGCAGCATCAGATTAATGCCAGCACTGAAGTCACAAAGAGCTTTGGCGAAGTGAAACATACCAATCACACAAGGGATAGTAAAAGCTCCATGATCCTCTTTAATTATGCATTAACAACCTTGTAGTAATAGCACTATAATGTTGCAGCATGTCATCATCTTCTAAATTTACAGCCCTCTTCAAAGTGAACAAATCCTATATGAATTCCTCATAACCCGATATTTGCTCAAGTTCCTCAATCAAAGGAACATTTATGGACAACTGCTTCAGCATACCTGTAAACCTGTGATATTTTCCTTATTCCGTCTTCTATAACAACCTTTGTTGGAATAGAGGAGGAAGTCTTGGTATAGGAATGATCTTTTGTGTCACCTTTACTTCTTTCTCGTATGATCTTTTGGCTCATCAACTACCTCAACTTCGTCCTCTACATTGTCTTTTGCACTTTCCACTCCAATCGGCATGCGAGGGTCTATAGTATTTTTTTCCCTCCTCGAGTAACGACTGCCATGCAACGACCATCATTCTTTGGATTCTGAATAGTGTTGCTAGAAAGTGTTCTTAACTGACACGGATTTACACTTGTAGACAACTGGCTCAACTGCTACTCAATTTTCTTAATTGATACTGCATGTGCCTCAACTTTTTGACTGATGCCAGATAGATCATTATCCATCTCCTTCACATTATTATCAATCGAATCAGATCTTTTCATCATTTTGTGCATCATTTATTTAATGAAATTTATACTTGATCTAGCATCTCTGTCCCCAGGTAGAATGTAAGGTTCACACTTCTCATTCTTGGTGCCATAGCTAGTCCAGTTGTAGTTGTTGTAACAATTGAAATTTCCATCACGGACATAAATCCCTTCACGATTGTAGTTACCATAGTGTTGACCTTGGCTTTCTTGACCTTGGTGCCAATATTCCGAATTGGATACTTATTCATTAGTCCGTAAGCCCCCCGTTTGATCATTCACCATATTCACATCCTCCTCATAAATGTACTCATCAGCAGGTGGTGCTCTAGTTTGACAATTCACAGCGTTCACCTTCTCTGCACTTCCGTTGACATGTTTCAACATCAAGCCAATTTATATTCTCAATTTGGCCATCTCCTCACGAATATCATCGTTAGACTGACTTGGTGTGGTTTGGACAACAGACATACTCCTTCCATTATTTTCCTTTCTAGTGCTTCATGCCTTGTTATTCTTAGAGATCTTTTCAAGCTTCTTGGCTATCTTTTGAAATGTGCACGCTCCATAAGGGCCTCTAGCAATAGTATCTTGTACAACTTTTCCATTATCATCTTGCCCTCTGTAGAAATACTCTTTAAGTGACTCGTCATCTATGCAGTGGTTCCGCACACTCCTCATAAATCCTATAATTCTATCCCATGAGCTGCTCACCGACTCTCCTGCTAGACCTACAAACTTATTGAGCCTATCCATTAGATTCAAATTCTTGGATACCGGAAAATACTTCTCTGTGAATACATTGTGCAGCTGGTCCCAAGTCGTGATCAAGTTGTATGGAAACTCAAAAAGCCATATTGTAGCATCACCTGTCAACAATAGTGGAAACACCCTTAAGCTGATTACATCCATATCAAATATGGTCACCCTACACTACTTAAGCAGACAATTTTCAATTTGCTCATAGGAGAATATGGATCTACTGATGGTAACTCAGCAAACAACCCTCTGGCTATATGTATTTGCATCAAACTACTGGTCCCCACAAAGGGAATTTCACCATGCAACTTGGTTCGTCAACGGGTGTAAGTAAATCCTTACCCTTAACCCCCAGATTAGCATTCGTAGTAAGTGGGTCTGGCTATTAGATAGCAGATTATCACGTCTAAATCTCTGTTCTTTAATCCTTTTCTCATTTGTTACCTCTTTGGTCTGGCGAATAGGAATGAGGTGAGTATAACGTTGGCCAACGTTAAAATGCTTTATGAACGAAAGCATTAAAATTACATGCATAAACACAATTCAAGAATTACTTAGTTATTGGATCTACCACTACTAAAAAAACAGTGAATACCAACCTTCGGAGGTCGGTATTCACTATAATTTTTACCTAAACCCCACATCCCAACTTAGGTCGGAAAAAGCTTGGTCGCTATTCAATACTGATCTCTGGATATCGGTATTTACTGACCTCTCGAGGTCAGTTTTTATTTTAAGACGAAAAATTCATTATTTTATTTTTCGACTTCCTGATGTCAGTTTTATATATTTCTTTATTTTTTATTTTTATTATTTCCGACATTCTGAGATCAAAATATTTATTTCTCATATTTTGTAATACCGACATTCGGATGTTGGTATTTGTTAACTTTTTATATAGTCTTAATTTTTAAATTATGACCTCTGGATTTTGGTATTTTTATTTTTCATTTTTGAGATTCTAACCTCCGGAGGTCGGTATTCTTAATTTTTTATTTTTAAGATTCTAACCTTCGAAGGTCGGTTTTTTTTTTTTTGTATTTTTGAAATTTCGACCTCCGGAGGTCGGTAATTTTATTTTTGTATGTTTTAAATTCAGAACTCTAGAGGTCGGTATTGTTTTTTTTTCTATTTTTGAAATTTTGACCTCCGGAGGTTAGTATTTTTATTTTTGTATTTTTGAAATTTTGACCTCCAGAGGTCGGTAATTTTATTTTTGTATCTTTTAAATTTTGACCTCCGGAGGTCGGTATTTTTATTTTTTTAGTTTTGTAATTCTAACCTCCGGAGGTCGGTATTTTTATTTTTTAGTTTTGGAATTCTTACCTCCGGAGGTCGGTATTTTTATTTTTTTATTTTTAAAATTCTAACCTCCAGAGGTTGGTTTTCTACTATAAAACTAGCAGTAAATTTCTGCAATTTTAATTGTCCACCTGCATATATATACCAAAACAACCCAAAGAATTTCAAATAAACTTCATCCAACCAAAACAACACAATATTTTTAACATATACATTAAACTATTTCAAAATAAACTTCATCCAACTTCAAAATAAACCAAAATAGAATCAAACAATTCCAAAATAAAGAAGTCTAAAATATCAAATAGATACAACTACTCCTCATCACCCTGATCACTCCCCTTATCGGACTTATCATTCTCATCACCCTCTTGATCAAATCCATCACTACTGGGCGGACATGAAGTAAGAATATATCCTGATTCAAAAAGAAAAGTTAGCTGGACCTGAAGCGATACATACCTCTTGTTCTCTACCTCTTTTGCTGCCGTAATCTCCTCCTCTCTCTTCTTCTCTTTTTCTTCTCTCTTTTTCTCTCTTTCGGCTACAGCAGCAAGGTCAGCATTGAGATAAGCTATCTTACTCTCCATTGCAGATGTTGTCTCTCTATCCCCGCCATCGAAGCTTGAGGATGATGAACCATAATACCAAAACTTCTTCTTCTGATATGCCTTTTCTGGATAGCCATTGACTGAACCTTTAATCGGTTCACCAGCACTTTGTTTTCAAAGATTCTCGTTTTCTTCTTGTGTAAATGGTCTGTCCCGACTCTCAAGAGGTAGAGTACTACGATATTCCTGAGATATTAGTATATACCTATCCTGTAATTTAAATAAAGAACTCTACGGATAAGAAAGTAATATATACAAGGAAAAGAAAAAAAAATTAGTTTGAATGGAGTTCTTACATATGTCTCTTGAGAACGTGGCTCAATCCATCTTTCTTCTTCTGTGGGGTTCGTACTCTTCTTGATGTGAGTAACCTTGAAAATCTCTGCTACAGCTACCGGCCTACCCAACTCTTTTTCCTGCATATAACATATATAGAATTTGATCTTATTAATCTCCAAAAAGTACTTATCAAAAAAGAAAAAAATTATTTTACTAAATTAAGAAAGTATATCATTCTTTCCTTCCTAATAACCTGGCTAATAGCTCCACCAGTGTGCAAAGAGCCTCCCTTTTCTGATGAACGAGCCATCTTCCCAATCTCACTCCTCTTTTTAAATTTTTCATCAGTACTCCAATGTTCCAGTAATAGAGCCCATCGATCCAGTAACATAAACTTAGGAATTTTGTTTTCTCTCTGACAGTCACAAAATGTGCTAGAAAGCAACTTTGAAGCTTTAAGCTTGAAGTTCACTTGAACGTCTTCCTCATGTTTGGGAGCCCATACATAATATTTCTGTAATAAAAAATAACTAAATATTTATTTTTCAAATGAATAGCTAATTTAAATGTATATGATGTGAATTTAATTGATATATATTCTTACCTTAAATTTGTTGAACATCTGCCATTGGGTGTTAAGTGGAATCGAACTCCAATTCGAATACACACCATTGTAGTGAGTTTCCATGCACTTTAAAATAACCTTTGCCATACCCATATCCGGACGAAAGCTGAAATATGAGTTCATTGACAAAGTAGAGTAATCAAAAAATAATCAATCAATTAAAATGTAAATAGATAAATGAAAGATGAAACATAATTAAATCATACGTGTATCCTAATGGCTCGATAACGAGTCTTTGGAAATTGTCTCTATCGCCTGGCTAAGGACCATGTGCATCTAAGTGCTGGGTGGTGGGAGTATTAGGCTATGAGCAATTGGACTCAAGATGAAGATTGGAAAGTCCAATTGATCCACTATTAGTATTCAAACTATTGCACTGACTACCACTAGTTGATGGTATGGCAGACCCACGACCAAGATGTAAATTTCCCTGCAATGTTTGGTAACATGGACTAGGTACCACAGTGGGTGTAGATATATTATAACCAGATTGTGGAGTCACATGAGTAGAGGCATTGTGTGACTGGTGTGCCGAGTGAGTAGTTGAAACTGAGGCTCATTTAACTCGAGAGAGCTCATCAGATATCATGACAGTAGGCCTTCTCATAGCATTGGCCTTAAATTTCTTTTTTGGATTAGCATATTTTTTTGATCTACCCTTGTCTTTATCTACCATCTCTATCAATTAAATATAAAAATTAAAACAAAGTAGTACAAAATAATGTCACAATGTAGAACATATATATTAAACAAAGTTATCATAACATAAGGCTTAATCCAAATAGTTTTTCACAATGTCGAACAAACGTTAAAACTACTAAAATATAAAGTATACTCAAATATGAATAGCTAAAAATCCACCAAATAAACATACAGATTGTTATTAATCTTTCACCTGGGGCATTTCACTTTAGCTTATTGAAAATTGTTGCAATGTTGTTCAACTTACAAGTTATATTTCATAGAAGTGGTAATATTGTCCCTAAACTCTTTTTCTCGATTTCCAGTCACATCACTTTGTTTCTGCAAATTCAATGATCAATAAAGGGAATGTTTGTTTACATGTTTCAGAATCTCTACCTATATAACGCGTTAAAACTACTAAATAGTCTTCCACAATGTCGAACAAAAGTTAAAACTACTAAAATATAAAGTATACTCAAACTATGATATTTTTGGCTATCCGAACCAGATTCTCTACTCTCAATGTGCTAGAACACAAGTCTTTGAAGAATAAACTGATCTCTGCCATCAGTTTCCATATGTTTTGAGGCAATCCACAAAAAGCAATCGGAAGTAATCGTTCCATGAAAACATGACAGTCGTGAATTTTCATCCCATGTAATATTCCACGCTTAATGTCAACCCTCTTTCCCAAATTTAAGGCATATCCATCTGGCATTTTCAAGCTTTCCACCCACTCACAAATTTTTCTCTTCTGTTCCATTGTGAATGAATAACTAGCCTTGGGCTTAAGTAACTTGTTGTTGGCAGACTCCTGTAAATGCAACTCCGGTCGTCTATAATGTTCTGGTAAGTCAAGTCTAGCCTTGACATTATCTTTTGTCTTGCCAATTACACCCATTACAGTGTTGAACAGATTATCAAAATAATTCTTTTCAATATGCATGACATTAAGATTATGTCTAAGAAAATTATCCTTCCAATAAGGTAACTCACAGAATATACTATGTTTAGTCCAATTATGTGCAACACCATACCCATCAAATTTGTACGGTGGTTCCTCAGTTACCTTTGGAAAATTTTGAGCCCTTTTCCACATATCATCACCCATTAATATTGGGAGTGGACCATCTCGTTCAGTTTTATTCTTTTTAAATGCATATTTGTTTCTCCTAAACTCATGATTAGGTGGCAAGAACCGACAGTGACAATCAAACCATGAACTTTTTCAGCCATGTTTTAATGTGAATGATTTAGTATCTTCCATACAGTAGGGACATGCTAATTTTCCAGATGTCATCCATCCAGATAGCATTCCATAGGCAGGAAAATCATTAATAGTTCACATTAAAGAACCACGCATGTTGAAATTTTGTTTACGAGAAATGTCCCATGTTTCTACCCCTTCATACCACAACAATTTCAACTCATCAATCAAAGGTTGTAAGTACAAATCAATCTTTCTTTTTGGATTACTCGGACCAGGAATGACATAATTCAGAAATATATATGGACTTGTCATGCACATCTCAGGTGGAAGACTATACGGTGTAATAAACACAGGCCAACAAGAATATGGTGCAGCCCCAACTGAAAAAGGGGTGAAACCATCCGCACACAAACCCAGCCTAACATTCCTTGGTTCAGCAGCAAAATCTGGATAAGTTCTATCAAAACGTTTCCAAGCCTATCCGTCAGATGGATGACACATGACACCAGGTGGCCTTTTATTTTCACGGTGCCATCTCATATGAGGAGCAGAGCTATTTGATGCATACAACCTCTTCAATCTTGGTATAAGAGGTAAATAATGCATCGCCTTAATAGCAAGTTTCTTTTCGATAGAGCCAGTCTTATAGCGAGGGTGACTACAAAACTTACAAGACTCTAGATCGACATCCTCCTCATAGTATAATGCAACCTTTTTCACAACAATCAATTCTTATCGAGAAGAGTCCTAACTTAGACAACAATGCATTTGCTTTATAACAAGAATCAGGAATCTCTACATTGGGATCAACTAATTCCCTCATAAGATCTATCATAGAGTCCATTGCTCCTTGAGACATATTATTGTCAGATTTGATACTTAACAATCTAACAGCAACAGACAATTCATAGTGTTGACTCCCGTTGAACAAAGGACTACTACAATCACGCAATTGTTCATAAAAGATGTTTGCTTCTTCATTAGGAGCTTCTTCCATATTTTCTCCTTGTTCAAAATTAGAATGCATCCCAAGAGCATCATCAACCATATATGATATTCTAGAATCTTGGAAATAATTATGCTCGGTAGATCTACTACTTTCACCGACAACAAAGTTATTAAACATAGTGTCACTTTCAACCTCAACATGACTAGTCCAAACTGTATATCATGGTTTGAATCCATTCATCATAAGATGCATAGCAACAGTCTTTGTTGTATGATATCTCACATTTTCACAATTAACACACGGACACCTAATCACTCTTGAAGTTAAAAAATCATGAAGTGTCTTTGCATGATTTATAAATCTAGTGACACCTTCTGCAAATTCTGGAATCATACACGCTCGACCAGGATTGTTTCTATTATACATCCAACTACGATCAGGATCCATCTACACAAACAATAATGATAATTTTGATTCCAACAGCTAAATAACATTTGAACTTATTTAAATAACTTAACAATTTTCTATGTCTAACTACTTTTGACATATTTATTTTAACTTATTGAAACAACTTAACTTTTAAATTTTAACAACATTAGTTTTGACTTAATTCCAACAACTAAATTCACTAACTAAACCACATTATTTAATATAACTAATTTAAACAACTTTAACTAGTTTAGTTTTTGACTTAATTCCAACAACTAAATTCATCAACTAAATGACATTATTTATTTTAACTTATTGATAAAACTTAACAACCTTTTAACTTTAACAACATTAGTTTTGACTTAATTCCAACAACTAAATTCACTAACTAAACCACATTATTTATTATAACTAATTTAAACAACTTAACAACTTTAACTAGTTTAGTTTTGACTTAATTCCAACAACTAAATCCATCAACTAAACGACATTATTTATTTAAACTTATTGAAACAACTTAACAACTTTTTAACTTTAGCTACACTAGTTTTGACTTAATTCCAACAACTAAATTCACTATCTAAACCACATTGTTTATTTTAACTTATTAAAACAACTTAACAACTTTTTAACTTTAACTACATTAGTTTTGACTTAATTCCAACTATTAAATTCACTAACTAAACCACATTATTTATTTTAACTAATTTAAACAACTTAACAACTTTAACTAATTTAGTTTTGACTTAATTACAACAACTAAATTCACTAACTAAACCACATTATTTATTTTAATTTATTTAAACAACTTAACAACTTTAACGAGTTTAGTTTTGACTTAACTCCAACAACTAAATCCACCAACTAAACGACATTATTTATTTTAACTTATTTAAACAACTTAACAACTTTTTAACTTTAACTACATTAGTTTCAACTTAATTCCAACAACTAAATTCACTAACTAAACCACATTATTTATTTTAACTTATTTAAACAACAGTTTAGTTTTGACTTAATTCCAACAACTAAATTCACTAACTAAACCACATTATTTATTTTAACTTATTTAAACAACTTAACAACTTTAACTAGTTTAGTTTTGACTTAATTCCAACAACTGAATTCACTAACTAAACCACATTATTTATTTTAACTTATTTAAACAACTTAACAACTTTAACTAGTTTAGTTTTGACTTAATTCAAACAACTAAATCCACCCACTAAACGACATTATTTATTTTAACATATTTAACCAACTTAACAACATTTTAACTTTAAGTACATTAGTTTTGACTTAATTCCAACAATTAAACTCACTAACTAAACCACATTATATATTTTAACTTACTTAACAACTTTAACTAGTTTAGTATTAATTTAATTCCAACAACTAAATCCACCAACAAAATGACATTATTTATTTAAACTTGTTTAAATAACTTAACAACTTTTAACTTTAACTACAATAGATTTGACTTAATTCCAACAACTAAATTCACTAACTAAACCACATTATATAGTATAACTTATTTAAACAACTTAACAACTTTTTAACTTTAACTACATTAGTTTTGACTTATTTCCAACAATTAAATACACTAACTTAACCAAATTATTTATTTTAACATATTTAAACAACTTAACAACTTTTTAACTTTAACAACTTTAGTTTTGACTTAATTCCAACAACTAAATTCACTAACTAAAGCACATTATTTATTTTAACTTATTTAAACAACTTAACAACTTAAACTAGTTTAGTTTTGACTTAATTTCAACAACTAAATTCACTAACTAAACAACATTATTTATTTTAACTTATTAAAACAACTTAACTACTTTAACTAGTTTAGTTTTGAATTAATTCCAACAACTAAATCCACCAACTTAACGACATTATATATTTTAACTTATTTAAACAACTTAACAAGTTTTTAACGTTAACTACACTAGTTTTGACTTAATTCCAACAACTAAACCACATTATTTATTTTAACTTATTTAAACAACTTAACAACTTTAACTAATTTAGTTTTGACTTAATTCCAACAACTAAATCCACTAACTAAACGACATTGTTCATTTGAACTTATTTAAATAACTTAACAACTTTTTAGATTTAACTACATTAGTTTTGACTTAATTCCAACAACTAAATTCACTAACTAAGCCACATTTATTATAACTTATTTAAACAACTTAACAACTTTTTAACTTTAACTACAGTAGTTTTGACTTAATTCCAACAACTAAACCACATTATTTATTTCAACTTATTTAAACAACTTAACAACTTTAACTAGTTTAGTTTTGATTTAATTCCAACAACTAAATTCACTAACTAAACCACATTATTTATTTTAACTTATTTAAACAACTTAACAACTTTAACTAGTTTAGTTTTGACTTAATTCCAACAACTAAATCCACCAACTAAACGACATTATTTATTTTAACTTATTTAAACAACTTAACAACTTTTTAACTTTAACTACATTAGTTTTGACTTAATTCCAACAATTAAATTCACTAACAAAACCACATTATTTATTTTAACTTATTTAAACAATTTAACAACTTTAACTAGTTTAGTTTTGACTTAATTCCAACAACTAAATCCACCAACTAAATGACATTATTTATTTTAACTTGTTTGAATAACTTAACAACTTTTTAACTTTAACTACATTGTTTTTGACTTAATTCCAACTACTAAATTCACTAACTAAATCACATTATTTGTTATAACTAATTTAAACAACTTAACAACTTTAACTAGTTTAGTTTTGACATAATTCCAACAACTAAATCCACCAACTAAACGACATTATTTATTTTAACTTATTGAAATAACTTAACAACTTTTTAACTTTAATTACATTAGTTTTGACTTAATTCCAACAACTAAATTCACTAAAGTAAAACACATTATTTATTTTAACTTATTTAAACAACTTAACAACTTTTTAACTTTAACTACATTAGTTTTGACTTAATTCCAACAACTAGTGTCAAACATATTGTTCCTAATTTAAAGCTAAGTGTCAACATTAGATTGACACAAATTGATCTTGCAAGAAATTCAATTTTGTCATCAATAGGATCAACTAGTGTTGGTACTTAATTATGCTTAACAAACACATTAAATTAAAGTTAAGTGTCAACACTAGATGGACACAAATCGATCTTGCAAGAAAATCAATTTTGTCATCAATAGGATCAATTAGTGTTGCTAGTTAATTATACTTAACAAACACATTAAATTAAAATTGTCAACACTAGATGGACACAAATCGATCTTGCAAGAAAATCAATTTTGTCATCGATAGGATTAACTAGTGCTGGTACTTAATTATGCTTAGGAAACACATTAAATTAAAATCAAGTGTCAACACTAGATGGACACAAATAGATCATGCAAGAAAATCAATTTTGTCATCAATAGGATCAACTAGTGTTGGTACTTAACTATGCTTAATAAACACATTAAATTAAAGTTAAGTGTCAACACTAGATGGACACAAATGGATCTTGCAAGAAAATCAATTTTGTCATCAATAGGATCAGCTAGTATTAGTACTTAATTATGCTTAACAAACACATTAAATTAAAGTTAAATGTCAACACTAGATGGACACAAATAGATCTTGCAAGAAATTTAATTTTGTCATCAATAGGATCAACTACTGTTGGTACTTAATTATGCTTAACAAACACATTAAATTAAAGTTAAGTGTTAACACTAGATGGACCCAAATCGATCTTGCAATAAAATCAATTTTGTCATCAATAGAATCAGCTAGTGTTGGTACTTAATTATGCTTAACAAACACATTAAATTAAAGCTAAGTGTCAACACTAGATGGACACAAATCGATTTTGCAAGAAAATCAATTTTGTCATCAATAGGATTAACTAGTGTTGGTACTTAATTATGCTTAACAAACACATTAAATTAAAGTCAAGTGTCAACACTAACTGGACACAAATCGATCTTGCAAGAAAATCAATTTTGTCATTAATAGGATCAACTAGTGTTGGTAGTTAATTATGCTTAACAAGCACATTAAATTAAAATTAAATGTCAACACTAGATGGACACAAATCGATCTTGCAAGAAAATCAATTTTGTCATCAATAGGATTAACTAGTGTTGGTACTTAATTATGCTTAGGAAACACATTAAATTAAAATCAAGTATCAACACTAGATGGACACAAATCGATCTTGCAAGAAAATCAATTTTGTCATTAGTAGGATCAACTAGTGTTTGTACTTAATTATGCTTAACAAACACATTAAATTAAAGTTATGTGTCAGCACTAGATGGACACAAATCGATCTTGCAAGAAAATCAATTTTGTCATTAATAGGATCAACTAGTGTTGGTACTTAACTATGCTTAACAAACACATTAAATTAAAGTTAAGTGTCAACACTAGATGGACACAAATCGATCTTGCAAGAAAATCAATTTTGTCATCAATAGGATCAGCTAGTATTGGTACTTAATTATGCTTAACAAACACATTAAATTAAAGTTAAGTGTCAACACTAGATGGACACAAATAGATCTTGCAAGAAATTCAATTTTGTCATCAATAGGATCAACTAGTGTTGGTACTTAATTATGCTTAACAGACACATTAAATTAAAGTTAATTGTTAACACTAGATGGACACAAATCGATCTTGCAATAAAATCAATTTTGTCATCAATAGAATCAACTAGTATTGGTACTTAATTATGCTTAACAAACACATTAAATTAAAGTTAAGTGTCAACACTAGATGGACACAAATCGATCTTGCAAGAAAATCAACTTTGTCATCAATAGAATAACTAGTGTTGGTACTTAATTATGCTTAACAAACACATTAAATTAAAGTCAAGTGTCAACACTAACTGGACACAAATCGATCTTGCAAGAAAATCAATTTTGTCATCAATAGGATCAACTAGTGTTGGTAGTTAATTATGCTTAACAAGCGCATTAGATTAAAATTAAATGTCAACACTAGATGGACACAAATCGATCTTGCATGAAAATCAATTTTGTCATCAATAGGATTAACTAGTGTTGGTACTTAATTATGCTTAGGAAACACATTAAATTAAAATCAAGTGTCAACACTAGATGGACACAAATCGATCTTGCAAGAAAATCAATTTTGTCATCAATAGGATCAACTAGTGTTTATACTTAATTATGCTTAACAAACACATTAAATTAAAGTTATGTGTCAACACTAGATGGACACAAATCGATCTTGCAAGAAAATCAATTTTGTCATCAATAGGATCAACTAGTGTTGGTACTTAATTATGCTTAACAAACATTCAATGGACACAAACAAATTATCACAAAATTTAAACTAAGTATCAATACTAGAAGGACAGAAACACATTATTAAAAGAAATTGTACTTGAACTTCAGAAATTTAGAAACACCAAACCTTATCTTCTACTTTGATGAAAGAAGCTTGTATCAACTTTTTTTTATGTTGAGCTTCCTTTGTTGCCTAGCTCGCAAAATCAACTCTTTCAACACTAAAAAAGATTATTAATTATTAGTTACTACATGGCACAAACACACAGCAACATCGAGATTCGTCAACTGCCTATTTCCTAAATACGAGCCAATTTAAAAACAAGCATCAACATAGAAAAAGAAAGAACACCCACATGAATAAATGGACACAAATCAATCTTGCAGGAAAATTAATTTTATCATCAATAGGATCAACTAGTGTTGGTACTTCCGCTTATCAAACACATTATTCCTAAATTAAAGCTAAGTGTCAATACTAGATGGACACAAATAGATCTTGCAAGAAAATCAATTTTATCATCAATAATATTCAAGTTTAGTTAAATATAAACTTCAAATCCAAGAATACTAGTTTATATATATATATATATATATATATATATATATATATATATATATATATATATATATATATATATATATATTATATTCAAGTTTTAATAAGTCCAAGTTTCAATTCAAGTTCATATCTAATTTCTAAACTTAATTAGTTATATATTCAAGCTAATTAGTTCCAAGTTCAAGTTCTAATTTCAAGTTCATATTCCTAATTAAGTTTAATTTATAGTAAATTCAAGTTATAATAGTTAATTGTAAGTTCTAATTAAGTTGTTATTCAAATCCCTAAAATTCCAAATTCAAACTAGCTAGCTAGTGTCCCAAATTGAAACTATTAATTAGCCTAAAATACCAAATATAATTCAAACTATTAGTCCTAAATTCCAAATTCAAACTAGTCTTAAAATCACAAATTGGAAGTACTCCTAGAATTCAAAAACCAAACTATAGTGCTAAAATCCCAAATTCAAACTATTAGTAGTCCTAAAATATCAATAATAATTCAAACTAGTCGTAAATTCAAAATTCAAACTAGTCTTAAAATCACAAATTCAAACTAGTCCTAAAATCCCAAAATCTATCTAGTGCTAAAATCCTAAATTCAAACTAGCAAGCTATTCCTAATCCCAAATTCAAACTATTAGTCCTAAAATCTCAATAATAATTCAAACTAACTCAAATAATACCCAAATTCAAACAACTCCCCAAATATAATTCAAACTATTAGTCCTAAATTCTAAATTCAAACTAGTCTTAAAATCATAAATTGGAAGTACTCCTAGAATTCAAAAACCAAACTGTAGTGCTAAAATCCCAAATTCAAACTATTAGTAGTCCTAAAATCTCAATAATAATTCAAACTAGTCCTAAATTCAAAATTCAAACTAGTCTTAAAATCACAAATTTAAACTAGTCCTAAAATCCCAAAATCTAACTAGTGCTAAAATCCTAAATTCAAACTAGAAAGCTATTCCTAATCCCAAATTCAAACTATTAGTCCTAAAATCTCAATAATAATTCAAACTAACTCAAATATTACCCAAATTCAAACAACTCCTTAAATACCCTAATTCGATCTAATCTTACAATTCCAAAATCAAACTAATTAACTCAAGAAATACCAAATTTCAAACAAATCCTAAGATACCCTAATTCAAACTAATCCTAACATTAAAATTTTCAATTCACAATCAACAAACACAAACTAACAATCAAATAATCCCTAATTCAAACTAACAATCAAAAACCCTAAATCATTCACTTACTAACTAACTAATAATCAATAAAAAACTAATTCAATACACTAATTAACAAATTCAACACTCAAATTGAAAGAAATTAAAAATAATATTACGAAACCCTAACCTTGAATTAAAGGAGAAGGGCAGTGGGTCAGAATGGAGGCGGCGCCGGTCGAGATGGAGGCGCCTACGTGACCTCCTGCTGCTGGCCGGTGTGAGCTGCCTTTACTGTTGCCGCCTACGCGCTATTGTTGTGACCTGCTGTTATCGTTGCTAATCGAGGCGACGCACCAGTCGAGATGGTGGCGCAACCTCCTACTGCTGCGCTGGTCGGGGATATGTGGGGTCAGCGGCGGTCAGGGATGAGTCGGACGTGAGAGAGGAGTGAGAGCGGCTTGGAGTGAAAATAATGACTTAAAGGGTTTTGAAATTGTAATTCTTTTTTAAAAAGAAGTGTTATTTTACCGACCACGGAATGTCGCTTTTATTAAAGTATTTAGATGAAATAAAAATACCGACCTCATGAGGTCAGTATTTTATATTAATTTATTTTTTAATTTATATAAACCGTCATCCGAAAGACGATTTATTTAAAGTTAATTGAAAATATTAATTTTTTAATTTTATGAAAGTCACTATATAAATATTTTATTAAAAATTAATTTAACTACATACTATTTAATTTAACCGACTTCCGAAAGTCGGTATTATAATATTTTTTATTTTTTATTTTATGCAAAACAATCCTCCGAAAGATGAATTAAATAAAACTAAATCAAAATATTTCTCAATTTTTTTTATATATTTAATTGAGAAAATAAATAAAATATTGTTATTTATTTATTTTATTTAATATTGACATCAAGAGATCGGTTTTTAATGTAATTCATTTTTTTCGGGAAAAATTCCGACCTCCAGATGTCGATATTTTGTTTCCTGCTTTATTTTGCATAAAAACCGACTACTGGTAGTCGGTTTTCATATTAACGTAGTTTCATACTCTAAATATGGATTATTGATGTTTTTGGTTATTCCACGTATTCTTTTTATTTATAAAAGTATACAAAATTGTTAAACTTTTTTAAACAATTAATTGTAGGTGTAAAATGAAAATTTAGTATGATGCTAGCAAAATTATGATTAATAGGAACATTTTAAACAAACCGACTTCCAGATGTCGCCTTTATTAAAGTAGTTGGATGAAATAAAACTACGGACCTCATAAGGTCGGTATTTTATATTAATTTATTTTTTAATTTATATAAACCATCATCCGGAAGACGATTTATTTAAAGTTAATTGAAAATATTAATTTATTAATTTTATGGAAGTCACTATATAAATATTTTAATGAAAATTAATTTAATTACATACTATTTAATTTTACCGACTTCCAAAAGTCGGTATTATAATATTTTTTGTATTTTATTTTACGCAAAACCGTCCTCCGAAAGACAATTTTAATAAAATTACATCAAAATATTTCTCAATTTTGTTTTTTATATTTAATTGAGAAAAAAAAATATTGTTATTTATTTTATTTAATACCGACATCAAGAGGTCGGTTTTTATTGGAATTCATTTTTTCGGGAAAAATTCCGACCTCCAGAGGTCGGAATTTTGTTTTCCTACTTTATTTTGCATAAACTAAAGTTTTTTTTAATTTTTTATTCTTTTTAAGAATACTGACCTCCGGAGGTTGGAAATTACCGACCTCCATTGGAGATTGGTAATTTCTAGATCGGTATTCACTGTTTTTTTAGTAGTGTACTTTGTTAATTACTCGTGGTTCCCACAACCCTAGTTGTTGATTTATCTATTCATGCTTCAGTTATCACAATTCATATTTGAGTTTGAAATAGAAATCATGAACTTACACTTGGAATAGATGAAATCTGAAATCTTGAATTGAAAATAAAAAGAAAATTGCATAAACACACTTTAAGAATTAAATGCTAACAAAGTTTTCAAAGTAATTCTCAAAGCCAAATGTAAAGTCTCACAAAAGGTATAGCACCCCAAAATATGAAAAATACAATTTCAATTTACAGAAACTAATTCCTAAACCAAGTAGGAAAAGAAAATATAGGAATTTCTGGTCTTAGCAGTTTCGATCTACCATAGCCACCTAGGGTCCGTGAATCAATCAATTGCCCGTGGGTTGCTCCGTGGTTCAGCACTTGGCCAAAATCTTGTGGTCTTCAAACGATGTTTATCATCTACGGCCCATAGGTCTATGAACGGTCTATCATGTCCCTCTGTTGTTCAAGTACTGGAACTCCTTTTCTCTAAATCAAACGATGACCATCATCCATGGTGTGTCACTCAGAATACGGGGTGTCTTTAGCCTCTGTGGTTCCACCTTTAGTCAGAATTCCTTGAACACTCCAGGTACGGCTTCACCTATGGCACGTCAAATAAATGACAGCTCGTGGATGGGCTCGTGTATTGCCTAAATTCTGTTGGTTCAACTACATTTAACTCTAACTACTTTAAAATGGTTTCCTACAAAATTAGACCAAAACACCATCATATGTAATAACCAAAATACATATGACGCATGCAAACTTCAAGTATAATGTATCAAAAATACCGTAAACTAATGGTACGTCAACAGTCTACCTTGAATCATATGGACCTACTACATGACATCTCTTAGAAAGTATATATCTAAAGAGTTCATCTCAGCCAAATCAAGCCAACTAATCAGAGATCTATATTGTTTGTCATAAACGCTGCAAATGGGGCCATCTCAATACTGGAGTGGTCATTTTTATTGTAGGCAAACTCTGCTAAAGGAAAGTGTTGATCCCATCAGCACCAAAATTAATCACACGTTCTTAGAGCATATCCTCTAACAGCTAAGTCATCCGCTCGGATAGACCATTCATCTAAGGGTGAAAAGCTATACTCATATCTAACCAAGTACCCAAATCATGTTGTAAAGCCCTCCAAAAGTGAGAAGTGAACAATGATCCTCGGTCAAAGACAATGGAAATAGGCACACCATGAAGTTGAACTATCTGACTGATTTAAAGTTGGGCTAACTTCTTCATCGTATTCTTCACCTAAACTAAAATAAAATGGGCCGATTTTGTGAGCCTGTCGACAACCTCCCAAATAGAGTTATAATGTAATGATCCATTTCGTCATTTTGAATACTAGATCTTTTTATTCCATATAAGACTCCTTTGGTAGATTCTAAGTGGGTATTTTGGACTATCTGTTAACTATAGTTATATAACTAATGGGATAATTTTAATAATTAATTAGTTGGTCATTAATAAAAATATTTTATTAAAGTTAGTAGTGGACCACTTTCACTAATTTTTTAATTAGTCATATACAATAATTACGGTAGTAAATAATTTATAGAATAAAGGAAGATAAAATAGATGCACAGTTGCGAAAAAAAATTGAAACAGCAGCTTCAGGTGAGAAGTTTCTCCAATTCTTCTAGTTACATTAATTATATTAATATGATTGAATTGTGATCAGTTTCATGATTGGTGAGGTAAGCAAACTATATAGTGCTAAAGAGTAGTGGGATAGGTGTCAATTTTATTCATTGGTTTGTGGATTTTTTGGATAACAAGGTGAGGAAAATAATATTTTGCAATGATGGATAGAGATTGGTTAATGGAAATGAGACAATATAAAATATTGAATCATGTACGTTGCATGTAAGGTTTTAGGTTAAGTTTGAAGCTTGTTCGTCTTGCACAATAATGTAACGGGAAATTTTAATACGTGACTTCGGTTTTTAAATCTTTTACGATTATCATATTATGATTTCAGTTTTTGTTTAATTGGCATAAGTAATTAAATATAGGTGTATTATATTAAATAAATACCATTATATTTATGTAAATTGAAGAGATTGAGTCTTAATCCTAGCTTGAAATTCAAGACAATATAAGACTTGACAAATTGACCGGCATCAAGATTAGGAACTTAATTATAGACTTGAGTTTACTTACAAATTATGCATACTTGATAGATTGGGAACATTTGGAGACATTGAAGAATGGAAAAGAATTGGTGAATTAGTTTGCTTGTCTTTGGTTCTTCGGTTGAGGTAGGTTATGATTTGTTTTATGTGATAGAGGACTCTTAATAGTGATAAGTAGTCATTGAGTAATATTGTGAAATTTTCTATGTACTTAGTTGTTGTGGTTTGGGTGATTTATATGTTGTTGTGTTTGGTTTGTAATCCCAAAACTATGAAATCCGTAATATTGAACTTGCTTTATCAAAGTGATGTCTTGAATAAAGAAGGCTTGATGAAATATTGTCACACCCCAAGCCTACACCATGGGTGTAACTGTCACTCAAGAACCATTGTTGGTCCCCAAGTGAACCCTTGGTCTGGCTCAATACTCAGCGGAAGTCTTACTTAACAATATATGACCTCAGTTTCAAAGATTAACTCAAATGTCTCAAGATAAATAACTTAATATATTTAAAGTACTCAACTAGCCAAAAAGGCAACTCAAGTCTTAAACATCAACAATGAAAGTGGAAAAGAATTTTCAAAACACGAGTGTCTATGAAACCTCTAATAACTATGATAGACGTCAGGGCAAGACCCATACATCTTAATAAGTTGAAAATAGAAGTGGAATCCTCCGAAAGCAAGAAGGCTCACTAAAGCAACTTTGAAACTGCAAGTAGTATCAACAGGATGCCTGTTGATGACCTTGAATACTTGTATATGTATTATAAAAAGATGTAGGCCAAATGGCGTCAGTACGTACCAGCATGTAAGGTGAACTCTAAAGCATAGACATAAGCTTTAACTGATAAAGAGGACAAGCATACTTACCTCATCACAACACAACTCACTCAAGGATACTCAACTCAATTCAATATAAAATCAATAATAAAGATGCAGTATAAAGAATGATTTTAAAACAGTAGATAATAACTCAATGTATATAAAAATGCAATAGTAAACTCTTGTCTATTATTTGGAAGATTCTCTAACCGACAACCATCAGTATGAGAAATGTGATGATGCATCATCTCGCCCATGCTATCAAACATTCCTATACCTTGCTGGAGTATAAGGCATCCTCAACTAAGTGGATCTACTAAGCTATGCTTAAAATAAATAAGGAATCATCTAAAAAAGTATGATCCTTTACCCATGTTGGCATACGTGGTTTATGAGAATTATGAGTTGTCTGAACTCATCCCTATATCGGTGCTCAATAATATTCCCAAAAACATATATAATTGATGCTCATATGTTTAAAACATAACTCCTCCTCAATTTGAGTTAATTTCGCAAAAAGTTCCCTTAAAAGATATAGTGCTCAAAACTCCTTATTAACTCATTCAGAAATCAAGGTTTCCTCTCGTTTTAAATGTAAAATTGTTACATATTTGGGAATATACCTTATACTCATTTTGAAATATGAACTCAACTATCCACATTCTTATACTCATTTACCCAAGTCTTAACAAAAGTTATGAATAATTGCAAAAGACCCCTCAAAACGACTCAAAAGACTTCTCGAACTCTACTCTTAATCTTTACTTTAATTTGAACTGAAGATTTAAGAGTTATGATTAAGATATGCATGTTCTCTCAAGGATTAATGAAGATTTTGAGTGTGAATATCAAGTAGAGAACATAGACAAGATTCGAGGGAACACACCCTAGAAGAAGGACGGATGGGTAGGGATCTGGAGCACTGAGTGGCGCGGGGCGCTAGTCCTAGAACAATATTTGGGGCACACTAAGTGTCGCACCGCGCCAAGGCCCAAACTACTAGGCAGTAGTTGTGGCGTAGTTGTGGCATGCCGCCCCACCCCATGCCCAGATTTTTGACAAGTTTTTCTCCTCAATTCCAAATCCTTACTCATCTAGAATCGAATGACTTCCTTCAAAATCCTTTGGAATCATAAACCCAACTCAATTACAACAAAAATCCACACCAAACCCACCAACAACAACAGTCATTAGCAAGATCCTCACCTCAAGAACTCAACAAGACTTCATTATTAAAGAATGAAGGTGCAACCTCAATAATTTCTCAAGAATTCAAATCAACCAATCTCAAGAACGAAATTATGGATGAAAATAACATGATTGGAGTGAGGGTGAACAAACCCATCACTATGAAAACTTACATACCTCGAAATAATTAAATTTTTGGCTAAAATCCTCAAAGATCGCAAGATGACTAAAACTGACTCCAATCTATTTAGACCCCTAAATTATTAAATAGAATGAGCTAGGCTAGTGGGGGTAAGGAAAAGACCAAAATACCCCTTCTTAAAATGGATGAATTGCTTTAACTAGACAGGTTGCACTTAAACAGGCATATTTCCCTCATATGAACTCAAAATTTAGCAAACTCAGCGAAATTGGAAAGAGAACTCAACGAACTTTGATATGATATCCCAGGGGACACCTAAATCATCTCGAGCTGAAAGTTATGGTCGTTTGAAGTTGACCCAAAACTCACAATTTAAGAATAACTTGCATTAATCTCAAATGTGCTATTTCTAATTTAGTTCCTTCTAAAATTAGCTCTTTCTAAGACCGCGGTGTTACAATATCTTCCCCTTGGGAATATTCGTCCTCGAATAAGATTACTCTAAATAGAGATGATGGTGGAAACATCTAACACCCAACTCAAATAGCCAACATGCAATTTAACACAACACAACATATCAATTCGAAGAGTGTTTTATAAAAATTCAATACCTTGGTCTGGAATTTCTCTGGAGGAAAAGAGATGTGGGTATCTCTTCTTCATATCCTCCTCAGCCTCCCAAGTAGCTTTCTCAACAAACTGATTATTCCATAAGACCTTGACTGATGCTACCTCTTTGGTTATCAACTTACAAACCTAACATCAAGTATCTCAACAAGTATCTCCTCAAAAGATAGGATGTCCTTAATACCAATATTTTTAGTAGGTATAATAAGTGAAGGATCCCATACAATTCTTCAACATAGAAATGTAGAATACTGGAAGGAGTGCTGCTAACTCTAACGGTAGCTCTAACTCATAAGCTACATTGTAAATTCTCTTGGATATCCTATAAGTACCAATATATTGGGAACTGAGCTTCCCTTTTTTGCCAAATCTCATGACACCCTTCATGGGTGAAACCTTTAAGTAAACCCAATCATCCACTTTAAACTACAAGTCTCTTCTCCTAACATATGTATAGAATTTTTGACGGCTTTGCGCTATTTTCAACCTTTCTTGAATGATCTTCACTTTCTCCATAGCTTGATGAACCAACTTTGGTCCTATCAACCAAGCTTTACCAACCTTATCCAATAGTAAATCTACATCTTCTCCTATAAAGGATATCATAAGAGCCATCTGGATGCTAGAGTGGTAGCTGTTATTGTAACCAAACTCTATGAGAGGTAAGTGATCATCTCAATTACCTTTGAAATGGATCACACATGCCCTCAAAATATCCTCTAAAGAATGAATCATATGCTCTACTTGACCATCAGTCTGGGATGGAAAGAAGTACTCAAGTTTGCCTTCGAACCAAAACCTTTTTGGAAAGACTTCCAAAATTGTATGATGAATTGAGCACCGCTATCTGAAATGATAGACACAAGAACTCCATGAAGTCTGACTATCTCTTAGATATATAATCAGGCATAATCTTCTACTAAATAGATAGTCTCCATCGGTAAGAAATGGGTTGATTTAGTCATTTGATCTATAATCACCCAAATCGAATTATGTTGTCTACGAGATCACAGAAAACCAATAATAAAATCCATATTAATCATCTCTCACTTCCATTCTGGAAGGTCTATATTGTGAGTGATACCACCGGGCCTTCGGTGCTTTGCTTTGACTTGATGGCAATTTGGGAACTTAGCAACGAACTTTACAATAGACATCTTCATACTGCTCCACCAATAGACTTCTCTCAAGTCACAGTACATCTTTATGGAACCAGTTTGGATAGAGTATATGGAACTATGAGCTTCCTCAATGATCCTCTCTTGGAGTTCATCTACCATTGGTATACACAATCTACCTTGATACCTCAACACACCATCTCCCCCTTTTTCAAAAGTCAACACTTTATGCTTATGAACATTGGCCTTTAATTCAAGCAAAACAGGGTGTTGGTCTTATTTCTCTTTCACTTCAGACACTAGTGATGATTCAGCCCCATTAAAAACCACCACTCCACCTTCATTGGAATTCAACAACTGAACTCCTAATCATGCAAGTCCGTGTACATCTTTGGCCAATTATCTCTTGCCCTTCTCAACATAAGCAATACTACTCATAAATAACCTGCTCAAAGCACCAGCAACCACATTAGCCTTACCTGGGTGATAGAGAATACTCATGTTATAATCCTTAAGCAACTCCAACCACCTCCTATGTTTGAGATTTGGCTCTATCTAACTGAAAACATACTTGAGACTTTTTTTACTGGTGAACACATAGACATCAACACCATACCGATAGTGACACCATATTTTCAAGGCAAACACTAGAGCAACCAACTCTAGATCATTCTTGGGTAGTTGTTCTCATCAATCATGAGCTCTATAGAGGCATAAGCTATAACTTTGTCATTCTACATCAATACACAACCATGTTCAACTCTAGACGTATCATAATACACAATAAAGACTTGTTTACCCTTTGATATAGTCAACAATAGGCAGTAGTTAATCGGGTTTTCAATTCTTGAAATATTTTCTCAAAAACTTCAGAACATTGAAACTTTGTTGTCTTCTGAGTCAACTTTGTCAACTGAGACAAAATAGATGAAAACCCCTCGACAAACCTCTTATAATAACCAACTAATCCTACAGAACTCCTAATATCAGTTGGAGATGTGGTGCTGGACCAGTTCTTCACTGATTCAATCTTCTGAGGGTCAACTTGGATCCCTTCTCTAGATAAAATGTGGCCTAAGAATGGCACCGATTCAAGTCAAAAATCACATTTAGAAAATTTAGCATACAGTTCTCTATCTTTGAGAGTTTGGAGAACTACTCTGAGATGATTAGCTTGATGTTCCTCATTCCTCAAATAAATTAGGAGGTTATCAATAAATATGATAACAAATATGTCAAGATAGGGCTTAAACACTCGGTTCATAAGATCCATGAAGGTTGCAGGAGCATTAGACAAGCCAAAAGACATAACAAAAAACTCATAGTGGCCATAACGAGTCCTCAATGTTGTCTTCAGGATGTTACTTTCTCTTACTCTCAGTTGATGATAGTCAGATTTGAGGTCTATCTTAGAAAAACAAGTGACACCCTAAATTTGATCGAAAGGATAATCAATTCTCAAAAGTCGATACTTATTCTTTATAGTAATCTTATTCAAATGATAGTAATCATTACACATCCTAAGATAAACATATTTCTTCCTCACAAACAAGACCGGAGTGCCTCAAGATGAAACACTTGGTCGAATGAAACCCTTCTCGAGAAGATCCATCCATTTTTCTTTCAACTCAGTTATAGCCATTTATATGGAGAAATAGAAATAGGTTGAGTATCAGGAAGAATTTCTATACTAAAATTTATTTCTCTCTCATAAGGGACTCCAGGAAGATCATTTGTAAAGACCTCTGGAAACTCACTCATAATTGGAACAGACTGAATAGGCGGTGTCTCAATCTAAAGTCATTAACTCGAACTAAGTGATAGATGCACCCCTTGGAAACTAACTTTTTGGCCTTCAGGTATGAAATAAAACGACCCTTAGGCACTATTAAACTACTCCTCTACTTTATAGCATGCTCATTAGGAATTTGGAACTTAACTACGCAAGTTCTACAATGAACTGAGGCATAACAAGCATGAAGCCAGTCCATACCTAGGATAACATTAAAGTCCACCATGTCTAATTCGACTAAGTCAGACTTGGCTTCCTTGTGATTTACAGAGATGGTACAATCACAATAAACTCTCTTAGCTACCATAGACTCGCAAATAGGTAAGGAAATATTGAAGGGCTCAAAAAGTTGCTCGGGAAGAATATCAAATATCATTGCAATATATGGAGTCATAAAAAATAGACTCGCACATGTATCAAGCAATGAATATACATCAAAAGTAAAGACTTTGATCATATCAGTGACAACAACAGGTGAATTCTATTGCTTTTGGCGATTGGTTATAGCATACAAATGGTTTGCTCCTCCTGCTGTCCCTGAAATAGCTCCTCTAGGTGCAACTTTATCTGTTAGACCTGCTGAAGAATATTTGACTCTACTACCTCTTACCCATACTCATTACATGTCGTCTTAGCCTTCTTGATGTGGAACTCCTCTTTATCTCTCAAGTTGTCTTCCTCAACCTCCTGCACATGGATCATAAGCCTTGATATGTCCATGTCCCCTATGAACATAGCAGTCATACCCTCTTTTCTTGACAGACAAGAAAACCCAATCACAAATAGACTCATCCTGCTTCTTAAATCAGCAACCATCTTCAGAACATAATGGGAAAGTTGAGTGAAATTGAGGTTGTATACATGCACATTCATGGACTCCTGCTTAAGAGTGAGCAATTTTCTTACCTTTGCCTCTCTCAGCTCACGGGAAAGAAATTCCCTATGAATGCATTCTCAAACACAGCACAACTCACAATTGGTGCTCCTTCAGCTCTACTCTTCTTCCATTAGTCATACCAGATCCTAGAAACACCTTTGAGTTGGTATAAAGCTAATTCCACTCGCTCAACATCGACAACATGCATCACCTCAAATATTTTAGGCAACTCCTCCATAAATTTCTCTAGATCCTCAATGATACTTAACCCAATGAATTCCAGGGAATTCATCTTCAAGAATTCACAGACCCTGGATGTATCAGCCACATCCTGTTGAACCGCTCTTTGTTGACCATCTTGGTTGGCCACAACTTGACTCAACATTTGGATAGCATCCCGAAACTCTACAGTAGTGACCTTTCCTTGGGGTTTCACTTATGATGCATTAGGAACCCTTCGATCCTGGGGATCAACATTTCTCCTGCAGGATGACCTCGAATAGCTCTTTGTGGAGGCATGATCTGAAAGATATGCGCAAGCACGAATAAAAAAGCATTTATAGAGTTAAAACTCTATTGGATGAAAAAGAGTAAGAAAGAAGTCAAATATTTCCTAAATGTTGTAGCCTCCTAATTATATATGTGGTGCGCTTCACACTGATAACCAGGACTCTATAGACACAGCTTCATAGACACCCTAGGACTATTGAACTCTATTCTCTGTACCAAGTTTGTTGCACCTCAAGCCTACACCCAGGGCATAACTGGCACTCAAGAACCATTGATGGTCCCCAAGCGAACCCTTGGCCTGACTCAATACTTAGCGGAAGACTTACTCAACAATATATGACCTCAATTTTCAAATATTAACTCAAATGTCTCAAGATAAATAACTTAATATATTGAAAGTATTCAACAAGCCAAAAAGGCAACTCAAGTCTTAAATATTAACAATGGAAATGGAAAAGAGTCTTCAAAACACTATTGTCTATGATGCCTCTGATAACTATAATAGACATCGGGACAAGATCCACGACATCTTAATAAGACTAAAATTAGATGTGGAATCCTCCGGAAGCAAGGAGGCTCACCAAAGCAACTCTGGAACTGCAAGTGGTATTAACGTGGCGCATAATGATGACCCTAAATACTTGTATCTGCATCGTAAAAAGATACAGGCTTATTGGCATCATTACATTGAATGTAAGATCATGCAAGTGAACTCTAAAGCATTGACATAAGCTTGAACTGATAAAAAGAAAGAGCATACTCATCTCATCTCATCTCAACTCAACTCAACTCAACTCAATAATACTTAACTCACTTAAGGATACTCAACTCAATTCAACATAAAGCAATAATAAAGATGCATTATAAAGAAAGATTTAAAAAAAAAAAAAACTAGATAATAACTCAATGTATAGAAAAATGCAATAGTACACTCTTTACTCATATTTAGAAGATTCTCTAACCGATAATCATCACTATGAGCATCGTGATGATACAGTGTCTCGCCCACGCTGCCGAAACTATCCTATACCTTGCTAAAGTATAACACATCCTCAACTAAGTGAATCCACTAAGCTATGCTTAAAATCAATAATCTAAAAAGTATGGTCTTTTACCCATATTGGCATACACGGTTTATGAGAATTTTGAGTTGTTTGAACTCATCCCCATAATGGTGCTCAATACTACTCCCAATAACATATATAACTCATTCTCATATTTTAAAAATATAAAATCCTCCTCAATTTGAGATAATTTCTCAAAAGGTTCTCTTAAAAGAGATAGTGCTCAAAACTTCTCACGAACTCTTTTAGAAATAAAGGTTTCCTCTCGTTTTAAATGTAAAAGTGTTACATACTTGGGAATACTTAGTTCCCTTATATTCATTTTGAAATATGAACTTAAATCTCCTCGTTCTCATACTCATTTACTCAAGTCTTAAAATAAGATATGAATAATTGCAATCTCAAAACAACTCAAGACTTTCTCGAACTGTACTCTTAATCTTTACTTTAATTTGAAATGAGATTTATGAGTTATGACTAAGATATGAATGATATATCAAGGATTAATGAAGATTTTAAGTGTGGATATCAAGTAGAAAACATAAGTACGATTCAAGGGAACACACGCGGAAAAAAAGACGGATGGGTAGAGGACCTGGTGACCCTGGCACACTTAGTGGTGCAGGGCGCCAGCCCCAAAACATCAGAACAGTAGTTGGGGCACACTGAGTGGCGTGCCTTTCCAGGCTTCAGACTACTAGGCAGTAGTTCTGCCACATTGGGGGCGCGCCGCCCCACCCCTATGCCCAGATTTTTGATGATTTTTTCTCCTCAATTCCAAAGCCTTACTCATTTAGAATCGAATGACTTCCTTCAAACTCCTTTGGGATTATAAACCCAGCTCAATTACAACGAAAGTACACACCAAACCCACCAACAACAACACTCATTCTCAAGACCCTCACCTCAAGAACTTAACAACACTCCATTGTTAAAGAATGAAGCTACAACCTCAAGAATTTCTCAAAAATTCAAATCAACCAATCTCAAGAACGAAATTATGTATGAAAATATCATGATTGATGTGAGGGTGAACAAACCCATCACTATAAAACTTACATACCTCGAAAAGTCAAATTCTTTGCAAAAATCCTCAAAGCTCGCAATAATCTTGAACATTCTTCTCTTCTCCTCTTGAACTCCTCTCAAAAACCCTAAGTATTTTGAGGAATGACTAAAACTGATTCTAATCAGTTTAGAACCCTAAAATATTAACAAAAATGAGCTAGGCTATTGGGGCTAAAGAAAAGACCAAAATACCCCTCCTTTAAAAGGATAGATTGCCTTAACTAGACAGGCTGTACTCAAAGAGGCATATCTTTCTCATCTAAACTCAGATTTTAGCAAACTCAACAATGTTGGAAAGAGGACTCAACGACCTTCAATTTGATATCTTATGGGCCACCAAACTCTTCCTGAGCTTAAAGTTATAGTCGCTTGAAGTTGACCCAAAATTCATAATTTAAGAATAACTTGCTCTAATCTCAAATTGGCAATTTCTAATTTAGTTCATTCTAAAATTAGCTCTTTCTATGACCAAGGTGGTAAAAATATTGTTAATGAAGTTTAAAGTGATGATAAAGACATATGAATTAATTATCTTATTGTATTGGGTTCCATGAGCTGTCACAATATATTTGGATCAGGTGTTATGTTTCAGCATGTTAACATTAAAGAAAAACATATTAAATTCATTTAATATACTCAATCTCAAAGAATGCATTTCCCAAAAGAGAATTGCTTTGACATTTGAATCCTCATGTGTGTTATTGTTATTGTTAACTAATTACGTACTAGTTTCATTATTGTCGTCACTTGTTCATATTTCTTATTGCTTGTCACCTTCAAAGTGTTATAGTTGATTTCATTTTATTACTTTATGCATTTAATTTTCTATTTTAAGTCGACCGATGATATCTACTTTGTACATATTGACCTGTACTGACCCCTACTTGTATTGTTCTTCATTTTCTTTTGCTAAGTTCAACAAGTGTACTAGCAACTTTGACTCGCCCTCAGGTCTAGCTAGTCTCCAGCACATCAAACTCCATGGTGAGTTATTCATTCTAACTCATATTGAATTCTCTCGATCATGGAATGATATCCTTAGTTTTCAGACAGAAACTATTTATTTATTTATTCTGGTGTCTTCGATACTCTTAGACATGGTATCTGAGGATTAGATGTCCTTAATGTGATGACTTTCGGATTTTGGGAAGCAATATGTAATAGACTCTAGTTGATTTTATTTCTTACTTTAAAAAGATTTGAGTTTCTGCATTTTGGTTGTATTTCATAAGTTGAAAAATTAATATAAGTTAGGGTTTGAATTCGTTGGTTAGTCTACCTAGGAAATTAAGTGTTGGTGCCATTCATGAATCATTTTGGATTGTGACACATAACCACTAGGTGATACAATCCCACTTCCATGGTGATACACTCCCACTAGGTGACATTTATGGTGATACACTCCCACTAGGTGACATCCATGGTGATACACTCCCACTTCCAAGTAGGAATGGGCATCCTCTGAGACACACCTCTGGACCGCTAGTGCTCACACTTGACCTGTTGGTAGGTCAAACACCTAGGAACAAAATATGAAATATTTCTCTTATGGTATGCCAACAGTAACGTTGACTAAGATCATGATACATCTTTGCCGCTCCCAAATGGATGAAATATCAAGATCAGTGAGTCTTCACAATAATCAATCTAATTAATTTGCCCACCATGGGAACACTTGTCTCCATTCCTCAAGAAACCACCAAAATAAAGCACAGCCTCCTTGGTTTCCCCTCTCAATACTTGTCTCGAATGAGACGCAAATTTGCATCATCAAACTAATGCTCATGGATCTGTTTGATAAGCAAGATCAGGCCTATATGAAAGCAAACAAAACACCACTCTCCTAAGCAATCTGCAATCGAAAAAAGACTGTTGGCTAACCTTTGAACATTTATAGCCAATGGTCTCTCCTCAGAACTGGTAGTAGAAAGAAAGACTCCCCTTACTAGAAGTATTCTTACTCAAAGCATCGGCCACCACATAGTCCTTCCTCGGATGATACAAGATGGTGTTATCATAGTCCTTTAGTAACTTAAGCCATCTATGCTGCCTTAAGTTCATATCCCTCTGACTAAAACTGTACTGAAGACTACGATGCTCAGTGAAGACCTCACAATGTACACCATACAAATAATGACACCATAGCTTAAGCACAAAAAACTACAGTTGTCAAGCCCAAATCATAAGTAGGGTAGTTATTCTCACGAGTATTCAACAACCTAGAAGCATAGGTAATTGATTAAAATTTCAAGGATACTTCATCCAACTCTAAGTGTCAACGACAGCTAGTCAGTATAATAACCCAACCAAATGAGTTGGGGTCGAATCCCACAGGGAGTGGTACATGTTTAAGATTCAATAGGAAAGTAAAAATATGCTCAAATCAGTCATAGGAATAGATATTATCGAATAAAAATAAAATTCAAATTAGGGGGTGACATTTGGTTTTAATTATCAACTATAGCAGCAGTAAATAATACGAAATAACAAATAATGAGACGGGTTCTTAGGATCTGATTCGATTATATGCCAATGTAGACTAATGGTTAATTGCAACTATTAGAAAATAGTTGAATATTAGTGAATAGGCTAGTCTATAGAGGAGGTAAGCTTTCTCAAGAACAATTTACCCCAAATCAAGTCAATTTCACTGGAACATCGACAAGCATCCAAAATAAGAACAGCCTATGTATTAGTCCATTCACTCTCTTGAGATAAATATGTGGAAAAGGGTTTAGGATTCACTCTCTGGAGCTGAACCTATGACAACCCAATGCCCAAAGACCATCACCCAATAATCTTGGTTTTAAAACTTCTCTCTCGAGCAAGCCAAAAGCACGAAAGTAGAACTGCATTTGCAACTACAATTCTTTAATTTAAAGCACAATTAATGATTGAAATCACTTCTAAACAAAATTTAAACTAACAATTAGCAACACCCATAAGATAAGTCAGTCCATAATCACATAATCACACCCCAAGAATTAGGGTTTTAGCTAGATATCATAAAAAGATAAAAATCGTTACCAAATTGTGTTTCCATCAACTGGGTATGATTAATTTTGTCTTTACAAAGGTCCAAATTGAAGAATCTCAAAGACCCACTTCCAATTTCTAAAATGTAAAAAACCTCAATTCTTCAAAGCTATGGAAAAATTTTGTCTCAATACTCAGAATTATATCTTCAAAACTTAAAATTCAATATTCAATAATAAAAATATCAAAAATAAATATTCAAAAAAGTATTTATAGTTGCCAAAAATTTGCTGCGAAGAGCCATACGGCACAGTAAGTTGGGCTCATCGATCAGCTCGGTGATCCGCCCTTTGGTCAATTCCATCGCTTTTTGCCTTGGCCTTCAGCATCCTCCAGGTCTGTACCTTTGGGTGATCTAAATCTGCATCGCGAAATCACTCGGTGATCCAACGACTGCTCCTTTCTCTCGCCGAATTGATTTTCTCCTTCAGAGCTTCGCACACTAGAACTTTAGGTAGTCAAATGGCCACTCGACGACTCGCCAAATGGACTTGGCAATCACCAGGCTCTCTTTACTTCCTTCTTTTAGCTTGCTTCGTTCTTTTTTGCAAATTAGTGTCCTTGCTTTGTTCCTCAATCCAAATACCTGGATATTAAGGATTTTACATCAGTTATTGGAACAAAATAAGAATTTGAGGACATTAAATCATTATAAACAAAGCCCTAAATGAGTCCAAATCTTGGACTCATCAACACCCCCAACTTAAAATTTTACTTGTCCTCAATTAAAACTCAAGTTCAACAGTTCAAAACAGATGTCTGAATCAGTACTACGCAAGACGCAATCATGAATGCACACAACAAGAATCAATTTACTTATGCAAGGATCAAATGTACACTCAAAGACTCAAGTTGTGACTCACCAATATCAAAGATTCTCAAGTTCACTATACTTGCTTCAAATGCAAGTTCAAGCTCAATAAAGGTACCCAAATGCCCTTACACAAAGAATGATTCCATATTTAGACACAATGGTTCAGCATTTTACAGCTCCGAAATCACAAACAACTCTCACACTCACAAAGATGAACACATGCATGACTCCACCCATAGGTTTGCCCTTATTTTCCAATCAACACTAGTTTCAACTCACTCATGATCAGAAAGGTCTTTCCAAGAGTTGTAACAGGACAGAGTGTAAGGGTATGGTCATTTAAGCTCAGTGGCTGCTTATCCTCATGAAATGTGGTATGAACAACACTTCTTTTCCTTTTCTTCAACATTTTTATTCATGCTCAAAAGTCTCCCCATTATTTACTTTCCATGGGATACCGGACACCCCAATTCTTTTGCAACTATCACAACTTTATTCCACAGCTTTTTCATTCTTTTTCTTTTTCCTTTTACTTTTCTTTTTCTCCCGTTATTTTTTTGGAGGGGTTCCATCCTTCTCAAAACCATGGGTCAAGGGGAACTTCTTTGTACTTCTTGATTTACCTTCTCTTTTCACCACACCCCTAACTTAGGCTTTTGGCCTAAGTTGGCCATTCCAACAAACCACATATCATAAGGATTATTGGTGAAAGGATAAAGAAAGGTCACAATTTCATCAAGTTTCTTCCAAGAAAAAGAGTAAGGATCAAAGGGTGTTCAAGAAAAGTTCACACACTCACAAGGTAGGCCACAAAGAGGTATAATGTCAAATTGTTTCACTCTTTAAAATTGTTTCCTAAGATCATTTCAAGAGCTTGCATCACTTAGTGAACCGGACCAATAGGGAAAATGCTAGGTATTATCACATATGGTTCACGGTAAGCTCATCACACAAGGCATTGACACCAATGTCAAATAAGACTCCACACTTTCGCTAGTGTGCAATGTTCATCACAAGAGACTCAATTCGATAATTGCCTACTCACAACAAGATGCAAAAAAAATACATATTATCGATGTAACTTTATTTGGTCTTATCATAGTCGCACGTTCTTGTTTGTTCTTTTGAGAGCACCATTCAATTCATCAGTATTGATCATAAGCGATACTCAAATTTTCACAAGAACATCCATATTCAAACAAAATCAAGAAGGGTGGCAAAAATTTTAGAAACGTCCAAAAACCATTTTCAATTAAAACAAGGAGCCACAAGCTAAAATATAAACAACACAGTGCCAAAACACAATATACAGCACAAAACCCAATATATACAAAAAAGTCATAATCACAAGACGTAGGTATGGGAATACCTCACCCCACCACACACAAAAAACAATTTGTCCTCAAATGCAATAAAACATCCAAAAATCAATAAAAGAAGAAGACAGAGAGGAAGATAAAAAGAAATCAAGTTTACGCAGTCGCTCCATCTGTCAGGGCATCAATGCTCGGAGTCGCATCAACAGTACCAGATCCACTAAGGCCTGCCATAGACGTCTCTATTAGCGATGTCTGGATCACTGACTGTGCAATCGTCTCCTCCAGATCTAGCAGGTCACCATATATTCTCTCCTCCTGCAACTTAATCTATGTCTCTACCTCCGACTCATCTGTTGTTATATCATCCCAATGAACATCTCCAATGGTGGCTGAAGGAATCTCAGAAGTCGTCGGGGCATCCACATCATCTACTGCCTCTAATAGTGAAGTGAAGTCTGTGGACTTCAAGTAGTCCACATCCTTCCTCAAATATGTAACCTTGGCTTTCAAAGTTGTCATGTCTGAAGTCTCCCCCTGTCTACTCTCACAAGCCTCAACTCTCGATGTGAGAGTGTCAACAAATGCTTATTGAGGAGTTAATTTAGCTAGGATAGCACTCTCAATCATCCATGGCACTACAGCCTCCAATCAAGTAGCCCTTACATCTGCTAAATGGGCTAAGTGTCCCATCTTCAAGACCATGGCCTGAGTGCTTTTGGTCTGCTGGGAAATAGTAGAATGACCAGAAGTTTGGGAGGAAGTGGAAGTACTTGAAGGCCCAAAGTCCTGAGTAAGCAAAGGGTGCCTCTGCAAGTATAGAGTCAATGTCCACCTCTGGGGATGCATCTATCGGGGCAGCTCTCCTCCTGTCAACCTCCTTTCGAGTGTAATTCGGCCTTTGTACGTCGGATGTTTGTGGAGGATGTGGGATTGACCTCAATATCTCTTGTCTCATCATGAGGAACTCTAGCACGCTGGCATAGCTCTGTAATCAGCACTGGAATGGAAGAGATGTCTACTGTTGTTTGGCCTTGATGGACATCTCCTTCTCTATAAGGAGTCATATGTTGATGCTCCTCCTGGATATGATCGATCCAAGGTAGGCTACCTTGGGATGCTGGAGGATGGACTCTTTCTGGGAAGGCATGATGGAGTTGCTGATGAATCTGAACTAGTATGGAGCAGCAATATTCAGGTCCTTCTTCTTGATGGGGGTTCTCACCTCGATCCACGTCTAGGTGGTATCAGAAATCAAAGGTGCTAGCCATCCTTTTAAATCATCTACGGACTAGTAATACGCAATCCCTCATATGCAAGTGTAGCACCTAGAGCCCTGTCGAGTACAATATTAATCTACTCACTGCTACACGCTATTACATTTCCTCGGACAATGACAGACTTCACTGGTCTAAAAGCACTAGCCTTCTTCTTGCCCTTGGGATCTAAGTCACCGTATGTTGTGTAGAACTCCTTGGCCTATGTAGGAATATAGGGGCCTCGGTGCCTGGTGAACTACTTGAACTGGTGAAAATGGAGGGTGTCCCTCACAGTGGAATATTTACCCACTAAGCACTCTATGGATAGCAGTTTCTCCTCTAGAATTGTCCTCAACCCATTAGCTTTTAATCTTTTGAGTAGCTTGGGAGGAGGAATTTGTTCTGGTGGCACTGGGGCCACAGGTGGTGTTGGAGCTGGCATTATATCAGCTTTAAAAGGGGTGGCCGTTAGAGTCCTCGATGAGTCTGAGCGAGATCTAGCACGAATCTCTACCTGCCGGGACTGCAGTGGTTGGTCATCCTCCATCTCAAATAGTGCAGCTTGGGAGTCAAAGGACTCTCTCTCACTATCGGAGTTGTGCTCCGAAATATCAGATATGGGCCTCTTACCCCAGCTTTTCCACCCTTTAGAGGCTCGTTTATTCCCTCTTTAGGACGATTTTCTCCCCCTTAATTTATCACCATGCTCCATGCCCTTTTACGAGGCGCCATGTCAAGGTTGGTTCTAGCCATATCTACAAAAAATCAGAGAAAGTGAGAAATAGGTCATGCAAAAGCACATAAATCATAATGCAAACAGACTCGTCAAATCGCATTGGCGTGCCAGATCAGGCTCGCCGAAAGGATTGGCTCAAAATTTCTCAGAAAAATTGTCATGTCGACAATGGGAGGGGCCTTTCGGTGAATCACCGAGCAATCAACAAGCACATACCAGCCCGCCAAAATTTACAGTGAATTTTAAGGGTTAGGGGTGCAGAAACGACGATCAAGAAGAAGATCAGTGAGTCGCCGAGTGCACTCGGTGAACTCAGGCTTCTTGTCTAAAGTTATAGGACCCAAACTTAATTTAAGCATGACATTAAAGATGATATAGGGGGATTCGTCGAACCACCGAGTGGTTCGGCGAGCCCAGCTCGCCAAACTGCCTAACGTACCTACTTTCGACCCCATTTTCCAAATTCAACCCTGCAGCCCCCAAAAACAAAATCAAAGCATACACTATTTCAATTAGGATTAGACCCAATACACCCATGCCCCTAGGATACTCAGACTTCTCCCGGTTTGGCCAAATTTGGCTATTTGACAACTTAAGCCATTAAGAATGACATCAACCGCTCCATCATTGGGAACATCATGTCATTTGGCACAAATGTGGGTTACTTAGACTTCACCTAACTAGACCTAACAATAACAAAACTCAACCTAACAAGATTGATCAATTTGAAGCACCAAATATTGGGAAATCAAAAATTAGGCAATTTAGCCAAGATATTCGACTTAAAATAGGCACATATGCACACACGCACAAAAAAAAAGAAATCAGAGAGGCCCAGCACACATCACTAATATAAGAATAATTGCAAATGAGATTAATCTCTACATATAAGTTTGGGGTTCAAAAAACCAACCTTTAATGCCGAATATATCAGTTAAAAAGCTAGCCGGCAAAGATATCCGACTCCAAACACAAGATTGACGACTAAAGAATGGTAATAATGCAAAAATATAAGAAAATAAAGTGCGGGTGTGAGTTTGGAAAGTTGAAAAGTGAGGGAAAGTGAAAGAGTTTGAAAGTTTAAACCTCTGGCCTTTAAATCCCATCCAGTTCTCGCCCATTCGGAGACATTAGATTTGCTTACCGACCCACTTGGCGATAAGCTTGGTGGGCACTTACCTCACCGAGTTTTACAAGACCTCCAGTTAATGTGAGGGTCCAAAGGCGAACAAAGTTGTGATCACCAACCTCTTTGGTGATATGTTGATTTTCTTCTAGGCTCGCCGTGTTTTACAGACTCCAATTTCAAAATTGCTCAAGTCCAACGGTGGTCCAAGTCGGGCTGCCGACCTATTCGGCGAGTTGCCAACCGGAAATTTTGCTCGCCAACCTGCACTTTTCAAACACATTCTACACTTCAACCTACAAAATCAACACACGATTATTGCCAAAACAAAACGAAAGAAGTAAAACTTGGGATGCCTCCCAAGAAGCGCCTTAGTTAACGTCGTGGCATGACACAATTCCCCACTTAGGTTTCATTCTTTGGGTTTTCCTACAGTGTCACTAGGCAACCAACCCTTTTCCAAGCTTTGGGTAGAGACAAGACAACACCTAGCCCATTTGGGTCTCCAGTAGCTGAATGAACATGGAATGAGAGGTTGTCATCTGATTTAGCATTGAGACCTTCTCTCTTATCTCTCTCAACACTCTATCGTGTTCTTCGACTTTGCGATGAATAAGTAAGAGTACCTCCTCTATCTGCCCCCATGCATGCTTCTTTGTCCTGCGACGCTCGTGAGTGGGGTTATGCCTATCTTTTCTTTGTTACATTACTTCCATCTCTATGACCTTTTTGGCCAAGAGATCCTGCGGACCCAACAATGCGGTCAAGTCTTGGTCCTTCTCTATTTCCTTGCTAGTCTTAGCCACGCAATCAAGGAGTTGGGTTGGTGTTTCATAGGGTTGTCGTATCAAAAAATCCGCAGAGAGTTTATCAGCCACTCTTCTATTTTCAGGACCAAGACCTTTGTAGAAGCATTCCAGAAGCATCACATCTGGAATTGCATGAGTTGGGCACTACTGTAAAAGTTCCTTAAATCTTGGCCACAACTCATGAATAGTCTCACCCTCCAATTTCTTGAAAGTTAGGATGTTATACCTACTAATCATCAATCTCAAAGGAGGGTGGTCCATTGGGTCACCATTTCTACACGATATTCTCAATTCCCCTGCACAATAAGCAACACACAAACCAAAACCAAAAGTAAGTAGATTCAAGACTAAAAAGAGCAAAATTCAACTTAACCAAGGAATCTTAACCAACATCACTCCCCAATCAACGGCGCCATTTTGGTTAACCTTTCAAGGACACTTCATCCATTTCTAAGTGTCAACAATCGCTAGTCAGTAAAATAATCCAACCAAATGAGTTGGGGTCAAATCCCACAGGGAGTGGTACGTGTTTAAGATTCAATAGGAAAGTACAAATATGCTCAAATCAGTCATATGAATAGATATTATCGAATAAAAACATAATTCAAATCAGGGGGTGACACGAATGTCAAATAACATAGGGTTTTGGTTTTAATTATCAACTACATCAGCAACAAATAATACAAAATAACAAATAATGAGACAGGTTCTTGGGATGTGATTCGATTATGGGCTAATGTAGATGAATGGGTAGTTGCAAATGTTAGTAAATAGCTCAATATTAGTGAATAGGCAAGACTATAGAGGAGGTAAACTTTCTCTCAAACAATTTGTCCCGAATGAAATCAATTTCTCTCGAACATCGACAAACATGCAAAATAAGAACAATCTATGCCTTAGTCCATTCACTCTCTCGAGTTGAATGCGTGGAAAAGGATTTAGGATTCATTCTCTCGACCTAATACCCACAAACCATCAGCCAATAATCTTGGTTTTAAAACCTCTCTCTCGAGCAAGCCAAAAACATGAAGGTAGAACTGCATTTGCAACTACATAATGATTCAAATCATTTCTAAGCAACATTTAAACTAACAATTAGCAATACCCATAAACTAAATCAGCCTATAATCACATAATCACACCCCAATAATTGAGGTTTTAGCTAGACATCATAAAATGATAAAATTCGTTACCAAATTGTGTTTCCATCAACTGGGTATGATGATTTCGTCTTTACAAAGGTCCAAATTAAAGAATCTCAAAGACCCACTTCCAATTTCTCAAAGGTAAAAAAAACTCAATTCTTCAAAGCTAAGGGAAAATTTTGTCTCTATACTCAGAATTCTCTCTCCAAAACATAGAACACAATATTCAATGATAAAAATCTCTAAACTAAATATTCAACAAGGTATTTATAGTCTCCAAAAATATGCTGCGAAGAGCCATTCAGCGCAGTAAGTCGGGCTCGTCGATCAACTTAGCAATTCGACCTTTGATCAATTTCATCGCCTTTTTTCCTTAGAATTCAACATCCTCCAGGTCTGTAACTTTGGGCAATCTAACTCTGCATTGCGGAATCACTCGGCGATCCGCCAACTGCTCATTTCTCTCACCAACTTGATTTTCTCTTTCAAGGCTTGGCACACTAGAACTTTAGGTGGTCAAATGGCCACTCAGCGACTCGCCAAATGGACTTGGCGATCACCGAGCTCTTTTTTCTTCCTTCTTTCAACGCACTTCGTTCCTTTTTGCAAATTAGTGTCCTTTCTTTGTTCCTAAATCTAAATACCTGGAAATCAAGGATTTTACATCAGTTATTGGAATAAAATAAACATTTGAGGACATTAAATCATTATAAACAAAGCCCTAAATGAGTCCAAATCTCGGACTCATCAATAATCACCCTACCTTTCTACATCAAAACACCACCCAAACTGGCTCCAGAAGAATCACAATAAACTTTAATATCCACACCCTCCTTAGATAGAGAAAACATATAAAGCCAAAGTCAACAAGATCTTGAGCTTTTAAAAGATCACTTCACACTCATCAGACCACTAAAAGCTCATATTCTGACGAGTCAATCTAGTAAATAGGGATACAATAGTGGAGACCAATCTCTAATAACCTACTAGCCTCATAAAACTCCAAATCTCGTTAACTAAAGTAGGCCTTGTCCAATCTCTAACTACCTCAATCTTGGTTGTATCTTGTTTAACACTCTCCTTAGACACCACGTGTCCTAGAAATGCAACAAAATCAAGACAAAACTCGTACTTCGAGAACTTGTCATACAACTTCCCTCAGTCTCTAAAGCACAATCCTCAAGTGTTAATCATGTTCCTCCTTAGTCCTTGAGTATATCAAGATGTCATCAATGAAGACTATCACAAAAGAATCCAAATAAGGTAGGAACACATTGTTCATCAACTCCATGAATGTTATAGAGGCTTTAGTCAAATTGAAAATCATTACTAGGAACTCATAATATCTATATCGAGTCATGAAATTTGTCTTACGGACATCCAATGTCCTAATTTTTAGTTGGTGATAGCCCGATCTCATATCAATCTTAGAAAACAATGATGCTCCCTAGAGCTCATCAAATAAGTCATCAATGCGTGGGAAAGGACAGTTGTTCTTCACTATCACTTTTTTCAACTGCATATAATGAATACACATCTCATAGTCTCATCCTTCTTCTTCAGAAGCAAAATAGGGGCACCCCGCAGTGACACAGTAGGGCAAATGAACCCCTTACTTAGCAAGTCCTGTAACTTATCCTTCAACTCTTTCAGATCCATGTTGTAAGGAGAAATAAAAATGGGCTTGGTGCCCGACTCCAATTAAATAGAACAATCAATGTCCTTATTATAAGGAACACCTAGAAGATCAATAGGAAAAAATATCTGAAAACTCTCGAACCACGGAACAGAATCCATGGAAGGGTGCTCAACACTAGTATCCCATATAAAGGCCAAATATGATAAACACCCTCGATCAACTAATCTCTGAGCACAAATGAAGGAGATAACCTTGCTAGGGAAAGAACTACTAGCACTTGTCTACTCAGCTTTTGAGACACCCGGCATCTATAAGGTCACTCTCTTAGCATAACAATCAATAATAGCATGATGTGGAGAGACCCAATTAATACCTAAAATAATATCAAAGTCTATCATCCATAAAATGATCAAGTCTACCTAAGTGTCATATCCAGTAAGAGAAAATAATGCATATATTGGCTTTCTGTATTTCTAATATTTGTTTGGGGAGATAATATTTCATATGGTGACTCAACTAAGGGTTTTTTCCTAGAAAGTCACTCAACCGTGAGTTCTTTTCTCAGTTGTCACTCAACTTTCTTTATAACCTCGAAGTCACTCAACTATGAGCTCTCCTCTCAGAAAGTCATGCAACTATGGGTTCTGCTCTAGTCACTCTACTTTCTTTTATAACCACAAAGTGACTCAACTATGAATATTTTACTTATAATGTCACCCAACCTATTTAACTGATATATTCATCAAAAAAAATTGACATGATTTTATTATTTTTATTTAAAATAAAAAATTTTAAAAATAGGAAAATATCCTAATAGAAGTACGATTTAAATATTCTTAATAAAAGTAGGTTTAAGTCAACTAACAGGACCTTCTGCTATCAAAATTTGGTGTCTTTCCAACTTGTTTGTAATTGGGTTTTGAGTATTTGTTTTCTGAAAGTTAATTTTAAATACTTTATCTTACTCATTTTGTCTCAATGTATGTGGCATATGTGCAATTTTGAAAGTCAAACAGATTTTTAATATGTTTTTTTAAAAGAAGATATTTTAAGTTGTTAACTATTGTGATTTATAACTCATAATTAATGTAATTTTTAAATAATATATGTTGTCACCCAGTTCCAATTTAAATGGCACATGTAAAATTTCGAGAGTCAATCTAATTTTAAAATATATTATTAAATATTTTAAATTGTGATTTATAACTTTTAACGTAATTTTCAAATAATATATGATACTTCCTATGTCCCAATGTATGTATCACGTGTGAAATTTCAAGGATTAGTCAATTTTTATATGCTTTCCAAATATTTTAGTTATTAATTATTGTGATTTATAGTATTACTCCTTTTGTCCCAATTCATGCGGCACATGTGAAACTTCAAGAGTTAACCAAATTTTTAATATTTAATTTATAATACTATATTTTCATAATTTTTAATAAATGACATAGTAAAAATAAAAGTAATATAAAAAAATTAAAATGAATAAAATATTAAATATAAATAAATTAAATTGAAGGTGAAGGGAAAATCAGTCAATTGTCTGATTGACCATAAGCTCCTCAAACATTTGCTCTGCTCATGCAAGCACGGGCCCAATATATGTTAGTTTACTTGTCTCGGTTTATGTGACACGGGTGGAATTACAAGAGTCAATCAAATTTGTATATGAATTTGAATACTTTAAGTTGTTAATTGTTCTGATTCATAGGACTATTAATGTAATTTTAAAGAAAATATATATTACACCCTTTGTCCCAGTTTATGTTACACAAGTGAAATTTTGAAACTCAACAAAATTTTTAATATATTTTAAAAATATTGTAAATGATAGTTATTGTGATTCTCGATAATATAAAATAATTACATAAAGTAATAGTCAAATTTATAGTTTCAATATATTATTAATAATACTCATTTAGATAAATTCACCTCTAGTTAATATCTTTTTTATGTATATATTAAATCAATAGGAGTCCAGTAATATAAAACTAAGATAGTAAATAAAATTAACGGGCAAATTAAGTCAACATATGTAGAAAATGATAACGTGCTTTTATTTGTTGCTAAGAATCTCTTAAAAATCTCAAACTTGGATATATTTACCAAATTATATTAGACAACTTAAGTAATAAATAAATTGAGTATGGGTAAAACCGAAACTTGGAATATGACACAGCTCAAGTAATCTGTCAAAATTTAAACTAAATGGCAAATTCGTAAACATTTCAATTAAGTTACATATCATATTGGGGAGTGTAATCATTTAAAATTTATTAAATAAAAATTTGGAAAATGATGCAAATTATATTAACTTCATGAATATATTAGTCCAAATAAATAATATGGATTAATATAATTGGGTTAATATTTAAGTCTAATAAATATGGTTTTTATTAAAGTCCAAATTAATTGATTTGGGCTACAATAAACAAATCCAGTTTACAAAGCCCACTTTCATCTCATCCTAGAGGCTCATTTTGGTGCCATGTGGTAAATGATGTGGCATGCCAAGTCAAACAAGAAAGTCAACAGGATAATGACATGTGTCAAAAATGACAAGCTCGTTCCATAAAGCCCATATATCATTTACTTAAATTTGATTAGCCGCAGGAAATCCTATTCTAATAAAAACTCGTTTGTTCTAAAACTATAAATAGGGGTCGTCATATTTCAGAAAAGCGACACAAAATTCTGAACAAGAATTTATAAAAAGCTCGTGGTACAAACGCCATAAATTTCTCTAAAAGCTACAAGTTTAATGTAACACCTCGCTATTTGAAATAACTAGAATTAGAAATAAACCCTTTTATTTTTGAAAGATTAAAAATTGGAAATATTGGTAAGTTATGCTTAGTATAAGTTTTGGGTCAACTTCAAATGACCATAACTTTTAGTACATGATGGGTTAGGTGGGCTATAAGGTGTCCAATGAAAGTTCTTTGAATTATCTTTCCAACGCCACCAAGTTTACTAATTTTTGAGCTCGTATGAGGGAGATATGCTCGTTTGAAGTTGGGTTGTCTGGATATGGAAAGTCACCCGGATTTAAGAGGGGTATTTTGGTCTTTTCCTTATCCAATTAAATTATTTCATTTTTGGTAATAAATTATGGGTCTAAACTGATTTGGTTCAGTTTACGCAATTAAATAAATGCCTAGTAGAGAATAGTTCAAGAAGAGGAAAGAAGGAAAAAATCAAAGCGTTCTTGGAGATATCTTGCAGAATCAAAGATCGTTTCGCCAAGGTTTGATCCCTAAAGAGTTATGTGAGTTCACATAGAGTTAGATTTGTTCACTCACACGCCAATCATGTTAATTTTAGCGTTAAATTCGTTTTAGAAAGTTGAAGGTTTGATGTTCTTGAATTGTGTTCTTGAAATTGACTTTGTTCTTGAGATTGGGATGAGATTGATGAGTTCTTGAGGAAATCGTGTCGAATTTAGATTTTCTTTTAGTAGATTCTAGTGTGCATGTATTGGGTATCTAAAACTAAAGAGAAATTGAGAAAAAGAATTGAATTTATTCAAATTAAGATCAGAAAATGAGAAGCAAAATTCATCGGATTAGACTGGGGGAAAGGTGGCGCGGCACGCCACTAATGCACCAGCAAGGCTGGCATGACACACCAGCAGTGCACAAAAATGTGGTCTCTGAACTTCAGGAGCTAGCACCCCGCGCAAGCAGTGCGCCCGGGTCATCTGGCCCTACCCTTTTTTTGTCGTTTTGCCCATCTGAGTCCTTCTAAAGTGTACTAACACTTCCTATCAATTCTAACTACTCTAAATGACTTTTAAACATCTAATATCATTTAGAAACATGAATCATAACCTTGAATCCATAAATTCAAATTCAAGGTAGAGCTAAGAGTCAAGTCTTAAGAGTTCTTCGAGTCTTTTCAAAAAGTTGTTTACAATTGTTTCAAACATGGTTTAAGACTTGAGAATTGAGTTGAGTAAGAGTAAGAAGGAAGTTCATTTTCCTCAAAATGATATATGAGAACTAAGTATTCTCAAAGAGTAAATGTTTTCACATTTAAGATGAGAGGAAACACCGCTTTCCGAATGAGTTTTCATCTCTTTTAAGAGATAGATTTTGAGTAATAGCTGAGTATATTTTAAGAGTAGTATTGAAGATAGATATGGGGACAAGTTCATAATAACTCAAGTCTCCATAAACCATGTAGCCAACATGGGTAGAAAGGGTTATACTTTTTAGATTATTCCTTAATGCTTTTTAGCATAGACTAGTGGATCCACTTAGTTGAGGTGTTCTATATCCCAGCAAGTTATAGGACAGTTCTAGTAGTGTGGGCAAGACATTGTATCATCACATAGCACATAATGATGGTTGTCAGTTATAGAAACTAAAAAACAGATTTTATTTTTGTATTTTTATATACAACTGAGATATAATCGTATTTTCTAATACTTAGAGATGTTATCTACTATTTTAAATGCTTTATATAAATTGTATCTTTATTGTTGTTTATTTCTGCATTAAGTTGAGTATCCATGAGTTGAGTAAAGTTGAGGTAAGTGTTTCATTCAGATCCAGTTCAAGCTTTCGTATTGTTTAGTTTTCCCCTCACATGCTCGTACATTCAATGTGCTAATGCCATTTGGCATGCGTCATTTTATGATGCAGATACAGGTAACCAGGATTAGCATACATCGCCTCGTTGATCCAGTTGAGCATTTCAGAGTCATTTGGTGAGCCTCCTTGGCTTCATAGAAAGTTAGACATTATTATTTAATTAGTTTTATTCATTTCAATTGTTTTGTTATAAGACTTGAGTTGCCTTATTGGCCAGTGAAAGTTTCATTTACAACATTCTAAGTTATTTCATCTTATCTTCTACTGAGTAAAGTCTTCCGCTGAGTAGTAAGCCAGGACAAGGGTTTGCTTGGGGCCAACAATGGTTCTGGAGTGCCAGTCCCGCCCAGGGTGTAGGCTCGGGGTGTGACAAACTTTTTATTACAGTCAGGTTCAAGTGTCCTAGGGAGTCTATGAAGCAATGTTTGTAGAGTCCTAGTTATCAGTGTGAAGCGTGTCACATCTATAATTAGAAGGCTACAATATTTAGGAACTATGTCACTTCTTTAATACTCATTTCGTGTGTTAGAGTTCATCTCCATAAAAAAATTTCAAACTCATGCTTATGTGTGTCTTTCAAATCATGCCTCCACGAAAAGTTGTCAGAGATCGTCATGCTAGAAGGAATGTTGAGGATCAAGGGGTACCTAATGCACCAGAAGTGCAATCCCAAGGAGAGGTCACTATTGTTGAATTTAGGGAAGCTATATGAATGTTGAGTCAAGTTGTGATCAACCAAGTTGGGCAAGAAAGAGGGGTTCGACAGGATGTGGCTGATACGTCTAGAATCCACGAGTTCTTAAGGATGAATCCTCTAAGATTCACTGGTTCAAGTGTCACTGAGGATCCGTAAAACTTTGTTGAAGAGCTTTAGAAGGTTTTCGAGATTATGCATATTGTTGATGCTGAGAGAGTGGAACTAGTTGCATACCAATTAAAGGGTGTAGCTAGAATCTGATTTGATCAATGGAAGAAGAATGGAGTTGAGGGTGCACCACTTGTGAGTTGGGCTATGTTTGAGGAGGCCTTCTTGGGGTGTTTCTTTCCCCGGGAACTGAGAGAAGTAAAGGTATGAGAATTCCTTACTGTTGAGCAGGAATTGATGAGCGTGCACGAGTACAACCTTAAGCTCATCCAACTTTTCCGTTATGCCCTGAAGATGGTTGTTGTCATTGTCACGCCCCGAGGCTACCCACTTTACGTAAAAGGGGACCTAAGATCATGAGTGACCGAAAGATAACCCTGAACTGGCATATCATAAGCATACTTAGAGATTTACTTAAATGAGAAATATTATGTGGAAGCTTAAAACATGATATAAACAGAAATAGGGAATACCCAATATTGATCTGTATAACATACTGAATAAGAGTTTACAATACTAGATTATAACTCAAAATACTAGAATTGATTCTAACTGTGTTTGAAATAAGCCTCTAACTAACTAAAGATGATAGAGCATGTCCCAGCTAACTCTAACAACACAGAAACTAAAAAGGAAAGAGTGAATAGAAAACATGTCAATCGTCCTCAAAGAATAAGGACTCACCACTGATAATATTGAATACGAATTGGGAACCAATCTACACGTGATCTGATTGTTGAGGACCTGAACCTATATCACAAGAATATGTAGCGAAGAGTATGCATCAGTACTTGAATGGTATTGAGCATGTAAGATAGGGTAAAGCTGGACAACATACATAACTAAACAACACATACTCAGGGATGATATAAGATGAACATGATGATTATACTGAACATGAACTAAACTGAATGCAATGACTAAGTACATAACATGCTGAATCTCAATACTGAATATATAACGGGTAACATGGTCAATACACTAAAATCTGACTGTGGGAGCTACTAATAACCGATATAAAACTGCGTGTGCTAAACGTGGAGTCCGACGTACACGCCTCATTGAGAGGACCTAATATACCTTGCCAAGGGTATAAAGGCATGACTGGCATGATCACTAAATATGATGCCCATAGAGGGGACTTAACCTATGGGGGCACATAGTTCTAGTATTATGAGAGTGATTGACCGTAGTCTAACTCGGTATTAAGCCTACTCCCAACTAGAATGTATACAATACAACACAACTGAAATAAACTAGATAGCTTGATATTCTGACATGCTAACTGAAAATGCAACATCAAGTACTGATAATGAAACATCTGAAAACTAATGCATGTATATCAGTATAAGCTAACCTAGCAATTGCAATTCATGAACTAAATGAATCTACATAACTAGGTTCTAAATTTCATGCAAGAATTAAGCAACATAGTTACAAAAACGTAATATTCTAATTAGGATTAATCTAATAGCTAAATCACAGCAATAATTTGAAGTTCTAGAAACTCTAAGTCTAAGCATAATGGAGGGAATCAATAATATGACTAAATTATAGGGACCTGATGGGTGAAATGAACCCCCACTAGTGAAATTATGTAAACCTGGTGATGAATTCCAAGGAGAAACCTTTCAATTTTAGGGCTGGAAATGAGGGAAACTTGTTGCGTTCTTAGAGAGGGTTTGGTCGATGCTTTCTCTCTCTTTTTGCTTGGTTTGACCGATTTTAGGGAGAATGAATTTGGTAGGGTAAAGTCTGATTAAGTTACTAAGATAAAACTAACCAAAACAACATAGTTTAGGTGTCCAACGCATAGGGAGAAGACCAAATTGCCCTTGACTTAAAGGTTGTCGGGGCCAATCGACTGGCTTGACCGAGGGACCGTTTACTGACATACGGTCCGTCCTAGTCAGTTGTCAACTAGCTTTAGAGGATGACTTTAGGGGGTCTTGAACCATGATCTAGACTACAGACCGTAGTCCTACCCACGGTCCGTAGGTCCTAGCGTGGGCCGACCCTTAGCTACAATATTTGGGTTTCTGGGGAGGGGATTGCAAGTGGCCAACCATAGACCCAACCTACGGTCCGTGGGTCAACCTATGGTCTATAGGTGGCACCGTTGGTGGCACCTGCAACTTCTGAAATTCTGCATTTTGGTCTTTCTAACATACGGGGTGTTACATTATCTCCCCCTTTGAAACATTCGTCCTCAAATAAAGACTAAACTAGTTGAATATGGAGGTAAAGAGCAGCAAACCCTACCATTAAGTACTAGAAACTTAAATCTGATTGAACTAAATTCCAAGAACATGCAAATACAATGAAAATACAAGTATAACTGAAAGAACATGATACTAAGACTGAATCTACGCATGAGTAACTGAAAGACTGGAGAGGAACTATTCCATCAAGCTGGAATGGAATGGGAAAAAAAGAGATGAGGATACTTGGCCTTCATGGCATCTTCTGCTTCCCAAGTAACTCCCTCTATGGAATGACTCCTCAAAACCTTAACTGAAGCAACTTCTTTGTTTCTTAACCTTCGAACCTAACAATCAAGAATCTCAACTGGACCATCTTTATAAGTGAGACTATCCTTCACAGCCACACTTTCCAATGGTACTATAGATGCTGGATCACCCACACATTTCTTCAACAACGAAATGTGAAAGACTGGAGTTACTGCTGCTCGTTCTGCTGCCAACTCTAACTCATAAACCACTTTTCCAACCCTTTTCAAGATTAAGTAAAGGCCTACATATCTAGGACTAAGATTCCCTTTCTTGCCAAATCTCATCACTCCTTCATAGGTGACACTTTCAGGAAAACCCAACCATCAATTTGGAACTCCAAGTCCCTTCTCCTTACATCTGCATAGGACTTTTGGCTACTCTGGGATGTCTTAAGTCTATCTCTGATGAGCAGAACATTTTCCATAGCATCGTGAATCGAATCTGGCCCTATCAACGCTACTTCATCTACTTCAAGCCAACCAACTGGAGATCTACATCTACGCCCACATAATGCCTCATAAGGGGCCATCTAAATGCTGGAATGGTAGTTATTATTGTAGGTGAACTCTATAAGAGGAAGATGATCATCCCAACTTCCCTTGAAGTCGATCACACAAGCTCTCAACATGTCCTCTAAGGTATGAATTGTACACTCTACCTGAACATCTAGCTGTGGATGAAATGTTGTGTTGAGATTAACCTGAGTACCAAGACCTTTTTGAAATCACTTCCAAAAATCAGAGGTAAACTGCGAACCTCTATCTGAGATGATAGAAAAAAGAACCCCATGCAACCTGACTATATCATTCATGTAAAGCTTGGCATAGTCCTCTACCGAATCTATAGTCTTAACAGCCAAAAAGTGAGTGGACTTAGTAACTTTTCTACTATCACCCAAATGGAGTCATATTGTTTGCGAGTACGAGGTAAACCTATAATGAAGTCCATGTTTATCACTTCCCACTTCCATGTAGGAACGTTAATCGCTTGAGTCATACCTCCTGGTTTCTGATGTTCTACCTTCACCAGCAGGCAATTACGGCACTTAGCCACAAAATCTGCTATATCCCTTTTCATTCCATTCCACCAAAAGATTTCTTGAAGATCCTTGTACATTTTGGTGGCACCTTGATAAATAGAATACTTGGAGTTATGGGCTTCTGTAAGAAGCTGTTGTCTCAACTCACCCATCTTAGGGACACATAAACGACCCTAATAGCGAAGCACACTATCTCCCCCTTCGGAGAAAACCTCAACGTTATGCTAATGAATTACACCTTTTAGTTGAAGAAATATAGGATCACTGTCTTATTTTTCCTTAACCTCCGCTACCAATGAAGATTTTGACCCATTATGAACTATCACATCATCACTTGATATGTTCATAAGGCAAACTCCTAAGCGAGCAAGCCGGTGAACATCTTTTGCTAATTACTTCCTTTCTTCCTCAACAGGCACTACACTACCCATAGATAGTTTACTAAGAGCATAAGCTACTACATTGGCCTTACCAAGATGATAAAGCATATTTATATCATAGTCCTTGAGGAACTCCAGCCATCTCCTCTAGAGAAGACTCAACTCTTTCTAGGTGAACACATATCGAAGGCTTTTATGGACTGTGAACACATCTACATGAACATCATACAAGTAATGTCTCCAAATATTTAGAGCAAATACTATAGTTACAACCTCGAGGTCATGAGTAGAATATTTCTTCTCATGCACCTTAAGTTGTCTAGAAGAATAAGCTATAACCTTACCTTGTTGCATCAACACACAACTTAGGATGACTCAGGATGCATCACAATAGATCACATAACTGTCTAAACCCTCTAGTAGAGTCAAAACAGGAGTTGTAGTCAACCTAGATTTCAGTTCTGAGAAGCTCTTCTCACAATCATAAGACTACTAGAACTTAACCTTTTCCTTAGTCAACTTAATCAATGGAGAAGCTATGGATGAAAATCCTTCCACGAACCTTCTGTAATAACCTGCCAAACCCAAGAAACCTTAGATATCTATAGGATAGGTGGGTCTGGGCCATTGCTTTACTGCCTTTATTTTCTGAGAATCCACTTGAATCCCTTCACTAGATACTATATGCCGAATAAAGGTAACTGATTGCAAACAAAACTCACATTGGCTAAACTTAGAGAATAGTTGGAGATCTTTGAGAGTTTGTAGGACAACCCTCAAATGAGTCCCATGTTCTTCCTTATTCCTAGAGTAAATGAGGATATCATCAATAAAGATAATAACGAACAAGTCCAAATACTGCTTGAACACTTTGTTCATCAAATCCATGAAAGCTGCAGGAGCATTGGTTAGTCCAAATGACATAACTACAAATTCATAATGACCATACCGAGTTCTGAAGGCTTTTTTTGGCATGTCACTATCTCTAACTCTAAGCTGATGATAATCGGATTTGAAGTCTATCTTCAAAAAATTACTAGCACCCTGAAGTTGGTCAAACAAGTCATCAATCCTGGGAATAGGGTATTTATTATTGATTGTGACTTTGTTCAACTGTCGATATTCAATGCATATCCTGAGAGAACCATCTTTCTTTTTCATGAAAAACACTGGTGCACCCCATGGGGAAATACTAAGTTTGATGAAACCCTTATCTAGAAGGTATTTTAACTATTTCTTCAATTCCTTAAGCTCAGATGGATCCATTCTATAAGGAGGAATTGAAATAGGTCAGGTATCTAGAAGGATTTTAATTCTGAAGTCCATTTCCTTTTTGGGAGGACTTCTGGGAAGATCTTCTGGAAACACTTTTAGGACTCATTTACTATTGGAACTAACTCAAGAGTTGGGGCTTCGGAGCTTGAATCCTTAACACAAACTAGATGATAGAGATACCCTTTATATATCATCTTCCTAGCCTTAAGGTAGGAAATGAATCAACCCATTGGCACTAAGCTACTACCCTTCCATTCTATATTGGCACGTCTGGAAACTGGAAACGAACGATCCTACTTCTACAATCAACTGAGGCATGACAAGAATGTAACCAATCCATGCCTAAAATGATATCAAAGTCTACCATTTCTAATTCTACAAGATCTTCTGAGGTGAATTTCTGGGAGACTGTGACAGGGCAATTTTTGTATAGCCATCTAGCTTTAACTAGATCACCAACTGGAGTAGAGACTGAGAAGGGTTCTGATAGTGTTTCTGGACTGACATATAAGTTCACTACTATATATAGAGTTACAAAGGAAATAGTAGCCCCTGGATCTAACAAAGAAGAAACATCTAAATAAAATACTTTCAATGTACCACTAACCATATTAGGAGAATCTTCCTGATTATGGCGAGCCTAGTGAGCATACAACCTGTTCTGGCGCTAACCGCCACCTGTACCAGATAAAGTACCCTGATGAGTTGGGTGACTTATTGGTGCTGTTGAAGCTGTAAACTGAGCATATTATATTTACCTCATTGTCCCTGTTTAGAAGAAGGTTAATCTCTCAACCTGTGATCAGTCTGACCATACCCAAAACATCCATCCTTCCTACAAGACACTCACCCGGATGGTTCTTACCACACTTTGAGAATGTTGGGTAGGTTCTGGTACTTGATACACTCCCCTGAGACTTAGAGCCTGATGCCCTACCTTTCTAATCATGTCAAACCATGGGGTTGGAACACTAGTTGATGAAGGTGCTGGAGTTGAAGACCTTTGCTGAAAATGGGAGCGATTTCCACCACCCGATTTCTGCTACGAGTAATCATAATTACCTATCCTAGCCTTCTTGTTGTCCTTAGCTTGTTCCCTAATCTTATCTCCCTCAACCTGCTGAGCATGAGTTATGAGCCTAGAGATACTCATATCCTCCAACAACATAGCGTTTATGCACTCTGTCTTCACCAAGTCAGATACCCCAAATAGGAACTTACTCTTCTTAGTCCTGGGATTGGAAACCATATGTGGAGCGTACCTAGAGAGTTGGGTGAACTTAATCCGTACTCTTGGACTGACATAGAACCTTGCATCAAATTTATGAACTCTTGAACTTTTGCCTCTCTCAACTCTCTTGAAAAGAACTTGTACAGAAAAGTTTTGCAAAAAAGTTTTAGTAAAACACTCCCAAGTCACAGGAGCTGCATTATCACCTCTATTTTCCTTCCATTGAGTGAACCAAATGTGAGCAACATGCTTGAGGTGGTAGGATGCCAATTCTACCCTATCATTTCTAGTCACCTGCATTACTTTAAATATCTTTTTGACCTTATCAATAATGTTTTAGGATCCTCACCAACTTGCGACCCTAGAACTCAGGTGGATTCATCCTAACAAAATCACGGACCCTAGTTACCACTGAACCACCACTAGCATTTGCAGGAACTGGAACCTGCTGATTGTTCTGGTTGGGTACACTATAAGCCAACAGCTGAATGGCGTTCTAAAACTCTACATTCAAAACTTCATGGTTTGGGACTGGAGGAACTGCGACAGAATTGCAGGAATTAGCATTCTATGCGTAAGCTCTACGAGGAGGCATGATCTGAAAATGCATAACGTTGAGTTAGTTATGAGATCATACCCATGCACGAAAAGAATAACAAGAAAGTGAAGTTTTTCCTAAAACATTTGTAGCCTCCACCTCATAGGTGTGGTGCGCTTTACACTTATGAAAGGGACTCTACTTAGTGTGACTTTTTAGACATCCTAGGAATCTTGAACCTAATGCTCTAATACCAAGTTTTTCATGCCCCGAGGCTACCCCTTGATGTAACATAGGACCTAGGATCATGAGTAACCCTAAGCTAACCCTGCACTGGCACATCATAAGCATACTTAAAGATTTACTGAAATGAGAAAATACTGTGCGGAAGTTTAAAACATGATATGAAATGAAATGCAAACTACCAAATACTGATTTGAATAACATATTGAATAAGAGTTTACAATACTAGATTATAACTCAAAATACTAGAACTCATTCTAACTTTGTCTGAAATAAGTCTCTAACTAACTAGAGATGCTAGAATATGTCCCCAGCTAACTCTAGCAACACTGAAACGAAAAAGGAAAAAGACTTAATAGAAAACATGTTAATCATCCTCGAAGAATGTCACCATTTATAATGCTGAATAGTGATCAAGAATCAATCTACACATGATCTGAATGCTGAGGATCTAAACCTACATCACGAGAAGATGTAGCGCAAAGTATGCGTCAGTACTTGAAAAGTACTAAGCATGCAGGATATGATAAGGCTGAACAACATACATAATTGAATAACATATACTGAGCAAAGATATAAGATGAACATGATGAATATACTGAACATACTAAACATAAACTAAACTGAATGCAATGACTAAGTACATAACATACTGAAACTGAATACTAAAATATAATAGGTAACATAGTCAATGCACTAGAATCTACTTGTGGGAGCTACTAATAACTGATATAGAACTACATTAGCTAAACATTGAGTCTGATGTATACGCCCCATCGAGGGACCCAATATACCTTGCCAGGGGTATAAAGGCATGACTGGCATGATCACTAAATATGATGCCCACAGAGGGGACTTAAACTATGGGGCACATAGTTCTGGGACTATGAGGGTGACTGATCGTAGTCCAACTCGGTATTAAGCTTACTCCCAACTAGAATGTGTACAATACAACACAACTGAAATAAACTGGATAGCTTAAGATTCTGGCATTCTAACTGAAAATGCCACACTAAGTACTGATAATGAAACATTTGAAAACTGATGCATGTATATTTGTATAAACTGACCTAGAAAGTGTAATTCATGAACTAAACAAATATTCACAAGTTGGGTTCTAAATTTCATTCAAGAATTAAGCAACATAGTTATGAAAACATAACATTCTGATTAGGATTAATCTAACAGCTAAATCACAGCTATAATCTGAAGTTCTAGAAACCCAAAGTCTAAGCATAATGAAGGATTCTCACTGAATTTTAGGGATCTAATGGGTGAAAGGAACCCACTAGTGAAATCTCACATACATGATGACGAATTCCATGGAGAAACCTCACATACATGTCTGACTTAAAATATGTTGGGTCCAATCAACGAGCCTGACAGACAGACCGTCGACTGACCTACGGCCTGTCCTGGTCAATCATCGACTCGCTTCAGAGGATGGCTTTAGGGGGTCTTGAACCATGGCCCTGGACCACGGACTGTGGTCCCACCCACGGTCCATAGGACTTGGCATGGTTGACCCTTAGCTGTAATTTTTTGGGTTTCTGGGGACGGGGTTGTAGGTGGCCAACCATAGACCCCACCTATGGTTCGTGGGTCAACCTACATCCTATAGGTGGCACCTTCAACTTCTGGAATTATGCATTTTAGTCTTTCTAGAATACGGGGTGTTATAGACGTATGGAGTAGGATGAGTCTATTTGTTGTTGGGTTGTCTCGTCTATCAAGTAAGAAAGGTAAGGTAGCTATGCTAATAGGTGATATGGACATAGAAAGGTTGATGATCCATGTGTAGCAGGTCGAGGAGGATAAGCTGAGGGATAGAGAGGAGTTTAGAAATAAGAAAGCTAAGACAGGGAATGAGTTCAGATCGTAGAAGAGTAATGCCAACCGACCATCGTTCCAACATAAGCAAAAGAGACCTGCTTCATCATCTGCTAATGCACCTGTACCAAGTAAAAAAGGTAAGTTGAATAATCATAATTCACAAAATTTTAGAGCTAGACCTGCACAGTCTCAAGGTACTGTAGCACAAAGAGGTAATTGTACTCTTACATATGCTAAGTTTGGTAGGAACCACCCAAGAACATGTTACAATGGCTCCACATGTTGTTTCAAGTGTGGTCAAGAGGGTTACTTCATGAAAGAGTCCCCTAAGAACAGGCAGAGTGGTGGAAATAGGGGCACTAGAGCCCAATGTTCTTCAGTTTCTCCACCAGACAGAGTTGCACCTAGAGGAGCTACTTTAGGGATAGGGGCAGGGGCAGTGGCAAGTGGATGAGCGAACCGTCTTTATGCTATCACTAGTCACCAAGAGCAAGAGAATTCTCTAGATGTTGTTACTAGTATGATCAAAGGTTTACTTTTGATGTTTATGCTTTGCTAGATCTAGAAACGAGTCTATCTTTTGTGACTCCTTACATTGCCATGAATTTTGATATTCTTCTTGAGCAACATCTGGAGCCCTTCAGTGTTTCTACACCTGTTGGTGAATTTATTCTAGCTGGGAGAGTTTATTGTGATTGTACCATTTCTGTCATTTACAAGAATACCATGGATGACTTACTTGAGTTAGATATAGTAGATTTTGATGTCATTCTAGGTATAGTAGCTTGCTATACCTCAGTTGATTGTAGAACTCGAGTTGTTAAGTTTCAGTATCCTAATGAGCCAGTTATTGAGTGGAGGAGTAGTTCAGCAGTGCCTAAGGGTCATTTTATTTCGAACCTTAAGGCGAGAAAGTTAGTTTCCAAGGGTTATGTCTATCACTTAGTTTGAGTTAATGACTCTAGTGTTAATATACTTCCTATACAGTCAGTTCCAGTTGTGAGATGATCTTCCCGGTGTACCTCCTGAGAGTGAAATAGACTTTGGTATAGACATTCTTCCCAATACTCGTCCTATATCTATTCCGCCGTATAGAATGGCTCTAGAAGAGTTGAAAGAGTTAAAAGAACAATTGAAACATCTTCTTGAGAAAGGTTTTATTCGACCAAGTGTCTCACCTTGGGGCACTCCGGTCTTATTTGTGAGGAAGAAAGATGGTTCTCTTAGAATGTGTATAGATTACCATCAATTGAACAATGTTACTATCAAGAAAAAGTATCCTATTTTGAGAATTGATGATCTTTTAGATCAACTTCAGGGTGCCACTTGTTTTTCTAAGATAGACCTCAAATCTGGCTATCATCAATTGAGAGTAAAAGAAAGTGAAATCCCTAAGGCAGCCTTCAAAATCTGATATGGTCATTATGAGTTCCTAGTTATATCCTTTGGTTAGACCAATGGTCCTGCAGTATTCATGGACCTTATGAACAAAGTATACAAGCCTTATCTAGATATATTTATTATCGTATTCATTGATGACATTCTAATTTATTCAAGGAATGAGGAAGATCCTGCAAGTCATCTTAGAATAGTCCTTCAAATTCTCAAAGATAAGGAGTTATATGCTACATTTTCTAAGTGTGAATTTTGGCTGGAGTTTGTGGCATTCTTTGGCCATATTATTTTCGGTGATGGAATTCGTGTTGACACTCAAAAGATAGAGGCAGTGCAGAACTGGACTAGACCTACGTCTCCAACTGACATTAGGAGTTTCTTGAGATTGGTTGGCTATTATAAAAGGTTCATCGAGGGGTACTCATCTATTTCATCTCCTTTGACCAAGTTGACTAGAAAACAATTAAGTTTCAATGGTTTGAAGCTTGTGGGAAGAGCTTTCAGGAATTGAATAAATGGATGACTACTGCCTAATATTGACCTTACAAGAGGGTACACAAGGCTTTGTGGTATATTGTGATGCGTCCAGTGTCAATTTGGGTTGTGTGTTAATGCAAAATGGCAAAGTTATAGCTTATGCCACAAGACAGCTTAAGATTCATGAGAGGAATTATCCAACCCATAATCTAGAGTTGGCTGCCGTAGTATTCGCATTGAAATTATGGCATCACTATCTTTATGGTGTTCATGTAGATGTGTTCACTATTCATAAGAGCCTTTAGTGTGTGTTTAGTCATAAAGATCTTAATCCCAGACAAAGAAAGTGGTTAGAGTTACTCAAGGATTATGACATGAGTATTCTCTATCACCCAGGTAAGACTAATGTTGTTGTTGATGCTTTGAGTAGATTGTATGTGGGTATTACTACCCATTTTGAGGAAGACAAAAATAAGTTAGCTAAAGATGTGCACAGATTTACGCGATTAGGAGTTCGTTTAATAGATTCCAATAAAGGAGGAGTTGTTGTGATGAATGGGGCTGAATCCTCATTAGTGTCCAAAGTGAAAGAGAAACAAGACCAAGATCCTATTTTGGTTGAGTTAAAGGCAAATGTTCATAAGCAAAAAGTAATGGATTTTGAACAAGGGAAAGATGGAGTATTGAGGTATCAAGGTAGGTTGTATGTGCCAAGGGTGGATGAACTTCAAGACAGGATCATGGAGGAAGCTCATAGCTACAGATATTATATCCATCCGGGTTCCAAAAAGATGTATCGTGATTTGAGAGAGGCTTATTGGTAGAGTAGTATGAAGAAGGGCATTGCAGAGTTTGTTGCTAAGTGTCTGAATTGCCAACAAGTGAAGATAGAGCACTAGAGGCCTAGTGGTACGGCTCAGAATATAGAGATTCTGGAATGGAAGTGGGAGATGATCAATATGGACTTTATTACTGCTTTGCCGCGATCTTGCAGGCAGCATGATTCCATTAGGGTGATTGTAGATTGAATGACTAAATCAACACACTTTTTGCTGGTAAAGACTACCCATTAAACAGAGGATTATGCCAAGTTATATCTTCAAGTGGTAGTTAGACTTCATGGAGTTCTAGTGTTGATTATTTCAAATAGAGGTACAAAATTTACTGCACAATTATGGAAGTCTTTCCAGAAAGGTTTGGGTTCGAAAGTGAATTTGAGTACTGCTTTTAATCCTCAGACTGATGGTCAAGTAGAGCGCACCATTCAAACTTTAGAAGATATGTTGAGGGCATGTGTGATTGATTTCAAAGGTAATTGGGATGATCACCTACCTCTCATAGAGTTTGCTTATAACAATAATTACCACTCTAGCATCCAAATGGCTTAGTATGAGGCTCTTTATGGGAGAAGATACAGATCTTCTATTGGATGGTTTAAGTTTGGTGAAGCTGGGTTGACAGGACCAAACTTAGTTCATTAAGCTATGGAGAAAGTGAAGGTTATTCAAGAGATATTGAAAACAACGCAGAGTTGTCAGAAATCCTATACAGATGTTAGGAGAAGAGACTTAGTGTTTGAAATAGATGATTGGGTTTATTTGAAGGCTTCAACCATGAAGGGTGTTATGAGATTTGGCAAGAAGGGGAAGCTTAGTCCCCAGTATATTGGTCCTCAGAATATCCAAAAGGATCGGTAATGTGTCTTATGAGTTGGAGCTACCACAAGAGTTAGCAGCGGTTCATCTAGTATTTCACATTTCAATGTTGAAGAAGTGTATGGGTGATCCTTCACTTATCATGCCTACTAAAGATATTGGTAATAAGGATAGCTTATCTTATGAGGAGATTCCTGTTTAGATTTTTGATCGCCAAGTTCGCAAGTTGAGGACCAAGGAAGTAGCATCAGTCAAGGTTTTGTGAAGAAAATAGTTTGTTGAGGAAGCTACTTGGGAAGCTGAGAAGGACATGAAGAAGAGATACCCACATCTCTTTGAGTCTAGAGAAATTCCAAATTAAGGTACTAATACTCTCTTGGCATTTATTTTAAGTTTTCATGTTGTATTTATATTTTTCTTGTTGGGTGTTTGAGCGAAATGTTAGATGTTACACCCTTAGTCTACTAAGAGTAATCTCATTCGAGCATGAATATTCCCAAGGGGGATATCGTAATGCCTCTCTATATGAAATAAATAGAATTAGAAAGAAACCATTTTTTTGGAAAGATTAAAAATTGGAAATATTTGCAAATTATGCTAAAGTATAAGTTTTGGGTCAACTTCAAATGACAATAACTTTTAGTACAAGATGAGTGAGGTGGTCTATTAGGTATCAAATGAAATGCCTTTGAATTATCTTTCTAACGCCACTGAGTTTTCTAATTTTTGAGCTCGTATGAGAGAGATACGCCCACCTAAAGCGGGGTTGTCTGGATATGGAAAGTCACCTAGATTTAAGAGGGGTATTTTGGTCTTTTCCTTACCCAATTAAATTATTTCGTTTATAGTAATTAATTAGCGTCTAAATTGATTTGGGTCAGTTTATGCAATCAAATATACGACTCGGGTTTTAAGAATAGTTCAAGAATAGAAGAGAAGGAGAAAAATCAAGGCATTCTTGGAGATTTCTTGCAGAATCGAAGATCGTTTCACCATGGGTTGATCCCTAAAGCAATATGTGAGTTCACATAGCGTTGGGTTGGTTCACCCAAAATCCAATCATGTTAATTTCAGTGTTAAATTCGTTTTATAAAGTTGAAAGTTTGATGTTCTTGAATTGTGTTCTTGAAATTGACTTTTGTTCTTAAGATTGGGATGAGATTGATGAGTTCTTGAGGAAATCATGTCGATTTTAGATTTATTTTTGAGTATATTCTTGTGTGCATATATTGGGTATCTGAAACTAAAGAAAAATTGAGAAAAATAATCAAATTTAGTCGAATTAATATCAAAAATTGAGAAGAAAAATTCGTCCGATTGGACTGGGGAAAGTGTGGTGCAGCGCGCTGCTGATGCACCAGAAAGGCTGGCGTGGTGCCCCAGCAGTGCTGAAAAATGTGGTCTCTAAACTACAAGGACTGGCCTGCGGCACCAGTAGTGCGCTCGGATAGTCTGTCTCTACCCTTTTTCTGTCATTTTGCCCGTCTGAGTCCTTCTAAAGTGTACTAACACTTCCTATCGATTCTAACTACTCTAAGTGACTTCTAAACATCTAGAAATCATCCATATTCATGAATCATAACCTTAAATTCATAAATTTAAATTCAAGGTAGAGCTACGATTCAAGTCTTGAGAGTTCTTCGAGACTTTTCAAAAAGTCTTTTACAATTGTTTCAAAATGTTTTAAGACTTGAGGATTGAGTTGAGTAAGAGTAGAAGTGCAGTTCATTTTTATAAAAAATGATATATGAGAACTAAGTATTTCCAAAGAGTAAATGTTTTCACATTCAAGATGAGAGGAAACATCAATATCCAAATGAGTTTCTATCTCTTTTAAGAGATAGATTTTGAGTAATAATTTCAAACCACAGAGAAAGAGTTTTGTTTTAAACATATGAGCTGAGTATATTTTGGGAAGAGTATTGAGTATCGATATAAGGACGAGTTCTTAAGAACTCAAGTCTCCATAAACCATGTAGCCAACGTAGGTAGAAAGGGTTATACTTTTTAGATGATTCCTTAATGCTTTTTAGCATAGACTAGTGGATCCACTTAGTTGAGGCATTCTATATCCCGACAAGTTATAGGACGATTTTAGTAGTGTGGGTGAGACGTTGTATCATCAAATATCTCATAGTGTTGGTTGTTAGTTAGAGAAATTCCCAAACGAGTTTATTTTTGTACTTTTATTTACAACTGAGATATTATCGTATTTTCCAATACTTCGAGATGTTACCTACTATTTTAAATTCTTTATATAAACTGCATCTTTATTATTGTTTATTTATGCATTGAGTTAAGTATCCATGAGTAGAGTAAAGTTGAGGTAAGTGTTTCTTTCATATTCTAGTTCAAGCTTTCGTATTGTTTAGTTTTCCCATCACATGCTCGTACATTCAATGTACTAACGTCATTTGGCCTGCATTATTTTATGATAAAGATATAGGTGACCAAGATCAGCATTCAGCGCCTCATTAATCCAGTTGAGCATTTAAGAGTCATTTGGTGAGCCTCATTGCTTTTTGGAGGATCCTTTTTATATTGCTTTGTCATTTCAGTTGTTAGGATGATCGAGGGTCTTGTCCCGACTTCCCTCATAGTATTAGAGGCTTCATAGAAAGTTAGACATTATTAGTTCATTAGTCTTATTCATTTCAGTTGTTTTGTTATAAGACTTGAGTTGCCTTATTGTCCAGTGAATGTTTCCTTTACAACATTCTAAGTTATTTCATGAGCTTATCTTTGTCGAGTAAAGTCTTCCGCTGAGTAGTAAGCCAGGACGAGGGTTCTCTTGGGGCCAACAATGGTTCTCGAGTGCCAGTCCCCCCCAGGGTGTAGGCTCAAGGCATGACATTTAAGAATTCAAGCATTCAAATTAAAGAATGATCAAAATCAAGACCATCGGATTCAAGAACAAGCTCTAAGCCCTTGAATTCAATCAAAACTCAAGATCAAGATAAATTTCAATTTCAAGTTCATTGAAGATTCAAGAACAAGCTTCAAAGCTCTTGAATCCAAGATCAAGTTCAAGAAAAATTCAATATCAAGCACAAGAGCTCTTGAATTATATCCGTAAACACGAATTCAGGGGAATCATAGAGATTGTAGCACTCGAACTTTGAAATCAATAAATACGATTGTTACGATACTTTTCCAGTCTTGACTATTATTTTCTCAACGCGAATTTTATTGTCTACAAATTATGGCACACTCAGTGGGATCATCTCTACCTCTGATCTCAACTTTTCAAGCATCAAAGAATATGGAAAATGGCTTCCACTATAGAAGAACAACTAGCAAGCTTAACAAAAGTGATTAAAGGATTGACAAAGTGCGCACATGAACAAGATGCTAAACTTTCCAAGCTAACAAATAAGATGAATAACATGATTGAGAAAAGATCGATTGAAGAACCTTTGAAGCTTTCTAAATTAAATATGAAGGAGAGTCTTGCACAAAGCAAACAAAGATTAAAGAGCCTCATCTCTCCGCTGTAGGTTTGATTTTCATTGATCAATTGAAAAACTTTATCATAGAGGCTATCGAAGAAAATTATGAGTCTTCATCTAAATTTTCTCCCACATATGCAAAGTTATATACACAAAGGATTGATAGCTTAAAAATGCACGAGGGATATCAACCTCTTTAGCTTCAACAATTCGATGGCAAAGGAAATGCCAAACAACATACAACGCACTTTATCAAGACTTGCAATGATTTTGGGATGTATGGTGATTATCTCATTAAATAGTTCATTCGATCACTCAAAGAAAATGTCTTTGATTAGTACACAGATCTCGAACTGGGTTCTATAGATTGTTGGGAGCGATTAGAGCAAGAGTTCATCAATCATTTCAATAGAACAAGCCGTGTCATTAGTATGATTAAACTTACAAAGGATCGTCAAGGTAAAGATGATCTAGTTGTTAACTTTATGAATCACTGGAGAAGTTTGAGCCTCAACTGCAAAGATCGCCTTAATGAAACTTCCAGCATTGAAATGTGCATTCAAGGCATGAATTGGGGTCTTCACTTAATATTACAAGGATTTAAGTTCAATACATTTGAAGAGTTAGCAACTTTTCCATATGACATAGAATTAAGCATGACTATGAGAGGAGATCAAGGATTTTTTTCTATGTATGTTACGAAGGTGAAGATCTAGAAAAACTCCAAAGTGGGGACAAGTATGCATCGGATGATGACTTTGAAGAGTCAATGTATATCTAGATGCTCCTAAATGCATGAGCCAAAATTGAAAGTTACAATGCTCATCACCACATAAGCCTAAACTGCAAGTTAAAAAGCTCATCATCGCATGAGCCTAAACTGCAAGTTATAATACTCCTCATCGCATGAGCCTAAACTACAAGTTATAATGCTCCTAGTTGCATGATCCTAAATTGTATGGCATAAAACTCTTTAAATTTGAGTTAAATCTTCAAGTTGAAATCCTTCTAGAAATAGGATCTTAAATTATATGTCACAAAGCTCTTAAAATTTGAGTTAAATCTTTAATCTGAAATACTCCTCATCACCTGAGCTTAAACTACAAGTTATAATGCTCCTAGAAGAATAAGTCTAAGCTTTATATCACAAGATCTTCAAGTTTGAGCTAAATCTCTAATTTTGAAAGCTCTTCAAATTTAAGCTAAATCTCTAAGTTGGAAAGCTCTTCAAATTTGAGATAAACCTACATATCATAAAGCTCTTTAAATTCAAGATAAATTTTTAAGTGGAAATGCTCATCAAAATACGAGCTTAAACTGTATGTCACAAATCTTTCAAGTTTTAATTAAATCTTTAAATTGATATACTTTTCGAAACATGAGCTTAAACTGTATGTCACACATATATTCAAGTTTGAGTTAAATCTTCAAATTGAAATGCTTCTCGAAAAACAAGCTTAAATTGTATGTCACAAAGCTCTTTAAGTTAGAGTTAAATCTTCAAGTTGAAATGCTCCTTGAAACATCAGCTTAAATTGTATGTGACAAAGCTCTTCAAATTTGAGCTAAACCTCTAAGTGAGAAAGCTCTTCAAATTTGAGTTACACCTCCAAGTTAAAATTTTCCTTAACGTACGAGCCTAAAATGTTTCTCACTCCTAGCCCGTAAAAGTATAAACTATGTACTCCTGGCTCGTAAGAGTATAAACTATGTACGGCACACAAAAAAAAAAAACATTCTACCAAAACTACATTGTGACTTGATCCTCTGCACTGAGGTATATAGGCTCTTAGAACTAAATTCTAAGTTCAGTTGCATGTGTGTCAAAAAACCACATGTTCCTACTTGATCCGTCACATGAAAATTAGGGCTATAAGTATTTTATTTTATTTCCTCAAACTTCAAACTGGCACGAAGTATTGATGGGTCAATAGGGGAAATCCTTATAAAATGTGAGTTTTTGAAGTCTTTAAAATTAAGCCAAGTAGGCAAGTTGAAGTCTTTAAATTATTCAAGTTTGCAAGTTGAAGTCTTCAAATCCTCTAAATATGCAAGGTGAAGTCTTCAAATCCTCTAAGTATGCAAGTTGACATCTCCCAATCCTCTAAGTATGCAAGTTGAAGCCTTCAAATTCTTCAGTATGCAAGTCGAGCTTTTCAAATCCTCTAAGTAAGCAAGTTTCTTGAAAGTTTATGACCAAGAACTATAATTTTCATTAGTGATTCATAATTGTATGAAGAAATTAGAGTTGGAAAGAATGAAATTCTAGAAGAATGACTTACCTTGAAGAAGAATCTTGAAAAATATTGAAAGAAACTTGAATGGAAGTCTTCTACTTCGATTTTTCCTTAGGGCTTTGCCTTAGGTTTAAGAGAGAGAAAAATGAGGGATTTATGGATGAAAATCTTATTGTTTTAAGCCTTATATTAGTCAAGAAATTTGTTTAGGCTTTTTAAGAGGCAAGAAGACAAAAAAGACCCTTTTAAATGTTTTCATGTCGGCTAATTCGTCACTGCACTTTATCAGGTTACTAAAATGGTCATAACATTTTACTTCAAACTCGAATTGTTGCAAAATTGGTGGCGTTGGAAAGTATATTCAAATACCTTTTATTTGATAGGTTAAGGGTCGCGTAACTCTTTATATTCTAAGATATATGGTCATTTGAAGTTGACCCCAGTAGAATCTTACATCAAAACTTAATCAGTATGGAAACTTTCAACTCAACTTTGTGCTTGGGGATTCTAGTGACCTTAATTCATATCCAAATTCATTCACACACTAAAGAATTGACCCTTACACATATGGACAATTTGAAAATCACCTGGTACAATCTTATTTACAAATGAAGATTTATTCGAGTATTGACTTATGAATTTTTGAGATGTTACAATATCTACCCCTTGGGAACATTCATCCTCGAATGATGGCTGGACTGAGAATAGAAAGGGGTTACTCTTAATATCTTTCTGATTTCTGAACTTGCCTACTAACATAAGTGGAACTTATTCATACTAAGAGTTTGGAGTTGTCTATAGCACATAAGTCAAGAACGGTATTGTTTTGAACATAGCCACGCTCTATTTTAAGTTATCTTACATGAATCAAGGGAATCTAGGCATGAAGTAAGAGTAATACTATTATACCTTAAGCAATAAAATTGCTAGCTATCAAGCCTAGCAACACCTAACCATGCCCTTCTTTATTTATACTACATCTCATTAGTTGCAACTTATAACTCCTAGAAAGATTTGTGACTAATGTTAACAAGGTCTAAGTTAAACATTTGCTTTTACTGTGTTCAAGCTTAATCTCTGTATAACAAGATGCTAAACATGACATGTTTATACTAATATAACCACAAGATTCAAGTTCTATACCTCTATTGGAAATATCATCCCAAGAATATTATTCCTTACTACTGCATTTAACCAACCTCAAGTCTTAATCAAGAACCACCTAATGCATCATGCAATCATTCACATGCTACCAACACCATATTCTAGCCTAGTGTTATAACCACTCCATGAATTCCTATTAACCAACCCTTATAAGAATTCCTCATTCTCTCATCACTTCTACCAAACTGAACTTTCATGCATCACTATCAGGAACTGATTTATTACTCATCGTAAAAACTTATCTCCTTCTTTCTCCACACTTATAACCTTAGGTGGAATAAACACACCATCACTATCACAATAAGAAATAGAAGCCCTTTTCTCTATCATCACACAACTACAATTATCAACACCACTCTCAAAACTAAAAGGATCACTGAAAGAGCTTTAGGGTTTTTGATATAAGAATATGCATGACATAACATTATTTTGCTAGCCATTAAGATCAAATCATGAATTTGCAAAACTGAGCGTACTACGAGACATGAGTGCATTTATGAATAGGTTCATATCATGAGGCTGATATTCATAACTTTATGGAGTAAGTTTGATATCAATGGGCTAAAGTCTTTATCCATCATTATGGAGACCGAGCATAGATATGAATCTGTCTAAAGTGTATGAGCATAGGTCATAGACAATTATAATATTAGGAATATCAACAAGATGTTGTAATAACAGAACTTGAGGAATACCCAAGATTATGAATGCATTGATACATCACTTTAACTCTTTCTGAAGACCTCACTATCTCATTTTCAACACTTCACTTGATATCCCATCTTATCATCTTCCCCTTAGGTCTACAGTTGACACTTGAAAGTTATGAATATGTTTCATCATCTCTGTAATACCTCTAATCCAAAAAGATGGAAATTTTAGGTTTCCAAGAAGTCTAGTGCCTGCACTAACAACACCACCCATGGGTCATAGGTGGGACGATGGTCCGTAGGTGGATTTCGTGGATGGTGAGCTAAGATTTCCAACAAGGTAAATTCCTAGTAGCGTATGACGGCTCACAACGACGGTCCGTCGATAGACCCATGGTCCGTAGATGGTGTTCCATCATTGGGGTCAAAAGTTTGATGGTCTCTGATCCCACCCACAGTCGACCAATACGGTCCGTCATTGGATCTATGAACCATAGGTCTGGCCATAGGTAAGGATTAACAGCTATTTAGAGGAAAATAGTTGTTGGGTCAACTTCAAACGCTCATAACTTTTAGCACATAATGAATTGCGTGGCCCATGACCTATCCAATTAAAGATAATTGAATCATCTTTCCAACGACATTGAGTTTGCTAAAACCCAAGATCGGAGTAATAAATTATGCTCATTTTAGTGATGCCCTGTCTGGCAGAACATGAACCACGACCCCAATCGACGGCCTGTAGTTCAAACGATGGCCCGTCAGTCCACTTGTGGATGGCACATTGACAGCTTTAAGTTAGGGTCATTTTTTTTCTTTCCCTATGCGTTGGGGCACTTAAACTACGTCGTTTGGTGCCTAAACTACGTCGTTTTACTCAGACTAAGTCTAATAACGTAGTTAGGCATACCCAGAACCCTCATTCTCCAAAAATTATCCAAATTAGAACGACAAGAATAGAAAGAGGCGCCAGCTTCCTTCAAGAACAAGCAACAGTGTTCTTCAAGTTTCATGCCTTGAAATCCAAAGGATTTCTCCGTAGATTTTGTCAACAGGTATGTGGGATTTCACTAGTGGGTCCCTTTCATCTACTAGGTCCCTAGAATTCAGTCAGTTCCTTCATTCCACATAACTTGTTTAGACCTAGGGTTTGTAAAATCTTGGAAATTTGTTGTGATGTCAATTGCTATAGTATTCATAGTCTAAATAACATGTTTTCTTGGAAATGTTGCTTAATTCTGTGTATAAAACATAGAACCCTGGTTTGTGTAAATTCTCTTAGTTCATGAATTATACTTGCTAGGTCAGTTAACCAGAAAATCATGCTACAGATTTCGAATGTCACAATCTCAGTATATAAATATTGCATTCTCAGTTAGCATGTCAATATTTTGAGCTGTTCAGTATTCGGTGCATTTTAGCTTCATATGTATTCAGTTGGGAGTAGACTTAGCACCGAGTTAGACAAGGGTTATGCATACCCTCATAGTCCCAAAATTATGTGCCCGCATAGGATTATAAGTCCCCTCTATTGGGCATCAAATTTAGTTATCATGCCACAGTCATGCCTCTATACCTATGGCAAGGTATATTGGATCCTCTCGATAGGGCGTATATATCGGACTCCACGTGTAACTCACATGGCTTATGTCGGTTAATAGGAACTCCCATAGTCAGACTCTTAGTACATTGACCAAGTTTTTAGTAGTTACTTTAGTATACAGTTCAGCATGTTATCTTCATTAGTAGTACTTGGTCATTACATTCAGTTCATTTTTTAGTTATACAATATCTATATCCTTGTTCAGATTATATCATCGCTTAGATATGCATTGTTCATCTTATATATCTTTTGTTCAGCTTAGCATATCTATATCATGCATGGTCAGTACATTACAAGTACTGACGCATACTCTGCATTACATACTTTCATGTGTAGGTTCAGGTAATCAGCATCCAGATCACACTTAGATCGATTCTCATTCTCGATCCGCATTCAGCAGCTTCAATGGAGAGTCCTCATATTTCGAGGACAGTAGATATGCTTCCATTTTAGTCATTATTTTTAGTTTCAATTTTGTTAGAGTTAGCTGGGGGATGTCCCAGCAATGCAATTCAGCTAGAGGTTTTTCAGACATAATAGTAGATTCAGCTTGAGTTGTTAAGTGGTTGTTTTAGTTATCACTAAAGTCTTAGTATGTTTTATATATTCAGAGTAGTTGCGTTTTTCCCCATTTTTAGATATTCACTATTTTAGCTTCCACATAGTATATGTTTTAATCAGTAATTTATAGTATGCTTGATATATGCCAGACTCGGGGTTAGCTTGGGGTCATTCATGATCCTAGGTCCCGTGTTACGTCAACGGGGTAGCCTCGGTGCGTGACAATCTCTAAACTAGTCTACATTCCCTTTCCTTTACTACTAGGGAAAGGTTTATCTCATGCTTATTGAACTCTCCATAAGGAGGTCCTAAGACTCCTTCTAAGACTTCTTTCTAAGATGCTTCCCTTAACCTCTTCTTATTGGCTTATAGGGACACTTAATCTGACTGTTAATAATCTGACTTGTCCTTCTTAGCCTACCAATATTGTCCTTCTAAGTTCATATCTAGTTAACCGGAGGAAACTTCAACTATATTAGAAAGGCTTATCATTGACTATATATGATCTCGCTGACCAAACTTTTAAGGGTAATAAATAATGCTTACATCAGCCTACTTCACATTGACACTCAATTATGCTTCCTAGGTAATACATGGAAACAATAACTTAATTAGAACCTTATCTGGCTTCATACGATCTCGGGTACACCTTGTAATACTTTTGTTAATCTAGTGACTTAGTCATACTTCATTTCTCTTATCTAAAAGTCAGAATCTATTACATGTGCCACTCATATTCATTGTAACTAACCTCTTAACTACTTACCTACTCTGTCAAGTCTTCCAAATCAGATCTCAAAACTAACTTCATCACCCTTATGTTTCGATTCTCTATATCACGACACTCATCTCAAATCAAGCTTAGTGTCTATTACTAAACACGGATATCAATATGATTGCTCGCTTACTATACTAACCTACAACTACTAGAAAAAAAGTAAGGATTGCTCGTCCACTAAGACGTCCTGACAAGTAGCCAGCCTTTATCTTCTAGTCTTCATACTTATATTTACCATCACATTCCATTTTCATAACACAAGTACTACTTGCCCCTTTTCTATACATCATTGCCTAACTAGATTTGTAAGCCTCTAAATATTATGGGATATCCCTCAAAATCATAAGTCTAACTTAGATCTATCACCTTATGAATATTCTTCTTTTCAATTCAACACCTACACTTAGTATTCACTAACATAATGGCACATCGACTTAAATTCTCTTCTGGTTAAGGTATACTCTAACTCATCCTAACTACTAACTATTCTTCTACCTCATATCATGAACTCTTCACAAGATTATTATTCCTTAGTCTCATAAGGGAAAACTCCTCATTAATACTTATTGGGTGCATGATTACAATAAGATAATTTTCCTCATCACTATCTCTCTTTATTAGATTATTGAACCTCTACATGCATTCTTCTATTTTTGGGCACTTTTACTACTACTACTTCCTATAACATCATAACCCATACTATCTTTTCAGGTGAGAATACTACCCAAGCTTTAAGACAAACTTCTTCATAAGGGTCTCAATTGAAAAAAGATTTAGAGAAGAGTTACATCTCGCTTATAGCTTAAACGTACGATTCATATGAATAAGAGTACATTCTTTCGTAACACTTAACTCACTCACAGGCTTCTTTCAAGCCCCTCTATAGTCTTATGATTTTCTAAAGATTTTTGCTGAGAGTAACTCATCGATAAGGATCTAGCTTTGCTTTTCAAATACCTTGAGAATGAGGGGTAGTCAAATAGATTATTAGAAATGCACGAGTAAGAACAAGCCCCTCATGACATAGCTCTATTGCACGGTTTAGAGTATGAAAGAAGGGAAATTTTACCTAAATGTCTCTAGTCCCTTATTATAGAAGTAGGGGCCTCACAACCATAAATAAGATCCTACTGACACGGATTCATAGACACCCAATGACACTTGAACTCTGTGCTTTGATACAAAATTTGTCATGATCCAAGCCTACACTCTGGACATGGCCGACATTCGAGAGCCATTGCTGATCCACAATCGAACCGTCGTCCTAGTTGATTACAGGCGAAAGACTAACTCAAGCATACATAAGAATCAAATTGAAAGAAAGGTTTAAAAACAGTTTACTGAATCTCAAAATTGAACTAATATATTGAGTATGAAACATAAGTTTAAATAGAACATCTTAAATCCAAAGAATCTCTAAAATTGTCTAACTATGAAGAATCTAGTATATAAAGATGAGTGTCAGGATAAGACCCATGAATACTCAAAAACTATTACTAATAATTCACAAAATTGGAGTCCTCCGGAAGCAAGGGGTCTTACTCAAAAGCTGACGACCAGATGAAGTGGTCTCAGCATACTCTTATTGAGGATCTTAAGAACATGTATCTTCATCATTATAAGATGCAGGTCGAATGACATCAGTACATTGAAAGTAAAAGTATGTAATATAGTTGAATAACAGATAACTTACTTGATAAGACTGCAATAAATAAAACATAAAGTCAATTGAATGTAAAGGATTAAAGAAGTGAAATCATTGAAGCTTTACAAAATACTTACTAATCTATGAACTCAACATATTAAGTGATATAATAAAAATATACTTTTAATTTTATTTGAGAGATTCTCCAACTGACAACCATCACTATAAGCTACATAATGATACAACATCTCACCCACGCTTCCAGATCTGTCTTGTACCTCATCGGGGTATAGAATACCTCAACCAAGTGGATCCACTAAGTAATAAGGATTCATCTATAAAGTATGATCCTTATCCCATGTTTGGCATACATGGTTTATAGGGATTTTGAGTTGTCTGAACTCATCCCTATATCAGTTCTCAATACTACTCCCAATAATATATACTCATGCTCAATGTTTAAAAACATATTGTTCCTCTGGTTTTAGATAATTACTCAAATTATCCTCGTAAAAGAGATAACTACTCTAAAATATCTCTTTACCCATTAACTCATTTAGAAATCAAAGTTTCTCTTTTCTCAATGTAAAAGAGATACCTTTGGGAATACTTAGTTTCCTTATACTCTTACTCAATTCATATTTGAAAACTCTTTCTCAAAAATATATCAAAATCATACTGTGATATGATCATTGATGACTCGGGAAGTCATACTACATAAACATTGATGGCATATCTAGATACCATACTACTTAAACATTGATGCATACTCGATTGTCATACTAATCATGTTTTAAAACTCTTTCTCAAAACTCATCTTTACTTCCTCAGAAACTCAGTTTCAAACTCAAGTGTTGGTTTTAAAAAATATTCTCAAGATTTATAACTCAAAATAGGGTTCATGCTGAATTATAGACATGAAAAAATCAACTTAAGGATCTCAATAACAATATAGGAACTCAATACTCATAACTGAAAGACTCAAGAACTCAGAACTTAGAACTCAAAGATACTTCTCATCTCAAGAATACTCAATTCATATGGTTCATGCTGAAATATAGACATGAAGGAATCTACTCAATAATCTTAATGCATAACATATAGCAATTCAATAATTAGGAATATAACTTCAAAAAAATCAGGAACTCAAGAACTCAAAATGAATTCATCTGAAGAATACTCAAAACTAGGGATAGAAACCTAGATTACTCTCTTACTAATTTGAAAGTAGATGTAGGGCGTGAGGACGAAGTAGTCCAATACTATGATAGTCTTACATACTTGAAAACAAGGTTCTTGAAAAATCATGAAAAAGAATTTGACTAGAAGGCTTGAAACCCAAGCTTGAAGGAGAACAATCAAGAAAACCTTTCTTGAAATTCTTGAATTAGTTTCTTGAAATCTCTATGACCAAGAATTATAAAATTTTAGTGGATCATAATTGTAAGAAGATATTTGAGTTGGAAAGAATTAAATTCTTGGCGAATGACTTACCTTGAAGAATAATCTTGAAAAAAGATTGAAAGAACCTTGAATGGAAGTCTTCTACTTTGATTTTTCCTTAGGTTTTGCCTTAGGGTTTGAGAGAAAAGAGAATGAGGGATTCAGGGATGAAAATCTGATTATTTTGAGCCTTATATTAGTCAAGAAATTTGTTTAAGGTTTTCTTAGAGGTAAAAAGACAAAAACGACCCTTTTTAATGTTTTTCCGTCAGCTAATTCGTCACTACACTGTATCAGGTTATTAAAATGGCCATAACATTTTACTCCAAACTTGGATTGTTGCAAATTAGGTGGCATTGGAAAGTAGATTAAAATACCTTTACTTTAATAGGTTATGGGCCACGGAACTCTTTATATTCTAAGAGATATGGTCATTTGACTTTGACACAAGTAGAATCTTACATCAAAACTTAATCGGTATGGAAGCTTTCAACTCAACTTTGTGCTAGGGGATTCTAGTGACCTTAATTCATACCTAAATTCATTCACACACACTAAAGAATTGACCTTTACACATATGGAGAATTTAAAAATCACCCAGTACGATCTTATTCACAAATGAAGAATGATTCGAGTCTTGACTTTAAAATTTTCGGAGTGTTACAGATTTGCTGATTTACAAGCCCTATAAATTGATGCTTATAGATGGGAATGTAGAGTCTATTTATAGAGCGAACATATCGTGGATGCACTCGTCCAAAGTTTAACAAAACCTGGACAGCTGATTCCTAATAGGACTAAATGATTGGAAAAAAATTGTGAATAAAAAAAACATTTGTAACTCCTAGTAGGATTATGTTGGAAGAGCAATTTGAGTAGGATTCTAATTTCATTATTGTGCCGCTTCTGTCAGTTGAATAAACAAAACAATATTTATTGTTAAAAGTATTGTGCTGACTATATATATATTTGTTTGTTTATTTTCTTCAAATAAATGGCGCCTGGCACAACATAGATTTTTGGTAAATTAATGTACTCTTCATGGTTTCAAGTAGCTAAATAATGTAGCATGTGTTAATGACACAAAGTAGGATTGCATATCAAATCTAGTTATTACTGTTTAAAAGAATCTCCTGGAATTTAAAAAAAAAAATTAGTGAAAATGCTTAGCAAATAAATTGGAAAAAAAATTGTTCCAAGGGGTATTCAAGTTTTGAATTGAACGGGTCGGTTTGATACTACATTGTACTTCAAAAGAATCAAAACTAGTCTCCGAAAAGTTTATACTCCAACAAGTTTTGAAGCAGGGCCAATTTGTAATCATTTAAATTCATTAAATATAAATTATAAAATGATTCGAATTATATTTAATTCATGAATATATTAGTCCAAATAAATATTACGGATTAATATAATTGGGTTAATTATTTAAGTTCAATATTTATGGATTTAATTAAACTCTAAATTAATTGATTTACAATAAATGAATCAAGTTTGCAAAACTCAATTTCATTTCATCACAGAGGCCCATTTTGGTGCCACGTGGTAAATGATGTGACATGCCAAGTCAAACAAGAAAGTCAATAAGATCATGACATGTTTCAAAAATGACAAGTTCGTTCCATAAAACTCATATGTCATGTCACTTAAATATGATTGGCTGCAGGAATTATATTTCAATCACAACTTGTCTATTGTAAAACTTTAAATAGAGATCCTCATAATTCAAAAAAGAGACAAAATTCTAAACAAGAAGCTAGAGAAAGTTCATGGTACAAACGCCATAAATTTCTCTATAAGCTACAAGTTTAGGAATTCAAGCATTTAAGTTCAAAACGATCAAGATCAAGTCCATACCATCAGATTCAAGAACAAGCTCAAAGCCCTTGAATTCAAGTAAAAATCAAGATCAAGATAAAGTTCAAGTTCAAGTTCATCAAAGATTCAAGAAAAGGCTCCAATACCCTTGAATCCAAGATCAAATTCAAGACAAATTCAAGATCATGTTCAGTAGCCCTTGAATTATATCTGAAAACACGAATTCAGAGGAATCATAGAGATTGTAACACTCACACTTTCAAAACAAAAAATACAATTGATGTGATACTTTTCCGGTCTTGATTATTATTTTCTGGACGCAAATTTTACTGTCTACTAGGAGCTATACAACAAAGCAGCTATGTCAACTCCTAAGTTCCTCTCTTTGTAAATTCTGAAAGTTTTCCCTAAGCTCCTCTCCTATTCCCTCTTTTTTTATAGAGTAACTAGTGAAATTGTCCGTGCTTCACGCGGCTATATGAAATATTTATAAGATAATAATATATAATACTTTTATTTAGGTAAGTATTGAATATATAAGATAACATTAATATTTTTTTTCATTTGTGACATGATACAATTTTTTTCATTTTTTAAAACATATAAAATAGAACATATTTTTTTGCATCTTTTTAAGTGTAAACTATTCATATGTATATAGTAGAACAAAATATTCACTGTAGTAAAGTAAATTGAATAAGAGGTAATATGTCGAAATAACAATATATTGTATTATGTTGAAAATAATTTATATGTTTGAATTTCCTCTATCTTTTGTAAGAGTACTAATTTTCTATACAAATTCTGATATTGTAAAAAAAACTTCTAAATTTTTATTATATCTTTATTATTATATTTTTTTAATTATAATTTCTTAAATGCTAATTAAATATTTATAAGAATTATGAAAAATGAAACATACAAAAGTAATGAATAATATTTAAGATTAGAAGTTATAAATAGATGAAGAGACATGAATTATAAATAATTCAAATGTACAATTTTATTACATTAAATGTATTAATAGTTATGCATTGATTTTATTTGTAAAATAATTAATGAAAATAAGGGATAAAAATACAAAAAAATGAACAAAAAAATATAATAATTGGTGACTGCATAAAAATTATAAATTCATTTCAAACAAAAAAGAATGGTGATAAAAACATACTGTTACACACGCAAAAATGGCATCATGAAACTAATATTTTATTTTCAATTACTTTTTTGTAAGTTTAATAAAAATGAAACTCCTAATCATCATAAGATTTTTTTTTGTTATTGAAAGGAGATAATTATATTAATCGTGCTTCATAACAAATAAAAAGGTAGAATAATAAAAGACCAAATGATTAACATTGACAATACATATAGCTAAATTATTTATGCAAAAGTAGCTTAACTTACTAATACAAGTCAAGTAAAAAGAAAAAAAAAAAAAGATCTAGCAAAAATAGTTTTTAATTATGCTTCGTTTTTTTTCTTTCTTCCATCTTTCTTTGCAAGTAGATCCGCCACCATATTTTGCTCATATGTCAAACTCTTCATCATTTGCAACCAATTGAATAACAAAATATTATATGATTAAATCAAATATCATGTACCAATTAAAAAATAATTATACCAAAAGGAAAAAAGAAATTTAAACTATATGTAATATATTTGTGTATTATTTTTTTTCAATAGTACTAACAACACTAAATAATTATCATTTCTTGAAATCTAACAAATATTATAATTAAACTACATTATATCCCAAAAGCTGACTATTAGAAAGAACAATTACATACTGACAACATATTGTTAAGAATTACAAAGGTATTTCTTTTTATTATATTTTCTTGGTGAATGATATATAATACATATATAAACAAAATATTAAGAAATCATGCCCAAGTACATAAAAATAAAAATAAAAACTTGAGAATGAAATATATCTTACATTCATGTACTTCTTTTTTGTGTTGTTGCATGTTAGATAATTCACAAACAAATATGATGAAGAAGAGAAATGATAATTTTAAATGTGAATCTTCATGAAACTAAATATGAACTTATATAGACAAAATAGGATAAATGAAAAAATAAAGACTTGAGAATGAAATATTTCATGTGCTTCTTTTTTGTTACATGTTAGTTCATTCACAAATCAAATATAAATTTATACAGACAAAATAGAGGAAATGAAAAAATAAAAACTTGAGAATGAAATATTTCTTGCCTTCATGTACTTCTTCTTTCTTACATGTTAGTGTGAATCTTCATGAAACTAAATATCATTAATATGAATTTAAAGGCAAAATAGAGAAATATCATAAGACATCATAAACTTACAAATTTAAGTTTTGAGGATATGGACATATAAATTATGAGAGTTATGAATATTATTAAAAGTTAAAACTAAAGAGAGGTAACTCATGGGTAATAACTCTTGTGAATAAATTGAAAAATACTTAAAATATAAGAAAATATTATCATTTTATGATTAGAAGTGAGACAAACAAATAAAAAAAAAATGTGAAGAGTTTTTGTTGTAAATGTTCATCCAAAAATAAAATATTTAATTGTAATAAGTTAAGTAATTACTTTTACAATACAATAATTAATTGAAATCTTATAAAAAGGCCAAAAAAAAGAGAAAAAAAAAAGCAAATGGAGGTCATAGAAAGATGTCACATCACCTTGTTTTTGTTTCTCCTTTATTATATATATAGATTTGAATACAACAGCTATTATTTTATAGAATTTAATAATATCTAATTTTTTAAAAATTTCTTAATACTTTCATAATTATCTCAAAATTATAATTTCATATCCACCAACTAAATCACCTTAAACTGTACCTAAGACAAACATACATTTTGTTGCTTTCTAATACAAAAATCATCTTGAACTGTCTTCATTTTCAGGAGAGACCATGATAAAGGATGACACCTATCTCTTCAAATGATTAAATTGAACAGTCAGCCATATTTATCAAAATATATTAAATAAGGAAATAAGTTGATGATAAAATTCCATCAAAGGCAAAAAGATAGAACTAGTACTCCCTTTTAATTCATATCGAATGGATTATTAGAATATGACACGATTAATCTTTCAAGAAATATTTAATGATATGAATTAAAAAAAAAAAAATTAGTATTATTCTTTATTATTTTCAAACTAGTCTCCTAAAAATATATTAAAACAATAAAATATTTATTAATGTTGTAAAATATAAGCAATATACTACAAATATATAAACAAGATATAGGGGAGTAGAATATAGAAATCATTTTATTCAAATGTTTTCATGTCTCTCATGTGTATTACAATGGTGAATGAACAACCTTATTTATAGATTGAGAAATCAATTCAAAAGTCACCATATTAAGTGTCATAATAAATAGATATATTCTTATCCAAAATGGTTCATAGAACCTATGGAATACACCTATAAGTATAAGTTTATGGATAAACTCAATGGACAATCCACTTAGTTCAATTGTTTATAACACCCCTCCCCCCTTGAATGTCCATAGATAATGTGTCTTGTTAAAACCTTATTAGGAAAAATCCATTGGAAAAAAGTCTAGTGAAGAAAAAAGAGTACATAATATGCCTTGAGTGATGGCTAGTTATAAACCTTACTAGAAAAATCCAATTGAAAAAAAATCATGGTTAAGGAAAAAAGTACAATATGTGTTTCCCCCCCCCCCCCCCCCCCCACCCCAATAAAAGCTTTACTTGATATCTCAGAGATAACTCATTTGAATCTTTTATCTCAACTTCTCAATTGTTGATGTTAGCAATGACTTAGTGAATACATCTATAAGATTATCACTTGAATATATCTGTTGAACTTCTATCTCACCATTTTGTTAAAGATCATGTGTGAAGAAGAACATTGGTGAAATGTACTTTGTCCAGACTCATTTGATGTATCTTTCCTTCAATTGAGTTATACATGTAGCATTATCTTCATACATGATGGCTAGAATATCCCATTTCAAAAAAGAATCACACAGTTCCCAACACCTGCATAATTAATAATAGGTATGTGCACCAATTGCACTAATACATGATATTTTTCAACTATTTTTATGAGATTGAAATTGATCTTTCTTTATGTTATGCAATATCACAATCATTGGGGTACTCAATGAAATTCATTTAAGATCGTTTAAATCATTCAAGAATTTTCACATAATATTCATCGTCTATCTAGAAATGATAATCACTCATTACACAGTATCAAATATGTGTTAGACTGAAACAAACCTCATTGCATCCACCACTGGAGAATATATCTCAATTTAGTAACGTCAGGACTTTTATGAAAAAAACCTTTCTGCCCCCAAGGCACACACCGTACTTTATATCTTATGGTTATACTTTCACCAATGGTTCATTTGTACCCCCAATGACATTATAACTTGATCCATGGACTATAAGTCCAAAACATCACTTTCAAAGTGAAACATAATATAATTGAATTGTGCATTTCATTTGGCCAATCATTTATCTGTCCACATATATGACAAATTTTAATTCAAGATCCTCGTCATCATCTGTAGCATTGAGCTCTACTGAATTTCAAAGATATTGTCTACGGTCATTTGACTCGATTTCAATACGACATAACTTATTGAGATCCCTTCATATTTCATCATTTCAGGTACCTGAATTTATGCTACGATTTTATGAAGTGTTATGTAATCATGCTTATTTTAAAGCACTTGCCTCATTATCATGACCATCTTGAACATTTGCTCCTCCCCTTCCTTAAGAAGTTTTTCATTTGGAATCCATTAGTCTATCACACTTCAGGTGTACCATAGACTCTATCCTTCAAGGACTTCTCTTTAGAGCATTTACCACTAAATTATAACATAGGGTCAACAAATTCATCTAGCAATTAATTTGCAACATTATGCAAATGAATTATCTCTTGAACTTCAAGTTCACATTTCTTTGACGAGAATCTGGATAATATATAATTCATCTCATAATTTTCAGCTGTCAATAGCTCTCCCCTAATGCACCCCGACCTCATTTGGGGATCCATATTTTGTGTGGTAAAGCAATTAACTCAGACACCATTCAAACTTTAGATGGAAATTATTTGATTCTCGACCCTGGACCAATTATGATTGGAAAACATTGTTGGGTTGATGCATCATATGTTGCTACATGTTAAATAAACTCATCTCATACCAAATCATATTCAGCAGTTTTGTTCTCATATTCATGGTTTAGCTATAATTTGAGGCATACAAATTTTGCGAAATCAGATAACATTATCAATATAATTTCATAATTTGGAATTGTGATCTTAATTTAAAATTCGAACAAACAATCTTACAGAAACCAATTTGTTAGTTGAAAATAAAGCACATGTGACCATCCCATAGATGAAACTATCATATAGTTGCAAACGGTCCACATGATAGGTGAACGGGCTCATATTCACCTTTTTATATGTTTCAAAACCTCAGGGAATACAATTTCAACTTTAGCTAGTATAATGATGCAATGATCATTTTATCGTGAGAACAAGCAACACAAGGGAATTCTTGAAGAATCTTTATTTCTTCATCATATAAGTTCTGTGAATTCTCAATTACTTTTGCATGACATTTAAATTAGAATGGTCAATGGATTATGCCAACTGATCTTTATTTTTCTCAAACCTCCCATAAAGGTGAGTTGTGGCATATATCAATTTTTTCAAATGTTCCATAGAGGTGATTTATGGTATTATCCAACTCATAATGATTTTATCATATTTTGACCCATTATGTTTTAGAATGGTTGAACATTCGCGATGCCTATCATAAGTGACATTTTCTTTAAGAAATAGACTAATCATTTATATGTGTTTCATATATTTTTGTTATAAGCACATTATCATGCCTTTGAAATTCATCATTTTGACATGACCCACCTCAAAGGTCAAGTGTACCACCACTTTATATTTCTTTCTTTTAATTTGATGGAGAATTTTTATATTTTTAAGTTGCACAACGACCATGGGTCCAAAGACCTTACATACCATTATGATGATAAGAATTACCTTCACATTTTGAAAACCCACAATGTTCTTTCTTTCATAATTATCACAATGATAACTATTATAATTCTTTTCATCCACGCCCTTATTCATACATTCAATCACTAGTCCTTTATCAGACTTATGATTCACTGCTGCCACATTCATATGATATAATGGAGCAATTGGGTGGATTTCAAACTTATTATGTACTGCTACCACATTCGTTTTAGGGAATGGATCAAATTCAATGGGATGAATTTCATGGCTTTTCATCAAAGTCTTGGTCATTATTATATCATCATTATGGTGCATTGAGACTCAAACTCAATGTCTTACCCATATAAGGTGTGTTAGGTCATAATTTTATGAGACTCAAACTCAATCCTTATCATCATGGTGCATCAAAACTCAAATTGATGTTTTACCCTCTTGGTGTGGTAGAACATGAATCTACTGACCCTCAAACATTTTTTATTATGGTGCATGTTGACTTTAACATGATGTCTTACCCTTTTGGTGTGATGGGACTTCAATCCACCATCTTACCCTCAACCAACTGTATAATAGAGCGAAGTACGACATGACTCACCTTTTAAGTCTTTCAAAATAATATTCAAACTAAAGCTACTAAAATTTTATACCTTCTTCCATTTAAGAAATTTTGTAGACGTGTCATATTCAATCTAGTATATGTCTTTGGTTCCTAGTTAATGTTAGTGAGCGAACACTATTGTATTCTAAATAATAAAAAGATTCTAAAAAATACATACCTGATTTTATGCATATAATACCTTGATTCCACTAGTCATTATTTTTCCTTCTTGATTCTCATGACGAGATCAGCCAAATCACGAGCAAAATAAAAATTGAAACTCAATCTCAATTGGCTAGAGTCTCGTGCTGATAACATGTTGTAAAATATAAGCAATATACTACATATAATATAGACAAGATATATGTGGCATAGAATATAGAGATCAACTTATTCAAATGTTTTTATGTCTCTCATGTATATTACAATGGTAATGAACAACATTATTTATAAGTTGAGAAATCAATTCAAATGTAATGACCCGTTAGGTCATTTTTAAGTATTAGAATTATTTTGACTCTTTCCATAAATTTTAAAGGGTGATTTTGAACTATCTATTTAATTATGGTGATTTAATTGATGTGTATTTATTAAATAACTGATTTTTTTAATTAATTATAAATGGGTCAAGTCATAAATTTATTTAATACTCTGTGTCACTTGACCCATAAATAGAGAGAAAATTAATAAAAGGGAAAATTCAGCAATTTTGATTCATAATTAATTTAGGGAAAATAAACTAGATGAGAAGACTTACCCGTGCGATAGATTAGTAGAGAGGACCGACAACGGCTTCAGGTAAATCCTAATCACAATTAATATGCCGTGTTGTTGCGGCAATGGTTGTTGGTTCTATGAATTGGGAAGGCATAATTGTTCTATTATTATTTTATTATGTATTGGAACTTAGAATATAGGAAGTACATGCAACAGCCGTACAGAAGCATGTTGAAGGAAGCTATTGCTACCAGGTGTGTTTTTGAGACTATTGAGTAAATTTGTGGTAAGTCTAGTTAATGATTAGGCGATGATGAAAATATTAATTGCCTCAGTTCACATCAAAGTTCTATTTAAAAAGTTTCGACTGTATTGCATAAATATAGATACGATCTGTGTGGTAGGGTTGAAATGCATTGTAAAATCAAGTGTGGACATGTTGAGATAAAAATTAAATATTGATGTATTGTATTATATGAATATCATTAAATTATGGTAATTTGAGGAATTGAGACTTAATTCTAGGTTGAAATTTTATGAAATATGAGACTTGATATATTAGTTGGTATCAAATTTAGGAAATTGATTATAGGTTTAAGTAGATTATTGGATCTAGTCTAGACATATAGTTATATGAGTGTCTTCTATAGACTTGTTTGCTTATGAATATTGCATATTTGATAGATTGGAAACGTTTGAAGGCATTGAGGAAAAGAAAAGCATTGGGGAATTGATTCGGTTGATTTCGGCTCTTCGGTTGAGGTAGGTTATAGACTCTTAATAGCGATTGATAACCATCGAGTGATATTGTGAATTTTTCTATGTACCTGGTTGTTGTGGTTTGAATAATTCTTGTGTTGTTTTGAATGGTCTGTAATCTCAAGACCACAAAATTCATAATCTTGAACTTATTCTATTAAAGTGATGTCTTGAATAAAGAAGACTTAATGAAATATTGTGCCTTGAATAAAGAAGGCTTAGTGAAATATTGTTAAGGAAGTGGAAAGAGATGATAAAGAATTGAAAATGAATTAACTATATGGTTGGATAGGGTGCCATGAGCCGGCACGGTATTATTGAATCGGGTGTCACGTTCCGACACGATATTATTGGATCGGGTGTCACATTTCGATACGGTATTATTAGATCGGGTGTCACATTTCGACACGGTACGTGGATTGGGTGTCACATTCCAACATGGTATTATTGGATGGGGTGTCACATTCCGACATGATATTATTAGATCGGGTGTCACGTTCCGACACGGTAACATTAAAGGAAAACATATTAAATTAACTTAATGTACTCAATCTCCAAGCCAAATGAGCATGGTGTGGAGGCATGAGTCCTCATGTGTGTGCTTGGTATTGTGATTGATTACGTAATTGCTTCAGTGTTGTTCTCACTAGTTCATGTTGGTTGTTGCTTGTCACCTTCTAAGTGCTATAGTTGATTTCATGTTATTACTTTATGCATATTGGTTTCTATTTTGAGTAGGCCGATGATATCTACTTAGTACATGTTGCCCTGTACTAACCCCCCACTTGTATTTTCTTCGTTTTCCTATTATGGAATGCAGTGAGTGTATCAGCGACTTCGACTCGCCCTCAGCTCCAGCCAGTCTCCAGAACATCAGGTTACAGGTTGAGCTATTCATTCTAGCTCGTGTTGGATTCTCTCAATCATGACATAATGTCCTTAGTTTTCGGACAAAAACTACTTTTGACATGATGTCCTTAGTTTTCGTACAAAAACTACTTTATTCATTTATTTTGGTGTCTTTGATACTCTTAGTCTTAGTATTTGGAGATTAGATGTCCTTGATGTGATGACTTTCGAGTTTGGGAAACAATTTTTATATAGGGTTTAGTGGATTTATGGTTTGTATTTTGTAAGTTGAACAATTAATATGAGTTGGAGTTTAATTCGTTGGTTCACCCACCTAGGAAGTTAAGTGTGGGTCATGCCACTCATGACTCATTTAGGTCGTTACACCAAAAGTCACTATATTAAGTGTCATAATAAATAGATACATTTTTATCCAAAATGGTTCATAGAATCTTGGGGATACACATAGATAATAAGTATAAGTTTATGGATAAACTCAATGGACAATCCACTTAAGGGTCGTTTGGTAGAGTGCATAAGAACAATGTCAAATAGAGTGTATTAGTAATGTTTGCATTAGCAATGCATGTATTAGCTATGCTTGCATTAGTTATACATAAATTATTTTTATGCATTGTTTGGTTTGATGCATAAGAAAAATAGAATGCATTGCATAAAAAAACTAATTTACAAAGATACCATCCACTATTATTGTAGAAAAGATGCAAAATAGGGTTTTGAGGGGCAATTGGGTCTTTAATCATGCTAATGCATGCATTAAAATCATTGCATTGCTAATACCTAGAAATTCATGGTATTAGCAATACACAATAGAGTGTATAACTAATGCAAACATAGTTATACATAGGTTGGAAAAGAGTACCAAACAAGATACTAATAATACACAAAGCTCATTAATGCATTCATTATTTTTCCTAATACACTCTACCAAACGACCTCTTAGTTCAATGGATTTATAACAATTAAATAGAAGATAATATAATGATTTTTTTGAACTTTAAATAATTTACAAAAAATCCTAATATTTAAGTTCATTAGCTTTATAAGTCAAAACTTTGTTATAAAACTTAATGTTATTTTAATATTACATACATTAAGTACGTATGTATGAATGTGTTATTTGCATTTATATTGAAGCTTCACTTATCTCTTAGCATAATACATTAATATCATTTTACTTGGTATATGTGCTTCAAATTATGGATGAACACAACTAAGCATTTAAAATTATATAAAATTGGACAAATAAACACAAGCGTTTTATATGTAGCAAATATATATACTATCTACATGGCATAATACAATCAATTTCGAGTGTATCTAACACAAATTGTCATGTAGAATATGTGTATCTATTTGTTTAATTTTATAAAAATTTAAATATTTATTTGTGCACACTCAAAGTTTTACTTTTAAGTAAAGTACTTCAAGGTATAAATGATTTCCACCCTTTTACATAATGACAGTGCATATATAATAAACAGTATACAATAAAACATTGTTCGCTTTGTTCTAACTTATGTAGCACATAATTTTTTAATTAATTTAAGAAATAATGACACATTAATTTATATTTAAAATATTTAATTGATAATATCGGTGGATCTCATTTAATTTACAAAAAAAAAAAAAAAACACACAAAAGGCAATTTTTTAATTTAAAATTTTATTTATTTTAAGAATAGTTGTAAGATACTATAAAGTTTTCTCATATTTTTAAAATTTTATATCCAATCAAATGATATTATATAAATTAGAGTTTATAAAAATAAAATATTATTTTATTAATTTAATGACATCTAAGTTTACCATAATGCAAAACGCGGATAAATTTGCCAATAATCTCATAAATTATTTCAAAACTATAATTTTATAATCCACCAGCTAATTCACCTCAAATTGTACTGAAAACAAACATACATTGTGTTAATTTGTCATAGAAAAATCATCTTAAACTATCTTCAATTTCAGGAGAAATCATGATAAGGATGACACTTATTTAAATTGGACAGTCAGCCGTATTTTTTAAAATATAATATTCCACCTATTTCTTTTTACTTGTTAAATTTTAATTTGACAAATCTATTAAGAAAATAACAATTGATATTGTGAGTTTATCATTTTATATTTATCAAATAATAGGTATTAGAGTTACTTGATTTGCTTTGTACACATATTGTAATTTACTTATTCTTGTGTACCACTTATGTAATACTTATATAATATTTGTCAATATATAATATTCTCTACCTCCACATTGGAGGTTAGGTTTTCCACTCTAACATGGTATCAACCTAAGTGGTAAACCCTACACTTCTATCTCTCTTCCTGGTTACCTCATCTCCTCCCCTCCTTCTTCTTTCGATTATACCCTCTCCCATCCCACTCGATTCTAATTTCCGTTTCTCGCCTCTACTTTCTACACACTGATCATGGCTTCCTCTTCCACAGGTGACGACACTTTTTCAATTGCCACTGTTTTACACATGCTCACGATTAAGCTCTCTTCCACCAATTATCTCTATTGGAAAAATCAGCTGCTGCCACTACTATCTTATCAACACTTATTGGATCATGTTGACGAGCCCTCCATGGCTCCTCCAGCGCTGCTTTTTACGGATGACAAAGAGGTTCCGAACCCTTTTTATGATGCCTGGCTTGCCGCTAATCAGCGGGCTATCATCATCCTTCATTCTTCTCTTACGAAAGAGGCGGTTTCTAAAATTTTGGATCTCACTACAGCCCGTCAAATCTGAGTTGCTCTCGAATCTGCTTATAGCAATTCTTCCGTTGAACGCATTCACAATTTGCGTGATCAACTTCATCAAACTGTCAAAGGTACTTTCTCTGTTGCTGATTATGGCCGTAAATTTAAATCCATCTATGATCAGTTGGCTGCCATTGGTCAGCCTGCTGATGATATTGATAAACTACATTGGTTTTTATGCGGCTTAGGAGCTTCATTTGAGACTTTTTCGACTGCCATTCGTGCCACCAAACCAGCGCCTACCTTTTGCGACTTACTATTACAGGCTGAGAGTCATGAACTCTTCCTCAAGTCACTTCATGGTGCATCACCATCACCGCTTGCTACTTTCACGGCTCAGTCGAATCGGTCGTCCTCTAACAGTGGTGGTCGTGGTCAATCTAATAGGGGCGGTGGATCGGGTGGTCACGGTCGTGCTCGCAGGCGACCACACTGCCAGTTATGTCGAACAGATGGCCACTATGCCAGTGCTTGTCCTACTCTTGCTACCTATGCCACTCAAGCTGCTTCTCGTGATGTAAACTTGGCTCAAGCGTTTAATGCCTAATGTCATGTCACTACTTCTGCCCCTGATAGGTATGTTGATTCCGGGGCCACTGATCACATAACTTCATCTTTAACAAGTGTTCATCATGCTTCTCCATATTTGGGCACTGCTAAGGTGACATTTGGAAATGGTACTGCTCTTCCTATCACTCATATGGGTTCCTCTACTATTTCTAAAAATTTACATTTGCGTGATGTTTTGGTTATTCCAAATCTTGCCAAGAATCTTTTGTCCATTAGTAAATTAACAAGTGATAATTCGGTGGATGTTTCGTTCTCTCAACCATTTTTTCAGATTCAGGACAGAAAAACGAAACAGGTTCTGGCTCGAGGCAAATGTTAGAATGGGCTATATGTTTTGCATAATGAGCATCAAGCTTTGGTGGCTATTACAAATTCAAGTTTGAAAGCATCCTATGAACTTTGGCATAGTCGGTTAGGGCATGTTGCCTTTGATACTGTTTTACTTTTGCATAAGTTGGGATGTTTGTTTGTTACTTCTATTTTACCTAAACCGGTCATTTGCTCTTCTTGCCAACTATCTAAAGGACACCGTTTGGCATTTGATTTAAATACTACACGATCTTTGCATCCTTTGGAGTTGATACATTGTGATTTATGGGGCCCTGCGCCTATTACATCTGCTGCTAACTATAGGTATTATGTGGCTTTTGTTGATGACTACTCTCACTTCACCTGGTTTTATCCTCTCCAAACCAAGTCTGGGTTTGCATCTGTTTTGTCTGTTTTCATGAAGTTTGTGCAAACTCAGTTCTCTCGGAAAATTAAGGTTTTTCAAAGTGATGGAGGCACAAAGTTTGTTAATCACACTGTTTGCCGATTATTTGAGGACAATGGAACTTTCCATAGGTTATCTTACCCGTATACGCCACAACAAAATAGTAGAGTGGAAAGAAAACACCATCACATAGTGGAAACTGGTTTGGCTATGCTTTTCAATGCAAATGTTCCTACCTCTTATTGGGTAGATGCGTTTAGTTCAGCCATTTACATCATCAATCGTCTACCTACAAAGGTATTGGACAACAAGTCTCCTTTTGAACTCCTAGTTTTTGAGAGACCCAATTATCATAACTTCAAGATCTATGGTTGCCAAGTATTTCCATATCTTCGTGACTATGTGGTTCACAACTTATCTCCTAGAAGTATTCCGTGTATTTTTATCGGTTATAGCTCTCAATACAAAGGTTATAGGCATCTTGATCCGGCAACATCTCGAATCTATGTCACTCGCCATGCTCGTTTTGATGAACATTCTTTGCCTTTTTCGGGAGCTACTTCATCTAAGGACTTAAACTCCTTGCAACTCGCAACTTTTTTGGAGTCCTTTTCCATGCCTCAAGAATCCTCAACAGTCACTAATCCTTCACCTCCTTCCGCCTCGCCAAACTTACCTTCTCTGTGTCCTCCTTGTTGTGATGCTTCGCATGGTGATATCTCAACTCTACAACAGCCCTTACATGCTGATTCATCTACTATTTCAATCATGGATGAGCAGCCAGTCCGTGTTCCTTCCTCACCTTGCCGGGTCGAAGTTCCATCCTGGCAATCTACTGCCTCATCTTAGCAGCCCTCGCCAGACATTTTGGGTGATTCTTTGGCTCCAAATCAGCTTACTGAATCAGTGTCCTCTACACCAGTTCACCCCATGGTAACTCGAGCAAAACCGGGCATTTTTAAACCTTCCACTCGTCATCAAGCCAACTTAGCTTATCTTGAAACTCATCGCCTTTTTACAGCTTTATTTGCTTCCTCTGAACCAAGAGGGTTCATGTCGGCTGCTAAAAACCCACATTGGATGGCCGCAATGCATGAGGAAATGACGGCTCTTACTCAAAATTCTACATGGACTCTGATGCCTCGTCCACAAACTAGCAATGTTGTTGGTTCCAAATGGGTTTTTCGCACTCAGTACAACTCAGATGGGTCTGTTGAATGTCTCAAAGCGAGACTTGTAGCTCAGGGATTCACTCAAATTCCCGGCTTAGATTATTCCCACACTTTTAGTCTGGTGTTTAAGGCCTCTACGGTAAGAATTGTTTTATCTCTTGCTGTCATTAACAATTGGAAGCTTCATCAGCTTGATGTCAAGAATGCATCCTTGCATGGTCATCTAAATGAAATTGTTTATATGGAACAACCACCTGGCTTTGCAGACTCCCGATTTCTTGATCATGTGTGTCGTTTGAATAAAGCCTTGTATGGCCTCAAGCAAGCACCACGTGCTTGGTTTCAGCAATTAAGTTTCTTTCTTCTCAACAATGGTTTTACGTGCAGTTGATCCGATACCTCTCTGTTTGTTTTCAAACGTGCCTCCTGCATTATGTACCTGCTCGTATATGTTGATGATTTAATCCTAACTGGCAACAGAACATACATCATGGCTATGTTCATCTCTCGCTTAAACCAGGAGTTTGCAATTAAAGATCTTGGAGATCTCAATTATTTTCTTGGCCTTGAAGTGACCTACATTGATAATGGTTTATTTCT